>OY728148.1:801800000-803135000 GCA_963277665.1 Viscum album | reverse complement strand
AAGCCATGTCATGCGCAATCGCGAACCCACGAGGACACCTCGTACGCCAACGACATCAACGCCTAATAGTCGCTGTATGACGACAGCCCAGTTGCCACTAGTGGCACCCGTAACTACCTGTCCATGGATGGGCAAACCAAGCATGTAGATAACGTCCTCTAAAGTAATGGTCATATCCCCCTCTGGAAGATGAAAAGTGTGTGTCTCTGGCTGCCATCTCTCAACCAATGCTGCAATCAAATGATGATCAATAGTCTTGAAGTCACACATAGCGACTCCATAAAATCCCGCACGTCTAAGGTATGGAGAAAAAGCTGCCGGGGGCGCATCGTGATGAAAATTATGTGCTCTCCGAACAGCAAGCTGTCGAACAGGTCGTCGCGCCAACACAAGATGCGACACATGCGTCTCCTGACCAGATAACAGTGGCTGCTCCATCTGATTGTACAAATAGTAAAACATTAATTTCATGTTAGTCATCACATTTATCATTTAAGGTATGAAATTTATCATGTAATGTATGAAAGAAGTGTGTAAGTAATTTAGGATATGTTCAATATATAAAGGAATTTATGATATGTTCAACATAAAAAGTTGATGATATATTCACTTTGGTTGATTTCAAAATTCAACGATGACATTGGATTTTGAAAGATGTCGACGTCACAATAATTGACCAAAATTATTAAAGGAATTAATGATATGTTCAACATATAAAGTTTTGGATTGATTCTCCAACTAAATATGCTCAGTCAACATCGTTTAGAAGGAATATGAAAAAACCTTTGATCCATGTACGGTTGACATGAAAAAACATCCTCCTTCTACATCGTAGCTTTAGTCGACCCAGTAAAAAACCAACTGTCACATATTCATACATATCCACATCCATCATATGGATGAGGTACATGAACACGTCATGTAAAATCATAGAGTTATATGAACTTGAAAAACTCAACATGAATAAGCCCGGAGCGACAGATAGCCAACCCCATTCACTTTCTTAGACAAGGGAAGCCTCCAGGAAAGTAGGTGGTCCGACCCAAAGCCCCTCTATCCGGGGATACTTTACTCAAGCAAGAATTTCAGTTCATGACAACTCTAACACTTAATATGTAAAAAATATTTTCAACTACTAAATTCAAGTTCATAACTACAATTACAAACTGAGGTCAAGGTAGATGACAAACTAAATAAATTATCATACTTAGAATGGAATGAAAATATATATTATATAAAAAATTCTTAATATAATTACTTTTCTAATTACTATAACTACTTCGCTAATTACTGTAACTACTTCGCTAATTAGTTAAACTACTTTGCTAATTACTGTAACTACTTCGCTAATTACTGTAACTACTTAGATAATTAGATTTCATTGATTACCCAATTAGATTTCATTGATTACCGAATTAGATTTCATTGATTTCCCAATTAGATTTCATTGACTACCTAAGTAGATTTAATTAACTACCTAAGTAGATTTAATTAACTACCTAAGTCGATTTAATTAACTACCTAAGTAGATTTAATTAACTACCTAAGTAGATTTAATTAACAACTAAGTAGATTTAATTAACTACCAACTTAAACTTAGTTAATTACCTAATTAGTGTTCATTAATTACATAATTAGTGTTCATTAATTACATAATTAGTGTTCTTTAATTTTCTAATTAAAATTACCTAATTACAAATCATTAATTACCTAATTACAAATCATTAATTACCTAATTACAAATCATTAATTAACTAATTACAAATCATTAATTAACTAATTATAATTGATTAATTCACTAATTATAATTCAATTGCTAATTATAATTCATTAATTAGCTAATTACAACTCATTAATTAGCTAATTACAAATCATTAATTAGACAATTACAAATCATTAATTCACTAATTATAATTAATTAATTCACTAATTATAATTAATTAATTCAATAATTATAATTAATTAATACACTAATTATAATTAATTAATTCACTAATTTTAATTAATTAATTCACAAATTATAATTAATTAATTCACAAATTATAATTAATTAATTCACAAATTATAATTAATTAATTCACAAATTATAATTATTTAATTCACAAATTATAATTAATTAATTCACAAATTATAATTAATTAATTCACAAATTATAATTAATTAATTCACAAATTATAATTCATTAGCTAATTATAATTAATTAATTACCTAATTACAAATCATTAATTACCTAATTACAAATCATTAATTCACTAATTACAAATCATTAATTCACTAATTATAATTAATTAATTCTCTAATTATAATTAATTAATTCACTAATTTTAATTAATTAATTCACTAATTTTAATTAATTAATTCACTAATTATAATTAATTAATTCACTAATTATAATTAATTAATTCACTAATTTTAATCAATTAATTCACTAATTATAATTAATTAAGTCACAAATTATAATTAATTAATTCACAAATTATAATTATTTAATTCACAAATTATAATTATTTAATTCACAAATTATAATTATTTAATTCACAAATTATAATTAATTAATTCACAAATTATAATTATTTAATTACCTAATTAAAAATCATTAATTACCTAATTACATATCATTAATTCACTAATTATAATTAATTAATTCACTAATTATAATTAATTAATTCACTAATTATAATTAACTAACTAACTAATTAGAAATCATTAAGTAGCTAATTATAATTAATTAGCTAGTTATAATTAATTAATTACCTAATTACAAATTATTAATTCACTAATTATAATTGATTAATTCACTAATTATAATTAATTAACTAATTATAGTTGATTAATTCACTAATTAGAATTCATTAGCTAATTACAAATCATTAATTAGCTAATTATAATTAATTAATTCACAAATTATAATTAATTAATTCACAAATTATAATTAATTAATTCACTAATTATAATTAATTAATTCACTAATTATTATTAATTAATTCACTAATTATAATTAATTAATTCACTAATTAACTAATTATAATAAATTAATTCACTAATTATAATTAATTAATTCACTAATTATAATTAATTAGCTAATTATAATTAATTAATTCACAAATTATAATTAATTAGCTAATTATAATTAATTAGTTACCTAATTACAAATCATTAATTCACTAATTATAATTCATTAGCAAATTATAATGCATTAATTACCTAATTACAAATCATTAATTACCTAATTACAAATCATTAATTCACTAATTATAATTAATTAATTCACTAATTATAATTAATTAATTCACTAATTATAATTAATTAATTCACTAATTATAATTAATTATTTCAATAATTATAATTAATTAATTCACAAATTATAATTAATTAATTCACAAATTATAATTAATTAATTCACTAATTATAATTAATTAATTCACAAATTATAATTAATTAATTCACTAATTATAATTAATTAATTCACAAAGTATAATTAATTAATTCACAGATTATAATTAATTAATTCACAAATTATAATTAACTAATTAACTAATTACATTTAACTAATTAACTGACAACAATTAACTAATTACTAATTACAATTAACTAATTAAAATTAACTACTTACTATTAATTAACTAATTAAAATTGATTAATTAACTTATTACATGCAACTTAAAAATAATTAATTCACTATTATAATTAATTATTAACTACTACATAATTAGGTTTTAAACTAATTCTATAAAGTAAACAAATAAATTAATAAACAAATTCCATAATCTAATTACATTAACTAAACAATTAAATAAACAATTTAAAATATTAAAGAAATGTAAATAAAAACTTACCTTGAATTTGCAGAACTTCAAATTTGCAAAAAACGTCCTCAGTTGGATGAGGATGAGGGAGAGGGAGGAAGGAGAATGAAGAGAGGGAAGAGGGAGAATGAGGAGAGGAGTGGAGTGGAAGGAATGAGGAGAGGAGGAGGGGGAGGGGGGTTTTATAGTTGGAGGTTGAGATCAGCGCCACTTCAAGTGCCGCTGATCCGTCTATCCGAAAGCTATCAGCGCCACTTCAAGTGGCGCTGATCAATAATATCCGGTTTCCCGGATAGCGCCACTTGAAGTGGCGCTATGGCGTTTTTTTCCATTAG
Source organism: Viscum album (assembly GCA_963277665.1). NCBI lineage: Eukaryota > Viridiplantae > Streptophyta > Magnoliopsida > Santalales > Viscaceae > Viscum > Viscum album. Next base: position 803,130,859 of record OY728148.1, on the reverse strand, counting down.
CGCCACTAAGTGGCGCTACACTGACCCATATCCTTAAAAAAAATTTGCTAACCCATTTTACAAAAAAAAAACCCCTACCCTAAATTTCCCTCAAATACCACACCCCAAGGACATGTCTCTTCACTGGCACACCCACGCGCCACTGCAATATGAGTCGTCTACTCCACGATTGTGCTAACAACACCTCATCAGTGGATTTTTTTTTAAATACATTTTTCTTAAAAAATATTTCTGAAAAACGACCTAGGTCAATTTTTTTTAAAAAATACGCAACAAAGGCGGCATCTGCGATGCCGCCTTTGCTCCCCCGCGCCGCCTTTTGCCCGGATCGATGACATGGCAAAGGTGGCAGGGGAGAGGCCGCCTTTCGCCTCAGGGTAAGGCGAAAGGCGGCATCGCGGAAGCCGCCTTTGGCCATACGCAGAGGCGAAAGGTGGCTTCCGCGATCCCGCCTTCGCCTGAACTCCTTATAAAAGGGCGGCCACCCCCCCCCCTCTCCTCACTTGCTCATTGCATTCCTCACTTCATCTCTCCGAATTTCTCTCTCTCTCTAAAAAATTCCTTTGCTGTGCGAGCTTTTACGAAGCTTCATTTAGAGGTATGTTTCTTTATTTAATTTAAGGTTTTTATTTAATTAATTTAATTTTGTTTAGTTTTAAATCTTTCATTTGTTAAGTAGTTTAGGTAGTTCTTAATATTTGGTTATTTAGTTTTTGTAATTAGTTATATATAGTTTCAAATAATTACTGTTAGGTAGTATAGATTAAGTATAGATTAACTTAAGATTAAGTATTTAGAAATTTTGGTAGCTTAAAGATTATGTGGTTATCTACGCAATTAAATTCCTGTCTGGATACAAACAAGTGGATGTGGCTCTGGCACAGATGTACATAGGGGTAAAACCCGAAAACACCGCTTCGAGCTAGACTCGAACGGGAACTGGTGCACGATAACGGGCCTTGCTGCATCCTGGTTTGACACTCCCGCAGAATATGCTTAAGATGATTCATATTTTCTTTATAAACTACTAAAATTTCTAAGAGAAGAAAAAGCAAACCAGTATATTTATCAATGATAAATGATAAATATAATTTTATAGAATGAAATAAGGACATAAGAATTAACGAATTAAAGTTATTATTAGTTAATTATAAAATAATAGAATAATTAATGATTAGTTGTTATTAGTTAATTTTAGAATAATTAATAAATAACATAGGATTAAAAAATGAATTCATATAATGATTAGCTAACGATACTAATGATCAGTATATTTATCAATGATAAATGATAAATATAATGTTATACAATCAAATAAGGACATAAGAATTAACAAATTAAAGTTATTATTAGTTAATTATAGAATAATAGAATAATTAACGATTAGTTATTATTAGTTAATTTTAGAATAATTAATAAATAACATAGGATTAAAACATGAATTCATATAATGATTAGCTAATGATACTAATGAACATATAAAGTTAAATGAAGAAGAACAAACAAACTAAATAAAAAGGCGCTCTAAAATTACATTCTAATAAATATCATATGGTCAAACATCAGTAGCATAGTTTATGGTATAGAAAGGTGCAATAAAATTACATTATAATAAACATCATATCGTCAAACATAATTGTTAATATTTTGTTACACAATCATAATTTTGATGAAAGAAACATTTTTGACGTAGAGATACATGTTTGCCTGTGTGTACTGTTATGGGGAGATTATTCAAACTGAGCAAGGAGCTTCTTACAGTTCACAACCAATTACGGTGGTTAGTATAGTTGATTGTGTTACCATAAGTGACCTTCAAGAGAGAATTCATGTTTCCTTAAATCTGGGACCCGATCAAGAGATAATGTCTATGAGCTATAGACATTTGCAATTTCCAACAACACTGTGGCATATAGCTTGTCCATTGGTTGCTGATGCGCAGTGGGTCTAAGAAATTAATTTATTTTCTCAACGGTTAGATGGTACCATGATGGAGTTATACGTTGTTGTTTCTACTGTACAACAACAACGTCCACTTGTACAAAGACGTAGAAATACAAGAGTGGTTGAAGACAGTCTACCCCATGACATTGAGCCTATTACAAATGATGCAGCAGAAGAGGACAACCTAGATGATCTTCCGGATATACATGTCAATCCGACTTCTGATGAGGAGTTTCGTAATGATGGATCAGATGGAGACAACAGTGATGATGAGGAGGGACCAACAAAAGATAGAGAGGAGGTTTTGAGAAATGAAATTGTTGTACATCAACCTCGGTCAATAAATCATCCACCATTATTTTCATCTTGGTCAGAAGCAATGACACGCGTGCCTAAATTCGATAATACTATTCTCACACCGACAACTGAGTTCCCTGGAGTTGTACCAGATAGGTTTAGTGAGGTGGACAAAACCTTATATATTGGAAGGAATTTTCCCAGTAAAGATGCCTTAAAAAGCACGTTAAAGAGATTTCATATTGAGAGAAACTTCAACTGTGTAGTTCACGAATCATGCCGTAGTAAATATGTTATACGGTGCGTGAAGTATAGGGATGATTGTAGATTTCACTTAAGGGCTATTCTAGACATTACATTTGGAGGTTGGAGAATCTCAAGGATTGAGGCGGCTCATACTTGCGTTCAGCCAAGTCTCACACAAGATCATACTTCATTGGATGCAGAATTTGTGTCATCTATTGTTGTTGATATGATTAGGACATGCCAAGATGTTCCAATATCCCTTGTGCAAGAGAGGATTCTACAGACATTCGGTTATAAGATTTCCTATAATAAGGCATGGATGGCGAAACAGAAGGCAATTGTGAAGGTATATGGTGATTGGGATGACTCATATCGAGTATTGCCGCAATTGATAGCCATACTGAGGCATCATAACCAATTTGTCTTCCATCTGGATACAAACGAACATGTGTCTCCTGATAATCGACTTGATCCATCTCGTGTTCAATTTCATCGGTTGTTCTGGGCATTCCTTCCTTGTATCTCTGCATTTCGTTTTTGCAAACAATTTATTCAGATTGATGGAACATTTATGTATGGAAAATACAAGGGCGTATTGTTGATTGCGGCAACCCAAGATGGAAACCGTTCACCTCTTCCGCTTGCCTTTTCCATTGTAGAGAAAGAAAACTATGAATCATGGAGTTGGTTTCTGGCATGTATCAGCAACCATTTCACCAACATTCAGGGAGTTTGTTTGATATCTGATCGCCATCGAGCAATTAATGAGGCAATCAATGCAGATCCTGATACATGGAGATACCCAAATGCACATCATTGGTTCTGCATTAGACACATTTCTAGAAATGTACATAAAAAATTCCACAACGAACCGATGAAGAAGGCAATCACGAGGCTTGGTACGTATTTTATTCATTCTGTTTTACTGTTTCAATATAAATATAAAATCAATTTATGTGAAATATCATCTACGTTTTGTAGCATATGAGTCGGACCAACGACGATTTGAAGAACGTTTTGAACAAATTCGTCAGGCTAATCAAGAAGTTTATGATTATATGATGCGGATTCCAAAAGAGAAATGGACATTGGCATACGACGGGGGAAAGAGGTACGGACACATGACGACAAACATTGTGGAGTGCATCAATTGTATCTTCAAAGGACTTCACAAGCTACCTATAACCGCATTAGTTCAGGAGACATTATATCGATGCGTGAAGTACTTTGTGGATAGAAAAAAACTAGCATCAGAAAAAATACATCAAGGGATAAGATATGGAATACAATTTCAACGAGAGATTGAAAAAAATATTGAAGAAGCTTATGGTTATCACGTATGTCTCTTTCAAATAGAAGACTCCCGATTTGAAGTTCAAGAGCGTTCAGACCCCATCACAAATCACGTCGGTGAAAAAATGGTGGTATTACTGGAAACAAGGCAATGCCAATGTGGAAAATTTCAGGCCTTACGGTTTCCATGTACACACGTCATCGCAGCATGTGCCTCTATGAACATCTCCTGGGAATCATATGTTGATCCAGTGTACCAGATGGATATCATTGCCAACTGTTATGCTGCACCATGGACACCTATTGGGGAGTATCGTTATTTCCCAATGCCTGAAGGCCAGCCGATAGTGATACCTGACATGAATCAGTTACGTCCTCGTGGGAGACCAAAGGCGAGTAGGATGCGTAATGAGATGGACTGGCCTCAAGAACAAGGGCAGAGTTTGCGATGCACAATATGTCATAAAGAAGGTCATAATCGGAAGCGATGCCCTAACGTTGTTGGGTCGACTTCACAGTCTCATTCATAACGATGTATTGTATTCATTGTGACATTCCCATATTGTAAACTAAATGTTGTTATCTCTTTTTTATTCCTTTGTTTTCTAAACCCCAAACATCTGAGATAAGTTTTCATATTAATATTCATGCTTTCAAGAAATAACTTTAAATATGAAACAGTAGAATTTATTTCAAAACTCTGAAAGCGGAACACTTAACCCATATTGAAAAGTGTATGTCAGTTAACCCATTAACATGTTTCCTGGACGTTAATATTAAAAATTTTAACCCTAAACCCTCCAACCTAAACCCCAATCTAAACATGCAGGATATTTTAGCAAACTGTTCTATAACAAATTTATAGTATCATAATAATTAGCATAAGATATTGAATACATACAATTAGATAAATTCTAAAAACATCATTACTAATTGACATGGTTTATCTTAATCCAATCCATAATTAGTTAATCACAAAGCTCCCCCAAAATATGTGTAACCAAATTCAAGACTCAATATTTTAGATAAAATAACTTATTTCATATTAATATTCATGCTTTCAAGAAATAACTTTAAATATGAATTAATAGAATTTATTTCAAAACTCCGAAAGTGGAACAATTAACCCATATTGAAATGTGTATGTCAGTTAACCCATTGACATGTTTCCTGGACGTTAATATTAAAAAATTTAACCCTAAACCCTCCAACCTAAACCCCAATCTAAACATGCAGGATATTTTAACAAACTGTTCTATAACAAATTTATAGTATCATAATAATTAGCATAAGATATTGAATACATACAATTAGATAAATTCTAAAAACATCATTACTAATTGACATTGTTTATCTTAATCCAATCCATAAGTAGTTAATCACAAAGCTCCCCCAAAATATGTGTAACCAAATTCAAGACTCAATATTTTAGATAACATAACTTATTTCATATTAATATTCATGCTTTCAAGAAATAACTTTAAATATGAAATAATAGAATTTATTTCAAAACTCTGAAAGCGGAACACTTAACCCATATTGAAAAGTGTATGTCAGTTAACCCATTAACATGTTTCCTGGACGTTAATATTAAAAATTTTAACCCTAAACCCTCCTACCTAAACCCCAATCTAAAAATGCAGGATATTTTAGCAAACTGTTCTATAACAAATTTATAGTATCATAATAATTAGCATAAGATATTGAATACATACAATTAGATAAATTCTAAAAACATCATTACTAATTGACATGGTTTATCTTAATCCAATCCATAAGTACTTAATCACAAAGCTCCCCCAAAATACGTGTAACCAAATTCAAGACTCAATATTTTAGATAACATAACTTATTTCATATTAATATTCATGCTTTCAAGAAATAACTTTAAATATGAAATAATAGAATTTATTTCAAAAATCCGAAAGCGGAACACTTAACCCATATTGAAATGTGTATGTCAGTTAACCCATTGACATGTTTCCTGGACGTTAATATTAAAAATTTTAACCCTAAACCCTCCAACCTAAACCCCAATCTAAACATGCAAGATATTTTAGCAAACTGTTCTATAACAAATTTATAGTATCATAATAATTAGCATAAGATATTGAATACATACAATTAGATAAATTCTAAAAACATCATTACTAATTGACATGGTTTATCTTAATCCAATCCATAAGTAGTTAATCAGAAAGCTCCCCCAAAATATGTGTAACCAAATTCAAGACTCAATATTTTAGATAACATAGCTTATTTCATATTAATATTCATGCTTTCAAGAAATAACTTTAAATATGAAATAATAGAATTTATTTCAAAACTCTGAAAGCGGAACACTTAACCCATATTGAAATGTGTATGTCAGTTAACCCATTAACATGTTTCCTGGACGTTAATATTAAAAATTTTAACCCTAAACCCTCCAACCTAAACCCCAATCTAAACATGCAGGATATTTTAGAAAATTGTTCTATAACAAATTTATAGTATCATAATAATTAGCATAAGATATTGAATACATACAATTAGATAAATTCTAAAAACATCATTACTAATTGACATGGTTTATCTTAATCTAATCCATAAGTAGTTAATCACAAAGCTCCCCCAAAATATGTGTAACCAAATTCAAGACTCAATATTTTAGATAACATAACTTATTTCATATTAATATTCATGCTTTCAAGAAATAACTTTAAATATGAAATAATAGAATTTATTTCAAAACTCCGAAAGCGGAACACTTAACCCATATTGAAATGTGTATGTCAGTTAACCCATTGACATGTTTCCTGGACGTTAATATTAAAAAATTTAACCCTAAACCCTCCAACCTAAACCCCAATCTAAACATGCAGGATATTTTAGCAAACTGTTCTATAACAAATTTATAGTATCATAATAATTAGCATAAGATATTGAATACATATAATTAGATAAATTATAAAAACATCATTACTAATTGACATGGTTTATCTTAATCCAATCCATAAGTAGTTAATCACAAAGCTCCCCCAAAATATGTGTAACCAAATTCAAGACTCAATATTTTAGATAACATAACTTATTTCATATTAATATTCATGCTTTCAAGAAATAACTTTAAATATGAAATAATAGAATTTATTTCAAAACTCCGAAAGCGGAACACTTAACACATATTGAAATGTGTATGTCAGTTAACCCATTAATGTTATATTTACATTTTACACTTACGACTCATTTTCTTTGTTTATATGCAGATGGATGATACCATACTACTCACTCAGCAGCCTACCCATATTTCGCAGGCCGTGTTAGAGGGTCATCCAGATCGATTTTTGAAGGTGCGTCGAGCGCACCATTTTCATCACATGGAGCCTCCACATGCCATTAGACCTTACTTGCACCGTGCTGGATTCTATGGCCTTGTCGTATCAGATTTCACATTTGTAGATCATTACCTACTTGCTTCCCTCGTTGAGAGATGGAGACCAGAGACACACACATTCCCCTTGCCTGAGGGGGAGATGACCATCACCCTCGAGGAGGTCGCAGTTCTTCTCGGTCTTCCTATCCAGGGGAGACCCGTTATTGGACCCACTCGTGCATCTTGGCCAGACCTTGCTCAACGCTTGTTAGGCGTTGATATTTTGTCCGACCGTAGGGCTACAGATGGATCGTCCATATCTATGCGTTGGTTGCAGTCGCAGATTCCACATTTACAGGATGATGATGATGAGCAGACCGTCATGCGTTACGTCCATGCATATATCTTACGACTCATTGGTGGGACCATGTGTACTGATCACTCGGGGATGCACGTGCATATGATGTATCTACCCCTACTAGAGAACTTTGATCGGGCTGGGACGTACAGTTGGGGATCATCCTGCTTGGCATACACGTACAGATCATTATGCAGACTATCCCATAGGGACCGTACAGGTCTTGGAGGATGCGTCATCCTTATTCAGATGTGGGCATGGGAGCGCATCCCATCATTCCGCCCTGACCTTGCTGGTCCACCGGCCGAGATGGAGGTGTTGCATGACGCTCCGCGTGGACACTGGTATGATAAGTCATTTCTATTGGTTTTTTATTCTACTATGAGTTATTGACTATAATTTCTCATTATTTTTCATTATCGTTGTATTTTACAGGTGGTGTCAGCGACACAATTTTGACGTGGTTCCGAGACAGCATTTGGGCGTATATCGGCTACAGTTGGACTGTCTCTTACCTGATCAGGTATGTATATACAATCTATCACTGTCTAACATTTTTAATAATAACATCAATTTTGGTTTTTAGTTGGGTGTTTTTTTGAGAAAATCACTTGTCATTTCAGATTTCATGGCTTCCATACTGGAGTATTATGGACCAGTTGCCAGCATACTGCACTGTTGGGCTTGAGGATGCTATGGCTGTAGTTCCCCTCATTCACTTTCATATTATTGAGTGGCAGCAGCCTGACAGGGTCATGCGCCAATTTTTTCGTACTCAGCCGATTCCATTACCATCTAGACAAACAGACAAGCTTCATGGGATGAAGCTGACAGGGAGGCAGGATGATGACTGGTCCCAAGTACATGCGAGTTTTATCGACTGCTGGCACAGACGTGCAGAGTTACGTATTCAAGGTGTTCCTACAAATCGATTCTCTCTTTCAGAGTAGGTTGACTATGTGCCATGGTATAGACTGAAGTCTATACTGCATCTTACCCAAGCTGGCATAGAGATGAAGAGAATGGTAAGTTAATAAATTCTTATTAGTTTGTTTATTGAATTATTTTCTAATTCCATTTGAATCTACTTACAGGGAAGTCACACAGAGCAGCTTGTTCGCATGAGAGATGAAGAGGAGGAGGGGGTCTTTAGCCGGGCAGCCGTCCATGCTACAGCGCTGGAGGCGAGGGCATCTTTTCATGCGCTTTCCGAGAGCATCTTCACGTGTCTGGCTCGGAGACAGGAGGTTCCTGCCCCAGAGGAACATCCTGCAGCTGCTGCTGGTGCTGATGAGCCACGACCACAGCGACGTAGACAGCGTCGTGCTGCACGTGAGGCATCGCCTGTTCCACAGGCAGAGGTCGGGCCTCTAGTAGTCCAGGATCAGCCTATTCAGGATGTGCCTCAGATGGCATGGGATCCGTCTTTCCTGACAGGATATCCGCAGTTCTCTCCATCTTGGGTTCCAGATCCTTCACAACCTTGGATTCTAGAGTCGTCGTCATCTTGGGGTATAGCTCCATCACAGGCTTCATTCCCCTCTGCGATAGCGGCAGGTCCTTCTACCACCCTAGTGGGAGAAGGATCCGAATGGCAGTACGAGATGTAGTTGACAGCTCCTCCAACTGACACACAGATGGAGGATGCGACGGTCGACGTTTCAGTGCCCGAGGATCAGCCTTCTCCAGGTCATCAGACTCCACTGCGCACTCGACGCGGATGTCCTATTCGCAGACCACCATGTGGGACGGAATCTCCTCGCCACAAACATATGCATTGATTGTACATTATTGTTTACATGTTTTATGTGTACTGAAATCAAAATACTATTTTTACTTGTTGGTCAGAGTGGAATCTCAGGAGGGGGTAAATTAGGTTTTATTTATATATATTTATATAACCATACGAACATAATAATAAAACATTAATAATTACTAATTACCTAATTACAAATTATATAATTAATAATTCTATTACTAATTAACTATTTAATTAGTATATAATTAATATTTATATTATGAAATAACTAATTAATTAGTATATAATTTGTAATTTGGTAATTAGTGTTTATTAATCATTAATTATATAATAACTAATTAGTTAATTAGTAATAAAATTATCAATTATATAATACTTAATTATTACATATATAATAAATATTTAGTTAATTAGAAATATAATTAATAATTATAACTAATTAATTAGTAATTGGTAATTATTAATTAGTTAATCAGTAATATAAATATTTATTATAATTATTCATTATAAGAGGGTTTGCCCTGAAAATCATTCTGCATTTTCGATGTGGGATTCAGGTTCTACCTTTACTGTGCAGTAGATTCTGCATTTCCGATGTGGGATTCTGTTTCAAGTATGTGACTTTGAAATACAATAAAAGATAAACTATAAGGCCAATATAAATGAAATTTTAAAAATTGATTAAACATATAATAAATAGTTGAAAACAAAAACAATTTCCTCAAAAATGTTGATGAAAAATAATCTATAACCTTTCAAAACCGCCTACTTGAAACTTAAAAATGTTTCAAGTACGTGAATTTGAAAGACTGTAAAATATAAACTATAAAACGAATATAATTGAAACTTTAAAAATTGATTAAACATATAATAAATAGTTGAAAACAAAAGAAATTTCCAAAAAAATGTTGATGAAAAGTAATTTATAAGCTTTCAAAACCGCATACTTGAAACTTAAAATTTTTCAAGTACGTGACTTTGAAAGACCATAAAACATAAAATAGAAGACTAATATAAATGAAACTTAAAACATGGATTAAAAATATAAAAAATAGTTTAAAACAAAAGAAATTTACAAAAAAATGTTAATGAAAAATAATTTATAAGCTTTCAAAACCGCCTACTTGAAACTTAAAATGTTTCAAGTACGTGACTTTGAAAGATTATAATTATATTACTAATTAACTAATTAATTATTATATAATTAATAGTTATATTAATAATTAACTAATTATTTATTATATAAGTAATAATTAATGAGTAATAATTAATAATTAATAATTTAATGAATAGCTATAATTAATATTTATATTACTAATTAACTAATTAATAATTACTAATTACTTATTAATAATTATTAATTACTAATTACTAATTATAATGAATAATTATAATTAATATTTATATTACTAATTAGCTAATTAATAATTAATAATTAATAATTAATTTGTTATAATTATTAATTGTATTTCTAATTAACTAAATATTTATTATATATGTAATAATTATATTACTAATTAATTATTATATAATTAATGATAATATTACTAATTAACTAATTAATTATGAAATATTTAATTATTACTAATTACTAATTAATAATTAAAAATTATAATGAATAAATGTAATTAAAAATTATATTACTAATTTACTAATTAATTGTTATATAATTAATAATTATATAACTAATGAACTAACTAACTATTATATAATTAATTATTAATAATTACTAATTAATAATTATAATGACTAATTATAATTAATATTTATATTACTAATTAACTAATTAATAATTACTAATTACTAATTACTAATTACTAATTACTAATTACTAATTACTAGTTACTAATAATTAGTAAGTGAAACCGAAAGCTTATAAATTATTTTTTATCATCATTTTTTATGATTTTTTTTGTTTTCAACTATTTTTTATATTTTTAATCCATGTTTTAAGTTTCATTTATATTGGCCTTATAGTTTATATTTTATAGTCTTTTAAAGTCACGTACTTGAAAAATTTTATGTTTCAAGTATGCGGTTTTGAAAGCTTATAAATTACTTTTCATCAACATTTTTTTGTAAATTTCTTTTGTTTTCAACTATTTATTATATGTTTAATCAATGTTTAAAGTTTCAATTATATTCGTATTATAGTTTATATTTTACAGTCTTTCAAAGTCACGTACTTGAAACATTTTTAAGTTTTAAGTAGGCGGTTTTGAAAGCTTATAAATTATTTTTCATTAACATTTTTTTGTAAATTGCTTTTGTTTTAAACTATTTTTTATATGTTTAATCCATGTTTTATGTTTCATTTATATTGGTCTTCTATTTTATGTTTTATGGTCTTTCAAAGTCACGTACTTGAAAAATTTTAAGTTTCAAGTATGTGGTTTTGAAAGCTTATAAATTACTTTTCATCAACATTTTTTTGGAAATTTCATTTGTTTTCAACTATTTATTATATGTTTAATCAATTTTTAAAGTTTTAATTATATTCGTTTTATATTTTATATTTTACAGTCTTTCAAATTCACTTATTTGAAACCTTTTTAAGTTTCAAGTAGGCGGTTTTGAAAGGTTATAGATTATTTTTCATCAACATTTTTGAGGAAATTCTTTTTGTTTTCAACTATTTATTATATGTTTAATCAATGTTTAAAATTTCATTTATATTGGCTTTATATTTTATATTTTATTGTATTTAAAAGTCACGTACTTGTAACAGAATCCCACATTGGAAATGCAGAATCTACTGCACAGTAAAGGTAGAACCTGAATCCCACATCGAAAATGTAGAATGATTTTCAGGGCAAACCCTCTTATAAAAGGGAGGCCTGGGTAAGAGTTTCTGTCAGAATCCAGACTGCTGTAATGGCTGTAGCGCTGGATCTTTAATAGCAGAGAAATTCTGCTGAATTTTTTTTGTTTTGTTTATATATATATATATATATATATAAACAAAACAAAACAAAACAATAAAAATAAAAATAAAAATAAAAATTTTCAAAAAAAATATTTTTTTAGGAGAAAGGTGGCATTGCGGATGCCGCCTTTCACCCGCAGTGCAAAGGCGGCATCCCGGATGCTGCCTTTATGGTGCATTTTTTAAAAAAAATTGCCGGAAGCGTTTTATGGAAAATATTTTTTTAAAAAAACGTAAAAAAAAATCCCCTCATCAGTAGCTCGGAACTCCAGCAAGACTACCACATAGATCACCAATCCACAACTCCCTACGCCCTATAACAAAGAAACATCGTAGACCAAAGCCCACCAGAGTCCCAAGGTCGAAAATATGATCCACACATACTAATGACGATCAACCCTCCCCTCACGTCAGCACAACCAAAACAGTCACCACCTGGATCCCACTGCTGCCAAGCCCTGTGAGTGTCGTCGGGTGGAGGCCTCCTCTGTCAAAGGAAACCAAACTATTTTCCATCCACACGAAGATGCTCTAGCCGGCACATCTGCACCACCAACAGAACATAGCAGCCTAAATCTATCTAGTTCCGTCGATCCACACCCTACGACCACCCTCAGAGAATCCTGCATGAGAAAAACATTGATCCCTACCTTTGATCTCCCTTGACAATCGTGGAAACATCTTCAACCACCTCATTCAGGGCATCATCACCCACCGCCTCCGACACACATCCACCAGTCACTGTCATTAAACACCCATAAATAGGTATCTCTTTCGAGACACCACCAAGAAAAAGTATCTTTCCCCACTCAGCTCCCTGCCGAGAGTCTTTCTTACTCTGCTCAACTGACGTCCAAGAGTCATCCCAATGACTCTGTCCGCAGGCTAAAAATAACCCGTAGTGACAAAATATCTGATCATAATGCAGAACATCACTGGAGAAATCAATTATAAGCATGCATTTTTTATTTAATTTATACAAATAAACATTATTTTTTATTATAAATATAATAATTTTATATAAATGAATAATATTTTTATTACAAACTTTTATCATTTATAAAAATAGTGCTTACAAATCTAACTTTTATCAGTGCTAAAAAGGATGATAAAATCCCCCCCCCCCTTTTATCATCGCTTTCTTCATAGCATTGATAAAACACAGCGCATACCTTTTCTAGATCTGTGGTAGTGCTTTCATAGTCTAAATAATCTGTACCGTAACAAAAAAAATTCAAGGAAACCACATTTCATTCTATTTCAAGTTATCCACATATGTCTTTTTAGGATCATACCTTATTCAAAAAACATCACCGCATTCTATAAGATCACTCCAAATATCTCTCTAGGTGATTTTATCTTCCCAAACACAACCCTAAGTCCACTATCAATAAAATCCCTCACATTTGATTTCAATTCACCAAATAATTTCCTTCCAAATTAATGAAAAAAATAGGAAAGGGATGTAAGGACTAAAAATTAAATTACCTTGTGTGACCACCACTTTAAAGCCTCCTTTTACCATGATAAGAAAAATCACCGTCGTTCTGAACCAATTAAACCATTATCTAGTGGAATAAAAACTAAATCTGTAATTTCCATCAACTAAAATCATAATGAAAGGATAAAAGAATAAATTAGGGAAGATAGGAAATAGAAATCACCTCCACTAATTATCTTTCCAGATATAACCTCTATAGATCAAATGAGAGAGAAATGAGGAAGAAAGAAGAGAAAAGGAAGTATCTCATGCATCTATTTTGAAATAAGGGAAATTTATAATGTTTTTAAACATTTTAATTTATTATATTAAAAGGAAATAAAAACTACATAGGGTGCATTGTTTCATGAATATTCATGACAATGAATAATTTCCCATTACAGGGAAACTTGAAAAAATATTATGCAACCATTTTGGCATGAGAATGAGAATCATGAAAAAAATACCCATTCCAAAGAAACAAGATATAAGCATGACCAACCATTAAGGAATGACCAAATAATTCATAATTCAACACATTGGGTTGTGAAGTTATACCTACCATCAATCCAAAATAAATTTCTTATATAGGAAATTACAATGTTCCCCCTACCATATGTAGGTTCCGGGTACAACGAAAGTGAGTGGATGAGTGTACCCAACTTTAATTTTACAGTTAGCAACGATCAATCTGAGATCCATCTTGATGATAAAATTCCAGATCTTTAGAATAGAATGAATAATGAAAAGAAAATAGGGATGTACTCAAACCATATAGAGGATCATTATATTTTGGTTATAATTAATTTAATCAAATGACAAGAATTGCCTTGATGGAATTTTCTCTCAGTTGATGTTTTTGGTCATGATACAATGTGATCCGTCATTGTGTCATAGAATCCATGTGTAGGCTTCCTCTAGAAGTGATCCACAAGTGCTCCACATATCTCTAGACATTTGGAAATGGATCTTCAGTTTCTATAGTGGAAGAGCTTTCTCTTGAGATGTCCACCTTTGATTGCCTTGAGAGCCACTTATAAAGTGCTCTCCTTGATCCAGTGGAAGAGGATATCTCTCTTAACTTAAGAGTGTTCTTAGAGGAAAGGAATTCTCTCTTATCTTGGGATATTTCTCTAGATCCATTGTTCACAACCACTAACAATGGCTATGTATATTGAGAAAAATGTAATTGGGATTTATATTAATTATAATAATAAAATAAATTAATTATCTAAAAGAATGTATTCATTTCATTTAATTCTTAGTAAGACCCCATGTCTAATAATAAAATTTGACTATTATTATCATTTTACATGCGCCCAGTGAATTACACCTATTATTATTTAATTAAATAAATAATATTATTTCTTAAAAATCCCCAGAAAAACTACACAATGTGTATATATTAATATACATGGTGTGTACTTTTGTTTTTCCATTTTCTATATTTCATCCACTACATTTATTAGACCTTGAATAATGACTATTTATTTCTTAAATAAATATCACTACATTACTCGCTGATAAATATATTATTTCACCCAAAATATATTCTATTGAATAATTATTGTCGAAAAAATGTGATCAAGCATCCTTGAATAATTATTAAACCAAAATCGAGAATAATATTTCTTCAACTTGTTAAATGAATATTTAACTGAGATACTTGGACACACTTAATGTGTGACCTCTAGGCCTCTTTCTTAGTGGAATTTTGAATAACCTACCTAAATTCCAATGTTAGTGTCTAGAAACATGCTAAGGCACCCTTAGAGAAAGAAGTTAACGTTGTAATGATGTGTCACCTCCTACGAATACTTACCATGTAATGTAATCCCATTGTCTCGATATCTTGATTCAAGAAGGTTGCATGCTAGTTCCATCAACCCATGTGATTGATTATTCATTTTTTGAATTCCTGGAATTGAATAGTTCAATTCCTCACCATGTCCATGGATTTATTTAGGCATTATCAATTCCATCAAAGGGTCTGAGATATCAAATTCCATTATGGAACAAAAGGAAAAAATCCTATCTCACATTATCTATTAATGCAGTATTATACGTGATGCACCCAACATATCCTACCTCACTGTGAATAGTGTGTCATCACAGTTTTTTTCAATACATCTAAGTGTGATAGTTGTAATACCCATTAATAATAATATTAATGTCTAAGGACCAATACACACATCTGTGGATAGGAACATCCAATGACACAATGAAATATGGATTTCCCACAAGCGAGTCCCGTTCTCATAATATCCTCCTGTATATTACCAAGGGCGCACACCATGAGAAGGTATTTATTAATATTAAAATCCATGAATACAAGTTTATCATAAAGTACAAAGTATTTGGTTCTAGGCCACCAACTCCAACATACTCCCACTTGGAATAGAGACAACTTCTAACAACCTTTAACCTTCTAGCTCTCACATGATATTCATGTTTTTTCTAAAAAAGGAATTTTTTCATTGGGTTTGCCACGTTCTCTTCCATGGATACCACTCTCACTTTAATTTTACCCTTTTGATAGAAATACTTAAAGAGGAAATACTTTAGAAGAATGTTCCTTGTTCGTTGATGTGACCTTGGTTCCTTTGTAAGATCCACTACTGTAGTATTATCACAATACAATGTGATAGTATATTTTCTACTAGGAACCACATTAAGCTCATGGACAAAGTTCTGAATCCATGCAGCTTTTTTGGCTGCATCAGAAGCTGCTATATATTCAGACTCTACTGTAGAATTGGCCACAAATGCCTGCTTTGAACTCTTCCAGCTCACAACTCCTCCGTTTAGACATAAAACATATCCATATTATGACTTCAAATTGTTTTAATCTATCTAAAAACCAGCATCAACATAACCTGGGATGAAAAGTTCCTCAACTTTTCCATATAGCAGGAATATATCCTTATTTTTTCTTAGATACTTAAGGATAGTCTTAACAGTAGCCCAATGTTGTTCTCCTAGATCTTATTGATATCTTTACACCATGATCTGTGCATAAGCAATATTAATCCCGGTACATAACATGTCATACATTATGGATCCTATAGATGAAGCATATGGGATCTTATTCATCTAATCTTTCTCTTGTTGTGTATGAGGACACATTTTATTATAAATATGTAGGCCATGTAACACAGAAACCAATCCAATATTTTATTGTTCCATACTAAATCTCTTTAGTATCGAGTCAATGTGTGTACCTTGACTTATTCCAAGTAGCCTCTTGGATCTATCACAAATGATCTTGATCCCTAGAATATAGATTGCTTTACCTAAGTCCGTCATGGAGAAACACTGGTTAAACAAGTCCTTAACTGACTGTAAGAATGGTATATCGTTTCTAATAAGTAATATTTATTCAATGTATAATACTAGGATAATGATCTCATTCCCATTAAAACTTTTATAAAAACTTGTCTCACATTCTTTCTTAATGAAAACAAATTCCTTTATTGATTCATCAAATTAAATTTTCCATGACATGGATGCTTTATTTAACCCATAAATGGATTTTTTGTAACTTGAAAACCTATTTGGATTTACCTAGTGTCAAAAACCCTTCTCATTGTGTCATATATAAATCTTCTTTAAGGTTCTTATTAAGTAATGCTATTTTTAAATCCATTTTCTAAATCTCGTAGTCATGGTAAGATGATATGGAAAGTATGATTTTTATGGATTTAAACATGGAAATTGGAGAGAAGGTTTCATCATTTTCAATTCCATGATGTTATAAGAATCCTTTATCCACTATACTTGATTTGTAAATGATAACTTTACCTTCCATGTACAGATTTCTTTTGAATACACATTTTCATCCAATAGGATTTACATCAACTGGCTCATCGACCAGAACCCAAACTTGGTTTTGATACATGGAATCCATCTCAGAATTTATAGCTTCTAGCCATCTTGAAGATTTTGATCTATCTACTAATTTTTTTATAGGAGATAGGTTTATCAATGTCCAATAATAATGATCTACCATTCTCGGTGACTAGGAAACCAAATCTCTCTGGTTCCCTTACCTCTCTTGAGCTCCTACGCAGTACTTGTGTTTCTAGAACCTCTTCTAGGGGAGCTATGGAACTACTTCCTGTACCAAATCCTATGTATCTTAAGAATCAACTTCATCAAAGTAAATCTTTCCCACTGTCACTTTTTAGGGTGTTCTCCCTCTCAAGAAATAAATTCTGACTCGCAAAAACCACTTTTTTTCTTGAAGGGTTATATAGGTAATATACTTTTGTTTCCTTGGGATATCCTATAAAGATACACCTCATGCCATGGGGTGCTAGTTTTTTTTTCTGTGAGGGCCTTAACAAATTCCTCGCATCCCCATACACATATGTGAGAGAAAATGGGTTTCTTTTCATTCCATAACTAAGAAAAAAAATTCAATTTTCTTCCTTATTTGGTTTTCAGTTTAATGTGTATGCTACAGTTTGTAATGCATATCCCCAAAAGGATAATGTAATATTTTCATGACTCGTCATCAACCTCACCATGTCCAACAAGGTGTGATTCCTCCTTTCAATAACACAATTCCACTATGGTTTATAAGCAGGACTGAGTTGAGATATAATCCTAAACTCTCGTAAAAGGTCAATGAACTCTTGGTTCTGATATTCTCCACCTCAATTCGATTGAAGCTTCTTTATCCTTTTACCAAGATGATTCTCTACTTCATTATTGAATTCCATAAATTTCTCCAAGGACTCTGACTTATACCTCATTAAGTAGATATAACCATATCTACTCAAAAAAAACAATTAAAGTATTGAATTAAGAATGTACACTTCTATCTTCTACTGAAAATAGTCTACACACATCCATGTGTACCAATCCTTAAATATTTTTGGACCTTTCACCCTGTCCACTGAAAGGCGGCTCAGTCATTTTCCCTTATAAAAAACCATAACATATTTGAAGTTTTTTTTATCTCAGTAGAGTCTAAATAACCATCTTGTTAGATCTTTGTCAAGCACTTCTCATTTACATGATTGAGACGGTGATGCCACAACTGGGTGTTATATGAGTTATGTGAGTTTGTTTCGTTATCGATTGACAAAGCTTGGTTTTCATAATTTAATACATACAAATAATTATTTAAATGTGTCATGCCATAACATATATTGTTCTTATAAAAGAAACAACCCTTATTTCAAAATGTGAAAACAAATCCATCCATAACCAAAAATGATACAAAAATTATGTTTTTGGTAACACCTGGTGCGTAATAAAAGTTATGTAAAACCAAAAGTATCCCAGTTGGGAATGATATATGGTAATCTCCAATAGAAAATTAATCCATCCTCACATCATTGGTAGCTTGAATATCCACCTCTCCTCCAAAAATATTTCTAAATCTACATGGTTCCTGTATTTGAATATAGATGTGATCCCCACAAGCTGTATCTAATACCCAATGTGTAGAAATGGAAAGATTACACTCTACAATGAATTCACCTTTATTGTCCCCATGCTTCTAGGTGTAGTTCTTATTCTAGTGTCCTTTCTTACCACATGAAAAACATAAGACCTCCCATTCCTTACCCTACCCCTGGATCTTCCCCATCTTGGAGGGAAGGTGCTCAGGGGATTCAGATCATTTATAAACCCTTGGACCCTTTGCCTTGACCTTCCTCTTCTTATTCACCATAAGGACTGTGGGTTTGTCACGTATCATGTTGTTATCTACCTAGATAATCAAGTTCAAAAGTTCTAATAGACTCTTATAATTATTTCTCATGTTGTAGTTGAGAATAATGCTAGAGAAGGTATTGGGAAATGATGATAGTATGAGATCTGTATGCAACTCATCCCAGAACATAATCCCTATGATGTATAGGCATTAAATGTGGCCAATAAGATTGAATACATGAGGCCCAGTTGGCATAGACTCTCCAAGATTACTTGTGAACAAATCGTTGGAGATCTCATATCTCGCCTATCTCGCCTTCTCTTGATAGTGATCCTTAAGGTGAGACATCATGTTATACACGTCCATGTTTTCATGTTTCTCAAAGAGATAATTAGACATGGTAAATATCATGAAACATTGAACATTTGTGGCATCATCCAAATGTTTCCTATAGAGAGATATTTCCTCATCACTGGCCTTATTTCCAAGTGCAGTTGGAACAGGCTCCTTCATCACAAAAAATTTCCTCTCATGGATAAAGATGATGTGTAAACGCCTCTACCACTCCTGGAAATTGGTGATGGTGAGAAGGTTTTCCTTATAGAGTATGGTTTGAAATGATATTTTTTATTTCATTTTAATTTCTATTTCTAAAAATTAAGATGATTAAATATTTAATACTTCATCATGATAAAACTGAGACAATTAAATAAATTAATACTTATTAGTCTCCCACTATTTTATCTAAATCCAATGTCCCTCACTATTGACATCATAATATTTTTTTTCATGAATATTCTTGTGGAAAGGATATATATTACCCTTAAAATTACCCCAACTGGAGTTTTTCAAGAAACATGAAAGGTTTTAGGTAGGCATTCAAAATGTCAACTGTATTAACTTTCAACTCCTTAATCCACGGAGTGGACTCCCCAATCCTAAAATCCATTTATTTTGGATTTCCACAACCTTTGCCTCTTGGTCACACCAATTCCTACTGTGGCAGTCAACCCTTAATGTGAACCAAGTCAAGTCAACCCAAAAACTTGAATTATAATTCCTCGATAAATGAGAGCACCCCAGCTAGGGTTGGTAAAGCACTTTGAACTGTGGTTCGATTCTAACCAATATTATGGAAGGAAATACCGACTTAATATTTCTTTGAATGTTTTATCCTTATATATAAATTTCCATTTTATTATCTTTCTTACATTCATGTTAATATTAATTGGGATATACTTAAGTGATTAACCATGTTTAAGATAATATTTATGCATAAGTCAGTCTTATTTTATTTCCATATTGCATGCTTGTTTAATTCATTAATTGTGTGATTTTGAAAACACACCCACAATAAATAAACCATGAAACTACCAAAAATAAAATAAATGGCATGAAAATAAGATTTTTCTATTGATTAGTTTATCTAGTGGTTGATAAACTAACCCAAGACCAAGGGGAGAAAACACCTTAAACCTTTTGGGTTCGTGTTTATAGGTTTCCACCTGTCCACCTTTGTATCTCCTTGGATTGGTCTCTCCTTGGCACTTAAATTGATCCACCACCAGTAGCTTGGGAGCTCTATCCATTGCATATTCTTTTATCTCACATACAGGTGATGGGTAAAATGTTGTTTTACATAAAAGAAACCTTGGGCATGTAGGCCCTACATATTAATGGGGAGAAGGATTATAGGCCCAAATTTTTAATTTAAATAATTAAATTAAAATAAACCATCCACATACAAAAGGTCCTGGTCTATCTCATGATTATCCATACATGAAGCTATATTTATGTATAAATAAAATTAGCATTCAATTCTCTAATCATTCATGTTTAAGATAAATCATGCTCAAATAAACTAATTATTAACTTTAATTAATCAATCCATTTATCTTAAACCCTCTTTTGGATTTCCTTGAGATTCTCACCCATTATAATTTTAAACAAATAAATTCATTTAAAATTATCTTTTTACATAAATTGTACCTTGGAAGAAACCCGGTGAATTCCCATGTATAACTACCCAATGATTAAAAATGAAAATTACACAGATATTAAATTAAACACATATGTATTAAACACATATCATGTTTTGTTCCCTAGCTTTACACCCTCACCATGGTACACATATCAAGGGATTATATAATATAATAATAAATTTTAATAAATCTACATAATTTGGATGAGTACACATCGTGTAATTCCTATTACATAACATGTACTATCATTCACCATCCATCCGAAGTACACACCTGGGGATACGATGTGTAGATGTACTTTGAAAATATTTGGAATACACAGCGTGTCCAGTGAGCCACCCACCGTGTAGTATCTGCATTACATGGTCTGCAGCCAGGCAAGCCGTGTATAGGGTATACAGTCCAACCCTAACCCAAAGGGACCACACACCATTTCCAGTGGGCCACACAACATGTAATCCAGAAACTGTCTGCCACCTATTAGTGGTCAACACACGGAGTCATAAATACTCATATAAAATCCAACACATGTCTTTGTTTATCATACCAGTCCCAATGCATTGAACATTGACTAAACAACGTGTAAGAATGAATACATGTCGTGTGTTCTGGTGTTGTACGTCCATGAACCTTTGGCACCTACGGATGAGATCCTCCATTTTTATTTTAATCAGAATTAAAAGAAATGATCGTTTTTGTAAGATAACGAGAAATGAAAGAGGGGGAATATATTTCGATATTAATATTTATAGAATGATTAACTTGAATTGAAACAACTAAATTATTAAATGCATAAATCATCAACAAAAAATTAAATAATTATAATAAACGATATGATCCCTTGGATACTACTTGTAGATTTCTAGTGCAGTGGAAGCACATGGATGGGTCTACCCAACTTTAATTTTACCATTAACAATTATCAATATGAGATCTACCACGATGATAAAATACCATATCTTCGGAATAGAATGAAAAATGAAAATGAAAGAGGGAATTCATGTAACCATAGATAGGATCATCATATGTTGGTTATAATTAATTTAATTAAAATATAAGGATTATCTTGATGTAATTATCTCTCCATTGATGTTTCTGGTCAATATCCAATGTGATCTGTCATTGCATCATAGAAGCTAAATGTAGGCTTCCTCTAGCGGTGGTCCACATGTGCTCCACGTATATCTAGACATCGCCGAAGAGATCTCCTGGTGCTAGTGCGGAAGAGCCTTCCCTTGCGATGTCCACCTTTAATCTCCTTGAGAGCCGCTTCCAAAGCACTCTCCTTGATCTGGTGGAAGAGGATCTTTCTCGTAACATGAGAGTGTTCTTAGAGGAAAGGAATTATCTCTTTGCTTAAGATATTTTTCAAGATCCCTTGTGCACGACCACAAATAATATCTACTTATATGGAGAATAATGTAATTAAGATTTATATTACTTAAAATAATAAAATGAATTAATTACCCAAAGGAATTTATTCATTGAATTTAATTCTTAATAAAACCCCATGTCTAATAATAACATTTGAATATTATCATCACCTGAAATGAACCCAACAAATTGAAACTATTATTATTTAATTAAATAAATAATATTATTTCTCACAAATCCCCAGAAAAAATACACAGTGTATGTATATTAATATACAGAGCATGTAACTTTGTTTTTCCATTTTCTTTATTTCCTCCACCACATTTATTAGACCATGAATAATGGCTATTTATTTCTTAAATAAATATCATTTCATTACATTCTAATAAATATATTACTTCTCCCAAAATATATTCTCTTGAATAACTAGTGTCAAAATAAATGCAATCAGGCATCCTTGAATAATTATTAATCCACAATCGGGAATAATCTTTATTCAAATTGTAAAATGAATATTTAACTGAGATACTTGGACACACTTAGTGTGTGACCCTCTAGGATTATTTATCAGTGGTATTAGGTAGAGCCTACCTAAAGTCCAAGGTTAGCATCTAACAACACACCAAGGAACCCATAAGGAAATAATTTAATGTTGCAATGATGTGTCACCTCTTACAAATGCTTACCGTGTAATGTAATCCCTTTGTCTCGATATCTTAAATCAAGCGGGTTGCATGCTAGTTCGATCAACCCATGTGCTTGATTATTATTTCTTTGAATTCTAGGAATTCAATTGGGTGATTCTTCTCTATGGAAATGGATTTATTTAGGCTATATCAATTCCATCAAAGGGAATGAGATATCAAATTTCATTATGAAACAAAAGTGACAAATCCTTTCTCACATTATCTATTAATGCAGTATTACTCATGACACACCCAACATATCCTACCTCGCTACGAGTAGTGTGTCTTCATATTTTTTGTCAATGCATATAATTTCATGAGTTTTAATACCCATTAATAATAATCTTAAAGTCTAAGTACCAATACACATGTCTACAAATAGTAACATCCAATGACACTATGAAATGTGGATTTCCCACGGGTGGGTCTAGTTCTCATAATATCCTTCTAGATATTACAAAGGGTACACATCATGAGAATAAACCTCATTTTTTTGTGAGTCCTCAACCCTAACGGCCAGTATTATCTGTTTCCATAAAATAACAACATCCATCCATATAACATATGTTCAATAATAGAGTTATGGCACTTCTGGGTTCTCATCATAGCAGGGGTACACTATGACCCTTTAGTGCAATAGCTATCCTTAGGTTATTATCACATGAAATGTAAAAAAGAATAACAATAATATGTGATAAGGTATTTATTAAAATTCAAATCTGTTGGTCGGAGTGGATACTCAAGAGGGGGGTGAATTGAGTTCCAATTAAAATTTTCTGTTAAAAACAATGTTTATTAAAATCCCCCTATTTCAAAAACAGATTAAACTGTAGTGAATTTATACAGATTATAAAGGTTCAATTAGTTTCTCAAAGATTGATTAGTTCTCAGTTAATTTAATCATATGATTAAATTAACTTTTGAAACTAACTTACTGGTTTATAATAAATATAAACACTTGCGAGTTTAACTATCAAAGTAGATTTGAAGACAAATTATATTTCAAAGTAATAGTAGTGGAATATGAAATAAATATGTAGTATGGATATAGTATGTAGCTACAAACACAAAGAATTAACCAAGATGTTCAGTCTCAAGCCAAGACTTAGTCCTCTCAAAAGTTTATATAAAAATGATCCACACCCTGGATCGGGGTTAACAACAGTGAACACACTGTCCAGGTCACAAGACCTCTACCACAGTTCTGCGTGGGAAAACAAAAAACAGCTTAGAGCTGTCCAGGTCTCACATGACCTCTACCACTATCCACAGTGGGAAATGAAGTGTAAAAAGGTTTGCTGAGGATTTACAGATCCTCCAGTGAAAGTACATGAGTCAGTGTGTGTGTTTAATACAGCAGATAACACACACTGCCCAAAATGTAAAACAAATGTATCACAGAGCAGAGATGTAGAGTTTAGAAATGGCTCTGGTGATTTCAGTGTAGCTCTGGACTCTTTTGTATTTGGTCAGAATTTATTCTGAGTCCTCTTCTCGTTTTTTTTTTGAGAAGAAGAGTGTCGTATGCTTCAGGTTCAAAGGAAGTGATATGTAGTCGATGAAGTTCTTCAATGTTCTTTTGTATGCACAAAACTCTTCTTGAGTAGGCTTGATTGTGTATGAGGTTCTGTTCTGCTTGGTTCTTCCTCTTTTTTCTTTCCTCTATATTCTTCTTGTGTTCTTCTCTCTACACTTTTCTTCAGCAGAGTCTTCTTGTATTTATGTCACGTTCTTCGGAAGACAGAAAAAGTTTCCTTTCCGCAGGTACGAGGTACAATTTCCTGACATCCGACAACCTTTATTAATTAATTGACAGAGCATTAAAATATACCTAATATGACCGTTGGTTAGATTAAATAAAGATAAAGAAAAATAAATTCAAACAGTTGTTTATGACTATTGAAGAATCAAGTGATCGGTTGGTCATCAGCATTAGTGAGTAATGATCAGTGACTCAGATAGATCAGCATCGGTGGATCAGACTGATCAGCATCAGTCTGTCATCTGATCGGTGAGTCAGTTTGATCAGCATCAGTGAGTCATTTGATCGGTGGCTCATTTTGATCAGCATCAGTGAGTCATTTGCATTAGTGAGTCATTTGCATCGGTGAGTCATTTTGCATCGATGAGTCATTTTGCATCGATGAGTCATTTTGCATCGGTGAGTCATTTGCATCGGTGGCTCATTTTGATATCGGATCGGTGCGACCGTTGTCCTTTGATATTGGATCGGTGCTTCCGATGTCTGTTGATATAGAATCGGTGCTTCCGATGTTTGGATCGGTGCTTCCGATGTCTGTTGATATTGAATCGGTGCTTCCGATGTCTGTTGATATTGAATCGGTGCTTCCGATGTCTGTTGATATTGAATCGGTGCTTCCGATGTTTGGATCGGTGCTTCCGATGTTTGTTGATATTGGATCAGTGCTTCCGATGTTTGGATCGGTGCTTCCGATGTTTGGATCAGTGTTTCCGATGTCTGTTGATATTGAATCCAGAAGACTTCCAAAATACATTGTAAGTCAATAAGCATAGACAAAAACATGATAACAGATTCATTCACAGATTGTAATTAAGTTTATGAGAAATCAAACCAGATTAAGCATTAATGGTATGTGATGATTTGTGATTATTAAAACATCAATCATAGACATGAAATCAACAATCTTCCAGAGGGCTCAACAATCTCCCCCTTTTTGATAATCACAAATCTTTATCATAAAATATAAATAATATGATATATCATTAATAAAAACATAATGAGAATTAAACCATAAAGAGAATAAATATAAAGAGATATATAAATCTCCCCCTTAATTTAAATTTCCCATATATATTATACATATTTTCCCCCCTGAGATATATACATATTTTCTCCCCCATATATCTCTCCCATACATCTTTCTTCTCCCATATATCATTCTTTTTCTTCTCCCCCTTTGGGATAATCAAAAAGGAGGGAAAACATATAAGTGAAAGTGAAAGTAAAATCAGTCAGCATAGAGTAGAGAGGAATTTTTTTTTGATAAAGTACAGAATATTACAAGCATCACATTGTTCACCCTATCAAAAACAATACACAACTATTTTTTGGGATACAAAGGGGATTTGCCTTTGTCTTTGGGATCAATAGTGGGTACGTTTGAAGGCTTGGAGGTAGGCTGTACTTGGCGAATCTGAAGTGGTGGTAGGACAACTCGGGCAGGTGTAGGAGCGGGTGCCACAGAGGGTTGTTGTGGAGAAACAGGAGCTGGTTGAGAAGCTTGTTGAGGGACTGGTCTTAACTGAGATAGAGCTTGAGCAACAGATAGCTGATTTGGAGCTACATCAGAGTCACTGAGAGGTTCAGAAGTAGGAACTACTATTGCAGTGGCATGTGCATTCAAATAGGGCTTCAAAAGATGAATGAAGTCTTGAATGACTTCTGCTCCATACTTCATAGCTTTTTCAAAATCATATTTATTCTCCATGAACTGTGCCAAGGAAGGGATAAAATCTTGCAACTGATGGACTTGAGTTTTGAAGGCCTGAGTGACTGGAGGGAATTTTAGATTCTCTGCCAACACCTTGAAGTTTTCAGCCATTTCATGCTTTGTATAAATCTTGGAAAAGGAATTATCAACTTTCTCTTTGATCTCTTGCAGAGCTTTCTTAGCATCTGTTGAATACACCAATGCCATCTTATGACTGTTATCACAGAGCTCTTTCATCTTCCTCAAAGATTCTAAATCAAGAATTTGTCTAACAACAGCTAATTCATCATGCACAACTTCTCTTAGAGCTTCTAGCTCACGGGTAGTGATCTTGGTTACCTTGCCTGTACTGGCTTGGCCAACTATGTGAGTTAACTCAGCTTTTAACTTCCTTAGGTCAGACTTGTTGAGATGTTCAATAAAATTTCTCAAAACTTCCATCATACCAAAGATGGTTGATCGGAATTCGCTGGATAGAGATACCAAGCCGGTGTGAAGATCCTTTATAGTCTGATTCAAAACGGCTATGTGCCTGCCAATAAGGTCACCAGTATTGGCCAGGTCTGGCTTCACAACCTTAGATACTCTTTGTGAGAAGGCTTCCAATGAATTTTTAGAAACTTGTAAAGACACTTGAGTAAGAGCATTAGAAATTTCTTCTCTAACTGTGTCTCTCACAGCAGTTAGCAATTCAATCTTAAACTTATTAAGATCAGCTTGAGAGATTCTAGAACCAGGTAAATTAACATTTGTAGGATCAACAGCAGGAACAGACCTTGCTTCTCTTGGGAGGTTCCTCTTCACAGCTGCAGCAGATTCTGGCATTTCTTCTTCTTCTTCAGAGTATTCTAAGCCCAACACAGCATAACCAGGGTAGTCATCCCAAACTGCAGCACACAGGGTGTATTTTGGTTTCTCATAGCTTGCTGTTCCACTGATTTTTGGTGAATCAACCTTGCCACTGATATGTATTTTTTGTACTGACTGAGGTGATTCTATTTGATCTTCAGAAATACCATCCACTGGTCTGTTATCACCATCAACAGCAGCCTCATCATCATCAGCACGTCCATCATCACTCTTCTCAGAAGCTTCACTGTGATATTCTTCAGTATCAGAATCTTCTTCATCACCAAGAATAGGTTCTTATTCTGGTAGGGCTAAGGGTGGACTAGCAGGTCCAAATTCTATTCTTCTTTTGGGACTAGCAGTGTCAGGATCACTCCTATCATCAGGAGATGACATACTTCCTTCCTCAGTCGCAGCTTCTTCTTGCTCTTGGGCTTTGGTGGCCTCATCCTTTCCTTCTTCTTGCTCATCATCATCAGAATAAACTGGTTCCTCATCTGGTTTCAAGCCAGGGTCTCTCAAATCCTTTGGCCTCTTGCCATGATCTATGGGATTGTAGGCTTCATACAATTTATCTTCATCTGCAACCCATCACTTCTTCCATGGATTCCAATTGATTTTCATCCTCTTGCATATCTCTTTGTTGAGACATAAGGTATGATCTGTTTCATCAACTTCATCATCTTCATCAATACATTCTAGATTCTTGATCATGGTAGAGATCATCTTTGAATAAAATAAGGCAGTGGCTTTCTTGGACGGTTTTATCATTCCATCTATGTGCACCATCACATATCTACACAGATTGATCTTCTCATGTGTTTTCAGAAGAAACAACAAGAAAAAATCCTGGTACTTTACAGCAGCAAAATCTCCTCTCCTAGGGCAAAGTTGGTGCTGAATAAACTTGAAAAGAAGTCTACATTCACCATCTAATTCTGAAGCTGTGATTCTCCGTGACTCTCTGTTTCCAGTCAGAAGCTCTAGAGCTAATTCATAAGAGAAGTAATCAGATGTTGGAGGAATATTCCCAGCATAATCCTCATACCGACCTTCATGAGGTACATTCAAGAACTCAGCCCACTGCTTAGATGAGAAGGATATTTTCTTTCCTTTTACCACAGACGACATCCTGGCAGCCTCCACACCATCTAAAGTGATTTCCAGATTCATATAGAACTCATGTACCAGCTTCGGGTAGTCTATTCGAGAGTTGTCAAAAAACCAGTCTATCCATCCTTGCGATTCAAGAACTTGCAGTAACAGTGACTTACTTGACAAAATCCACGCAAAGCTGACTTCCTTTCTACAGCAAAAATCCGAGTTTCCAGGTTCGGATTTACTGATCGTTGAGAGGTACTACTCGACTCGCCTCGAGCACGCTTTGAAGGAACAGGGCTATCCAGTCCTTTGCTCGGTCTCTTTTTCTTATCCATTCGAGGATTTTGGGAAGGCATGAGTTCCAAGGTTCGAAGTAGAGAGGAAGAGAGGTTGAAAGGTTCAACAGGAAATGAAAGGTCAAAGGTTTAGGGAAGATAAATAGCTGTGTATCATTTATTTTATCATTTAGGGTTTCCATAAAAAGTATAAAAGAAATGTACTAATTAATTACAATATATATATAAAAAAAGATCGGTATGATAGATCGGTTGCACAGATCAGTTTCACAGATCAGTTTCACAGATCGGTTTCACAGATCGGTTTCACAGATCAGTTTCACAGATCGGTTTCACAGATCGGTTTCACAGATCGGTTTCACAGATCGGTTTCACAGATCGGTTTCACAGATCAGTTTCACAGATCGGTTTCAAAGATCGGTTTCACAGATCAGTTTCACATATCAGTTTCACATATCAGTTTCATAGATCGGTTTCACATATCAGTTTCATAGATCAATCATACACAACTCTTGTTTAATAAATTTCATTCTTTCAGAGCATAAAGGCTTTGTGAAGATATCAGCTAATTGATGTTCAGAACTAATAAATTTTAAAGAAATATCACCTTTTTGATAATGATCTCTTAGAAAGTGATGTCTGACATCAATGTGCTTAGTTCTAGAGTGAGACACAGGGTTCTTAGATATATTGATTGCACTAGTATTGTCACAGTTAATTGAAACATGTTTAAGATTAAATCCATAATCCAATAAAGTGTGTTTCATCAACAGAATTTGTGCACAGCAACTACCAGCAGCTATGTATTCTGCCTCAGCAGTAGACAATGCAACTGAGTTCTGTTTCTTACTACACCATGATACTAGGGATTTTCCAAGAAAATGACATGTTCCAGATGTTCTCTTCCTATCTAACTTACATCCAGCAAAGTCAGCATCTGAATAGCTAGTTAGGCTAAATGATTGTCCTTTTGGATAAAACAAACCTAAATTTGCAGTATACTTAAGATACTTAAAAATCCTTTTAACAGCCAGTATGTGTGATTCTTTAGGATTAGCTTAAAATCTAGCACACATACACACACTGAACATGATTCCTGGTCGACTAGCAGTAAGATAAAGTAAGCTCCCAATCATACCTCTGTAATTGGTTTGGTCCACTGGTTTCTAAGATTCATCTATATCCAATTTACAGGTAGTACTCATAGGTGTATCACTTTCCTTAATACTATCCAATCCAAAACGTTTTAAAAGATCCTTTTTATATTTACTTTGATTTAAAATAATTACATCTTTAGTTTGAAAAATTTGAAAACCAAGAAAATACTTAAGCTCTCCCATTGAGCTCATTTCAAATTCATTTTGCATAACCTTTGAAAAATCAGTACATAAAGAATTTTTAGAAGATCCAAAAATAATATCATCAACATAGATTTGTACTATTAATACATCTTTTGAAATCCTTTTTATAAAAATTGTGGGATCAGCTAATCATTTTATAAATCCTTTTGAGATAAGAAAGTTTGAAAGCCTTTCATACCAAGCTCTTGGAGCTTGTTTTAAACCATATAAAGCTTTAGAAAGTTTAAAAACATGATTTGGAAAATGATGATTTAAAAAACCAGGTGGTTGTTCTACAAAAACATCTTCAACAATAAAACCATTTAGAAATTCACTTTCGACATCCATTTGATATAGCTTGAAATTCAGATGTGATGCATAGGCAAGTAAGATCCTAATAGCCTCTAATCTAGCTACAGGTGCAAAGG
Organism: Viscum album; assembly: GCA_963277665.1. NCBI lineage: Eukaryota > Viridiplantae > Streptophyta > Magnoliopsida > Santalales > Viscaceae > Viscum > Viscum album. The sequence continues at coordinate 803,100,007 of OY728148.1, read as the reverse complement.
TTTCCTCATAGTCAATTCCTTCTTCTTGATTGTAACCTTGTGCAACTAGCCTAGCTTTATTTCTAATGATGTTTCTAGATTCATCAACTTTGTTTCTAAACACCCATTTTGTGCCTATGGTCAAAATGTCCTTAGATCTTTCTACTAATTTCCAGACTTTATTTCTTTCAAATTGATTTACATCTTCCTGCATAGCCATTACCCAAAATTCATCATTGATAGAATCATTGATATTTTTAGGTTCTATATATGAAAGAAAATCTTGATGTTCAACCTGATTTCTTAGAGAAGCTCTAGTATGTGTTCCTCTATCTAGATTTCCTACAACAACATCTAAATGGTGGTTCTTTAGAGTCCTAGATGGTCTTGAAAAGATAGGGCTAGAGATTTCAGATTCATCTACATATTGAGGTTCAACAGAAGCAGGTTCTGGAGAATTTCCAGAGCTGGATGTTTTAACTATAGGTCCATTGTCTTTATCATTGAGATTCAAACCAGAGAGATCATATTCAAGAGAGATTTTAGGTTCATGTGGATCAATTTCAGCAAATTTGATGTGAATAGATTCTTCCACACATTTGGTTCTTTTATTGAAAACTCTATAGGCTTTACTAGAGATAGAGTAACCTAGGAAAATTCCTTCATCACTCTTGGATGAAAATTTGTCAAGATTGTCTTTAGTATTGAGAATGAAGACTTTGCAGCCAAAAACTTTGAAGTAGTTAACCTTAGGCTTCCTATGGTTCCACAACTCATAAGGGGTCCTCTTAAGAACTGGTCTGATCAAGACTCTATTAATGACATAACAAGCTGTATTTACAGCTTCAGCCCAAAAGTAAATAGGCAGTTCATATTCATTGAGCATAGTTCTAGCTATTTCTTGCAGGGTTCTATTCCTTCTCTCTACTACACCATTTTGTTGGGGTGTCCTAGGGGCAGAGAAATTGTGACTATAGCCATTGTGTGATTAGTAAGAATCAAACTCATGATTTTCAAACTCACGACCATGATCACTTCTCAGGGTCTTAATCTTGAGTCCACTAAGATTTTCTACAGACTTGGAGTATTTAACAAAGTAAGAACAAGCTTCACTTTTGTGAGCTAGAAAATATACCCAAGCATATCTAGAAAAGTCATCTACAAGAACATAGACATAGTGCTTCCCATTTAAACTAGAAACTCTAGAAGGTCCAAATAAATCCATGTGAACCAACTCGAGAGGTTGAGAAGTTGACACTTCTTTCTTTGATTCAAAAGAAACTTTATGTTGCTTTCCTTTTTGACAGGGATTACAAACTTTGTCTGCGGGAAATTCATGTTTGGGTAAGTCTCTAACTAAGTTCTTCCTAGAAAGTTTTCTAAGTGAGTGTACATTGCAGTGTCCTAATATTCTGTGCCAAAGCCAAGACTCTTTATGAAAAGCATTTAAACAAGGAATATCCTGCTTAGCTAAAGAATCTAAATCAACAGCATAAACATTTTCATTTCTTAAAGCAGAAAATACTAAAACATTTTTAGAGTTAAAAACATTGTAAGAATCATTTTTAAATTTCACATAAAAACCATCATCACACAACTGAGAAATGCTTAACAAGTTATATTTAAGTCCATTGACAAATAAAACTTCAGAAACCAAGATTGAATCAGTGTTACCAATCTGGCCTAAGCCGATGATTTTTCCTTTTGAATTATCACCAAAAGTGACAAAGCCTCCATCAACTTTTACTAAGCTCTTGAAACATGAAAATTCTCCTGACATATGTCTTGAACATCCACTGTCTAAGTACCATATCTTCTTGTGACATCTCTTCAAGAAGGTCTCCTACAAAACAGATTTAGATGGAAGATGATTTTGGTACCCAGATCTTCTTGGGTCCAGACATGTTAGCCAACGATACTTTAGGTATCCATATTTGTCTAATGGGTCTCATATAATTTGTATAATTAACATTATTTGAAAGATAAACCTTATTAGATCCATAACTATGAATATAACTGGTTGAGGCATATGAAGTTCCAGAATTAACTATCTTCTGTCCAGATTTAGGAATGAATCTAGTTTTGGAAACTTTTCTTTGGCCAGGTTGGTATCCTATACCAGTAGTGTATCTAGGTGAAACTTGCTTTCATAGCATTTGTGTTAGAGTATTCTTGCCATTTGTGAACTTCTCTAAGTCTTTTCTTAGTTTCTCATTAGACAATTTTAGTTAAGTATTCTCTTTAAGCAACTGAGCATTCTTTTCTACTTCTATATCCAGATCAGATTTATGCTTAATACTTAAAGCATAATGTTTCTTTAAACCTTTATATTTGTTTTTAAGCTCATTACAGGTTTCTTCAAGCATATCAAAATATTCAAACAGTTCAGATTTAGACATGTTATCACATTCAGAATCATCTCCAGAATAATATGAATTTAAAGCAGGAGTTTCTGATGTTACCTCAGAAGTGTTTGTCATGAAACACATGTTGGCTCGATTCCTTTCAGAGTCTGAAGATTCAGATTCACTTGTGCTGTCTTCTGAAGCACTCCAAGTAGCCTTCATGGATTTCTTGTACTTGTTATCCTTGTATTCATACCTCTTTCTGTATTTCAGCTTTGGACAGTCTGCTTTTATGTGTCCTTTTCTTTTGCATTCATAACAGACAACTTCATCTGATTTATCAGACTTCTTCCAATCATTTTTCCAGTATCCTTTGTTATCATACTTGCCTTTGTAGTTTGACTTTATGAAAAACTTCTTCTTCCTATAGAATTTCTTAAATCTTCTAGCAATGTGAGCCATCTCAGCATCACTGTCAGAATCATTCTCACTTTCCTCACTGCTTGAACTTTCATTGATAGATTGAGGCTTTTCCTTATCCTTATTCTTTGAGGTTGTAGTCTTGAAGGCAATAGACTTCCTTTTAGGTTCATCATCTTCTTCTTTGTTTACCTTGAGTTCTTCTTCATACATCATCAACTTACCAATTAGTTCCTTGACAGGCAGTTCTCCAATGTCACACGATTCTCTAATGGAGACAGAGGTTCCTCTCCATCTTTCAGGTAGACATCTCAAAATTCTCATGATTTGTTCTTTGGCTGGAACATCCTTTCCCAGGGAAGTCATTGTGTTGACAATTTCATTGAACCTGAGATACATATCAGAAATGGGTTCATCAGGCTTCATCGTAAAATTATCATACTTAATAGTATAGTTATTCAATCTCATCTCCTTAACATTAGTTGTTCCTTCATGAGAAACAGCTAAGGTATCCCAAATTTCATATGCAGTTTTACATGTAGAAATTCTATTAAATTCATCATCTCCTAGAGCACAGTACAAGGCATTCATAGCTTTACAATTATTATTGTAAGCAATCTTTGTAGGTTCATCCCAAGTAGATCTATCAGTACTGGGAATTTTGTATTCAGCTTCAATGGCAGTCCAAATATCAAAGCTCATACTTTTTAAGTGAATTTTCATTTTTAGCTTCCACTGAGCATAGTTGTTTCCATTAAAGAAAGGTGGTCGGTTAGTAGCAGCACCCTCAAGTCTATTATCCATGATATCATAGAAATAATTTTAAAGAGATAAAAATTTAGAAATAACAGAAATTTTAAGAACTTTAAAATACAACTAAAATCACAGTTGAAAAACAGAGTACTTTTAGAAAATATTTTCCAACCTCTGATACCAAATGTTGGTCGGAGTGGATACTCAAGAGGGGGGGGGGTGAATTGAGTTCCAATTAAAATTTTCTGTTAAAATCAATGTTTATTAAAATTCCCCTATTTCAAAAACAGATTAAACTGTAGTGAATTTATACAGATTATAAAGGTTCAATTAGTTTCTAAAAGATTGATTAGTTCTCAGTTAACTTAATCATATGATTAAATTAACTTTTGAAACTAACTTACTGGTTTATAATAAATATAACCACTTGTGAGTTTAACTATCAAAGTAGCTTTGAAGACAAATTATATTTCAAAGTAATAGCAGCGGAATATGAAATAAATATGTAGTATGGACATAGTATGTAGCTACAAACACAGAGAATTAACTAAGAGGTTCAGTCTCAAGCCGAGACTTAGTCCTCTCAAAATTTTATATAAAAATGATCCACACCCTGGATCAGGGTTAACAACAGTGAACACACTGTCCAGGTCACAAGACCTATACCACAGTTCTGCGTGGGAAAACAAACAACAGTTTAGAGCTGTCCAGGTCTCACACGACCTCTACCACTATCCACAGTGGGAAATGAAGTGTAAAAAGGTTTGCTGAGGATTTAAAAATCCTCCAGCGAAAGTACAGGAGTCAGTGTGTGTGTTTAATACAGTAGATAACACACACTGCTCAAAATGTAAAACAAATGTATCACAGAGCAGAGATGTAGAGTTTAGAAATGGATCTGGTGATTTTAGTGTAGCTCTGGACTCTTTTCTATTTGGTCAGAATTTATTCTGAGTCCTATTCTCTTTTTTGTTTGAGAAGAAGAGTGTCGTATGCTTCAGGTTCAAAGGCAGTGAGATGTAGTCGATGAAGTTCTACAATGTTCTTTTGTATGCACAAAACTCTTCTTGAGTAGGCTTGATTATGTATGAGGTTCTGTTCTGCTTGGTTCTTCCTCTTATTTCTTTCCTCTATATTCTTCTTGTGTTCTTCTCTCTACACTTTTCTTCAGCAGAGTCTTCTTGTATTTATCTCACGTGCTTCGGAAGACAGAAAAAGTTTCCTTTCCACAGGTACGAGGTACGGTTTCCTGACATCCTACAACCTTTATTAATTAATTGACAGAGCATTAAAATATACCTAATATGACCGTTGGTTAGATTAAATAAAGATAAAGATAAAGAAATTCAAACAGTTGTTTATGACTATTGAAGAATCAAGTGATCGGTAGGTCATCAGCATTAGTGAGTAATGATCGGTGACTCAGATAGATCAGCATCGGTGGATCAGACTGATCAGCATCGGTTTGTCATCTGATCGGTGAGTCAGTTTGATCAGCATCAGTGAGTCATTTGATCGGTGGCTCATTTTGATCAGCATCGGTGAGTCATTTTCATCGGTGAGTCATTTGCATCGATGAGTCATTTTTCATCGATGAGTCATTTTGCATCGGTGAGTCATTTGCATCGCTGGCTCATTTTGATATCGGATCGGTGCGACCGTTGTCCTTTGATATTGGATCGGTGCTTCCGATGTCTGTTGATATTGAATCGGTGCTTCCGATGTTTGGATCGGTGCTTCCAATGTCTGTTGATATTGAATCGGTGCTTCCGATGTCTGTTGATATTGAATTGGTGCTTCTGATGTCTGTTGATATTGAATCGGTGCTTCCGATGTTTGGATCGGTGCTTCTGATGTTTGTTGATATTGGATCGGTGCTTCCGATGTTTGGATCGGTGCTTCCGATGTTTGGATCGGTGCTTCCGATGTCATTTGATATTGAATCCAGAAGACTTCCAAAATACTTTGTAAGTCAATAAGCATAGACAAAAACATGATAACAGATTCATTCACAGATTGTAATTAAGTTTATGAGAAATCAAACCAGATTAAGCATTAATGGTATGTGATGATTTGTGATTATTAAAACATCAATCATAGACATGAAATCAACAATCTTCCAGAGGGCTCAACAAAATCAATGAATAAAATTTTATCATAAAGTTCAAATTATTTGGTTCTAGGCCACCAACTCCAACACCATCATGGAACAACCACCTTTTTCTTGAAACAATGCCATCAATTATAGCGTGATATATTATTTCATTTTCAAAAAACTTTTAAACTCCTATAATTAACCCAAAACCATAAAAAAATACATAGTTTTGAAAAAAGTAAATAAATATATACCTCATTATGTCTGTGTTATTACATTTAACACCTATATATCTTGTTGAAACATTTCCCTTTTGGGATAAACCAAATATCTAAAGATGTAAATAATACCTATCCCATGATCTTTATCCATAAATGGGGAGTGTTCAAGTAGTAACTCAAAAATGATCATTTTAAAATAAACATGATTCTTTATTTTAGATAGGTGGTCCCAAGAATAGAATAAACTTGATGCTTCATGCATTGGTTGATTATACAATGAGTCACATTGTGTGATTGAGTTAGATATTTTAAATACCATATCATATTCTGCAATTGAATTAATAATATTCCTATGATAAATTGTATGCTATGATATGGAATCATTAATCACCCAAGTTGTGTCACACCAACCAATATGGTGTCATCTGAAACAATGATATACAATCCCCTTCATTCACATACTTTGATAAATCAATGTTTTTGTCCATGATACCATCATGTTTAGAATTTTAATCTATTTTAAGAAATAATATACCATTTTACTTAAAAATTTATACCTATTCCTATAATATTGACTCTAATTATAAATGGTGAATCTATCAAAAATATGGATATCCACCATCTATCTTAATAATAATGATGAATCTTGTAACTCCATCCCTCTTTCCTATATCATATCATATGAATCTACTTATCACCACTTGTTATATTTGCATGTGTATTGCACACCAAAAACATAATTTCCTAAATGATATCTAATATCTTAATTTCTTAATTTCATAAAATGTGATTTAGTTATTGAATATGACATCTTCTAACATAAATTATCATATCCAATAATTCTTCAGTTCTATATTTCAAAATTTTCAATAAACTAATATAGTATTTAGATATTAAATTATGGTTTCAAATATCCTCCATCATCAATTCTTATATCCATTACTTCTTTCAAAACATAGAATCATATCTAGTAAAATATTGATGGTTTCTCCTATGAAATACAAATGAATTTTCACTGCTAGTGATATGACCATATCGCACTCTACAACATCAAACACTCTTCACATAAAGTTTCTCATATCACCAAACATGAATCCTACATATCACCTATGATGATATTCTAAAAAAATAAACCTTATTAAATTACATCTTTTTATCTAACCCTTTTTTCATCTATTCTTGTCAAATAATTAACCCATATCATCAGAACAAAATATTGTGGTATCACAATATTCACTTTAATTCACAATGTTAATTAATTCCAATTAATTACAAAATAAAGGTAATATTTATATAAATTTAAAATAAACTAAAATTACTTAAACAATATTAATTCAAAATTTATTTAATAATAAATTAAAAAATGTATTAGGAAAAGATATAGAAAATTTTGAATAATTTTATTACATCTTAACATTTACATACATGTTTTTCTGGAGAATTAACCATTGTTCAAGCATGATTTTTTTACAATAAAGATATTTTTATCAATTAAATAAAAAATATATTTAAAGATTATTTGTATTCTATTATATCATTGACCTATTATTTTAATTTAAATTATAGGATAGTTATTTTAAGTTTATAGTAGAAAAACTAGATATTACTAAATACGTTTTCATGAAATTTTTAATGGTGGGTCTAGGGGATATTTTTAATTTTAGAATATTATTTTCAAATTAGTAATAATAAAAATACATATAATTATTATGAAAATAATATGATAATACAAGGATTTTATAACTTTATAATAAACTATTCTAAATTAATTGATCATTTACAAGGATCTAGAGTAGTAATAACTTTCTACTATCATATCATTTTTTAATCTACTTCTAATAATTGTATTCTAAACAAATTTTTTGAGTTTCATTCTGAAAAAAAATATCATTTCTCTATTTCATTACTAGTACATTATAAGACCCCATTACTTTTTCTATCAGGTATTATTTAACCTTTACATTTGATTTCCTTTATTCATTGGATGTATAATATTGAAATGTTTTTTTGAGGACAACTATAATGGTGATGTTATAGATTTTTTGAATTTTTTAGCTTAAACCTACATTTTTTTCTACTCATTGAGAAATTATACATCATGTAATGGGATTACATGGTGTGTAATGGAATTTGGGAAGAATACATGAACTGGATACTTAGTGTGAGAGGTTTACACATCGCGTAAAAGATTCACATCATGAAATAAAAAATATTGGGTGTTTATTAAAAAGACGATTATTTTTTCGCATATATAAGATTTGTGAGCTAAATGACGTGTAAAGGGATTAAACACTCCGTAATAGTCATGATCTAGGATTTTAGGGTGCAATATGATAATTTTCTTATTTTATTCATTTCATGATTACTTTCTCTCTACCTATAGGATCTCCCTATGAAATTTTGGGTGATTCCCTCCCTTTTAGGTCACTTCATTCAATGATTGATCGTCATTGTATTTGGATTACTTCTCTCTAGGTATGTAATCCTTTCAGTTGTACTTTGTATTTGGTTATTAATGTGATTTTGGATGCACTTATGTTTGAATTTTTTATCGGATAGTTTTTTCTATCAATCCTTTTTAGTTTCCTGGCATTCCTTTTCTTTTAAAGGTCGTTCTCTCTTTTTTGGTCACCATTATTGAAGATAGAATGTTTTCTACCATTTGTGGTAGGTGTTTATATAAAATGGGTTAATTTTATGAATGAAATGTAATTATTGATTAATTATTTTTTGTAGTTCATTGATTATAAGGGATATGTTGTTTTAAAGGATTTCTTGGAAAGGAAAATATTTTTAAAAGGGGGGTTTTTCTTTGAAAATGAATTTTATTTCTTTAGAAATTGGTTTTCAAACTCTAAAGTGGATTGGATTGGCTTTGATTTTTTTATGAAATTGTGAGGATGATTTTGAAATGAATTTGTAAAATTACACGTGTGGAACCTTAGGTGATTCATAAAAGAGACACGAGTAACCTTAGTTTTTATATGGCGCTACTAAGAGGTAAAATTTTGTGATATCAACCTGAAGGACTCGATATTGGTTGGATACAACATTATGTTTGTTTAGGATTTTTAGTTTCTATTATGTAGTGTCCCTTTGGCTATAGGCCAATATATGAGGTTATTTTTAATTTATGGTTATTTATCACATGATTGTTTTTATCATGGATTGATTCACACTAGTTTCTCTATGAGGTTATATCACATAGCTTCGCATGATAGGTTATTTCATGGATATGTGTTTACCTATTTACCTCTTCATGAATAGATATGATTTACTATTTTATCACTTCTTCTTTTCATATTTATGCTGTGAGAATATGAAATTATTTTATGAAAATCAAAGCAGAAAATGGAAAAATGATATATAAATAGATTAAATTTCTAAAAATTATTTATAAAAATATTTTGTTTCAAAAACTAGAATTACTACATTCTTGATATTAGAAATTTTTTAGAAACTATAGTGGTATCCTACTAGGATTTTTCTCACACCCTACTTATACCTTTGGGAATTTGTATATATTGTATTATAAGATTTTGGTGAAGGGAATAACATCTTGTAGTATGTTGGATTCTATTTTTTATGCTTATTTTGGTTCAAGATAGTATGGGGGTGACTGTTGGTCATTTGTGGATTTGACATACCTTATGGTTTATCCTTTTTTTGTTTATATTATATACATTTGTGATATCTCATCTATTTTTATTTTTTTTACTCTAGTTGTATGTGTTTTTTTCTTATATTTAAGACTTGTTTCTATTATCTGATTTTACCTATATTATTTATATAAGAGTTAGGACCATTGGAATTTTGAAAGTAAGTGTGGAAAAGGGGCATGGCCATATCACTTATGTGACTGAAACCGAGTTACCATGGGTGGTCAAGGACTTCTACCAGGTGTGATAATTGTAATTAGAGGTCATTTTAATGAACTATATGAGAATTTTATTATAATTTACATGATCCTTTTTAAGTAAGTAATCTAATTATTTCTTTTAATTTTTTTTTTAAAATCTTTGATATTAATACCTGAATTTGGTCCTATGATTTTAGAAATTTCCCATGACTGGTTGGTTTTTTTCTTTTGTTATAAAATACCTCCACAAAGATCCCCTTTAAATCTGAGAGGAATATATAAGATAAGTTTTGAAGTCGAACCCTCTAGTGGACCCTACTTTAGAAAAATATGTTATCTACACTATTTAAACTTTGGTCCAGGTGGGTGTTAGAACCTAGGATGCATGGTGAATCATGGCTATTAATTTACTAAGAAACATCCAGCCATATTTCATGTTGACAAAGGACCCTAAAAATCTGAGTAGGGTCTTGAGAGGATATAGAGGATCTCCAACTTCTTTAATACTTATGAAGACTCTAAGGTGGGTTTTACATGTATATGCTTGAGGGAATGAAAAGGATATAGTTGTAATCTATTTTTCATGCTAATTTTCATGAGGATATAACCTAGGATTCGTTCAAGAAAATATTTAACTAGATGTTTTACCCTGATAAATTATTTTTAGAAAAGAACTGCGAGTTTCTATCCTTAGAATAAGGGAATCATACTATTCAGAATTATTCTACCTATTTTGTTGAGTTAAGGAATAGGGAATCAAATCCTTTCACTAATGATTAATTGAAGGCTCAAAGGTTTGAGTTAGGGCTGAGGCATGACATTCAATCAATTTTTATACTCACGTGCCTTCAGATCTTTGTGAAGTCAGTTGACAAGGAATATTTGGATGAGGAAGACATAGCTAGGAAGACAATTTTTGGTGGATATTAATTTGGTTCAATGGTTATCCAGGGTCTAACTTATGACTAGAAGAGGTAACATAAGAGTGGCCAGTTATTAGGTCTCCTACAGGGCAATAATAGGTTGTCTTATACTAAATGGAAGGTGATATCAAACTAAACCTAAAAATGTGGAGGCTCCCATGACTTTTTATATTTTTGGATGATATGTCCATATACAATGTTTTCATGAAAATATATCTCAAGTTAGTATGGAAGGATCCACTCGCACAAAGGGTTCATAGATTCATTCATAGGCTTCCATGGGTGGTGGGTCTAATCCTTATGTTTTGTATTATTTTCATTTTTCTAAGACCAGATGGCTTTATACAGTGCAGTATGTACCAAGGGAACTTGAAGCAGGTCTAGTTACTAGTAATGGTAAAATGTTTATATCATATTATATGGTGCTATCTTTGTTTTATATAGGTGTTAATCATCCTTTTATATCATAAAAGTTAGTTTACATGTTGATTTTCCATCCAGAACATATGTAATTATGAATGAATATTTCCACAACTTTGAGAAAAAGTTCTAAACAAGGTTTTAGATGTCCCGTATATCAGGTGAGGATAGACAACGTTGAGGTGGGTTGTACTTTTTAGTGATCTATCTAGATATCTTTTACTTTATTATTGGAATGGATTGTATGATCAATGTTAAGGACCAAATAGTCTATTATCAACATTATTTTTAGTCCTTATATACTAATGGGGTCACTCATGTTTTATAGTGTGAGTGAGACTCTAGATCGGTGAGTGAAGGACCTATTGTTTCTTATGTTAGGGTAATATCATACCAGTTGTTAGATATATTTCTTGATACAATTGTATCTTGTCTGGGTGGACTACTTCCTACAATGGTGTGTGAAATCCCAGAGGTCTTTTTAGATTATTTTTATGGTTTACCACATTAGATAGAGATTGAGTATACTATAGAACTACTCCCTTATATGATTCCCATTTCCTTTTCATCTTACCATATGGAACCTGCTTAGTTGGTGGAACATAATTTCCATTTTGAGGACATAGAGTCTCAAGGATTTATTTATCCAATCATGTAACTATGGTATCCGCCTACCCTCTTTACTAAGATGGTAGACGGGTGCCTCAAACTTTATATTGATTATCCAAAGTTGAATTGGGTGACCATTGAGAACAAATATCATTTTTTTGGATTAATGATCACTTTGATAAAATTTTAGGGGATCATTGGTTTTCTAAGTTGGACCTGAAATTAGGGTATCACCAGTTGAGAATCCAAGAATAGGATATACATAAGACAATGTTTTGGAGTCGATATGGGAATTTTATGTTTCTAGTTCTTTCAATTGGTCTCACTAATTATCCTTTAGAATTTCTGGCTTTGATGAACCTAATATTTCATTGATTCTTAGAATATGTTTTTGTTGTTGTGTTCATGGATGATATTTTAGTGTAATACAAGTCAAATGAAGGGAACATGGACCATTTGGAAATAATTATTTGGACCATGAAAGAACATCATCTGTATGGTAAGCTCTCCAAATGTGAGTTTTGGATCTGGTAAGTGATAATTTTGGGGCATGTGATATCTAAGAGGGGGTCTCAGTAGATCCTAAAAATGTATAGGTAGTTATGATCTAGGAGGATCCCATAAATTCATTTGATATATGGATCTTCTTGGGTTTTCTGGTTACTATAGTTGGTTTATTTAGGACTTCAACAAATTTACATATTTGAGGAATTATTTAAACCATAAGGTTGCAAATATTTAATTTAATGAAAAGTGTTTAAGATATTTCAAGGAAATGATGTTTATCATGACTTCATCATCATTTTTTATTCTTCTAGAACTAGGATCAGGTTATGATGTTTTCTATGATGCTTTTAGTGTGGGTTTGGGATATGTCTTGATGTAGGGGAAACATGTTGTGGCTAATGGATATCAACAGTTACGCCCTCATGAGAAGAAGTACCATACCCATGATATTGAGTTGGAATTCATTATTCATGCATTGAAAATGTGGATTCACTATTACTTTATGGAGCATTTTACATTATATTTTGATAATAAGTTCTTGTAATATGTTTTTACTCAAAGGTATATAAATTTTTGATATATAATATAGGAAGAGTATCATTAGAATTTTTAATTTATATTTCTTATACCCTTATGAAATGTAATGTGGTTTTTGATGCATTGATTATAAAATTACTGATACAGGCTATGAAGTAATTAGTTGAGGAGTGGTCTCTGATCAGTTTGTTTGTTGAGATGATCTTGGAAGTCTAATAGGCTAGTAGACAGTTATGTATATATTTTTTGAGGGTCGACTCATCATTTGATGAATGGGTTCGGAATAAGTATAAATTTAACACTAAGTGCTAGAGTTTTAGTGAAAACCTTTATGGTGGCGAGAACTCGGGAATTTGATCTCAGTCTCCCAGTGGTGCTTTTTGCTTCCACTGAAAGATGGTTGTTCCTTTTTGTCTGTGGTTGGAGTTTTTGGATAACAGAAACCATTATTTCTTGTTCAGGAACCCATGTACTACCAAGATTTTTAATGATATAAGACATCAGTATTGGTGGTAGGGTATGAGATGGTTGATTTCATATTTTGTATCACAGAGACGTTCTTGTCATAGAATTAAGGCAGAACACCAAACACATGCGGGGTTGTTCCTTCCCTTACCCATTTAATTATGAAAGTGGGATGATATTTACATGGATTTAATTATTAATTTACCATAGAATATTAGTTAGAATGATGAAATTTTATGTGATCATTGATCGACTCATGAAATCAGCTCATTTCCTTCCTATATGGTAGATGATGAAAGTGGAACAACTTGGGGACTTGTATGGTTGAGAGATTGTGAGACTTCAAAGGGTTACCTCTATAATTGTTTTTAATAGGGACTTGAGTTTCACATAAATGTTCTATAAAGTTTTTCATAAGGTTATGGGTTAATATATATGATTGATCACGTCTTATCATCCATAGATGGATGGATACACAAAGTGGACAATCTATGTTCTAGAGAATATGCTTCGACCTTTTGATCTTGATTTTAGAGGATCTTAGTAAAGTCATTTGCCTTTGTATGAATTTTTCTATAAGAATAGTTATCAGGATTTTATTAGGATATAAACCTAAAAGGTTTTGTATTGGTGTACATGAAGATCTCCCTAGTGTTAGGAAGAGTAGGGAGAGAGGTCTTTGGTTAGGTTGTGTTTTTTTCATGAGATGATGAAGATGGTGAAGTTGATTAGGAGGAGATTGATCACCGAAAAGAGCTATCAAAAATATTATCCAGACCTTCATCATCAGCCACTAGAGTTTGAGGCCAGTGATTGGGTCTTTCTCGGAGTTTCACCTCACTTGGGACATCATCAATTGGGTAATCAGGGTAAGTTGTAACCATGGTTTTTGGGCCCCATTGAGATCCTTAGATGAATAGGGAGGGTGGCCTATAGGTTGGACTTATCGACTGGCTTAAAAAATATCCATGAAATGTTTCATGTTTCTCTATTGAGGAGGTATATAATAGATCCTTCCCATGTGATTAGATGGGAAAATCTTGATCTTGAGCCTGATACCAATTTTTTTGAGAATCCAGTTCAGATTATGGATTTCGAGGATAAGGTACTTCATGGTAAAATGATCCCCCTGGTATAAGTAATTTAGTAGTGTGGAAATTATAGCCATTAGATGTGGGAGAGGGATTCGTTGATGAGGTAGTATTGGCCTTCTATTTTTTTGGATCCTGATCTTGAGGGATTTATTATGGCATAAATCTTTTATGGTGGGGATATTGTAACTCCTTAATTTTTTGTCAGGTATTATTTAACCTTTAATTTTTGTTTCCTTTTTTTGGATGATTAATTCCCAAAAAATGAGAGGATACCTGTAATGGTGAATTCATTGATTTTTTTATAGTTTTTAGCTTAAACATGTGGTTTTTTCTATTTTTTGGGAAATTACACACCGTGTAATGGGAGTACATGCTGTGTAATGGTCACCAGGTAGAATTCGTGAACTAGAAACGAAATATGATAGGTGTACATGTTGTGTAAAGGGTTCACATCAATTAATGGAAAATATCTAGTTTTTAATAAAAATATAATGAGCTTTTCAGCACATATAAGCTTCATTGGTTAGAAAACATGAATTTTAGGGTGATTCACGAGTGGTTTTTTATTTAATTCATTTTAGGAGTCCTTTATATCAATTTAGAGGATCTCCCTAGGTGATTTTGGGTGATTCCAACCCTTCCGAGTCACTTTATTCAATGATTGATCACTATTGTGGTTAGATTGCTTCTCTTCGGGTATTTAATACTTCAGGTTCTTTTTTTGAGGTTGGGGTTTTGGCTGCAGTTGTGTTTATATTTGTGACCAGATATTGTTTTCTATCAATATTTTTCATTTTATTTTTGCTCCTCATCTTTTGATGGTATTTCTATTGGTTTCTAGTCCCCATTGTCGAAGGAACCTAAGTTTTTACTGTGTTGAGGTAGGTGTTTCTATACAATGGGTTATTTGGATGAATTTCATATCATTACTGATAAATTCCTTTTGTTTTTTAATTGATTATAAGTGATATGTAGTTTTAAAGGATTTGTTGGAAAGGAAAGTATTTTTAAAAAGGGGGTTTTCTTTGAAAATGAATTTGGTTGATTTGGAAATGGGTTTTCAAACTATGAAGTAGATAATCTTAGCATTGAAAATGTTTTATGAAATTATGATCATGGTTTTGAAATTAATTTGGAAAATTTCACATTGATAAACTTAGGGACATCATAAAAGATACATGGGTAGACTTAGTGTGTGTATGGAGCCACTGGGAGTTATTCTTTTGTGATGTCGACTGGAAGGACTCAATATTAGTTGGATCCAATGTTATAAATGTTAGGTTTTTTAGTGTCTAGTACATAGTTTCCCATAGGCTAGAGCCTAATATGTGAGGTGATTTTTAATTTATGTATATTTTTCTTATGTTTGTTTTTATCATGGATTGTTTCTGACATGTTTTTATATGATGCTATATCACATAGCTTCGCAAAACAAGTTTTTTCAGGGGTATGCATTTACCTGTTTACCTATTGATGCATGGATATGATTTCTTTTTTATCAATTCTACTTGTCATATTTTTGGTTTGTTATGAAAATTATAGGAGAAAAAGAGTAAATGATTTACAAATAGATTTAATTTATGAAAATTTATTGTAAAACTATTTTGTTTTAA
The DNA here is from genome assembly GCA_963277665.1 of Viscum album. NCBI lineage: Eukaryota > Viridiplantae > Streptophyta > Magnoliopsida > Santalales > Viscaceae > Viscum > Viscum album. The sequence goes on along the minus strand of OY728148.1, from coordinate 803,084,167 downwards.
AATCTATAATTATTTCATTCTTCATATTAAAACTTGTATAGAAATTATGGTGGTATCCTACTAGGGTGTGTCTCACACCCTACTTCCACCTTTGTGAATTTTTAGATGTTTTATTATAGGATTTTGGTAATGGGAAGAGAATATTGTATCATTTTGGCCTCTCTTGTTGCTTCTACTTTCAGTTTAGGATGGTCTGGAGGTGACTGTTGGTCACTTGGGGATTTGAAATACCTTATGGTTTATTCAGTTTTGCCGTGGATTATATGTATTTGTGATATTTCATCTGTCTCTTATTTGTAATATGGTTTTATTTCCTTTTTTTGTTTATATTCAATATTGGTTTCTATTATCTTTTTCTACCTATATTAAGTGACATGCCAGTTTGGGTGGATTGTCTAATTGACTTGGGTTGGTTCATTACATAAACCCTACTTTTACTTAATATAAAGAAGTAGATATTATAAAATAACCTAGTAAAATATATTTTTAAATTGTAAAAAATGAGTTTTAACTAATTAAAATCTTTAATAAATATCCCTATTTAAAATGATCTTACAGTAAAACTCTTATAACATTTATTGGGTGTTTCTGGAGAGGGGTAGAGGATTATCTTAGTTACACCAAACCTCAAAAAATCCTAGTGATTTATACTTTATTTAGTAACATTATTTATATTATTTATAAAATCAACATAACACAATAGATTAATATTAAAGATGTTTATATGTATTAAGGAGTTAATTTTTTTTAAGTGTACAATCCCCCCCCCCCCGTGCTTAAGCTACTTGATTATTAAATAGGAAAAAATTTGGTATCAGGTATTCACATTAAGTTATTAACATTTATTACTCAAATGTAATAAGATTATTCACATCAAATTGAAGATCTTATAAATGGTATGTATACGTTTTTAGAACCATTTTTCAATGGTTAAAATTACAGTTTCTGGAAGAGTAATATAACTATTTATGTCAAGAATTTAGGTTTTAGTTTTTTTATAAAATTTATTAAGCCTTAAATTATTAATTTTTTTGAAAACATTTAAAATAATAGATGTTGTAAAATTTAGTAAAATGAATAGAAACACCATTTTTAAAGTAAATAATGATGATTCTTAGTGTAAATAAATTCCTAATAAATATCAAGCAATACATTTTTTAAGAGTTTTTCATTAAATATGGAGTGGTATATCTAATACTACTAGAATATATACACCTATAAATGTGATGAAAATGAAAATTTTATTGTAACATTGATGATGTATAATGATAAAGAGAAATCTAAATTAGATGATCACATAGTGATTTAAAAATAAATAATTTCTCTTAAAGATACATATTATAATGATGAAAATAATGAAAATATGTTTTCTATAATTTTTCTTATAAACATAATGATGGAGTTAATTTTCATGTTGAAATTGTTCAGATGTCTAGAATATTCAACAAGATATATAATAGGGGGATTTTTGTAGTAAATGTTCAAATAATTTCATGAAAATTATGGGACCGATAATGAATTAAAATGTTATGAATGTAAGAGTTTTGGACATATAAATCCTAATTTTATTATAGTGAAATATAGAAATAAATAAAATAATACATTTTATAAAATAGATGACTAAAAAATGAAAAAAAACAATATGATATCTTCTTATGTTTTATCTGAAAAATCAAGTAATGATTCAAAATTTAAACATCAAAATAAATAATCCAATCGGCAATCTAATGTGTGTTTTATGGATCAAACTAAATAGGTGCATTATTTTTGTTCATTATTTAATAGTAATGATTAGAATTTTTCTTATCGGCTAAATGATGGATTTCTTTGCTTGAAGGAATGATTCCCTAAAAAGGAGTATAGACTTCTTATAAAATCATTCGTTTCTAGTATTGTAAGAAGGAGTCTTTGTTAGGCTACATTTTTATATTAAATTAAAATATGAAAGTTAATTTAGTGGGAGGAAAACCATAATTAGTTACATGGGTTACATGGTAGTTACAATCATGTTAAATACAATAAAGGGGTTGGTTATTCTAACCATGATATAAATTTATATAAAATTACCCTATTATTGAATCTAATTAGAAAAAAATACTACCTTTTTTATTATCATTATGAAATTTTTTGTCAATATAATAATTATTACAAAATTATTTTACCATAGTATGATGGTTTAATTTGTGAATATACTTCTAAAAGTTTCAATTATACTAAGCATGTTAACAAATGTATGTGAATAGTGGTTTTTTAGATTCCAAAATTTTTTATTAGTAAAATATTTGATCTAAAAGTATATCAGTACCCAAAAAATATAGTCAATAAAATATTTATAAAGAAATATCCATGAAAAAAATTACAATATTTTATATTGATATAATTATTCTGAGAATATGTGTGGATATTACTATCATTTTTATTCTCTTTCAAATATTGATAAAGGAACTGTGACTTATAGATATGATACTAAAAGAAACAATATTAGATTTAATTATGTTTAAGATCCCTAAAATACCCTCATCAACAATGTTCTTTATTTTAAAAAATTTATGCACAATTTGATAAGTATATCATTTCTTTGGAATGACGGTTATGTTGTTTATTTTGTTAATAATGAATGTTTTATTTTTAGAAATTTTTTTCTTTGATTTAAATAACTTATAAATAAAAATAATTACACATTAAATATTAATTATTTTTAGAGATAAAATACTAGATTTTTGAGTACTGGGATCTAAAAATCTTGGATATGTAGTAGAATTCTTGAAAATTATGTTGTTCTTTTATTGATAAATTTGTTTAAGTGGAAGTTTTTTTATTTGATTATCGTAAAATTTCATAAAATAAAATTGTGTGATGCATGTCAAATGGGAAAGAAATAATAGACTTAATTTAAATCAATTAATTAAGTTTCTATATGAAATTAGCTTATTTTTTAGACCATCTAAATATTTTAGAATCTAATCTTTTGTTTTTGTTATGGTTGTTTATTTATCTCTAGAGCTAGGTTTCTTTTAGTTCTCATGTCTTGTAGGGGGGATCATATACCAGTAAACTCAAACTCATATCTCCCTTATCCCTTCTACTTATTTATCTTTGGTTTTCTTTGGTGGATTCTTTTGGAATCAGACACACTTTACTTATCTTCCTTCTTTTTCATTTGTACTTTTGGTTTACTTGAGGTATTGCCCCTCTTCATACCCGTGTTGTGTTTCCTTCCCTCTACTTCCTATATCCTTGATTCCCTGTGTTTTTTTTACATGCATTGTGTTTTCATAGGTTTTGGTCGGTCTGGATTCCATCCCAAAGCAAAGCTTCCAGTTCTGATTGGCCGGTTCCCTTTTTAGTGATTACCCTTGTTTGAAATATTAGGTCTCCCACCCCTAAGAGGCTATAACCCCCCAAGGTTTTGAAAATAAATATTGAATGCATAAAACATTATGTCCCTAAAAAACAACATATTTTATAATATAGCTATTAAACACATCTTTGTCTATACTATGTTTTGAATTTTGAAAAACGGTCATCTAGAGTTGTGATCAGTAAGTCATATGGAGTCTGATAGAGCAAACTTTATTTTTGGTGAATAATAATATACCCTTATGAAAATTAATATGAATATTAATATGACCATTATGAATATTAAATAATGATGTTATTTTATTTTCTTAAGGTAATAAGATAATGAGATCTTAATTAATTTTTCAATGACATATAAAACTAATTATACCTTTAAAATTGTTATTTTTCGAATTAGCTATGATTTTATTAAAAAATTAAATTAATAATATTTAGAAAATTATTTTTGAAAAATGGAGTTCATTTTTTAATTCTACATGTCAAAAAATGGTAGGGGTGAATTTTTAGGATTTTTTTGAAATTCTTGATTTTTTTATGAATAGTGAAATACAGTAAAATACCGTATATAAACATTATCAGTTAAATGCACTATTTATGACATCAAAAGTGATGAAAGTACACTTGTTTCAAACTCACAGGAAATTATTACTATTAGGGGTCACATGAAACAACACTATTGGTTGTCTTAGAGGGAATTAATAAAATAATGAATAAAATATTCAAAACTTGCTCCTCTCCTCCACTATAAAACCCCTCATCACTCCCTCTTCTCTTCAATCCTCTAAGACTTGAAGTTACTAAATGTTATGACCAAATACCCTTACCTAATAAATTTTCACATCCATGAATCTCTTGTTATTTCCAAAAGACCAAAACCCCTTCCCTTAAGGAGGTTCTCATAGAGGTTATTTCAAGAGGTAAAGCACCCTTCTTTTTCATTTAGTTTCATTTCAATTTATCTTATTTTTTTATCCTCTCCTAAAATAATATGAAAAAATGACCAAGATAATTATAGTATAATATATATACTAAAATATATCATTTTAATGGAAGAAACATCATCAATATTCTTACTTTCCCTTTTATTTTATAAACAAAATCAATGTCCATGAGGTTCCAATTTATAACCTTTATGGATGACGAAGTTTTGTTCTTAAATTTCTCCTTAATTACTAATCATGAAATAATTTTTATGGTTTAACCAGACTATAATATATGTATTATAACCTAATTAATATTTTGGAACCAGTATATGTACATATTATTAAATCATATGAACAAACTAGTTCCTAAAAATCAAAATACTACTAAAATAATCTAAGTGTATGTCAATAATAATTTATCTAATTATTTAACCTATTTCCATGTCACAAAATGATAAAAATGACCATTAACACTTCTATATGTTCATAAATAATTTTTAATTTCAATTCTAGAGATTTACATCCATTCCACATGAACTCCATTACTTCACTCCGGAACGACGTAATTCAATATAATAACTTATCAATAAGGACATAAATGAACTAAAAAGAATTATGATAAACTAAAATCATGTCTAATAGGTTCTTAAATAATTTCTTAATATTTTTAATTTCATATTACTGGACCCTATGTTCAAGAGCGGAACACATTCAAACTTAATGTAAGGGTTTTTCCACCTCAAACTCCATTTTCATTCGGGTTATTTTTATTGTGTAATTAACTCAATGAAATTATTGTGTATTATTTTGAACTACTCATAAATTATTTCTTAGTTTTCTATATATTTTTACCAAATAGAATCATAATTTCATTCAATGTGATTTATAAGTTCTAAAATGATCCTTTAAAAATCCTTTCCGAAATACAAGCCCGATTCAAGGAAATTTCTCAAATTCTTACCTATTTTCAAGGGAACCCTATAGTCTGTTTTTGGAAACCATTATCTTTATAAAATCACTCATTTTGTTATTAAAATATTATCTAACTTCACTTCAGGTTTTATACAAATTTTTTTCCAAAAGAACTCATCTTTTCAAAGTAAAATGGTATTTATCTCAAGAATTACTCGAAAATTTTATAAGAGTATCTTCATTTATTTCAACACTCTTGTTTATTCTTATGTATTATTAGGATTAATATTTCATGGTATAATCTACTATATTTAATTTAATGTTTTGTGATTATTTTGGATGTGGTTGTGCTATCTTAAAACGATTCACCGATTTACTCTGAAAGGTTAGTGTTTATGCTTCATGTTTGGGGAAAGTTATTTATATTTCATATATTAGTTTCAATATGAATGTATATTTTGTTTATATTTATCATCATTCATATGAGGAATTAATTTTACATAAAAATGGTTGGGTGGTGCCTGCTATAGCCCCTCGGTGCATCGGTAGGTCTCGTGATACAAACTACGATCTCGACACAAGGCCTTGACAAAATGATTATTTATGGTCTTGCAATGAGGCCTTGACGATATGGTAATAATGTACCGTATTATGCATTACCTCATAATAAAAATAGTATTGATGGTTCATGTGGTTATTTGACTAGTAGAATACCCATTATTATGTTTTATAATGGCATTACTTAATCAGCTCTTATTCCTACCATAATGTGTTCAAGTTTTTTTTAGTGAAATATATTTTTAGTTATTCAACTTGCCTAATGTCTATATAAATTTCATTGGTTTGATTATACTTATATAGAATTTAATCTCACCCCTTTCTTATGTTTCATTTTTTTAGGACATGAAAATTTTTATTGTTAATGACATGCTAAAATAACCTAGGAGTTATGGATGTTTTCTTAGGAGTTTCTATGTGGTATTTATTTTCAAGTTGTAATGTTGAACTTATGTATGTATCTTGTTTCCAATAATACTAAACAAATCGGTCCATCGGGATGCATGTTCCTTCTTTATATGACAATGTAATAAAATAAGGAACCGGCTCTGGGCAATTGGGTTCAGGTCCTTACAATTGGTGTCAAAGAAAGTTTAGTAGAAAACATGGAAACTAGATTACAAAATGTAGATTTGGGAAGAAAGAAATAAGGTATTATTTGATGAAAAACATACAAGAACGTCCTAGAATATTGCTAAGGAATAGATTATGTGGATCATTTTAGAAAATACATCCCTATCTGGATACAAACATATAGAGGTGGCTCTGGCACAAATATACCTAGGAGTGAAAACTCTGCCAAGGAGTTTTGGACTTGACCTGGGGTATCCTGGTACATGACAATGGGCCTTGCTAAACTGTTGGTATTGACACTCCCAGTGGATATGCTTTGTATAATTCAAATTTTATTTACAAGAGTTTTTGAAGGATTTAAATGTAAATTGTTTCTCAAAGATACCAAGTTTATGATTAATAGATTACTTATGTATAGAATTTCGATTTATGCTAAGTATTTTTTTTCTACATTGTGATTATATATTATGATTCATCCCCTAATCTAGTGTATTACATTATTTAGAAATGGATCCTTATTGAAGGAATGAAAATCACATGAATTCACATTTCCCATGTAGGGATTTTCCTCCGATGCAAGATAATGATTTTGGATCTGGTGTTGTGACTGGTGCTGAGAAACTTATAACTACACTGGGAAAACTTACTCAGGTTATGAATAATAAACTTACCCATATGGAGAATCCGGATCCACCGCATGGAGAAGAAATGTTAGATAGATTTATGTGAGAAAAACCTCCATCATTCAATGGGACTACAAACTCATTTGTAGAAAAGTAGTGGATATGTTCCCTAGAGAATATATTTCACTAATTTGGGATGTAACGAAATAGAGAAGGTTGTAATAGAAGTTTATTATCTATCAGGAGATGTGGATCAGTGGTGATTATTAATACAAAACAAAAAAGGAGTAGGAAGAAATAGAAGAGATGGAATGGAAGTATTTTAAGGAAATATTCCTATAAAAATATTTCCCTCGTGAACAGTGAGCAGATATGGAGAGGTAATTCTTGAATATGAGGTAGAAGGAGGATGAAAATGTTGCCAAGTATAAATACAACATTACAATGCTGTAAAGTCATGTTGTAGAGTACATACATAATCCAAGGAGAAAAAATGATCGATTATTTGATGGTTTAAAACCATTCCTCTGAAGGGCTCTAGTCTCCCAAATTTTCTCATCATAGGAAGATATCATCTCAAGTTCTATCAAGACATAAAAGGAATTTTCTATATCTTGTGACTTTAAAAGAAAACAATAAAAGAAGAGGGCTGAATAAAACTCTCAAAAAGTAAATAAGGAAATGAGGAAGAATGGAATAGTTTAACTTCCATCCTACAGTAATTGTTGGAAGAAACACCCTGGCACATGCCTAAATGGAATGAGAGTCTGTTACAAGTGCAGAGAAAAATTCCACCTATCACAGGTTTGTAAGGGGAAGAAAGAAGACACCCATTTCCAATTCAAAAATTGTAGGGAGATGGGAAATTATGCACATGAATTTCCTAATAGTTAAGAAAATGTTACCCAAATAAGTCCAAGGGAGAAAGGTCAATCTTATGCGATCACAACTGCAGAAGTTGAAGCTCCTAACGAAGTAGTGGTAAGTAAATTAATCATTTCATCAAACTTATCCAATGCTTTATTTGATTCTAGATATTTGCATTCTTTCATATCTTCCCATTTTTCCAAGAAAATAATATATTTCCAATTTGATTTAATAAGGGATTTGTCTATCAAAACTCCTAAGGGAAGTATCATTACAACAAATTTGTGTTAGGAAGTCTACATTATGGCATAAAAATGTGCTTTATCTATTGATTTTATTGTCACACCCATGATTGAATTTTAACTAATCCTTGGTATATATTGGATTTCGAACCATGATGTGAAAATTTATTGCAAGTGGAATGAGGTTACAATTTTTGAGGATGATATGGAATACCTTCTCTTTAGGGAAGAAATATCACCATCTGATTCTCATCTAGATCCACCCCCATTAGCTCTAATGAATTAAATTATTTGGGAGGAAGGGAATGAAATAAATATGGGTGAGGAAAATAATTTTTAAATATAATATGTACCTATTGTGTAAGAATATGTTGACATCTTTCCAGAGGATTTACCTGTACATCCTCCAGAGAGGGAAACTGAGTTTTCCATTGACTTAATTCCTAGTTCAAGGCCTATATCAAATATCCATTATAGAATAGCCATTGTAGTGTTAGTGGAACTAAAGAATCAACTAGAGGAATTGAGTGATAAAGGATTTATTTTCCCAAGTGTTTCTCCATGGGGAGCCCCTATTCTTTTCATTAAGAAGATAGATGGATCCATGAGGTTGTGCATTTACTACAGGTAGATCAATGCTATAACAATAAATAACAAGTATCCCCTACCTATCATTAATGATTTATTTGATCAAATTAATGGATCCCAATATTTTTCTTAGATTGATCTTCGATCTGGATATCGTCAGTGGCTTTTGAGGAAGGAAAACATTCCAAAAACAACATTTTGAACCCGTTACGGGCATTACGAGTTTATAGTAATTCCTTTTAGACTGACTAATGCACCATCTATTTTCATGGATATAATGAATATAGTTTTCAAGGAATATCTTGATGACTTTGTGGTTTTGTTTATTGATGATATCTTGGTATACTCTAAAATCTATGGAGATCATGAAAATCACATACACACTATTCTGAAGACTCCTAGAGGAAATGAATTATATGGGAAGTTCAGAAATTGTGAATTTTGGCTTCCATAAATTTCCTTCCTTGGAAAACTTGTATCTAAGTATGGAATATATATTGATCGTACAAAGAAAAATTTTGTTCATGAATGACTGACTCCAATGAACATAACTGAGGTACGTAGTTTTATTGGTTTAGTGGGTTATTATCGACATTTTATTCAGAACATCGCCCGTTTAGCCAACCCAATGACCAAGATTATGCAAAAGGGGTTAAGTTTGTATGGACAAATGAATTTGAAGAATGTTTTTAAATTAATGAAGAGAATATTAGTGAATGCTCTAATATTGACTCTACTATTAGGGAATGATGGATTTTTGATATGTAGTGATGAATCAAAGAAAGGAATTGGTTGTGTCCTTATGAAGAATGATAGAGAGATTTCATATGAATCTAGGAAGCTAAAAATTCTTGAACAAAACTATCCAACTCATGATCTTGAGTTAGCAGTATTAATATTTTATCTGAATATTTGGAGACATTACCTCTATGAAGAAAATTTTGAGATATATACAGATCATAAGAGTTTGAAATATATCTTCTCAAATAAATAACTCAATGTGAGACAAAGAAGATGGATTGAAATACTCAAGTATTATGATTTTACAATACACTACCACCTGAGGAAGGAAAACAAGGTGGAAGATGCCTTGAGTAGAAAGGACCACAGAATTATGAACAATGTAAGAGTTGAAAGGGATCCTATGTTCCTGGATCTAGTAAATATGGATATGGGAATTATCATGGAAGGTAACACATCACTAATTTTTCATATGGTTGCTAAACCGTCTTTATTGGAAAGGATAGAAAGTCCACAGGATGATGATGAGGATTTTCAAAATAAAATTAAAGGTGTAAGTGATGGGAAGTTGATTGAATTCATTTATGAAGGTGGAATTCTAAAATTCGAAAAGAGGATTTGTGTTCCCACTATTCCTAAGATAAAGAGGGAACTATTTTATGATTCTCATAGCTCTAATTTCTCTATACACCCTGGTAGGGAATATATGTATATAGATCTAAAGGAACATTTTTGGTGGGAAAACATGAAGAAGGAGATTTCTGATTATGTGTCAAGATGATTGGTTTTTCAATAGGTGAAGGATGGTAGACAACATCTTGGTCGAGTTATGCAAACCCTTCTTATTCTTATGTGGAAATGGGATGATATTACTATGGACTTTGTCATGGGGTTACGAAAGACTCCAAGAAATAATGATGCGATATGGGTCATTATTGATCGTCTTACAAAATCATCACATTTTCTTGCTATAAGAGACGATTCACCACATAAAAGTTTAAAAAGACTATATATTAATGAAATTTTAAGATTTCATGGTGTACCATTATCAATTGTTTCTGATCATGATCCCTATTTTACATCACAATTCTTGAAAATTCTTCAGAAGGCCCTAGATACTGATCTTCTTTTGAGCACTGCTTCCCACCCACAAACTGATGGAAAATCAGAACAGACTATTCAAAATATGGAAGACATGTTGAGGTCTTGTTCACTTGACTTTCAAGGTATGTGGGATCAGTATTTACCTCTCATAGAATTTTAATATAACAATAGCTTCCATTCAAGTATTCAGATGGCGGTATATGAAGCGTTATATGGAAAGTGATGTCGTACACCATCTTTCTGGGATGATGTTGGTGAAACAATTCTTGTAGGACCAGAACTTGTTGAGGAAACAACAGAAAAGGTGAAGATCATCTAAACCCATATAAAAAAGATCAAAATAGGAAAAAGATCTATTTTGATAATATAAGTAAGGATTTGTAATTTCAAAAAAGAGATCATGTTTTCTTAAAAGTATTTCCATGGAAGGGTATTATATGATTCGATAAGAAGGGAAAAGTAAGTCATAGGTACATCAGACCTTTTGAAATTCTGGATGAAATTGGATTTGTATATTACTATTTGGAAATGTCTCCAAGTCTCTCCAAAGTTCACAATGTGTTCCATGTATCAATTTTAAGAAAACACATGCCATACCCAACACATGTACTCACCTATGAAGAAATAGAACTTAAGCCTGATCTGTCTTATTGTGCAGAGATTATCATGATTCTTGATACTAGAGAACAAGTATTGATAAATTTGATGACTCTTCTAATAATCATTCATTGGAGGAACTATAAAATGGAGGAAGTAACATGGGATCCTGAGGAGCTTAAGTTGAATACATACCTGAATCTTTTTGGGTATCATTTTTTGAATTTTGAGAATGAAATTTTTGTAAGGAGGGGAGAATGTAACACCCCAAGGTTTTGAAAATAAATATCGAATTCATGAAACATTATGTCCCTAAAAACAAAACATTTTATAATCTTTCTATTAAACACAACTTTTCCTCTACTATGTTTTTGATTTCGAAAAACGGTCATCTAGAGTTATGATCTGTAAGTCATTTGGAGTCTGATAGAACAAACTTGATTTTTGGTGAATAGTAGTATACCCTTATGAATAGTAATATGAACCTTATTAATAGTAAATAAAGATATTATTTTATTTTTTTAATTTAATAATATAATGAGATCTTAATTAATTTTTCAATGTGATATAAAACTAATTATACCTTTAAAATTTTTATTTTTCAAATTAACTATGATTTTATATAAAAATTAAATTAATAATATTTAGAAATTTATTTTTGAAAAATGGAGTTAATTTTTGAATTCTACACGTCGAAAAATGGTAGGGTTAAATTTTGGGGATTTTTTTTTAAATTCTTTAATTTTTTATGTATAGGGAAAAACAGTAAAATACCATATATAAAAATTATCAGTTAAATACACTATTTATGACATAATGAGTGATTAAAGGCCACTTGTTTCGAACTCACATTAAATTATTACTATTAGTGGTTACATGAAACAACACTATTGGTTTTCTTGGGGGAATTAATAAAATAATGAATAAAATATTCAAAACTTACTCCTCTCCTCCACTATAAAACCCCCCATCACTCCCTCTTCTCTTCATTCCTCTAAGGCTTGAAGATCCATGGATTTCTGCCCAAATAAACATTCCTAGTCACTATAAACGTCCAATAAGCTCTTTTTCTATCCAAAATACCCAAACCCCTTCCCTTAAGGAGGTTATTTCAAGAGGTTAAGCGCCCTTCTTTTTCATTTAGTTTCACTTCAATTTATCTTATATCATTATCATATCCTCACGTCCTCTATCCAAATGACCATGATAATTACAATATCATATATATAATGGAATTATATCATGTGAATGTAAGAACCATTATCAATTTTCTTACTCTACCTTGTATTTTATAAACGAAATCAACGTCCATGAGGTTCCAATTTATAACCTTCGTGGACGACGAAGTTTTGTTCTTCAATTTATCCTTCATTACTGGTCATGAAACCAATTTTATGGTTGAAAAAAACTATAATATATGTATTATAACCTAATTAATATTCATGAACCAGTATACATACATATTATTAAATCATATGACCAAACTTGTTCCTAATAATCAAAATAGCTCTAAAATAATCATAGTGTATGTCATTAATAATTCATCCAATGATTCAGCCTACATTCATGTAACCAAATGATATAAATTACCATTAAAAATTTTATATGTTTATAAATAATATTTAATTTCAATTCTGTATATTTACATTCATTCAACATGAACTCCATTAGTTAAAAACAAGTGAACCGATTATGGAAATCCAGAAAACGAACACTCTAGAATGACAAAATTCAATATAATAACTTATCAATAAGGACATAAATGAACTGAAAATAATTATGATTAACTAAAATAATTTCCAATATGTTCTCAAATAATTTATTAATAATTCTAATTTCATATTCTAGGACCCTATGTTCAAGAGTGGAACACATTCAGACTTAAGGTAAGGGTCTTTCCACCTGAACCTCCATTTTCATTCGGGTTATTTTTATTGTCTAATTACCTCAGTTAAATTTTTGTTTATTATTATGTACACCTAATAAATTTTTTTTGAGTGTTCTATATATGTTTACCCACCATAATCCTACTTTAATTTAATGGGATTTATATGTTCTAAAAGAATCTTTTAAAAACCCCTCTCGAAATACAAGCCTGATTCAAGGGAATTTCTCAAATTCTTACCTACTTTCAAGGTCACACTATAATCTGTTTTTGGAAACCATAATCTTTAATAAAATCCCTAATTTTATTATAAAAATATTATCTCACTTCACTTCTGGTTTTATACAAATAATTTTCCAAAATAACCCTTGTTTTCAAAGTAAAAGGGTATTTATCTCAAGAATTACTCGAAGATTTTATAAGAGTACCTTCATCTATTTCAAAAATCTTGTTTATTATTATGTATTATTGGGATTAATATTTCAAGTTATCATATAACATATTTAATTTAATGTTTTGTGATTCTTTTGGTTGTGGATGTGCTATCTTAAAACCATTCACCAATTTACTCCGAATGGTTAGTGTTTATGCTTAATATTTAGGGAAATTTATTTACATTTCATATATTTGTTTAAATATGAATGTATATGTTGTTTATATTTATCCCCATTCATATGAGGAATGTATTGGACCTAGAAAGTGTTGGGTGGGACCCTCTATAGCCCGTCGGTGCATCGATAGGTCTCATGAGACAAACTACGGTCTTAGCACAAGGCCTTTACAAAAGGATTATTTATAGTCTTGGCACGATACCTTGACGGTATGGTAATGATGTCCCTCATTATGAATTCCCTCATTATGAAAATATTATTGATAGTTCATGTGGTTATTTGACTAGTATAATACCCATTATTATGTTTTATTATGGAATTACTTACTCAGCTCTTATTCCAGCCATAATGTATTCAATTTTTTGTTAAATGCATATGTTTTTAGTAATTCATCTTGACTAATGTCTATATATCTTTCACTATTTCTCTTAACCTTACTGAGAAATTGAGCTCACACATTTCTTATGTTTCATTTTCTCAGGATATTGAGAATTTTATTATGAATGATTTTCTGAAATATCCTTGGAGTAATGGATGTTTTCTAGGGAGTTTCTATGTTGTATTTATTTTCAAGTTGTAATGTTGAACATGTGTATGTATCTTGTTTAAAATAATATGAAACTACTTGGTCCATTGGGATGCATATTCCTTGTTTATATTCCAATGTAATCAAATAAGGAACCGACTATGGGAAACTAGGGTCGGGTCCTTACATAGGCATTGAATATCTTTCTATCCTAGAGTTTCTGGATTAATGGAGGTTCAATTTGGGGTGTTGAGGGTGTGGGTGTAGTTCTCTGAAGGTTATGAAAATAAGACTAGGATTCAGGGACACCCTCGATGGTTTTTTCTTCTTCTATTTTTCTTTTTTTATAATCTTCCCATTGGGTTTTTCATAGTTATCTTCTTCGTGGATGTGGCATGTTCTTCATGGTTTCATCCTTCTGTTGGTTGATAATGTGTGATGGTAGTTCCTGGATGGGAAGTTGATGGATAATCTCTACTTGTGGTTGCATCCTTTGTAAATTTTGATAGGTTTGTTGGTTTTCAGTTGGGTTTGTGATGGTCCATCAAAGTGTGTGTTAATTGGTTCCTCTTGATGATCTTCTGCCACATTCAATGTCATATTATATGTTTTTTATGATGTTGTTAGGTTGTCTACTCAATTTTTTTAGTTGTATGTATAACATTAGAGTTTCTTGGGAATTAGTGGTGATGTTTCTATTGATGGATTTTTTCATGGGGTGAATTATTTCTAGTTTTCTTCTCTGATGGATGAGTAGGAAAGGTCTGTCATTGATGGTGATGTTTGATGTGATCATCAATTGTGATTATTTTCCTAGGGGTTCATGATTTATGCGGTTCTAGTGTAATAGAAATATAGGGTAAGGATTATCATCCTTGGTTAATAAATAACTTATATGAATATATATTATCAAATAAATATTTAATGGTGGTTAATTATTATGTTCATGTGAGGTTTGATGAAAGTGATCCTTTTAATTACATAAAACATTGTATTAATAACCTTGTTAATTTTTTTATAACATGTGACTCAATTATACTATGGAAAATAAAAAGGATAATATTTTGGAAAATGTTTAAGTAGAACCAAATATTAATGTTTCTTTAAACTATATTATCTCTTAGTTCATTGCCTATAAATCCAAAACCTTAAGAGACCATCCTTTAGATTCTATGATAGGTGGTTTTTAATTTGGTGTTAAGATAAGAATTAATGATCCAAATATCTTTTTAGTTTACATCCTTTTTTCTTAGTTGGAACAAAAATATATATAGAATAAATATTAGTAAATAAAATTTGGGTTTTAGATATGAAATATGATCTAAATTATTTTAACCAAGATAATTTATTGAAGTTCGTAGAAAATCGCTCATAATATGAAGTTATAGTGGGTTAATAGAAAGAAACCTAATAATCAAAGTGTAATCACAAAGAACCTTTTTAAGAAGTTTCAACTTAAAATTAGTAAAATTTATACAAATCTTATGAATTCAAATTTTTAAACTAAAATAAATGAATCTAGAAAACTAATTGAAAAAAATTGTATCAATGAATAATTATAAGTTTAAAATATTAAACTATTAGTAGACCAAACATAATTTTTTTATATTCCTTTATGCTATATTTTATTCAAATCAAAATTAATTTCATTTAAATGTTTCCAAAAAGATTTTATGGTATCTAAAAGGTCCTTTTAATCATTATTTTTTCTAAAACTTCTAGTTTTTATTTGATATTTTAATACATATAATGAAAGTTGTAAATTGGATAATAAGTGAACCAATGATAAAAGTAATTTAATGGGTATATCATTAGTTTCATGTTGTAGTACGAAACATCATTCTACTTCACATTTAATAGTTAAATTATAGTGTGTTATGATTGAGAGTTGTTTTCCTTAAGTGTTATGGATAAAACAAATTATAAGAGATCGCATAAAAAGAAATTATGATTTTTAAGGGAAAATTATTTAAAAGGTGACATTTATCTTCATTTATTAATACTAGAAATCAGTTGTTAGATATTTAAAAAAATACACTCTATATCGATCACTTATATTTTATTAATATTGAGTTAAGATTATTTGTAAGTGATTTTCCTCTATTTTTACGTTTTTAATGTTTTTAATGTTTTTTTGAGTTTAATTGTTTATTATTAAACCATTTTATGTTATTTAATTTTGGTTTTTAACTTATGTTAGTGGAAAAAATTATGTTTAAATTTAACACAATTTTCAATTAAACCTTATGTGTGATCTAGAAAAAATATTTTAGTCCGCAACAACTAATTATGGGATATTGTATTCTAATGATATATAAAAGTGAACTCATTTTTATAATGGTTATGTAATATTGAAATTATTTTTCTTATATTGACTAAGATTTGTTTTTTTATAGGTTATAATGAGATTTTATTCTATTTTCTTGTGTCATAGTTTATTATTTTTATTGTATTTTTCATGAATGATAGGGGTTTTATTTATTTTTGATCCTCTATATATACGTTCTATTTAATATTTTTAACCAAATATAGAATCATTTTCACTAAATATAATATTTAAAAACCTCAAACCCTATATTTCATCATAAAATAAAAACCAAATCCTTTTACCTTAAACCATTTTGCACCTTTTGCGTGTGAAGGAAAAGACAAAGATGATTGATTCTTTTACTCTGGCTTCATCTTTGAATTGAGCTAGAAGTTAATATTCAAGGATAATAATAAAAACTAGTAAGGTTAAAGTTTTTGATTGGTTGAATAAAATAAAACTCCTTCATAGGAAGATTATAAAATTACAGAAGTGTAAAAATGTGTTTAATTATCAATATTATTATTTATTATAGGATAAAGAAGTTGGATATTTTTGTGATAATATTATTTTTGAGTTGGGTAGCACATAGGATACACTTAAATCAACTATTAATAAAAAAATGTTTTTGGTTTAGTATAGTTAAACTAAGTAAGATTTTATGAGTTACTCATTAATAAATATTTTTTTATTTCATGAATCTTGTAGTTGATGAAATATTAAATCTTACGATGTTATGTTCCTTTTGTTTGGATCCCATGTAACAAAAAAGAAATTATTAAAATAGTTGATTCTATAAGATAAAATTATTGAAATTGTTTTTAAAATTGAAGTATCACATAGAGTTAAGTTTTTTGATAAATTATATTTTTAGTATATATACATGTTGAGATATATATGGATCTTGATTTAATATAGTCTAAAATATACAAATAGAGTTTTTTTTTTGAAAATTTAACATGGATTTCATATGGAACATGAATTTGAAATGAATGTTTCATGCAGGGATCATGAAATGTTAAAGAAATAAATTTTCCACAAAAGATATACATAGGGACATATAATTAAACATTCCTATTAGTGTATATAAGAAGAAGGTGAGAAAATTATTACACATGTGAAGTTTTTTCAATATGAAAATTGAACACCTGAAAAATCTTGAACCAGAAAATATTTACTTGGTCACTCAAATATATATGGATTAATTATGCTAAAACTCCTTGTAACTCTCCTCTAAAATATTGAAATATTTTTATCCTACATGAATAAAAGGTATTTTTGTGATTACCTATCCTAAATTATTGAGTTCATGTAACAACCCAGAGATTTATAAATGGAAATCCTTTTTTAAATAAGTAAATGTATTATATAGAAATTAAGTTAGAGAAAACAAATTTACTACATTGGTTATGATGAAACGTTATATGGTATTTTAGATTTAAATGACCATTAATAATCATAACCATTGACGATATAATTATTTTATGGTGACCATTAATATTAGTATATTAAGAGTAATGACAAAGTCCATTTCACATAGACAAAGGAAGTGATGGCCTCGACCAATATGATCATCCCATATGAAGCCCGTTTGTTAGATATTATAAGGTAGATAACATCATTGGGATTTTCCCTTAACAAATCCCAAGCTTATATTCAACAAAATAAGATTTAGTTAAATATATTATGAGAGAAGTTCAAGATCATCGAGATCATGACCCAAACCATGTTCACCACACCACCTGAGGAAAATATCACCATCACACACCTTACCCTTAGGGAATTCACTGGTATAAGAAATTGTTGTGTATTTATACAATAAAATTATAAATTTTTATATTTAATAAAAAAATGATTATATTTATCTATTTTTTATATTACTTTTTAAATGATTAAATAATGAGTTTAATAAAAATTATATTTTGATAAGATGAAACACAAATTGAATTTTTGAGAAATATATCATTTCAATCAAGAAAACATTTTTGATGAATTCAAGAATTTTTTAAATAAATGATATTTTAATAAAATAATTTTATTAAATAATATTTATTAAATATAAATGATTATATAATTTTATGAATCCAAATGTAATTCTTATAAGGTTCGGAAAAACTATTATTGTGAAAATACCCAATATTTTTCAATAAATGGTTATGTAAATTCAAAAGTGTAAATCCATATATTTGGAGAATTATTTTGATAAAAATATATTATTTTATAAATAATCACATTGAAATTATCCAATGGTTTTTTTCAAAATTTTATGAGATTGTCAAATTGTTGGGTAAAAATTAAATACAGTATAAATATATGGTATATACTATGACATCATAATGACAAAAAAGTATTGTAATATATGTCACAAAAGGTATCAAAGAACATAATTATGTTTCTCCTTCAAAAATTTTTATTTTTAATGTTATTTGATTAATTTTATAAAGTAACACCCCAACCCCTCTAGACTGGAGTCGGTGCATTAATTGTTATATTGGCATGGTTAGAAGGAATGAAAATCCCAAAGTAAGGATCAGTTTAGTAGTCTTGAAGAAACTAGATACATAAATTTAACTCAAATTACATCGGAAAAGGTTACAAAATACAGTACATAACAAAAAATAAAAAATGCATCCACAGGAACTCAATAAATGATCTCATCTTCATCACCTGTTGAAGGTAAACAATGAAAAGGGTGAGCTCAAATGCTCAGTAAGGGTTAAAAATGGAGGAATCATGAATCAATAATAATTCAATTGTAAAAAATTTGACATAATCAACATGGAATGGTGAATAAATGAATGAATCTTTCCATTAATAAACTGAGATTAAAACTGCATCCATAGATTTTGTTATAGTGAGAACCTCATGGATAGTAATAACTGATAATGAATAAATAGAATTATTGATAATTTGACGTCATGTATCTGGAACATGATACCATAATACCATTAAAATGGTTTAGTTATGTGGGTAGAAACCTGTCTACTTTTTGGAAATAAACTCGAAGGGTTTGTCGCCAACTGATTTGTCTCATGAGACTTGCGAATGCATCGAGGGGCTATAGAGGGACCCACCCACCACTGCATGTCCAAATCATTCTTTATAAATTTATTCAATACAAGATTTATATTCTTTTTCAATATCCATATAGAGTAGATTATACAGATTCATCAATATTTCTATAGTTAAAATAACTTTCCTAATAAACACCATATGTAAAATGATATACGGTTTATAAAACAAACATATAAATGATATGAGATTATGGATATTTAATATAAAATTAATTTCAAATTAAATTTGATCTCAAATGGGAAGTAGGTACACCACAAAAGTATTATTAGGTGAACAATACAAAGCTAGTCACAACAAAATAGTAGTTGAGACAAAGTCTCTTACCACAATGTAATCGGTCAAATCATATGACAAAAACTTAATAAACCTCAAATGAGTCATAAAATACCATGAATATAAATATAATATTGTTATCATATATCAAATGGAAGTACACATATACCACATAAAATAAATAATTGGCAAATAATGGAAATCTCACGAAAATGAAAGTGAGATGAGAAACCCCTTACCTTATGATCGAGTGTGTTCTTCGTTTGTTTTAATGAAATGAATAATAAAATTAAGATTAATTAATTAATAATTAAACAACCTCATATACATTTAATTTATTTAGTAAAACCTTATTAGGTTCATTTATGTCCTTTTTTATGGGTTAAAGAGGTTCAATTTTATTGTTTTGGAAGCATTTTCTTCCTTGGTTTTCATGATTCATTTACTTGAATTCATGAATGAAAGTTTGTTTGAAATGTGGTTAAAAATAAATAATTATTAATATAAATTATTAGTGACATTAAATATATATAAATGATCTTATAATGATTCTAGGTTATATACTTGAGGAAGAATCATTAGTTAAAAGTTATTGACAAATGCTTTGATTAAGCATGGCGGTTTTGTGTACAATGAACTTGTTTTGTATTATTATTTCATATTATGTGTGTGTAGGGATTACATAACATTAATGAGATGAAATACATATTTTATGATTTTTTTCAACCATAAAAATGTTTTCATGACCATAATGGAAGATGGTAAAGTAAATTAAGAACTGGTGGTTCTTGAATGTGATAAATTACCACATCTCAGACGGCGTTGTCAGTTTTAGTATAAGAGGAGGGGGAAGGAGAGATGATGATGAAATATTATATTAGAATAATATAATTCCATTTAATTTAAGGTAATATTATTATCATAGATTTTGGATGAGGGAGATGAGTAAATAAGTATAAAAGAAAGGAATTCAAAATAAGAGAAAAATTGAGAAATGTCTTACGAAAATTCGGTAGCCTAACGACGTCACTTAAAATTTAATAAAATAGTTTGATGAAAGAAAGGTGGTATCTCATCACCCTTAAATAATATGTTAATTAATAGGAATATGTAATGACATATCCCAACATAATCCAATTCAAAATAAAAGAGAAAACATAAATGAAAGCTTTAAGAAAAGAGAAGGGTGGTTGATTCACTTACCTTGTAGAGTAACTCCCAAAACGTGAAGGTTAGGACCTTGGGGGTTTGAGGAAACCTTGAGAGGAATCCTAGGGAGGTAATATCACCATATATTCCATGATAATGAGTTTTTAATTAAATAAAATCAAGGGTGATAGTGGGTAATTATAGTAATTAAGAGGGAGTCTTTTATTAATTAAAAGGGACACCTCTTTGGTGGTTTTTGCAAAACCATGGGATTTCCCATGGTATTTGACTATGGTTTATCCACTTGAGACACCTAATGTCATAAGTTACTTTAAAAATTTTTACAAGTCTTTCATATTTATTTATTACATCATTATGATGTCATTAAACTACCGAAAACTCAAAACTATATTTTTACTATTCACGAAAAATTCAAGTATTTTAGAAAAATCCCCAAAATTCACTTTAACCATTTTTCAACATGAAGAATTAAAAAATGAACTCCATTTTTTGAAAATAATTTTCTAAGTATTTTTAATTTAATTTTCAAATAAAATCATAGTTAATTCGAAAATAAACAATTTTAAAGGTATAATTAGTTATATATCACATTGAAAAATTAATTAAGATATCATTATCTTATTACCTTAAGAAAATAAAATATTATGATTATTTACTATTTATAATGTTCATATTACTATTCATATTACTATTCATATTACTATTCATATGGATATGTTACTATTCATCAAAAAATCAAGTTGGTTCTATCAGACTCCATATGACTTAATGGTCACAACTCTAGATGACCATTTTTCGAAATTCAAAACATAGAAGTGGAAAATTTATGTTTAATGGATAGATTATAACTTTCTCCTATAATGTTTTTATTCACAAAATACTTAGTGCTTTAGGAAATATAGGCTATCTAATGAATATAAAGTATTTAAGAGGAACATACGATAAAATGTCTGGGGTGTTATATTATTCCCTCCTTCGGAAATTTAATCCTATAAATTTTATGTATAAATCCCACCAAAAAGATGTGGGTGGTTCTTCTTCATGACATCCTTAGGTTCCCATGTTTCTTCCTCCATATTCTGGTATTTCCAAAGAACATTTACTAGACGAGCCGTCCAATTTCTCAATACCTGCTCCCTTATGTCAAGAATCCCAATAGGATATTCACAGTATGATAAATCGGGTTCCAGTTCTATTTCTTCATAGGTGAGTACATGCATTGGGTCTGGCATGTATTTCTTCAATAATGACACATGGAACACATCATGAACGTTTGAGAGACTTGGAGGCATTTCTAAACGGTAAGCTACAAATCTGATTCTTTCTAGAATTTCAAATAGTCCGATGTACCTAGGGCTCAGTTTCCCTTTCTTACTGAACCTTAAGACACCCTTCCATAGAGATAATTTCATGAAGACATGATCTCCCACTTGGAATTCCAAATCCTTTCTCCAGTTACCAGCATAACTCTTCTACATACTTTAGGTTACTTTAATATGGTCTTGGATCATCTTTACCTTTCTCGTGGTCTCTTCAATAAGTTTTGGGCCTATAAGTTTCCTCTCCACAACTTCATCCCAACAAGTTGGAGTTCGACATCTCTTTCCATATAATGCTTCATATGGAGCCATTTGAATACTAGAATGGAAACTATTGTTGTAGGAAAATTCCACTAAAGGCAAGTATTGATCCCACATACCTTGCAAGTTAAGAGATCATGACCTCATCACGTCTTCTAGAGTTTTAATAGTCCTCTTCGACTGTCCATCAGTTTAGGGGTGATAAGCAGTACTCATACGAAGCTCAGTATTCAAAGCCTTCTGGAGACTTTTCCAGAATTTTGATATAAACCGGGGATCTTGATCAGACACAATCGATAGAGGTGAACCATGAAGTCTTAAAACTTCATTAATATAAATTCTTTCCAGGTTATCAAGTGGTAAATCCTCTCTTATAGAATGGAATTGTGCTGATTTTGTGAGACGATCAACAATTACCCATATAGTATCATTCCTTCTAGGTTTCCTCAGTAGTCTAATGAAAAAATCCATCATAATGTTATCCCACTTCCAAATAAAAATAGGTAGATGTTGTATCACTCCTCAAGGATGTTGTCTCTCTGCCTTCAAATTTTTACAAAATAGACACCTTGACATGTAGTCAGCAATTTCATGCTTCATATTATACCACCAGAAATATTCCTTCAGATCTCTATACATCTTTGTGCTACTCGGGTGTATAGAGAAATTTGATATATGAGCATCATCTAATAGTTCCCTTTTTATCTCAGAAACTGATGGAACACATAACCTCTTCTCAAACATTAGAACTCATTCCTCATACATGAAGTCTTCCAATCTCCCATCCTTAACAACAATAATTTTCTTGTGTAGATTTTCATCATCAGTTTGAGAGCTTTTTATCTTTTCTAGTAAGGATGGTTTATCAATCATTTGAAAGAGGAATGAAGTTTCCCCTTCCTTAATAATTCTCATATCCATCTTTAATAGATCCATGAATATGGGATCTCTCTCAATCCTAATTTGAGTCATAATTCCATGATTTTTCCTACTTAATGCATCTACTACCTTATTTTCCTTTCCTGGGTGGTAGTTTATTGAACAATTTTAATCTTTGAGTAACTTGATCCATCTTCTTTGTATCATGTTGAGATATTTTTATGTAAAAATGTATTTCAAACTATTTTGATCTGTGTATATCTCATATTTTCACCGTAAAGATAATGTATCCATATTTTCAGAGAAAAGATTATAGCTACTAACTCAAGATCATGTGTTGGATAATTTTTCTCATGAGTCTTCAACTACCATGATGCATAAAAAATAACTTTACTATTTTGTATAAGGATGCAACCCGGTCTATTCTTTGATGCATCACATTATATTACAAATTCATCACTTCCATATGGAAGAGTAAAAATTGGAGCATTGACCAATCATCTTTTAAATTCTTTGAAACATTATGTAAATTATATTGTTCACACAAACATAACTCCTTTACGTGTGAGATTGGGTAGAGGATTAGCCAGTTGGGAAAAATTTTGAACAAAACGCCGATAGTAACCTGCTAAGCTAATAAAACTGCGTACCTTAGTTACATTTGTTGGCATGGGCCAATCTTGGATTTCCTTTGTCTTCTTAGGATCAACTAGGATTCCATCCTTAGAGACAACATGGCCTATAAAAGAAATATATTGAATATATAATTCACACTTGCTAAACTTCCCATATAATTCATTTCTTCTAAGTGTTTTTAGAATAATCAACAAGTGATCCTCATTGTCTTCATAGAGTTTTAAGTATACTAGAATATCATCGATGAATAACACAAAAAAGTTATCAAGATATTCCTTGAAAAATCCATTCAGTAAATCCATGAAAATAGATGGTGCATTCATCAGTCCAAAAGGCATCACTGTAAACTCGTAATGCCCATACCTGGTTCAAAATGTTGTCTTCAGAATATTTTCTTTCCTCACACATAGATGATGATATCCATATAGAAGGTCAATCATCGAAAATTATTAAGATCCATGAAGTTGATCAAATAAATCATCAATTCGGGGAAGAGGATACTTATTATTTATTTTAATAGCATTGATTTACCTGTAATCAATGTATAGCCTCATGGATCCATCTTTTTTTAATAAACAAGACTAGGGCTCCCCATGGAGAAACACTAGGTCGAATAAATACATTTTCACTCAACTCCTCTAAATGTTTCTTCATCACCACTAACTCCATAGTAGAAATTCTATAGGGGGTCTTTGATATAGGTCTTGAACCAGGAATTAAGTCAATGGAAAACTCAATTTCCCGCTCTGGAGGATGTCCAGGTAAATCCTATGGAAATAAATCAATGTATTAATGCACTATATGAACATCTTCAATTTGAATATTTCTTTCCTCACCAAAAGATATTGAGCTCTCTTCCTCTCCATGAATTTCATTCAATAGAGCTACTGGGGGTGGGTCTAGATAAGAATCAAATGGTGAGGTCTCTGCTCTAAAGATAAGAGATTCTACACCATTTTCAAAAATTATAACTTTCTTTTTCTTGCAATAAATCTTTGAATCATAGTTTGAAATCCAATTCATACCGAGAATTATATCAAATTCAATCATTGGTATGATGATAAGGTTAGAAAATAAAGCACGTTTATGTGTCATGAGGGGAACTAGTTGACATGCCTTTGTTGCAATGATGCATCCCCAAGGAGTTCTTATTGACAACTCCTTTATTAAATCAAATTGTACATGTCTAATTTTCAAGGAAAACTGGGAAGATATAAATGAATGCTATGATCCAGAATCAAGTAAAGTGTTGGATAAGTTTGAGGAAACAATTAAAGTACCTTCCACCACATCATTAAGAACTTCAACTTCTGTGGTTGTAATCGCATAAACTCTCCCTTACTCTCTTGAATTTTTCTAAGGCATGTTTCCTTGGAACATAGGACACTCATTTGAATAGTGTCCCATATCTCTAAAATTTTAGCATCTAACACCATCAAATTGTTTCTTCCCCTTGCATTAATGAGATTGATGAACCTTTTCTCCACACTTATAGTAGACTCCCATGCCTTTAAATCATTTCTTGAGATTATTATTTCCACAATTTTCACAAAATGGAAATTTCTTTGTTCCCTTGTTCTTCTTTGGTGCTTCACCTTTCCCTTGGTTATCAAATTACCTCTTCTTATCTTTGTTTTAATTGAACAAATTTGATCGAGAAAATTCATTCTATGTTTTTATGGCACTTGATACAATTTTATCAAATGATGAAAATGTTTGAGAAGCCAGTTCCCTTTGAATACTTGGATTAAGACCTTCAAACAAATGATGAATCTTGTATTCTGAGTCACATACGTAATCTACAGAATACCTAGCTAGCCTTGTGAAGGTAGCCTCATACTCTACAACATTGTCTTCTTCCCTTTTCTTTAAGCCAAGAAATTTCCTCTTCATTTCGGTTTGTTGCTCTTGAGGAAAATATTTTTCGATGAATATTTCCTTAAAAGTTATCCATTCCATATCTTCTATTTCTTATTCCTTCGTGATATTCTAAATCAAGGACCACCATTGATCAGTGTCTCCCTTGAGACAATATACTTCCAATACTACCTTTTCATCTTCATTGCATCTTAATGCCATGAATATATTTTCAAGGGACTTGATCCATTGCTCACCAACCATTGGATTAGTAGTCCCGCTGAAAGATGGGGTCTTCTGCCATATGAAACGATATAACACAAGTGTGTAATAGTTATTCGTTACAACCTGAGTAAGTTGTCCCAATATGGTCATGACCAAATCTACTCCAATATTGACTGTGTTGACATGATCAGTGGGGAGATCCCTATGTTTCCCATGAGTATTGATTCCCCTTCTTCCATTAGAATCCATTTATAAATAATGTCACACACTAGATTAGGGTATGAATCATAATGTATAATCTTAACTTAACAAAATACTTAGCAAAAATTGTGATCTTACCCATGAATAATCCCATAATCCGAAAATGGTTTCTTTGAGGAATAATTTACATTGAAATCCTTCATATTGGCTTGTAAAGAAAATATGAATTATCCTAAGCATAACCCTCAAGAGTTTCATAACCAAGAGTGCATTAAGACCCTTTTTCGTGTACCAGGATACCCAAGGTCAAGCTCGAAACTCCTTTTTTGAGCGTTCACTCCTAGGTATATCTGTTCCAGATCCACCTCTACCTGCTCGTATCCAGACATGGATGTATGTTCTATAAAGATTCACATAATTTATTCCTTACCAAAATACCAGGATATTCTTGTAATTTTGTCCTCAAATAATACCTTAGGGATTCGTTCCCTATTATACATTTCCAACTATAGTTTCCAAGTTTTCTACTAAACTTCTTCTGATACCAACTGTAACACCCATACCCCTCTAGACCGGAGCCTGTTCAATACTTGTTATATTGGAATGGTTATAAGAAATAAAAATCTCGAAGGAATGATCAGTTTAGTAGCATTGAAGAAACTAGATACATAAATGTAACTCAAATTACATTGGAAAAGGTTAAAAAATACAATAAATAACAAAAACTAAAAACTGCATCCACAGGAACTCAATAAATGATCTCCTCTTAATCACCTTTTGAAGGTAAAAAATGAAAGGGGTGAGCTTAAACTCTCAGTAAGGGTTAAAAATGGTAGAAGCATGAATCAATAATTATTGAATTGTAAACAATTTGACATAATCAAAATTGCATGGTGAATAAATGAATGACTCACGCCAATAATAAAACGAGATTGAAACTGAATGACCCAAACCATGTATGCCACACCACCTGTGGAAAATATCACCACAACACAACTTACCATTAGGGAATTCACTGGTATAAAAAATGGTTGTGTATTTATACAATAAAATTATAAATTTTTATATTTAAAAAAACAATGATTATATTTATCTGTTTTTATATTACTTTTTAAATGATTAAATAATGAGTTTAATAAAAATTATATTTTGATACGATGAAACACAAAATGAATTTTTTGAGAAATATATCATTTAAATCAAGACACCATTTTTGATGAATTCAAGATTTTTTGAAATAAATGATATTTTAATAAAATAATATTATTAGATAATATTTATTAAATATAAATGATTACATAATTTTATGAATCCAAACGTAATTCTTATAAGGGTCGGAAAAACTGTTATTATGAAAATACCCAATATTTTTCAATAAATGCTTATGTAGATTCAAAAGTGTAAATTCCTATATTTGGAGAATTATTTTGATAAAAAGATATTATTTTATAAATAATAACATTGAAATTATCCAATGGTTGTTTTTAAAAATTTTATGAGACTATCGAATTTTTGGATAAAAATTAAATATCATATAAATATATGGTATATACTATGACATCATAATGACAAAAAAGTATTGTAATATATATTATAAATGGTATAAAATACCATAATTATGTTTCCCCTTCAAAATTATGTATTTTTAATGTTATTTGATTAATTTTATAATGTAACACCACAACCCCTCTAGACTGGAGCCGGTGCATTACTTGTTCTATTATAATGTTTAGAAATAATGAAAATAACAAAGGAATGATCAGTTTAGTAGTCTTTAATAAACTAGATACATAAATGTAACTCAAATTACATCAGAAAAGGTTACAAAATACAATACATAACAAAAACTAAAAACTGAAACCATAGGAACTCAATAAATGATCTCATCTTCATCACCTGTTGAAGGTAAACAATGAAAAGGGTGAGATAAAATGATTACTAAGGGTTACAAATGGAGGAATCATGAATCAATAACAATTTAATTGTAAACAATTTGACATAATCAACATGGCATGGTGAATAAATGAATGACTCCTTCCATTAATAAACTGAGATTGAAACGGAATCCATAGATTTTGTCATAGTGAAAACCTCATGGATAGTAATAAATGATAATGAATAAAAATATTGATTGCTAATTGGAAATCATGTATCTGGAACATGATACCATAATACCGTTAAAACGGTTTAGTTATGTGGGTAGAAACTTGTGTGATTTTTTTAAACAAACTCGAAGGTTTTGTCACCAACTGATTTTCCTCATGAGACCTGCCAATGCATCGAGGGGCTATATCGGGCCCACCCACCACTTAATGTCCAAATAATTCTTTATAAATTGATTCAATATAAGAGAAATATGCCTTTTCAATATCCGTATAGAGTAGAGTATACAGATTCATCAATATTTCCATAGTTAAAATAACATTCCAAATAAACGCCGTATGTAAAATGGTATACAGTTTAAACAACAAACATATCCATGATATGAGATTATGGATATTTAATATAAATATAATTTCAAATGAAATTTGATCTCAAATGGTCATTAGGTACACCACAAAATGATTATTAGGTTCACAATACAAAGTTAGTCACATCAAAATAGCAGTTGAGACAAAGTCTCTTACCACAATGTAATCGGTCAAATCATATAACCAGAAATTAATAAAACTCAAATGAGTAATTGAATATTATGAATATAAAGAGAATATTGTTATCATATATCAAATTTTACTACACATATACCACACAAAATAAATAATTGGCAAACAATGGAAATCTCACGAAAATGAAAGTGAGATGAGAAACCTCTTACCTTATGATCGAGTGTGTTCTTCATTTGTTTTAATGACATGAATAATAAAATTATGATTAATTAATTAATAATCAAAAAAAAAATTATACATGTAATTTAATTATTATAACCTTATTAGGTTCATTCCTATCCCTTTTTATGTGTTTAAGAGGATTAATTTTATTGTTTTGGAAGCGTTTTCTTCCTTGGTTTTCATGGTTCGTTTACTTGCATTCATGAATGGAAGTTCTTTGAAATGTGGTTAAACATAGATAATTATTAATATATATTATTAGTGACATTAAAGAGATATAAATTATCTTATAATGATTCTGGTTTATATACTTTAGGATGAATCGTTAGTTAAAAGTTATTGATAAACGCTTTGATTTAGATTGGCGGTTTTGTGTACAATGAACTTGTTTTGTATTATTATTACATATTATGAGTGTGTAGGGATTCCAAAACATTAATGAGATTAAATAAATATATTATTATCTGGTTCAACCATAAAAATGGTTTCATGACCAGAATTGAATATGGTAACGTAAATTGAGAACTCGTCATCCTTGAATGTGATAAATTAACACATCTCAGACGGTGTTTTCATTTTTTGTATAAGAGGAGGGGGAAGATAGATGATGATTAAATATTCCATTGGAATGATATAATTAATGTTCATTTAAGGTACTAGAATTATCATATCATTTGGATTATGGGAGATTAGCAAATAAGTATAAAAGAAAGGAACTCAAAATAAGAGATAAATTGAGAAATCTCTTACGAAAATTCGGCAGTCTAACGACGTCACTTAAAATTTAATAAAATAGTTTGATAACAGAAAGAGGGGTATCTCATCACTATTATATAATATGGGTAGTAATGATAATATTTAATGACATATCCCAACATAATCCAATTGAAAATAAAAGAGAAAACATAAATGAAAGCATTAATAAAAGAGAAGGGTGGTTGATTCTCTTACCTTGTAGAGTAACTCCAAGACTTGAAGGTTGGGACCTTGCGGGTTTGACGAAACCTTCGGAGGACTCCTAGGGAGGTAATACCACCAGATATTTGAGGATAATGAGTTTGGAATGAAATAAAATGAAGGGGGTGAGTGGGTATTTATAGTAATTAAGAGGGAGTTTTGTATTAATTAAAAGGGGCACCTCATTAGTGATTTTTGCAAAACCATGGGCTTGCCCATGGTATTTTCTCATGGTTTTAGCCACTTGGGAAACCTCATGTAATAATTTACTATAAAAAAGTAGACCAGCCTTTTATATTTAATTGTTACATCATTATGATGTCATTAAACTACCAAAAAAATCAAAATTGTATTTTTACTATTCATGAAAAATTCATGTATTTTAGAAAAACCACAAAAATTCACCCTAACCATTTTTCAATGTTAAGAATTCAAAAATGAACAAAATTTTTTGAAAATAATTTTCTATGTATTTTTAATTTAATTTTTATATAAAATCATAGTTAATTCTAAAAATAACAATTTTAAAGGTATAATTAGTTCTAATCACATTGAAAAATTAATTAAGATATCATTATCTTATTACCTTAAGAAAATAAAATATTATCATTATTTACTATTTATATGGGTCATATTACTATTCATAAAGGTATGTTACTATTCATCAAAAAATCATTTGGTTCTATCAGACTCTAAATGACTTATTGGTCACAACTCTAG
The DNA here is from genome assembly GCA_963277665.1 of Viscum album. Classification (NCBI taxonomy): domain Eukaryota; kingdom Viridiplantae; phylum Streptophyta; class Magnoliopsida; order Santalales; family Viscaceae; genus Viscum; species Viscum album. The sequence continues at coordinate 803,053,348 of OY728148.1, read as the reverse complement.
ATGACTGTTTTTTAAAATTCAAAACTTAGAAGTGGAAAATTTATGTTTAATTAATAGCTTATAAATTTATCCTATAATATTTTGATTCACAACAGACTTAATTCTTCATTAAATATAGGCTATCTAATGAATATAAAGTATTTAAGTAAAACATACCATAAAATATATATAGTGTTATATATAAAGCATTAATGAATCCTCTAAAACCTATATTATATTTTTTGGTTTTAAAAACAATTATTTATAAACCTGACTCACTTCCACATCAACAAGGGAATTATTTTCTTATTTTGAGTTATTATCCTTATAAAATAATTAAAAAAAAGCCTCTTTGGAAAATCCATGGGCAAAACTATGGGAATTTTTTTTGGTTTTGATTACCTTATTATATAGAGTCCAAAATCTAAGTTTGGGAATTAATAGAGAATTCCCCTCTATTTTACTATGTAAACTCACCCAAACTCTCATTCATCTTGACTCAAAACTATTGGATCATGAATTTAATCTACCCTTCCTTCTATATATCACTCCCACAGTGCCATCAATCTCTTATTAATATCCTCCCAATCTTTTATAAGTGCCCTCTCAAGGTAAGGGATCATGTCATTCTTCTTTTTATTCAAGAACCTTCTTTATATCATGCCTTTTTTGATTTCCAAATGTAAAAGATGGGATATGTTTTTACAAATCCCTATTACATTCCTTCTGATTTTCAAGTAATGAGATACCCCTTTCACTCTCATTCAACTCTTCTATAAACCTTTATGTACATTTATTATGTTGTGGAAATTATCCTCGATTTTCCATACCCATCATTTATGCAGTGAATACCAATCACCATTTCCACTAAGGATATTCACCCAGTTGTACCTATCCTTTATTTATTGCGTATTTACATGTATGTAACTCACACACCTTAATATTGGGGTTAAAATTTATGAAATAAATCATTTTTTTTATTATATTTGTTTCACACTTATGCATGTACATGATATGAAAGTGATGGAAGGGAACAAAATTATATATCCCTTGAATACATTGAGTAATATTTTTATCTATTATGATCGCATATATGATGAATGAGAGGTTATCATAAGAACACTATGTTCTGTTATCTTGGAGGATAGCCTCGACTTATGTGTGTGATTTCATGTTTTATGTTGTTCCAAAATTCCTATGTTTCCATTGTATTATCATGTTATACCATGAGTAATTGTAAAACAATATGATTCTCAACCTTCTTCTGTTACCTTGATGTGAATCTTGGATCACATTTTCCGATTTATCTTATTTTATTCTTTTGTATCCCCTTACTATGCTTTATATCTCACCCCTTTCTTATATACATTTCTAGGTTATCCCATACAGTTTTAGAAGAATCAAGATAATCTAAGGGCGTGTTATGGAGTTTAAGTTTATGTCATTGTAATTCATTGAAATTTGTTATGTTATGTACTTAATTACCCAAAGACACTGCCCGAATGTCCCAAATGCCTTTATTTTTATTGATTTTTGATAAACCCCCTTTCAAGGGATGATGGGGAACCCTTAAAAGGCCCATAGTCTCAAAGATTACAAGGCCCGTAGGCTTAGGAGATTACATGACCAGAAGGTCTAAGGGAATTCAACCAGACTATCTAAAAGGAACTGCCCCTCCCCAGCATCTGCATCATGATAGTAGCTCTCCACCTTCACATTTCCATTTGGCTAGTCTTCCCATGAAAGCATAGGCTGGTCCCAATGGAATATCCATACCCTCTCATTCTAAAAAATCCATTTGGATCTGCTCTGGTGAGTGCACCTGCTCTGAATCCTCTTCTGGGGCTACTCCTTTTTTGTAGTCTTTCTGGGGAAACTGCATGTGGTCCGAAGGCCTTGAGGTAGCCTGGAGGCCTAAAAGTTGTCCTGAAATCCCTACTGACTCGAAGGCCTGGGTGGCCCGAAATCCTTAAGGAATCCAAGCCCAAACCGGTGGCCCAAGGTGAATAGTTCCAACTGCTACAGTACCAAACATTACCTACTACAGTTCCTGCTACAGTACCCACACAGTGTACATTTCTCCTACAGTACCCATACAGTGTACAATCTTCTACAGTAACACACAGTGCACAGTTCTACTACAAATGCCTGCTATAATCCTACCATAGTACCTAGAAATATTCCTCTACCTAGTTTTGAACCTGGGTCTTGTGGATGCACTTAAAGATACCTCACCAACTAGGCTGAGGCTATTGTGCATTACCCAAAGACACTAGTCCCCATAATATCTATTTTATGTGTATCATTAGGTAATAAATCATTAATTAATGAGTATTAAAATATAGGTTTTCATAGTTGGTATTAGAGCAATGTCTTGTTATTTTTTCATTAGGATTATAAAACTCTAGTGAAATTATTAAGGATTAGACTAGACACAGGAAAACATCCCTAAATTTTGGTAAATTATATAGTAAGTGGTTTCAAATATAATACATCTCTAATTGGATACTGCAAATGCATATGGCTATGGAACCATTGTACCTAGGGTTAATGACCCTGAAATGGGTGCATTGATCTGAACTTGATCATCACCTAGTTCATGACAATAGGTCTCTCTACACACCTAGTTTGACACTCTTGGGGGATATGATTTGATAAATTCACAATATATTTATGAACCATTATAATGGGAAAAAAATTCCCATACGATTTTATATTAGGAAATAGATCATGGATAATTTAGTTTAAAACCTTTAAATTCATAGGTTATGGAATATATGTAATTGATGAATTATCCATTTATTTTTCCTGGTTTTCCATTTATGTGTGTATTAATTTGAAGATTATAATCCCTACGTCTACATTGGATTAACTAAAGTATCTGGACCATAATCAAATAGTGAAATATCGGCTTATCATTCATGGTTATATGAATTCTTTCATATCTTTAATGTTTATAATTACTATTGAAACACCCCCTCAAAACATGGAAATTGAGTTATTAATGAAGATTAAAATGGGTCAATTGTTTCATCCCAAGAAAATAACTCATCTCCTATCCAATTTTTTGGGGTTCATTTCCCATAAAACATTTTGATACCCCTTTTAGCATAATTTAATGAAATTATAGGTATAGAATAGATTTCCATATATGGAGAAATTATAAATTTTTGAGAAAAATAATTCAACCTATGTATCATGAGTTATCCTCTGATTCTATACATGTTCAAGGAGGAGGATGAATCTTCTTTGTTACTAACATCCCAAGCATGGATATTATTTTCTTTCGATAAAGTGTATCTTCCTCAAATTATTAAGACTAAATAAAAGATCATCCTTGAAGACATTACCATTCTATGGTAATTCACTAATGTTATCACCAAAAAAGGGATATTTATGGAACCTTCAAAAACTAAAGAAAATGAAGGATATTCAAGAACAATATTTTTTTTGGAAATCTATATTTTCCTTGAATAGGCTGAGAACTATCATCGCTTCTAAGAAAAATATCATGAATTTCAATCCCTCTAACCATGTTATCTCAGAGAGGATTCATGTTTTAATATACTAATGAATGTGAGTAGATTTTTAATGATTTAAAGAAGAGGCTAATCACCGCACATTTTATCACATTACCCACAATTGGGAATGATTTTTGATTTATAGAGATGCATCCAAAAAGGGATTTGGGTGTTTTATCATACAAGATGAAAAAGTGATAGCATATGTATCCCACCAATTGATGATCCATAAACCGAACTACCAAACCCATGAACTAGAATTGGTTGCAGTGATCTTCACATTGAAGATTTAGTGACATTATCTCTATGGGGAGAAATGTGGAATATATACAATTCATAAAATCCTCAAGTATATATTTACAAAAACGGATATTAATATATGACTATAAAGGTGGTTATATATGATAAATTATTATGACTATTCAATCCATTACCATAATGGGAAAGAAAACAAGGTGGTTGATACTTTGTGTAAAAAAATATCCTACAACCCTATCCATGATAAGGATTAAAAGGGATCCAAACTTCTTAGACATGTAATGGATGGATATGGGCGTAATAAAAAGATATTAATCCTACCTTGATCAAATAAATTCTCAAATATCCATTCTTGAGATGATCAAGGAGGCCCACAAAGATTATGAGTTTCTAAAGAAGAATGTAGCGAATATTCTAGTGTTCAACTTTTCTAAATATGTAATTATAAGGTTTGGAACCTAGATATATACCCCATAAAACCATAACTAAATAGGGAACTTCTTGATGATGTTTATAGATCATCCTTATCTATTCATCCTAAAATCACCAAGATGTATGATATTTGAATCAAATCATATTGTAGGATAACATGAAGATAGAGATTTCACATTTTTTGTCCCGATTCTTGGTATACCAAAAATTCAAGGTTCAATGATATAAGTATAAGGGTATGATGAAACCATCACCCATAGAAGTACAGAAATGGTAAAACATAACCATGGATTTTATCGTAGTAATCCCTTGGACACCGAAGGGAAATAACACCATCTGGGTGGTATTCAATCACTTTACCAATTAAAAACATTTCATTACAACCAAGTAAGATTTCTCTCAAAACAAAATCACCAATACATATATAAGGGAAGTGGAAAAAATAAACGGAGTTACAATATCTATTGTATGTAACTGATATATGAGTTTTACATTGAGTTTTTGGAGAAGCATTTAGAAATAAATGGATAACAAACTGAGCTTCAACACTTAGTATCACCCTTAGACTGATGGTTATTCTGAAGGGACCATTAAAACATTGGATGATATGCTAATATGATGTTCAATTGATTCCTAAGTATGTTTAGACCATCATCTTCCCCTAGTGTAGTTCTCATATATCAATAGTTTCTATTCTAGCATCCAAATGGCATTTTATATGGCTCTGTATGGGAAGAGGTATTAGACTCAGACATGTTGGGATCAATGTAGATATTGGAAGCTAGGGGGACTTGATATTATACAAGAAATTATGGGGAAGGTCCAAACCATTCAACATCACATGAAATCCACACAAATTAAATAGAAAATAAATGCAGATAATCTTCGATGGAACCTAGAGTTTGAGGTCATAGATAAATTTCTCCTTCATATATCACCGTGGAAGAAAGTCATTAGGTTTTGGGAGAAATTAAATATTAGTACTAGATAGATCGATCCCATTGAGACCATTGATCGCATCAGAGTGGGGGATTATGAAAAATAAATCCCACCAAATCAATCTCAAGTATATTATGTGTTCCATGTATCCCTATTGAGGAATTACACACCATACCCCTCACATATACTGAATCTATGGGTGGTAACAGTTGAGAGTGAAATTTCATATGAGAAACAACTAGTGAAGATATTTTATTATAGAGACAATGTTCAAATAAACAAGAAAACTCACCTGGTCAATGTTTTGTGGAATAACCACATGTTTAAGGAAGTGACATGCGAACTAGAAGAGGTAATGAAATGAAGGCCCCTCATCTATTTTAGTGTATGAAATGAAAATTTTGTGGTTTTAATTTTAGAAGGAGGGAATAATGTAACAAATTTAACATTTATAAATGAAATTCATTTTTTAATAAGTATATTTCTTATTAATAAATGAATAAATAGAAAAAACATGCACTAATTTAGTTATTTAGGTTTGTTGTATGGTCTATAAAATTTTAATGACAATTAAGAATCATATTCATTGACAATATAGTTGTGGTAAAGTAACCATTAGTAATAGTATATTATGGTTTATGATAAATTCTATTTTACGTAGAAGTTAATCTTTATTTCCCACTCTAGATCCCTTAAAAGAATCCACCATGCTCTTAAGAAACTCCTCCCAATATTTTAGAAGTTCCATCTCAAGGTAAGGGATCCTCCCCTTCTCCTTATCATTCAAACACCTTCTTTATATACTGCCTATTAGTTTCCAATTGTTCAAGTTGGGATATGTTTTTACACATCCCTATTACTATCCTTATGATTTCCAAGTAATAAGAGACCCCTCTTCAAGATGTTCCAGACCCAGATACCACTTAATAGGTTCTCCGTGTCCAATGGGCCACATGGCCCCAACTGCATCTCCCTGGATGTTAGAGGCTATCGATTAGAAGCAAGGGCTTATTGTGTATCAGTGGGGAGAATATTATCTCATTACCAGAGTATAGCATAGAGGATAAATAATAATAGAGGTAAATAGAAAATGAAAATTAAGTAAACAATGGAAGCAGTCAAAAGTAATATATTGACAAGGATAACAATAAGTGAATAAACTGTAATAACTAATGATGATATGTCCTTTCACTAGAAAACTGGAACACATGGATACAATAAAGAATGTATAACATGGTCTACACAAGTATAAAGGAAATAAAAATACTCTCCCAAGAATCTCAAACTCTAGCTCAGTCATCTGCTATCAAGATCCATTCTAAACAGAAATAAATCAAGTGTTTGAAGCTGTATGATTCCCTTTATAAATAGATACATTCAAATAATATTCCATGGTTACCAAATAGCACCTAGAGAGGGTTTGGGAAAAATCTCAATGGGCCACCACCAATGGTGTCTACAACATCTAGCCCATGTAATAGAACTGTAACATTGTGAAACCATGTATATATTAAGTAAAGTAGTACAATGTAACTAAACACCAAATTACCTGCTTCATCCCTTGGATGGTGTCTGAACATGCAACCAATTAATTATTTTATTATTTCTATTTTATAAATATGTCACGTGTTATCAATAGTGAAGGTTCCAATATGTAACAAGGAAACCTATAATGATATAAAATAATGGAGTTCCAAGCTAACAACTAAGGAAACATATACCTCAAGGGTTACCAACTTAGTAATGATTGTATCCTAGATAAGGGTAAGAGTTTAATCTAAGGATTATATTCCAAGGCATTCCATAATAAGATTCCTAGTGAGTCAAAGGAGTTCATCCAATGTAAAACAGGGCTAAGTAATGACTAGGACCAATGGGCTTTAACCATGTAACCTCCTTGTAAATGCTGGATCCAAGGAGTGTATCCATGTAATCCTATAATATTATTAAATGGATCCTATAGTGTCGTACCATGCATCCAAGAACATACAATAATTGGGTTCTAGGTTGGTCTCAACCAAATCAAGATGCATCCTTCAATTGGAATGGGGTTCTCAAGTGCTCAAATCATTCCATATATAATCCAATTAAAGATCAAGTTAGGTCAATCTTATTTGATAATGACATCATTTAATATTTCATAAGGTTCAAGCCATTATCTTTCATTAGTATGAAAATTCTGATTGATCATGCAACCATTTAATCAAGTATTAATTAATCAATAAGTTTATTTGGTTCAAACCATGCCTTTCATTAGTGTGGCAAGGCCAAGTAGCATAAAACCATTCATTTAATACATTTATTAAATTTTAAAGAGTCAATGTCCACTCTAATACATTCCATTAACATGGTAAGGGGTGATACGGACATGAAACTTATTATTCAATTAAATTTAAAAAGGAAAATTCATATACATAGTATATATTCCAATTTACATTTCACATTTTATTATCAAATTGAAAAACATAACTCATGTGGGTCAAGTGTTTAGAATATATGGTACTTTACATTATTTAATTTATAATATAAAACAAGCCATTTAATATAGAAAATCTTACCCTTAAAAAGCTCAAGACAAGGCACACCCAAAAAATGGCTCAAACATGTCAAAAAACTGAAATAAAAAATATAGAAAAACATCCTACATGGGATGGATGGAGTTGTGGGTGAAACCACTAAATAATAATAATTTTTTTAAATAGAATAAACATACGGTTCTAATGATTATAATAATGGAATATAAATTTAACAAATGGTACCTAATGAAATCAGAGGGCCCCATAGGAAATATCCAAAATCAACGAACTTGAGGGATGAGTTATAGACCACCCGACTTAGGCTTGTACGACTCTCCTATTCCATTATTAGCCACTAATTCAGTTTGGAATGGATTATATCTAAGAAAAAGTTAAAAACTCTTACACCTTGATAACTAGTTCGATAGCAAGAGAGATGAATAACGACTAAAAAGGACTCGAATACTTATTGTTGTGCATCCAACCTGATTAATGGAAGCTCAAAAAGATCCTGGATGAAGGATATATCTTGATCCATTGGTTAGAAATTTAAAATATCTAAAATTGGAGAAAATATAGTTTCTTTCCACTGGAATTTGGATTAGGTAAGAAGGAAGGTTTAATTAGATCACTAGGGGTAAAAATGTAAAATAAAAAAAAATTAGACTATAGATGGTTTGTTCAAACAGTTTTACACATTGTGTGCAAACCATTCATGAGTACTTGGAGAATAGGGTCACTCTCATGGTTATGCATCATGGTTAGGGAAACCATGTGCTAATTGTGCGAGATGTCTCTTCCTAAAAATGTAGATCATCTACACGGTTATATATAATAGTGATGTCGACCCACATGGTTTCCTCTAACCATGAAACAAGCCCACATTCCTCCAAAATATGGGTTCCTATAAATGGAAAAGCCCTAGAAACCCTTGGGACCTTCTCTATCCCATTAGGAATATATAATAGGTCAAAAATAAATAATTAGGCTAAAAATTTAAAGGATCTATACCTAAGTGAAAAATGGGGTTCTTACATACTTACCCTCTTAAAATACCTCCCCCCACCCGAGGTCACTTTCCAAGGGTGGTGAAACACTATCTGAGAACAACTATATCCACTAGGTATGTATGTCGACCTCATACTCCAAAGTCTCATCATGTACGTGGTTGTGCTGAAAAACCACCCACACTAGAAGGAAATAATATCCTCGAAAAGCCTTTATGCTTTGGTCAATGATGCATACTAGATACTTCTTAAAGGTAGCATCAGCTTCTAACTCAACTTCCTAAGGATCAATAGTATGAGACAAGTTGCATCATTCATGGTATGGTAGATTTGAGGTAGTAGAAACTAATAGGCTACCGGTCTAACTCTCTCTAGAATCTCAGATTTCCCAACATAACTAGGAGACTAATTACCTTGCTTCCATAACTATCTATGACATTGCATGGGTGATACCCAAAGGAAAACACAATCCCCGACCTCAAACTCTAGAGGTATTTGGTGGCGATCAGCATAAGATTTATTCCTAGTCTGAGAAGCATTCATACAATTATTGATTAACTGACCCTGCTCTAAAGTCTCCTAAATGAGATGAGGAACTAGTTGGTATTCCTCACCTACCTTTATCCAGCAAAGGGGTGAACAAAATGACCTACCATATAGGGCCTCAAAATGGTCCATATGAATCATCTCCTTAAATCTTTTATTATAGGCATATTTAGTGAGATGGATATGCTTCTCCAAAGAACCACCAAAATCAAGGACACATTAGTAGACTATATCCTCTATAACCTATATTTTTTTGTTACAATTATCAATCAGTATGAGGGTGAAAAGATGATATTAGAAGAAACTATGTTCCTATAGAGTTTTCAAATCCCTTATTGAACTATGAAGTGAAACAATTATCCCTGTCTGAAATGATAGTATGAGGGACCCTATGTAGTTTTATGATTTCATTAACAAACAGTCATCCCAACTCATCAACTAAGAAAGTATCTCAAATAGAAATGAAGTGAGCCACATTCATTAGTATGTCAATGAAAACCCATAGAACATCTCTACCTCTAGTAAAACAAGATAAAATGAATATAGAGTCCTTGGAAACATCTTCCCATTTCCATTCTGGGACTGTAAGACAATGTAGTAGGCCTGTAGGTCACTGGTGCTGATCATATCATGATTCAATGTTTTATTTCACCCTTATACCAATGTACTAAATTGATTTTTTATTGAAATTTAACATTATAATTAAAAATTTCACATCATTATTAAATAAATAATTTTGTTATTTTCACTATTAAAAAGGTATAATTTACTTGTTTCGATAATTTCATTGAAGGTAGAGGTGATTCAGAGAGCCCACAATGATGCGGAAGGAAAATGGGTCAAACTGCACGGAATCCCATGAACACATGTAAACCGTTTTGCATGATATAAGAAATAAGTGATTCTAAATGGGATTAAATTTTGTGACTAGGTCCATATCTCCTTGGGTTACAAATTTTATGAAGAAAACAAATCCAAATTCATCTATTAAAAGACCCATATAGACTGTTCTATCCGAGAAAATGAATCTGCATTGGGTCAAAACTTTTCCTATGTATTTTAGTAATATCACTTATTATATAAAATATATGGCCAAAAAAAATTCATTGATATATAAAATGTGTCTTAAAATAAAATTTTAGTTTTTTCTAGAGCGATTTAAACCTTTATAATAGGAAAAAACTATGAACCAAGAGAATTCTCAAAATTAGGGTGCCCAAAACTGCCTCCCACTTTTCCTATAAATTGGATCCTTGGGTACCCCATCTAAGGGTTCGACCAGGAGGAAAGGTTCTGTCATTTTGGAGTTCTAAATGAGTCCTCTAATCATACCTATAAGTTATAGAGGATATGGGAACTGCTAATTCTTATTCTTCTTCTTCCTCTCCTCCCATGGATTTCTAAACCCCTTGTGATCGCCCAGGGAGGAACGCAATGTAATCCTAAGATTTTTTTGGTAATATTTAAATGGTATTTTAAATTCCATATTTTTGTGTTTTTTTATCATCCTATATTATTATTAAATTGATTTAAGTACTGTTATGTCATGCTCAACTCATATGATCATGTTTGGGGTTACCCTTTCATGTGATGTTTCACACACCATTCACTATTTCTTCCTTTCTCTTTTAATTGCGGTGTTTGTGAGGTTCATATTGGTAAATTGAACTCTTATAAACACTGTAAAGGCCATGTGAAATTATTTCATGGTATCATAAATAAATAAAATACAAATTTGGATAGAACATTATGTTCTTCATGGGTTTCCTTGGTGAGTTTAATTTATGAAGTCGAACGCAAATCACTCAATCATCAGCGGTATCCAGTGAATCATTGTGTTTTTATGAAAGAACCATAAGAATTATACTATTATAAAATCAGTAACATTATGTTTACAGGTGTTAAAAACCAATAATTATAAGATATAAATGTTATCTTTTGAAGTAATGAATGATTAGCATCATGAGACTTCCCTGGGCTGATCACGTTTAATTACTTTTGTTAACTTCCACATTGTTTTTATCACTTTACTATTTATTTTGGAATATTAAATCATAAAACCCCATGTTTTCCAAAATCCCATTCCCCTTATATTTTCATAATCACAACCTTCTTTTTAAATTAATGATCTAAGGCTCCATCAAGAGATGACCTAGGATTCCTACTATACTGTAGAATTTCAAGTAAAATTAAGCATCTAATTTGACGTGCTCAATAACATGATCATATTTTGGCACTGTTTTTGGGGTTACAAGATAATTTTCCCATTTAATTTTTTATTTACTTATTAATACTTTTGATATCCACCCCCCCCCCCATTTTATTGTTTATTTTTTGTTTTTTTTTGTTTTCTTTCTCTCTCTCTCTTCTTGGTATTTTCTCTCTATAATTCTATATTATAACATTATCTTTTATTTTATTCTTTAAAACTTATTGTTTTATTTTATTGTATCTATATTTAATCATTAAAAGTAAAAAAATCACAACTTATTTGCATGAACTGATCAGAAAATGGAAAACTGCTTGAATTTGAACTAGAAATTGAAAAGACACTTCACCCACAAATCAAGCCATATAGAGTAGGTCAATCAAGTAACACTAAGGAACCCCTTTTGGAACCTCAATTGGTCCTAAACCAATCAAAAATTGAACCCAATCAAATCCAAGAATATATGGCTACAAATAATTGAACCTTAAAAGAAATTACCTCCACAGATGTGGAGTACCGACCTAGGTACATCAAATATCTCAAGGAAGCAGCCAACTTTGAGCTGAGATCGGGCCTCATCCTCCTAATTCCCAAATTACATGGTCCTCCCAATGAGGACCCTCACAAAAAAAATCAAAGAGTTTCACATAGTATGAACCAAAATGAAACTCAAAAATGTATACGAGGATCATGTTAAGTTTAGGGCCTTCCCTTTTTCCCTTAATGGTGTAGCCAAAGACTGGCTATATTATATACCTACCAAAATTAGGGGTTGGAATGAACTTAAATGACTCTTTCGAGATAAATTATTCCTTGCCTCCTGAACTTCATCAATTAGAAAATAAATATGTAAAATTAGGCAATCACAAGGAGTGAACCTTAATGAATTTTAGGAGAGATCCAAAATACTTTACTAAAGTTTCCCCCACCATCAAATTAGTGAAAAATTGATAATTAAATACTTCTTTGAGGGTCTTTTCCCCATAGATCATGGAATGATAGATGTTTTATCTGTTGGTTCCTTGGTTGATAAAACTCATTTTGTCGCTCGTGAATTAATAACCAACATGGATTAAAATGAAAAACAATTTGGTAAACAAGACATTTCACCAACCTAAAGATTTCATGAGGGAATTTATTTATCCGTAGGGAAAAAGTTAGATAATAAAATTTATGATATGTAGAGACTTATAAGGAAATTATCTCAAGCACAAGGTAACTCACACTCTTCTTCTATTCCATTACATTATGGTATTTGTTCTGATGACACTCATTTTTCTGACCAGTGCTTATAACTTTATGATTAATCTAATTCTTATGTAGTAGTATTACTAGGGTGTCCTTTTTAGCAATAACCACCCTTCAAGAAAGAACCATTTAGTCCAAATCCAAACCTCGGGTGGAAATTACAACCATAGTACCAACCAGGAGGTAACCCAAGATACGCCAAGAAAAATTGGTATAAACAAGGACAAGGTATGAAATATTCTTATCCCTAAACTTCTCAGAAAAATACTCCTCCTCCTCCAAAATTTGAACTGATCCTCGAGTAAAAGATGAAGAAAATAACATCCCAAAACCTCCAATTATAACAGACCACACAATCGACTATTCAAGGCCAACAAACTCAAGTGGGAAAATTGGAAAATAACTTTGGTGAGATAAATAATCAAGGTTCTATACAACTACCATCCCAACCTATTGTTAATCCAAAAGCCAAAGGTAATGTTAGTGAAATAACACCTCATAGTGGTAAATAAGTTTCTTCTTCTAATGATTCTACCCAAAAGGTATTCCCCCTATTGAAAACTCTTTTTCCCTAGCCTTAAAATAATCTAATGTTGAAAAACCAAAAAAAAAATACTGAATAAAATGTCATTGATGATTCCACTAAACAAACCATTCCTCTTACTTTCCCCCAAAGACTCTCTAAATCCAAAAAAATTGATAATGATATTGATAAAGAGATAATGGTTAAATTTTTAAAAGGTGAAAGTTAACATTCCTTTACTATATAAAGTTAAAAAAATACCACAATACACAAAATTTCTTAAAGAACTTTGCACCCATAGACGAAGGCTGGAGGGGAATGAGAGAGTCAACTTGTGAAGGAATGTATCATATTTAATTCAATCAGCAATACCAATCAATAGAAAATATCAAGGAGATTTCACGATACCTTTCACCATAGGGGAGACATTTTTAAAAATGCTATGCTATATTTAGGTGATTCAATTAATGTAATGCCTTACTCTGTGTACACTTCCCTATAAGATGGATAGATTTAATCAATAGGAATCACAGTGAAACTTTCCAATTAGAGCACAACACACCCATCATGAGGGGTTGAGGATGTCCTTGTAAATGTGAAGAATCTCATCTTTCTAGCTGACTTCTACATTCTTGAGATGGAGGATACTTGAACCCAAGGACATGCTCCTCTCATACTTGGGAGGACATTCCTTAAAACAACAAAGACAATCTTAAATGTTCACAATGGTATGATATCCATAAATTTTTAGTGGAGAAAAGGTAGGTTTTAACATTATTAATGCCATGAAACACCCCATTGAATAGTACTCCACTCTTCCTACCTATTTGATGGAAGTTCTCTTTAATGAAACACACACACACAAAATTCTATCCTCAACCCATACTATGATTTATTTTTCTATTCTTCAACCTTGGATGATTTTAGTTTTGATTCATGTTTGGAGTGTTGTTTGGGTTATAAAAATTGTAACTTTTGTACTTTAATTTATTAGTGTGTTCATTCTAAGGTACCCATAACCATCGATGACTCTACAAATATCATTTAAAAAGATTATTTATCCTTAGAGAATAAATATGAGCAGATAGATAGTTTCATAGACCTCACTCCACCTAAATTCCCTCCCTAAATCAAAAAATCATTGGTTTTGGAATTAAAACCACTTACATATAATTTAAAATATTTATATCTTGAGTTTATTGACCAATTTACCATCATTATTTCTAATAACCTCTCTCTACAGTAGTAATCAAAACTTCTTGACCTTTTAAGAGAGTGTAAAAAAGGCAATAAGGTGGACTTCAAAAGATATTCCTAGGATTAGCCCATCTATTTGTATACACCATATAAATTTGGATGATGAGGACAATCCCATAAGGAATACTCAACACTGGTTGAATCCCACTCTTCTTGAAGTGGTAAAATTTGGATTCAGTAAATTACTTATTGCTAGGAAAATTTATCCTGTATATGATAGTAAATAAGTTATCCTAGTTCAAATTGTGCCTAAAAAACTAGAATAACAATATTGTCTAATGAGAGGAATGAATTGGTGCCAACACATGTACAAAACAGTTGGAAAGTCCATATTGACTATTTTCAACTGAATCAAGCCATAATAAATAACCATTTTACCCTACCTTTCATTTACCGGATGTTAGATAGATTTACCAGTAATTCCAATTATTTTTTCCTTGATAGCTAATCCGGTTATTTTAAAGTACATATAGCCACTGAGGATCAAGAAAAGAAAACATGTACCCGTCCATTTGGAACATTACTATACAGAAGTACACCTTTTGGTCTATATAATGCTCTCGGTACTTTTCAACGATGTATGTTGTGTTTTTTTATGAGTACCAAGAAAATTTATTGGAAGTTTTTATGGATGATTTCATGGTTTATGGAACTTCCTTTGATGATTTTTTGTCTCACCTAGATTCTATCCCCTACTGTTTTATAGAAAAATATCTTGTATTAAATTATGAGAAATGACATTTCATGGATGAATGGGGGAAAGTTCTTAGGAATGTTATTTAAAAAGAGGTAATTCAAGTGGATAAAATAACAAATCAATAATTTCAACCCTTAAATATCCAAAATGTGTTTGTGAGGTGAGGTATTTCTTAGGTATTGTTGGTTTTTACCTTTGATTAATTAAAGACTTTAGTAAAATCACACTTCCCCTGACTCAATTGTTCAAAAGTATTCTGAATTTTTTTTTGATAAAAAAAATTGTGTGGATGATTTTAATTCACTAAAAAGGATTCTCACATCACCTTAAATCATCCAAACACCGAGGTAGGATCCCCCCTTCAAACTTACGTGTGATACCTCTAACTTTGAAATTGTGGTAGTTTTATCAAAAAGGGTTGAGAAGGCTCCTTATGTAATTGTGTATGCCTCATGTACACTTCACCCTACCAAGAAAAACTACCCAACCATGAAAAATTACTTCTTTCTATTGTTTTTTTCCTTATAAAAATTCCATTCATATATTATTGGGTAACAAATCATTTTCTTTTCTAATCATGATTCCCTTCATTTTCTCTCAAAGAAACCTAAAGCTAAGCCCTAACTCATTTGGTGGATACAACTCCTCTAGGAGTTTGAACTTGAGATTATAGATAATAGAGGAGTGGAAAATTTGGTATATGACCACATTTGTAGGATTTACCCACCACTTGACCATCATGTTAACTCACCCCTTCCCATTGGATAATTCTTCCCTCATGAGATCCTTTGTGATGTTATGGACCATACACCATAGTATGCAGACATTGTGAATTTTATAGAAAAATATAGGGTCCCCACTTATTTTATCACTTCAAAATCCTAGAGAATTAAGAATGATTCTAAATGGTACATTTGGGATGACCCATATTTTTGGAGAATTTGTAATGACCAAGTTGTTCGTCAGTGTGTCCCTGACCATGAGTCCACCTCTGTTTTGACCTTCTGCCACACTTTTTCTTATGAAGGTCACGTTAGATCTCAACATAAATCTTGAAAGGTCATTGAATCAGGACTTTATTTTCCAACATTATATAGAGTTTTCCATCAGTTATTTTAAGTCATGAACTCGATGTAAATTCATAGGAAATATCTCTAAGAATAATGAAATACCCCAATATCCCATGTTATTTTGGGAGATCTTCGATGCATGGGTCATTGAATTATTTTTCCTTTTATAAATTCATTTTGATTTGTGTATATCTTATTGGATATTGAATATGTATCTAAATGGGTGAAATTAAAGTCCACCAGGACTGATGACTCTCAATTGGTTGTCAATTTTGTGAGGTCCCAAATTTTCAGTAGGTTTGGTTTACCAAGATTCATCATTAGTGATCAGGGTTCATATTTTTACAATCTCAACACGAAAAATTTTCTTCATAGGTATGGGTTTATTCATAAAATATCCAAATCATATCACCCCCAAACTAATAGATAAGAAAAAATATAAAGTCCGGAAGTTAATCAAATATTGGAAAAATAGTACAACCCAATAGGAAAGTTTGGATCTTGTGCTTGGATGATGAACTTTGGTCATACCGTAGAGATTTTAAAACAACAATAGGAATGTATATATATAGGATTTTTTTTATTAAAGGATTTTCACTTCCTGATAGAGGTATAGAACCATTAATATTGGACTATTAAATAATGTAATATGAATATCTTAGGTGTAGGTGATCATAGGAAGTTTCAGAATCAGGAGTTGGAAGAAATTTGACATTATGCATATGAGAACTCCCTAATATATAAATAGAATACCAAGTCTATACATGATGGGATTATTCATTAGTTAAAGTTTCATATCAGTTATAAGGTTCTCATGTGTAATTCTAGGCTAAACCTTTACCCAAGTAAGCTTCGTTCCAAATGGCTCGGTCCTTATATTGTTACTGATGTTTACCCTTTTGGTTCTATACATGTTTTTCATGAGAAGAGTGGACAGAGGTTAACTGTAAATGGGAAGAGGCTTAAGAACTTCTATGATTATTTTCAAAATCATATCGTGGAGGAAATCCAACTGATAGATTCCAAATATGACACAACTTAGAAGGTTGTACCTTCTCCCTACTATTATTTACTCTTCTATTTATTTAAAATAATTTAATTGAATACAATGTAATTTTTATGTATAGGGAAGGGTGACTTGTCATAGTTATGATTTAAAAAAACAAAAAAAAAACAAAAAAATGTGTTTTCATTTTTGATTTCTTTTTTTTTATTTTTTATTTTTAGATAAACATTGATCTTAAAAAGAATATCCAAAATCATTTTTCATTCTTTAGTCGATTGTGTGTAAAATTCTATTATTTTTGGAAAATAAAATTCAAATGAATATTGATATGGAATATTTTTCATTAATTTATATTTTCAAATAATTCTTAGGTGTTTAATGGGTTTTTAAATCCAATTCCTCTTTAGTAATAACCAATATTTCAATCCCTAAACTGAGAGACATTCTAAACCCTTTATTGCATAATCTCCCTTTTAATCACTTTATTAAAAAATATTGGGTCATGTAGAGAACATATAACTTTCCTTGATTCTGTTTGAATCCATAATATTTGAGTATGGTACATTCGTGATAGAGGAAATTGTCCATTGAAAATCCTTTTGTACAATTAACCTATATTTTTGGCCACCATTACATTTTACACTTCTTAAGCCTTAGAGACCATGAAATTATTATTAGGTAGCCACATTACATGATAATTTATCCCTACCTACCCATATCTTGTGTATATTCTTGTTTTATTTTCAGAAAGTGATGGTTAGAGGGGTTTCCATGGGAATTCAAGATAGATAATCATTGTTATGGGTTGATATTAAGGGTGCCTAAATTTTCCATAGGTAGTGGGTTCACAAGCCATATTGCATCATTTTTTACACATGTTTCTCTATTTATTTCAAAAAAAGGTATATTAAAAAAATATAGTTCTATACATAAAAAAATAGAACAAAAGAAAAACGGAGAAAATTGGACGTTCCATCATTATTATTCATTGCTTGGTTATGACCCACACAAATGGACAGTGGGGATAGTGAGTTGGATGTGATATACTTTGTGATGGGTTGAGATTATACATTCATTATGATCAATTTTTGAATTTTGAAATGTTGTATATGTAAGATATTAAACACTCCTCTTCTTCCTTATAATTTTTCTAAAACATTAAATCATACCAACCATTGAACCTCAGAACAACCTGTTGGAAGTCCTCTTGAGTAACACAATAGTTTCTACCGGTAGAGTAATTAGAATATTGAAATGCATATGGTATGATCAAATGAACTCTTGGAAAAGATCATAACTCCACATTAATATGTTCCTTGAGTGAATAGGGAATGTCTAGGTGACATACGTTATGACATGTTGCATGGGTGAACAAATGAAGTTGAACAAATTTGAATGTGAGAGAAGAAAAATGATAGGAAAATTGACTCTATAAATGTGACATGATGAATTTAATTTCAAAATAATATTATATGTTTTCAAACCTTTTATTTAGGAATTGTAAATGATTAGGATATTATACTTTTACCATGAGTGAAAATGTTTAAGTGTGGGGTTGTGATCGTATTATGATTCACTATTTTATTTCACAACTATACTAATGTATTAAACTGGTTTTGTATTGAAATATAAATTAAAATAAAAAATTTCACTACATTATTGATTAAATAATGTTTTTATTATCACTATTAAAAAGGTAAATTTCACTTGTTTTGATGATTTCATTGAAGGTGTAGGTGATTCAGAGAGCCCACGATGATGCATAAGGAAAATGGGTCAAACTACATGGAAGTCCATGAACACATGCCCACTGTTTGGCATGATCCAAGAAGTCCTTGAGTCAAAACGGGATAATTTTTTTTGATCTGATCCATATCTCCTTAGGAAACAACTTTTATGAAGGAACTAAAGCCTAGTTCATCAATTAAGTTGCTCATCCAGACTGATTTTTTCAATAAAATGAATCTGCATGGGGTCAAAACATTGCCTATGTATTTTAGAAATATTTATTATATTAAATAATATACGGCTTTAAAATTTTACATGGATATATAAATGGTATATATAAACAAATTTTAGTTTTGTACAAAGTTATTTAAGACTTTATGATCTTCCAAAACTATGGAAAAAAGGATTCTTGAAATCAGGGTGCCCAAAACCACCTCCCACTTTGCCTATAAATTGGAACCTTGGGCACCCCATTTGGAAGTTATACCAGGATGAATGGTGATACTATTTTGGAGTCCAAAATGATTCATATCATCATCACTATAAGTAATGTAGTATATGGGAAGTTCTATTTCAACATCTTCTTCTCCCTACCCTCCCATGGATTTCTAAACCCCTTGTGATCACCCGGGGAGAAAGGTGATGTAATCTCAAGCTTTTTTTTGTAATACATAAATGGTATTTTAAATTCCAGTTTTTTGTGTTGTTTTGTATCATCCTATATTATTATTTAATTTATTATTTTATGGGTATGTCATTATCAAATCATATGATCATGTTTTTGGGTACCCTTTCATGTGATGTTTCACACACCGTTCACCATTTCTTCCTTCCTCTTTTAATTAAGTGTTTGTGTGGTTCATATTGGTAAATTGAACTCTCATAAACACTTTAAAGGAATTATGAATTAATTTCATGGTATAAAAAATAAATAACATACAATCCTAGATAGCATATTGTGGTTTTCATGTGTTTCCTTAGTGAGTTTCGGTTATAAAGTCAAACACAACTAACTCAATCATCGACAGTATCTGGTGAATCATTTTGTTTTTTTACTAAACCCAAGGGTGTATCCTAGTATAAACTCAGTAAAATTATGGTTATAGTTGTTAAAAACCAAGAAGCAAAAGATCTAAACCCTATATCTTTAAGTGATGAAGGATGAGCATCACGAGACTTCCCTAGGTTGATCTTGTTTAATTAATTTTCTTGAATTACAATTTGTTTTTATCACTTAACAATTTATTTTGGAATATTAAATCATAAAACCCCATGTTATACAAAATCCCATTCCACTTATATTTTAAAAATCAAAAATTTATTTTTGAATTAATGATCTAAGTATTCTTCAAGAGACGACCTAGGGTTCCTGCTATGCTACAGAAATTCTAGTAAATCTAAACATCTGATTTGACATGCTCGACAATGAAATAAGGTGCTCCACTTTTACCTAATGATAAGTGGAACACCTAGTAAAAAATATTATTATTAGACATTTCAACCTAGGTCACAATTACAAGTATCACATATCTCGATACATATTTTAGATACCTAGAAGAACTATCCACTAAGAGGTGTTGGACTCTTTAATTAACTCATCTCTCATATCTATAGGAACCAAAACATGTCCATGAATATGCAGGATGTCTTCTCTACCCACAAACCAATCTAGAGGCAGGTCAGCTCCTAATATACTCTGATAGATAACCAAGCCCTCAGGATCTGAAAATTGTCTACCTTTCACCTTCTCAAGGAGGGAAGAGGTAAATATTAAGGATTCAAGGTAAGACTTCTCGTGACTATCATGAAACTTCAAATGAATCTCAGAAAACACTTCCATTAATTTACATTCATAACTAGCTTCCCATATGGCATATGCATGAGTTTCCTGACTTAGTGCATATGTAACTACATTTCCATTCCCTGGAATCTAGGTAAGCTCAAAATCAAAGGACTATAGATATTCGACCCATCTCCACTATCTGAGGATCAATTCACACTATTAAAAGATATATTTGAGGACATTGAATTCTTTTTACACCAAAAATTGATCACCCAAAATATAGTGTCTCTAGAAACATAAATCATGGACAACTACTACTAGCTCAAGGTTAAGTGTCCGGTAATTTCTCTCATGAGGCCTCAAATATCTAGATCCATACACAAAGACTCTATCCTAATACATTATTACTACTCCTAGAATGATGTATGATTCATCACAGAAGAAGATATAACATCTTCCAGGCTCTGGTAGGATCAAAATAGGTGCTCAGATGAACCACCCTTTTAGCACCTGAAAGTATTTATCACACACTTCTGACCATAGTAACTTAACACCCTTATTTTTAAAACCATTAAGAGGAGAAAAAATGCATGATAAGTCCTATATGAAATTAATATAATATCTAGACCTCCCCAAGAAACTTTATATATCAAACACGTTCTTTGTATACTCCCAAGAAACTACAGTACTAGCCTTTTCTATGTCAATAGTTACTCCTGATTTTGATATGATATGACCCAAGAAATGAACCTTTTCAATCTAGAAGTGGCACCTAGAAATCTTATCATTAATAAAATACTATATTAGTATACTTAGAATGATCTCATGATTATTGTAATGTTCATTATGAGTGTGACAATACACCCAGATGTTTTCCACAAATACCATGGAAAAAGAATTGAGATAGGGATGGAAGAACCAATTCATTAGATCCATGAAAAAAAGCAGGTGTGTTCATATGATCAAACGATATAACAAGGTTCTCATATAAAACATGTCTTCTATGAAAAGATGTATAAGGTATTTCAAATATGCTTACACACACTTGGTGATATCTCAACCATAGGTTGATCTTAGAGAAGACATGTAGCTCCTTGGAGATGGTCAAAGAGATCAATCATTCGAGGTTGTGGATACTGGTTATTGACTATAAATTGGTTCAAATTTCTGTAATCCATGCATAGATGTAAGGTTATATCCACCTTATTGGTGAAAAGCATAGGAGAACCCCAAGAGGGTGTAATGGGTTATATAAAACCTTTGGCCTATAAAGAATCTACTACTTGAGCTCCTGAAGCTCTATAGGTTCCATCTTGTATGGAGGAATAGACACTAGAGCTGATCCTAGAACAATATTGATTGTAAACTCTACCTCTCTCTCAAAAGGTAAGCCAAAAAAATCATCGATAAATATTTCCATGAAAATATTCACAACTATATGGAAATCATCTTGAAATAAACCACGATCTTGCGTGAAGATATTTGAAATGTGGGTAGTCACACCATTATCCCATTATACTCTAATCTGGATAAACCAGCCTAGATATCCCACTCACCCTTATGTAGATAACTTTTACCCTTTGGTGATGTAAAAGATACCCTATAACGATAGATGTTTACAAAAAATGATACTAAACCGACCAATCTATCCAGAGAATGAAATCGAAGAATTTCATCTTGAGATCAAAGAGGTTCCATAAGAAAGGGTAACTACCTACCTCAAGGGGATATTCCCTACATTGGAATATTCCCTCTGACCGCAATCCTAACGGTGAATCTATGGTCATTACACTACAGTAATACTATATCTATAGTTCAATAATTTTCATGATATATATTGAGTTAAAATAGTTTGAAGCACCTTTATCAAATAAAATTGATACTGTAGTTGACACCACTAAAATAGTACCTCATACTGTAGATGGTCTCGCAGCCTGATCCTTGGGTATCGGCTATAGTTTATGAAACTGACCTGATCCATGACCATGTGAAATTTCTGGACTATCATGATCATAACTGATTGGTTGGAGCTCCTGGTGATCATGGGTTTGACTAATGCATCCACAACTTCCTCTTCATCTAGTCCTGTCGGTGCTATTCTAAATCCCCACCTGACGTGGCACAAAAGGACCTGTTCCTGAAGGTGGAGATGGCATGGATCCTTTTCCACTTGAAGATAGTGGAAAGGTCCTACAGAATCTTTGACGATACCCCATATGGACACAATACCAACACTCTATTGGGTCTTTATCATAATGAAGCTTCAGGTGACCTCATCATCCATAATGATGACACACCAAGGAGTTATCAATACAGACACTATGGTTGTCACTAACCTGACGAGAAACCTTGAGGGAACATTTCCTACCACTTGGAGAACTACTATCATGCCGCAACACTGATCCTCTATGCCCGATTATGTTGTCATCTCCCAGGTTGCACTCAATGATATGAGTCTGATTGACTATTTTAGAAAAGGTAGGTAGGAAAAATACATTCACCTTCATATGTATGATGTACACACACCAATCCTCAAAGCATCTAGCATGAAAAAGCTCATCACCAGCTAGAAGTGATGTAAATCATTGTAACTCAGTGAAAACTGCTAAATAATCCATAAATAACATAGAACCCTTCTTGAGATGCATGAACTCTCTACCTCTGTTAGCTCTCAGCATCTGAGGAAAGAACTTATCATAGAAGTTAGTTTGGAAATTAGTCCATAACAAGCCCTGATGATGAACAGTCTGGGTAATCACATCCCACCAGCACTTTGCTGAATCTCACATCATGTATGTACAAAGTTTGAACATCCACTCTAGAGGCATCTCCAAATGCTCAAATATAGACAGGTTAGCCTCTAAAAAAGTCTCAGTAGACTATGGATTTATATCCTCTAAGAAATTAAAAGGATTTTTATGCTATAAATCACGTGTTAGATCAGTCATCATAGGTATAATTCATGGAGAATGACGCATGGACTACATCAGATGTAAGAAAATATCACGAACTTGGGAATCAGTGCCTAGGTCAAGTACAAAAAGCGGTGCCTCAAGTGCCACTCATGGGTGTAAGACTAGTGGATTAGGGCCCACCACATCAGGAGCATGATCTTTGCCACCTTCCTAGCATATGATACGAGGACATCGGGGTGGAATTGTTCTACAAATTTCAAGAACATGCCTATGAAAAAGCTTAAATAAGATAGATAGAAACACTTAGGGAATATAAAAAAGGAAGTTATTACTACCCAAAAATATAATGCACCAACTATCCTCTTAAATGACCAGGTACTGGTAATTACTCCAGTATAAGTTTTATTTCATTTTATATTTAATTATCAAGTTTACTCATTTACCTTTCATAAATAGGAAAAAGAGGGATAATGACGTGCATCCATTTCATTTTAGATATCATATTTCACTTTATAATGGATATTCATTACCAATGAATCAGTTCCCATACACCTTATCACTAAAAATCACACCCTTTTATTTATATCATAATGGATCGACTCAGTAAATTACTCATCATAACCCACGAGGGACCATACACCTTGTGAATTGAGATATGAAATAACTCAATCACAAAAAAGGAATATCACAAGAATAAGTTAACTATAACCACATCACTCAATAATAATAGGCATATCAAGCAATGAAAGTAGTGAAATTCACCTATATGACATGGAAATATGCATGACATGTGAATTTTAGGTTCCTATATGATGCATGTAATAATTCTCCTTACCCTAATCTCTTTAAGCCAAGGATAAAATAGAATCTCAATCAGAATAATAATCAACAACACCACACAACATGTGTTCCACCCAATAGTGAAATATATCAACTGTAATAGAAAAAATATAACAACAATTGTATTTTAGGAAACTCGAATTTTACCCTGAACAAGGGTTCATGATGCCCAAGAACTGCTTATGAACAAGTTCCATGTAATCCTAATATCCATTATATTGTCTCTAAATAGTAAATCATGAAAAGAACCCATGTGATACCACTTTGGAACATCCTGGACTCAGATGCCACTTAATAAGTGCCTCGAGCCTGGTGGGCCACATGGCCTCAAGTGTGTATCCCCAAATGCCAAAGGCTTCCAACTAGTAGTGGGGACCTAGGGTGTGTCTATGTAGAGACTATGCCCTCATTACCAAAATTTATAACAATAGATAAATAATAACTGAGGTAAATAGCGGAAGAAATATATAAGTAAATATCAAAAGTAGTCAAAAGTAATATATCGACAAGTATAAAAATAACTGAATAAACTATAATAACTGATGATGGTATGTCATGTCATTATAAAACTTGAAAAAATGGATAAAATACAGAAGTCATAACATGTTCCACACAAGTATAATGGAAATTAAAAGACTATCTTATGCATCATGAGCTTTGGATTGGTCATCTTCTATTAAGATCCATCCTAAATAGTAACAAATCAAGTGTTCGAAGTTGTATGCTTCCCTTTATCAACACTTGTTTTCACATAATCTTCCCTAGGTACCAAATAGTTCCCAGAGAGGGTGTGAGATAAATCTCAATGGGCCACCACCAACAATGTCTATAACATCCAAATCGTGTAATGGAACTGTAACATTGTACAAACTTTCTTATATATAGTTAATCATTACAATGTAATTAAACACCCAAGTACCATTTTCATCCCTTATCTAGTGTCAGAACATGTGACCCATTCATTATTTTTTTACTATTATTTTATAAATAAGTCATACATTAGCAATAGTGAATGTTCCAAGATGTAACAAGGAAACCTATAATGATATTAAATAATGAAGTTCCAAGGTAATTACCAAGGAAACATAGACTTGAAGGGTCGCCAACTAAATAATGTATGTATCATAGCTAAGGGTAAGAGTTTAATCTAAGGATCATAGTCCAAGGCATTCCACAATAAGACACCTACCGAGTCCAAGGAGTTCATCCAAGGTAAAATAGGGTTAAGCAATGATTGGTCCCGATGGGATTTAACCATGGAACTTTATTTCCAATGTTGGATCCAAGGATTGTATTCAATAAATCCTATAATATTATTGGCGAGGTCCTATAATGTCATATTGGGCATCCATGAAGAGATAAGAATTGGGTTCCATGTGGGTCTCACCCAAAGAAATCTACATCTTTGAATAAAAATGGGGTTCTTGTGTGCTCAAGGAATTCCCTATAGAATCCAAGGCAAGCTCAAGTTAGGACACTCTTATTTGATAATGAGTTAATTTAATATTTCATAAGGTTCAATTGATTACCTTTCATTATTATGACAAGGATAATTGAGAATGAAACCATTTAATCAATTTTTAATTAATCAATAAGTCCAATTGTTTCAAGCCTTTCCTTTTATTAGTGTGAAAAGGCCATGTAGTACGCAACCATTCATTTAATCCATTTAAGGAATATTCAAGTGTCAAGGTCCACTCTTATACCTTTCATTAACATGGTAAGTGGTGCTATTGAAATGAGACCTATTATTCAGTTAAATTTAATAATACCAAGTCAAATACTTAGTATACATGCCAATTTCCATTTCACATTTAATTATCAAATTGAATCTCTTAGATTAAGTGCGTCCAATGGTGAGAATACATGGTACTTTCAATTATTAAATTAAAAATATAAAAAAAATCCATTTAATATAGAAAATATTACCTTTATAAAGGTCAGGACAAGGCATACTTGAACGGTGTCTCAAATGTGTCAAAACACTAAAACAACACATATGGAAAACATCCTACATAGACTGGACAGAGTTGTGGGAATAACCACTAACAACTAATAACATATTTGGAAAGATAATAAATACATGGTTATAAAGATTATAATCATGGAATAAAAATTCAACAAATGACACTCGATGAAATCAGTGGGCCCTGAAAAAAATTTCCAAAATCAATGAACCTAAGGGATGATTTATTGACCACCGACCTTAGGTTTGTTCAAATATCCTCATCTAGTATTAGACTATAATTCATATAGGTAATAAAGTAGATTTGATAAAAAGGTAAAAATTCTTACACCTTGACAACTGGGTCAAGAGCAATTGAGATGAAGAACGACTAAAAAAGGACTCGAGTACATACCATTGAACATATAATGTGATGAATAAAATCTCAAAAATATACCAGGAGAAGGAGAACTCTTGATCCCTAGGTTAGGCCTTCAAAAACAACAAAATGGGATAAAATGGAGGTTTTAACCACTGGAATTTGGATTATGGAGGAAAAAAGGTTTAATTAGATCGTTAAGGGTAAAAATATAAAATTACTAAAAAAATAGCATGTTCATGGTTTTTCTGTATGGTTTTCCAAACCATGAACAAACCATTCATGGGTACCTAAAGAAGAGTGGGAACTCGTAAAGTTATTCCACATGGTTAGGGAGACTGTGTGCCAACCATGTGAGATGGATCTACCCAAAAATGCAAACCATCCACACTGTTAGATATAATAGTGCGGCCTACCCTAATGGCTTCGTCTAATTGTGAGACGGGTCCAATTTTCAATAAAAGATGGTTCATGGGATCTGAACAAGCCCCAAACACCCTTGGGACCTTCTCTATCCCATTAGCCATCCATAATAGGTCCAAAATAAAGAATTAGACTAAAAATTTAAAGGATCCATACCTGAGTGAAAAACAGGGTTCCTACACCTTTTTATCCTATTCACCCATTTTATAAACCTTTATGTACATCTGTTATACTATTTAAATTATACTATGATTTTTTGTTCCAAACATTTGTGTAGTGAATACCCATATCGATTTACACTCAAGGTTATTCACC
This sequence comes from Viscum album, assembly GCA_963277665.1. Lineage (NCBI taxonomy): Eukaryota > Viridiplantae > Streptophyta > Magnoliopsida > Santalales > Viscaceae > Viscum > Viscum album. The sequence goes on along the minus strand of OY728148.1, from coordinate 803,025,812 downwards.
TATTTTTACTTATACTTCATCGATTGGGGACTTTCATGTATTGAAATGACACTCATTAATAATTTGGTTAAATTTGATGAAAGACATCCTTATGTTGTATGATCTATGTGGAACACTTATGCATGCATGTGATATGAAAGTGATGGGTGGGCTGGGAATTATATATTCATCAAATTCATTTGGTAATATTTTTATCCCATGAGATTCCATGCATGGTGCATGGAAGGTAATCCTAGGTACACTATGTTATGTTGTCTTGATAGTTATCCTTGACTTATTTTTATGATTTCATGTTTTATGTTGATTCCACATTCCTATGTTTCCTTTATGTTATCATGTTATATCATACCTAATTGTTCAAGATTATTATTATCACCCCTTTTTATGTTTCCTTGATATTCATTTTGGATCACATGTATTTTTTTAACAATTGTTATTCTTTTTTTATTCTCTTATTGGACATTATAGCTCACTCCATCATTATGTATGTCCTCAGGTTATCCCTTGAAGTTTTAGAAGAGTCAATAGAATCTAATGGCATGTTATGGTGTTTAAGTTTTTTTCATTGTAATTCATTATAAGTTTATATGTTATGTACCTAATTTTCCAAAGACACTATACCTCATGATATTTTATGGTTATATTAAGTGTATCCTTATATACTAAATCATGAATTAAAGTGTATTAAAATATGGATTTTCATAGTCTGAGATGGAGATCCAAGTTACCCCATAGATGCCTCTATATATACAAGAGGATTCTGACTATCAATAATGTCCTAAGCCATGCATTAATTCACCTTCTCTTTCTATGATGTATAAAATCACCTGCTCTTGCCACTTAAGGAAAGAGAAAATCCCATAACCCAAAAAAATAATAATACTTGAATAAAATCATGAAACTAAAATTACAAAACCATTTAAATATATCCCACTTATATGTAAATTCGATCATACACAATATAGGTGTTTTCCATGAACAAGAATAGCTTACCAATTAATTTTAGACCATCTTATATCTATTATATTGATCCCCAAATAGTGGATCAAAAGAAAAATGAACTGATACAATTTTGTGACACCCCATCCCCTATAACTAGGTCCAAGATATAGAGCCATGTGACCTCATGTGTGACTCCTCATATTCATGAGGTTTTTGACTAACATAAAGGTCCTGAATCATGTAATGGGGAGATTATTCCCTTGATATAAGAATACCATCAAGAACAAACATAGTGGAAGCAATAATAAATAAATTACCATTATAAATATGAAAATTATAATATAAAATATAGCATCCCATGAATTATCAAATGGAATACAAACACTATTATATCCAATTAAAAATGTGACCCCACTTACAGTAGACTAATATATATAAAAAGAATAAAATAATGATTGATTCATAAAAAAATATAATGGAGTATTTATTAACATCTCCTAAAATCCTTATGTGTATCTATATTTTTAGCCTCCCATAATAGGTCCCTTTCCCATCATTATATCCCTGACCATAAAGTCTATATGTGTAGCAGGATTTCCGTGTTGGTTGTGAGTAATAAAACCCAGCAGGACACCGCTAGAAAATCCTTATCATAATTAAAATGGCCATATAATGGTTTTTGATCTGATATAAATGAAAAATATAATAAGTATATAATTCATGTCGGGTCATTGTGCACTAACCCAGTTTCCACGAACCGAATCAATACCTTCTTCAGCTCCATATCAAAAGAACCTTTAATTCCATCCAAACCATGTCTAGTCCCACTCAATCACGGCATGACCCCACCTTAAGAACCCATCCATTCCCTTCTCACTAAAGGGACATTAAATTCTTAACTTAGACCACCATTTCACTCAATATTATCCTCCCCACAAACCTTTGACCATGGCTTCTCACTCATGGTGGGTCACACATAACATCTTAATCCACTGCCTTCTCACTCAACTTTGGCCCATACATCATATCTTCTAACATGACTTCTCACTCAAGGTTTGTCTCACATCCTATTTTAACCACACCTTATCACTCAAGGTTTTCCAAACCATTATTAATATCAATAATTTGTAAGTCATGTAGAAAAATAATAAAAAGGCAACTAACATAATCTATTAGGATGCTTCCATGAAAACCTCATAATGTTTCCCACATATCCATGTTCACATACCCACACCATCCAAGGTGAGGGTACGCATAACTGATACCAAATTACCACTATACTATGTTTCAGCCAATCCAAGATGAATTATTATGTACCCAAATCATCGAAGAAGACAACCCAACTATTTCCCATAGAATAAGGTGGTATTCTACCCTTTCTAAGTAATTGCACCATACCACTCACTTTAAGAGGTCAAATGCATCCATACATACCTACCTAGTCACAATGATAATAAAATAAGGGTATCATGGGGCTACACACACCTTCATGCATATCAAACCATATAAATTTATACTAAATCCATAACATATAAGTGACTTACTACATTAAGCTTTATGGAGAACACATGTTAATTATCACTGTCTAATTCACCCTTGATCCACCAGAACCCTAAAATCATCCTTAAACCATCAAAATTAGGGTTTTATAAAGGTATACTAATAAAAGAGGAATAATAGAGAATCTATGTCTTATAATATCTTTGAATTTCTAAAAGAAACTCGTTGTAATGAACGACACTTAAAATGGAAAATATATGAGGAGAAGAGAGATAAAAATAAAAAGGAGAATCTATCAAAAACATCTAGATCATGTAAGGGTCAAGGTTGAATGGGGGGAGATATAAATGGGGCCATAGTGAAACTCAAAATCCATCCCTTAAAAAACTACCCGAAAAATAGGTCATGTCATGACCATGGTGGTCATTCCATGATGCCTATTCACAAGGGTTGCATCATGGCATGACCCCTCTAGGACCAGAAATGACCATCCTAAGTAGAGGGAATGAACCCTATCAATGCACCAACATGGTGTGACATAGAGTAGTCATTCCATAATAGCCCCTCTTGCAAGCACCCCACATCATGACTCCCCACCAACCAACTGTGGTTCCTCACCTTCACCTCTACCTCTATGCCGACCATTGTACCATGTCACCCTCACTACGCCGTCACCTCTCACACACCATTATGTATGACTCTTATGTGTGGTGCATTAACCTGACTACTTACTATGAACTAGATATCACACTATGGTTCCTAAACTCCATGGAATGACCATGGGTCAGCCACCCAATAACACCCCAAGTTTTTAAAAGGGAAAACTATGTTCGATAGCATATGTGAGACACAACACTAAACCCAAACAACCCATGATTAGTTAAATATGACTATTATAACCTTTCCATTAAAATTATGGGTATAAATAGGATTAATTTATTTAAAAAATAGATATAAATTTTCTACTCAATTTATAAATACTTATGAAATATGCACTCATTTTTTAGTAGACAATTATTCTTTAATATATATATTTTTTCCAAAAATAATTTTTATTACTTTTTATGAGAAAATAAAATAATTATTTTTTTTTGTAAATTTTAGAAATTTTATTTTGTAAAATTAGAATAATTTTGTAAATAATCATATAAATATGAATATTGGGAGAAATTTTGGGATTTTTTAGAAAATATTGATTTTTTAGTGAATAGTAAAAAAATGTGGATTTTTTTGTAAAATTATCATTTATTTTTAATAAATTAAGTTATTTGAATGTACCATTATTATTTTAATATGATTTAAAATTAAAATAATTATTAATTAGTAAAATTTAATCAAATTAATTATATTTAAATCATCTTTATACTCGATTTTAATATGATTTTATTTTTAGGATTTAAAACACAATTTTTGGAAAACAATTTTAAAGTGCATAATATTTCTCCTTTATAACTAATTAAAATAAAACCTAATGAGAAATGATTTGTAATTAATTTATAAATTATATATATATTAATATTAATTTAAATTAATTTATTAATGATTACTTTTCATATTATAATTATAAGATCATCCTATTCTTGAAGAATGCATTTCTTAAAAAATCATTTTTTCACCATGTCTATGGGTTTAATTTTAAATGAAAATATAACACTTATGTGAATTGAATTTTATCAAATATAATCCATGATTTTAATTTGAAAAAATTATATTTTATGATATGGTAAACTTTATTTTTGGTCATAATGAATAGTAAAAACATTTAAAAAATAGTTAATGTGGTAAACATTTAAAAGGGAAAAAGTGAGTACCTTTAGAGGTAAACAATATAATGTATTTTAAAAATATTTTTTAATGGTATAGGTTTTTATTATACTTATACCGTTTAAACTCCTTTATTTTTAATTTTTGAGTCACTTTTTTTGAGAGTGACCTCCCTTTGTTGAAAAGTTTTGGGTATTTACAAGAATGTCACTCCTCTTACCTGCTAAAAGAGAACCACCACTCCTCTCCTTTCCACAATTACCAAACTTATTGGTTAATAAAATACCTACTCAAATAATTTTATTTACTCTACTCATAATATGAGACTTTTTTGTTAATAAATCGTATCTAGTAAGGTTTTAGGTATAATACTAAAGAGGTGGTCCAAAGAAGAGGTAATGTTCTTAATCAAGCATCTTTGTTTTATTTCTTCTTACATATACTTAAAATATTAATAAATCATGATATTATAATAACATAAGTATATTAAATATACTAATATTTTATTATGTTAATGTAATATCCTAAATCCATCTCAACTTTTATCAAATGGGAAACGAAGCCATCTTTCATATGTACAACGGACTACCGACTCACGAACGGATGTAATTCATTTTCCATCATCACCTCTCATGGATGTTAATGATAATGAATTTAATGTTTATATATTCTATTAATGATATATTAATAATTCTATAAAATTAATAGGTCATCTAATTTCTTACCTTACTATCCATTGAAAATGATAATGTCGTTCATTTTTACGGCGGAATACCGCCACATGAAGCAATGTGATTCATTTTAATTACTGATTCTAATGGATGGTATATGTAAGTGAATTTAAATAAATAATATTTTTTTTATATAATTATCACTATGTGAAGATAAAATAACACCTACCTTCTTTCCCTCATGATCTTTGAAAACTGGAAACATTACATGCAAATGTACGAACTACCATCTCCATGATTGTAATGTAGCCCATTTTTCATAACTATCATTCATGATTTATTTTAAATGGAAAATTGATGTATAAAAGTGGTAATAATTTCATGATTATTATTTTTTATATGATTAATTTACAATCTATTTGATATTTTCCAACATACCAAAATGATTTTGGATATATGAGTCGAACATCATCAAAACATCCTACATAAACGAAATTGATTAAGTAATTTAAAATGATAGGGTAATGAATAATATAAAAGGAATAAAAATCGTGAAAAATTATATTAATCAATTAAATAATTATAATAATATTATTATTTAGGAAGATAATGAATTCATATGATAAATCAGGCTCAAGGTAATGGATCTCTCTAACCCACCCTTTTCTTAAGGTTATAACAATTCTCTCCAAAACTCACTTTATCTCTATATATAATATAATTGAATGCTTATAAATTTTTTATATATGTCTCTTTATTGTATACCTATACCAATCAACCTTATTTTATAGTGTAATACATGCCTTATGTTCATTTCTCAAATGCCTTCTTTAAGATACCTCTTTTGATTATGATATGAGGCAAGTTATACAACCTATTTTCTTTCCATGGGTTATTATTATGCTTATAACTTATTATTGATTCCTTGTGTGGCATTCATATAAATTTATATGAAATTAATGTTATGGGTGGGCCCAAAATTATATATCTCTCTAATGAATCGGGTAATGGTTTAGTCTCATGAGACGTCATGCATGGAATTAGGGAGTGCACCTAATATATTATAAGACTTTTTCCACCATGTGATATTTTCTCCACAATTAACCATAACTTATATTTTTTTCCTTTTTTATGTTAGTTCCACATTTTCTATTCTATTGTGATCTTATGATACCATGCTCTATGTTATTATCCCATTTGATTACTCATATCCCTTCTCTTTTATGATATCACGTTATACCTTTCACTCACATGTTATGCTTCCTTATTATGTTTATTACCTTAATAGGAACTTAATCTCACCCCTTTATTTCAGGTATTCCATAGGTTATCCCATTTATTTTAGTATTTAAAATTTATTTTGGAGATCTATATGGATAATAAAATAAGGATGTCATGTTTTAGTTCATTTTGATATATTATGAACCTAGTCTTATAAGGACACTAGGACTTTTTTATACTTATTTTTAATTAATGTATTTTTATGTTAATAATCATGTAATAATATGTGTAAAAATATTTGGTCCACACTACACCATTCATGCCATAACTCCCATGTGTCACGACATGAAATCACACTTGTTGCAGAGTTGCAACTCCAAACCAACTCCAACTCCCTAAATCCGCATTCTGATCCATAACTAATACCCCAAATATAACACCCCAAGGTTTTGAAAATAAATATAGAATGAAATTTTATAATCTAACCATTAAACACAACTTTGTCTCTTCTATGTTTTGAATTTCGAAAAATGGTCATCTGGAGTTGTGTTCAGTAAGTCATTTGGAGTCCGATAAAACAAACTTGATTTTTTAGCAAATAGTAACATACCCTTATGAATAGTAATATGAATATTAATATGATCCTAATTAATAGTAAATTTTATTATTATTTTATTTTATTAAGTCTAGAAGACAATAACATCTTGGTTAATTTTTCATTGTGATAAAGAAGTAGTTGTGAAATTAGAACTGTTAATTTTTGAATTAAGTATGATTTTATTTAAAAGTTAAATTAATAATATTTAGAAAATTATTTTTCAAAAATGGAATTCACTTTTAAATTCTACATGTTGAAAAATGGTAGGGGTGAACTTTTGGGATTTTTCTGAAATTATAGAATTTTTTATGAATATTAAAATGTGATTAAATACGATAAATGCTAAATACTTGATTTACTGCATCATAGGTGATGAAAGGATGATGTAATCCCACTTGGTTCTAACTCACATGCCATTATTACTATTAGGGGTCACATTAAACAATACTATTGGCTGTCTTGAGGGAAATAATAAAATAATGAATTAAATATTCAAAAATTACTCCTCTCCTCCACTTTAAAAACCCCCCACCACTACCTCTTCTCCTCACACCTATAATCCTTGAATATCCTCAAAGTTCTTCACAATTACCCTTCCCTAGTCACTCCCCACGACTAGGAAGCTCTCAGTATTTCCAAAATACCAAAACCCCTTCCCTTAAGGAGTTTCTCAAGGAGGTTATTTCAAGAGGTAAAGCACCCTTCTTTCTCATTTGGTTTTATTTCAATTTATCTACTTTTGTTATCCTCTCCTCACCTCCTCTATCCAAATGATCATGATAACTCCAGTAACATATATATACTATATTTATATCATGTTAATGGAAGAACCATCATAAATATTCTAACTCCCTCCCTTTTATTTTACAAACGAAATCGACGTCCATGAGGTTCCGATTTATAACCTTCGTGGACAATGAAGTTTTGTTCTTCAATTTCTTCTTCATTACTGGTCATGAAAACATATTAATGGTTGAACCAGACTATAATATATGTGTTATAACCTAATTAATATTCAGAAAATAGAATATGTACATATAATTATGTTATATGACAGAACTATTTCATAATTTTCCAAATACCGCTGAATAATTGAAGTGGTGGTCATCTAATGATTCATCCTCATTCTATGTAACCAAATGATAGAAATGACCATTATCAATTATTTATGTTCATTAATAATATATAATTCCAATACTGGAGATTTATAACCATTCCACATGAACTTCATTACATAAAAATAAGTGAACTAAATATGAAAATAAAGGAAACAAACACTCCAGAATGACGAAATTCAATACAATAACTTGTCAATAAAGACATAAATGATCTAACTAGAATTATGGTAAACTAAATACATGTATAATAGGTTTTTAAATAAGTTATTAACAAGAATAATTTCATATTCTAGGATCTTAAGTACAAGAGCGGAACACGTTTGGAGTTAAGGTGAGGGTTTTTCCACCCGAACTTCCATTTTCATTCGGGATACTTTCATTGTCTAAATACCTCAATGAAACTCTTATTTATTATTATGTACTCCTCATATATTCTGTGTGAGTATCATATATATGTTTACACACCATAATCCTTCCTTATTTTATGGATAGTTACACGTTTTAAAAGGAACTTTCAAAACTGTTTCCAAAATACAAGCCCGATTCAAGGGAATTTCTCGAATTCTTATCTATTTTCAAGGTAACTATATAATCTGTTTTTGGAAACCATTATCCTTATAAAATAACTCATTTTATTATGAAAATAATATCTTAATTCACTTTTGGTTTTATACAAAGATTTTTCTAAAAGAACTCTTCTTTTCAAAATAAAAGAGTATTTATCTCAAGAATTGCTTAATGATTTTATAAGAGTGGTTTCGTCTAATTAAACACTCTTGTTGATTCCATGGTATTATTGGGTTTAATCATTTATGAAGTCATATACCATATTTTATTTAATTTTTTATGACTAACTCTATTTTGGATGATCTATCCTAAAACCATTCACCATATTATTCTGAATGGTTAGTGTTTTATGTTTAATTATTAGGGAAAGATAGTTACATTTCATATGATAGTTTCAATATGAATGTATTTGTTGTTTATGTTTATCCCCGCTCATATGAGGAATGAATTGGACTTATTATTTGATGGATGGGGACCACTATAGCCCCTCTATGTATCGGTAGGTCTCATGAGACAAATAGACATGGATTTGGCCGAGGCATTTCCCAATGTGATATGGATTTTGGTCGAGGCCTTAATCACTATATGTATTGGCCGAGGCCATGACAAAATGATTTAGAATGTCTGGAATATGCACTTCCCTCATTATAAAGATAGTAATTGAAAGTTCATGTGGTTATTTGACTTGTATAATACCCTTGATTATGTTTTATTATGGCATTATTTACTCAGCTCATATTCCTTCCATAATGTGTTCAAGTCTATTATTAAAGTCATGTGTTTTCAATAATTCATCATGTCTAATGTTTATATTATCTTAGGCTGTATTTATTACCCTTACTGAGAATTTGAGATCACCCTTTTTTATGTTTCATTTTTCTCAGGATATGAAGAAGTAAATTACGAATGACATGCAAGCATAATCTAGGAGACATGATGTTGCTAGTGGCATAAATTAATGTTGTTTTTTCCCTTCATGTTGTAATGATAAACTTATGTATGTAGCTTGTTTCCAATAATACTAAGCTACTCGGTCCTTCGGGATTTGTATTCCTTGTATGTATTCCAACTTAATCAAATAAGGCTCCAACTCTGGGTAACTGGGGCTAGGTCCTTACAGTTGGTATCAGAGGAAGTTTAGTAGAATACTTGGAAACAAGATTTAGAAAACGTAGAATTGTGGAAGTGTCCCGAAGATAGTCTTTGAGGATATACATACAATAACATCCTAGTATTTTGCTAAGGAGTAGATTATATGGATCTTTCAAGAAATACATCCCTGTCTGGATACGAGCAGGTAGAGGTGGCTCTGGCACAAATGTATCTAGGGGTAAAACCCGAAAACACCGCTTTGAGCTTGACTCGAGCGGGAACTGGTGCACGAAAATGGGCCTTACTGCACTCTTGTTACAACACTCCTGGGGGATATGCTTCGGATAATTCAGATTTTCTTTACAAGCCATTATGAAGGAGTTCAATGTAAATATTCCTCAAAGAAACCATCTTTTTGAATATGGGATTAGCCATGCGTATGATCTCAGTTTTTTTTATTATTTTTAAGTTAAGATTATACATTGTCATTCATAACCTAATATAGTGTATGCCATTATGTAGATAGGGCATCTAGTGGACTAAATGGAAATCACATGAATGCACGTGTCCCCTGTAGGTATTTTCCTCCGATGCAAGGCAATGATGTTGGCTATGGTGTAGTGACTAGTGCTGAGAAACTCATAACTATATTGCGACAACTTGCTCAGGTTATGAATAATAACCTTACCCATATGAAGCATCCGGATCCACCATGTGTAGGATCCATTCCAGATCTATTTATGCGACAATATCCTCCATCATTCAATGGGACTACAATCCCATTTGTATACGAGAAGTGGATATTTTCCCTTGAGAAGATATTTATCTCTTTGGGATGTAATAAAAGAGAGATGGTTGTCATGGAAGTATATCATCTATCAGGAGATGCAGATCAGTGGTGGTCATTAATCCAAAACACAAAGGAAGAGGAAGATATAGAAGAGATGAAATGGAGGTATTTTAAGAAAATATTCTTAGAAAAATATGTTCCTTGTGAGCAGTGAGCAGATATGGAGAGAAAATTCTTGAATATGAGGTAGAAGGAAGATGATAATGTTTCAAGGTACGAAGCTAACTTCACAAGATTATCAATACATGTTGTAGACTACATACGAAATCCAAGGAGAAAAATTGATCGATTATTTGATGGCCTAAATACATTACTCCGGTGGGCACTAGTCTCCCAATGTTGTTCATAATATGAGGATATAGTTTCATGTGCCATCAAAATAGAAAAATAATTCTCTAAGTCTTATGACTTTAAGAGAAAGCAATAAAAGAAGAGGTCTACTGAAAACCCTGGGAAAGGAAATAAGGAAACGCAGAATAAGGGAAGAGATGAAATTCCACCATGTGACAATTGTGGAAGGAATCACCCTGGTGCATGCTTAAAAGGAAAAGGATTATGCTACAAATGTGGTCAGAAAGGACATATTTCTGGAAATTGTAAAGGGAAGAAGGAAGCCAATGATGTTCAATGATATAGTTGTCAGAAGATGGGACACTATTCTAATGATTGTCCAAAATTTCAAGGAAATATGCAACAGAAAAGGACAAGGGATCAGGGACAAGCTTGTGAAATCACAACTGCGGAGGTTGAAGTTCCTAATGATGTGGTGGTAGGTACTTTAATTGTTTACTCAAGTTTAGCCAATGCATTATTTGATTATGGATCATCGCATTGTTTCATATCTTCCCAGTTTGGTAATAAAATTAGATATTTCCAATTTGATTTAACAAGGGATTTGTCAGTCAAAACTCCTAAGGGAAGTATAATTGCTACAAATTTCTATGAATCAGTTCCCATTAAGGCATATAAATGTTCTTTATCTCCTGATATCATCTTCATACCCATGATTGATTTTGATATAATCCTCATTATGGCTTGGATTTCATATCATGATGCAAAAATTTATTGTAAGAAGAATGAGGTTTCGATTTTTGATGATGATGATAAAGAACGCCTTATCTTTAGAGCAGAATCATCACCACCGGATTCTTATCTAGATCCACCCCCAATAGCTCAACTAAATTCAATTATTTGGGAGGAATAGAATGAAATAACTGTGGCTGTGGAAAAGAATGTTCAAATAGAGGATGTACCTATTGTGAGAGAATATGTTGATGTGTTTCCAGAAGATTTACCTGGACATCCTCAAGAATGAGAAATTTTGTTTTCTATTGATTTATTTCCTAGTTCAAGGCCCATATCGAAGACCCCTTATAGAATGACCACTGTGGAATTAGTGGAGCTAAAGAAATAGCTAGAGGATTTGATTGAAAAAGGATTTATTCAACCTACACTACTGGGAATGGAGGCTTTCCTAATGCTTCTTTACCAACGGTTTGCTTAAAATGTTGGTAAAGATGGGTCAGGACACCCTTCACCAATGGTTCAGTAGAACCGTTGGGAAAGGGTACCCCTTTCCCAACGGTTTTAAGAAACCATTGGTAAAAGGGTGTCGTGGACACCCCTTTACCAATGGTTTTTAAAAACCGTTGGTAAATGTTTTCCCCAAATATAGTCGGCTGCCGCTCCTCTCCCCCATTCGTGACAGAACCCTAAATCTCTCAAGGGCTCGGCTCCTCCCGCGACTTCCCCCATCCGAACCGCTAAAAATCCCTCCAAATCATCTCAAATAAGGTATTTTATTCTTTATACACATAAAATATTTAAGTGATACCTTGTTTTTATTGTTATTCATATCATATTTTAGTTTTAAGTTTTAATTTTGATGTGCATATCATTTTTTTATGTTTTGATTTAATCTAGACTTTCTCCATTCCAATCCATTTAATTAATTAAATATTTAACCCTCCATCGAAGAAGAAACATCTCAAATTCATTGCGGTTGGATTCTAGATTTTCTAATTATGTGTTTTTATTCTTTTTATTCCTCTTGTAATAAATTTTTACTTGGAAATTTATTTATATATGTTTATTAATTTTTATCAAATTTTTTATGAATGTTTTCCTTAAAATTCCTTCAGGAAAGTGTTTTACTAAAATGAATTTTTTTTAATAAATCTTGTGTAATGTAATTTGTTATAGTACACTATGTGACTATGTTTGGTATTTAGTAACACATGAGACAACTGGTGTGTGAGAATGTGTTGTGAAAGAGATTCCATGGTTGGTTCAAGATTATATTTACGTTTTGAGCCTATTAATGAGTTGTTTTAAATATATTTTGAGATATTTACCTTATGTTTATTGGTAAAAATTGGGAGCTGTAGAGGTGGTTCATGATTAAGACATATAATTACTGCTAAACATGTGGATAAACCATGCATAGTAGTTAATTATTGAAATGTTTAATGTTTTTATTCCTTTTTTATTTGGAGTTCCTTTTGATGCTGATGTTTCTTATTGATACCTATGATGGGAATTTATTTTAGTTTCTAAATCGGCTGAGACTCCCCCACCATGCATAGTGTATGAAACCTCTACCCTTTTTTAATCATTCTGTTTACACAGCCTATTCAACCTCTACCCTCATTTAATCAGTGAACTCAATTCATTAATGCAAGACTTCATTTTCACTAGCATGTAAGAAATTGAATGATGTAAACCCATCCTCTCATGATTTATTACCTTATATAGTGTCCAACATATGGAATATGAGCATTTGAATTCATCAGTTAACCAGGATCATATATTCCATTTCCCACAAGATGACTGTAATAATATAACTTTAGGGTCAATTAAATATGGTTCTCATTGTACGTTGTATATTATGTGTCCTTCTTGGATAACACTCACTTTTATGAAGGTGGGGTGCTTTTCACTACCCATGCTGGCATGTGTAGACATCCATAAAAATGTTAGATAAGTCACAAGTTTAATTCTGTAATGTTGTTATCATTGACATACTTTATTATTAATCTCCAATTTAAAAATAATTTTTTTTTCTATACTTAATGAAATTAAATCTTTTTACAAGCCATGAACAACCTATTAGTGTAGAAGCCTAAAATTTATTCACCCATGGGGTGCGCTTAACTTGGGGAAGTAATTTTGTAATGAAAGGTATGGCCATAGAGGTTCCAATAATGAGTTATTGAACATGAGTGAATGATTTGGGATGCCTATAACACATAATGGGATCTGAGGCATGTGTCTCTTATAGACCTAATGAAAATTAATATAAATAAATTTTAAATTAATTTATGATTACTTGTTCTTTAGATTATTTTAATAGTTCACTACATCGACTAGAAACTTTTTCCTTTATCATTTACTTAAATGTATTTTCTATTAAATTTCAATCCTATTGAATTGTTTATGAAAAAATGACTTATATAAATTATTTTTACAGAATGGAAAGAAGTTGGATGTATGAAACCGATCGGATCTCAAGCGATTTTCAAAACAATTTGTAGAACTTTATAGATTTTTCATTTCACAATGCTTCAGATAGTGGTCGCATACACTACCCATGTTCCAATCATGTTGGTAGACCATGGTTGAGTCGTGAAGAAGTAAACTACCACATAACAAAAAATGGTTTTCAAGAAAACTACTTTTTGTGGTATCACAATGGGGAGAAAATGAAATCTCAAATTGGTGATGATCGAAATGAAAGGATTAGAATAGAGAATTTGTTAGATGATCGGTTTCTGTTTATTCATCATCATGAAAAAGAAATGATTTCTACTCAAGAAGACTTCGATATGAGGACAAATAATGCATCTAGTGAAAATGATGTTATTGATAGGGTGAAAAAATTGAATGATGCTGCCACGACTCCAGTATATCGACAATGCGATAAAATGAAAAAGATGGAATTTGTAATCCGATTGTTTCTTGGGAAAACTATGTATGGGATTTCTAATACAGTAATTGATTACATTCTTACCCTCTTGAAGTATTTACTTCCAGATGATGTAGATATTCCCTCAAACCACTATATGTCATGGAAGTTAGTTGAAGAACTTGGATTTTCAAGAAACAAAATTCATGCTTTCCCGAAAGATTGCAGTTTATTCTGGAAGGAAACCGCAGAACGAAATGATTGTATAAAATGTGGCACATCCCATTGGAAGTCAAAATCTAATGTAACACCATCTCGCATTCCATAGAAAGTAATGTGGCACTTTCCATTGATCCCCAGACTCCATAATATTTTTATGTCTGATGACATATCAATAAAAATGAGATGGCATGATACCGAGAGAAAGAAGACTAATGATGAGTTGGTTCATCCTATAGATGAATTTGCATGGCAGAGATTTGATGCTCGACATCCTGATTTTTCAGCTGACATGCGTAATGTGAGGCTAGGTCTTTCATGCGACGGTTTTAATCCGTTTGAGAAGATGCTTACTTCGTACAACACAAGGCCAGTTTTTATACACATTTATAATCTTCCCCCATGGTTGTGTATGAAAAAACCTTTCACTTTCATGAGTATACTCATATCTGGTCCTTCGGATCCCAGCATTGATATTGATGTATACATGCAACCTTTAATAAAATATTTGAACCTTTTTTGGGATGTGGTTGTGCGCACATACGATGCATGTTTGAAAGACATATTTCATATGTGTGCTGAGCTTATGTGGATGATCAATGATTTTCTGGCTTACGCAATGACGTCTGGATGGAGCACAAATAGAAAACTATCATGCCCAGTTTTTATGAAGAATACATGATCCAGAAGATTGAAACATCGTTATAGTTTCAGTTCTATGGGACATCGAGGATTCTTGCCAAATGATCATCCATATATAATGAATCATCGAAGATTTGATAATACCATAGAGACCGATGATCCACCTCAGCATATATCTGGAACTGATGTGCTTAATGAATTGAAATATTTCAGTTTTTCATTTGGGAAGGTTCAAATGAAATCTGGAAAGATAAAGAATGTTTCCACTGAAACTTGTTACAGTTGGAGGAAGAGGAGTATCTTTTTTGATTTTCCTTATTGGTCAACCAATTTGTTTCATCATTTCTTATACGTAATGCATATTCAAAAGAATATATGAGAAATGTTGATTTCAGTTATTCTAAATGTCAAGGGGAAGACAAAAGATGATTTATGATCCCGGCGTGACTTGGTGGATTGGGGAATCAGACCAGAATTGCATCATGTGCGTATCAGTGAAAATAAATGGAAACTTCCATGTGCTTCTTATGTTATTTAACCTAAAAAAAACAAATTCTGGAAGTATTAGAGACTATAAGAGTTTCTGATGGCTATTAAAGCAACATATCTAAAGGGGTCAACATAAGAGAGTTGAATCTAAAATCTTTGAAGACTCATGATTATCACGTTCTACTGCATGAGTTGATTCCAATAGCAATATGTCATCTTTTGTCCAATAATGTAAGGGTGAATTTTATTCGATTGTGTCATTTGTTTAGAGATATTTGTGATAAGAAGTTTTCCAAGTCTTTATTGCAAAAAATGTTGACAGATGCCCCATTAATTTTGTGTGAGTTGGAGAAAATATTTTCTCCATCATTTTTCATATGCAAGTTGCATCTGACTATCCGTATTCCCACTGAAATACTTCTTGGAGGAACTGTTTCTTTTCTTTAAATGTATCCAATAGAAATAAATATGTACACATTAAAGTATTATGTCTAAAACATGAATCATCCTCAAGGTTCTATCATGAACAGTTACTTGGCTCAAGAATGTATGGATTTCTACTCAATGTATTTGTCTGATCATACTACAAGAATGAACATACCAATGAGAAATGAAGAAGAACAGCATGAGCAAATTGAACCCAGTTTTCCATCGCCTCCTCAAATAGGAGGAATTCCTGGATCATATACATTGTACACATTAAGCCATGAAGAGAGGGAGATTTCACATCACACAGTTTTGTTCAACTGTGATTTATTCGATGACTATATCAGTTAACTAAATTCAATATGTATATCTTACATATATATCTGTTAAACTATTCATATTTTTTATCTATAGGGAACATAAAACAATGATAAATAGGAAGCATCATTATTTATCTTTGAGAAGGAGAGAGACTTTGCATAGAAAAGATTTTTCTACTTAGTTAAAATTGAAGGTAAAAATATTACTATTTAAAATAATTATTTCAATATCTAATTAAGTTTAATAGTCATTTATATTGAAGGTATTGAGTTTGTCTGCTGAAACTATCTCTGAGGAAATAAGAGCTTTGGCTTTTGGTCCTAATACTGTGGTTCGTGACAATAAATCAATTGTTATCAATGGGTACAAATTTATTGTCACTGAATGAGAAAAGAACATGATAACACAACATGATTGTGTTATGGTTACTCCCAAAACAGATTGTTATGCTAGTGCATCAGATAGTAGATCGTGATTTGAAATTGTTGGTTATTATGGAGTCATTGAGAAAATAATAATATTGGATTATTACTCTCATGAATGAGTCACAATGATAAAATGTCATTGGTTTGATTTGATGACGAGGTAGGGCAAATTTATTGATGATTTTGGATTTCGATTAATTAATATGACTCGCACTCTTGCTACCAAAGAACCATATGTGTTGGCATCAATGGCTAAACAGGTTTTTCATATCAAATACCAACTTCGACCTGAATTTGGTATCATAGTTGAAGTAATTCCAAGACATATTTTTGATGATGGTGATGATGGAATTGACACTGTCCCTGGTGCCATTCGAACCAATACATTTATTTCTTTTGATGACTCCAATAGCTCAATTGTCAGAGTTGATTGTGAACCTGAATTTTTGGTTGAAAATATATAGAATAATTCATCCATGTTCTCAATTCTCTTGGTTTACCTTGAGTTAGGTTGTTAAGGTTGGTAATATTCAAATTGATTTAGTATTGATCGCAAATATGTTTTAGCTTACTTGACCATTATGTGAATTTTCAATTTTTATTGGTTGTGGTTTTATTTGAATTGTATTTTCTAATTTAGAATTGAACTGTATTCAAACCTAGTCAAACAATATTTCTAACTTGGTGAACATTACAACTTGTATGATTTATTAAATCCATTCAAGCTCTTCTAAAACAATTGATAGATAAATTGCCAATGAATCTGTCTATTCCCTCATATATTTATTTTTTTTGGTTACACATTAGTTTCCTTTTTCTAATTAATTACATATTTGTTTTTAAAAGTAGGAAATTCAGCCAATTGAAGAGAGACGTAGGAAAAAAATGATGGAGAACAATCGTCGAATGGCGGAGATGGGCGTTCCACCATTAGTGCCTACAGTGAGTACTTTATTTTAAGTATATATATTTAAAGAATATATAATTTCATGTGATTAATTGTTTTGTAAATTTTTTTTAGGATCCACCTATACGTCGACAGTTATTCGACGAGGATCCTAGTACAGGTCCTAGTACTCAGGTCAGTGGTACGAGGAGGGTTCGTACAAGAGGTGGACGAGCAGCTTCGTGTACCCGACTAGACCCTGCCCCTCCCACTGAAATTCCATCCTTCCCACATTCTGATCCTGGTGTGTCATTAGGGACACATGGGATATTTAGACCTCCCATGTTTTCTCCACCTTTTGCATCTTTTGGCCCATCATTTTCATATCCTAGGATGATTCCCACTCCCCAGTCAGAATCTGGTCATATAGCTGTCCCATCTTCTTTTCCTTCTACTTCTGTCTCTCAGAGATTCTATATTCCATCATCTTCGACTCCTGTTCCACCACAGGTTCTTCCATCAGTTTCAGTGGATCCAGCAGCGCTCAGCAATCAGACTGTCACAGGTATATTTATAGAACCCTAATAATTTTTTATAGTAATATTTATTTTCCTTATAACATGTTCTGATAAAATATTTGTTTTTCTTTCATGATAGATACATCTACTGGTAGGAGGTGGGGGTGGGGGTGTACAGTCATGTGTTTGGTGTAGAACCGCCACACACAGGTTATGGTGGATTACAATAAAGACAACCAAATGGTTGAGAAAACAGGGCAGCAATGTCGGAGTTTTTTGGCGACGCTCGCCAAATACTCCGACATCACTCCCGTCAACCCGCTATCATGGAGAAATTTTCCATATGAAGTCAAGGATAGAGCTTGGGTAGATATATGGGTAAAAATTCTGTTGTATTTAATGCCATGAATAATTTTTTCTTTTTATATGAATTAATATTTTGATGTTAAGTGCGATTTAATTTTCCCGATGGTGAGGGTGCACGACTGAAACGTCTAAAGGATTTAGGTGAGATTTGGAGAGCCTACAAGAATGAGTTTTATATTGGTTGGAATGCTAGAGTTGGAACTGAGTTAGAGGTAGTAACAGTCATGGATGATTGTCCTGTAGAGTAGTATCGTCAGATGATTACTCATTAGACGACTACCCAGTTTAAGGTATGAATTACATTTGAGGTATTTAAATAATAACTTTCATGTTTTTCATTAATATTATCATTTTCATTATCGATATTTATTTATAAATCATCTGGAAAAAATAAAAAAAAAACATTGATGCAAAAAAATACCTCCACACACTGGGACGTACTATGATGCCATATCATGAGAGGAAGCAGGTATGACAATTGTTTATAAGTTTTCTTTACGACTTACACTTTCTTTTGTTTCATAAATTATTTTATTGTTTGCTAAATTTTTCATATAAATTTAGTTTTCAATGTCATTTTAGAGGCAAATAAATAATATTGAAGGACGTGTGCCTCGAGGAAAACTGTTTTTCTCGAGTAGACGGAAAAAGGATGGAAGTACCGTCAACGAAGTGACTCAGCAGCAGATTGTAAGTTTTAATATGTTGATTTTATATTTTAATATATATTTTATAACATAATAATATATTTATATTTGTAACATGATTCTTTAGAGTCCCTCGATTCCCAAGAACCAGACAATTTTGGGCCCACTGATCACTTACATCAGGTGTTGGGAGAGGAGCATCCAGGTAGAGTACACTGCCGACCTAGGATAGCCCCAATGAGGTATTGTCCCTCCTCAGGTACGAGTTGTAGTGCTACTGAGCTGCAGAAAGTTAGGGAACAAGCAGAACAGGCTGAGAAAAGGTCCATAGAGATGGCAGAACAGTCTTCTAGGGAAAACAGTGCATTTATGAAATTTATTGAAGTTCTACGTCCAACACTTCCACTAGAGGCCAGCCCAGATTTTGATGAATATATGTCGTCGATACGTTCTATATATGGTTCACCAGGTGGCAGTTCTAGTGGTGGTTAAGACGATATACATCCTGACGATGATGATGGCGAGGATTTTGATGCAGAAGAGGGGGGAGAGGAGGAGGGAGAGGCGGATGGCGAGGGCGAGGAAGAGGGCGAGGGAGAGGAGGAGGGCGCTGAGGAGGGAGAGGACGATTATGGGGACGAGGACGAGGGTGATGACGATGGTGATGTTGGTGATGGTGATTTGGAACAAATTGACCTGTTACATTTTTTACTAATATTACTGAGATTTGATGTTTAATCTATTCTAGTTGTTGGTTTTATCTAGACTCGTAGTATAGTATTGGAGTTTAGTTATTTTTATATATTGTCTTCTTTTCATGGATTTTGTTGTCTTTTAGTGGTTCAGGTGTATCTTGAGCATGTTTATAGAGTTTTGTGTGTTTGGGAACTCCCTGAAAAACCCCCTCCCTCCTAGACCCTGGACAACCCCCACCATCCTCCTTGGACCCCAGACATCCCCCCAGACAGCTACCCAGACAGCCCCCCGGACATCCCCCCACCCCCACCATCCTCCTTGGTCCACAGACAGCCCCCTAGACACTCCCGGATAGCCCCTTGACAGCCCCCCTACCCTCCTCCTTGGACCTCATACAGCCCCCCAGACACCCCCACCCCCACCCTCCTCCTTGGACCCCAGATAGCCACCCGAACACCCCCCAGACAGCCCCCCCCGCATAGCCCCCCCACCCTCCTCCTTGGTCCTCAGACAACCCCCCGGGCAGCCCCCAGACAGCCCCCCCCCCACCCTCCTTGATTTCACATGCTTTTTTTATTTCTCTGATCATGCAATGTTATTTAGGATTATTCCATTTCTGTATGTCTTGAATTATATGAATGTCTTGGTAAGATTATTAAGTGAAAACAACAAGTAGCATATGGAAAACCACCTCAATTCGAGGCCCAGTGTGGCCAGCACCACTCAAAGTGTCTCTCTCTTGTTTAAAATGGACTTCACTTTAAGTGAAAACATCAACTATCATACGGAAAACCACCGAAAAATATTCTGATTATGTCGATACTTTATCGCAACGATAAATGGGTTATATGTGATGGGTACGAGTCAACCTCGCCTCAATTTGAGGCGCGGTGTGGCCAACACCATTCATAGTGTCTCTATTTTGTTTAAAATGGACATCATTTTAAGTGAAAACAACAACTGACATACTAAAAAATGACCAAATGCATTCTAAAAGTGTTTATGCTTTAGGAAAATGATCCATGGGTCATATGTGATGTGTATGAGTCAACCCCACCTCAATCTGAGGCGTGGTGTGGTCGGCACCACTCTAAGTGTCTCTCTTTTGTTTCAAAAGGATATCATTTTAAGTGAAAACATCAACTGACATACGGAAAACTGACCAAACACATTCGGATTGTGTTGATACTTTAGGAAAATGATCTATGGGTCATTTTAGACATGTACGAGTCAACCCTGTCTAAATTTGAGGCGTGTTGTGGCCGATACCACTCTAACTCTGTCTCTTTTGTTTAAAATGGACGGGACTATAAGTGAAAAGAACAACTGGCATATAGAAAACTGACCAAACACATTAGGATTCTATTGATAATTTATCGCAATGATCCATGGGTCATATGTGACGTGTATGAGCCAATCCAGGCTCAATCCGAGTCATGGTGTGACCAGGATCACTATAAGTGTCTCTCTATTGTTTAAAATGGACAACATTTCAAGCACATACAGAAAACTGACCAAACTCATTCAGTTTCCATTGAAACTTTAGTAGAACGATCCATGGGTCACATACGATGTGTACGAGTCAACCTTTCCTCAATAAAAGGCACGGTTTGGCCATCACCACTCAAAGTGTCTCTCTTTTGTTTAAAATGGACTTCATTTTAAGTGAAAACAACAACTAGCATACGGAAAACTGACCAAACGGATTCTGATTATGTCAATACTTTATCACAACAATACATGGGTCATATGTGACGTGTAAGAGTCAACCCCTCTTCAATCCCAGGCACGGTGTGGCCGACACCATTCGTAGTGTCTATCTTTTGTTTAAAATGGACATCATTTTAAGTAAAAACAACAAGTGACATACAAAAAACTAACCAAACACATTTGAAATGTGTTTATGATTTAGTAAAACAATCCATGGGTCATATGTGACATGTAAAAGTCAACCCCACCTCAATCGAGGTGCGGTGTGGCCGACACAACTCTAAGTTTCTTTCTTTTGTTTCAAAAGGATATCATTTTAAGTGAAAACAACAACTGGCATACAGAAAACTGACGAAACGCATTTGGATTGTATTGATACTTTAGTAAAATTATCCATGGGTCACTTGAGACGTGTACGAATCAACCTTATATAAATATAAGGCACGGTGTGGACAATACCACTCTAACTTTGTCTCTTTTATTTATAATGGATAGGATTATAAGTGAAAAGAACAACAGGCATATGGAAAACTGACCAAACACATTCGGATTCTATTGATAATTTATCACAACGATACATGGGTCATATGTGACATGTACGATCCAACTCAGCCACAATCCGAGTCACAGTGCGGCTGGGATCACTCTAAGTGTCTCTCTTTTGTTTAAAATGGACAACATTTTAAGTACATACGAGAAACTGACCAAATGCATTCGGTTTCTGTTGAAACTTTAGGTGAACAATCTGTGGGTCATATGTGACGTGTATGAGTCAAACTAGCCTCAATCAAAGGCATGTTGTGGCTGAAACCACTCAAAGTGTCTCTCTTTTGTTTAAAATAGACTTCATTTTAAGTGAAAACAACAACTAGTATACATAAAACTAACCAAATAGATTCTGATTGGGTCGATACTTTAGAACAATGATCCATGGGCCATATGTAACATGTACGAGTCAACCCCGCCTCAATCTGAGGCATAGTGTGGCCGACACCATTCATAGTGTCTCTCTTTTGTTTAAAATGGACATCATTTTAAGTGAAAACAACAAGTGACGTATGAAAAACTAACCAAATGCTTTCTAAATGTGTTTATGATTTAGAAAAATGATCCATGGGTCATATGTGACGTGTACGAGTCAACCCCGCCTCAATCCGAGGTGCGGTGTGGCCGGAACCACTCTAAGTGTCTCTCTTTTGTTTCAAAAGGATATCATTTTAAGTGAAACCATCAACTGGAATACGTAAAACTGACCAAACGCATTCGGATTGTGTTGATACTTTAGGAAAATGATCCATGGGTCAATTGTGATGTGTACGAGTCAACCTCGTCTAAATTCGAGGCGCGGTGTGTCCAGTACCACTCTAACTCTGTCTCTTTTGTTTAAAATGGATAGGATTATAAGTGAACAGAACAACTGGCATATTGAAAACTGAACAAACGCATTCAGATTCTATTGATAATTTATCACAACGATCCATGGGTCATATGTGATGTTTATGAGCCAACCCGGGATCAATCCAAGTCGCGGTGTGGCCAGGATTGCTCTAATTGTCTCTCTTTTGTTTAAAATGAACAACATTTTAAGTACATACAGAAAACTAACCAAACGCATTCAGTTTCCATTGAAACTTTAGGAGAACGGTCTATGGGTCATATGTGACGTGTATGAGTCAACCACATCTCAATATGAGGCATGGTGTGGCCAAAACCCCTCAAAGTGTCTCTCTTTTGTTTAAAATGGACTTCATTTTAACTGAAAACAACAACTAGCTTACGGAAAACTGACCAAATGGATTCTGATTGTGTTGATAATTTAGAAAAACGGTCCACGGGTCATATGTGATGTGTAAAAGTCAACACCTCCTCAATTCGAGGAGCGGTGTGGCTGACACCATTCATAGTGTCTCTCTTTTGTTTAAAATGGACATCATTTTAAGTGAAAACAACAACTGACATACGAAAAACTGACCAAACGCATTCGAAATGAGTTTATGATTTAGGAAAATGATCCATGGGTCATATGTGATGTGTAAGAGTCAACCCCGCCTCAATCCGAGGTGTGGTATGGCTGGCACCACTCTAAGTGTCTCTCTTTTGTTTCAAAAGGATATCATTTTAAGTGAAAACATCAACTGGAATATGGAAAACTAACCGAACGCATTTGGATTGTGTTGATACTTTAGGAAAATGATTCATATGTCATTTGAGACGTTTAAGAGTCAACCCCGTCTAAATCTGAGGCATGGTGTGGCCGGTAGCACTCTAACTCTGTCTCTTTTGTTTAAAATGTACAGGATTATAAGTGAAACGAACAAATGGCATATGGAAAACTGACCAAACGCATTCGGATTATGTTGATAATTTATCACAAGGATCCATTGGTCATATGTGACGTGTACGAGCCAACCAGAGCTCAATCCGATTCACGGTGTGGTCGGGATCACTCTAAGTGTCTCTCTTTTGTTTAAAATGGATAACATTTTAAGTACATACGGAAAACCAACCAAACTCATTTTGTTTCCTTTGAAACTTTACGATAATGATACATGGGTCATATGCGACATGTAAGAGTCAATCTCACATCAACCCAAGGTGCGGTGTGGCTGACACCACTCAAAGTGTCTCTCTTTTGTTTAAAATGGACTTCATTTTAAGTGAAAACAACAACTTGCATACGGAAAACCCACCAAACGGATTCTGATTGTGTCGATACTTTAGCACAATGATCCATGGGTCATATGTGACATGTACGAGTCAACCCCACCTCAATCCGAGGCACGGTGTGGCTGAAACCATTCATAGTATCTATCTTTTGTTTACAATGGACATCATTTTAAGTGAAAACAACAACTGGCATACGAAAAACTGACCAAACACATTTGAAATGTGTTGATGCTTTAGGAAAACAATACATGGGTCATATGTGATGTGTATGAGTCAACACCGCCATAATCCGAGGTGCGGTGTGGCCGGAACCACTCTAAGTGTCTCTCTTTTGTTTCAAAAGGATATCATTTTAAGTGAAAACATCAACTGACATACGTAAAACTGACCAAACGCATTCAGATTGTGTTGATACTTTAGGAAAATTATCCATGGGTCATTTGAGATGTGTATGAGACAAGCCTATCTAAATCCAAGGCGCGGTGTGGCCGGTACCACTCTAACTCTGTCTCTTTTTTAAAAAATGGACAGGATTATAAGTGAAAAGAACAACCATCATACGGAAAACTAACCAAACACATTCTAATTCTGTTGAAAATTTATCACAATGATCCATGGGTCATATGTGATGTGTACGAATCAACCTGGACTCAATCTGAGTCGTGGTGTGGTCGATATCACTCTAAGTGTCTCTCTTTTTTTTAAAATGGATAACATTTTAAGTACATATGGAAAACCGACCAAACGCATTTGGTTTCTGTTGAAACTTTATGAGAACGATCCATGGGTCATAGGTTATGTGTAAGAGTCAACCTCTCCTCAATCCGAGGTGCGGTGTGGCCGACACCACTCAAAGTGTCTCTCTTTTGTTTAAAATGGACTTCATTTTAAGTGAAAACAACAACAAGCATATGGAAAACCAACCAAACGGATTCTAATTGTTTCGATACATTAACAAAAAAATACATGAGTCATATTTGACGTGTACTAGTAAACCCTACCTCAATCTGAGGCACGGTGTGGACAACACCATTCATAGTGTCTCTCTTTTGTTTAAAATGGACATCATTTTAAGTGAAAACAACAACTGATATACGAAAAACTAACCAAACACATTCGAAATGTGTTGATGATTTAGTAAAATGATACATGGGTCATATGTGATGTGTACGAGTCAACTCCGCCTCAATCCAAGGCATGGTCTGGCCGGGATCACTCTAAGTGTCTCTCTTTTGTTTGAAATGGACAACATTTTATGTACATACAGAAAACTGACCAAATAGATTCTGGTTGTGTTGATACTTTAGCATAAAGATCCATGGGTCATATGTGATGTATATGAATAAACCCCACCTCAATCTGAGACGTGGTGTGGTCGGTACCACTCAAAGTGTCTGTCTTTTGTTTCAAAAGGATGCCATTTTAGGTGAAAACATCAACTGACTTACGGAAAACCGAACAAACGCATTCGTATTGTGTTGATACTTTAGGACAATGATCCATGGATCATTTGAGACCTGTACGAGTCAACCCCATCAAAATCAGATACGTGGTGTGGCCGGTACCACTCTAACTATGTCTATTTTGTTTAAAATAGACAGGATTATAAGTGAAAAGAACAAATGGCATACGAAAAACTGACCAAACGCATTCAGAATCTATTGAAACTTTAGAAAATGATCCATGGGTCATATGTTATGTGTTTGAGTCAAACGCACCTCAACACAAGTCACGGTGTGTCCGGGACCACCAAAAGTGTCTCTTTTATGTTTAAAATGGACAACATTTTAATTACATATGGAAAACCGACCAAACGGATCCGGATTGTGTTGATATTTTAGCACAACGATCCATGGGTCATTTGTGACGTGTACGAGTTAACCCCGCCTCAATCTGAGGCACGACGTGGCCAGAACCACTCAAAGTGTCTCTCTTTTATTTAGAAATCACTTCATTTTAAGTGAAAACAACAACTGACATACGGAAAACTGACCAAAAGCTTTTAGAATATGTTGATACTTTAGAACAATGATCCATGGGAAATTTTTGATGTGTATGAGTTAAAATCTCCTCAATCTGAGGCATGGTGTGGCCGGTATCACTCCAGGTGTATGCATTTTGTTTAAAATGGACATCATTTCTAGTAAAAACATATGGTATACGAAAAACCGAACAAATTATGAATTGAATTCTGGATTCCACATATAATTTTCATCTAAATTTTAAATTGAATTCTAAATTAATTATGTATGTTTATAATTATGTTATGAATTCTGATTTAATTCTGGATGTGTATAGTTCCAGGATGCATTATTTGTATAATGTGTATGAATTTTTTCTCTATATGTATGTGTTAGTTGGTTATTGAAGGTACAATAATTTTATATGTATGTGTTAGTTTATTACAAGTACAATAATTGGAAATGATTGAAAAAGAGAGGGAATGGACTGGCTGCTGTGCATATTAGACAAAAATGAGAGGGTCGCTGCTATGCAAATTGTTGGCTGCTGTGCAATTTGCACAGCATAGGCTATGTAACCGGTATGAAACTGTTGGCATAGCCTCTCTGAGTATTTTTTTACCAACGGTTCTATGAACAGTTGGTAAAAATCCTTTCCCAATGGATTAGAAACCGTAGGGAAAGAAGTCGTATGCTTGTTTTTCCCAATGGTTCAAGCCAAACCATTGGAAAAAATATCCCAACGATTTAGCACAACCATTGGGATAGGTTCATGTTTTCTAACCTATCCCAATGGTTCAATGTAAACCATTGGGAAAATCTTTACCAATGGCTTACTTTCCTATGGTTTGTAGAACCATTGGTATAATATATACCAACAGTTCTACAGCCTTTCCCAATGGTTCAGAACCATTGGGAAATACTGCATTTCCAGTAGTTCAAGTGTTTCTCCATGGGGATCCCTTTTCCTTTTTGTTAAGAGGAAATATGCATCTATGAGGTTATGTATCGACTACATGGAGATCGATGCTATAACAATAAAGAACAAGTATCCCCTACCTCGCATTGATGATTTATTTGACCAACTACATGGAGCTCAATACTTTTCAAAGATTGACCTTCGATCTGGATATCGTCAGTTGAGTGTGAAGTAGGAAGACCTTCTGAAAATAGTGTTTCGAACCAGGTATGGGCATTACAAGTTTACAGTAATGCCTTTTGGATTGACTAATGCACCCTCTATCTTCATGGATCTAATGAACAAAGTTTTCAAGGAATATATTGATGATTTTGTAGTGGTATTTATTGATGACATCTTAGTATACTCCAAAAGCTATGATTATCATGAAAATAACTTGCACATTTTCCTAAAGACTCTTATAAGACATGAATTATATGGGTAGTTTAGCAAGTGTGAATTCTGGATTCAAGAGATTTATTTTTTTGGCCATATTGTCTCTAAGGATGGAATCCTAGTAGATCATGTGAAGACATAGGCAATCCAAGATTGGCCCACGCCAACAAACATAACCGAGGTACGTAGTTTTATTGGCTTAGCAGGTTATTATCGGTGTTTCGTACAGAATTTTGTCCAACTGGCTAACCCGCTAACGAAGCTCACACGTAAAGGGGTTAAATTTTTTTGGAAAAAATATTGTGAAGAATGTTTCGAAGAACTGAATATAATATTAGTCAATGCTCCTATATTGACTCTACCATCGGGGAATGACAGATTTGTTATTTATAGTGATTCTTCAAAGAAAGGACTTGGTTGTGTCCTTATGAAAAATGATAGGTTTATTTCTTATGCATCACGACAGCTAAAAATTCATGAGCAAAACTATCCTACTCATGATCTTGAGTTAGATGCTGTAATATTTTCTTTGAAGATATGGAGGCATTATCTCTATGGTGAAAAATGTGAGATTTATACTGATCACAAGAGTTTGAAGTATATTTTCTCACAGAAAGAAATCAACATGAGGCAAAGAAGATGGCTTTAACTACTCAAGGATTATTATTGCACGATACACTACCACCCGAGGAAGGCAAATAGGGTGGAATATGCTTTGAGTAGAAAGGATCATGGAGTTTTGAACAAGATGAGAGTTAAAAGGGATCCTATTTTCATGGATCTTGTAAATATGGATATGGGAATAACCATGGAAGGTGAAACATCAATGATTTTTCAAATGGTTTCCAAACCATATTTACTAGAAAGGATAAAAATTTCTCAGGCTGATGATGAGGAGTTTCAAAAGAATATTAAAGCTGTGAATGATGGGAGATTGAGTGACTTCGTATATGAATAAGGAATTTTGAAATTTGGGAAGAGACATTGTGTTCCTGATGTACCTGATCTAAAAAGGGAATTGTTGGATGATGATCATAGTTCAAATTTCCCTATACACCCTGGTGGGACTATGATGTATGGAGACTTGAAGGAACATTTTTTATGGGACAAAATGAATAGGGAGATTGTTGATTTTGTTTCAAGATGTATGGTTTGTCAACAAGTGAAAGTTGGAAGGCAACAGCCTGGAGGAGTATTGCAACCTCCTCCCATACCTGAGTGGAAATGGGATAATATCACAATGGAATTTGTCACGGGACTACCAAAGACTCCTAAAAGGAATGATGCAATATGGTTCATTGTTGATCGTCTTACCAAGTCAGCACATTTTCTTTCTATAAGAGAAGATCTACCACTTGAACGTCTAGCAATAATATATATTAATGAAGTTGTGAGACTTCATGGAGTACCCCTATCGATTTTTTTATCGTGATCCACGTTTTACATCAAGATTCTGGAAAAGTCTTCAGAAGGCCCTAGATACTGATCTTCATTTGAGCACCACCTACCACCCACAAACTGATGGAAAATCATAACGGACAATTCAAACATTGGAAGACATGTTGAGGTCTTGTTCACTTGATTTTCAAGGCATGTGGGATCAGTATTAACCTCTCATAGAATTTTCCTACAACAATAGCTTCCATTCAAGTATACAGATGGAACCCTATGAAGCATTATATGGGAGGCGATGTCATACACCAACTTGCTGGGATGATGTAGGTGAAAGAAAGCTCTTGGGCCCATAACTTGTTGAAGAAACAATGGAAAAGGTGAAGATTATCCAGAACCATATCAAAATAGCTCAAAGTAGGAAAAAAATATATGAAGATAACTGAAGGAAGGATTTGGAGTTTCAAGAAGGTGATCAAGTTTTCTTAAAGGTATCTCCATGGAAGGGTATTATACGATTCGGTAAGAAGGGAAAGTTAAGTCCCAGGTACATCAGACCTTTTATAATTATGGACTGAATTGGAGCCTTAGCTTACCATTTGGCAATACCGCCAAGTCTCTCCAAGGTTCATAATGTGTTCCATGTGTCAATGTTAAGAAAATACATGACAGATCCAACACATGTACTCACTTATGAAGAGGTGGAACTTGAGCCCAATCTATCTTACTGTGAAGAGGCTATCAAGATTCATGATACTAGAGAACAAGTATTGAGAAATTTTACAACTCGTCTGGTGAAGGTTCTATGGAGGAAGTAACATGGGATCCTGAGGAGCTTATGTTAAAGACATACCCGAATCTCTTTAGGTAATATTCTTTTAATTTTGAGGACAAAATTTTTGTAAGGAGGAGAGAATGTAACACCCCAAGGTTTTGAAAATAAATATAGAATGCAATTTTATAATCTAACCATTAATCCAAACTTTGTCTCTTCTATGTTTTGAATTTCGAAAAATGGTCATCTAGAGTTGTGTTCAGTAATTCATTTGGAGTCCGATAGAATAAACTTGATTTTTTAGTAAATAGTAACATACCCTTATGAATAGTAATATGAATAGTAATATGAATAGTAATATTACCCTAATGAAAAGTAATTTTTATTTTTATTTTATTTTCTTAAGTCTAGAAGATAATAACATCTTGGTTAATTTTTCATTGTGATAAAGAAGTAGTTGTGAAATTAGAACTGTTAATTTTTGAATTAAGTATGATTTTATTTAAAATTTAAATTAATAATATTTAGAAAATTATATTTCAAAAATGGACTTCACTTTTTAATTCTACATGTTGAAAAATGGTATGGGTGAATTTTTGGGATTTTTCTGAAATTCTAGAATTTTTGATGAATAGTAAAATACGATAAAATACGATAAATACTAAATACTTGATTTATTGCATCATAGGTGATGCAAGGATGATGTAAGCCCAGTTGGTTCGAACTCACATTCCATTATTACTTTTAGGGTTCATATGAAACAATACTATTGGTTGTCTTGAGGGAAATAATAAAATAATGAATTAAATATTCAAAAATTACTCCTCTCCTCCACTATAAAACCCCCCACCACTACCTCTTTTCTTCACACCTCTAAGCCTTGAATCTCCTCAAAGTTATGCCCAATTACCCTTCCCTAGTCACTACCCACGACCTATAATCTCTTAGTCTTACCAAAATACCAAAACCCCTTCCCTTAAGGAGTTTCTCAAGGAGGTTATTTCAAGAGGTAAAGCACCCTTCTTTCTCATTTGGTTTTATTTCAATTTATCTACTTTTGTTATCCTATCCTCACCTAATATGTCCAAATGATCATGATAAATCCAGTAAAATCTATATACGGGATTTATATCATGTGAATGGAAGAACCATCATAAATATTCTTACTCCCTCCCTTTTATTTTATAAACGAAATCGGCGTCCATGAGGTTCCGATTTATAACCTTCGTGGACGACGAAGTTTCGTTCTTCAATTTCTTCTTAATTACTGGTCATGAAACCATATTCATGGTTGAACCAGACTATAATATATGTGTTATAACCTAATTAATATTCATGAAACATAATATTTACATTTAATTAAGTTATATGACAAAACTAGTTCATAATATTCCAAATACCGCTGAATAATCGAAGTGGTGGTCATCTAATGATTCATCCTCATTCCATGTAACCAAATGATATAAATGACCATTATCAACTATTTATGTTCATTAATAATATATAATTCCAATCCTGGAGATTTATAACCATTCCACATGAACATCATTTCATAAAAACAAGTGAACCGAATATGAAAATTAAGGAAACAAACACTCCAGAACGACGAAATTCAATACAATAACTTGTCAATAAAGACATAAATGAATTAACCAGAATTATTCTAAACTAAATACACGTATAATATGTTATGAAATAAGTTATTAACAAGTATAATTTCATATTCCCGAAGCTTAAGTACAAGAGTAGAACACATTTGGAGTTAAGGTAATGTTCTTTCCACCTGAACTTCCATTTTCATTCAGGATACTTTCATTGTCTCAATAACTCAATGAAACTCTTATGTATTGTTATTTACTCCTAATATATCATGCATTAGTATCATATATATGTTTACAAACCAGAATAATTCCTTATTTTATGGATATTTACACGTTTTAAAAGGAACGTTCAAAACGGTTTCCAAAATACAAGCCCGATTCAAGGGAATTTCTCAAATTCTTATCTATTTTCAAGGGAAATCTATAATCTGTTTTTGGGAACCATTATCCTTATAAAATCACTAATTTTATTATGAAAATAATATCTTAATTCACTTCTTGTTTTATACAAATATTTTTCCAAAAGAACTCTTCTTTTCAAAATAAAAGAGTATTTATCTCAAGAATTGCTTAATGATTTTATAGGAGTGTTTTTGTCTAATTAAACACTCATGTTGATTCCATGGTATTATTGGGTTTAATAATTTATGAAGTCATCTACCATATTTGATTTAATGGTTTATGACTAACTCTATTGTGGATGATCTATCCTAAAACCATTCACCATATTATTCCGAATGGTTAGTGTTTTATGTTTAATGATTGGAGAAAGATAGTTACATTTCATATGATAGTTTCAATATGAATGTATTTTTTGTTTATGTTTATCCCCTCTCATATGAGGAATTAATTAGACTTATTATGTGATGGGTGGGGCCCGCTATAGCCCCTCGATGCATTGGTATGTCTCATGAGACAAATAGACGTGGATTTGGCTGAGGCCTTTCCTAATGTGATATGGATTTTGGACGAGGCCTTAATCACTGTATGTCTTGGCCGAGGTCATGAAAAAATGATTCAGAATGTCCGAAATATGCACTTCCCTCGTTATGAAGCTAGTAATTGAATGTTCATGTGGTTATTCGACTAGTAGAATAACTGTGATTATGTTTTATTATGGCATTATTTACTGACCTCATATTCCTGCCATAATGTGTTAAAGTTTATTATTAATGGCATGTGTTTTTAGTAATTCACCATGTATAATGTTTATATTATCTTACGCTGTATTTCTTACTCTTACTGAGCATTTGAGCTCACCCTTTCTTATGTTTCATTTTTCTCGGGATATGAAGAAGTAAATTATGAATGGCATGCAAGCATAATCTAGGAGACATGATGTTTCTAGTGGTATAAATTAGTGTTATTTTTCCTTAATGTTGTAATGATCAACTTATGTATGTAACTTGTTTCAAATAATACAAAACTACTCGGTCCTTTGGGATTCATATTCCTTGTATGTATGCCAACTTAATCAAATAAGGAACCGGCTCTCGGCAATTGGGGCTGGGTCCTTAAACCAAACAACCATAATTAAACAAGATGAATAATAATAAAATAAAACTAATATAATAATGAACCTTGAAATTTTAGGGGCATTATAACTTTTCCAAGACCAGATATATTTTTGTGCTTTATATTTTTTTTCTGATTACATTTTTGTTCTCTAATTTCCATAATAGGAGGTATATGATCCTAGTTTAGGTTTGAGTTTCAAAAACTATTTTTTAAAAATGTAAATATTTTAATTAAAGGTAAATATCATTCAATTTAAGAAAAATTACTTAAAATTTTAGAATATACAAATCAAAGACCATCTATATCAGAAGAAAATGCACTTTTAATTTATGGGGAAAACTAGAAATAATGTTGAATGTAGATTTGGATTTGTTGGACATATAGTCCCTAGGAATTATACACTTCACATTAGTGAGTAATATTTCATTAAATATCAATGTGGGGATAAATACTATAAAATGGGTGAAGGTATTTCCAAGTATGTATGAAAACTCATCGCTATTAAACAAGATGGTTTTTATGTATAGACTGTTCAACCTAAAAAATTGATGAAGGTAATTTTATCATTGACTATAATAATGAATTTAGTATTATTAAAATATATTTGATTTTGGAACATATTGATTTCATGGATTAAATAATTTTATTTCTCCTCCTATCAACACTATTATAAAGTTGGGGTGCAATGTTTATAGTGATGGAGAGTTCTTATAAAAATTTAAAATTAAAAATAAATGTCTTTCATGATCTAATCCAAAGTAAATATGTGAAGACCTGATTTTACCTTTTGTTTTATTCAATTGGTCTATTCTTTATTTTTGTTTTATTTTAAATATTGACGGTGAAAATTGTTTGGAAGGTATTTGATGTAAGGTCCTATATTTTCTCAATCACTTCCCTCATTTCTTAAATCTTGAAGGAGTCTTAGCGCGTTTCTAGAATTTTTGGAGGATTGGGTATTTTATTTTTTTATTTTTTATAATTTTAAATAAATTTTAACTTTTTTAGTTTTAAATTTATCTTTTTGATAATTTTTAACCATTATTTTTCCTTGAGGGCCATTACATTTTCCCTTTATCCATAAAATAAACCTTATCAAATGACTATTAAGTATTAGATTTGGTCATGTTTTTAAAGATAAGATTCATTCTTCAGTTTATAAAGATGAAATATTAATATAAATGATTCATTTAACATTGTGTAAGAGTATTTAAATTTAACATCAAAGTTATTCCCTTTATTAATTTATGATGTTTAAGAGTACCCTTCCCCTATGTAAGAGTTTTCTTCCATGAATAAAAAATTAACCTTACCTATCATAATATTATTTTCCTTTGATGATTTTCCTTATGTAAGAGTAATTTTTCCGATGTAAAATTTATTACCTTTATGAAAAATCCATAATTTAAGGTTTTTCCTAAATCATATTTTATGACCAAAAATCAATTTTCAATCATAAAACATTAAAATCTAATAAAATTGACAGTAAAAAAATCATCCACTCCTATAGAGTTTTTTGTTATAATTTTAAATAATATAAATGATATTAATTGATGGAAAACATTATGAAAATTTTTAAATAGAATATTACAAGAGTTTTTTGTTTTTATTAAAAAGGAAACATGTGCAACTGAAACCATAATGTGGTTCATTAATTTGGTATTTTAAATTCAAGTTAAAGACCAATCTATTGAGTACTTTTTATTCTATCTAACCTAGAAAACCGTAGAACCATCCTTTAAGTCTTGTGAGTTATCTTCAATCGTTTCTATCCCTTTGATTTGATTTAGATTATCTACTATGATAAAGTCAGGAGTTCCCTCATAAGTTGAAGGTCGTGCATACCTCTCTCCCCTTCCTGGTAATGTGCATAAAGTTTTCAAGGATTTTCATCAAGGTAAGGGATTTCTAAGAATTATTTTATCTTTTGAAATTTATTTAAAATAATATATTTTGGAACCATCTAGGATACCCTTTTGGATCTCAAACCTTAAAAAATTATCCCTTTGAAACCAATAATTTAATTATCATTAATATTCTTTCAATTATTAACTACTTTAAATGAATGATTAGAATTTCCATTATTCCGATTAATTGACATTTTATCATAAAATCTTTAGAACCATGATTCTTGAATCACTTAAACCATTGATAAAATATATATTCTAAATAATACTTAATATATAGTATGTTCTTACTCTATCCTAGAGTTATATGGTGATTTTTTTCTTTGAGGGCAGGGATTATTATTTAATTATGTATTCCACTACTAAAATATTGTCTTGGTTTGTGTTTTTTTGGTCTTATGGAAGGGGATTTTTGTATGTTCTATATCTATCTTTTAAATTATATATTTTTTTTAAAAAAATAGTCTTAATTTTTTTATTAATTCATTTTTATTTATTTAAATTTATTATTATAATGGTTTAATTATTATTATTATTATTATTATGTATTTATTTTATATTGATTAAGTGTTAATTTTTTTCAAATATTATAATATGTGATTTTATGTTGGAAATGGGGTGTATTTTGTAAATGAAATTAGAAAGAAGAAAATAGGTTTCATGGTAGAAATATAAAAGAATGGAATGATTCCTAATGTTGGTTTCATTACTGTCTATGCATGCACTATTTCATTAACTATTGAATAATATTTGTGTGTGTGTGTGTGTGTTGTATTATATTGATATTACAATGTTAAATTATATTTCTAAATGGGAGATGAATAAATGAAAATATGTTATTAAAAAATGAACTCTATAGTTTAAAGTTTAATCTAGATTAATAATGATTAATATAAAAGAACGAACATGTTCGGTTAATTATAATGGCACATATTAAATTAAATTAAATATAATAGGATAACTGAATAATTATTGGGTAAGATAACTATTAGCATGGTATTTATATTAATTTATAATGGTGTTCTCATATGCAGGTGATGATTATTATAAAATAAAATGATTTGGTTGATTATCAGTTGGTGCATTATTATTATTGGTTCATATTTTAAGTTATGATGTTTTATTAACTATTATTTTATGTGTTTGTTTACTTGATTTTTTATTCGGGTTTATTATCATTGTATTATTTTTTTATTGAGTAGTCATTTTATTTTTTTTATAAATTTATTTTACTATAAATAAAGGATATAATGGCATCCAATTATGTGTATACTCACATAGGCTATAATGGATTTAGGTATAGTGCATATATACCTAGATTGTAATAGCTCAAGGTTATCGCATGTATAGTTCTTACAGGCTATAATGGATTATATTTATGAATTTCATTTATAAACATACATGGGTTAAAACAGATTAAGGTGACGTGTATGTATATATACACATGTGGGTTATAATGGCTCAAGGTTTGGATACATGCACCTATTTATAAGATTTAACAACTTAAGGTTATAACATGTACATATTTCCTTCAGGTTATAATTCTTTAGGGTTGTTTAATGTTCTTGGGAAGTGATGGATCTCAATTATAGAGTGAGTTCATGATATAATGATGTGGTGGTGTGGTGGATGTGATATGGTTGTGGATGTGTTAATATGGTTTAGTGGTGATGATGTGGTGGTTGTAGCCATATAGAGGTGGATGTGATGTAGTTATGAAAGTGATTCAGATGATTAGATATGATCAGTTGATTATATGACATATATTATTCTTGATACAATGAATTGATTATGATGGAATAATTGAGGTTATTTGTTTCTAGACCCTATCTGTTATTCTTATGCAATTTTGGAAACCAGATATCATCCTTATTTATCTAAACTATTGGAATAATAATATATTGTGATATTATTATTCGAATGATGGTGTTATGATTATGGTATTCATATTTATTTATTATATGTCACTGAAAATTCAAAAACATCATCACTTAGTTTTTCATGTATAAATACATTTATCTAATATAATGAATATTGGTGATATAGTTGAAGCAATAGCTATGTGATTCTATAATGTTATTATCATTTCTTCTGATCTTGATTTCTTGTTTAAATCTTATTCTTAAGTAACCCTTGTCTCTTATAAGTTGATTTCACTCATGTCTATTATAGAGCATTTATTTTACATAGATGTAGAACTAATTATAAATATGATTCAACTAAGTACTCCCAAGTGATCACCCATCTATAATATCTTCACTTATTTTGTAGGACTGTTCAATGGAGAATGGGGATTCTATTATTCTGGTAGCTGGAGTGGTGTCTATGAGGTTTTCCTTGAAAAGACATTATTATTTTTTAATATTTATTAAAATATAAAAACATTTTTGGGAATATGGATTTTGTTCTTTTTAGTATATATATTGAGATATTTTATTGGTGATTTGTTGTATTTTTCTAGGATTGATGAGAGTAATGTATTCTATATGTATGATAGATACCCTTAGTGATAAACTACAACCCATGGCCTTTTGGTGGTGGGATTAAGGTGTCACACTTATCTTCACTACCAACCCGAGAGGGGTTCCTATGGGGGTGGGTCATGAAAAATTGGTATTATATTTTTTTGAGATATTGGATGGATTTTGGATTTATTAATAGGTGATTCTTTCATGGGTTTGATAGTAAAATAATGGAATTTAACATAACCAGTGAGAAAGGTATGGGACTGGATAAAACATAGATATTTAAGGCCTTTTATGAATGATGTCAGAACATTAATATCATAAAGATAAAATAGGATCTAGGTATTATGGTACCCTATGATCTGAATAAATAATTATGATATCAAAATAGGAATGTTTGAGTGGGAAAAATATACAAATTACAGGGTTGAAAATTTAGGAAGGGTGCATGCATCATTTTACTAGGTTTTATTTAAGTTAAAATTATATTTTTTTATTTATGTTGTGTTTTTTTGTTTATGTTATCATAAATATCAATATAATATTGTCCTTATAATTATATTTCAATCATTTTCAATTAACTAAATCTAGTTAAAATATAATTTTATAAAATATAATACATTATATGACATTTTAATTTTATGATATGTCGTGTTAGTCTTCTTAATTTAAAGTTTAATTCATATTAATTAATAAAACCTATAATATCATGATATGAATTAAAATTGTTCTTTTGAATATAGTTGTATGATAATATGATTTCATAAATGATGAATCATGTATAAAATAATTGTATATTTCATGAATGAATTTCCTATAATCATTCTTCATTAAGTTTGATGTTAATAAAATATTTTTGAAAGAAATGGTTTCAACAATATATTTTTAAATTTTAATGTTTATTAAAATAAAATTTATTTATATAATAATATGAAATGATAATTTGTGAATTTTTTAAATTAAATGAATTTTTTATGTATGATTTTATCTAATTAAGAAGCATGCTAGAGTCATAAATCATTGTTGCATGACATGTATGATTTAATGAATGTTGTGAAGTAGGTCTAACACATATTATTCTTAGAAGGAATTAATGATGCATAATTTAAATTGATAAATTATTTTATATGAATAAACTAACTATTGCAGAAAATTGTCTAAGATTGTTAAACTCTATAAAAAAATTGATATGAAATCATGTGAAATCTTGTGACATGTTAATTATTGTTTATCACATGTTGAACATGATGATTTCTAAATGTTATGATTTAAATTATCTACATGGTTTATTATTCAATGATTTGATTAAGTATGAAGTAAGAAAGATAAATATGTAACTATTATGTGATGATGTGTGAGAATGATAAAACATTAAAAAATAAATTAATGTAGTGAAAACATTATGATGTAATAAGAATGTGTAAATATTACATCATCGAATTTGAATATTCCATGTGTACCTACATTGAAATTGTTCCTTTAATACCGATTAATATAATGTGACAAGTTATTATCTTAACTGATTATATATTTTAATGCCTTGTTGATTATATTATTACATTAAGTGTGAAGCTTAATTATGTGGTTATTCATTAAACCATATCAAACTATATATTTATGAAATAAAGAATTGTAAAAAAATTTGATATCCTTGGAAATATTTGACACGATATTTTGAGTAGGATGTGGTTATGATGGGAATATATGATTATGAAGTGATGGTTACCTTGTGATGAAGGTGGAAGTTGGAAACAATAGGATTATTATTATCCACTATTTTCTTATTTCATAACTATTTTTCTTATTTTAAACCATTTCTTGATATTTTATAGTCTTTATTTGTTTATTTGATTATCGTTGGTTGATTATCTTTTGGTCGTTGATTTCTAAATTTCTTGAAGTGATATAGGACTAAATTTTTCATAATTATTTAATATTTATTAATATGTTAATCATTATTATAACTAATTCTTATACTTTCAAAAACTTTTTCAAAAAAAAATAAATTAATTAAAATAGTAATGATAGAATCATGTTATAATAATTAAAAATAGCGGTTGACTATGTTCAATCCTTGTTACTTTTATTTTTCATTTATTAATTAAAGAAATTATATTTGTTTATCATTATTTATTTCTAATAATATTATAATTCTTTCAAACTTATATTCATTAATATAAAGTATTTGTTGTTATTTTAAACTGAAACATGAATCTAGTTTTATTAGAAGACTTTGATGTTACATTCATCATAAATATAAATCATGAAATTTGTCCAAACCTTGTTCTCTTCATCAAAAATGAATTGGAAATGATGGATGATATTATATAGTCAATTGAATATGGATTATGTAGGAATTTATAATATAGGTTTGATATATTCCCATAGTTTGGAATTATCATATAATCAACATGAATAATCTGGTGCTCAATGAGTCTCTTATTCTTTAGTTGGTAGTTTTTTATAGTTTTTTAAGTAAGGTTTTTCATAGGTTAGTAACTCAACACCAAACTTTTTATAAAACTCTACATTGATTTTTAATCAAATCTAAAAATATTTTTTTTAAATGCATGTGATGATTTTATAAACATAAATAAATTTCTCCCTTTCAAAAAATAGTATTAAAAAACCTAAAGATTTTATTTTTTGAAAAGTGTTAAAGGTTATTATTTTCTAGAACCTTATTGATTTTAAATGGTCTATTTAAAATGGATAATTATGTCAAACTTATTTCCTTTTATGTTTTTATAGATTTCCTCAGTGTCTAGGATCTTGTTTGAGAGGGATATCCATCTAATTATTATGCTTGGGTATTTTTTTTATTTAAATTATTAAGGATGAGAATATTTGATAGGTATTTATAGTGAAGACTTGGTTTTCCCTTTACTTTTTTAGTTGGAATTTAATTTTTAAGTTTTTATTTTAATTGTTTTTAATTTGGATTAATTAAGAGGTATCTATTATAAGGGACCAGATTTTCCTATACCATCTCCTCCATCATTTTGTGACTCTTGAGGGGTTCTGGTAGAGTTTATATTATTTTTGGAATATTGGGAAGGTTGTTGTTGATTTTTTTATATTGTAATTTTTTTGTGATTTTTTAGTTTTATTATGGATTTTTGAGTTTTAATATAGATTTTTGTATAATTCATGATTGAACCTTATGTACTAAACCCATAAATTTTTAACACATACATTTTTACTAAGGACCCATAAATTTTCCCCTAAGATATAAAATTAACTTTTGAAAATGACCCTTATGTTTCATATTTGTTCATATTTTTAAATGTGAGAACCGTTCCTCAGTGAATAAAGGTGATTCATCATGTGTAAGAGTCATTTAACTCAATTTAATAGTATTTTCCTTTCTAATATGAGTCATTATATTGGTTTATTTTTTATGCATAGTAGTAACCCTCCACTATATAAGTCTTTTTCCATGATTTTAAAAGTAACTTTTCCTATAATAAGAGTCTTTTACTTTGACATTTTTCCTTTTGTAAGAGTAATTTTTTTCCATATGTAAAAATAATTCCCTTTTTGAAAAATATATATATATTTTTTTTAGTGAAAATAAAATTTTATGATTGAAAATTCCATTTCTTGTCATAAAACATAAAAAATTGATAAATTTGGGTGTAAAATAAAATATTTTACCACTATTGAGTTTTTTGTTATAATTTTAATTAAATTAAATTATATTAACAGATGAAAACCATAAAACTAAAATTTAAATGGAATATTGAAAGTGTTAACTATTTTTAATAAAAAATAAATATGTATATTAGAAACTGCATTGTTGTTCATGCATTTTGGGTTTTAAATTTGAGTATCGAACCTCTGTTTTGAGTTATTTTTTTTCTATCACACCTAAAAACCATAGAACCATACTTAGAGTCTTTTAAGATCCCTTTTATCATTTCCATCCCTTATCACAGAGTGAGATCATCTACTACAATCCTGGTAGGAGTTCCCTCAGGATTTTCATGTCATACAAACCTCTCTTCCTTTCCTACTAGTTTACAGTGTGTTATCAAGGCTTTATATCCAAGTAGGGAATTTATAATCCTTATTTTATCTTCTAAAATTTATGTTTCTTGATATGTTTTAGAACTATACAATCTAACCTTGTTGATCCCAAACCTTCAATTGTTATCCCATCAAAACTGATGATTGAATTCTCATCATTCTTCTTTTTATTGTTAACCCCTTTAAATGAATGATTGGAATTACTATTATTCATATTTATTAAAAATATCTTGTGGAATACCCATATAAATTATTATTGTATCACTTAAAACATTGATAACCCAATTATTCTAGGAAATCCTTCCGATACGGTATGTTTTTACTCTCAAATCGGGCTTGATGGTGATAGTTTGGTCCAAGGGAGGGGTTACTATATAATTATTCATCCCATTTATAAAATATTCCATCGGTCCTAGTGTGATTGTTTGGTCTGAGGGAGGGGTTAATTTTATGTTTATATCTTTTAAATTATATATTTTTTACTTTTATCTGGATTTTTTTCTTATTTCATTCATGATTTATTTAAATTTATAATTATTATTATATATGGATGATATATTGATTAAATGTTATTTGTTTGTAACTATTAAAATATGTGATTTTACATGTGAAATAATAAGTATTTTGGAAATAAAATTTTAAATAAGAAAATAATTTTTGTGATGGAAATATGAAACATTAGAATAATTCTATATTATGGTTCCATTATTGACTTTTCATACATTGTTTCATTATTTATTGAATCATTTTTTATATATATGTGTGTGTGTGTTTTGTTGTATTATGTTTATAATGTTATGATAAATTTTATGTCTAAATGAGAAATGAATAAATTAAAATATTTTATTAATAAAAAGTAAATTCATAATTAAAAAGGGTATATTGA
Organism: Viscum album; assembly: GCA_963277665.1. Taxonomy (NCBI): domain Eukaryota; kingdom Viridiplantae; phylum Streptophyta; class Magnoliopsida; order Santalales; family Viscaceae; genus Viscum; species Viscum album. The sequence continues at coordinate 802,983,685 of OY728148.1, read as the reverse complement.
ATGGTAATGAGTAATGTGGAATAATAAATATGTTCAACTAATTATCCTACCATATATTACTTAATTAATTAAATGAGATATGATAATTGAATAATTAATGGGTATATAAAGTATTAGCATGTTTATTATAGTAATATTTAATATTTTTCTCATGTTTTGGTGGTGATTATTAGAACATTAAATGATATAGTTGATTATCAGCTATTCCATTATTATTATTACTTTATATTGTATATTTTGATGCTTTATTTACTATTATTGTATGTGTCTGTTTTCATGATTGTTTGTGATTTTTTATTATCATTGACTATTTTTTATGTGACTAAATGGTTGTTTTCTTATTTTTCTATCAATCTATTTTACTATACATTCAGTTTTTAATGAATTCTATCCATGTGTATACTTGCACAGGATATAATGACTTAAGATATAGTGCACCCATAAACATGTTATAATGGCTCATGGTTATCACATGTATAGTTCTTATAGGTTATAATTGATTATTATAATGAATTTAATTTATATACTTACATGGTCTGTAATGTATTATGGTGTAGTGAATGTATATATACATATGTGGGCTATAATGGCCCACTGTTTTGACATGTGCACCTATTTAGGGGCTATAATGGAATAAAGTTGTAACATGTACGCAGTTCCCTCGGGTTGTGATAAATTAGGGTTATGTCATGTTCTACGTTTATGAAGGATCTCAATTATATCATGATTTGATGAGATAATGATGTAGTAATGTAGTGGTTGTGATATGGATGAGGTTATGGTGACGTTGTGTTGTAGTGATGATATGGTAGCTATAATGATATGGAGGTTTATGTGAGGTAGATATGATAGTGATGTGGAAGATAGATTATGATTGGTTGATGATATGACATATATTATTCTTGATATAATTAATTAAACATGATGGATGGAGAGAGAATATTTGTTTTTGAACTACATTAATTAATCTTATGTGAATCAAGTATCATTATACCATCCTCATTTATTAAAACTAATGGAATAATAATATATTATGATGTTATTATTTGAATTATAGTGTTATGATTATGTGTTTCCTATTTTATTATTATAATCCCCCAATAATTAGAATTCATTTCTACTTAATTTTTCTTATATAAATCCCTTGATCTAATATGATGAATGCAGATTATGTAGTTCAAGTAACAACTATGTGGATTTATAATGTTATTATTGTTTCTTTTAATCTTACTTATTTACTTAAAACATATTTTTGATTAACCATTATCTCTAATTAGTTTATTTTACTCATTTCTATCTTGAAACACTTATTTAACATGAATATAGAACATATTAAAAATATGATCTTACTTATTACTCTACGGTTCCCAACTCTCTACAGTTTCTTGAGTTGTTTTACAAGACAATTTGATGTATAATGGGGATGTTGTTGTTTTGTAATCAAGAGTATACTCTATGATTAATCCCTTTCATATTCCTTATTTTTTGTATTTATTAACATGTAGTAACATTTTTTGGAATATGAATGTTGATCTTTAATTTATATATATATATATGGAGTTGATTTTTTTGTTTTCTATATTTTACTATGATTTATTAGGATAATATCACCCATATGTGTGAAAGATATAATCAGTGATAGTTTTCAACATGTGGCCTATTGTATATGGGATTCGGGGGTCATATCTATCTTCCCTTCCAACTTATGTGGGGTTACAGTGTGGGTGGGTCATGGTTGAAGATATTCATAGAAGACAATATACTAAATTCATTTGAAATTAATTGAATGTTGAAGGTAGGGTAAGATCATTAAATCTGGGAAACTCTAGTGGCTATTCAAATTCAATATGGTGGATCCAAGATAAATCTAAAAGAGATAGTCCTATATGTTAGAGTTATGGAAGGAAGGGGCATGTTAAAAAGGACTCAAGGACAAAATATATGGATAAGTTATTTAATACCACTACAAAATGTAATAAATATGAACTATATCTTATTATTTATATTCCCATGTATTCTTGGATATTATACTTAGAAAATTTTTTATATTCAATAGCAGCAAAGGAATTTCAATGAAATTTCATTTGAGAAAATTTTCAAAATTTATATCTTTCTGAAAATGAAACTATTAACATTTTTAAAAAATTTATATACAAATTAACAACCAAAATATAAATTTCTAGATATTGAATAATGTTATATATATTCCTAAATTTTGAAAAAAAATAACATCTATTAGAAAACATTTTTATAATGTATATTTCACCATATTTTTGAAAGGATGATGAAAAACTACTAAAATTTGTATGGTTATCACTTAGGAAGTGAATAATAGGACACACTACATGGTTGGTGATCCTAATCATATGGTTACATGTTTGAATTAGAAAATATATTTCAAAACATATAATTTTAAGTTTGGCCATATGAGTGGAAATAGATTTCTACCATATATAAAATCAATTAACATTATATTATTTAAGAATTATATTAAAATAAATTATAAGAAAGACTTCTTTGAATAATTTTCAAGAACACCAATGGGAGGGAAAATAAAACATATACTTTCTAATGTATGGGGACCCATGCTGCTACATTCTGTTGGTGGATTGATTTATTATCTGAAAATCTTTAAGAAATAAATGAGACAATTATGAGTATTTTTTCTAAAAAAATAAGTATAATATTTTTTAAATCATCCATAAATGGAGGTTTCTTATAAAAAAATAAATATACATAAAAGTAAAGTGTTTGGGTCCAATACTATTTGTGTGTGTGATAGTTGGTGGTTCAGATATTCTATTCAAAATAATAAAATTTTTATGGATAATATGGTTTTTGGAATACCACAAAATATTGTGTGTAGGAACATATGAATAGAACATTGGTTGAGTATTCTGATAGTGTGAGGTTACAAGATACATTGTCGAAGGTTTTTTGGATTGAACTGTTTAACATAACAATATACCTAATAAATCATGGTCTATCTTTATTGTTAGGATAAAAAATAGCTATGTATGGATAATAAAAAAGGTGGATATTTCATATATTAATGTTATTATTTTAACTTAATATGTTAATAATTAATTATATTTGAGAGATAAGTTAGAAACAAGTACCATAAATGTTTTTCTAATAATTATAAAATGAATATTTTTCTAATCACTTCGGAGATGATGAAAATAAAAATATAATTTGAAGGAAAAATAGAAAGATTTCATGAAACTTTTCTCTATAAAGATAAAAATTATGTTGAATATAATAGTAGGATAAAGTAATCCTTGTATCATGAGTAATTTGAGTTTGAAGGTATGCTAGAAAATGATAATCTTTGGACTGAGAATTAGCTAAAGAACCCCAGTATGGAGGAACCACTTAGGAGATTCTAGTAAATATATATATATATATATATTGAATTATTTATTATTAAATAATGGTGTATAATATTAGTGTTCTGAAGAATAAATTCCAGAAAATGATTCCAATAAGTTGGAGTTTGAAATGAGGGATGAAATTTAATAATTTTATACTAATAAAACCTAGAAAATATTTTCTTTACTATAATGTAGGAATTTATTTCATAAAAAATGGTTATATCATGTCAATTAAGAACATGATGAAAATAATATATATATATATATATATATAAGTTAGGACTAGTTGTAAAAGATTCCCAATAGTAGGTGCGTTCAAATCATAATAATTTTTTTCAAGTTTTTTTAACCACAATTATAAATTTATTGAACATTATAGGTACATAGGGATAATATTTGGAGAAAATAGATATGAAGGATCAATTCCTTCATTGGTATTTGGAGGATAATTTCTATATGGTGAAACTAGAAGGTTTCAATGAATCTAGAAAATCATATCATGTTTTAAAAATCAATAAGAGTCTATATGGGTTGAAGTAAGAACTTGAGTTGTAGACTCAAAAATTTGATGCATTCAAGAGGATGAATTATATAAAGATATGTTACAAGGATCAAAGTTTTTATTTCAAATATTTTGGTAAATATTATATAATACTACTATTTTATGTGGATAATATTCTCATTTTTGTGTTTAAGAAACAAATAATAAATGAATTAAATATGTTTTTAGCCACTGAACATGAAATAAAGGACCCTGGAGGGTAAAATTAGATTATTGGGATGAGTAACATACTAGATCATATTGGAGGAACCTTGAAGTTTTAACAAACAGTCTATGGGGAGAAGGATTTGGTAAGGATCAATATATTGGAGGAAAAATCAATTTTCATTCCTCTAATATGTCACTTCAAGATATAAAATTTGCAATCACTAAAGTTCTTTGATGAATGTAACTATATTTCAAAAATTCCACACATCTATATTAGAGATTTTGATGTATTCCATTTTTTTACTTGACCTAACATAGTTCATACTGTGGGAGTTTTTAGTAGGTACATGAAAAATCTAGGACGATAAAAATTTTCGGTTTTGATGTGGGTGATAAGATACTTGATATATGTCACTATGATTTAATTTATATATGAATTTATAGGGATATGTGTATTTATAATTGGTCACAAATGTATATATTGGAATAATTACTACTGGTTATGTTTAGACTTTTGGTATCATAGATTATATAAGGGTGTTATAATTGTGTAATATTGTGTCATTGTCTATTAAGAAGTATGAATATATTTTTGTTACTGAATCAAGAAAATAAATTATATGGATAAAGATTTTTTAAAAGGGTTTAATATTGATAAAGGGAAGAATATGTTATATTCTGATAGCCAATGTGTGATAAATCTTGAAAATAATTAAGTATTTCATTCTAGGATGAACTATATTTAGTTTAAATACCATTTCATTATAAGATTATTAAATTATAGTTATTTAGACTTATTAAAATTTATTGAGATCCCAAATCCAGTCGATATGATGACAAATTTAATGGACATTGAAAAATTGAGGCATTATTATGCCTCAATTAGAATTTAGAGGCGATGAAGGTTTTAGATAAGAAATGAAACAAAGAATATTATAAGAGAGGAATATTTGAGAATATTATAACACATTTATAATTTTATATGTGTGGATTAATTTAAATTTTTTCAACGGTCATGTATTTTGAATGTTTTAATTCATTACAGGAGATGGTGGAGGTGGGTGATCATTTTCATGAGTTGGACATGGAGTGGGATTTGGCCCTTGAGAACATACAACACTGCGTACCTGATGAAGTATACTGGGTACCTAGTGGGAGTATATAGAGAGGTATAATCCCCAAGGGGTCATCGGGTGGCTAGTGACCCCAGAGTGGGTACCTGGTGTTGGGGATCAAGTACTTGGTAGACCCCTATGGTGTTTCTTTAATTTAAATTAATTTAATCAATTTGGATTATTTTTTATTAAAATGAGGTTTTTTTCTTATCTATTTCTCAATTATTCTTGCATGACTCCCCTTACTATTCTACAACCATTCTCTTTCTTTCAAGGATGGGTCGCTTATGTGTAAGATTTGATTTAAGTGGTGTCTTCCCTAATAGGATTTATAGAGGTAATATTTAAAATCCTCTTCAATATATTCTTGGTTACTATTTTTTTTATTCACCATATGACCCTAATTTAGGGTTCTTGTTATATTTTGGGAAATCCTATGAATGAAGTTGATTTTTAGATAAACTTTGATGAGATATCTCAAACTATGTTGATTTTGGTGGTAATTGAAATTTCTCTTTTGTTTGTACAAGTTTTCATGCAATGCATGATATGTGGTCATGATAAATATGTGTTATTGACCCAAAAATAATTTGAATTATTTATTTTGAACCCATATGAGTAGGGTACATATTTTTTGGGTCATTTGTCTTCTCTATTCACTATACATTGATGTTATAATCACTGATGGTCATGTGATTGAGATAAATGTGATGAAAGATAAACCTAGGACCCATTAAGGTGTTCCTTGAGTTATATTGTGATTTAGTGAACCATGTTAAGTTCATATTAACCTCCTTTTATAAGGGGATGTATGACTGTATCATGGGATAGTTGGGATTAGCTTCTTAACAAAATATTGTATTGTTATATAGACTCTTTTTCAAATTTAACATGTATATGGTGGAGTGACCTAATCTTTTAAACCAAATAGTTATGAGGTTATCATACCTCGGTTCATATATGATAAGTTTTTTGGAAAGTTTGGACCCATCTATTTCTTAATATAAAAGGTTTTCGGAACTTATCCAAACCTAGTGATGAATGTTGGTACATTATAAACTTACATTGATATACCATGAAGTTTTATGTAATCAATATTGATATTCCTTAGGGTTGAGATCATTATATACATGGGCCACCTTTCCCATTTTCCTTTATATTGATATGAGAAAGGATCAAGATGACTTAGGTTTGAGATAATTATAGACATGGAATACCTTTCCCAATTGTCTTTACATTGTTATGAGTCAGGATCGAGATTCCTTGGGGATGATATCATTATAGACATGGGTCACTATTACCATTTATCCTTATATTGATATGAGTAGGGATTGATATGACTTATAGTTGAGATCATTGTTGGTAGGGATAACCTTTATATTTTTTCTTTACATTATTTTGATCATGAATCAAGATTCATTGGGGATGATATTGGGATATAAATGGTCCACCATTACGAATATATTTATTTTATTATGATTGAGGGTTGAGATACCTTATGGATGAGACCAACATAGGAATGGGTATAACTTCCCATTTTTATTATATTATTCTTAGAAAAGTTCAATATGACTTTTGGTATGAGATATCTATAATTATGGTAATGTACTACCACCTTGACCTTATGATATTGTGGTGATGTGTTCATAATTGTACTAGAATAGGTTGAGGCTGGTATGGTAACTCCTAGGTTTTTTTATTCATTTTAGGGTTTTAAATTTATTTTTAATTTTATTATTTATTATTATCATTGGTATATCCCCATGTGTATGAGCTTGTATATTCTATATTTTTTTAGGTACACCATTTATGGTGGCTTATTGAGTTGTACTCACACCCAATAATGTCATTTTAATGAACATACATACTTTATGGTTTATTACATAGAAAGGGTAAGGTCCCTATTATTGATGGGTGAGTTGTAGTTCCATGGTCACAACTAGGAGATAGGATAATATGAGGACACAGGTCTAGATTTGTAGTTATCTCCGGTCTTTATTTTTTTGGACCATGTTGTATATGATTATCCCATGACTGATCGTATATAAATTTATAAGACACATGTGATATTAAAACAATTTATTTTGATATAGAAGGTTGTTTTATATTTAATCATGGTTAGATGATAGTTATAATTTCCATTTTATGTTTTTTATTGTGATGACTGTTATTATTATATCTTCCACTGTAATTTGTGTTTATCTATAAAAAATTGGTATAGTCATTCCATGATCACCTATAGACCCTCAATAATAGTCCGAAGACTTTAATATTTGGGGAGAAATTTCTAAGGTTATATGGAACTATAGGTTCATCAATGTTTGGGTAAGAAAGACTGGGGATGTTAAAATGTGGTATTTGAGTCTTTTTTTAATTTATCTTACTATTTAAAATATGGTAGTTGGAGGAAGGATGTTTTTGGGAATTAGGATGTTCCTTGTGCATAGAAGTAGCTAATCCATGTATAGGAAAGGTCCAAGTTACCAAGGACTAGATTAATATTCATGGTTTTTTAGTGTTACTTTTAAGTAAATTTCAAGAAATATGTTGTGTGATTTAAGGTTTATGGATTTACTCTTGGTCTGAGGTGTAAATAAGAATTTATTCATGCATCATATTCAAAATTTAGGATTCAAATGACATTAATGCAGTTTATTATGATCAAAAAAATTGATTATGATATAATATTTAGTTATTTAAAGTGTCAAAAATAACTTATAAAATGTTTTCCTAAAAAACTTATTGGTGTCTTTAATGACCTGTATAGTTACTAGTCAGTGATTTTCAGAGTAAATTTAATTTTTAATGAACTGAAATAAGGTGTATTTTTTATTTGGATATTTTGGGTGACTTTAAAGTATTTGGGTATGGAATTGAGAATTTTTAGATAGGTTTCAAGAGTTTCTGGGTGTTGGTGGATTATTAGAGTAAGCTCAAGATGGACCCATCACTAGAGTATGTAGTGGGCAGCCACTGAGTACTTTGTGTAGGTACACCGAGTACCTGGTGCCTACTCTAGTGGGGAATAACCCCTAGGATTCTAATCGTCCAACTAATGAAGCTAGATTGGGTGTCTTTTAGGGGATTAGGAATATCATGGGGTTCAAATTGATTTTTAGGTGAATTAAACCGATCATTTCAAGTTTTACCACTTCTATTTTCATCTAATGGACACTCAAAAAGGGGAATTTTAGTCATCTATCTCCCCTTGTTTATTCCACATGAATCCTCCTTCATCCTCCTTTGTTTAGTGGTCGATCAGAGGTTGTTTCATGATCCTATATTGACATAGGACCTTATCTTATTCCAATTGTCTCTTCTTTTACCTTATTCAAATTTTTGATAGTTCCCATATGGATTTATGAAAGATTCTATTAGAGTATGTTTGAATCGTCTCTGATGCTTGGAGATTTTTGGTGAGATAGGTAGAGGATTTCAAAAAAGGAGGAATGTTTCATGTTTCTCTCCATTTAAAAATAAATAAATTTCCTATTAATATTCCCTACGGATTTATCCATATTGGTTTAAAATTGTAAATTTTTTGTGTATAAATTCATGGGGAGTTATTTAGCAGGAATATTGGGGTTGTGGTTTTGACTATCCAGACACCATTGGTTTTCTTTACAACATTGTATAAATGCTCTATTAGTTTTTAATGATTATACCAATTTTAATTAAATTGTTTAATTAATTATAAATTTTTACATTTAATTGATTATAACTTTCAATATGAGATATTGTCATGAGACCACATTTATGATTGATATGATCTTGAATGTAGATAGTGAGTGTAACATTAAAAGTGGTAACTCTGATATTGAGGTAGTTTGTACCTTTAATAAAAAAACCATATATTATGTATGCATGTGATTGTGTTCATATGATTAGGGTATTAGGTTTAATATGTTGAACAGGGAATGGTTGTTTCCAAAGTGTATGTGGGGACATTATAGAGTGTCTGGGAGCACTATGGGTATCCTACGTGTTGTCCGGGTGATTGAGGGATTCCCAATGGTTATATCATCAAGGGGGTCATGACTAGTTGTTCTTAATGAACCCCTAAAGGGTATTGGTTCATTTTTTCAACTATTAATGTCTTAGGATTATACTTAGTGGTGTGAGGAAGACTCAAAAGTGACATTCCATCATGTGGTGCTTTTAGTTAGTGAATGGAATTTAGCTTATATAACGGGCTATGAGCATTTCCCTTAGGCCTTTGTATTTCCTAGGAGAGAATGGATTGATAGTAATATATATGGTATACCATGTTTATCCTAAAAGTATTAATCTTACTAGATGGATGGGATGTCTATAGTGGTTCATGTGTATGATTACACTTCTAAGGTGTGCCTAGGGAACTAAATGAGGTAATCAGAGGTATAGTTTCCCTTGGGTTTTGTGCCTCCATAGAGAGGGAAGTTGGGATATGCAAGTCTAGAGTTTTTAGAGGGGCCTCACATAGATTAATTAGTACAGATGAACATGTTGATTACAATTAGGTGGTGTTTTTGGTTATGGATGGGTTTTACTTACATTCCTGGGGTTGGATTTGGTGGAAGGATCTGATTTAATATGGCAATAGTTCAGGGAGGGGGTTACAAAGAAATAATGAAATCTACTACACCTAAAATTACTCAGGGAGAATTTATCTTGAGACCTCCCATGATACCCACATAGATGAAACCATTAGGTTGTACCCCCGGGGCATGTGATTGAATATAATGAATTCCATAGAGTGGTAGTACAAGGTTTGAGGTTAAAGGAGAAATCATGAGATGTCCCCTTTAGACCAATGGTATGTTTCCTTATATGGGACTAATAATTTGAGTTGATGGTTATAACTACATGTTATGTGTAGAAGTTAAAATTGGTTAAGATAAATTATTATTTATTTATAGGTCGACGCCCTCTTGAAGAGAACTTGGAATAGATGTATTGTTATCCAAGGTTTAGGATGTGGGTCTATGATTTATAGGTTTTTTTATTCATCTAGACTATTTTAAAAAATCATATCTAAGTAAAACTTAACTTATGAGATGGTTTGTTGGGGTTTTGGGTCACTAAAGTAGAAACGGACTTTAAAGTCAATTTTTACCTTTTAATGTTGGGTTTTGAGGTGACTTCTTTTAACTAAATGTTAAAAATATATTTTCAATGTCATATTTTATAACTAATGTTAATAATTTTTACAGTTGTGGTTATTTTGAAAATATAATATAAAATATAATTTTTATAACTTTTAACATTGTTTATTTGAATATATGGTGTGAAAAATAGTTTATCAGATCTATTATTCAAATAAAAAATGTGAAATAATATATTCACATAGGTTTTTCAATTAACTAACATCAAAATTATATGTCTTTTAAAAAATGATAGGGAGCCCAAAATTCTACCCAGTTGTTTTATAGATTCAATGAAGAAAATACAACTCAAAAATAAATATCAGTTGTAATGTTAAATTTTTATTTTAAATAATAAAAAAATTAGTTGGTAATAATTGAACTGAAATAAATATAAATAAATTAATAAAATATCATAATAATCAAATATATCATCAATAATTAAGGGGAAACATAGTATGAAAGTAAAAGAGATAATTCCTTGTATTTTACATCTATACAAGATTATTGATCATCACTAACGGAACTACATCCACCTCATTAAATTAAAAAAATATAAATATATATCATTGATATTTAGTTAATATTTAAAATATATAATCGAGGAACACTAAGTGAAATGAAAATAGGAGAGAAATTGTATGAGAACAATAGATGTGAAGGATGATTAAATATTTTTTTTATGGAAATGAAAAAAATAGCATTACACATGATTGATTTCAAGGTGTGAAGGGAAAACAAGTGAGAGAAACCCGAAAATATAAAAATATAAAATTTTCAAATTTTTTATGATATATCAATAGGTTGGAAAGTAAATTAGTGTTTACATGAGGTAATTGTTTTTATTTTGTGACATGTTTATATTTTTAACATAATTTATTGAAATAACCAATGTTAAAAATATATGTGTGTAGAAATTTTATATTGGTTATTAAAATAACAATGTCAAAATACACAAATATGAAAGGATTTCACATCATTTATTTCAATAACTAAAGTTAAAACCCTATACATGAATGGTTTTAACATCAGTTATGTCAATAACTGATGTCAAAAAAAACTTTACATGGGTTATATGATAATTGATGTTAGAACCCCATAGAGAAATCTATATTTTATACATGTGGGTGTTATGATACATCACCAAAAAAATTAATGTTTTTGGGTCTAGTTATGTCATGAATTTCCCTAATTAACTTCCTTTTTATTTCCCCTAGTCAACCAAGTAGATATTTTGGGATGCCATCTGGCATTTAGAAACCATAGTGACATTGAAAAAGATTCTACGAATCCATCAAACATTTATCACCCATGGCCAGACCGATATGGATCTGGAGACATCATTTAGAATTTATTACCCATGATTATATTGGTAGAGATCTTGGAATTACTATTATAATTTAACACCCATGGTTAGACTGATAAAGAGTTTGGGAATCTATCTAGAATTTCCTTACTACATATGGTTATATTGACTAAATTCCTAGAATTATATGTGGTTTACACTATCCATTTAATGGATTATAGATGAAGTACAATGAAATTGGACAAAGTAGGTGAGTTTGGATGTTGTGTTAGATAGGTTAACACATGTTGACTTGGTGTGACTGATTAAATATGATATACTACTAATTTATTTATTTTATACACATAAATAGATAGATATTATGGTGAATATAAAGGATATAATTGGGTTTTCCCTATTTATTTTAATTATCACACCCTTTATGGGAACATTGGTGCACATATAAACCCTTATCTAGATTTTAGGTTATAGGTTATATAAGAAATTTGACAGCAGTGGCAAGATGAATTTGGGAGATATGTCCAAGGAGGTACTCTGGTTTTTTGGGTAATGTCACCACTAATATTTTTATTTTAATTTGATCTTATTATTTTATTTATCTATTCAGTAATCCTTTTGAGTTTTATATACATGTTAAACATGGTACCATTATTTTTATTACATGTAGACATTTATTTTTATTAATCATTAGATCTTAGATGAAATTACTTTAACGACTCTGATATTTTATGATCGTTGGGTTATTTATCTATTAATTAATGTGATGATATAGAGAGTATAGTATCCCCATGTTTGTTATATAATCTCAATGCTAGTTAAAAACCTTTAGTGCACAAGGCGATTCACTTGAGGTCATGTATCACCACTGGATAGGTTTTGGTTTAGGAGATACCCTTTTGGGGCATTACAAAATATTATTAAAGAATAATTTTGGTTGTATAACTATTTGAGGGAATGTTAGATAAAGATAGATGTGGTTAGAACCTGAAAAGTACACCAGCCTTGTGTGTTTTGAACACCTATACTATTGAAGCCCAATTTACTAGGGGTCTTATATTTTTTTTTTATTTCTTTTCACTCTTAGGATTCAGGTATTTATTCGAGTATGATGTTTTTAGTTGAGGTTAATATAAATAATTTTACTCTTAGCCTAGAGTGGTAAGAGAGCATGATTTCATGAATAATGATAGGAACATAGGAATATATTTACATTTGTATGTATTCTTGTGTGTGTGGAATGGTTTTTGAAAGAAAAAATGGTTTTTAGGAAATAAAATTTTTAGAATATTTTTTGAAATAATTTTAAATTAATGAAAATTTCAATAATAAATTATTCAAAGTTTTATTAAATAACCTAATGGTGTTTAGTTAATTAATCTAAAATAAAATGATATATTTTTTGTCTTCTTTTTTGGAGGAATTTTTGTACATTCATTTTTATGGTAAATAAAAAATTTATATTGTGTAGGTCAAGTAATTTATACCATGGGCAAGGTTGGTATGCATAGTTTGTACCTAGGATGTGTCTTTTTTTGTATGAGATGTTTTGGTTTATGAGATACCCTTGATAGGGTCATGTTGGTATGTGGTGTTACCTAAGGAGGAAAATATATGGATCTAGATGGTGTGAGTCAAGATGATTGTAGAGGTAAGGTTATCAGTTACGCCTATCAGAAATTTGGTAATTCACTAGTAGGTAGTAGATCTTTCAAACCTTGTTTTAACTAGAGTATATTGATAAGGAATTCATTATAATGAAATTTTCATGGGATTTTTTGTCTTATATCAAGAGGTTCCATGGTATATTATTTGGATACCAGAATAATGCTGGATATTTGTGGGGTTGAGTGTTTGGTTTTATTTAGGTGTTTTCCTGGTTATGTTGGATGTAAACTCATTTTTGGTTCTTCATGAGAGGCGTGTTATCATTTTGGGTATATCTAAAGTTTGATGTTCTATTAATGGTTTTGATTTTGAAAATAGAATAGATCCTCTGAAAGGGATGATTCCTATTTTTATGGCTTGATACTATAAAATTCTTGTGTAGCATGTGGTCTTAAACAGTAAGATGATGTAATTTTATAGTGGGGCATGTTTTTAATACTAATGGGATATTTAAATATAGTATCAAGGAAACTTGTGGGTTTAAATGGTTAATGTTTTAAAGTAAGGTTTGGTGGGTCATCATGACATGACCATAAGGTGAGCAACATGGGGATAAAAAGTGATTTATGATAGATAGTCACCCATGGGATGCCCATTGTGGAATGGGAGTATCTTCAATGAGAAGTCCCTTAGTAAAACTACACTTGGATCGTGTAGGTTATGAATTATCATAACCATAGGTAACATGTTTTTTAGAGACAAGGATTTTATTTAGTATTAGTTGGGTTTCTTGAAAAATCTAGGCAGATCTATGATTGAATATAGAATGTGTTTGGTGGGTTGGTTTTTTATCTAAGAGGAATGTTTTGGATTTGTTCCATGGGTTATGTGTGATTCACCTTTAGGGGTTCAGAATATTGATGATTGGTGGTGGTGACTAGGGTTTAGTTAGGGAAATTTAGGGTTATTCATGATAACTTGAGATTATAAGACACAGAAGAAGGACTCATGGGTCAAAATTAATAGGTTTTGATGAGCGGGTCTTGTGTTTGGTAATCCTTGGTATAATTTGATATTTGGGTGAGGTGATGTTGGTGAGTAAAGAATATGAGTTATCATATGGTGGGTAGAAACCCATGGAATTCATTGATATAATTTTTGACTAATTCTAGATTTAAGAATATGATTGGGATGGGGTAAAATAAGTGTCACTGAGATGTTAAGGTATAAGTGGGTTAATTACTTCTGAAAACTCTTTGTATTTTATGATAATAATATATATGTAATTATTGAGTAAATTCAATGTTCCTGGTAACTAAATTGATGTGTGATTCTATTGATAAGTGTAGTATAACATATGTATAGAAATTTATGAAAGGAATGGTGAATCAAGGATACATTAAATAATTTAATTAGGAGATGAGGTTGAGATTAAGGGAAAATGTGTGGGTATTTTCATAGTGATTTATAGGTAAATGAATTATGGATAAGATAAAGAATTTGGTTTCAATAAGATCCTGTGTTTTGGAATGGGTTGAAAATTCAAATAATTTTTTGTAACTTTTCATTTGGAGGATGGTTCAAATATTAAATTAAATCCCAGATCAGAATTATGAGAGTTTTATCACTTAAAAGGGTTGTTTTTTTTGATGTTTTTAAGGCCTAAGAGGTGTATATTTAGTTTTTATTAGTTTTAGGAGAATCAATCCACAAAAAATCATTTTTGGGAAGATCAAGAAGGGGAAAATAGTTTGTTACAAACTGTGTGGACCTCTAAGTGGAACTTTATGGCCCTGATGGGGGTGGTGCATGGTTTGAAAAATCATACACCCATGTTCACATAGTCATGAAAGAATTCTATAATAGATTTTAAAGGAAGGGTCACAAGTTGTGCACAGTTTGTCAAACCATGTTCTTATCCATGTGGGGGGTGACCCCTTGGGTAGTATCTCTGCATGGGTTGTGAATGATTTTTCAAAATATGTGATTTTCAGTAAGTGATCCATGACACCTTAGATAGTGAGCCCACATGGATAGAACCTGGTTTTTCAGACTGTGAATCCTAATTGTGTGGCCCATTAAAGTGTTTTAAATGATCGTTTTCCCATCCTTTATTTTATATCCTAAGCCTCCTTGTCCTCCCTCACTCTCCAGTAGCCACTCAACCCCCCTCAGGATTTCTCTATAGGCTTCCATGAATCTCCCTATATTCATTTGAAGTGTATTGGTAATTAAAATTATCCTCTTCCTTATTTTATCTATTTACCTTGTTATATCAGATGATAAATCTATACTGTCTCTTTTCCCTTATTTTTTAAGGGTTTTTTAAATAATCCAACATATCTAATTCTATCTTGAATCAAATACTAATAATGGATGAGTGAATCATCCTAAGAATATGGTAGGTGTTCTATTTTCTTTTCCTTTAAAGTTTCATCATTTATAAAATTATTTTCATTAGTTCACACGTCATACCTTCCGTGAGTTTCTCCTAAAGAATGAAATATATTAAATTGAATCTATTAAACCACAAACATATTTCCCTTGAACTCCTTAGCATGGTTGGATGTTAACAAACTCTATCTGAACCACCACATAAAGTGAGTTCAATTAAATTTTAATAATGTTGATGTTGTCTATTATATTTAACCATTGAACAAGACCCCTTCTGGTGAGATTTCCTAGTAAAATAAATGGTTCAGATAAAACATGGTATAGATGTTGAAAAATGGGTTAATAAAATTATTTATTTAATGAATTTTATAATTATAAATGGTGTTTAGGAATGTGTGTTCCCATGGACTTTTGTATGTTATAAATGAATAATTTAATTGTATAGCTGAACTAATTGTGGAATGGATGTCCCATAGAATATTTTAAATGTTAAATGATATATGCTAATAAAATTATTCTACAAATTTATAAAAACATTGTTTCATAAGTAGGAATTCCTTATACATGATTAGTGGTTAGATAAATTGTATTATTCCTTGAGTGATACTAAAGTTCCACATGTGGAATGCCTTGGATGGGATCAAAGGATGATTGAGAATAATAACCTTGAATGATACCTAGTTCCCTAGAAGATTAACCTAGATAGTCTTACAGGTTAATATTATTATACCATGCCATGAAAAATACATGGTTCCCTATGTGATATACAATGGATTGTGTTAGAGGGTTATTTGTTTACACTATACCATGAGTGATACTTGAGTACTTACAGACTTCCAGGGACGATGTCATCAGTTAAATAGATTATGTTAATCCTTGGGTGATACTTGGATTCCTAATATGGAACTCATTGGATGGGTAAAAATGTTAAGTAAATAATGTTAATCATTGGGTGATACTTTTATTCCTGATATGAAACTCCTTGGATGGGTCCAAATGTTAAGTAAATTATGTTAAGTCTTGGGTGATACTTGGATTATTTATATGGAACTCCTTACAAAGGGTCATAGAGAAATTGAAATTATATTATACATTATTATAAAATGCTTTACCTTAGCTAATATACCAAAATTACTTGAAACATATAGAACCATTTATGATCATAATTAATAGTATGAATGCCTTATTCCCTCCATAGATCCCACATGACTCACATGATTATGCATGGATTATTTAGTTATGCCACGGGTCTTGGTTAGTACCATGTATCTATATATATAAATCCATATATGTTTATATATATAGGATATATATATATACATAAACTCTAATATATATAAATATACACACAAATTTATATATATATACATGGTAATACTATTTCAGAGAAACTTGCTATTAATCCCAAAGTATGTATGGTCACCCAAGTTTCCTATAAAGAACCTGAGCCTAACTTCACATTGTTTTATTTTATATTAATTTATTAGATAGTATCAAACATCATTGTTTGTGGCCTATTTAGTTTATTTCATTCCCTTTTTATGCCATCATTTGGTACCCAAAAAGACCTCTTGGTTTTAGGTTCAGGATCTTCATTTGTGCTTGATTTCTATTATCCTTATGAGCTAGGATAGAGTACAGAAGCTAAGGAATGATATAGTGCTCATAATGCTATTGGTGGTAGTTATTGATTTTTTTTATTTACCTATTATGTGTATATATGAATATTGAATGAATGTATTATGGTCATAACATGTTCATGAATTATGGTTCATTCATTTATTATTGATTGTCAGTTGTTGTTATATTACAAAGTCTTTTCTTATGAATGATTTCACTACACCTATTACTGATCTAGAGGGTATAGTCTCCCCATTGTACCACCTTTAGACCCTCAATGTTATTCAGCATCCTATGGTGTATAAGGATGTGAGCTTGAGGCCATGTGACTGACCGATGCAGGGCACTATATTAATGGATCCTAGGTTGGGATGTTACAAGTGGTATCACAACTTCTTTTCCTTTTTCCTTACTATTTCGGGATGGTTGATAGGAGACTAAGAATGTGTAATCACTTCATAAATAACTTTTTTTTGGTCTTCCCAACCCAAAAATGAAGAAAATATCATGTTTCAAAGGATTGGATTGATGTTCATGCCATTGTCATTACTGTTGATTATTATTTCACCTTGGTTGAATTTTGTATTTTCATTTTTTATTGATTTGTAGATATTTACCCTTAGCTTGGTATGGAAAGTAAGTGTTGTTACATGAATTATTTTATGTACATAGATATTCACATGCCATTCAAATTTTATTCTATGTAGATTTCAATTCTTGACTGCCGGATTATGTACCATGTTTATTTATGTACCTTCTTAGGTAATTATTTAACATGTTTTCCTGTATAACATGCTTGTGTAATTTTTTTCCATGTTTATCTGTATTCTCAGCTTATATAGTATCTTTTCATTCCTAATCTTATTCATTGACCTGTGATATCATGCATTATTATAATTAGGATAAAAAAATTGCTTCTTAAGGTGTCTTCATTAACCTAAATGGTGTTTTCCTGCATAGCATGATGTTGGAACCTTAATTAACCAACTACAACATGTTTGATCCATGAAACCTTGGTTTCATTGGTAGAAATATTTATTCATATGATTAAATGTGCTCTAATAACAATTTACAAAGTTTATGGGCCTTTATAAATTGGGATGTTTAACCCATAGAATCAAAGCATTACATATGAACTTGTAATATTCTGACATCAAAGGTGAAAACCTGGTTGAAATTACATTAAGTGGAAATTGTAACTTATAAATGATCATACTATTATAATTTGGGAATGGTAATTCTTCTCACTAAACAATGGTATATATATATATAGTATTTTACCTCTATTAATTGGACCTGATTCCCCATATGACTAAATTACTAAATGAAAAACTAGACCTAAGTAGGTTATTCGGGAATGTTTATTATTAGATAAACCCAGTAAGGGTGTTTTGAAAACATTATAGTTTAACTGTTATAGGTTAAACTTAAATGAACCCAAATTAGATTGATAGGACCCTAGTATATTCCATTACTCCTTTCCATTCATAGTTCTTATCCCTATGGTGGTTTGTTTATGATATAATGGATGGTTATTTAAAGTGTCTACATCCTCTTATATGATGTTACATATAAAAATATAGTGTAATATTACTCAATTGATCCCCTACTTAATAAAAGAATATTTCTCTACTTATGAGATTTATTATTGTGAAGATTTAGTAAATTAAAATTCCAATTACAACCTAAATAGAGTTTACTCAATAGCTTGGAATTGAAATTTTCAACCGAGCCTAGTTGCAAGAACTTATGGATAAATACACGATTAAAATTAATTCTATGAGATGAATTTTCTAATATACTGCATGGATCCAACTAAATAAAATTTTTAGTATCATATTTCATAAAACTAGCACTTGACCACTCATGTGTGACCCTCTTTAAATTTTTATAATAAATGAAAATTAGTGACAATGGATAAATTAAAACCTTTTGGTGATATCGATAACAAAAGTAACCTCATGTAAGGGATAAAATTAAAATTTCTTTGAGTTATCCTGAATAAGAATGTGAGAATTACTTGTAGGTTTTATTGACCTTTTAGTTGTGACTTTAGGTTGAATATTTACACCTTATAAAAAATTGAGGGGTTGGCTATTATGGTAGAAACCATAGAAATAGGAAACTGATGGAATTTTGAGATGATTTCTATGCGTGATAAATTATTTATGTTGATAATTCAAGTCGATTAGGACTCTTAGAAAATGAAAGGTCCCCCTTGGGTAGACGAGTGGTTTTCGGTAAGTTGAAACTCAAGGGAGTATTACTATATATAGAAACTTCGTGATTTTCAGCTCTTCATCCTCTACATTAGTAGTTAAACCTTTCAACATGCCCTCCCCTATTAGGATTCTCATATATTATTAGGTCATGGTAGCTTGGTGCTTGGAAAGTGATTTTTTATTCCTTGTTGATAGGTTTTAACCCTTATAGGTCAATGATTTCTCTATCTAATTCAGTTATAACTCTTTCAGATAGAGTTAATCAGTTCATTATATTCTAGGTAATATAAGCCCTTAAATGGTTTATAGTTCTCACTATAGAGAACTTAGGGATAATTATATGGAACTAGATACCCTATCATTTGACTCAGAACCTAGTAGGTCATTTTTAAATCTATGGAAACCTGCAAGAGACGTCAGCCTGGGGATTATATTAGTCTTTATGATAATGATCTTGATTTTATGTTCATTTCTAGACTAGTGTTCAGAGGGTACTTGAGACTTTTGATTCAATAATGGCAATGCCTTTAGTTTTTAAAATAACTACGAGTTCTTATTTAGTGAAATTAGATTCAAGTGAAGTGATTTCTAGGTGTCAAGACCATTTGACTAGTTGTTAGGTTTGACACTTAAATCTATGAAATGATGCCGTAAAATGGGTGATTGTGGAATAAATTATGGCACATGGTTGTGCCCAACCTTGTAGATGAGTTCTGAGGTATCTATTGGAATATTAGGAACTGATGTTCTATATAGTGTGAAAAAATTTAACTTTTTATTTTATAACCCATGGAAATGTGAGTCGGGTCTTGATCTAGGTAGAACTGAATAGTACACCCAATAAAAATGATAATTTAGTTCATGCGGGTTGTTCATAGTGACTATTTAAAATTGAACATTAGTGAATTTTCGGTTGTAATACATTGATTTATTATTTCAAGGAAGTTATACCTATAGTCATAGTGACCATATCTTTGGGGTAAATTAAATAAAACACCCTATGAGAAGGGATAATTCAGAATAAACTGGGGGACATGAGACAATAAACCCATAGGTGGAACTTGACGTACATGGTTGGGAGAAATATCACCAAGGATTAATTTAAGGAAAGGATAGACTATTTTTATGAGATCATGTCTTAGAAAGATAAATACATTCCCTTTAGCGGAATATTAGTGTACTCCTAGTTAGAGGTGATCATTCCCCGACCTTGGAATCTCCTTGAGTATGTTGAGAGACAGCATCAGTGATACACTAAGCTAATTATTTAAATATCTTTGATTGTTGTATGAATAATTCCTTATGAATTTTAATCAAGGATAAGTTTTAGGAAAACGTGATGGTGTGTAGTACACCATTATCAGTTAAAGGGTGGTGAACTTAGTGAATTTTTAGGTTCGAAGAACATGATTGGTTGTGAAAATGAATGATGTTTTGCATTAATATTTGGAGATGAGTGGGTTCTTAGTCATTCTAATCATTACGTTAGGGATTGGATATGTAATGGGTTTTAGTAATAATTTTTTAGTTATTTTCAGTGGTTATAAGGATTCTCCTAAGGTTGGGAGTAGGACATCGATCACTGGTGGGAAACCCTCTTGCAAGAGGGGTTGTAGAATATTGAGTCTGGTCATTGGAAGGTCATTTGGATCTAATATATCATTGATTATATGAGATAATGTATGGTTGGATTCCTTGTAAAATTCTAGGTACGATTTTGATTATGGAATTGGGTGAAGTCCAGATGTGATCGTTAAGCTCAGACTACCTTATGATGATCTATAGATGTTGGATTGGGATAATTTCAATTTTGGTTATATATAATGATGATATTTTTATTGAGGATTTTTTCAAATAGAATAAATCATAAAAATATAGGTTTATTCTTCAGTGATCATACTTGGAACAATCTCAGTACACCTTGGGATAAGTCTTTAGAATCTGGTTCTAGTGATGTGTCAGCCGTAGGAGTTAAGTGTTTTCGAGATAGATGACCAAAGGTTGTTAGAATTAGATTCTCTCAAATAATCTCATGTGGTTGGTGATAAATGACATTGGGAACTCCATCGGTATGAGATGGGTGTGGCTTAATGGTTTGTCCAAGGATTTTCAAATAAGGCCAACTCGACTAGTTAAAGTACAGTCAAATGGGATTCAACCATTTTGATATAATCAAGGATCGAAGGTAGTGTCTCATATGTGATTGGATTTTTTGAGTTAGGTATTGTTCCAAGAATTTTTATAACACTAGTTTCATGTTTGAATAGAAAATTTTGGTGGTGGAAGTACCGTGCCTCAAAATTGGCCCCTAAAAGACAGAACCTATGGTAGGAATCACCATAGGCTAGATAATGAAAAAGATAATGATAGAATCATGTCTCATGATGAATGGGCATGGTTAAGAACCATCATATAATTTATTTCATGGTCATGGATATTGGCTCACATTTTAATGGATTCAGTACCATATGTTTAAAGTGTCCCTTAGAAGTACATTTGTCATTTGGAAACACAACATGACCATTTGAATGAATCCTCATGACCCAAGTAGATCCAATAATGTTTTATTATTCCCCAAGGATTCTTGGTGATGTGAAGTACTCAGGTGGGGAGATTCTAAGATCCCATATTTTAGAATATGTTGAAAATTCTATGATTTTTTGAAATTTTCATTTAGTGGATGGTCTGAATATTAAATTGACCCTCAGATTGAAATTATAATAGTTGGAACACTTAAAGATATTGTATTTATATGTGTTTTATGGATTGAGAGTATTTTTGGTAGTTTGTATGATTTTCAAAATAATTTGGCACTAAATTTTTTTTTTAAGAAGAGTAAGAAAGGGCACATGGTTGGTTACAAACTATATGACCCTCTAGGTAGAACTATGCATCCCTAAATTGGGTGACACACAGTTTGAGAAACCACGAACCTGAGGCCACACGGTCATGAAAGAAGTCGACAATAGATTTTGGAGGAGGGAAAACTGGTTGTGTATAGTTTGTTATACCATGTTTTTAGATATATGAGTGGGTGACCCTTTGGGCAGTATATGCACACATTTTTTCATACCATGTGCCTAGACATACGAGAGGCATTCCACATTAGACAGTGATTCAGCATAGTTAGCTCATGGGTTTTCAGAATGTGGGGCCTAATAGTGTGGCTTGTTGAAGAGTTGTAAGTGACATTTCCCCCTATATTTTATACCCCAAGCCTCCTTTACCTCCCTTACTCACCAACATACACTCGACCCCCCTTGGGATTCCTCTATAGACCTCTATGGATATCCTCATTCTTGTTCTGAATTGAACATCATCGGATGCATTGTAAGAATATATGTAAGTATAAAGACTCTTATCACTATAATTTATATTTACCTTATCATATTAGATACTAAATACATTCATGATCTTGTCCCCTATTTTCAATTATTTTTTCTAATCTTCTAATTTCTCTCATTCCAGATTAAATCAAATCCTGATAATATATGAGTAAATCATCCTGAGCATGGGATAAGTGTCTAGTTTTCTTTCCCTCAATTTTTCATTGTTTATAAAATTATTTTCATTGTTCCTCACACTGTACGTTCTACACATTTCTCTAAAAACATGAAATATCATAAATTGAACCACTTAGATCACAACCTTTTTCCCTTGAAACCCTTAGTAGGACTTGAGGTTGATTACCATAACTATAACCACCAAATAAAGTGAGTTTGATTAAATTTTTATAATGTTATTTTTTCCCATTTTATTGAACCACATATATAAGTATGTGGATCAGAACCCATTCCCATAAGATGTTCTAGTAAAATAAATGGGTCAGATAAACCATTGGTCTTGATGTTGAAAAATCGGTTAATAAAATTAATTGTTTAATGAATTGTATCATTAAAAATGGTGTTGAAGCATGGGTACTTCCCATGGGATTTTGTAAGTTATAAATGAATATTTTAATTTTATATATGAACTAATTAGGTCATGGATTACCTCATGGAATTTTTTAAATGTTAAATGGGATGTGATAATAAATTTATATTATGTCTTGAGAAAACCTTGGTTTCCCAAGTAGGAATTCCTTGGACAAGCTCAGTGGTTAGATAACTTTAATTATTCCTATAGGGATACTTGGGTTCCTCATCCAAAATTACTTGTATAGGCTCATTAGATGATTGATATTATAATACCCTTGAGTGATACCTAGTTCCCAAATGGATTTCATTGGATAGGCTCAAGGGAAATGTTTTTGTACCATGCCATGAGTGATAGTTGGTTCCCTATGTGGTATTCCATGGATGGGCTCAGAGGGTTATTCCTTTACACCATGCTATGAGTGATACCTGAGTACTTAAATACTATTAGGGATGGGATCATTGGTTAAATATATTATGTTAAATCCTGGTAAGTACATAGATTTATGATATGTAACTCCTTAAATGGGTCCCGTGGTTAAGTAAAAAATGATAAACCTTGGGAAATACTTGGATTTCTGATATGGAACTCCTTGTATTTGTCTAGAGGTTATGTATACTATGTTAATCCTTGAGTGATACTTGGATTTCTGATATGAAAATACTTGTATGGTCTTTGAGAGAAAATGAAATTATATTACGCTTGATTAATAAATTCTTTTCCTTAGATTCTAAAACATAATTCCCGGAAACTTGTAGAATTATATATGATTGTCATTAATAGTATGGATTCCTTGTTTCTTCCTTAGACCCCATATTAATCACATTATTATTCATGGATTCTTGAGTTATTCCTTGGGTCCTGGTTAATACCATGTGTATATATATACATCCATATATGTTTCTACATATATGGGATATATATATACGTACACTCTAACACACACACACATATATATTTTTATACCTCATGATACTTGTTAACAGACACTTTTGGGTTAGGCTAAATCAGGTATGGTTAGTCATATGTCCTATTTAGTTACCCTATTTTTCCATTGTAAGTCTTTGAAATATATTTATAATTTTTTTCAGAGTCAGGCCCCCAAACAACATGATATTTCATGTCTCGGTGAGTTTGGAATTGATATTATAAAAATATTAAATAAATTAATATCATGCAAGTGTAGTTTATTTTAAAAAGTGTAATAAATCATAAAATTGGTCTCACATTGTAAATCAAATACCAATTTAGAGTTCGTAATGTAAGGTTTAACATAGTCACAACCTAATATTAGTCAGTATCATATGTTTAGTTAAGGCATCCTTTGGAGGTGAATTTAATCAAAATAAATAATTAAATTTATTTATTTTATTTAAATTTCCATGACCTAATTTTATCTATAAATATCATATTATAGAAATTATCTAGGTTTATGCACATAACCCTGGGATATTGGAGAGATTCATTTGATATTCTTCATTAGAAGATCAAGATCGGAGGAAGATAATTGATCAGATCGAGGTGGATCGAGAGGAAACAAATTCAACAAGACTTATCCTTCAACAGAGAACACATTATTTACCAACAATCAATCCCAAATTAAGTTAAAAATCATAAATTGTGTATTTCCACCTTTTTTATTAAAATATTGAGCATTAATTTATTATCTTATTTTAATTTTTGTGATCACATATTTTTCACATGATCCTCGTAGATGAGTTAATTTTTTTTAATTCATTTTATTATTGATTATATCATATTCTAACCCTAGATTACTGAATATAAGATAATTTTCCAATAACTCTGGTCCAATGTAATTTTAACAAATATTCATGTGACTTTCCCCACCCGTTCTTCACTTTCTTCATCGTTGTTCCATGAGGTCATAGTTCAACATTGTTGGGGCGGTTTCAAGAGTGATTGAACCCCTGGATTCATGGAAGTTTGTAAAAATATTAAAATATTTGTGTTTATTGTATATATAAGGAAATATATTGAGGTTTAGGTGATAATTTTTGGTTTCAGGATCCAAAGTGGTGATGTAATCGGGCAACAAGTGATGGTAGGAATGGTGGTCGACATTATGTGCTTAATGTAGTTTGTTAGATTCAATTTTCTAGAAATTTGAGGCTAGGAAATGATGGACATATTGGATTTACTTTAATTTAATGTGTTCAATAGGTGAGATTTGTGATAGTGAGTCTAGATATGAAAACTATGTGAGGAATCCATGGATTCTATAAAAAATACTATTACACACCAAGTATCCTAGAAAAACCCCACTGGGTGTATCCCTTCAACTATAGAACTCAGGTTTTAGAAAAATTTAAAGATCACATGCCTTATGGCCGAACCCATGCACCATTTGACCCTCCTCGGGTGGCTAAACCCTGTGCCAGCTAGCACACACCCAGGACCCCATGAAGTTAGACACACAATGTACTCTAGAATTACATAGGCATGGGATGGTACCCAAGCATGTCCAGGTACACAAGTAGGCCTCGAGTCGCCAAAAAATTCCATGTACCACCTATACACACCATGTATGATGACATATATTCCAAACCATATCTAGATTAGAACATTTATATGAGATGAGTTAGGGCCACATGACATGTGAACCCCCTTACACCCAATGTACTTCCCTCTTAAACTTTTCCCTCTTATATCTCCTTCATTTGGACATGTATTTTGGCCCGTGAGAAGCCTATATAGAGTAGTTTTCCACATAGAATGTGGTGGTGGAATTATTTGTGTCATACGAGACATGATACAAAATGATTTGAGTGTGACACCACTTTAGGAGATGCTTGATGGTGGTAGTGAAAAAGGTAGGATCATCAGATAGATGGTGGGGTCAGTACTCCCATGTTGCACCAAGGCAAAGGTTACCCATATTACAGAAGAGATTTTGGGGTTAGTATTACCCTATCACAATTGTGATAGAATTACCCAAACTCTTTATATATATATATATATAGTTCTCCCATACATTGTCGTGTGTTATCTATCTATAGATCGGTACACCCCCATCTTCGAGCTTTGATGTGTTAGGGTCCTCTAAGGGAGTTGTGGCTCCCACAGATGTAGAGCATAGTAGTGATGATAGAGACCCTCTGCACATATTCTAGAGGGGTTATGTTTGATGTTGGGTGTCAGTGATAAAATTTTAGAGATACAGGATTACTCATTGACTTTTTCTAGATTGTGAGATGGAGACCCCCTTTATCTCTCATTTGGGGTTTCTTTACAAGCATATATATGTGTATCTATTTGGTTTAATTTCTCTATTTCTTTAGGTTGAGATTAATACTGTTCTTATATATTTTTATCACTATCTTTTGATTTTTATTGTTCCCTACTAGGTATGTACATAATCACCCCTACATGGGATTTTCCATCACTTTTCATGTCTTATAAATATGATTATAGCAACCCAATCCTTTTATATAAAATGTTTCATGGTTTTAAGCATAATTAATCATTAGAGTACAAGCCAAGGATCGTTAAGTATAGTGTCTTGGAAGACTAGGAACATATAACATAAAACATGGGGATAAAAAAAGACACTTCTTTATTTAATATCCATAATGAGCTCCTAACTTCCTTTGAGCCCTTACATTTGTATAGGGTACCTTGGGGAACACATTAACAAATGGATGAGCCAAAAATGCCCAGTAAGGGAATGAACATAATGATACATTTCAAGCACATGAGTTAAGAGGAATGACATAATGATATCCAAAGCATGAAAATTATGAAATCATTTAATATAAGAATGAGTTCATATAATGGAATCATATAAATGTGGAAGAATCATAAATCATATCTTTATTACGAGTCAAGGCTAACTGCCAATCCCGTTTCCCATTTTAGTATGGGTCAAGGCATACCGCCAATCCCGTTTCACATCGCATCTCATGAGTGTTATCCTTACCCAATGCATTGGAGTGCTATCTGGGTGCACCCATATTAACATTATCATGTATATTCTTGCCACATAAATATTCCTACCACATATACAATCATACATAATCAACTATACATAAACATAAGGGTACCCATGGAAAGGATTGGGTACCACCATCATGAAATAAATCATAACCCATGGGTGTATCATGAAAGTGTCCATGTAAGGAAATAATTAGAAAATAAATGGAATTTAATAGGGTAAAATAGGCATATAACATGGTAAGTGGTTTCAAACATAAGTGACAACATATGAGAAATGTATTTTAGAAACATTAGCATTAAAACATTTTTGTGCGGTTTTATGGAAAATACTATAGAGCTTTTAAAATAGTAAAGAATACATTCTTTTATATAAAACTAGAATTGAACCAAGAAGGTTTTCACAATAAAAATACTGAATTTGGAAAGACAATGGTGTCTTAAAATAGAGGAAAGAGTTCACTTCAAATTTGAGTAAAAATTCGACAAGTCCCCTTAAAATACGTTTGCTTATCGGAAAATTCTAAGGAGGGAATCTTTCAAAAACATGTATATCCATGAAAGATAGTGATGAAAGGGTATTGATATTATAATATTTTAAAACTATACAGAATTCATAAAATTCAAATAAATATATTTGAAAAAACTATTTTTAAAGAAACATAAGGAAACCCGAAGGAACAAAGAAGGTTTGGGTAGAATTCGTTACGATTTTACCGGCATGGTGTTGGGTGTGACCAAGAGGGATTGATGAGAGAGAAATGGGGTTTCTCATCACTTATAAATACGTAAGGAAGTATGGGGGAGGTTATTAAAAATACCCCATAATTTTCTAGTACACATATAAAGGCATAGTATAGAGGACCATCTTGATTAAGAGAGAAAATGAGAGGATCCCTTACTTCAAATCTGGTGGTGTTCTCCACTTGTTATTAATGACCTGAATAAACAAATTAGAATTATTAATTCATAAGTACAGAAAATATTCTATGTGTAATTGATTTACTATAACCCTTTTTAGTTCATTAAAATCTTTTTTGATTAGTTACAAGGTTCAATTTCATTGTTCGGGCTCGTTTGTTTACTTGGCTTTAAAAGATCGGTTCACTTATATTCAAGTTTGGATTATATAAAAGATGAAAGTGGTTGTCCAGAATTGAATTTATATTATTTAGTTCATATACAGGGTATTACATGGTATTAATCTTAATTAGGTTACTTAGAGTTATTTTGAGTTATTGAATATATAACCTTGGTGATAACCGTTTTTGTTATTCGGTGGGTTTGATTACAGAGAATGTGTTTTGATTTATAACTTAATTACATTTGTACCAAAGTATTACAGAACCAAAAATAGGATATATTACATATATAATAATCTGTTTCAACCATAACACAAATGTTTTCATGACCATAATTAAAGATAATAATAGAAATTGATAAACTGTTGTCCTTGAATGTGCTAAATTAGCACATCTCAAATAGTGCTTTCATTTCTTTCAAATAAAAAGGCGGGGAAAGGGGAAAAGATAATGAAATATACCACTACCATGAAGAAATTACAGTACATGTATGTTACTGGATTTAGCATACTATTATGGTGAATGGAGGTGAGGAAAGAAAATAAAAAAGAAATGAACTTAAAAGAAAAGAAGATATTTGGGAAGAGGAATTTACCTCTTGAGACTTCCTCCTTTGAGAACCTCTTAAGGGGAGAGGTTTTGGTATTTTGAGGAGGATGAGAGCTTTTGGATGTGTGGGAGGAACTTGGGGAGAGATTTAGGGAGAATAATGGCAAGGCACAAGGCTTGAGAGGAGTGGAGAGAAGAGGGAGTGAAGGGGGGTTTTATAGTGGAGGAGAGGAGGGATTTCATGATATTATAATCATTAATTTATTATTTATTCCCAAGACAAGGAATATTAAGAATTACATGACCAAGAATAGTAATTTTATCATGTGATCCTGAACCAAGTGGGCTTATATCAGCAGAACATCATCGATGACTCAATTAATCCATTATTTAGCATTTATTGTGAATTATCGGATTCTACTATTCATAAAAAATTCAAGTATTTCAGAAAAATCCCAAAAATTCACCCTAACCATTTTTCAACGTGTAGAATCCAAAAATGAAGTACATTTTTCAGAAATAATTTTCTAAATATGATTATTTTAATATTTAAATAAAATTATAATTTATTAACAAAACGAGTTTTAAAATATTCATTAACTCATTCTAAAATATAGGTATATCGTACTTCCAACGTGAATATTATTTTTATAACACCATAGGTGAGATTTCTATTCATTAGGTTATATCACTATTCATAAGGGTATGTTACTATTCATTAGGGTAGGTTACTATTCACCAAAAATTATTTTTGTTTTATTGGACTCCAAAAAACATCTTGAACACAACCGTGTATACTGGATTTTCTATATTCCAAACATAGAAGTGACAAAATTATGTTTAAAGGTCACTTATCACATAGTAGTTCATTATGTTGTGCTTTAATGTGATTTTATGACATAAATATAAGAAGGGAATTTCCATTGAAAAACTTTGGGTCATTACATTCTTCCCCCTTATGAAATTTCTCCCTCGAAATTTCATTTTTCATACTAAGAAAAAAATAGTTGTGGGTACTTTTCCTTCATTGCTTCCTCCAATTCCCATGTTGATTCCTCAAACTTATGGTTTCTCTACAACACTTTGACAAGATGAGTTTTCATGTTATGTAGAACCTTATCTCTTCGATCCAGAATCTTTACTGGATGCTCCTCATAGGAGAGATCATCTTCTAGCTGCACCACCTCTGAGCTTAGTACATGTGAGGGATCAGGTATGCACTTCCTCAAGATTGATACATGGAAATCATCATGAACTTGAACCATATTCGGTGGATGTTCAAGCTGATAGTCCATGGCTCCTATGCTGTAAAGGATCTCAAAGGGGCCAATATACCTTGGGATTAGCTTCCCTTTCTTCCCAAATCGCATGACTCTCTTCCATGGAGATATTTGAAGGAAGACTTTATCTCCAATGTCAAACTCCAAGTCCCTTAGATAGTTATCAGCATAGCTATTTTTCCGACTTTGAGAAGCTTTGATGTGTTTCTGGATGACTTGAACCTTCTCTGTCATCTCTTGAACAAGATTGGGTCCAAGTAGCTTCCTTTCTCCAACTTCATCCCAATAGGTTGGAGTTCTACATCACTTTCCGTATAGAGCTTCATATGGAGTCATCTGAATACTCGAGTGGAAGCTATTGTTGTATGAGACTAAACCAATGGGAGATGCTGATCCCATCCACCTTTGAATTCTAGAGAGCAGGCTCTAAGCATAAATTTAAGCATCTGAATAGTTCTTTCATACTGGCCATCAGGTTGTGGGTGATATGTAACACCCCAAGCTTCTACGATACGTTTCCCTTCGAATAATGCGATAGCGTGTGTTGTACACAACCTCGAGTTCTAACACACACCACAACTAATTAAACTAGCCGTTGTGAATAGTAATACCTACTTTTTGAAATTATATATATTTTATATTTGAAAATGGACTTCATTTTTGGACTCGGAATATCGAATTTAGCCTAAGGTGAAATTTTGGTACTTTTCGGATAACTTTTATATTTTGATGAATAGTGAAAATTACTAAATTTTAATTAAAAACAACTTTTTTAATCAAAATAATTAATAGTGATAAATTGTGAATTTGAGTGGTTTTAAAGTATATTTAGAATATGTTTTTACCATTTAATATAATGTTGGTCATTGGACATAATTTTACAATTAAACCGAACATAAACAAGTGTCAATCTTTTGATAGTTATTACCTCTTAAAAACACGCTTTTTGTTTTGACAGCGGGAATTAATTTTAAATTAATTTCTGCCACTTCTGTGTTTTGAATTTAGAAAAATGGATTCCATATTTGGAATCAGGATGTCCAAATTGTGTAAATAGGTAACTTTTATTTTTAGACATTTTGAATAATTACTGTGGTAAATATTTTATTTACCATGGTTAAGGGTAAATCCGGTAAATAAGGGTTAAACAAATAATATTATAATAATACAAAATTAACCTAAAACATGTCCTAACCTTATTGGTGGAAACATACCCGACCATGAGCATCCTTGGGTCAATTTGGGGACCCCTTGGATCCACTTGTATGTGGTAGGGACACTTTATATTAATAAAGTTAAAATAAAAATAAAAATGGCATAAGCTTACATCTTTTAGAAGAACAATTTTTACATAGGGTTATACATGTTGGATTTTAGATTATAAATATTCATTAGAAAGATAAAAAGATTTCCTACATAATGATATTTTATTTATAATTTTTAGACATCAAATAATTTAAATTATTAATGACACAATAATGATGCAATGTTTACCTCATTAATAAATCATTTAAATAAATAAGATTATAATGATTAAAATATTATCTAAAACCTGTCCAATTCTTATTGGTTGATGTTATTTAGAATATGAGTCATCTTATATTCGACCTCAATGATTTTTGGACCATTATAAACCGAATATAATTATATTATAAAGTAATACTTTCACTCTTTCCTAAAGAGCCCCTCCTCTCCCTTATAAAAGGAGACCACTTCTACTCATTCCTCACACCTCTCAAGCCACTTGGCTCATCCAAACTCTGCCCAACTAAGCTCCCCACATCCCTCTACTCCTCTTTGAAGCTTCCCCTTAGGAAGAAAGCATTTCAAGAAGTCCTTTGGTTCCAACCAAAGTGAGTTACCTAAATTAAAGGTAACGATTTCTCTTAAATTATTTTCATTTATTTTGATTCTCCAACCCCCAAACTCTTTTTATTTCCTTTCTTTTGTAACAACACCAGTATCCTCAATATACTAAGATGTTGTTATAAGAAGGATTCAAACTACACATACACACAACTCCATCTAATGGATGATGAACATAATGTTTCTGTGGATGGCAAACTAACGCCTCACGAAACGATGATTGTTCAAATACATCTTACCGCCTCTCATGGTGGCCATTATGATGGCACTGTAATTAAATATGATATTAATGATATATATTTTATATATAAGCTTCTGTAATTCCATTTTATTTCATACCATTATTCGTTTCATGTTGTATATACATACGATAATTTCATTTGAGGAAGTGCGGACTACCGCCCCCTTAAAATGATATGACTCGTTCATACCACACATGGAACGTATAAAGGATGGTGTTAATGAACTTAAGTAACATATATAAAATATTATATTATACTGGAATAGTAATATACCTATGTATCATTTGGATTCAATTCTTTTAAAATAAAAATTAAATGGAAGTAGCGTTCGTGCGTACGTAAGGACTACCGTCTCCACGAACGCGATCAGATTCATTATCCATCGTATCCATTCAAGTATAATTATCATTTGATGATTTAAAAATGATGTTTAAGGACTTGATACCATTCTGGATTTGAACTTATCCTTTAAAAACATGTCTTACGTAACAAAACATACAAAAGCAAACAAGTAAGTTCACACCCGAAACAGCGATAATACTAAGATATTATTATCAAATCAATATTAAAAGATTATATATGATATCATATTAATGTATATGATTCTTGTATAATTTAATAACAATTATTTCACCATTATACAGGAGGTTAACCTACCCCAACCAAGGAAAAGTACAAGGTAAGGGTTTATTCCACAATCTCTTCATTATCCGAGGTTGTTTATACGTAATAATCTAATGGGATATCTTTATCATCCACATCCATGTTTCTTAAAAATGTATTTCAAAAAATTTTTACTATTTACAAGAATATGGGTTAAAGTCATTTATACCCTTGTTTGACTTTTTATAAGAGGTTTATAAAGGAATCTTTCCGTCGTTTTCAAAACAAGGTCTTTTTTAACCTTTTCGACAGAATTGAGGTAAGAATGTTTTTTTAACTTATACGGCGGGTGCGGTTATTTTACGCCGTTATAAAATCTTCAAAGCTTTCCTTACAAGCTTATAAGAATATTTTCAAGAAAATGTTTTATTTTATATGGCTCTTAAATGATTTCAAAAAATAGAAAGAGATATTTCTCTAAAAAGTGTTTTGATTTCATCTATGTCAACATCCTTCGACGAATTTTACGCTTAATTGAAGTTGATTTATTATGATACAAAACTTCTATATTGTATTGAAGGTTTTGTGATATGTTTGACTGTGGATGTGCTATTTTTATACCATTCATAGTTTATGGTGAAATTATTGACATTTCGTATGCTAGTTTTAATACGAATGTTTATGTTATGTTTAAACCTTTTCATATGGGAATGCATTGGACTTAATATGTGACAGGTGGAGCCCGCTATAGCTCCTCGATGCATCGGTAGGTCTCATGAGACAAACTAGTGTCTTGGCACAAGGCCTTGACAAAATCTTATTTGTAGTCTTGGCACGATGCCTTGGCTATGTGGTTATGATAGTCTGGCATTATGCATTCCAACATTATGAAAGTGGTTATTGATTTTTCATGTGATTATTCGATTAGTAGAATATCCATGTGAACAAGTAAATGGCATTATTTCATTTTACTTTTGCCATACTATGTTGAAGTTCAAGTTTAAAAGGCTTTTGTTTTAGTAATTCATTGCCTTAAATGTTTATTCTTATTTTTGAATGTTCCGCTATATTGTTATCCTTACTGGGCATTTGAGCTCACCCCTTTTCTATGTTTTATTTTTCCCAGGATGTGAAGATGTAAGTTATGAATGACCTGCAGGGATATTATGAGGGGATTATAGTGTGGACTGTGGAAACATTATGTTGTTGTAGTAGTTTTTCATTTTATGATGTAATGTAAAACTTATGAATATATCTAGTGTTTCCAAGGCTACTAAACCAATCGGTCTTTCGAGATTTGATCTTTCTTGTGATCATGCCAATGTTATGTAATTAATGCACCGACTCTGGGTAACTAGGGTCGGGGCGTTACATGATAGGTCGTGCTGAAATTTAATTCAGTACTCAAAAAATGTTGAAGGCTCCTCCAGAATTTAGATGTGAACCTTAGATCATGGTCAGAGACAATTGAGAGTGGAACACCGTGCAGTCTCACCACTTCCTTTACATATAACGTTCCAAGTTGTTCAAGCGAGAGATCTTCCTGAATAGCAATGAAATGGGATGTCTTGGTGAGTTGGTCAACCACAACCCATATCGCATTATTTCCCTTTGACGTCTTCGGGAGACTCGTGACAATGTCTATTATAACATTTTCCCATTTCCATATGGGTATAGTCAATGGCTGCATCATACCTTTGGACTTTTTTCGCTCACCTTTAACTTGCTAACATACCAAGAACCTTGATATATATTCTGCAATCTCCCTCCTCATGTTATCCCACCAGAAGTGTTCTCAGAGATCACGATACATTTTGGTACTCCCAGGATGGATAGAGAAGGTCGAGCTATGTGCATCATTCAATAGCTCATTCTTTATCTCTAAATCAGATGGTACACATAATCGTTTCTCAAATCTTACAACTCCTTCCTCATCAATTTTGAAATTGGAGAATTTTCCATTTTTAACAGCTTCCACCCTTTTCTGAATTTTCACATCCTTTCTTTGAGAATCCTTTATTTTCTCCATGAGGTATGGTTGAGTAATCATTTGATAAAAGATTGATGATGTTCCTCCCTTAATGATTCCCTTGTCCATCCTTTTCAAATCTAAGAAGATCGGATCCTTTTCAATTCTCATCATTGATAAGGATGCAAAATCATTTCTACTTAGAGCATCTTCCACTTTGTTTGCTTTACTGGGATGGTAGTTGATTGATCAGTCATAATATTTGATGAGCTATATCCATCTTAGTTGGCGCATATTAAGCTCTTTCTGTGTGAATATATATTTGAGACTCTTGTGGTCAGTATATATCTCACATTTTCCCCATAGAGATAATGCCGCCAGATTTTCAATGCAAATATCACAGCCTCCAACTCTAGATCATGAATGGGATAGTTCTGCTCATGGATTTTCAGTTTCCTTGAGGCATATGCTATCACTTTATCATTTTACATTAGCACACAACCTAAGCCTTTCTTAGAAGCATCACTATACACCACAAAGAGTTCTCTACTTGAAGGGAGTGTGAGTATCAGCACAGTGATAAGCCTCTTTTTCAACTCCTTAAAACAATATTTGAATTCCTGTGTCTAGACGAACTTTACACCCTTTCGTGTCATCTTGGTCATTGGGTTTGAAAATCATGAAAAGTTCTTCACAAATCGTCGATAATACCCAGCTAGACCTAAAAATCTGCGGATCTATGTTACAGAATTTGGCCTCGACCACTCTTTAATTGCCTTTGTCTTGGAAGGGTCCACAGATATCCCTTTCCTGGTAATAAAATGCCCCAATAATGATACATCCTCCATCCAGAACTCACATTTACTCTACTATGCATACAAATTCTCTCTTTGCAATGTTTTTAACACAATTTCCAAATGCTCCTCATGTTCCTCCTTGCTCTTAGAGTATATCAGAATATCATCAATAAAGACCACCACAAATTTGTCGAGGTAATCTCTAAAGACTCAATTCATTAAATCCATGAAAATTGCTGGATCATTAGTGATTCCGAAGGTCATCACTATGAACTCATAGTTTCCATACCTCGTTCGAAAGGCAATATTGGGAATATCATACTTCCTCACCATTAGTTGGTGATATCCCGACCGAAGGTCCACCTTAGAGAAATAACTGGACCCATGAAGCTGATTGAACAAGTCATCTATTCATGGAAGCGGATACTTGTTCTTTATAGTGATTTTATTGAGCTCACGATAATCAATGCAGAGGCACATTGATCCATCCTTCTTCTTGACAAAGAGGACTAGAGCACCCCATGGTGAAGCACTCGGGCGTATAAAACCCTTCACCACATTCTCCTGTAACTGCTTCTTTAGCTCTTATAGATCTACGGTGTCCATTCTGTAAGGTGTCTTTGAGATTGGCAAAGATCCAGGGATAATTTCAATTGATAACTCAACCTCTCGGTCAGGGGGAAGACCAGGCAACTCGTCGGGGAATACATCAGTGTAATCCCTCACTATGGGCATGTCTTCAAGCATGATTCTCTCCTTTGTCTCAATCATTTGAGCTAGGTATGCATGCTCATAAGGAAGAAATATCCAAACTTGAGACGAATATTCTAAAAGAGACGCATCTTTTTCCTTGCACTTGTAAAGAATTGTAGGATGCTTCAAGATGTGAAGAGTAACCTCCCTTTCCCGGCAGTTGATGTTGTCCTTGTACAAATATAGCCAATCCATGCCCAAGATAGCATTGAACTCCACTAAATGAAGTATGACAAGATTTTCTAGGAGGTTCAGTCCACAAACATTAACCGGGGAGGAGTTATAAACCATGTATACAATAATTTCCCCATTCACTATTCTCACAGATAACTTTTTCTCCAAATTTTGAGGTGGTGTTTGAATAGTTCTACTAAACTTAAAAGATATTAAAGAATGTGTAGAACCAGAATCAAATATTACATTCGCTATTCTTGAATGAATAACAAGCGTACTTGTACCCACATCGTTTTTCGGCTCCACCTCAGTAGTAGTGATAGCATAAGCCCTTCCTTGTTTCCTTGGAGGTTGTTGCTGATTGCCTTCGACAACCCTCAATTTAGGGAAATTGTTCACATAATGCCCAAGCTCCTTGCAGTTATAACACTTCACTACAGGCTGAGTGTTGATCTGAACCTTCCGTTCTTCTTCAAAATTAGTCGGATTTTTCATATCCCTTCGGCAGTTCTTGGCTAGATGACCAAACTTTCTGCATTTGAAGCAATTCTCGGTTCCCTTGAGACAATCACCAAGATACTTCTTCCCACAATTCTTGCAAAGGGGAAATTGAGGCTTCTTTCCATCATGGGATTTGTTTGATGAACCACCCATGTTGTTCTCCATTTTCCACTTCTTTTCACTAGGCCCATGATACCACTGAGAGTCTCCAATCTCCATTTCAACCTTGAGGGCATAAAGAACAATCTCCTCATCACTGTCAAAGTCTGGAATTGAAAACACTTTTCATAGACTCGGATTTAGTCCGCTAAAGAAGCGATTCACCTTTCTTTATGTGTTCATGACAAATCCAGAGGTGTACCTTGAAATCCTTGTAAAGTTCACTCCATATGCCCCGATGGACTCATCTTCCTTCTTCTTGAGTCCAATGAACTATATTTCCATCTTGAGACGGAGGGTTTGAGGAAAATATTTGTTGAAAAACATCCTCTTGAATTCCTCCCAATCTATGGAATCAATTTCTTCTTGGGACTTCATATTCTTGATCAGTGTCCACCACTGATCAGCTTCCCCATCAAAAGGATAGACTGCCAGTACAACTTTCTCTTATTCCGAGCACTGGAGGATAGAGAAAATCTTTTCAATGGAGTTAATCCATTGTTCTGCGAGGAGGGGATTAGAAGACCCCCTAAACATGGGAGACCTTTGCTGCATGAAGGCTTCTACAACAACTTTCTCTTTCCTTGGAGTAGGGGGACATTCCACCTGATTCAAGTTATTATTCATAACTCGAGCCAGCTGAGCAAGTACTGTCATGAACTTTTGAGCACCCGCTTCCATCACATCAGGCATGTCATTAGGGAAATCATTACATTTCCTATCACATTGGTTGTTGGAACGTGTTCTTATATTTCCCACCATTAACTAAGAAAAAGAACATATAATTAGAGGTCTTGAATACATATCTATTGAGCATAAAAAGTAAAATTTGTCAATTAAAGGATAAACTTATAAAGAATAAGTACATCCTAACTTGTGATTCCTTAGGTTTATATCTAGGTTATCCTCGATCTATTTTTTAACTTATATTCTTATGGGATTTTTTTGTCCCTTAATAATGGTTTGTACTAAGCTCATGAATCTACTAAAGCATATCCCCCATGAGTATCGTAACGAAGAGTGAAGCAAGGCCTGTTATCATGCAACTATTCCTGTTCGAGTCTAGCTCAAAGAAGTGTCTTCGGGTTTTACCCCTAGATACATCTATGCCAGAGTCGCCTCTACCTGCTCATATCCAGACAGGGATGTATTTTCTTGATAAACCACTTACTCTATACTAACCAAAACTTAGGACTATTTTCTTATACTTAGTCTCATCCTTATGGTTCTCACTATAGTTCTCACTATGGTTCTCTATTACTAATCTTAAAATATAACTAGACCATCCTCCGATACCAACTATAACGACCTAAGCCTTTTAGATAAAACATTTCATGGTTTTAAGCATAACTAATCATCATATTATAATCCAAGGATCATTAATTCTAGTGTCTTAGAAGAATAGGTTCATATAACATAAAACATGTGGCTAAAAAAAGGCACTTCTTTATTTAATCTCCATAATGAGATCCTAACTTCCTTTGAACCATTAAATCTGCATAGGGTACCCTGGGGAACACATGAACAAAGGGATGAACTAAAAATTCCCAGTAAGGGAATGAACATAAGGATACATCTCAAGAACATGAGTTAAGAGGCATGAGATAATGATATCCAAAGCATGAAAATTATGAAATAATTTAATATAAGAATGGGATAATATAAACATGAAATCATATAAATGTGGAAGGATTATAAATAATATCTTTAGTGTGGGTCAAGGCTAACCGCCAATCCCGTTTCCCATTTTAGTATGGGTCTAGGCTAACCGCCAATCCCGTTTCACATCGCATCTCATGAGACTTATCCGTACCCAATGCATTAGAGCGCTATTTGGGAAAACCCATCTCAAAATTCTCACGTATATTCTTTCCACATAAATATTATTACCACATATACAATCATACATAATCAACCATACATAAACCTAAGGCTACCCATTGAAAGAATTGGGTACCACCATCATGACATAAATCATAACCAATGGGCGTATCATGAAAGTGTCCATGTAAGTAAATAATTAGAAAATACATGGACATTAAAAGGGTTAAATATTCATATAACATGGTAACTGGTTTCAAACATAAGTGACAACATATGAGAAATGTATTTTAGAAACATTAGCATTAAAACATTTTTGTGCAGTTTTATGGAAAATACTATAGAGATTTTAAAATAGTAAAGAAGACATTATTTTATATAAAACCATAATTGAACCAAGAAGGTTTTCATAATTAAAATACTGAATTTTCAAACACAATTGTGTCTTAAAACATAGGAAATAATGCACTTCCAATTTGGGTAAAAATTCGGGAAGTCCCCTTAAAACAGGTTTGCTTATCGGAAAGTTCTACGGAGAGAATCTTTCAAAAAAAATGTATATCCCTGAAAGAAAGTGATGAAAGGGTATTGATATTAGAATATTTTACAAATATACATAATTCATAATATTCACAGAAATATATTTGATAACACCATTTTGAAAGAAAGATAAGGCAACCTGAAGGAACGAAGAAGGTTTGGGTAGAATTTGTTACGATTTTACCGACATGGTGTCGGGTTTGACCAAGAGGGATTGATGAGAGAGAAATGGGGTTCTCATCAATTATAAATCCATAAGGAAGTATGGGGGAGGTTCTTAAACATAACCCATCATTTTCTAGTACACATATAAAGGCATAGTATAGATGAGAATCTTGATTAAGAGAGAAAAGGAGAGGATCACTTACTTCAAATCTGGTGGTGTTCTCCACTTATTATTAATAACCTGAATAAACAAATTAGGATTATTAATTCATAATTCTAGAACCTCTTCTATGTTTAATTGATTTACTATAACCCTTTTTAGTTCATTTAATGCCTTTTTGATTAGTTACAAGGTTTCATTTCATTGTTTGGGCTCGTTTGTTTACTTGGCTTTAAAAGATCGGTTCACTTATATTCAAGTTTGGATTATATAAAAGATGAAAGTGGTTGTCCAGAATTGAATTTATATTATTTAGTTCATATACAGGGTATTACATGGTATTAATCTTAATTAGGTTACTTAGAGTTATTTTGAGTTATTGAATATATAACCTTGGTGATAACCGTTTTTGTTATTCGGTGGGTTTGATTACAGAGAATGTGTTTTGATTTATAACTTAATTACATTTGTACCAAAGTATTACAGAACCAAAAATAGGATATATTACATATATAATAATCTGGTTCAACCATAACACAAATGTTTTCATGACCATAATTAAAGATAATAATAGAAATTGATAAACTGTTGTCCTTGAATGTGCTAAATTAGCACATCTCAAATAGTGCTTTCATTTCTTTCAAATAAAAAGGCGGGGAAAGGGGAAAAGATAATGAAATATACCACTACCATGAAGAAATTCCAGTACATGTATGTTACTGGATTTAGCATACTATTATGGTGAATGGAGGTGAGGAAAGAAAATAAAAAAGAAATGAACTTAAAAGAAAAGAAGATATTTGGGAAGAGGAATTTACCTCTTGAGACTTCCTCCTTTGAGAACCTCTTAAGGGGAGAGGTTTTGGTATTTTGAGGAGGATGAGAGCTTTTGGATGTGTGGGAGGAACTTGGGGAGAGATTTGGGGAGAATAATGGCAAGGCACAAGGCTTGAGAGGAGTGGAGAGAAGAGGGAGTGAAGGGGGGTTTTATAGTGGAGGAGAGGAGGGATTTCATGATATTATAATCATTAATTTATTATTTATTCCCAAGACAAGGAATATTAAGAATTACATGATCAAGAATAGTAATTTTATCATGTGATCCTGAACCAAGTGGGCTTATATCAGCAGAACATCATCGATGACTCAATTAATCCATTATTTAGCATTTATTGTGAATTATCGGATTCTACTATTCATAAAAAATTCAAGTATTTCAGAAAAATCCCAAAAATTCACCCTAACCATTTTTCAACGTGTAGAATCCAAAAATGAAGTACATTTTTCAGAAATAATTTTCTAAATATGATTATTTTAATATTTAAATAAAATTATAATTTATTAACAAAACGAGTTTTAAAATATTCATTAACTCATTCTAAAATATAGGTATATCGTACTTCCAACGTGAATATTATTTTTATAACACCATAGGTGAGATTTCTATTCATTAGGTTATATAACTATTCATAAGGGTATGTTACTATTCATTAGGGTAGGTTACTATTCACCAAAAATTATTTTTGTTTTATTGGACTCCAAAAAACATCTTGAACACAACCGTGTATACTGGATTTTCTATATTCTAAACATAGAAGTGACAAAATTATGTTTAAAGGTCACTTATCACATAGTAGTTCATTATGTTGTGCTTTAATGTGATTTTATGACATAAATATAAGAAGGGAATTTCCATTGAAAAACTTTGGGTCATTACATTCTTCCCCCTTATGAAATTTCTCCCTCGAAATTTCATTTTTCATACTAAGAAAAAAATAGTTGTGGGTACTTTTCCTTCATTGCTTCCTCCAATTCCCATGTTGATTCCTCAAACTTATGGTTTCTCTACAACACTTTGACAAGATGAGTTTTCATGTTATGTAGAACCTTATCTCTTCGATCCAGAATCTTTACTGGATGCTCCTCATAGGAGAGATCATCTTCTAGCTGCACCACCTCTGAGCTTAGTACATGTGAGGGATCAGGTATGCACTTCCTCAAGATTGATACATGGAAATCATCATGAACTTGAACCATATTCGGTGGATGTTCAAGCTGATAGTCCATGGCTCCTATGCTGTAAAGGATCTCAAAGGGGCCAATATACCTTGGGATTAGCTTCCCTTTCTTCCCAAATCGCATGACTCTCTTCCATGGAGATATTTGAAGGAAGACTTTATCTCCAATGTCAAACTCCAAGTCCCTTAGATAGTTATCAGCATAGCTATTTTTCCGACTTTGAGAATCTTTGATGTGTTTCTGGATGACTTGAACCTTCTCTGTCATCTCTTGAACAAGATTGGGTCAAAGTAGCTTCCTTTCTCCAACTTCATCCCAATAGGTTGGAGTTCTACATCACTTTCCGTATAGAGCTTCATATGGAGTCATCTGAATACTCGAGTGGAAGCTATTGTTGTATGAGACTAAACCAATGGGAGATGCTGATCCCATCCACCTTTGAATTCTAGAGAGCAGGCTCTAAGCATAAATTTAAGCATCTGAATAGTTCTTTCATACTGGCCATCAGGTTTTATAGTGGAGGAGGGGAGGGATTTCATGATATTATAATCATTAATTTATTATTTCTTCCCAAAACAAGGAATAGTAAGAATTACATGACCAAGTATAGTGATTTTATCATCTGATCCCGAACCAAGTGGGCTTACAT
Source organism: Viscum album (assembly GCA_963277665.1). NCBI lineage: Eukaryota > Viridiplantae > Streptophyta > Magnoliopsida > Santalales > Viscaceae > Viscum > Viscum album. The sequence goes on along the minus strand of OY728148.1, from coordinate 802,941,022 downwards.
CAGCAGAACATCATCGATGACTCAATTAATCCATTATTTATCATTAATTGTGAATTATCAGATTCTACTATTCATCAAAAATTCAAGTATTTCAGAAAAATCCCAAAAATTCAACCTAACCATTTTTCGACATGTAGAATCCAAAAATGAAGTCTATTTTTCAAAAATAATTTTCTAAATATGATTATTTTAATAATTAATTAAAATAATAATTTATTATCAAAACCAGTTTTAAAACATTCATTAACTCATTCTAAAATATAGGTATATCGTACTTCCATCTTAAATATTATTTTTATACCACCATAGGTGAGGTTACTATTCATTAGGGTATATCACTATTTATAAGGGTATGTTACTATTCATTAGGGTAGGTTACTATTCACCAAAAAATATTTTTTTTATTAGACTCCAAAAAACATCTTGAACAAAACCATGTATGCCAGATTTTTGATATTCCAAACACATAAGTGACAAACTTATGTTTAAAGGTGACTTATCACTTAGTAGTTCATTATGTTGTGCTTTCATGTGATTTTATGACATAAAAAGAAGAAGGGAATTTCCATTGAAAAACTTCGGGTCATTACATTCTTCCCCCCTTATGAAATTTCACCCTCGAAATTTTGTTTTACATACTAAGCCAAAAATAGGTGCGGGTACTTTTCCTTCATTACTTCCTCCAATTCCCATGTTGCTTCCTCAAACTTATGGTTCCTCCACAAAAATTTGTCAAGATGTGTTTTCTTGTTGCGTAGATCCTTATCTCTCCGATCCAGAATCTTTACTGGATGCTCCTCATAGGAGAGATCATCTTCCAGCTGCACCACCTCTGAGCTTAGTACATGTGAGGGATAAGGTATGTACTTTCTCAAGAGTGATACATGGAAAACATCATGAACTCGAACCATATTTGGTGGAAGTGCAAGCCGATAGGCCACAGCTTCTATGCGGTCAAGGATCTCAAAGGGGCCAATATACCTTGGGCTTAGCTTCCCTTTCTTCTCGAATCACGTGACTCTCTTCCATGGAGATATTCGAAGGACGACTTTATCTCCAACGTCGAACTCGAAGTCCCTTCGACGGTTGTCAGCATAGCTCTTTTTCCAACTTTGAGCAGTTTTGATGTGTTTCTGTATGACTTGAACCTTCTCTGTCATCTCTTGAACAAGATCGGGTCCAAGTTGCTTCCTTTCTGCAACTTCAACCCAACAGGTTGGAGTTCTACATCATTTTCCGTACAGAGCTTCATATGGAGTCATATGAATACTTGAGTGGAAGTTATGTTTTTATGAGAACTCAACCAATGGGAGATGCTGATCCCATCCACCTTGGAATTCTAGGGATCAGGCTCTAAGCATATCTTCAAGCGTCTGAATAGTTCTTTTAGACTGGCCATCAGTTTGGGGTTGATAGGTCGTGCTGAAATTTAATTCAGTACTCAAATAATGTTAAAGGCTCCTCCAGAATTTAGATGTGAACCTTGGATCACGGTCAAAGACAATTGAGAGTGGAACACCGTGAAGTCTCACCACTTCCTTCACATATAACTATTCAATTTGTTCAAGCAAGAGATCTTTCTGAATAGAGATGAAATGGGATGTCTTGGTGAGTCGGTCAACCACAACCCATATCGCATTATTTCCCTTCGTTTTCTTCGGGAGACCCGTGACAAAGTCCATAGTAACATTTTCCCATATCCGCATGGGTATAGTCAATGGCTACATCATACCTTTGAACTTTTGTCTCTTAGCTTTAACTTGCTGACATACCAAGACCCTCGATATATATTCTGCAATCTCCCTCTTCATGTTATCCCACCAGAAGTGTTCTCATAGATCACGATACATTTTGGTACTCCCAGGATGGATAGAGAAGGTCGAGCTATGTGCATCATTCAATAGATCCTTCTTTATCTCTGAATCAGATGGTACACATAATCGTGTCCCAAATCTTACAACTCCTTCCTCATCAATTTTGAAATTGGAGGATTTCCCATTTTTAATAGCTTCCACCCTTTTCTAAATTTCCACATCTTTTCTGTGAGCATCCTTTATTTTCTCCATGAGGGACGGTTGAGAAATCATTTGAGAAAGGATTGATGATGTTCCTCCCTTAATGATTCTCATGTCCATCCTTTTCAAATATAAGAAGATAAAATCCTTTTCAATTCTCATCATTGATAAAGATGCAGGATCCTTTCTACTTAGAACATCTGCCACCTTGTTTGCCTTACCGAGATGGTAGTGGATTGAGCAGTTATATTCCTTGATGAGCTCTATCCATCTTCGTTAGTGCATATTAATATATTTCTGTGTGAATATATATTTGAGACTCTTTTGGTCAGTATATATCTCACATTTTTCCCATAGAGATAATGCCTCTAGATTTTCAATGCAAAGATCACAGCCGCCAACTCCATATTATGCATGGGATAGTTTTTCTCATGGATTTTTAGCTGCCTTGAGTCATAGGCTATCAATTTATCATTTTTCATTATCACACAACCTAAGCCTTTTTTAGAAGCATCACTATACACTAGAAAGAGTTCTCCACTTGAAGGGAGTGTGAGTACCGGCGCAATGATAAGCCTCTTTTTCAACTCCTTGAAACAGTCTTCACATTCCTGTGTCCAGACAGACTTTACTCCCTTCCATGTCAGCTTGGTCATTAGGTTTGAAAATCATGAAAAGTTCTTCAAGAATCATTGATAAATACCCAGCTAGACCTAAAAAGTTGCGGATCTCTGTTACAGAAGTTGGCCTCGGCCACTCTTTAATTTCATTTGTCTTGGAAGGGTCCACAGATATCCCTTTCCTGGTGATAACATGCCCCAAGAATGATACTTCATCCATCCAGAACTCACATTTACTGTACATTTTATACAAATTCTCCCTTCGCAAAGTTTTTAACACGGTTTCCAAATGATTTTCATGTTCCTCCTTGTTCTTGGAGTATATCATAATATCATCAATTAATACCACCACTAATTTGTCGAGGTAATCTCTAAAGAATCTATTTATTAAATCCATGAAAATTACTAGAGAATTAGTGATTCTGAAGGGCATCACTATGAACATATAGTGTCCATACCTCGTTCAAAAGGCAGTCTTGGGAATATCTTCCTTCCTCACCTTTAGTTGGTGATATCACGACCAATGGTCCACCTTAGAAAAATAACTAGACCCACAAAGCTGATCGAACAATTCATCTATCTGTGGAAGGGGATACTTGTTCTTTATAGTGATTTTATTGAGCTCACGATAATCAATGCAGAGGCTCATTAATCCATCTTTCTTCTCGACTAAGAGGAATGAAGAACCCCATGGTGAAGCACTCGGGCGTATAAAAACCTTCTCCATATTCTCATGTAACTGCTTCTTCAGCTATTCTAGCTCTACGGTGGCCATTCTGTAAGGTGTATTTGAGATTGGAAGAGATCCAAGGATTTGTTCAATTGAGAACTCAACCTATCGGTCAGGGGGAAGACCAAGCAACTCTTCGGGAATACATCAGTGTAATCCCTCACTATGGCCATGTCTTCAAGCATGATTCTCTGCTTTGTCTCAATCATTTGAGATAGGCATGCATGCTCATAAAGAAGCAATATCCAAACCTGAGACGAATATTTTAAAGGAGACTCATCTTCCTACTTTCACTTGTAAAGAATCAGAGGATGCTTTGGGATGTGAAGAGTAATCTCCCTTTCCCAGTAGTTGATGGTGGCCTTGTACAAAGATAGCCAATCCATGCCCAAGATAGCATCAAACTCCACTAAAGTAAGTATGAAAAGATTTCCTGGGAGGTTCAGTCCAAAAAAATTAATCGGGGAGGAGTTATAAACCATGGATGAAATAATTTCCCAATTCAATATTCTCACAGATAACTTTGCCTCCAAATTTTGAGGTGGTGTTTGAATAGATCTACTAAACTTGAAAGATATGAAAGAATGTGTAGAACCCGGATCAAAGAGTACATTCGCTATTCTTTAATGAATAACATGTGTACCTATCACCACATCATTTTCCGGCTCCACCGCATTATTGGTGATAGCATAAGACCTTCCTTGTTTCCTTGGAGGTTGTTGCTGATTGCCTCCGACAACCCTCAGCTTAGGTAAATTGTTAGCATAATGCCCAAGCTCATTTTAGTTATTACACTACACTGCAGGCTGAGTGTTGATCTGAACCTCCCGTTCTTCTTCAACATTAGTGGGATTTTTCATACCCCTTTGGTAGTTCTTGGCCAGATGACCAAAATTTCCGCATTTGAAGCAATTCCTGGTTCCCTTGAGATAGTCACCAAGATGCTTCTTCCCACAATTCTTGCAAAGGGGAAAGTGAGGCTTCTTTCCATCATGGGATTTGTTTGATGAACCACCCATGTTGTTCTCCATTTTCCGCTTCTTGTCACTAGGCCCATGAGACCATTGAGAGTCTAAAATCTCCATTTCAACCTTGAGGGCACAACAGAAAATATCCTCATAACTGTCAAAGTCTTGAATTGCTAACACTTTTCGTAGACTCGGCTTTAGTCTGCTAAAGAAGCGATCCACCTTGCTTTCGTTGTTCATGACAAAGCCAGAGGCGCACCTTGAAAGCCCTGTAAAGTTTTTTTCATACACCCCGATGGACTCATCTTCCTTCTGCTTGAGTCCAAGGAACTCTCTTTCCATAATGAGACGGAGGGTTCGAGGAAAATATTTGTTGAAAAAAAAAACTCTTTAATTCCTCCCAATCTATGGAATGAATTTCCTCTTGGGACTTTATATTCTTGATCAGTTTCCACCACTGATCAGCTTCCCCATCAAAATGATATACTGCCAGTACAACTTTCTCTTCTTCTGAGAACTAGAGGACAGAGAAAATCTTTTCAATTAAGTTAATCCATTGTTCTGTTAAGAGGTGATCAAAATACCCGCTAACCATGGGAGGCCTTTTCCGCATGAAAGATTCTATGACAACTTTCTCTTTCCTTCAAGGAGGGGGAAGTTCCACCTGATTCAAGTTATTATTCATAACTCGAGCCAGCTGATAAAGTACTTCCATGAAGTTTTGAGCACCAGCTTCCATTACATCCGGCATGTCATTAGGGAAATCATTATATTGCCTATCACATTGGTTGTTCGAATGTGTTCTTCTATTTCCCACCATTAACTAAGAAAAAGAACGTATAATTAAAGGTCTTGAATACTTATCTATTGAGCATAAAAAGGAATCTTTGAACATTAAAGGATAAACTTATAAAGAAGAAGTACATCCTAACTTGTGATTTCTTAGGATTATATCTTGGTTATCATCGATCTATTTCTTAACTTATATTCTTATGTGATTTTTTTGTCCATTAATAATGGTTTGTACTATGCTCATGAATCTACCAAAGCATATCCCCCAAGAGTGTCATAACCAAGAGTGCAGCAAGGCCTGTTATTTTTCACCATTTCCCATTCAAATCTAGCTCAAAGCGGTGTTTTCGGGTTTTACCCATAGATACATATGTGCTAGAGCCACCTCTACCTACTCGTATCCAGTCATGGATGTATTTTCTCGATAAACCACTTACTCTATACTCACCAAAATTTAGGATTGTTTTCTTATAATTAGCCTCATACTTAAGGTTCTCACTATGGTGCTCTATTCCTAATATCCCAAAAAAACTAGACCATCCTCTGATACCAACTATAGCGACCCAAGCCTTTTACATAAAACATTTCATGGTTTTAAGCATAATTAATCATCAGAGTACAAGCCAAGGATCGTTAAGTCTAGTTTCTTGGAAGACTAGGTACATGTAACATAAAACACGAGGCTAAAAAAATACACTTCTTTATTTAATCTCTATAATGAGCTCCTAACTTCCTTTGAGCCCTTACATCTATATAGGGTACCCTAGGGAACACATGAACGAAGGGATGAGCTAAGAATGACCATTAAGGGAATAAACATAAGGATACATCTCAAGCATATGAGTTAAGAGGCATGACATAATGATATCAAAAGCATGAAACTTATGAAATCATTTAATATAAGCATGGGATCATATAAACATGGAATCATATAAATGTGGAAGAATCATAAATCATATCTTTAGTACGGGTCAAGTCTAACCTCCAATCCTGTTTCCCAATTTAGTATGGATCAAGGCAAACCGGAAATCTCGTTTCACATCGCATCTCATGAGACTTATCCTTACCCAATGCATTGGAGTGCTATCTAGGCGCACCCATCTCAACATTCTCATGTATATTCTTTCCACATATATATTCTTACCACATATACAATCATACATAATCAACCACACATAAACATAAGGGTACCCATGGAAAGAATTGGGTACCACCGTCATGACATAAATCATAACCAATGGGCGTATCATGAAAGTGTCCATGTAAGGAAAGAATTAGAAAATAAATGGACTTTAATAGGGTAAAATAGGCATATAACATGTTAAGAGGTGTCAAACATAAGTTACAACATATGATAAATGTATTTTAGAAACATTACAATTAAAATATTTTTGTGCGGTTTTATAGAAAATACTATAGAGATTTCAAAATAGTAAAGAAGACATTGTTTAATATAAAAAGAGAATTGAACCAAGAAGTTTTTCACAATAAAAATAATGAATTTTCAAATACAATGGTGTCTTAAAACGGAGGAAAGAGTGAACTTCAAATTTGGGTAAAAATTCGGGAAGTCCCCTTAAAACAGGTTTTCTTATCGGAAAGTTCTAAGGAGGGAATATTTCAAAAACATGTATATCCCCAAAATAAAGTGATAAAAGTTTAGTGATATTATAATATTTTACAACTATAAAGAATTCATAATATTCACATAAATAGATTTGATAACACCATTTTGAAAGAAAGATAAGGCAACCTGAAGGAACGAAGAAGGTTTGGGTAGAATTCGTTACGATTTTAGCGGCATGGTGTCGGGTATAACCAAGAGGGATTGATGAGAGAGAAATGGGGTTTCTCATCACTTATATTTCCAGAATTATGAATTGGGGAGGTTCTTAAACATACCCCATAATTTTATAGTACACATATATAGGCATAGTATAGAGGACAATCTTGATTAAGAGAGAAAAAGAGAGGATCCCTTACTTCAAATCCGGTGGTGTTATCCACTTGTTATTAATGACCTGAATAAACAAATTAGCATTATTAATTCATAATTCCAGAACCTCTTATATGTTTAATTGATTTACTATAACCCTTTTTAGTTCATTCAAAGCCTTTTTGATAAGATACAAGGTTCAATTTCATTGTTCGGGCTCATTTGTTTACTTGGCTTTAAAAGACCGGTTCACTTATATTCAAGTTTGGATTATATGGAAGATGAAAGTGGTTGTCCAGAGTTGAAGTTATATTATTTATTTCATATCCAGGGGATTACATGTCTTTAATTTTAATTAGGTTACTTAGATTTATTTTTAATTATTACATACATAACCTTAGTGATAACCGTTTTTGTTATTCTGTGGGTTTGATTACAAAGAATGTGTTTTGATTTATAAATTAATTCCATATGTACCAAAGGATTACAAAACCAAAAATAGGATATATTACATATATAATAATCTATTTCAACCATAACAGAAATGGTTTCATGACCAGAATTAAATATAATAATAGAAATTGATAAATCGTTGTTCTTAAAGGTGCTAAATTAGTACATCTCAAATGGTGCTTTCATTTCTTTCAAATAAAAGGGTGGGGAAAGGGGAGAAGATAATGAAATATAACACTAGAATAAAGAAATTACATTACATGTATGTTACTGGATTTATCATACTATTATGGTGAAGAGTGGTGAGGAAAGAAAATAAAAAATAAAAGAACTTAAAATAAAAGAAGAAATTTGGGAAGAGGAATTTACCTCTTGAGACCTCCTCCTTTGAGAACCTCTTAAGGGGAGAGGTTTTGGTATTTTGAAGAGGATGAGAGATTTTGGACGTGGGGGAGGACCTTGGGGAGAGATTTTTTCAGAATAATGGCAAGGCACAAGGCTTGAGAGGAGTGGAGAGAAGAGGGAGTGAAGGGGGGGTTTTATAGTGGAGGAGAGGAGGGATTTCATGATATTATAATCATTAATTTATTATTTCTTCCCAAGACAAGGAATACTAAGTATTCCATGACCAATAATAGTGATTTTATCATGTGATACCGAAACAAGTGGTCTTACATCAGTAGAATATCATCGATGACTCAATGAATCCATTATTTAGCATTTATTGTGAATTATCGGATTCTACTATTCATAAAAAAATCAAGTAGTTTAGAAAAATCCCAAAAATTCACTATAACCATTTTTTGATGTGCTGAATCCAAAAATGAAGTCCATTTTTCAAAAATAATTTTCTAAATATGATTATTTTAATATTTAATTGAAATAATAATTTATTACCAAAACCAGTTTTAAAACATTCATTAACTCATTCTAAAATATAGGTATATCATACTTCCAACTTGAATACTATTTTTATGCCACCATAGGTGAGGGTACTATTCATTAGGGTACATCACTATTCATAAGGGTATGTTACTATTCATTAGGGTAGGTTAATATTCACCAAAAATTATTTTTGTTTTATTAGACTCCAAAAAACATCTTGAACACAACCGTGTATACCGAATTTTCGATATTCCAAACACAGAAGTGACAAAATTATGTTTAATGGTCACTTATCACTTATTAGTTAATTATGTTGTGCTTTCATGTGATTTTATGACATAAATATAGGAAGGTAATTTCCATTGAAAAAATTTGGGTCGTTACAATGATAGATACATCAATGTTGAATTTAGGGAAGCACAGTAATACCTAGATGTACTGAAAGTGTAAGATGGTCAATCTTGTAGATCATGAGTCAGTCTCTCTCATATTTCTTCATTTCAAGTTTTTGTCAGGTTGAGACTTCATTTCTAGTTTGACGTATTTTTTTTACCTTTTTCACTTTTGTTTTTATTCTATTTCACACTAATGTATTCCCTAGATGATATTGAATGCATATGGTGTTATATTTTATTATTCCTCTACATTGACTCATGGATTTGGATGGGTGGGTGTGTGTCAATAAATTAGATAAAGGCCTACCAATTTATAGTATGCCTTATCAATTCTTATCACTAGTCGTCAGTCTGTTAAAGGAGGGCATAGGGTTGTGACAGCTTGGCCTTCCACCAACTAGGCGGGCCTTTGTTGGTCAGGTTGATACAAAGTAGTATCAGAGCAGTTCTTTCCTTGGGATGGTGTTTAGATTTTTAACCTTATATGTATTGGTTTAGAATTAGGGAAATAGTTTCATAGTGTCTTATGTGTGTATTTCAGGCTTGGGAACCCATTGTTATTGGGGAGTCTGGCGTATCCATACAGCAAGACTTTGGCTACCTACTTGTCATCTCAGCATACTGAGACATTGGTTGCAGAGAACAATGGTACATGCATCATATCAGATAGTATCCTTTTAATGTACTTCTTGAGTTAGCTCCCCATATATATATATATATATTATCATCTTATCATGGTACATCTTGATCTCTTTTAGGATTCCTCCATGAAAGAATCTATCCAAGTTACCAATTTAGGATCGTGATGATGATCTGATGAGTGATGAGTCCTCTGTTTAGGTGTCGTCCAACAAGTTGTTTAATCCATGTTTTCATGTAAAAACAAACCTTCTCATCGATTAGTGGTTATTAATAGTATGTCATGCTAATGATGCATGTAGGATAAGTTCACTACATGATCTTTGGTGCCAGATTCCATTGAGGTTCGGTGGGGATACAGATTCCCATGTAGTGGAGGATTGGATTGATTCAATGGATTGAATCTTAAGGATGGTTCAGATCCTAAAAGTTTATATGGTTGTTTTGGAAATAAATATTTTCTATAGATAATTTTTTCATTATTGGATTTTGGTAATGCAGACCCATGAAGATATGATGCTCTCATGGTCTAGATTTCGGAAAATATTTCATGAGGAGTATTACCCCTCATGCATATGGTCAGTATGGATCTAGGAGATTCTTTAGAAGCGGTAGGGTAGTATGGAGTTTTATAAGTATACTAAAAGGTTCACGGACCCTATTTGATACTCCCTTGATATGGTGTGATATTTCTTATTTATGGTGATAAAATTTGAGCAGGATCTCCACAGAGACATTCAAGACAATGTCGATTCCCTATGCCTACACACTTTTGATAGAGTTCTAGAGTGGGATCTAGTGACTGAGACCTTTCTAGAAGAGGGATGTTTAGTAGTTTTAGTTGGAGATGGACATTATGTGGTCGATTCATTAGTATTAGGTAGCATGAATTTTATTTTTAGGTCTTAGAAGAGGATTCATTTCCATTATTGGACTTAGAAATGAGGATCTGTAGCTCAAGTATTGCACAAAGGATCCTATCATCAAAGAGATGGGTGATGTTACGCTTTAAAATGGATAGGTCACTTAGCACATGATTTTCTAACCCATATTTTTTAGCATGATAGATAGACAGTGGATGAAACCTCATGGTAGAGGTAGCTCCATGATCAAGGATCTCCCCAGATGTGGCTAGGGAAACCCTCAGGGTGATGGTGATGGTAGAGGAGCAGGAGATGCTCTGATGGCAGGAGTAGTTGGTGGAGGACGATGCTATGATATCCTACAACCACCAAAACTAGGTGTCTTATGTCAGGATTAGGGAGATGGAGGTCAAGGCCATGGGAATATGAAATCCATATAGGTCTATGACTAGGCTGAACATGAGATGATCTGAGGTACAACCTATGTTTATTCTACTCTTTCCTCAGTACTAGTAGAAACATGTTTGAGTCATTCATTCATATCTTTATTCCTTGTGTGATAACTCGAGAATCCATTTGAAACTTTATCCCATCATCTACAACTAGAGGTTCCTACAGGGAGTGACTTTGTGATATCATTTCTCTACCAGTAATGTGAGTTGTCACTTTGTGGAGAGAGTTTCTCATGGGACCACTAGATCATCATAATGAAAAATCATGACATCATATTGTGTATGAATTTTTTTCCATAATTTGAGACCAGATTGACTATATTCACATTTGGATTAGATGAACATGGATGGATGGGATGATATTATTATTTGTGGGTGATATATATCACATGGTTGAATGAGTTAGCCTTTTGACTAGGAGGCGACAACCCATCACCCATTAGTTGTAAAGTTTATCCCTTTTCATAGTGGACTCTTCAGGAAACTAGATTCCTTTGATAGCGGATTAATTTATGGAAATTTTTACTGTGGATATTATGTGACTACCTACAAGGTGGAATATGTAATTTTGTATCGACTTTAACCTTGGGATAGCACTGATATCTTCTGAGGAATATCAAATGACCACTACCAAGCTTCTGTATATGAGAGTACATTTGGAAGACCACCAAGAGAAGGTCTTTATCAGACTTAGGGTGTCTCATGGGTATGTATGGTTCTATTAGTGAAAATGGAGGATGTGAGCTCATGGATTTATATTGACTATCATCACTTGGACTAGGTAAAAATAAATAAAAAGTACCCCTTGTCGAGGATTGATCACCTATTTACCAATTTTGAGGCATGAGTTGGTTCTCAAAGATGGATCTCATGTTTGGATACCACCAGTTGAGGTTTTGTGATGATAATATTATAAATATAGTCTTTTTTTGCAACATAAACTATGAGTTCCTTTTTACCATTTCAATGTGAATAATTCCCCCACTATGTTAATAGATTTTATGAATTGGATATTTTAGTTATATGTGGATAAATTTGTGGTTGTCTTTATTGATGAAAAAATCATTTATTCTATATTATAGGAGGATCATGAAAAGAATATGAGGATGGTCCAAGACTTTATCCAAGAGAACCATCATTATGAAAATCTCTCAAAGTTTTAGTTTTGGATCTGCATGAATCACTTAATCAAACATGTCATTTTTTAACATGGTTTAGATATGGACCTGATAAAGATTGATACGACACTTGCTTGGGTGCCACCCCAAAAGCGTGTCTGAGGTGGCGAGTTTCATTTATTTGGTGTAGTAGCACAAGACATTAATGGAAGACTCCTCTAATATTTTAGCCCCTTTGAACACCCTAATGTGAAAAGGGCGGTCATTTACTTATACTAAGTAGTTCTAGAGAAACTTTGATCAGTTGAGGGTGAGATTGACAAGTTCTTTTATGTTGAGACTACCAGAGGAGGGTGTAGAGTACATAGTGAATTATTATTCCTCTAAATATTGACTCAAATTTTTGATGATGTAGATCCAAGTAGTGATCACATATAGGCCAAAAAATTTAAGACCACATGAGAAGAACTACGAGACTCACAACCTACAGTTGGAAGCAGTAGTCTTTTATCTGAATATGTGAAGGAACTATCTCTTGAGAGAGTGATTTTTTTTACTTATACCATCCAAATATCATTTATATTTTCACATATATAGATTTTAATATTATATAGAGACACTGGTTGGATTTATTATAGTAATATGACTTTAAGATAGTATATACTCCTATGAAAGGAATTGTGGTGGAAGATTTCTTTATCAGTAAGTCTCATTCTCAGTAGATAGATGGTTCTTCTGAGCAATTGTATTATTTGTATATGACCCTGTTGGAGGAGAGGGGTGTAGTTTATCTTCATTAAATGGTGTTGACTCATCCAACTCTCCATCATTTGAGGGAGTCTTAGTTGGGATATATTTTTTGTGATGTTTTTTGTGACCATTAATCTCCAGGAGATTCACAAGATAGATTTTATGAAGGAGGGAATAAGGTCATCATTTTCTAGGGATGGATGATGGTTATGGTCATGATTTGAGAGTATTTGATGAGGTATTTTCACACTTATTATTTATATGTACATCTCAAAGTGGAAAATATGTGTAAGTAACTTTAGATGAAATTTTGGTGGGTTGGAATGAGGTGAAGCATTGTTGAGTTTGTTTCTCAATGTCTCACATGCCAACAGGTGAAGGAAATGCCTACTTATTAAAGTCTTGATGCAGCCTCTTGAGATCCTGAAGTGTAAATGAGATAGAATACCCATGTATTTTGTGATAGGGATTCCATAGATAGAATGAAGACATAAATCCATCTAGTTGATTGTTGACCAACTCAGGAATTTAGCATACTTCATATCCATTAGGGAGTAGATTTTTATGGAGAGTCTAGGATAGTTGTATGTGTGGGAGATCCTATGAATCCATGGGTTAACCTCAATGATTTTATCTAACTAGGATGTGTGATTTTCTCCATGGTTGTGGGGAGGACTATAGGAGTAATTTGGGATCTAGTTGAGGATGAGTACAATGATTGACCCCCAAACAGATGTGAAAACCAAGAAGGCTATCCAAGTGTGGGATGATATGCTAAGGGATTGTGTGTTAGAATTTAACTGGAAATAGAGGGATCACCTTCAATTAGAAAAGTTTTCTTATAATAAAAACTATCTCTCTATGATTATCATGACACTATTCAAGGTCTGGTATGATAGACATTTCAAAACACTGTTGTTCTAGTCTAAGATTAGCAAGACATCTCTTGTTGGGTCATAGATATTTCAAGTGATGATGGAGAAGGTATAGGAGATCCATGAGCATATAAGAACATCCTAGAGCTGATATAAATACTATGCATATCGACAGCATAATACCATATATTTATAGCAGGGAGACCATGTTTTACTGAGAGTCACCCTGTGATGAAAATTATGGAGGTTTTTATATAGATGAAAACTATCCTTAAGGTTTATTAGGTCATTCGAGATCATGCCAAGAGTTGTTGAGGTTTCTTACTACCTAACCTTGTCCCCATAGTTAAACCTGGCACAAAACATCTTCTATGTGTCGTGACTGAGGAGATAGGTGTGTGATCGGATGGACATCATTAACTATGGTGAGATAGAATTTGAGGATGGACCCACAGTCATGGAGTACATGATGAAAATAAAGGATTGGTAGGAGATGATACTTTTAGGACAAACCATTCCCTTATTTCATGTGTTGTGGAATCACAGGAGCATGCAGGAGAGCTCCTGGGAGTGGGAGAACCATATTTGGGTTTAGTAACCCCACCATTTTGTTAAAATTTTTCTTTTTAGGAATGAAATCCCTTGAAGAGGGGAATAATGTAGTGAAATTATTTTTTTCTTTTAATAATTTGAAATGTGTTAATGAATTATTTTTTGTTCTAGGTAATAATATGGTGTGAGATTTCGAGGCCCAATGATCCCAAAATTGATATTATAAAAATATTAAAGAAATTAATATCATGGGTGCATAGTTTTTTATAAAAAAGTTGGAAAATCCAAAATGTAGTCTGAAATAAAAAATCTAAGACCATGGTTGATTTTGGAACATGGGGTTTACCCTAAGGGTAACCTAAGTTTGGTCAGCACTAGATGTCTAGTTAAATCAATCATTAGCGGTAGATGTAACGAGACATATCCTTCACTGAATAATGAATTATTTGCCAATGATAAATCCCAAATCTTGGTAGGAATCATAAATTGTGTATTTCCAACCTTTTATTAAATAATTAGGCATTTGTTTATATCTTATTTTGATTCTGTTTCTCACATTTTTCACATGAGCCCCGTAGACAAGATAAATTATCTAGTTTATTTTATTCTTTATTATGAATTGTTATCAACCTGGTTTCCTTTATCTATGATCATTGTCCAATAATGATTTTCCATCATGGTTTTCACCATTATTATTGTTCCTTTCCCCCACCTATTCTTTTTATTCTTCCTCATTGGCCCATGGGGTCGTGGTTGGACATTACCAGGGTGGGTTTAGTGTGATTGAACCCCCAAATTTATTATAGTTTGGATAAAAAAGACTTTATTGGTGTTTTGAGGATGTATCAAGATGGATTGTGAGTTTCAATTGATTCTTTGTGGATATGGGGTCTGAAACAATGACGAAATTAGGTGGTAGGAGACGAGAGGCATGAAGATTGACATTGTGGGATTCATGCGGATTTTTAGATTTAGTTTTCTGGCCACTAGAGGTCAGGAAATGACGACCAGAGGGGATTTCATTAAATTTCAGGAAATAAATAGGTGATAACCATGGTGTTTAGTGTAATGTTTCGGATCTGGAGCCCCTCCACTGGTGCCCCATACCCGGTTCACCACATGAACTCAAGAGCATTTCCCCAAATGCCAGAGGCTACCGACTAGCAGCGAGGGCCTTGGTAAGTTATTGGGGAAACTATGCCCTCATTTGGTAAGGTATACAAGGTAAAAAATACAACAGTCAATAGAAAAATTAGTAACAACATACATAACTATAACCAAATAGCGAAAGAATAAATATATAGCAATGATGATAATGATGCAGCAGGTAAAAGTATCTAAGGAAACAGAAAACACAACAACGTGCTGAAATACAACTGAACCAAAATTACTAATGCAAAAAACAACTCTAGTAGCATCGCAAGTCGTAGCTCGGTCCATGCTCTCCATCTCCACAGCAAGTCAAACACCTGAAGTAGAAGGGCTCTTTCCCTTATCTATACCTGTAACAACATAGTATGCTTGGCCCCAAAATCATGGCCCAAACAGGGTGTGAGATACAATCCCAGTAGGAAATCACCCAAATATATGTGCCTAACAGTCAATGAATATGAGGCAAGTAAGAGTTCAGGAAGCAGAAAACAGAAAAGCACACAACAACTACAATCCACAGTTCTAGCATATAAAGTACACAAGTAAACAACCAACAACAAGAAGAAAACAGGTTACCCTCTGGGTATCTCTCACAGCCTAACCCCTATGGTTCAACCTACAAGTACTAGAAACCCTCTAGGAGGCACACACAGTCTTACCCCTCTGGTTCACCTAAGAGTAGACTTTCTGAGAAAGCACTCACCGTCAATTCCCCCTATAGTCTCGTATCGTGCTAAAGGCTCTTTGGGGAAGCACTCAATGTCTCATTCCCCCTGTGGCCCGCATCGAGGAACTACAAAATCTCTGGGGAAGCACTCATCCTCAATTCCCCCTGTGGTCTTGCATCGTATTAAAAGACACTCTGGAGAAGCGCTTACATCTTATTCTCCCTATGGTCTACTACACTAGGTTCTCACAGTCCTGTGTGAAATTAACATGCTTAGTGCGCGGGTATCACCCAAGTAAACCTCAAGAACTACTTGGATATCATTCTAAGGCACAACAGCACAATAGTATAACATTTCCACTATCCTACAACAATGCATGGAAACTTGAAAAACGCCTAATAATCAAAGAAAGTACAGAAAACAACCAGAGTACAGCAAAACTACTATATTCACAAAGGTAAACCTCTACTATAGCAATCAAGCAAGCACGCAATCATTCAAGGGAAAAACAAGAAAATGCACAATTCCTGTTCAAGGTAATTGGCAAAATTTTTCAAAATATTCAAATACTTTCTACAGAAAGGCACAAACCAACTACCTTGATGCTAGGGGATCGATATACTTGAACCATGATGCCTGATTCTCCTCAGAACGGCGTAGATCTGAGAAAATGTCTGAAACACATAAACCACAATAATAAGAGAAAGATGAGGATTTAGAAAACAAGGCTTAAGAAGAAGGGAGAACTCACCGCTGCGATTCCAACGCAATCAACGGTGCTCGAATCGGAGAACGGACGGAGAGGCGGGGGCTCGTCGAAGAATCGTGGATCATCGGCGCTCTCAGACGAACAGAACCTAGAAGAAGACATTTCTGTACGTCAGGCGTAACCTCGGTTTGTTTAATGAAAAAGAAATAAAGTACACGGAGTGTAATTTTAGAGTACACGGACTGTACTAGGTCTTTCCGTACTTAGCCAAAATCAGCCTCCTCATCACCCATACATACCGTGTGTGTGGCCCGGACACGGCCAGTACACGGCTTTGAGCAGGAAAAGAGTACACGGCGTGTACTCAGAAAGTACACGGCGTGTACTTCAAAAATTTCCAGAAACATTATTTTTTTCAAAAACTTCAGAAAAAGGAAAGGCGTACCTGAAACAAAGATCCGGGTTCTTAGAAACTTCCCCCCTTAAAGAAATTCATCCCCGAATTTCCCTAGCGAGGCGTAGAAGAAGAAACCCCAAACAGCTTCTCACACTGTGATTGTACATCGACCTCCCTCTCCCAGGTCTCGTCCTGTACGCGCCCATGATTCCATAGCACCCGTACAAGAGGGACAGACCACCCACGTAGAACCTTCGTACTGTGATCGACAATCCGGATGGGATGCTCCTCAAATGATGCATCCGATTCGAGCTCAACTTCCTCAGGCTGAAAGACATGAGACGGGTCTAAAAAGTAACATTAGAGTTGAGAGACATAGAAGATGTTGTGCATGGCCCGGTACCTCTGGGGTAGCTGCAACTGATAGGTGACCGGACCAACTCTCTCCAAAACCTCAAACGGCCTGACGTACCGCGGTGAAAGCTTACCCTGACTCTGAATTCTTTTGTGTCCCAACCTTGGTGCGACACGCAAAAAAACCTGATCCCCGACCTCGAACTCCATAGGGCATCTCCGTTGATCTGTATATGACTTCTGTTGAGATTGTTCTATAACCATCCTCTTCTGAATCATCTCTATCTGTTCTAAAGTCTGCTGAACAAGAAGGGGTCCCAACAAATCTGCCTCTCCTGCCTCCAGCCAGTATAAGGGTGATCGGCATGGCCCACCGTACAGAGCCTCATATGGTTCCATCTGAATGGTCTCCTGGAAACTATTGTTGTATGAGAACTCCACTAGAGGAATATGCTTCTCCCAAGAACCGACAAAGTCTAGGATGCAAGCTCGGAGCATATCCTCAAGCATCTGGATCATACGCTCGGACTGGACATCAGTCTGGGGATGGTATGTTGTACTCAATAGTACCTATGTACCCAAGGCCTTCTGAAGTACCTTCCAGAAATGATAGGTAAAGCACGCGTCCATGTATGAAATAATAGAGTGTGGAACTCCATGAAGAAGAACGATCTCTCTGATGTAAATTCGTCCCTAATCATCGACACTGAAGGTCTCCCTGATCGGAAAGAAGTGAGCAACCTTCGTGAGCATGTCGATGACAACCCAAACAACATCGTTCCCCCGAGGCGACCTCGGCAACCCGGTCATTAAGTCCATCGCAACATCATTCCACTTCCACTCCAGAATGGGTAACTTCTACAAAATTCCTGATGGTCGTTGATGCTATGCTTTCACCTACTGACAAGTAGAACATCTCATGACAAAACCAGCAACATCTTTCTTCATACCTGGCCACTAGTACTGGCGATGAAGATCCCGATACATCTTGGTGATTCCAGGATGAACTGCCCAAATAGAGGAATGAAAATCCCACATCAGCTCATCGTGCATGTCTGATGGCACCCATACGCATCCCTGGAAATGGAAGATCTCATCCTCTCCCACTGTCCATCCAGGAAGAGGGTCCTCTTCTGACACACTCTCCTACAGGACTAAGCCTTCTGAGTCTGATAGTTGCCTCATTCGTACCCGATCAAGTAGTGTAGAGGTAACAACTACAAAAGATAGGAAGGTCTATCCCTTCCTGTCATGCACCTCCAGATGCATCTCAGAGAACAGAGCCATAAGCTGCCACTCATTGCTAGCCTCCTGAACTGCCTGAATCTGAGTTCTCCTGCTCAACGCATCTTCCACTGTATTTACCTTTGCCGGTGTATAGTCCATCTCGAAATAAAAAGACTAAAGATACTCGACCCACCTGCGCTGCCTCAAATTAAGATCACGCTGAGTGAAGATATACTTGAGACTCTTGTGGTCAGTGAAGACCACAATGTTCTCTCCCAGAAGATAGTGTCTCCAATAGCGCAAGTCATGAACAACAGCTGCCAACTCCAGATCATGTGTTGGGTAGTTCCTCTCATGTGGCCTCAACTTCTGAGACCTGTACGCAACGACTCCATCTCCCTGCATAAGTAAAGCTCCTAGCCCGATACCTGAAGCATCACAATATACTGTATAGCTCTTTCCTGGCTCTGGAAAGACTAGTATCGGTGCTGACTTCAACCTTCCCTTTAGCTTATAAAAGGCTGACTCATAAGAATCTGACCATAAGAACTTCGCCCCCTTCTTGGTCAGACCTTTCAAAGGTGTTTCTAGGCGTGAAAAGTTCTAAATGAATCATCTGTAGTATCCAGCCAGCCCTAGGAAACTCCATACCTCAAAAACTTTCTTTGGCTGCTCCTAGGAGACTACATATCTCACTTTTGCTGGGTCCACAGATACTCCTATCTATGAGATGAAATGACCCAAGAAGTGAATCTGATCCATCCAAAAGTGGCACTTCGAGACTTTAGCATAAATTCGATGCTCTCTCAGTGTACTCATAACGATCTCAAGATGGTTAGCATGGTCGTGTCGAGTGTGAGAGTACACCAAGATATTTTCCACAAAGACCACGACGAAGGAATCCAAGTAAGGATGGAACACTCGGTTCATCAGTTCCATGAAGACTGCAGGCACATTCATGAGACCGAATGCCATGACCGTATACTCGTAGAGACCATACCTGCTTCTGAAGGCTGTCAGAGGTATATCTGAGGGTCTAACGCACAACTAATGATAACCGAACCTCAAATAGATCTTCTAGAACACCCGGGCTCCTTGAAGCTGATCAAAGAGGTCATAGATCCTTGGAAATGGATACCGGTTCTTGACCGTCAACTAGGTCAAATTCCGATAATCCACACAAAGCTAAAGGGTACCGTCTGCCTTCTTCGTAAACAGGATAGAAGAACCCCAAGGAGAAGTGTTGGGTTAGATGAAACCCTTTTCCTGTAACTCCTCCAACTACTTCTTGAGCTCCTACAACTCAGGTGTATCCATCCTATGAGGAGGAATGGACACCGGTGCCACTCCTGGCACAAGCTCAATGGATAAGTCTACCTCACACTCCGGAGGAAAACCTAAAAAGTCCTCTGGAAAGACATCCTTGAAACGATCTAACACTAGAAGAAAGTACATCTGTGAAGTCCTCTGGTCATCCAGATAAAGTCTAGCAATCTGGGTCGTCACCCTTCTTAGCCCATGATGCTCGAGTCCTGCTCGACTCGCATGAACATCCCATTCGCCTCTATGAAGAAAAGGTTCACCCTCTGGTGAAATGAAACTCACCTTGCAGAAATAACAATCGACGACTGCCTAGAAGTGAACCAACCAGTCCATCCTGAGAATGACATCATAGCCTATCATCTCTATGACATAGATATTCCATAAGAAATGATACCTTGCAACCTCGAAAGGGAACTCTCTACACTGACTTACACTAGATGTCCTTGTCCCCAAATGTGTGTCTAGTGTGAAAGAGTCGGTAGAAGAAATGATGCATAGCCCAAGGCTCTCCACAACAGCAATAGAGATAAATCTATGTGTATCACCAGTATCGAAAAGTGCTGAAGATAAAACTAAGGCTACTAAAATCGTACCTCAAACTGTAGAAGGGCCCATATCCTGCTCCTGATAGGTCTGCTCCATAGTGAAAGACTGGCCTGCATCACGGCCCTGCGCACCTGGCTGACCACTCTGAGCTGATCCACCTTGCTGGTACTGAGGGACTGGTGGCTGACCGCCACGACCTCGACCTTCACCTCAGCCTGAACGGCCGAAAGAACTCCAGTTCCCCAACTGGTGAGAAACTGGTGGTTCTTCTCCTAAACAAGGAGTCATGGAAGAACCCCGATCACCAAATGCTGGTGATAAAACCTGGTAGAAACGCTGAAGGTGACCCATCTTGCCGCAAGATCAGAACTCCACGAGGTCTCTCTACCACTAAGGCCTCGTGTGCCCTGACCGGCCACACAGGTAGCATACCACCTGGCTGCCTGACGATGCATGTCACTTCTTTGGATCACCACGCGTAAACTCGCTACGGTGCTTCTTGCTGTCATCTGGAGGAAAACTAGCTCTGGAATCAGAACCGCCCTGGCTCGCAGCTCCAGAGTCTCTCAGATTGTGCTCCGCAATAAGTTCCTAATTGATGATGGAAGTGATGGAAGTCAACTGGAAGATATTCACCTGCGAGCGGATCTCCCTCCTGAGACCATCCTCAAACTTCCTTTCTATGAACACCCCACTCCCATTCCGGAGGGGTGTGAAATGATGCAGCTCGGTGAAACGAGAGTAATACTTCATGATGGAAAGAGTACCTTGCTCTAAGCTCATGAACTCCCGGGCTCGGTCGGTCCTCAGGGTATCTAGGTAGAAGTGGTCATAAAATACGCACTAAAACTCCTCCCAATCCATAACTTGCTGGTAAACCGCCTCTGAGATCACGTACCACCACCTCTTGGTGGAGTCTCGTAGCATATAGGTAGCGAGCTTGACCCACCTCTCTGGAGGCATCTCCAGATGCTCAAAGATGGTCAACATGGCTTCCAGCCATGACTCTATAGCCTGAGGTCCTCCTTCCCCCGAGAACGTGGGAGGATACTGCTGTTGGAAAACTCGCGTCAAGTCTACCATAGTCGAGGCAGGAGGAGGTGCTCCCTAAAAGGTTTGCATCATCCTCATAAAACCTTTCCTGAACTGCGCATCAGCGCCTGCAACTGGTATGACAGCCGGTGCCAAAGCTGGCCTGACTGGAGGATCGGTAGGGAGTCCCTGATCAGCCATATCTGGTGCTTGATCACTACCTGATGATAGACGTACAAACGGAGGACGTCTCAGAGGCATAGATTTGAAAGATCAAAAGTACACCTTAGATCAGAAAAACAAAGATAGAGAACACAATAGTACAAAACAGGAATAGTGGAAGGAAAACACACAAGTTTACAAAACACTACTACATGGCGTGTATAAAAACTACATGGCGTGTCTTCTTAAGCCAAAGACATGGGAGTCTACTCCTTCCCTACAGGTCGTGTAACACCTCAAACTACACGGCATGTTGACCCAACACACAGCGTGTACTTGAAAACTATTCCCCTACCCGATCCTCTTTACACGGCTAACCCACACGGTCCGACTTAACCCGAGACTACACGATGTTTTCTAAACAAATATGGCGTAAACTGGACAAGGCTTCGGCGACCCGTGTTGTTAAATACATGGCTGTTTACATGGTTGAAACTTACATGGTGTGTTCTGAACAAACACGGTGTGTATAGGTGAAGGTGACATCGTCCCATGTTGTTCGTGACATGGTCGGGTACCTGAACAAGACTACACGACGTGTTCCGAAAACAACACAGTGTGTCTAAGAGAAGGTGACGCCGACCCATGTTGTTCATGACATGGTTGGGTACCTAGACGGGACTACACGGCGTGTTCCTTTACAACACGACGTGTTCTACTCGAGCTTCCCCGACTCGTGTTGTTATTGACACAGCCGGTTACACGGCTCTGAACTACACGGCGTGTACCAACCATACACGGTGTGTTCTTGAAGTTACTTCCACAACAGTGTGTGCCTGCTCACACGGTTAGTGATACGGTCTAAAAACTACACGGCGTGTAGTCAAAATTACACGCCGTGTATTCTAGGTTTTTCTAGGCAGTAGCTCAGAAACTGCACATAAGTCCAGAAAACAAAGAAAACAAGTCAAAGAAGTTCCAAATTCCGATTCTTGAGGGCCCATACTCCCCACGAATCAAAACATGTTGTTCATTTAAGAAAGGTAAAAAAACAATCCTCTAACAAGGAAGCAGAGATTCTATCAAGCATTTATCACACCAACAAGCATAATACACACAAATTCTATCACGACAGCATGCAATCGCTAATTCACCCTAGATGGAATGGCAAGAATGCATGGCATGTGATTTCTACAAGTGCCTATATGATGCATGGGATGGCATACCCTCGTCTCATCGGGTTGCGACAGAAATATAACCACAATCATCAAGAAAATAACAACACAAAGCATGTGAATCACTCTAGGTAAAATCATATCAACCGTAAAATCTCAAAACCAGCAAACTACAATTAACGAGGTAGTATAGATATTCCTTGTACACGAGTTAGCTACTTCCGAGCACAGCTTAATATCAAGTACCCAATCCATCCTATCCCTAGCTAAATACTCTAAATAGTAAATCAAGAGAAAGGAAACTTCTCTGATACCACTTTGTAACGTCCTGGATCTGGGGCCCCTCCACTGGTGCCCTGTACCCGGTTCTCCACATGACCTCAAGCGCATTTACCCAAATGCCAGAGGCTGCCGACTAGTAGCGAGGGCCTTAGTAAGTTATTGGGGGGAACTATTCCCTCATTTGGTAAGGTATACAAGGTAAGGAATACAACAGTCAATAGTAGAAGCAGTAACAACATACATAATTGTAACCAAATAGCGGAAGAATAAATATATAGCAATGATGATAATGATGAAGCAGGTACAAGTATCTAAGGAAACATCAAACACAACAACGTGCTGAAATACAACTGAACCAAAAGTACTAAAGCAACAATAACTCTAGCATCATCGCAAGCCGTAGCTCGGTCCCATGCTCTCCATCTCCACAGCAAGTCAAACGCCTGTAGTAGAAGGGCGATTGCCCTTATCTATACCTGCAACAACATAGTCTTCTTGGGCCCAAAATCATTTCCCAAATAGGGTATGAGATACAATCCTAGTAGGCAATCACCCAAAGATTTGTTCCTAACAGTCAATGAATATGAGGAAAGTAAGAGTGCAGGAAGCAGTAAACAGAAAAGCACACAACAGCTACAATCCACAGTTCTAGCATATAAAGTACACAAGTAAACCACCAACAACAAGAAGAAAATAGGTAACCCTCTGGGTAGCTCTCACAGCCTAACCCCTATGGTTCAACCTACAAGTACTAGCAACCCTCTAAGAGGCACACACAGTCTCACCCCTCTGTTTCAACTAAGAGTATACTTTCTGAGGAATCACTTACCGTCAATTCCCCCTATTGTATCGCATTGTGCTAAAGGCTCTCTGGGGAAGCACTCAACGTCTCATTCCCCCTATGGTCCACGTCGAGGAACTACAGACTCTCTGTGGAAGCACTCATCGTTAATTCCCCCTGTGGTCTTTCATCATATTAAAAAACACTCTGGAGAAGCCCTTACATCCATTCTCCCTATGGTATAATACACTAGGTTCTCACAGTCCTGTGTGAAATTAACATGCTCAGTGCACGTGTATCACCCAAGTAAACCTCAATAACTACTTGGATATCATTCTAAGGCATATCAGCACAAAAGTATAACAGTTCCACTATCCTAAAACTAGGCATGGAAACCGGGAAAATGCCTAATAAGAAAATCAAGTACAACAAACAACCAGAGTACATCAAAACTACTCTATTCACAAAGGTAAACCTCTACTATAGTAATAAAGAAAGCATGCAATCATTCAAGGGAAAAGAAGAAAAATGCACAATTCTCATTCAAGGGAATTGGAAAAATTGCACAAAATATTCAAAGACTTTCTACAGAAAGGCACAAACCACCTACCTTGATGCTAGGGGATCGATATACTTGAACCACGATCCCTAATTCTCCTCAGAATGGTGTAGATCTGAAAAAATTTCTGAAACACATAAACCACGATAACAAGAGAAATAGGAGGATTAGGAAATCAAGGCTCAAGCAGAAGAGAGAACTCACCGCTGTTATTCCAACGCAATCAACGGTGCTCGAATCGGAGAACGGACGGAGAGGAGGGGGATCGTCGAAGATTCATGGATCCTTGGCGCTCTCGGATGAATAGAACCTAGAAGAAGACGTTTCTGTGTGTCAAAAATGACCCCGGTCTATTTAATGAAAAAAAAATTACACGGCATGTACATTTAGATTTCACGGCGTGTACTAGGTCTTTTTGTACTCCATAAAAATCGGGCTCCACGTCACCCCAACACACCGTGTGTGTGGACCGGACACGGCTAGTACACGGCTTCAATCAGGAAAAGAGTACACGATGTGTACTTCAAAAATTTCCAGAAACTTTATTTTTCTCAAAAACTCCAGAAAAAGGAAAGGTGTACCTGAAACGAAGATCTGGGTTCTTACATTGAGGCTAGATTTAAAAACCATGTGAAGAATCCATGGATTCGACGAAAACTCATATTACATGTTGTGTGTCCTGGAAGAACACATGGCATGTAGTCCTATAGCTATGGTGTTATGGTTTTGGAAAAAGTAAAGGATCACACACCATATGGCCAAAACCACACACTATGTGACCCTCCCAAGGTGTCCAAGTTTTGTTCCCGTTGGCACATGAAAAGGACCCCATGTAGTTAGAAATTCTGTGTACTCCAAAAGTACATGGGAATGGTCTGGTACCCAGAAATTTCATGGTACATGGGAAGGCCCTCAGTGGACATGACATGTCGTGTACCACCTAAAAACGTCATGTATGATGAAATAGATTCCAATCTGTTTCTAGATAATAACATGTCTAAGTGAAAAGGGGGTCCACATGTCATATAAACCCCCTTATTCATCATGTAATTTCCTCTAGGACTTCTTCCTCTTGTATCTATGTAGTTTGGACTAAGATTTTAGCCGATGAGTATCCTATCCAGAGTAATTTTCCTCATAGAATGTGATAATGGCCATTTTTTGTGGCATATGAGATACGATACAAGATGTTCCAATTGTGATTCATCTTTAGGTGATGCTCGATAATGGAAATGATCATGGAAGGATAATTATATAGATTTTGGGGTTATTACTCCTCTGTAGCATTAGTGAATAGGTTCCCCATAATATCAGAAGGATACCAAGGTCAGTACTCCCCTGCCAAACCAAGATGTGGGTTCCCCATACTCATCACATAGATAAAGGTGGAACTCCCCTACATGGGTGGAGATCCTCTATCTATATAGCAGTACACCCCAGTAATTGAGCTCTGGCGGGGTATGAGTCCTCCATGGGAGTTGTGGCTCCCTTGGATATGGAGAAAAATAGTGAGGATCAGGCCCTCCACACATATTCAAGTGAGGTTATATTTGATGTTGGTAATTGGTGATAAAATTTTAGAGTTGTAGGCTTAGTCATTGACTTTGGATGGGATGAAATATGGAGATCCCATTTCTCTCTTGTCTAGGTTTCTTTATGAGCGCGTATATGTGTATCTATTGGGTTTTTTTCCATCTTACTCTGGGTTGAGATGAATAATATTGGTGTATCTTTATATAACTCTCTTTTAGATATCAAGGAATTCTACCAGGTATGTATATACTCACTTCTACATGGTCTTTACCTCTATATGTCATGCCTCATATAGAGGACAAAAATATCATCAATGACTATGGTGGAGTATAGTGAAACTTGCGTTCATTGACCATGTATAGTGGTCAAGCTTGGAGATCAGGAGTCTAACTCTCTTATATATCTTAATTTCTAGTTTCTATCGAATTAGGGCTTCATTTATGGTTGGTAGTGTATTTTATCCTTTTCACTTTGGTTTTATTCTATAATACTTTGATGTATTACCTTGAGTATATTGCATTCATGGTTTACTCTAGATCTTACTGTATTTTATTATTCCTCTACATTTATTCATGGAGATGGATGGGTGTGTGAAAATATGTACATTAGGAAAAGGCATCCCATTTTAAATTATGCCTTCTTGGAACATATCACTTTCCCCTGGCCTATTGCACGTGGGTTTGGGGTTGTTAATCTTATCCATCCATCAGCCAGGTGCCCCTGGTGGGTCAGTTCATTAAATCCTATAAGGGACCTAGGCCCTACTTGATTAAATATATTTATTTCACTACACTTCATTACTTCGTATCATATCTACACATTATTTTACTTTATATTCACAGACTAGATTGCATTTGACAATGTTGGTGGTAGCCTTTGAGTTTATCTCACACCATGTTCAGTCCTCCATTTGGTACCTGAATAGACCTCTTGGGTGTAGGTTCAGGATCATGGTTTTTTCATGCTTGATATTATCCTTCTAGGCTAGGATGAAGCATGAGATCATAGGGTTGAGCTTGGGCTCATAATGCTATTGTAGATAGTTTCTGATTTTGTTCTTTATTATTTACCTATTCTTTCTATATATTCATGTTGAATACATGTATTATGGCCATAGAATTTTCATGCATGATAGTTCATTCATTTATAATTGATTTTTAGTTTTTATTATATTATTCTTCCTTTAATTAAGAATTATTTCATTGTACCCATTACTAATCCATTGGGTATAGTTTCCCCCACTATACCACCTTTAGAAATTTACTCCTAGTTGGAAGCCTCTAGCATCAGAAGAGACACTCTTGAGACTATGTGACCAACCTACTTGGGGCACCATTTCAGTGGCTCCTGGTTTGGGACATTTTAGTTTCATAGTGACTAGGATATATAGTTTCTTGAGGTAGTTGATGTGATAGAGGACCGATTAATGCTTATCTTGTGAAATCAAGTTTGGTGATGAATAAAGAGCCTCATATGTGTTATTTGAGAGTCCGTTTAATACTTTCTCACTATTATTTTATGTGGTAAATTTCTCTCATAATCATTTTATTAAATTCTCAAGTCAAATAAATTATTAATTATTTTAATAAATTAATAATTTTATATTACATGTTTTAAAAATGGTAATTATAATACTTATTATTATAATAATTCTTAAATTTTTGTTTTATATTTATTAATTGACTTTATTTTTATTTAGTAAAACATTAGTTTCATCCTTGAGGAAGGATCTTGGCAAGACCTCACCCACATAGGGTATCCCTTAGGGTTATCCTCGTGGAAGGCCCGCTTAAGGTGTAATGTTCCAGAAATATTGTGTAATTTTTTTCAAATTATATGGAATTATTCTGAGATCAGAAGCTCTGACGACACCTGATTCCGAGGCCCGGTGATCCCAGAATAGAATTTTGAACTCTTTTAGTTTATTTAAATAAACGTGCGAGTGGATTTTTCTAACTTTTAAACTGGTACATGGATAAAAAATCTGAGGGTACCGTTGAAATCAGAATGGTAGGATTCTCCTAGAAAGGACTTAGCTTTGACCAGTAAGGGTCAACCAGAAATGTTAATTTTTGGACATTTTGTAAAAAAATAAAATAACTTAAAAAGGTATTTCATCTGTCTTTCCCACCTATTGGGAATGGGAAACAACACTATGGTATGACAAAAAAGTGACAATGATTCTTATTAAATGAATATTATTAATGGATTGTAAATGTTCAGTGTAACGACGTATTAAATGAAGAATAACAGATATACAGTTTCATAAATAAAATAGCATAATGATGCAATGATGCAGTGTAACAAAAACATTGCGACGTGATTTATTTTAATGTTTAAACATGTTTGAGAAAGGAGGATAAATTGGTAGAATTCTTCTAATGAACCTATGGTGTGAATTCTCTCTAATTATGAATGGAGATCACCATAGAATCTCCAGTGACTTCAATGCTCCTCAAATAATATATCTAGAAAGCAACAAATTCCAATTGAACTTGAATCCTCGTACATAGATCACTTCAATAACGAACACCTTTGAGGTAGGGATTACTTTTGAATTAATTTCCCTGTTCTTCTATCTAAAACAAAAAACGTGGATCAACCCACAAAGAAGTTGATCCACGGATCACTCTTTATTGTGGGATGGTAATTTTTCTTGGGAT
The DNA here is from genome assembly GCA_963277665.1 of Viscum album. NCBI lineage: Eukaryota > Viridiplantae > Streptophyta > Magnoliopsida > Santalales > Viscaceae > Viscum > Viscum album. The sequence goes on along the minus strand of OY728148.1, from coordinate 802,912,416 downwards.
TCATGTATCATGATTTATGAAATTGTGAAAGAAATTTAATTATATATCTCATATTTCTAAACCTCTAACAATAAGGGTGTGGGATGACACGAACAAGGCCCGAGCCCCTTCGCTTTGTGCATTTTATATGTTCTTTGTGGTCACATCATTGAAATGGTGGAAAGAAGTATTAGAGGCCATTGTAGGGAAGATGGAATCCCCTATAGGTAGAAGGAACAATAGGCATGAATAACGGACCACTAGAGTAGACTTGGTGGTCTTTGGAAGAACCAGTCAGCAAGCCAGCATCGGTGGTGGCCCATGGCGGTGCACTGGAAGAAGCGATGTGTCCATCTCGGGCCGTAGCATTACGGAAGGAGCCACTGTCCTCCATGCCAGTAGCTGGTAGTGCGCGGACATGACCACCCATCTGTGTTGGTGCACCGAAGACGTGACACCTCACCGTATCACAAGCAGAAAAGGATGTGGTCAATCGATCATGGCAGAGGAGGTGGCCCCACGAATGACCCATAGGGTAGGGGGAGTCGGATGTAGCTTCTAGCCACATCTTGTCCAGGTAAGAGCTGGCCCACCCTAGGTGGTCTTGGTGGGGTGAGGGCCACCCAATCGGGCCAGGCCGGATGAGACCGGGTCCCTGGGTGACCCGATGGGTATGACCCCCTGCCGAATCAGGTTGGGTCCAGGGAAACCCAATGGGCTTGGCCCACTGACCAGGCCAAACCGGGCCAACCCAAACCCAAACCAGGTCGGTTCGGGTCAGTTTAACTAAACTAGGGCATGTGGGGCCTCCTAGTCGGGTTGGACTAGGCCTATATGCTATTGGTCCCTGTTTTCTAAAATGAAAATAACATACAAACCGGGTGTCTGATTGATGAGCCATTTGTGGAATTGGAACCCTCACAAAGAGGAGAATCTTTTTTCATACTCTAAGTATGATTTCATATAATTTTAAATATGAATAATTTATTGGGGAGTGGTTCTACTGGAATCAAGCGCACTACGTGCGCAAACCCTACGGTTGGCTTAGACCTGAAGATAGCTGACAAGAGACCCTATGTGGATCAGCTATGATGGACCAGTGGGAAGTGGCTCTATGTGACCTGGTAGGCCCATGGTGGGGAGCGGATTCATGTGTCTCGATAGAATCATGGTACTCAACAGGGAGGAGTACCTTAGTATGACCAAGGTGGGGAGAAGCTCTATGTGACCTGGCATACCCACAGAAGGGACCAGCTCTGTGTAACTTAGCATACCCATGGTGTGAATCCGGGATAAGTAAAAAATTAGCCCATTTTTAGTGGGAAGTGGCTCTGTGTGACCTGGAGGGGCCACTGTACTCATAGAGGATGACTTTTCTAGCATCCTAAGGTGTTCGATGATACGACTGATGGTCATACCTTCCTTAATCTAGATTATACCTAGTGTGAGATGTCTTGATTTATGGGTTTCTTTTTGGATTTATTTGTGGTCCTTCCTTGTTGGTTTTGGGTACCTACTGATTATATTGTTACTCACCCCTAAACAAGGGTTAAAGGAACATGTTGTGTTTGGTGTTGAAGACTGATGACTTGGTGGAGGACTTGGTGGCCCAAGACCAAGTGCTGCCTAATGAGATCATGCAGGCATGACATGATTCTATAGCTTTTGGAAACTACTCTGTACTTACCCATCAGGTGGGGTTTTTAGAGGATGGGTTTCCATAGATTTTGTACTTGCTCTTGTTTTAGTTGTCTTTTGTTGGGTTTTTATTCTAGCCCATTTACTTTCAGTTTTATCTTTACTCTCAGTGTTTATTTAGTAGCATGCATGTTCTTTTTTCTAGTTTCCTTGGGACGTGGTTGTGTGTGTGTGTGTAGGTACTCAGTAAAATGCCTCCCAATTGCAGTTTGATGCCTTCAGCGCTAGTCTCAAACCCCTGGCCTTCGGGAGGTGGGCTTGGGGGACTCACAGAACGAGCCCTGGGGGATAGGTCATGAAAAATTGATATCAAAGGTGGTCTATTATACCTTAAATACATAGATTCTATTATTCTGTGTTTGGGAAACAATGTTAAATGTTTCATGTTTGACTTTCAGATTTGGGGAGTCTAGTTTTGGTGTATAAGTTGATGTATCCATACACTCGGACCTTGAATTCTTCTTTTAAGCTCTATACATAAAAACATCGGTTGCATGCATCATATAGGAATGGAGTATTTCCTCATGTTTTTTGTGAATTAGAGCCAAATCACTAGGTATAATCTATTGACCATGGTACATCTTAATCTGTATCAGGATGCCTTTGCATAGATATCCAGCTCGGATTCTGATGTGTGATCGTGAGTACATACCTCATTGTAAAGAGGCATCAGTTCAGCGACCAGTGCTAGAGTTGACCCTACCGGGTGGTGCACCAGTGTTACCACCACTCGTTGATTGGAAATTAATTTTAGTGTTACCAATAGAGGACACACACAGGATTAGTTCTCTACATGAGTTACAAAGATAGATACCTCCCTTGTTTATGGGAGAGATAGATCTTCAGGCTACTGAGGATTGGCTTGAGGTGGTGACATTAGTCTTCTACATAGTGATGAAGCCACTCGACCAGATGGCGATCTTAGATTAGATCCTTCTTTAGGGATCAACAGGGATATGGTGGAGCCTGACGATTCAGACTCATGATGAGGCAACCCTCTCTTGGGCTTATTTCAAGCGGCTTTTCTAGGTGGATTTTTCCCCAATACCTTGCGCTTAGTGAGCAAACAAGATCTGCTTCACCTATAGCAGGGTATCATGTATGTGGATGAGTACTCTACAAGGTTTATAGACCTCTCCCGCTACTCTACATACATGGTGTGAGAACCTTTCTTCAGGGCCCGAACCTTTGACCTGGGACTCATATGGGATATCAGGGCATCCATGGTATTTCTCAACATCACCACTCAGGATGGGTTGTTGGAGTGATCCCTTCTTGTGGAGAGCTTCTTATAAGAGTAGGCACCAACAACCAGAGCCACTAGTAGACATCAGGTGGTAGAGTCTTCAGTAGTGAGCAATAGGCAGAATATGTGGGGACCTAAGTAGGTCAGATATTTCCATGGATGACCCTAAGAATTAGGTTTGGTAGTGTAGGGAACCCAGAGCAGAGTGAGTCAGTAGGGATCAAGGCTATGCTTCACGTGTGGTGGGAAGGGACACAAAGCTTGTGAATGTCCGACCCGTCGTGCAGATGATCGAAAGATAGTCGAAAGACTGCCGAGGTAGAGGCAGAGGTTCGAGCGCGGAGGTCTGTAGGGCAGCTGATGTGGTAAGGGAGTAGGCCAAGCTGTAGGTGATGGGCGATGGTTTAAGGTACTACTTTTACCACCCCAAGTTGGTCCACCCCGACCTTAGAGAGCAGGTGTACAGGGGTGAACACAACATCAGGCAGAAGAGGGTTATGACCACGATGCTTTGGAGACAATTAGAGGTATGATCTATTTCTTATCCACCTTATCTTTAGTTTTTATGGACACATGTTCTAGTCACTCTTTTATTTCCATAGACCTTGTTTGAGGATCAAATATTTTGGTGGAGTATTTGGCTCGATCCTTATGATTAGAGACTCTTATGGGAGGGGATTCAATGATTACACCCTGGTGTCAATAGAGTGGGATTACTCTAGGAGATGAGATCTTCAGCTGGGATCTCCTAGTAGAAGCATTGAGGCCTTACGACATCATCTTGGGTATTCACTTGTTATACACAGTCCATCCTTAGATCAACAATATGAGGCGCAAAGTGTGGTGTGTCTGTGTGTATTGGACCATATTTTCCTTCACTGGTGAGAAGGGAACCCTTGAATTACAGGAAAAACTTTCTCAGAGGAGGGTGCAGCTGATCACTCACAAATTTACTAGCCTCACCCTCAGTGCAGTGGACAAGAGGTGTACAATATTTCCACTATAGGTGGATGAGTATGAGGATGTATTTCCTATGGATGTTCTGGAACTACCACCTTGTAGGGAAGAAGACTTCGGCATCGATCTGTACCCTGAGATGAAAAGGATATTCACACTATCATATCATATGGCTCCCACAGAGCTTTGTGAATTGATAGTATGGTTGGAGGAATTTCAGGAGAAGGGATTCTTGAGGCCTGACATTTCACTAGGGGAAGCCCCAGTATTGTTTTCCAAGAAGGAAGACAGAAACTTGAGGATATACATCGAATTTTGGAACTAGAACCAAGTGACCATGAAGAATAGGTATCCATTGTCAAGGATTGATGACCTATTTGAACAAATGAATGGATCAATGTGGTTCTTGAAGATAGAACTCCGGTCAGGATATCACCATCTTTGGGTATGAGATTAGGATGTGCCAAATGTGTCTTATAGATTACGGTATGGACACTATGAGTTTTTGGTAATGACTTTCAGCATGACCAATGCCCTAGTAGTGTCCATGGGACTCATGAACTGGATATTTCTGCCTTACCTTGGTCATTTCATGGTGATCTTCCTTGATGACATCTTGGTTTACTTGGCATCAGAAGGGGAGCACACCACACACCCGTGGATAGTACCGATTACACTTAGAGAGAACCAGATTTATGAGAGGCTCTCTAACTGTCAGTTCTAGATTTGGGAGGTCCACTTTCTGAGACACGTCATCTTGGAGGCTAGAGTTGCAGTGGATCTAGTGAAGATAGAGGTAGTTCTTTCTTGGGATCCACCTAGGAGAGTGACTGAGGTGCGGAGTTTCTTGGGGTTGGATGGATACTAATGAAGGTTCATGCCAGATTTTTCTAGAGTATCAGCACTTTTATCAGCCTTAACAGGGAAAGAACAACCCTTAATATGGATGGAGAAGTTCCAATAGAGTTTCCAGGAGCTGAGGTGAATACTGAAGAGTTCCCATATCTTGAGACTACCAGAGGAGGGTGTTGGGTACATAGTTTTATGAAACGCATCTGAGACTAGATTGGTTTGTGTCCTGATTAAGGAGCGAGCGATTTTTTTCCTACTTCTCATGAAAGTTGAGGTAGAATGAACATAACTACACAAACCATGACCTGGATTTAGCAGTAGTGGTATTTTCTTTGAACATGCGGTGACACTACTTGATGGGTGAACAGTTTACTATCTAATCCTACCACTAGAGTCTCAGGTATATCTTCTCATAGAAGTACCTGAACTTGAGACAATGGAGATAGTTGGAGTTCCTCTAGTACTATGACTTTGAGATAGTATATAATCATGGGAAGGAGAATGTGGTGGAAGACGCACTCAGCAAGAGGTTTGGTTTATAGCTGCTGAGTGAGGAAACAGAGCTATCAGCCACGATGTAGATACCCTTTATAGATAATGATGGAGAAACCTACCTTCTGTCAATGACTATCACTCCCTCACTCTTATATCAAGTTATGGAGGCACACATTTTGGATATTGATTGTGAGGATTGATGTGCCCTGTTATCCTCATGACAGGATCCTGATAGATTTTTGATAAGTGCAGAGCACATCATCATTTTCTGAGGGTGCACAGTGGTACCCATGACATTTCAAGAGGATTTGTTGAGGGAGTTCCATAAATCCCATTTGGCGGTAAATCCTGGAATGGAAAAAATGTATCAAGACATCTGATGTTAGTACTGGTGGCCAGGGATAAAGAAACTGGTGGTAGATTTCATTTCACAATTCCTCACTTGTCAGCAAGTGAAGGCTGAGCATCATGTTTCAGCAGGCTTGGCCCAGCCACTTGAGGAACCAAAATGGAAATAGTATAGTATCTTGATAGACTTCATGATGGTATTACCATGCACTTACAGGGGCCATGATTTTATCTGGGTGATCGTTGATTGACTCACCAAGTCATCTCACTTCCTACTCATCTGGGAGCATGAATCAATAGAGGGATTGAGATGCATCTACATCCAGGAGATAGTGCAGCTACATAGGGTACCTTCAATGATAATCTTAGAACATGACACACACTTTACATCCTGGTTGTGTATGGGATTTTAGGAGGTGTTTGGGACTCAACTGCACTTGATCATAGCCTTTCACCCTCAAACAGATGTTCAGAAAAAGCGGACCATACAAACCTTAGAGGACATGGTTCATGCTTGCATCCTTGATTTTGTTTGTAGTTGTGAGGAACACCTACCACTATTAGAGTTTTCATACAATAATAGATATCACTTCACCATTGGAATGGAACTGTTTGATTCCTTGTACGGGAAACCTTTCATATCACCTCTATGCTGGAAAGACCTAGGGGAGTCAGCACTCGTTGGTCTAGAGTTGGTACCAAATACCACTGGGAAGGTTCAGATCATCCAAGAGTAGATGAGGACTGCACAGAAAAGTTATAAATCATATGCATAAAGGAGGTGGAGGCCCTTAGAGTTTTATGAGGGAGACCATTGTTCCTCTAGGTCTTACCCTAATGGGGATTGTAGAGATTTGGCCAGAATGACAAGTTATCTCTGAGGTTTATCAGTCCTTTATAGATTCTTATATGAGTTGGTGAGGTGGCATATCGGCTAGCTCCTCCCCCACATATAAAATAGGTGCACAAAGTGTTCTCCATTTCGTAACTGAGGATATACGTGCATGATCAATCACACGTCATCGACTGGGATGAGATGAACATTGAAGATGGGGTGAAATTGGAGGAGTTACCATTGAAGGTAGAGGATAAATATGAGAGGGCTATTACTGGATGGTTGATTCCTCTGGTGCATGTTTTGTGGAAGCACAAGAACCTCCAAGAGAGAACATGGGAGCAGGAGGCTTAGATTTGTGCTTAGTACCCCCATTTGTTAGTTTAGATTTATTATGGATTATAGGGAAATGAAGACCAAAAGGTTTGGGTAATGTTATATACTGGAAATTCCATGTATTTTTTGAAGTTATATGGAATTATTTTAAAACCAAAGGCTCTGATGGCACCTGATTCTGAGGCCTGGTGATCCCAGAATAGAATTTTAAACCTTTTTTATTTCATTTAAATAAACATGTGAGTGGTTTTTTCTAACTTCTAGATTGGTACTCTAATAAAAAATCTGAGGGCACTGTTGAACTCAGAATGGCAGAATTCACCAAGAAAGGACATAACTTTGACTGGAAAGGGTTGACCGAAAGAGATAATTTTCAGACATTTCAGAAAAAATCAATTAACTTAAAATTTTATTTTATTTGTCTTTTCGAATCATTGGGCATGAGCAGTGGTGTTGCGGTGTGGCGAAAAAGCAATGATGATTCATATTAAATGAAGCTTATTAGTGGCTCATAAACATGCAGCATAATGATACATTAAATGAAGTCTAACGATGTGGTGAGGCATCATAACAGAAACATTGTGACATTTTTTTTAATTGTTTAATGCATTTGATAAAGGAGTATCAATTGGTGGAATTCCTTTGAAAACCCTAGGGTGATAATTCTCTCCAACGATGAATGATGAATTCTAGTGAATCACCAGTGACTTTGATTATCCTTGAAGAACGGAACTAGAAAGCAACTAAACCCAACAAAACATTAATCCTCATGGGTAGAGCACTTCAATGAATAACACCTTTGAGGTAGGGGTTACTTTTGAATTTATTTCCCTGTTCTTCTTTCTAAAATGATGAATGTGGATCAAACCACAAACAGGTTGATCTGCGGATCACTCGTTCTTGAAGGGGGTTATTTTCAAGGGATTAATGTATTGATATTGATTAAATTTTGGTAGAACTTTAATTATATATCCCATGTTTTTAAACCTCTAACACGGAGGGTGTGGTCCAACACAAACAAGGCTCGAGCCCCTCTGCCTTGTGCATTTTTTTTGTTCTTTGTTGTCACATCTTCGAAATGGAAACAAGGAGGATTTGAGGAAATCACAGGAAATTTGACATCCCCCAAAGGCTGTAAGTGAAATAGGCATGAAGAAAAGACCACTGAAGATGACTTAGTGGTCTAAATAAGAAGCTGAAATCTTCAGTGGCAGTGGTTGCCTACGGTAGCCCGCAGAGACGGTCGTAGGCGGGGTGGAAACACACCATGGAGGCACACCGAAAGAAGTGTCACAAATAGCTTGGGTCGCGACGATGTGGAAGGATTCACCGACCTCCATGATAGAAGCTAGTGTCGAGAAGACGTGGGAACCTAGCCACATAAGTGCATTGTGAATGTGGCACCTCGCTGTGTCACACATGACAAAGGCCGCAGTTAATCGACTGTGGAAAAGGAAGTGGCCCCGCGGATGACCCATAGGGTAGGGGGAGGCAGACACAGCTTCCAGCCACATTCTGGATAGATAAGATCTGGCCCACCATTGGTGGACCCGGGTGGGGTGTGTGCCACCCCATTAGGTAGGGCCGGATAAGACTGGGTCTCCGGGCGACCCGGCGGGCTGGACCCCCGTCTGAACCACGCTGGGTATAGTGAGGCCCAATGGGCCTGGCCCACTGGCCATGCCAGACCAGGCTGACCCAGACCCAAAATAGGTCAAGTCAGGTCATTTGAACTAATCTGGGGCATGTGGGCCCCCTGGTTCAGGTTGGTCGGGTCGGTCTGGCCGAGTCGGACCGGGCCAAAACACAATCAGCCCCTGTTTACTAAAATGCCAATAACTTACCAACCGAACATACAATTGATGATTCATTTGTAGCTTTAAAACCCTCATGATGAGGAGGATCTATTTTCATACTTTAAGGAGGCTTTCATGGAATTTTATATATGAAGAATGGTTGGGGAGAGGTTCTCCCGGAATCAAGAACACTACATGTGGAAACCCTGCGGTTGGCTGAGACCTGAAGACTGCTGACATGATACCATCTGTGGATCAACTACAATGGTCTGGTGGGAAGCAGCTATGTGTGACTCGGTAGGCCCATGGTGGGGAGAAGCTCAGTGTGACCTGGCAGACCCATGGTACTCGATGGGGAGGAGTACCTCAATATGGACAATGTGGGAAGTGACTCCGTGTGACCCGGCCAGCCCACAGTAGGGAGCAGGTTTGTGTGACCCAGCATACCCATGGTACTCATCAAGGATGAGTACCACAGTAGCCCAAGGATAGTGGGAAGTGGCTCTATGTTACCTGATAGGCCCACTGTACTCATAGAGGAGGAATTCTCCAGCATCCCAAGGTATTGTACAACACTGCTCACATGTAAAGAGTATTGAGAGCTCTTCCAAAAAGTTTCATGATAAGAAGGTGACCATTGATGAGAGTAATAATTATAAGGTGTATACATTAGATGAACTTATAGGATGTCTATTGCAATATGAGTTAGAGATGAAGAATATTGATGATTAGGAGTCTACTAAAAGTAAGGGAATTTAATTTGAAACAAACATTATTAATACCTCTAATTCCTATAAATTTGAGTGTTAGGAAAGTGACAATGATATGAAAAACTTCAATAATATGTTTTTTAAGTTCACGGAAAAAAGGTGGAAAGAGTCTGTCCAAGTTGATGTCCATAAAGGACTATAAGAAACATAATGCTACTAACAACAATGATGTTTTATAATTAACCAATTATTAGTGAATGAATAAAGGTCACATAAGGAATGAATTACCTAAAGTCAAACATCAAAATAAATATAAAGATATGAGAAGAAACGAAAAAAAAATATTTTATGAAGGTTGGGACTGTTCAGACAGTTCTGACTCTTGTGATGATTCCAAAAGTGAAAAAAGGCATGAAATCTTTCCTGGATGGGTATTACATGTGAGGTAAATGATTCTATCCTAACTTAGTTAATAACTCCAAAAAAATTGATCATGATTCATTATCTTTAAATTAAACTTAAACTGTTTCCAATTCATGTTCTAATTCTGATTATGAAAATTACAAAGTTAAGAAAATGCTTAAAGATAATGAAAAATTAATGAATGATAGATCTAGAATAACAAAAAATTATACTGAATTGAAAATTAATAAAAATAAGTTTATCAAATAAATTGATAAATTTAAAAGGGAATGTAATAATATTAAAATATGTATTTCCCTGATTGATAAAAATAAATAAGGTTATAATTCTGAATTTCGAAAACTAAAAAATGAAAATGAAATGATTAAAACATTTTAGATATAAATGATAAAGTTAAAGATATGATATTTAATTTAGTTGATAATGATATAACTAAAGTGGAGAATTAATTTAATAAATTAAATCAAGAAAATAAAAAATTAAGACACACCATCCAAATACAATGAAAAGATCTTTGTATATTTAGAAACTATTCAAAAGAAGAATGTGGTTTTGAAAAATGAAGTTGTCAATCTTAAAGAGGAATTATCTTATTTCGTGAAAGTAAAACAACAATATGATAATATGATATATTTAATGAAACTAAACACCAATAATAATGGTTTTGGACATAGCAGTATAATTCCTTGTTTATATAAGACTAGCTTTATCAAAATCTCAAAAGGAAGAATTTCAAATCTAACCTTTTTTAAATGCACAATGAAATGTCATTATGATAATGAGAGTTCATTATGATTTATGTAGTCTTTTTGGAAACCTACAAATTTTATTTCTAATTATTTAATTTCTGATCACCCCACTAGTAAATGCCTTAAATCTATTTGGGTGCCTATGTTTTCTAATACTAATCCAGTTGAACCCAAGTTGGAATTGGAACCAAAACAGTCTGTTTGATTATTTAATTTTAGGAAATATGCCTTAGAAGTATCAATGACTCATGGTACTTAGACTATGTCTTCTACAGGAACATGAAAGGTGATATTTCAATGTTTTTACCATTTAACTTATGTGATAGTGTCCTTCTCACTTTTGAAGAAAACTCTAAAGTTCAGATTAAAGGTATAGGTGAAATTGGTTTTTCTAAAATAGTTATAATTTCAAATGTATTATATGTACTTAGTTTAAAATATAATTTTATAAGTGTTTCATAGTTATGTGATGATTCATTAAATGTTATTTTTTATAATTATAAATTTATTATTCTAAATAATAAATTAGTTTTTTTTCTGTAAGTAGAAAAGAAAATTTATATACTATTGACTTTTCAGATCTATTCAAACAATAGGTTAAGTGTATTAATGCTTTATAAGAAGATGAAATTATATGAAATAAGAGGAATGGGATTGAAAATTTGAAATTATTGAACAATATTTTGAATAATGAACAGGTTTGGAAACTTTCCATGTTAAATACAAGTAATTATTTCATGTGTTATTCTTATTGAAAAGGTAAACAATACAAAGAAAGACTTAAATCTAAAAATAATGTTAGTACTGGTAGATGTTTAGAATTATTACATATTGACTTGTTTGGAACTATAAAACTTGTTAGTTTTTGTGGTAAAAAGTATGTTTTTGTAATTTTAGATGATTACAGTAGAATCTTATGGATTTATTTCTTATCTCATAAAAATAAAAATTTATCAAAATCTTGTTCTTTCTATGAGCCTATCCAAAATTTCAAAACTAATTCAAACATATATATCAGATGTGATAGAAGTGGTTAATTTTTAAATTTATAATTTGATAAATTTTTTGAATAAAATGGTTATAAACACTATTTCTCATCCCCTAAGAAACAAAAAAAATAGTGTGGTAGAAAGAATGAACAGATCAATTCAAGAAATGGCTAGGTCAATTCTAATAGAATTTAGTGTAGCTAATTTTTTTTGGGTAGAACATATAAATAAATATTTTCATGTTTCTAAATAGAGTTTCAATTAGACCTTTCTTAAACAATACCCCTTATGAACTTTCAAAGGCTTTAAATCTGATGTTGGTTATTTTAGGGTCTTTAGAGGTAAAGTGTTTATCCTAAACAAAAAATATAATCTAGACAAATTTGACTCTAAATCATATGAAAGTAAATTCTTAGGATATTCCACTTCTAATAAAAATTATAGTGTTTTCCATAATAAAACTTTAGTTATCGAAGAATCTATGCATGTTAAGTATAATGAAATCAATTAAAATAAGTAGGATTTTGATTCTTTCAAAGAAAATGACGAGTTTAGAGAATTTAACTTTGGTGAATATAATGACCAAGATAATGAAAATTCATCACTTGAGGGGGGGGGGATATCTCCTGTCAAACTGATCCAAAGGAATAGATAACTATTAAAGATCACCCTATTGAAAAATTATTTGGTAATGTAGAATCTGGAATTCAAACCAAAAAATAAGATTTTATTTACTGTGCCAATCTTGCTTTTTCTTCTAACTATGTTACTACTAATGATGAAAATTATTTAATTGATTCAAATTGGAATAATTCAATGCATGATGAGTTAAATAAATTTTAAATGAATAAAGTATGGGATTTAGTTTATTTTCTAAAAGATAAACCTATTATAAGAACTAAATGTATTTTTCATAATAAACTTGATGAAGCTGGAAACATAGATAAAAATAAAGCAAGACTAGTAGATCAAGTTTATTCCTATAAATAATTAATTTACTTTGAAGATTATTTTTCTCAAGATACTAGGATGTAAGGCATTATAATTTTATTATACTTTTCTAGTTTTTAAAAAATAAAATTATTTCAAATGGATATAAAAAAAATCATTTTAAAATGGAATTATTTTAGAGGAAGTCTATGTAATACACCCCCTAGATTTGAAAATGATAATTCTCTAGATCATCTTTATAAACATAATAAATCCTTATATGGTATTAAATAATATCCAAGATCTTGGTATGAAATAATTACATGATTTTTATTACAAAACGATTTTGTTAAATTTAAGGTTGATACAACATTTTTTATAAAAGGAGTTTCAAGTAATATACTGATTATACAGATATATATTGATGATATAATATTTGGCTCAACCAATGATTCTCTTATATTTATTTTTCTAAGATAATGAAAAGTTAATTTTATATGATCATAATGGGAGAACTAACATTTTCTTTGGTTTACAAATTAATCATAGAAAATAAGTTATTTTATTAAATCAAGCCAATTATGCAAGAGAATTTATAAAGAGGTTTGGACTTGATTCTAATAAAAATATTAAAACACCTATGAGAACTAATTCTAAATTGGACTTAAATGAATATGGTATGTAATTTGATATTAAACAATATAGAGGGATGATAGGAAGTATATTGTATCTCACTACTTCAAGACCATACAACAAGTTCTCAATTTACTTATGTGCTAGATTTTAGTCAAACCCCAAAGAAATTCAACTTAAATTTTTTAAAAGATTAATTAGACACATTAAGGGTAATATTTGTACTAGAATGTTCTATTATAATGAGAACTATTTTGATTTACTATCTTAATCTGATTCTGAATTACGGTTTGAAGACTTGACTGGAAAAGCATAACAAATATGTTTCACTTTTTAGGAAAAAGTTTAATTTTATGGAGCTCTAATAAAAAACTCTCAGTATCAGTGTCAACTACTGAGGCTGAATATGTTTATGCTTCTAATTATTGTTCATAAAACGTTATGGATTAAACAAACAATATATTATTTCAACATTAGTTTTGATAAAATTCCCATATAATGTGATAACTCAAGTGCTATTTCAATTTCTGAAAACCCTATTTAATAGTATAGAACAAAAAACAAAGATGTATGATTTCAATTTTTGATGGATCATGTAAATGAAGGTGATATATTCATGGAATTTGTTCCTACTGAGAAACAACTAGTTAAAATCTATACAAAACCCATAAATTTAGTTAAATTTGAAATAATGAAATTTGAATTAGGTATGTTGGAAGATTAAAATATTTTTCAGTATAATAACTATCCATATGTTTTTACATATGATCTCAAAATGAAATTTTTATTTTTTTTCTCTGATTAAATAATAATTAAATCACTCTGTTTAAAAATGATTTGTTAAAAAATAACACTATCTTATTTATATATTCTTTGAATAGTGTATCTATATGTCTATTCTCATAATAATGAACTACTCTATTTATATTAACAAAAAAAGGATGTTTCCTTCATAGGTTAACTTTTTAATTTATTTTTTGAAAAATTTAAAAAGGGGGAGATTTTTTATGAAAATTTAATAAATGTTTTGATTTTTAATTTACAAAAAGGTGGAGTTTTTTTGTATTTAAAAATGACTTAATACTTTCTCACTATTTTTTTAAAATTACTCACTTAATTATTTTATTAAATTATTTAGTATATTAAATTCTTAAGTGTTTTAATATATTAATACTTTTTAATTACATGTTTTAAAAATGGTAATTGTTTTGATTATTGTTTTAATAAATCTTAAATGTTTACTATATATTTAATACTTAAGTTTATTTTTTATTAGTAAAAAATTATTTCCATCCTTGGTGAGGACCTTCAGTAGCCCTCAACCACATAGTAGATCCATTAGGATTAACCCAATTATAATTCCCACCTAAGGTATCTCCACAAGAAGGATTTGGTTTCTAGTGTTCATAGTGCACACATAATCACATGTGATCCCATTTATAAGGTCTGAAGAGCACATCCGAAAGCTCATAGGTGGTCTATTTCACCCACTAGAACGTTATATTTCCTTGAGTGATTTGTTTTTTAACCGGAACTAAGGATCAACAGCACATCATTGTCATACCACTCGGTCATTGTTTCCCCAAACCAATGTGGGACAATGTTTTGTTTTTACTGTTCATTCGAGTTAAATTCTTTGATACTCTATCCATCATCAGATCTCTTTTATCTAATTTATTAAATCTCTTTTAAATCCCACATTCTATAATTTGATATCCCATGCACCTATGATCCTTTTTATTATTTTCATTTTTCTGTCTTCTTCCCCAGGAGACCGACCAACGACATCATGTACTCATGTGATATTTAAAGTATCACCGACAATTACTAATAATTTTCTTCAATACTTCAATTTTATCTTGTTTGTTATCATCTTTTATATATTTTTTTTATTTAAATACATTAACTTCTCATATTTTTCTACCTTTGTATTTTTATCTGCTTCTCATTTGTTTCTTTCGAGTTTCTACAGTAAGTAATTCACCATCTTCTTCATATTTGCATGATTTGATTGGTTTTAAGTATTCTATATTGGTTTCTTGATGAGTCTCCATTGGAAAATACCAATGGTGGGTGAGTTGAGTCACTATTGGAAAATAAAAATGGTGGGTGATTCGATTTTCCATTGGAAAATACCAATGGTGGGTGAGTCGAGACACTATTGGAAAATACCAGCGGTGGGTGAGTCATGATTCACCCTTGGAACCCACTGGTGGGTTAGTGAGCTACCACTAGATTTTCAATGGTGAGTCATTTTTTTACTCACCATTGGACTTTAGTGGTGGGTTAGTATTTTTCCCACTTGATGTTTTTTACTCCTTTTCTATACAGATCCCTGGTAGAAAGATCTTTAAGCTTCAATAGAAGGTCCTCCTTCTTCTCGTTTGTTGTAGTAGATTTATTTTTGTTTTTCTTATATTTTACAGTAGATTTTTTGTTTCTATTCTTAGCTACTATAGTTGTATTCTTCCTTTTTGAGGTTTTTATTTCTTATTCCTTCTTCAATCGGTTTTAATAGAATATTTCCATCAGTTTCAATTTTATCAAAAGATTATATTATAAGTTTTTTTAAGTTAATTTATTATTTTGTTATTAGTATATTGTGTATATATTTATCATACTACTATTTGGAAAATATTTTTAGTGACCCACCTTCTTACTTTTCCCAATGTTAGGTCATGAGCTACCATTGGCTTTATCCAATGGTGAGTCACGAGTTATCGTTTGACATCTTACAATAGTAAAAATTTTATTTCATCCACTAAAGCCTATGATTTTTTAGTAGAATAGAATAATTTTGGTTTTTTTGTTTCATTTATTTTTTCTTAAATGTTATAATGATAGATCATGCACTTTTTATCCATTGCTTTACTTTTTCAATGGTAGGTCATAAGTCACCGCTCTCTGTTTTCAATGATAGTTCACGAGCCACCATTAGTTAAAAATTTATGTTTCTAAATTTACATTTATTAATTAAATTGATATTATTAAAAAGAATTATTTTGTCAAATATTTTATTAATTTATGTTGTATTAAATTTTTAGATTATGTAAAAAATAATTGTAAAATTATTTTATGAATTTTATTCGTGCAGTTTGTAATTCATGCCATGCTCTGTTTTTATGTATTTTTTCGGTTTTTATAATCCATAAGATTATATTTTTATTTAAATTATTTTAGAATTTTAGAATTACTATAATTTTTTTACTTACATTTTAATTTTTTTATATTAATATTTCATAAATAAGTATAAATCACAATTTTCATTCTATAAATTTCGGTAAGGTTTTAACAAACAAAGGTAATGGTCATAATATTCTATTTTTATGCACTAACAAGTGTCATTGATATATTGGTCTTGGACCCACTCCTAGAGGACCTTGGTTTTAATGATCTAATAGATTTTTTTAAAGAATAAAAAACACATTACTATGCAGGTCATTCATCATGATCACTTGTGATACATTTTCCACATTCTATTGCTCTCATTTATTCATGAACTTCTGCGACTACTGCATTATTACGGTGATCACCAAAGGAATCTATATTCAACATTTTTTACTTACAATTGATCAACAATCATTGAACTTAAACTCCTTTGAAATTATAATCATATTCTACTTTTCTTTTATTTTTTATTCGTGTTATCTGTTTCTTTCAGTTTGTAATATCATTGTGTTTGGTTTATAATTTTCCCATAAAAATAAAGTCTTTAATTTTCTCTAGTTATTCCAACTCCTAAAAGGAAGTCAGGGTTGTGACTTCTGATCAAAAGTCAAGTATAACAAATAAGGTTGGTATCCTATATCAAGAATAGGTTGTGCCTCTAAGTTGTTTAAATGGTAGGGTTTATAAATAATGCTCTCACACCTTTAAAAGTGAGTTTCTTAGTGGGTATTAGCCTCCTAGATGAGTATAGGGGATTGAAGAGTGAACTAGTATCTTTGTGATCTAAACCACTATAAATATTTTGTTCTTAATTTTTATTTCTTCTACAAATCAATTCAAAAACACTGCACTAAATACAATTTAATATTTTATAAACTCGATTTGTTTTTATCTTTAAATATTTAAATATACTATTGACCCGCCACAATAATATTTTCTATCAATAATGATCCAACATATGTGATAGAGGACCAAGAAATTCTTATCTTGTGAAATCTAATATGATGATTCATAAAGGGAAAATATATATATAATTTGAGAGGCTATTAAGAAGTGTGAGGTTTCATCTCATATTTTTCAATGAAAATATAGTATATCTAGATTATGTTGGAAAATAACCTAATAGAATCTGATTCAAATTCATAATTGAGCCATGGAATCAGTTTTCAGTTGCTGAGATAGAAGTCATAAAGCATTGAGGGTTCTTCCCTAGGATAATAAGCTGGTGGGTAATTTGTAATGAATTTCATTATTATGAGGTAGTGGTTTTCCAATAAACATTTAGTTTTGTTAGATTATAAGATGGGAAAGTTTTTATTTATTGATTTGGAGTGAGTTTTTGGGGGTTTGAATACATAATTGAGTTTCTTTTAGTGATGGATTGAGGGTTTCCAGATGTTGGTAGATTATCAAAGCAAGGACAGGGTTTTCCTACTATTGAAGTAAAAAGTAGATAGCCACTGATTACCTGGTGTAGCTACATTGAGAACCTAGTGACCACTCTAGAGGGTAAGAACCAGCTGATACCCATAATATAGTTGGTGGAGGTTGACAAGGTGACCGGTTGGGGAATAGGTAGTTGATTATGAACCTATTGGGGGTTTGGGTGGTTTTTTATGTCAGGGAAGACCCATTATCTTAGGGAAAATATCCCCCTTTTTAGTTGGATAACCACTTAGGAGAAGGTTTTTTTATCTAAAACTCTCCCCTTATTTCTTCTCCTTGAATCTCCATACTCCCCTTTTTTTTTGATCGATCAAATGTTTTTTTATCCTGCCATATAGAGGTAAACTCTCTTATTCTTCCTCTTATCTTCACATTCTCTTTTTTTATTTAATTTTATATATTTTTACTAAGAATTTAAGTAATATTCCACCAAATTATGCTGAAACTATCTCATAATATTAAATATTATTGGTATGATGGATAGAGGGTGTTAAAAGATGAGAAAATCCACTTTTTCTCACTATTTCATGAAAGGTAAATCAACCTATGAGTTTCCCTATGATTTTTAAAATTTGTTTAAAATTTTAAATTTTTTCATAATCAATCATGGGAATTTATTTTACATGAGTGTCGAAGGTATGCCATGGGCCTTCCACACATTGTTGGTCACACTTTTTATATCAATGAAATTATTAGTGTGATTTTAGTGATTATTCGCATTTAGATTAAATTGGGAAATTATAAATTTTTATAATTATTTTATCATGTATTATTGTATAATATTAGGGATTAAAAACTTAGTGATGATTGTTATGATCATGAATGTGGATAGTGAGTATGAACTTAGGAGTGGTAACTCTAATATTCAGTTAGGTCATCCCTTTAATACTTAAGCACATGTGGTGTATAGATTTCCTTATGTGAACATGATCAAGGTATTGGGATTGAGATACTAAGTAGGGGTTGGATATTTCTAAATTGTATGATGGGCTAAGATAGAGCCTTTTATAATAGTATAGGAATTATATGTGTGGATTGGATATTTTAAGGATTCCCAACAACTATGTAACCAAGTGTCATTGAGTTCAAATATTTTAAATGAAACCTTAGATTATATGAGTTAATTTGATGAGATTTGAATATATTATGATAATCCTCAATGGTGTGAGTAAATGAATCATAATTGGGAATTTCCTTGGGTAGTGATTTTGATTAGTGTGTGAACTTAGGTTTTTAGAATGTTCCATGAGATTATAAGTTAGGCATTAAGATTTCCGAGGAAATAGATTAATAAGAATAGATATTGTTGACCATATTTATCTCAAGGGGTTTAACATGCCTGAATGGATGAGTTTCCTAGAGTTTTTCCTGAGTGTAATCACTATTCTAAGGTGTGAAAAGGGATTCTAAAGGAGGTTAGTGGAGCTAAGGTTCCCCTTTGGTATTTTTCCCCTTAAATATGGGTGTCAGGATATATGAGGATTAATCCTTTAATGAGAGTCCTCACAAGGATTGATTAGTATGGATGAATGTGGTACATTAGAGTAAGTGGGTTGGTTTTTTATAGAATTGTTTTACTGACATGTGTAGGGAATGGTTCGGTAGAAGGTAGTGTTCAAATGTTAGGATCACCATAGAGAGGTAGTACTAGGATTTTCAATATAAGAAAAATCATGATAAGGTCCCTTTGGACTAATGGGGTGTTTCATTGTATATGAATTTTATAGTTAAATGATTGAGCCTAGATAAACATTTGGAATAGATTAGATAGATTAATTATAGCCTTAGGGATGGATGATCATTATAGGTGATGGTTATAACTACTTGTTATGTGTAGTTTTTGGAATTGGGTAAGATGGGTCAAGATTTTTATATGTATGTTGATATCATATATTAGAGTGATTGGCATAGATATGTTATTAGGTGAGATATAGGATTTGGGGATATGTTTTTCATTCTTTTTTGTTTACCATAACTCTAGTTATACAACACGTTTTAGGTCAACATAACTGATGATATGGTTCCTAATGTCATTAGGTTTGTGATTTTATGCTATACCACCAAGATGTTCAAACACATGTATTTATCTATGTTATGCCTTTTCCTAATACACTTCATTTTTACAACTCATGGTTAGAAGAATAGATAATATAGGATTTCATCTAATATTTTCCCCCATGGGTATACAAGTAGAGATTCTAAGATCCCATATGGAAATTTTAAACCAAGGAAGACCTATAGAAATATCAGGATGCCAACTAGAAATTGACACCCAGTTTTAGACTTATAGAGAGTTTGATACTCCATCCATCATTTAGATCATCAAATATATCAATACATCATCATGTATTTAACAACCATGGTTAGATAATCAATGATTTAGGTATGCCTTTTAGAATTTCTTTAGAACCCATGGTTAGATCGGTTGCATGTCTAAGATTCCATGTGTTTCACACTATCATTTTAAGTGATGAATGATGAGGTATACTATCATTGTCTAAGGTTGGTGGGATAAGCTATCATGGTGGCATAATTAGCAGACAATTCCCTGGTGATATTGTTTTCATTTTCTATGTTAGTAAATTATAATTTTTTTGTTCATGTATATAGGGATATGATATCATATATAAGAATATTTGTTAGTATTTCCCTACTAAGTTTTATGTTCACACTATGTATTGGAACTTTAGTACGCATGTAGTACTATATAACTATATTTTTGGAAAAAGGTAGTACAAGATATCTAGCTAGAGTGGATGGATATGGTTAAAATAAAGAATTGAGGATAAACTCAAGTTTTTAGGGATTATTTATAGACTTATTTTTTTAGTTTAATAAATTATTTTTTTTGATCATCTAAGTGGGTGATACTTCAAATATATATATTCATGTTCAACATGAGATTATTATTATTATAACATATTGACGGTTATTATTTTATGGTTGGGTCTTAGCTTTAATTTCTTGTTCTTACTATAATGTTTTATGATAGATTGATTATTTATTTTTTATTACATGTGATGATACCAAGGTTATAGATTCTCACTTCTAGTCTATAACCTTTATCATACGAGGAGGTACATCTAAGGTTACGTATCACTATTAGCATGGTCATGATTCAGGAGGGTATAGTCTGGGTAGTTATTGTTTCATTCTATATGATCAAAATTCTATTCCTAGTTATGTTAAAATTATCTAATTGTGGGTTACACTAAACATATATTTTTTATTTAACCACTAAGAGTGTGTAGTGAGGGATGGTGATAGTACTCTTGTTATGGAAAACCCTTATGCTATAGGGAATGTTTATAAAGTAGTGGGGTGTAATTCATAATATGTTTTATCATATATATGATATCATAACCTAACATAGATATGTGTTTTGAGTCATCTGTTTGGTATTTTAATGACATGAAGTAATGAAAAACTCTAGTGGAGTGATATGAGGGTGAGGAAGAGAATTCCCCGTGAATAGTTGAGATAGATCCTTTTATATCACATTTACCCCCAATTTATTAGTAGTCTAGAGAGAGACTACTTAATTTTATTCTATTTATGGGACATTGACCTTTGATAGGAGTAGCTTTGATGTCATATCTAACTAGTGATTTTCAGTGACAACATGCACCTTTATTTACTAAATAAAGAAAACTACAAGTTGTTAAGTTCTGGGTTGAGTCATTACAGACTATCTTTGACCAGATTAAGACTCCCCTATAGAGGAGTGTGAATCTTTCTATGTATATAATTCAAGGACCAGTGAATCACTTTTCGGAAGTACTGGTATAGAAAGATTAGTATGAGGGGAAATACTGGAAGGACTTTGAGTCTTGTTTCTTTAAGAAGTTATTTACTGAGATACTGAGGGGTGATAGGTATTGGGATTTTATGCATTTAGATCAGGGGATCATGTTAATGATGGATTATGCTACCATATTTAGAGACTCTATTCAGTTTTCTCTTATGTTGGAAGGTGATGAGATAACTATAGTTCCTTATTTTGAGAACGTATTAAGTCATATGATTTGAGTTTTGGTGAATTATTTTTTCCTAAATTTTTTCAATGTGGTAGTAAAATGAAGTCATGTAATTGAAAGAAATTTGGTAGGGAGTGTTATACTAGGAAAATCGAGTTCATATTATTAATTCAAGAGTGGATCTTCTGGTAGTTGGGAGTGGTGATCTAATGATTCTCACTAGAGTGGTCAGAGAAAGGGTGGTTTGGGTAGCATATCATTGTCTTTCCCATGAGGGAAATATCCTTCTATATGTTATTAGTGTGG
Organism: Viscum album; assembly: GCA_963277665.1. Lineage (NCBI taxonomy): Eukaryota > Viridiplantae > Streptophyta > Magnoliopsida > Santalales > Viscaceae > Viscum > Viscum album. Next base: position 802,890,543 of record OY728148.1, on the reverse strand, counting down.
TGGAGTAAAGAATATCTGAATATAGTTCCAGTTCAAACCTATTGAGTCTTGATTATATAGGCATATGGGAATCATCAAATTTTTTTGGATCTTTTCTCAAACATCTGGTGGGTGTGGTGAGGTTCAAGGTTAGGGATTTCTATAGTTATCTATTTTGAGGAAGTCTTGATTCATTTGATATGGGTTTTGTTAAATTATCTTTGCCTAATGTTTTTCACTAAGGTGGTAAAATAAGGTCCCATAATTGAAAGCAATTTGGTAGGGAGTGTTATACTAGTACAATTTTGTTCATATTATTGATTAAAAAGTGGATATTATGGTAGTTGTGAGTTGTGATATGAAGATTCTCATTAGAGTGGTGAGATAAAGGTTAATTAGGGTAGCATATCATTTCCTTTATCATGAGGTAAATACACTTCTATATGTTATCAGTGATATGGGTTTTGGTGAATTATTTTTGCCTAATTTTTTTAATGATGTAGTAAATTGAGGTCCCATTGTTGAAAGAAATTTATTAGCGAGTGTTATACTAGGACAATTTGGTTCATTTTCTTGATTTAATAGTGGATATTCTGGTAGTTGGGAGTGATGGTCTAATGATTCTAACTAGAGTGGTGAGAGAAAGTCTAGTTAGGGAATCTGATCATTCCCATTCCATGAGGGAAATATCTTTCTATGTGTTATCAATGTGGTGGAGTGGGGAATACTTGAATATAGTTCTAGTGAGAACCTATTGAGTCTTGATTATAACGGAATATAGGAATCTTCAAAGTTTTTTGGAGATTTTTATCAAAAAACTAGTGGGTGTGGTGAGGTTCAAGTTTAGCGATCTGGAGTAGGGTTGGTTATTCTATAATAGGGAGGTATTTTGTGTTCTTATAATTATTCATATAATAAAGGAGGTAATTCTACTCAAGTCAAATAGAGGCATTAAAATAGTGTTCCTAGGAGTTTTCATGGACCTAGAGTCTATTCCAGAAGCTTGGGGTTGGGATAGATTCATTATATTAAGTTGATCCCTACTGATCAGGATGAGGGTCCATCAATTGTTTGAGGTGATATTTTAGCAGAATCCACCCTTGTATATTTTTTGGTTGGTATGGTTGCATCTTACTCAATTATATCATCCCAGTTTATTGATGATATATGGTTGGTTATCGATTATTTATGTGTGGTTATTTTGATTTATAATCTCTTAAGTGTGTTATTTGAGGGTATTGAAAATTATCTAATGTGTTCTATTATGATATATGGATATAGGTTTCTCTATAATTTCTCTATATTGGGGATTTGTAGTTTTTTATGTGATCCTTGGGATTTATTTACCGAATTGATATAAACTACACATAAATTTATACCATTAATGAGTATCTTTTATTTCTGTAATGGGTGAGTATTATACCCATTAAGAAGAGTGTGATTTATAGGTAGGTCATTCAAGGCCAAGTTATCACCTTAAAGGGACAATTTCAACCTAGTTTTCAAGTATCATTTTGAAGGACATAGAGGATATAGGGAATTTGGTATTTCCTCATTTTTTTTACCATTTATAGGTTTTCCCTTTTCAGAATCCCTTAGAATTTATACCCAATAAAGAGAGATCAAGTTTATTATTTAGTTTATTCCTATTATAGAACCCATATTCATTCATCCACACTAGTGGTCCCTTATAGAACTTAAAAAGATGATGGTTCAAGTATAGGACATTGAGGTGAAGGGATTCATTTTTCTAAGCACATCCCCTTAGGGTTCTCCTATGTTATTCTCCAAGAAGGGTGATGTACATTTATGGTTATGTGTGGGTTATAGAAGGTTAAACCAAGTGAATGTAAGGAAATGATATCCTCTACCTTGTATAGATTATTTATTCGATAAGTTGAGGGGGTATAAGTGGTTCTATAAGATCGACTTATGATTAGGTTATCATCATCTCAAAGTGATTCCATCTGTCATTCATCACACTTATTTGAGTAGTAGGTATTGCTTGTATAAGTTTATCTTGATGTCATTCAGTTTGAGGACCATGTTGAAAGTTTTTATGGACAAACTGAAAATAGAATTTCATATATATATATATATAAATTTATTCAGGGCCATTTTTTTGATGAAATTTTGGTGCACATCTAGATGAAAGAGCATCATGATTGAAATTTACATATTTTATCGAGCACACTAGTTATATGAAAATATATATAAATGTCAGTTCTAAATCAGATAGATTAGTTTCTTAGAGAACACAGTATCCAAGCTTGATATATTAATGGGCCTTGAGAATTATATGGTTGTGGTTTCTTGGGAGTGACTAAACAATTTTTTTTCTTCAGATTTATAGATTTTTGGGACAAGCAGACCACTATTAAAGATTTATTTAAAATTTCTTTAAATTAGAAATTTATATGAAATCCATGACCTATAAGGGGGAGAATTTTGTGGGATCTGATCCTTGTGAGAGATACATATATGAGTTTAAGGGTAGGTTGATAATAAATTCTATTCAAACCTTACCTAATTAGAGTGAAGAGTTTATATTGAATTGTGATGCATTAGGGCTTGGTCTTGGTTTAATGTTGATGTGGGAAGTGTGAGTAGTTTCTTTTGAGTTTTCATAGATGAAAAAACATGAGAAAAAATATGAAATTCATGATCTCAAGATGGTATAAGTGTTTCATGTGTTGATATTCTAGCATCAATACTTGTTGGAAAAGAGGATTTAGTGTATATAGATCATATGAGCCTTTGGTATATCTTTTCCTAACATAACTTAAACTTTCAGTAGAGAATTTGGGTTGAGAATCCATAGTACTTTGACTTATATATGTCATATACCCCTAGAAAAATAAATTTCAAAGTTGATGTGCAGAGTAGGAATTCTCAGGCTCATATGGTGTGAGAATCAAGAAGAGAGTGGTTTTTGATGAGCCTCATCGATGAGATACACCTAGATGTTCAAGAGTTTCATAGAAAAGTTACCCTCATAACCTTGATTATTTCATGTTCACTAATTTATAGAGTAAATTTTCTGACCCAAACTATTAGTTTATGAGGAACAATATATGTGGTGGGTATCCACCACTGCATTAGACATAGGATGATGGTGGGATATTTATATATGAGGTTGATTTGCAGTCCCTTAAATCATGTGTGAGGAGATGATATGGGATTCACACACCTCAAGATGGGTTGTTCACATGGGGTTGACCAACATGTGTCATGACATCCAAAGTCAATATTGGTGTCTATAGATGAAAATGGATATTGGAGGTTTCATTTCATGTTTCTTTATATATCAGTGGATAAAATATGAGCACTAGAGACCCATGGGTATTCTTTAGCCTCTACCCATTCCCTAGTGGAAATGGGGTGATTTTATAATTTATTTTTTTATAGGACTTCCAAGGTCACATAATGGAAGTAATGTAGTATGAGTTATAATCAATCAGTTGGATAAAGTGGTTCACTTCTTACTGATCAAAGAATAATTCTATTGATGATCTAGTTCAACTATATATTTGGGAGATAATATTCAATATAGTTTGATTAGTAATATCATATTAGATGAATATTATCAATTTATGTCATGCTTCTAGTGGGGATGGTAGGAGGTTCTTAATAATATGGTGAATTTGAGCATTGCATGTTTCCCTTAGACTACAGGGCATTATAAGAACACTATCTAGATTTTAGAGGACATGTTTTTGGCATGTGTCATTTATTTTAGAGGTTTATAAGAGAGTTGTCTCACTATGGTGAATTTCACCAATAGTAATAGTTACCATATTCAACTTATAAGACACATTTCATGGCCTTATATGGTAGCTCATATCAGCCACCCCGATGTGGGATCAAGGTATGGGAGTCTTAAATTTCCTAGTTGAGTCTTATATAGAAGAATTCAAAGAATATCTAGTTAATTAGGAATTGGATATTGACCACATAGAGTAGTAAATGATCTTATAAAGACTGACATTACCATATTTAATATTTTTAGTTGGGTGGTTTTTTTTCTTTATAGTCTCTCATTGATTGGGATACTATCAAATTTAGAGGTAGGGCAAGTTAGATTCCAATTATGTGGTGATGTTTGAGGTTATAAAGAGTATTAATACAATTTCATACTAATTAGTACTTCCTATGGGATTCAGTGTAATTTAATACATATTGTATTTATCTCATCTCAGGAGATACCACCCAAATCCTTATCATGTTTTTAGTATCGATGATGTCAAGTATGAAGTTAATAAATCACTTTATAAATAACTTGTCTATATAGTTTAACTAAGTAGGAATATCTCATGTGGGAAGATAGTCCCCTTAGTACACATGTAGTAGAATAACATGAATTTTTATAAGTAGATATAAGAGAGATATCCTGATATAAAAGATTAGTATCCATAGTTTTTCATTAATGATTCTTAGTGACACATCTCAAGGGTGAGCTGTTATCTGGTGGGGAGGTTGTAACTTCCAGCCTCTTTCACGGTGTGTATTTGTTTAAATTTTTTAACCCTTTTTTATTTTGAAGGTTTTGGGTTGTTAAAGGAGTTAATAGAGTTTGGGTTCATTTTCAAAAGTTTTACCTTTTATGGGATATATCCCTTGATGACATATAACATCAGGTACACAATTCGGAGTACTAGGTACCTGGTGGGAGTAGGTAGAGATGTGGAAGCTCATGAGAGAGCATCGGGTGGACAGTGACCATATAGAGGGTAACCGATGGGGAAATAACTACCCAATACATGGTACTAGGTATTTGGTAGACCCATATACCATTTTTTTATTTTAAATTAATTTAATTAATTTGGTCGATTTTTTATTAATATCATTTTTTTTCATTTATCTTTGAGTAAATCCTGCATGACCACCTCTCCATTTCTCATTTCATTATACTTATTCTAAGGTTGTATCCATATTATTTAATCTCTATATGAGTTCTATTTTTAAATCATATTGATAGAGGTAAGTCTAAAAATACACCTTGATGTGTTCTTAATTTCTCTCTCTTGTTTTTTTTATTCATGAGATATCCCTCATTTAGGGTTTTTTCATACCTTTGGAAATCCTTTGATGGAATTCAATTCATCTAACAGAATTCAACGAGTGGTATCCTACTAAATCTATCTTAGTGGTGCCTAAACTTTCTTATATGTTTATTTAATTTTTCATGTGATGCATGATATGTGGTCATATCATATTTGTGTACTTGACCCAAATGTAATTTGAATAATTTCCTCTAGCCCCATATGAGTATAGTAAGGATATTATAGGTTTTCAATGGTTCTATATACACTATAATTTAAGGTTTTAATCATCTATGGTTGTTTTGATAAGATAAAGTGTGATGAAACTTACACTTGAGACCCAATAAGCTATTCCTTGAGTTATATTATGATATAGTGGGACTTGTTAGTTTTCAATTAACCTTCTTTGATAAGGGGATGTTTAATTATATAAGTGTCTAGTATTGGATATCTTCATAATGAATTCATGGGTTTTGTATAACCTATTTTTCTTGTTTGATATGTGTAGGGGAAGAGAAACCTTATATAATAAACTATGTAGTTCCGAGTGGATCATACATTAGGTAAAATATGATAAAGGATTTAGTATGTTACAAATGGATTATTTTAGATTATAAAAACTATCAGGAACAAAGCCAAACCTATTGATGAACTATAGTATATTATAATGGTATTTTATATACCTTTAAGGGTTATGTCATAGGGATCAATATTACTTAGGGATTAATCATTATAGACATGTTCTACCTTTCCAATTTTTCTTTATATTGATATGAGTAGGAATTAATAAACCTTAGGGATGTGATTGTTATAGACATGGGTCACCTTTCCAAGTTGTCTTTACACTGATATGAGTGGGGGTTGAGATGCCTTAGGGATGTGACTGACAGTGACATGGGCCACCCTTTATATTTGTATTATATTCTTGAAAGTGGAGTTTGAGATCCCTTTTAGCTTGAAATCATTATAAGAATGGGAGTTCACTAGCCTATATGCCTTATGGTATTATAGTGATATGTTCAGAATTATTCTAGAACTGGTTGAGGTAGGTATGGTCACTCCCCAGGTTTCTTATTTAGTACTCGAGGGTGTGAAATTTATTTTTGGTGTTATCATTGATTTTTATTATTTTCATATCATCATGTTAATAAAGTGATATTTTATGGATTTTTTAGGGACATTTTTAGTGGTGGTCTGCTGAGTTGTACTGACACCCTACATGGGTATCCTGATACAAGTACAGACATTATGGATCATGTCATAGGATAAGGAAATGATCCTATTATTGATGAGTGGGTTGCGGCTCCATGGTTGGAGCTGGGAGAAGGGGTTGGGTGGGAACTCAAGTCCAATTATGTAATCATCTCTAGTGTTTGTTTATTTTGTACCATATTGTTTATGATTGAACCATGGGTGATCCTATTTAGTTTTTTATAAATTTTATGACATTAAATTATTTTATTTTGATATAACATGTGGTATATTATTTCATCATGGTTGGTTTATATATGTAATTTATATTTATTCTATTTTCATGATGTCTTTTATTATTATGAATTTTCATTATTATATATATAGTTATTTATAACATGGGGTATAGTCATCCCATGATCATAAATAGACCTATGTTTTTAGTCAACATCATCTGGTGTACATAGTGGTGTGCCTAAGTTCATATGGTGCCTTCGGTTCATCCATGATTGGGTGATCCTGGATGGGGATGTTACAAAGACTATCTATTCAATTAGACACTTATTAAGTTATTTTTATGATATGTGAAACATTATTTAATGTTTTCCAGGTTGTAAATGTGAAGTTTCTATTTAAAATTTCATGTTAAGGGAATGTGTAATGCAGAGTCAAAAATCAAAGTTTCATGTGGGTTTCATGAAAATTCATAGAAATATATTTTTCACATGGGATATATAGGGAGGCACAAAATTTAAGATTCTCATTGTTGTATACATAGAGGATATGGAAAAAATGTTACACCTAGGTATCTATTTCACCATAAAAATTGAATACATGTGGATTTTTCATTAATTAAATATATAATAGATTGTTCAAATGTGTGTGGATATTCTATATCAAAAATCCTTATAACTCTCACCAGAAATAGTTAATTTTTTCTCACATCCATGGATTTAGTTTTTTCTACACAAACCATATAATTTTTTATGTGCATTTTTCTTTTCATCTTTAATTTTTTATTCTCAAATTTACACAATAGTATATATTGATCAATGAATCATTGGAAACAAATGAGTAGATATATAGTGAGAGTGATGCAATACTATGGTTGGGGGAAAAATATAAAATTTCTGTACTTATAGAAATATTATAACCTTGTTTTTTGGTATAAAATATTTCCAATAATGGAATAATATGGTGTTAATCCCCGCCATTAGAATAAGTGTTTAGCTGGTGTGTTGAGTAAAATGGGATATTAATAGAATAAAACATTTAATAGAATGGTATAATTAAATTATGATTATAAATAAAAGGAAGAGTTTATACCCATTTAGGGGGAGACTCATGATGTAGCTGAATATATAGTTCAAATACTAGTTCATAATGTTAATGAAAATAGAACTACTAAAGGGAAAGTCTAGATGAAGTTACTATGATAGATAAAAAAGTTAAATTTAATACTAGTGAAGTTGATAAAGTGGATGGATACACTATTTTTAATAAAATAATTTTCAAATAGAGGGTTAAAATTATTGATTTAATTATTTGGGAAGATTTTAAACAAGAAGAAATTTGAACTAGAGAAGTTGTTTCATATGAAAAAGAGATATTTTAAGTTGTTTCAGGTGATATTGGTATAGAAAAAGGAACAAGAAATGAATATAAAGTAAGTGGGAGTAATATTAATATTACGAAAAAAATTTGATGATATAGTTAATGATTATTGAGTAAGTGAAAATACTAAGAAGTTTTATTAGATATAAATAATATTAGAGTATATTTTTTCTCAAATTCATTAAGAGAATTCAAATGATATTGAAAATTAAACTCATACTGAGAAATTGAAAAATAATATTGAAGTTTATTATCAAATAAATATTATTTTTTTTATTTCATTGGAAGTTAGAAAAGTTGGAATTGATTTTATAGTTAATGTTGGTGTTGAAGATATACTTGATATAGCTAAATCTGGAATAGAAATATCATAGGGTTTTTCTATTGATCTTATTGTTAGAGATAGTAAAATTTATCATTATATTAAGAAATCATCTTAAATGAAAATATAAACAAAATTAATCAATATTTAGATATGTTAAAAATTAATATTTACAACGATTAAAAGGGATAGAGGGAATAAGTCAATAAATCTCAATATTATATTACCTTTTTGAGAGTTTAGTGGTTATGAACATCATTTTTTGAGAATCACAAATATCATTCTTTGACTTGATCATATTTTTAATATTTAAATAATTTTTTAAAAGGTTAGTTTCAAGTGGTAGTGGTTGTGCCTATAAATGTTGATAATTTTGAGTTAGTGAAGATTATAGCTTCAAAAGAGAAAGCTAGAAATTTTAAATTTTATTTTGGTAAACATGATATGGTAATACATGAAGATATGATTTAGTATCAAAATTTTATTATAAAGAAAACTAATTATTTTAATTTGAACTATAAATTGGTTTTAACATATGAGATAAAAAAATATAAATTTATATAGTTATTTATGAAATTCTTATATAGAGTCAGATTTTTTAAGACTTTAAAATATTTCTAAATATATTTTCCAAGAAATACACTAAGACAGAGTGCGATTCTAAGGCTTATTGTTCTCAGAATAAATTTTATTAAAATACTAAATATATTTTATATTATGCCTACATAGTTTATTAAAGAAAATTAGATAACCCTTTAACAAAATCTCATATCATAAAACCAGGACCATAGTTGAATCTGTAACATGATGTTTACCCTAGGTGTTACCTAATGTTGGTCGGTGCGGGGCTTTCAGATATCAAGAGCATTAGTGGGTGCATTTAGTTAAAATAAATAATTATATTTATTCATTTTATTTAATTAACCTAATTTCGTTTCATCTATAAATTCCCCATTATGGAAAATCCTCTAATTTGAGCTGCATAAAACCTTTGAAGATTGAGAGACGTTCTTTCTCTCCTCTGTTGGTGAATTGAAATCTGAAAATGACGAGACTTAGGATCGAGGCAAATCGAGACTTAACAAATTCAATGACCCCTCTCAGTCACTGTAGAGTGTGTTATATAATGAATTTGATCCAATATCCATGTATAACTCATAAATTCTTGAATTAAGCCCTTATTTATTAAATTTATTGATTAGGATCACCTCTTTCTTTGATCTGAGCCAATTTTGATCCATTTCATGTACCCATGTATTGAAATTAATTTTTATATTCACTTTTCTCACCTTGGAACCACAATTTTGTCTCTATTGGCCAATAATTATTGGCCAATGACAATTACACCTTTATTTTCTTTGTGTTTCTCCCTTCTTTCTTCGCTTTAGTCATTGTTGGACATATGAGGTCATGATTTGATATTTCTAAGTGGTACTGGGCCTGATAGGACCCTTGGAATCATGATGGATTTATGTGAAACAAAAGGAATGATGAATAAGTGATATAATTATATGATTTTTAGGTTTCAGGTGATGGATTGATTTATCATAATCAGAAAATGGTGATGGAGAATTACGAGAGATACGCATGGTGTGTTGGGCTTAAAGCGGGCCGATGGAGAACTGATTTTCAGCCACTAGAGCACCAAAATTTTCTGTCTATAGATTGATCCACCATTTTTAGTTTTCTTGGATTTAATATCAAAATAAACTACCTCATATCTTGGATCTGTGGAATGGATATGAGATTCTATGAAAAATGTGACTACACATCGTGTAGTCTAAAGAACACATGGTGTGTAGGGACTTGGATACGATGGTTAGGGATACACTTAATTATAATTATCACATGTTCTATGGGATCTCCAAACACTGGTTTTACTTTTATTGGTGACCTAGTATATAATCTCAGAGTACATGAGCACGATCACGGCCAGACACATGTCGTGTAGACCCTCAACATACCATGTAGACCTACGTGGGCAGGGATCCATGTACTGACAAGGATATATCTAGATTATGGAGTGTTACAACATGATTTTTGGGACCCCTTACACACCATGTACCCCTTATTTGCTTTTTAGGAAAAATCAAACTCTCATATCTCATTTTTTTGGACTCAGCTTTTGGTGTAAGAGTAGCATATCCCGAATGCTTTTCATTGTAGAATGTGATGGTGGCCTCTATAGTGTCTTTTGAGATATATTGTGATATTTTATAGGTGTGACACTTATTTAGGTGATGCTTTATGATGGTAGTGATCAGATAATATCACCATGGTATTTAGAGTGGAACTCTCCAGCTGTGTTGGGCATGGGTCATCTACCCATCTATAGAGGGGAACCCTACTGAGGGACAAGGAATGGGTCTTATATATACTTTTAGAGTGTCACAATCCTACTAGGATAGGTAATTGTCCCTCTACTTATAAACTAAGTGGGAAACTACTACTGTATCAGGGCCTGGGTCCTCTACTATGAGAGTGACACCCTCCAGTTAAACTGGGAATTGGTCCTCTATCTGCTATCTGAGTGGCACCCTCTTATTGTATTAGTGTATGGATCCTTGACCATTATAGTGGAACCCTCTTACTAATATAGGTCATGGTTCCTCTTCCATTTACTAGAGTGGCACCCTCCAAACATAACCGGGAATGGGTCCTCTACTAACAACTTTATGGGTACCATCCTATTGGATAGGGCATTGGTTCTCTAGTTGTCTGCTGATTGTAACCCTCCTTTTATACTAGGGAATGGGTCCTATATATATATATATAGTTCCCCCTTGAATGTTAATCACAATGGTGAGTTGTTTCTTGACTTGGATTTTTTCTGTTGGGAAGACACGTGAGATGCTGAAAATCATTGATGGACTTCTAAGACTGGTGGAACTCTTTTCCTAGGCTGGGCTTTGAGACGGAGATCCCTTTCTCTCTCATCTTGGTTTCTTTTGTCCAAGTGTGTGTGTGTGTGTGTGTGTGTATAAATTATCCATATTTTTGGATTTTATTTACTCTCTTTATTAGTATGAATTGTATACTATCTATCTACTCTTATCATGTCTCTTACTGTTCTTGCTTCATATTTTTGGGCATCTTGGTGGGTATGTATATACTCACCCCTACATGGGCTTTTCTTACATGTATCATGTATTATGAAGATAAAGGATAAGTAAAGAGTGAATATAAAATATCTTAGGGATACTTTGTGCATTGGACCATGTATGGTGGTCAAGTATTGGATATCTAGAGCTTGTTCCTCTCATCACTTTTACATTCCATTTTTTCAGGTTGCGACATCTTTCTAGTTAGGCATGTATTTTCCCCCTTTACTTTCAATTTTCACTATCGTACTTTTTTACACCCTATAGGTTTTCATATGCATTGTAATATTCTAGATATGGTATATTATTATAATTATTCCCCCTCACTTCATCAATTATATGGTCATGTGTGTATGTATAGGTACATTATTAACAGGTCACCCATATTAGAAATGTCTTTTGGCGCTTGTTGCCACCCGTGGCCTATAGAGGTTGGCTTAGGGTAATTATGGATCGATCATCGGTGGGTCGAGTTGTGATAGGTGATATATTGAAGTATTTAGAGTATAAAGGTTTATGTTAAGACCAAAATGGGCCTAGATACCCTGAGAGGGAGGGTTGAATCAGGGTATGGATATTCTTTTCAAAATTATTTCTACCCTACTTGATATTGACCTCTTTATTATAAGGATCACTTTTTTTGAATTTTTTTAATAATGATCTTATTCTTCCCATATTTATATGATGATGATTATTTGAATGCAATGTAGGAAAGCAAGAATACTGACACATAGATTTTTACTTGGTTCACCCTCACTAGGCTACGTCCAGGGAAAATACAATGACGAAGTGTCGATGTACCAAATCCATTAAAGCTCACTACCAATTAAAAAATTTGGGATAGATCACTTATATTACTATGATCACTACCTTTAAAAGTTTTAGGATTATCTCACTACTTTCCCTAGGGTCACTCCATGTGTGTGTCTCTCTGGATCACTACTGGTGAAGAGGGTCATCCTCTTTCTCTTCCTTTTCTCACTGCTCTAGAAAGGATCCACTCATAGTTTATAAACTTGTAGGTCCCTTAATTATCACTAATGAATGCATACTCCACTATATGTAGTTTCTCTATTGATTTACCACTTTCAACCACTAATGAATACCACTTTTCCACTGAACACTAGGCAATCCCTTTTAAACTCATTTCACAAAGCATGCTGCCTTCATGAAGCTCCCAATTTCACAAAGCTCAAATGAGCCTTTGAAAAGTTCCTGCCTCTTCAGAAAGCTCACAGGTTTGAAAATCTCACTATTTCGAAAAGCTCACTAGTTTATAGATCTCAATCTGTCATTTTCAATTTTTAAAAGCTCAAACAATCCTTTGTGAATCACACTTCTTCTGCAATGCTGAACTAGCCTTCACAGCATGCCTTCCTTTCACAGATCTCAACTAGACTCTGTGAATTCACTTACTTTCACAAAAATCACTACATTGTGAAACACCTCCATAATATGATAACCTTAATTTTCTTCTTTCATTCTCACTTCTCTTATCTTAGGGGTGGATTCCTATTTATAGACATTTCCCACCAACTTCAGAACCTTCCACACAATGTTAGCACCACAAAATCTCAAATTGTAGAGCTCTAAAATTTTAGTCAAAATTCCCTCTATTTTACAAAGCACCATGAAAAGTTTTTTATCACAGAGCTCATTGTAATCATATATCATTCCATAAATTCCTTTTTGAATATGTCTCAATATTCCCTCACAATTCTCTTTAGCTCTGTCATTCGTGAATTTCATCATAATCACAGAGCTCACAATCAACATTCTTAATGTCTTTGTGAAATCCACTTCATGAATCCCATCATTGATAAATTCATGCCTTTTCCATATTTTGATGAGATCTTCATGGAAATAAACTTTTCTAAATGTTCACTAAACTCTAAATTTTGGACCCCAAAAATTCGACAAACACTGGAAAATGGCACCACCTTGTATCTGTTCTTTTTTTTATCACCTCCATATTTTCCATTATTTTTTCAGGGTTCTTTGTCAACATGTATTGTCATAAAATATCTCCAGAACATGAAAATTTACCATAAAAAATACTTTTTCAACAAACAAAACCTACCCAAAAATGATTCAATGTTACATTAAGGTATTTTTGGCCAACATCCTATAAGCTAGTTTAATGATAAGAGAATAATTTAATGTGTTTAAAACATATTTGATTCATGATTTATCGTTAACTAGTCAACCCACACTTGTAGAATTCAAAATTAATAAATATATGGTAATTGAGATAAATCATATATTGTAAGAAAAACTTAATTATTTGGAATATTTGATAAAAATTATCAGTATTTCTATAATTGGTATTAAGAATGGTTTGATGGAAGTAAGATTTAATACTTATAATTTTTTATCTATAAATTTATTATATGTTTATGTTTTGAAGGAATTCAATTATAGTTATTATATAATGATAGATACATCTACTACTACATATACTTATTTGGAGAAATTGTCAAATATTTGGAGAGATCTTAAAATAGTGATATTTTTAAAAACATTATTGAGTAAGGGAGAAAGAAACATTAAAGACATGCTAGAAGGATTTAAGGCAAAAGGAAAAGGATTTTAAATGACTATTAAAATGATTTTTATGATAACTGTGAGGTAAAAAGGTATTAAAATAATTTTTATATTTAAATTAGATAATTTTGTAATGTTATTATTTATTATAGTGAAAATAATATTGATAAAAAGTTAAATTTAAGTGTCTATGAACTATATTAAATTATATGAAAATAGATATTGGACCACATATACTTTCTAGATTTGAGTTAACTTCAGGGATTTTGGGTATTTCATTGGGATATTATTGGAGAACTTTTAATAAGAGTATACATGAATACTCATAGTATTATATATATTAAAATACTTATTCTTCATATCATGGGAGATTTTATCCTATATTAAATATCCAATGAAAAAAATTCTTGAAAATTATAGGAATAAACATCACTAGTGATGATATCTCTATTATGATTCTATTGGAGAGTTATTTTAAAAATGAAAAATTTTAAGCTTATAAACTTTCAAAATATTCTTCTCATTCTAAATGATTATTTTATTAAATTGTTTTTTGTTATTTGATTTTTTATTAGTGACTAAACATTTATATTTTATGATATTTTATAAGTTATTTAAATATTAAAATTATTCCATCACTTATAATAATTTAACCAAACTTATATTGATATATTAATTCAGTAATTATTTTTATTTTAAAAAAATTTGGTATTATAAAATGGGGAAGAATAATAAATTACATGAATTTTTTAATTTATTTTGGAAAATATTTTTTTTAATTTCATAGTTTTGTGATCATAAAAATATTAAATATATAGATTAATTAATATAACATAATGTGTTGAAAGTCGCAATATTGTGGTTTGTGTTATATTATAGTTTTTTATACTATTTTATAGTGTTCTTCATTAAAATATATGAGATATTTTTAAAAACTTCATTTATACTAATTATCATAAAATTAGATTCTAATGCATCATGTGATTAAATATAATGCCTCAATTCTCAATTTTTGGATATATTTTAATTTTAAAGATATTTTTTGTTATGAAATAGTGATATTTTTTAATATTTTTACAAATTTTAGTCATTTCATATTCAGGGTGCATGGTCCTAGTGACCATGTATGATGAACTAATGTCATGGTTGTGTAAGTGGGTGTCGCATGGTTGATGCATGTTATTGGTGATTGTTCATGCCTTCAGTTTGTCCTAAAAACTCAAATTTCTTGTCTTGAAATCCCATGACATGTTATAATTAATTATTCGGCATTTATTATATTATTTTTGGTGTTTAGTATGTCCATGGAAATTAAGTAATAAATTTTGAAATATTAAACATATTTTTTTAATAAAATATAATAATTTTAAATGGAATATATATTTTTAGTCAATGATACTATTATATTTATTAATTATTGTGTTCAATTAATATGGGTTATTATTTTAGGTTTAGTGATTATGGTACTTTATATGGGGTGTGATGGGTTATATGATATATTTTAAAGAGAATTATAGAAAATATATTTAAAAATATTATAATATAAAAGTGATTATTATTACTAAAATGTAATTCAATAAAAAAGGTAAAAACTTATCTTCCATCTTCATTCACACAAATAATGTTCAAGGGTGGTGAAATCTCTCCCACTTCTCCATGGAAATTTTACTCTCTTCACCTTCATCTCTCTTTAACATTAGTCATATCTTTCTCTCTTCTTCATTATTTCCTCTCCTTTATCTTCTCCTTATTTCCCCTTTCATAGTACATCTCTCAAACTAGGGTTCATGAAAAATAGGGGGTTTCCATGTCAAGAAAACCCCCCAAAAATATCAATGATGTTTTTCTCTTAAGATATAGATAATCCTTTATTAGGTTATTTTCACTTGGTTAGAGTCTTCAAAAGAAACCCATGACTCATTGGTAAGTGTTTGTACTTCCAAGATCCCATAAAATTATATTATTTTTATGTCTTAGGTTTTTTATTTCTTTCAAATGGATCTTTAGGTATTATATTTGAGTATTATATGAAATATACCCATTGGTATTTGTAAAAGTGTCTCCAAAAAGTCTGTGGTTTTGTATATTTCATATCATTAAAATTAATTGTGGTTCCATGGTGATTTAAAAGGTGATTTAAATTTAAATTTATGATATTTGGGGATTATGAGGACTGCTAATATTTATATTACTATTCTTGAATTTATTTTTTGAAAAAAATTTATGGAAATTTTGTTTAAAAATTATACAATCACTTTGTTTTTACAAGTTTTCCATCAAGTATCTGATAAAATACCCCCAGTTATTTAAAATTTTTGTATTATAGGAATTATATTAGATAGTAAGATAATTATTTATGATTATTTAATTATTTATTTTCAAACCGTAATTAATAAATTTAATGAGGGGTTTCACTCGAGTATATTTATGGGTTTAATTGATAACATTTTATTATTTAATTGGTTGATTCCATTTTATAAATGTAAAACTAATTTCAATAAATAATAGGATTTTTATTGTTATATAATATTACACTTATAATGGATAAACTGTTTAAATATTTTAACTTCAATAATTCCAAAAGGTAAGCCTTAGGTATTTAGGTGGGAACCTAGGAAAATTACTCCACTAGGATTATGGGACACCCTGACCTAATGTATATTGGTTGTTCTTCCCTTTAGGAATGAAATAGTATATGACAGGTCATGGATTGTGTATGTTAATTTTATTTTCCATGAGGGAACACTCTAGTGAATTATAGGTTATGGATAGTGTATGTTACTTATACTTTTCATAATGGTGGACACTAGGGAATGATAAGATTATTTCTTGGGTATTTCACACATAAAAAATAAATCATGTGGTTATTATTATATTATTAGTATCCTAGTCTTCTCAAAATATATACCTAGGAATTTTATAGTGTGTTGCAGCCAGAGGTTGTGAGTTAGTTTTTTTATCAATTAATAATTTCATTTTTTTAAGAGAATGGATGGATTTAATAGAGGAACATGTTGAAAATCATAGTTAACCCAATGGTAAATAATTAATGGAAAAAATGTCACTTAATACTTATAGTGTGGTGGAAGTTTTGAAATTTAAATGTGGTAGTTAGGAAATAACATTGTTTTATTTAGTATATTGAGGTTTAGGACAAAACAAGAGCATATGTGGAATGTATTTTAAGAAGTTGGAAATATTTGGGTAAATAATATTCATCTCAATGAAATTATTTACCTCACACCACAATGTTTTCCATGTAATATTAATCATAATACTACATAATATCAATTTAGGATAAGCTGGTGAGACCATTTTATAGGAGTATATTCCATGTTGAAATGGTGGTTATAGATGGATAAGTGAACTTGGAGATGAAATAGTATCATAATATGAAATAATTAACCATGAAACAATATATTCTATATGATATTCAATTTATTCCATGTAAGATTAAACTATTATGTTAGATGATTCGTTTCACCACAAAAATAAAATACCATGAAACAATCTATTTTATGTTATATTAATTAGGAAATTCTAAAAGGATTATATATATTCAATCAAAAGACTCACTAAAATATGTATCACATTATAATAAGCTTTAATTTTTCAAAAATATATATTATATTAACTCAACTAATATGCGAGATTAGATTGTGAAGTTTGATAATAAATTATGGTACGAAGTGGAAGAACACACCATGATATATAATATGAAAGACTAAAAATATAGTGAAGAGAAGGTTATAGGTTAAATCCATGCCATAGTGAGAATCTAGGATAGTTTTATCTATCTATGGAATATGATGGGTTATAAGAACAGTGCCACAACACATGAATCACTATGTAATTTTTTCATGTTGAGCAGAACTACCCCATGATATAGTGGTTCCATCAAGAAGAATGAATTTTTAAAATAATACAAGAATTATTGATCTATTGAGGTATCAAGGACTTTCACCATGAATATAAGTTCCACTCTAAAACGTTTTTAAGGTCAAATTAGATTCAATATAGACTTGGAAGAACATTTTCTGATCCTTGGAGGAGTTTTAAATAAGATATTTTGTGGATTTTGTAAATATATCAATTTATTGAGGATCATAATATAATAAAGAAAATCACATAAAAAACTAGAGATAATTTATGTATATCACACTAAAATATAGTATCTTACACTGTGATAGGTTACGTTCTAGAATGTCTTTAAGATTCAGTGTGAAATTAAAAGGAAGACGATTTGGATCATAATTTTCGAAGTTTACTTGACTTAATTAGATAGAGTATACCGCATTTAATTATATGGGACATAAGGAATAATCATGGACATATAGAGGAAGATTATTTAATCCCAACCATTGGATAAAGGTTCAAATTCTTAGAATATATTTATAAAAACTTCTTAGATATGTTTTGAAAAAAAAAGAATTGATCATATTATTATATATATTTTTTAGTCAAAAAATATGATAGGCGATCAAAAATAGAGTTCTATTTCTTACCACTAGTTTTAATGAAGAATTATTGAAGAATATATATTACCATTGATGATGTGGCCTTTATTAAATACATTTTTTGACATCTTTTTTAGATATTTTTTTGAGTTTTGAATACTTAAATGCACAAATACTGGATAATTTATGACTATTGGTTGAATTTATATTGAATAGTGTTTTTTATTTAAAATATTTAAATTTTAATGAGTTATTTCATCATTTTAAGAAAATATTATTTGGATTATATTTTTTATTTTCATTATAAATACCTCTTTATTGTAACTATGACTATTTTCGTTTTTCAAGATTAATTATTTCTTAATACCACATTTTTATTTCATAAATTTAGTTCTAAAATTCAATTTTAATTTTCATTTGAAAATTCATTAATTATTCTATTATTGATTTTTTTTATTTTAGAATTTATAAATTTCATAAAAGATGAAATCTATGTTTTTTTTGAAAAATGATTCATTGAAAATATTTGTTTTGGGTCTTTTGGATATAATTCATTTATTTTTTTACTGTTATAAGTTTTAATATTAAATTATTGGAATATTATTTATTCTTGTTTTTATTATTAAATTAATAGCCTGAATTTATAATTCTCAATAAGAATTGAATTATTTGTATTTAGGGAAATCTACAATGCCATGGTACCACAAGAAAGAATTTTTCAAATTGTCGCATGAGTACAAGCTTCAAGCTACTGTGAAGGTGTAGTGATTGTACCTATTTCAAGTGACCATAATTTCTAAATAGAATTTACTATAGGATGAATATCCAAAAAATTTTGCCTTTTTTCATAGAAAACCTTAATAATTACTTGCCTAACCTACTAGGCTTGATTATGCTAGGTTTTCATGAAAGAAATCAAGTCGATTGAGGAAATCCACATTCGTAAAGAGTTATAAATGAAACCATATCTCAACTTGATGAAGAAAAACTAAATCTAAATCTGATAAACCCTGAACCTCTTCCCAAGTGAGATTTGGGGAAACCAATTTGATGCTAATAAATAACTAAGAACTGAATGGAGATTCAAAAAACGAAACTGAGGTTAAGCAGGATGTGAATCTTAGAATTAGGTTGAAGGGGAAGGAAGGCCATAAAATAAAGAATCTAATCTTATACATGATGAAATACGACAAAATCTAAGACTTGTTGAGTTATGAATTTAGATTTCCATACTGGTATCATTTTTTTGAGGATTTTTTTTATGAAAACTATCTGGTTTTCAGACATAAAAAACACACAAGATGAATTTTTGATCATAGATAAACCAATAAATGTGTTGAGACTAAATCTTTCTTATGAAGCTGATGATTTCAAACCCGAAGTTTACTAAATATTGAACAAACTAATACTGAATAAGACATATTTTTATATTTTATATTGTGATAATCGGTTTCTTCCATTTTATAGGATGAATATGATGTAGAGGGTTGGGACTCATTCACTATCCATTATTGTGGATTCTAGATTTTAGATGGGTGCATGATAGATTTTGTGTATAGTTTATCAATGTATTTTTTGTTGAGATCATCTTAAGTCTAGATGTACACTGAATCCAATCAAAATATGTGTAGATTAAGCTTTAAAAGGATGGTAAAGTTGTTCATATTCTAACTGATGGTGCCAATATTATGATATTGGAATAGAGAGAACCCAATATCGAAGAATACAAGTCAAGGAGAACCTGAACATCACTTATCAATGTGATTTAATGAAACTTTATATGATAGTGGTATGCTATATTGAAAATGAGGACATTTAGGTGGTGAAGGTTATTGAATTATTAATAATAATCCATGATCAATCAAGAAAGATCCATTAGAACTTTTAGTATACTTATATATGAAAATGGAAATCAAGACTGGTGATACCAAAGATGATTACCTACTACCACTGCCCCAAGAATTATCCACCATGAAGGATGAAGTTTAATTTCTTTGAGATGATTTTTTGATTGGATTTTACTAGGATGTGTTTGATGGAACAAAGAAGGGAAAATAGGAATAATCCTGGGTTGTTATTTGAAGATGAGTAAATCTGAATCAAAGCACTACTAGTTTATAGACTCACAGAAGATTGAGTTGAGATGAATACATTTTCATTACTGGAAAAAAAATTCAATTTGTATATCTTATTAGGAGAATATTTCATTGAAGAAAAAAAATCTAGTCTTCTAATCTTGAATTAGGGTATTTGGAAGTGTATATGAAGAATAATAATTTGATCCAAGTGTGATGACTGATTGAAAAAAATGATCAAAGTTGGTGTAATCCATGGCTATAGAAATAAGACTTGGGACACATTATAAAAAGGCACAAAAGGGTATTTTTTTCTAGCCTAAATCTATGTAATGGCCTAAGAAATAAATTCATAGGGAGCCTATTTGGAGTAAAGCTAATTTTCCCAAATCATAGTGACTCTATAATGTCCCCCAATCCGGAACTCTCTCACATGGCCAAAATTTGTTGGTTATAAGACCTCAAGTGCGCCTCCCCATACATCAAAGGTTTATAACTTGAAGTGAGGGTGTGACAAGTATAATAGGGAGACTATAACCTATGGTTATATAGTTACAACAAAGTGGAACAATCCAATAATAATAAATAAATAAATAAATATCATACTACATAAATAGTAGAAAAAAACAATACAGTGGAAACTAATATTTATATCCAACTAAATAATCTAATAAATAATAAAGGGATAATGTAATTTCATGATTGAATGAAACTAAATTTCATGTTATAATTAATACAAGTGAAAGACTAGCTGACTCAATAAAGACCCAAAAGTCACCGGTCCCAAATCCCGTGTTGGTCCTATCTCCAAACTCCATCCCATCTAGAAATTAAAAAATTAATATTAAGGTCCATTACCCGTTTCCAAACCTGCATCCAAGTAATCTTATTGGGTACCAAACAGCAGTCTGAGTAGTGTTAGAGTATAACTTAGTAGGTCGACCCCACCGCATCTAAACATAACTTATATTATATCAAGTACATGAAATATTAAAAAAAAATAGTGTACTAATTAATTAAAAAATTAAAATTAATACTGGCCAACTTCGACACCATGTCAGAATTTCTCTGAGCATGTCTCACATCCATTCCAACCATAACCATATAACTACTGTAAAACATACCCTACCTCAGCACCATGATGAAATTTATCTAAGAATGTCTCACAACCATGCCAACCATAACCTTATAACCAAGGTAAAACATAAATCATAAAAACCTGTATCAAAACCCGTTATATAATCATTTTGTAATTTAATTAGGGTCGAGCCCAGTATATAATAATTTCAGCATGTATCAAGGCCATTCGTGGTATATAAGTATTTCAACATGTGTCTTAGGGTCAAGACCAGTATATAATCATTTTAGTATATATCCCTAAGAATATACCACTATATAATCATTTTAGCAAGTCTTAGGGAATATCCCAATATATAAGTATTTCAGCATGTAAACCGGGCCAATTCCCCATATAAGCATTACAACATCAAAATCACAAAACTTGTTATATAAAAAAGGATATCACAATACCGTATCATCATGATAAATGGTTAATTATAAAAATTACCATTTATATTTCAATTAAACATTTCATTAACCATTTTTTCTTAAACCAATAACATATCAGTCACTTATATAATCATGCTAAGCCAAGGTGAATCTATAGTAAGAAATCACCCAAAACCCATGTCATGATGAACACACTTTATCCATTAAAAAATTCCTTTATAATCAAGGGTTTTCAAACCCAAATGGTATCAATAATAAAATTCAATACCAATTGGATATAAAGGGACTCTAAGTAATAATCCAATTCATCATATAATTTATTTAGAACATGATATGTTGGAAAATTACAATATTTCACATACTTGAAGATTATCAAACCATAAGGTTAAGGTTTATACCCCCTTCATTTAATTGGTGAAGAATAAAATGCTTCCAACAGAAAACATCCCTAAGGAAGAATGTGTCGATGATCGTAAGAAGAACCCTAGATAAAAATAGATCAACATCAAAAACAACAATGCGCAAAATCAAGAGATTACACCAAAACAGTAGGAGAACAAAGGGAAAATAATTAAAAACCCAAAAAATACCACTAACAAAGGATCATATGCTTAATCGAGACGTTTGGAATCAAGAGAGGTAGTCCAAAATCACCAGGAAAATTCCCTAGGGTCGATAGGGGAGGGATTTATGAAAGATGGATAAAAAATAAGCTGCACAACACCCATTTAAAATTCTTCTTAAGAAATTACATGGAATGTAATTTAGTTACACATTTTGTATTTATTTTTAGAGGGATAGGCCCAAAAACTTGTCGCCTAGGATGAATATTTAATTCACCCAAGAATTACACATCGTGTGATTGGTTCACGATGTGTAACCACTTCACATCATGAATCAGTTAATGACATGAGTTTGGTGGATTTTACACATTGTGTGACCCATTTACATGGTGTGTAAATTTCCTACAGATAGTCTTCAGCCCATTTCCATTATATAAACTCGAACACTCTTTAATTATTCTCAACTTACCAAGAACTCTTGGTAACAACTGACCCATTTATACCTGAAATCAATTAATTCAAACAGAAACCTTGAACTACTCCCCATGTGAATCTTCTCTAGTTTTCTAATGCTTCCTTGTAATCCAATTATATATTTATTCAAACAAATAGACATCTAAAATGAAACTGGGCCACCAAGGTTTACAATTTAGTTAAAACTCAATTGAAATAATTTTAACTACAAACTTAGAGAAAGAGAAACCTAGAAAAAGATGGGATCTTACAACCTCCCAACCATATAACATATCTTCCCCAAGCTACTCCAAGAATCAATATGGGGTCTTAGTGAACAAGTCTAGCCATTGTTCTCAAATATCATACTCCCTATCCTAGGTCTCCTCCTAAACTCGCTCATGCTTCCACAGCACTCAAACAAAAGGAATCTCCCTACCCCATAGATACTTCCCACTACAATCTAAAATCTATATTAGATACTCCTTATATGATACATCTACACTAATATTTACATTTTATATGTCTATCACATAATTAGGGTCAGGATAATATCTCTAAAGCTATGACACATGAAACATATCATGCATTGAATTGAAGTGTTGTGAAAGGGATAATCAGAATTCCACTAGACTAACCATCTCCACTAGCTCAAACATCTCAAAAAACTTGGGCAGTAGCTTTACCTATTTCTTGATATAGAATTTCACCAACCTTGGTGACACCTAAAGAAAAAAAATATGGCCAACCTTGAACTCCAGAGTCCATCCTTGATGGTTAGCATAAAATTTCTTTCAACTCTGCATGGTCACTGACTGTTGCTTGATCAATAGAACCTTCTCATACATCTTCTACATGAGATTAGGCCTAAAAAGTACTGACTCACCAACCTCCAAACATAAAATAGGCAAATAAAACATCCTTACATATAAACCCTCAAAAGGATCCATCTAGATTGATTTCTGGAAGGTATTATTATATGAAAACTCTAAGACTTCCATATGATTCTCCCAAGAACCAAAAAATCTAAAACATAGACTCATAACATATTCTACGAAACCTAAATATTCCTCTTAGATTGACCATTAGTATAAGGATGATGGGACACACTCAAAAGAACCTACGATCCCAAATACTTTTGATAACCCCTCTAGAAACGCGATGTGAAATGAGGATCTCTATTCGAAATGATACTTCTTAGAACACTGTGAAACCAAAACACCTCACGCATGTAAAGACTACCCAGATCATCAGCTGTGAAGGTCTATTGATAGGTAATAAGTGGAATAACTTTTTTATTAAATCCATAATCACCCATAAAACATCATTATTATGGATTTTATTGGGTAATCCTATCATAAAATCCATAGTTACATCATACCATTTCCACTCAGGAATGGAAAAAGGTTGCAAAATCCCATATGTAATCAAATGCTTCGCTTTCACCTGATGAAAAGTGAAACATATTTCCCAAAATCCTAATACCTATTTATTCATTTATGACCACTAGTACTATCTATAAAGATCACGATACATATTTTTCAAACTAGGATGTACCTCCCATCTAGAATTCTGAAACTCTCTCATCAGCTCCTCACACAAGCTCGTAGAAACCCATACTCATCCGTGAAAAAGAATAGTATTTTCATTGAAAAGAGACCATTCTAATGGAATCTCCACACTATATAAGTTGTCTCTCAAAACTAATTCCTATGGATCATATAACTTCTCAATCTTAATCTAGTCCAAAATAATTGGTATAATAGATATTGAGGTTAGAGGAACTCATCCCTGATACTTATAAACATCTAGATGCATGTCTGTAAAGAGGTTCATAACTTTCTACTCATTACAAAACTCACATAATACATATGTCTGCATCTTTTGGCTCAATGGATCAGAAACTATGTTTTCATTTCTGGGTGTATAGTCCTACTCAAAGTTGAAAGACTATAGATACTCGGACCACCTTCTATACCAAAGGTTTAGGTCCCATTGAGAAAAGATGTTTATGAGGCTCTTGTGGTTCATGTATACCAAAAACCTATCACCCGTGAGATAATTCCTTCATCATATCAGGTCATGTACTACTTCTTCTAACTATATATTGTGAGTAGGAAAATTCCTATCATGTGGTCTCAACTATCTTGATGCATAAGCAACCACTAGATCCTCTTGCATTTAGACTTCTTTGAGTCTAACTCTAGATGAATAAAAGTACACAGTATATGATTTACCTGGTATAGGTAATGTGAAGATAAGTTCTAAGGTCAAAATACCTTTTAGCTCCTAAAAATATCTCTCTCATGAATCATACCAAAAAAACTTCACTCCCTTTTTGGCCAGCCTTGACATCGGTGTTTCCAAACAAAAGAAGTCATGGATAAAGCATTGATAATAACCTAATAAACCCAGAATAATATGAATATCAAAGACATTCTTGGGATACACCCAAGATACCACATCTTTGAATTTCTCTATATCCACTAACACTCCTTCCTATAGGACGACATGGCCGAAGAACTTCACTTTATCAAACCAGAAACTACATTTGGTTAGCTTGGTATAAATTAGATGATTTCTCAATTTACATAGGATGATGTCAATATATTGGGCATGACCATATACTAACTAATATTATACTAATATATTGTTGAAAAAAATCACCAAAAACCTTCCTAGAAAAATATGAAATATCTTATTCATCAAGGTCATCATTACCTCTGGTGTATTGGTCAAACCAAATGGCATCACTATGAGCTCCAAAAATCCATACATGCTCATAAAAATAGTTAGAGGTATGTACGATGGTATCACCCTAAACTGATGGTATCCAGCTCTCAAATATATCTTGGAGAATATCTTGGCACCTCTTAGCTAATTGAGGAGATATTCAATGCATGGAAGAGAACACTAGTTCTTGACTGTCATTTGGTTCAATCTTCGAAAATCTATACATAAGAACAATGATCCATTAGCCTTCTAGAAGAAGAGAATCGGAGAAAACCAGAGATATTTACTAGTCCATATGAGACCTTTAGATTATAGTCCTTCCAACTGAACTATCAACTCCCAAAACTCTGTTGGTTCTATTCTATAAGGCAGGATATAAATTGGTTCTTCTCCCAGAACCAAATCTATTGTGAACTTGATCTCTTGATCAGGTGGTAAGTTATTAAACTCAGAAGATAAAATATCCTAAAAACAACATACCACTAGAGGAAAAGAATATTTCTACATTAAAACATCATCCAGGGAAATAATAGCTATCTGGTCTATTAAAAAATCCAACCTGCACTAAATTTGTCCTGCACAACCAACCTGAATATCCATGTAACGTCCCGGATCTGGAAGCCACCTAGAGGCACCCCGTACCCGGTTAGTCACGTGGCCTCAATCTCATTTCCCCGAACACCAGAGGCTGCCGACTAGCAGTGAGGGCCATGGGTGTAATAGTGGGGAAACTATTCCCTCATTGGTAGAGTACACAGCAGAAGAAAACAAAAGAAATAGAAAAAGCAGTAATAATCCAAACAAAAGTAAACAGCGAAAGACTGAAAGTAAGGAAAAACTGGAGCACATACATATATAAATGATGCATGGTGCATATGTCTAGAAAAATATCCAAACACAACACAATTATGGAATAAAATAGTACTAAACCCAAGTACAAAGAAAACAGATAAACATCTCCTCAGTAAGGGAAGACAAATCTTGGTCTCATGCTCTCACACTCCCTAGCAAGTCAAGTACCTGAATTATATGGGCGCATGACCTTATCTATCCCTGCAACAATATAATCTACTTGGGCCCAAAATCATGACCCAAACTAGGTGTGAGAATAAATCCCAGCAGGAAACCTCCCCAAAAACTGTGTCTAATAGTCAGTGAATATATGGCAGGTAAAAGTACAGAAAGAAGTAAACAGGAAAGTACTCATCAGTAAACAATTCCATGTGTCAATTAGGAAGCTAAAAAAACAAGGTAACCCTCTGGGAAGTAAACAAAATCATCCCCTATGGTCCTACCTAACAATTAAAAGCAACCCCCTTGGAAGTACGCTCAGCCTAGCCCCTCTGGTTCTGTCATATGAATTCATAAAGACTCTCTGAGGAAGCACTCACAATCAATTCCCCTTATAGTCTAAGGTAGTCAAGGACTCTCTGAGGAAGCACACAAGGTAAATTCCCCTTATATCCCCAAGGTAAAGGAATCTATAAGGAAGATCACCCAGTTAATTCCCTTTATATCCCAAGTTGTTCAAAGACTCTCTGAGGAAGATCACTCAGTCAATTCCTCTAATAGTCTAGGATGGTTCAAGGTGATTCAAAGTAAACATAGAATCTCTGAGGAAGCTCACTCGGTCTATACCCTCATAGTCTATAATGCTCAAAGATTCTCTGAGGAAGCTCACTCGGTCTATCCCCATATATTCTATGATGTTCAAAGACTCTCTGAGGATGCTCACTCGATCTCTTCCCCTATATTATATACCACCATTTTATCATAGCCCCGTGTAAATCAGCGCATAGTAATGATATGGGACACAATAAACCTACATAACTACTTGGCTAACCAGTCTACAGCATCTTAATAATGTCAGAAAAACAAAACTCCATCCGATGACCACAAGGCATGGAAAATAGGTAAACGGACAATAGGCTAAACAGGACCAAACAGTCGTAAATAGAGCAAAGTATGAGCAGAACATCTAGGGCATAGCAGTCAACCTAATTCATATCCAATTTACCTCTACACATGCATACAAGCATGGAAAGAAAAAATAGGGGTAAAACGGTAAACATGCAATACCCCGTTCAAGGGTATTGGTGGAATTTTCACATAATACTTAAAGACTTTGAACGAAAAGGAACAAACCAACTACCTTTAGGGTTTCGGCGAAAACGATCCACAATCAACCGCACCCAAAAACTCGGGAAACTTCTTCACGAAAGACCACTCTAAATATCCTTCCCTATCAAGAAAAATCCTTAAAATCAACACCCAAGGAAAACCCAACACTAAATCTACATGCAACGGATGTATATCTAGAAAACCTAGAGAGGGGGAAGAGAAGATCTAGGGAAAACCAAGGAGAAACCAAGAGGAGGTACTTACTCGAGAAGAACCACCTTCGATCCACCAAAAAAACCCTTCGATTTTCCTCCAAAATGAGTGGGGGAGAAACTTAAACCTTTGAAAACCCAAAATCCCAAGTGAGGCTCGAATGGGAGAGAGTTTGGAGAAGAAATGAGACATCCCGAGTGGCCCGAGACTTAAAAACCCTAACTTTAAGTGGCCACAGGGTTACCCCACATGGCTTGGAAAACCATGTGCCAACCATGTGGTGTCCACTGCCTCACCCAAGGATTTCGTACAGCTTTTCCGCATGGTTTGAAAAACTGTACGCTACCCATGCGAATCCCACTGTTATGGGCTGCATAGTTTTCTAGGCTGGCCGCATGGTTTGTTCAGACCGTGTGCCAACCGTGCGCCCCTTCACAACCTCCAGAATTTTCTCTTTTTCATAGAAATGACTAGAAAAGGAAAACATATCTGAAAAGAAGGTCTGGGTTCTTACAAACTTCCTTCCTTAATGAAATTCATCCCCGAATTTTCCTAGCATGGCAGTGCAGAAGAAGAAACCCCAAACAATTCCGGCCACTAAGCTCGTACATCGGCCTCCCTCTCCCAAGTCTCGTCTTGTACTCGCCCGTGCTGCCATAGCACTCATACCAGAGGAACAGACCGGACACAGAGAACCTTTGTACTGCGATCTACAATTTGGATAGGATGCTCCTCGAATGAGGCATCCACCTCTAACTCAACCTACCAGGGTTTCAAGACATGATACGCATCTGAAAAGTAACGTCAAAGTTGTGAAACATGGAAGACGTCGTGCATAGCCTGGTACCTTTGAGGTAACTACAACCGATAGAAAACTGGACTAACTCTCTCCAACACCTCAAATAGCCCGACATACCTCGACAAAAGCTTACACTATCTCCTGATCCTTCTGTTCCCCAACCTCGGTGTGACATGTAGAAAAACCTAATCTCCGACCTCGAACTCTAGAGGTCATATCTACTGATCAGCATAAGACTTCTGACAAGACTGCGCAATAGTCATCCTCTTCCGAATCAACTCTATATGCTCTGTGGTCTCCTGGACCAGATGAGGTCCCAGCATAGCTACCTCTCTTGCCTCTAGCCAACACAAGGGTGATCGACATGGCCTACTGTACAATGCCTCATAAGGTGCCATCTGGATAGATGCTTGAAAACTATTGTTGTTGGAAAACTCTACAAGAGGTATATGCTTCTCCCAAGAACCTCCAAAATCCAGAATGCATGCTCGGAGCATGTCCTCAAGCACCTGAATCGTATGCTCAAACTGGAAATCTGTTTGGGGATGGTATGATGTACTCAAAAGTACCTATGTACCCAAGGCCTTCTGAATCCCCTGCAAGAACTGAGAAGTAAAACATACATCCCTGTCTGATACAATGGAGTGTGAAACTCCATGCAGACGTACAATCTCTTGGATGTACAACCGTCCCATCTCATCAACACTAAAGATCTCCTTGATTGGCAATAAGTGAGCAACCTTCGTAATCCTGTCAATGACAACCCATATTGTGTCGTTCTCTCAAGGAGACCTCCGAAACCCTATCACAAAATCCATTTTGACGTCGTTCCACTTCCACTCGGGAATGAGTAACTATTGCAGAAGCCCTGCTGGTCACTGATGCTCCACCTTCACCTGATAACAGGTGGAACACCTCTTGACAAACCCAACAACATCTCTCTTCATACCTGGCCACCAATACTAACGGTGTAGTTCACGATACATCTTGGTGACACCAGGATGAACTACCCAAACTGAGGAATGAAAGTCCCACATCATCTCCTTGTGTATGTCTGCTGTCACCCATACACACCCCTAGAAACACAAGATCTCATACTCGCCTATGGTCCATCCAGGAATAGGGTCCTCTCCTAATACACTTTCCCACATAACTAGGACTTCAAAATATGATAACTACCTCATTCTCACTCAATCAAGAATAGTAGAGGTAATGTCTACTGAAGATAGAAACGTCTACCCTTGTCTGTCGTGAACCTCCAAATGCATATCAAAGAACAAATCCATAAGCTGCCACTCACTACTGGCCTCCTGAACTGCATGTATCTGAGTCCTCCTGGTCAGTGCATCAGCCACAACATTGCCCTTCCCAGGCATGTAGGCAAGCTCAAAGTCAAAGGACTGATGGTACTCAACCCACCTTCTCTACCTCAAATTAAAGACACACTGAGTGAAAATGTACTTGAGACTTTTGTGGTTGGTGAAAACTAAAAAATGCTCTCCCAAATGATAATGTCTCCAACAGCGTAAGGCATGAACAATAGATGCCAACTCCAGAACATGCGTCGGGTAGTTCCTCTCGTGTGGCCTCAACTGTCGAGACCCGTACGCAACGACTCCATCTCCCTGCATAAGCACAACTCCCAGACCGATACCTGATACATCACAATAAATAGTTTATATCTTTTCTGGCTTTGGAAAGACTAGTATCAGGGCTGAAGTGAACCTCTCTTTTAGCTCTTGAAAGGATGACCAACAAGAATCTGACCACAAGAATTTTCCACCCTTCTTAGTCAGACCCATCAGTGGTTCTGCTAAGTGTGAACGGTCCTGAATGAAGCGTCTGTAGTATCCAGTCATCTGTAGAAAACTCTGCACCTCAAAGACATTCTTCAGCTTCTCCCAGGAAAATACTTCTCTCACTTTCTCCGGGTCTACTGATACTCCCGTCTCTGAGATAACATGACCCAAGAAGTGAATCTGATCCATCCAAAAGTGGCATTATGAGATCTTAGCATATAACTAGTGTTATCTCAGTGTACTTCAAACGATCTCAAGATATGTGACATGGTCGTGTATAGTGTGAGAGTACACCAAGATATCTTCCACAAAAAAACCACAAAAGCATCCAAGTATTGATGTAATACTCGGTTCATCAGTGCCATGAAAACTACAGGTGAGTTCGTGAGACCGAACGGCATAACCATATACTCGTATAGACTATACCTACTCCAGAAAGCTATAACAGGTATATCAGTTGGTCTAACGTGCAACTGATGATAACCAGACCTCAAATAGATATTCGAGAACACCTGATCTCCTCGAAGATGATCAAAGAGGTCATCAATCCTAGGAAAGGGATATCGGTTCTTGACTATCAACTGGTTCAGCTTCCGATAATCCACACAAAGCCTAAGGGTACCATCTTCCATCTTCGCAAACATGACACGCGAACTCCAAGGAGAAGTACTGGGTTGGATGAAACCCTTGGCCTGCAACTCCTTCAACTGTTTCTTGAGTTTTTTCAACTCTGGTGTAGCCATCCT
This sequence comes from Viscum album, assembly GCA_963277665.1. Lineage (NCBI taxonomy): Eukaryota > Viridiplantae > Streptophyta > Magnoliopsida > Santalales > Viscaceae > Viscum > Viscum album. Next base: position 802,859,282 of record OY728148.1, on the reverse strand, counting down.
ATAAGGAGGAATGGACACCGGTGCCACCCCTGGCACAAGCTCGATATAAAAGTCTACCTCACGCTATGGAGGAAAACCTGAAAATTCCTCTGGAAAGACGTCTCTGAAATGATCAACCACTGGAGGAATGTATAACTTTGAATTCCCATAGTCATCCAGATACAGACTGGAAATCTGGGCTGTAACTCCTCCTAACCCAAGATCTTCTAGACCTGCTCTACTCACCTGGGCATCCCACTCACCATTGTGAAGAAAAGATCCACCCTCTGGTGATATGAAACTCACCCTGAGGTGATATCAATCAAAAACTACCTAGAATGGAACTAACTAGTCCATCCCTAGAATGACATCATAACCTGTCATCTATAGGACATACATCACTACTGGAAACATGATCTTTCCCAACACTTCTATACCAACGGTTTGTAAAAACCGTTGGTATAGCTACCATTTCCCAACGGTTCACCAAAACCGTTGGGAAAGGGTGTGTTTTTGAGGCCCTTTCCCAACGGTTTTGGTGAACCGTTGGGAAAGAGTGACCTTTCCCAACGGTTTACCAAAACCGTTGGGAATGGGTGTGTTTTGAGACCCTTTCACAACGGTTTTGGTGAACCGTTGGGAAAGGTCACTCTTTCCCAACGGTTCTCAAGAACCGTTGGAAAAAAGCAACGGTTTTGAAAACCGTTGGGATAGGTTCTTTAATTTTTTTCCAGATCCACTAACCGAGAACATTATATAAATCAAAATTTTAAATAATTATGATAATACATATATATATTTATGAAATTATGTTTAAAAAAGTGATGTTAGCTTATTGGTTAAGTCGTTCGATTATAAACGAGGGGTCCTGGGATCAAATCCCAGCGGATGATTTATTTTTGGAATTTATATACCAACGGTTCCATTACCGTTGGTATAGATTTCATATTACCTATACCAACAGTTTCCAAAACCGTTGGTATAGGTCTATACCAATGGTTTTTGGAAAACCGTTGGTATAGACCTATCCCAACGGCTTACTTGGCTACGGTTCTCCAAACCGTTGGTATAGGCTATACCAACGGTTTGGAGGCCTATACCAACGCTTCCAAACCGTTGGTAAAGGTTAGTTTTCCAGTAGTGCATGTCCCATAGAAAGTGACACCTTCCAACCTCTAGAGTGAATTCCTTTCACTGACAGACACTAGCCGTCCTAGTCCTCAACGGTGTGTCTAGTGTCAAGATGTCGTCAAGAGAAATGATGTAGAGATGAAGACTCTCCACAACAGCGACAGATATAAAGCTATGGGAAGCCCCTATATCGAAAAGAGATGAAGATAAAACCGAGGCTACTAAGATCGTACCTCGAACTGTAGATGGGTCGGGATCCTGATCCTTATGGGTCTGCTCCACAGCAAAGGTTTGGCCTGCTTCACGGCCCTGTGACCCTACCTGACCACTCTAAGCTGATCCACTCTGCTGTCGTCGATAGCCTAGTGACTCACCACCACGGCCGCGACCTCCACCTCAGCCCGAACGGACGAAAGAACTCTAGTTCCCAGACTGGTGGGAAACTGGCGATGCTTCTTCTGAATGCGGGGTCATAGAAGAACCCCTACCACCAGTTTTAGGTGAGAAGATCTGACAGAAACACTGAAGATGATCCATCTTGCCGCAAGATCGGCACTCCATTGGGTCTCTCTAGCACTGAGGCCTAGTATGACCACTCCTCCCGCATTGGTAGCATACTACCTGGCTTCCTAAAGATACATCCCGCCTACTCTGATTTCCTAGAGCAGACTCCCTGTGGCGCTTCCTACTATCAGTAGGAGGAACACTGTCTATGGATGTCGAACCGCCCTGGCTCACAGCTCCAGAATCCCTCAGATTGTTCTCAGTGATCTGCGCCTGGTTGACGATAGAGGATATCAAAGTCAACCTGAAGATGTTCACCTGCAATCAGATGTTGTTCCTTAGACCATACTCAAAATTTTGTGCAAGGAAAATCTCATCCCCTCCTGGAATAGGTGTGAAATGTTTCAGATCATTAAAGCGAGACGAGTACACCATAACATAAAGAGTGCCCATCTCCAGACTCATAAACTTCCGGGCTTGATCATCCCTCAAGGTCTCTGGGTAGAAGTAATCATATAAGATGCACCGAAACTCATCTGAAGTCATACTCTGTTGACGTCCTGACTGTAAGATTGCCTCCCACCACCTCTTGGAGGAGTCTCAGAGCATATAGGTAGCGAGATACACCCTTTTCTCTTGAGGTATCTTCAGATGCTTGAAGATTGTCAGTGTGGCCTCTATCCAGGATTCTGCATCCTGGGGTCCTCCATCCCCTGAGAAAGTCGGAGGATGCTGCTGCTGAAAAACCCACGTCAATTATTCCATTGACTGGGCAGGGGAAGATGCTCCCTGAAAAGCCTTCATCATCCTCAGAAAGCCTTCCCTAAACTATGCATCAACACCTATGCAAGGTATAACGGTTGTTGCCAAAGATGGAACAATAGGAGGATATGCTGGAAGTCCCTGATCAGCCATATCCGGCGTCTGATCGCCATCTGGAAACTGGCGTACAATCAGAGGATGTCTCGGTGGCATAATTATGAAAAGTCAAACACACACCTTAGATCAGGATTATCAAGGACTAAAAACAGAAAGGACAAGAAAGGAATAGAAGAAAGAATGCAATCAAGTTTTTCAAAACATGACTATAAGGCATGTACTTGAATTCTCTTCCCCTACCCAAGTCCTTCCACACGACTAACCCACACGGTTCCCTTAAAACAAAACTACACATTGTGTTCTTTCTAGACACAACGTGTACTAAACAATATTCAGTGACCCATGTTTTTAGTTACACGGTCGGATACAAGGTACCTACACAACACGTGCACATCCGGTACACGGCGTGTTCCACTAAGATTTTCACAACCCCGTGTCTCTGCCCACATAGTCAGTGACACGGCATGTAGTCTTGATTTTTCTGGACAGTAAGCCTCAGAAACTACTCCGGAATCCATAAAACACTGAAAATGATCATTTAAGTTCCAAATTCTGATCCGTGAGGGCCCATACTCCCTGCGAATCAAAGCTTGGCATCTTATACATGTTATAACAAAGTGAAGAAGTCAATGATCCACCAAATTCCAGTTCATGAGGTCCCAAAACATCTCATGAACCAAAGTTTGCCATTAATTCAAACAAAACCTCACACAAACAATACCCTATAAAACAACAAGTATTTTTATCAAGGCATGTATCAAAACAACATGAATATTCTACACAACATATATCACAACAACATGCAATTTCTAATGCACCCTAATTGGCATGGCAAGAATGCATGAAATGTGATTTCTAAAAAGTTCCTATATGATGCATGATATGGAATACCCTCATCTCATCGGGTTTCAATAGAAATAGAACCTCAATAAGATCAACAGTAACAACACAAAACATGTGAGTCATCCATTGGTGAAAATCAGATCAACCGTAAACTTGAAAAACCAGAAGAAATTGCAATAAATGAGGTAGATGGACTTTTCTTTGTACACGGGTTAACTACTCCTAGGCACAACTTATTAAAAAGTACCTATTCCATCCTATCCCTGAATATAGGTTCTAAATAGTAATTCAGATGAAAAGAAATCCTTAGATACTACTTTGTAACGTCCCGGATCCAGAAGCCACCCAGAGGCACCCCATACCCGGTTGGTCACATGGCCTCAAGCACATTTCCCTAAATTCTAGAGGATTCCAACTAGAAGTAAGGCTCATGGGTGTGATAGTGGGGAAAATATGCCCTCATTGGCAGAGTACATAGCAGAAGAAAACAAAAGCAATAGAGGAAGTAGTAATAATCCACACAAAAGTAAACAGCGGAAGACTGAAAGTAAAAAACAACTAGGGCACATACATATATAAATTATGCATGGTGCATATGTCTAGGAAAATATCCAAACATAAAACAATTTTTGAATACAATAGTACTAAACCCAATTACAAAGAAAAAAGATAAAAATATCTTCAGCATCGCAAGCCAAAGCTTGGTCCCATGCTCTCCTGCTCCCCAACAAGTCAAGTACCTGAAATAGAAGGGAGATTTCCCTTATTTATCCCTACAACAATATAATCTGTTTGGGCCCAAAAGCTTAACCCAAAAAGGGTGTGAGAATAAATCCCAGTAGGAAACCACCCCAAGATCTATGTCTAACAGTCAGTGAATATATGGCAGGTAAAAGTACAGAAATAGTAAACAAGAAAGTACTTAGCAATAAACAATTTCACCTGTCAAGTAGGCAGCTAAACAAACAAGGTTACCCTCTGGGAAGTACACACAGTCATCCCCTCTGGTCCTACCTAACAAGTACAAGCAACCCACTTGTCATTATTCTCATCCTAGCCCCTCTGGTTCAGTCATACGAATTTATAAAGACTCTCTGAGGAATCACTCACAGTCAATTCCCCTTATAGTCTAAGGTAGTCAAGGACTCTCTGAGGAAGCACACAAGGTCAATTCCCCTTATATCCCCATGTTCAAAGACTCTCTGAGGAAGCTCACCCAGTCAATTCCCTTTATAGCCCAAGTCATTCAAAGACTCTCTAAGGAAGCTCACTCGGTCAATTCCTACTACAGTCTAGGATGGTTCAAGGTAATTCAAAGTAAACAAAGACTCTCTGAGGAAACTCACTCAGTCTATACCCTCATAGTCTATAATACTCAAAGACTCTCTGAGGAAGCTCAATATGTCTATCCCCATATATTATTTGATTTTCAAAGACTCTCTGAGGAAGCTCACTTGGTCTATTCCCCTATAGTCTATAACACTAGGTTCTCACGACCCCATGTAAGTCAACACATATTAATTCTATAAGGACACAGTAAACCTACAGAACTACTTGTCTAACCAGTCTACAACATCTCAAGCATGTCAGAAAAACAACACTCCATCCTACGACCACAAGGAATGGAAAATAGGTAAATGACCAAAAGGCTAAACAGGACCAAATGGTCTTAAACCGAACAAAGCATGAGCAGAACATCCAAGGCATAGCCATCAACCTAATTCATATCCAATATACCTATACATAGGCATACAAGCATGGCAGAAAAACAACAAGGGTAAAATGGTAAACACGCAATACCCTATTCAAGGTATTGGTGGAATTTGCACATAATAATCAAAGACTTCGAATGGAAAGGCACAAACCACCTAACTTTAGGGTTCCTTCGAAAACGATCCACAATCAACCGCACCCATAAACCCAGGAAACCGCTTCATGAAAGACCGCTCTAAATCTCTTTCCCTGTCTTGAACAGGCCTTAAAATCAACACCCAAGGCAAAACCAACACTAGATCTACATGCAACAGATGTAGATCTAGAAAACCTATAGAGAGGGAAGATAAGATCTAGGGAAAACCAAGGAGAAACCAAGAGGAGGGACTTACTCGAGGAGAACCGCCTTCGATCCACTAAGAAATCCCTACAATTTGCCTCCAAAATGAGTGGGGGAGCACCTTCAACCTTTGAGAACCCAAAATCCCGAGTGAGGCTCAAGTGGGAGAGAGTTTGGAGAAGAAATGAGAAATCACTAGAGTCCCAGAACTTAAAAACCCTAACTTTAAGTGGCTGCATGGTTACCCCGCATGGCTTGGAAAACCATGTGCCAACCGTGCAGTTACCATTGTCTAACCCAGGGATTTCGTACGGCTTTCCCACACGGTTTGAAAAACCGTGCACTTCCTGTGAGAAGCCCACTGTCAAGGGTTGCACGGTTTCCTAGGCTGGCCGCATGGTTTTTTCAGACCGTGCATCAACCGTGTGCCAACCATGCGTCCCTGCACGACCCCCATAATTTATTCTTTTTCTCAAAAACGACCATAAAAAGAAAACATACCTGAAAAGAAGGTCAGAGTTCTTACAATATCACTCACCATTGGGATAATAAATACCTTATTCTGGAGATAAAATGGTAACTCTCCTCCAGTAATAGTCAATATGATCCTAGTATAGAAATTAAAAATCTATACCAAGAATTAAATTTAAACCTTTCATTTCCATAATGAACAGTTCCCAAAAGAAATGCTAATAACCAATATCTAGAAAAAACACCTTGAAATGTTAGATATTCTCTGAAAACACTCCCAATCGTGTGTCGATGTTTAAAACATTATCCAAAATTTCCACATTCAAGCCCAAAATTTTTACAAAAAAGAGCATATAAAAAGGATTGTGATGATCCTTTATTAAATAAAACACAAGAAATTTTAGATGATACCAGAATCGTACCTTTGAAAGTAGATGGTCTTGCATCCACAATCATTGGAGAAGTTTTTATCATGTGAATCATACCATCCCCTCTTCCTTGGGATCTAACCTAACTCCCATGAGCTATATACTCTTTCTGACACTGTTTTTCCAACACGGGTGTACCACATCCCCTACCACAACTATAACATCATGTGGAACTCCATCTAATTTCATGGCGAGGAGTAGATAATTCCTTCATACACTCTGGTACCTGTCATGTTCCCTCTCCATTTATCTACTATTTTATGCCTCTATAAAACCTCTATAGGTAGCCTATACTTTTGTAATCTTCTCACTATAAATCAGGGTATGGACACTATGGTTATTTGTGGTCCATATTTCCACCCTAATAGCACTATAATGGTGCACGATCCTGAGATTGATGACCACTTCCCAAAAGACTCTGACTGCTACTAATTTGGAGAAAAAAGTCATAGAGACACTTCTTTCCACTAGAAGAAGAGTTCACAGTTTTCCCTATGGAAATAACCTAGCCGTTTCTCAGGGCCTCTCTTATATTACCTTCCATGATGAGTATCAGATTCAACAGATCTACAAAACTACACAGATGGACTGAATTCACATGAAACATTCTCTCATTGTGAATACCATCCTAAAAACATCTTTCCCTGTAGATCTCATCAGCTTCCAAAGATGTCACAAAGCATTGCAGGCCATTGAAACATTAAGTATAGTCCAGAACTAACACTCCCTCCTATGTCAGGTGCGTGAAATAATGATCCTTGTCATCCATCAATTTATTCAGATAGAAATGGATCAATAACTTCATATCGAAGTCCTTCCGTGATAGCTCATTCGACTACCCTTCCTTCTCTAGAAAGTCACACCAATGCTCGGCTGGTCTATGAAGCATATATCCAACAAGATTCACCCTCTTATCTACGGGTGTCTCAAGATGCTTAAAGATTATATAGATAGTATAAATCTGGAACTCAGCTACTTAAGGGACTCCCTATCCCATGAACATAAGTGGATTCTATATCTGGAATTCTCTCATCAACTTAGACATCAAAGCACGATGCGAACAATCCCTCTTTCTGTGGATCTCATGACCCTTAGGAAATTTTCAAATATCTAAAAAATCATATTATCCTCAAGAACTATAGGAAGCTATTGTTCAACTATGTTAGGAGTGTGTTGATTTATACTCTCCTGAAACTAAACTCAAAGTTGAAGAGGTTTAATTTTCTTTATAATACAAACATACTTCTTAGGACACTTGATATAACAAGGTAAACCGCAATAGGTGAAAACAACAAAGAACCACTACTCTTGGTCTCTCTAAACATTTATTACCAGTGTTTTAGCATGAAAAAATAGTTCATTTATTTCATTTATTATATATAAAGGGTATTTCATATCACAGTTAAAATAGGAAAGTATATATCACATTAAATACATATATCCCTATCATAAACAATGCATGTCAATATATATCCCTATGTTCCTATCATGATGCATAAATACTCATCTCACGCCATAAAGGGCCATGATTATAAATCTCAAGAATCAATAACATCAATAAATAATAACCCCACACAATATGTGAATCACTCTGGGTGAAATAACATCAAATGTAACAAGAAAACAATATAAACACTAATCCACCCCTGGGAACTTATATATCCCAACCATACATGGGTTTGCTACTCCCATGCACAAGCTCGTTACCAAGTTCTGACACATAATCATCTCCTTAATACCTTTCCCAAATATTAAAGAAATAGAAAATAAACCTGGTGTGATCTGATAACACTTTTTAGCATCCACTGATCTGGAACTACCTCACATGGCTGAAATGGGTTAGTTATGAAACCCCATATGTGCCTCTCCATACACCAGAGGTTTCCGACTAGAAGCAGGTGCTTCATAAGTATAGTGGGGAGAGTACACCCCCTAGTTACAGAGTTATGATGCATCAAAATAATTTAATAACAATAAATAAATAAATATCAGAGTGTATAAATAATGTAAACAAAAAAAAAATTAGTAGAAAACCAAAATTTAGAGCTAACTAAATAATACAATAAATAACAAAGGAATAAGGTAATGTAATTATTTAATGTAACTAAATTTCATGTTATAATTAATAAAATTAAAATATTAATATACTTAATAATGACTCAAAAGTCTGCAATCCCAAACCCCATATCGGTTCCATTTCCAAAATTCATCTCATCCAGCAAGAAAAAAATCAATATCAAGGTCATTTTCCCTTGTCCAAACCTGCATCCAAGTAATCGGATCAGGTTTTAAATGAAGGCCCGAATAAGGTGTGAGTATAAATCATTAGGTCAACACCACCACATATAAACATAACCAGTCTAATAAAAATTGCATGAAATAACGAAATAAACATTTGTATTAATTAATTAAAAAATTAAAATTAATACCACATCAACCTTATTCGGCACCATGCTAGAATGTATCTGAGCATGTATCACACTCATGCCAAACACCACATTATAACCAGGTTAAAACATAAATCAACCAAACCTATGTCAAACCCCAATATGTAATCATTTCAGCATTTAATCAGGGTTGAGCCTGGTAAATAAGCATTTCAAGATATATCCGGACCAAGACCAGTATATAATCATTTTAGCATGTGTCTCAGAGCCAAGATTAGTATATAATAATTTCATCATGTGTTCCTAGACATAGCCTTATATATAATCATTTCAACATGTCTTAAGGTATAGCCTAGTATATAATCATTTTAGCATTTAAACTGGGCCAACACCCCATATAGGCATTACAATATATAAATTATAGCACATGTCATAGCAGTAAGGATTCCATGATATCACATCATTAGGATTAATGGTTAATTAGGAAAATTTCCATTAATATTTTAATTAAACTTTATATTTATCATTTGGTATTAAAATAATAACATGTTAGTCACTTCAAAAAATTAGTCTAATACAAGGTGAATCTCTATCAAGAAATCACCCAAAACCCATGTCATGCTAAACACACTTTAAGAGATTAAAAAATTCCTTTATAATCAAGGGTTTTCTCACTTAAAAGGTATCCATAATCTAGTTCAATACTAATTGTATCCAAAAAAAATATAAAGAATAATTCAATTCCTAATTTAATTTATTTAGCGCATGATATGTTGGTGCGATTTTAATATTACAAATACTTGACAATTATCAAATCATAGGGTTAAGGTTTAGATTACCTACCTTTACCCGGTGAATAAATCAATGCTTCCAATGGAAAACACGCATGAGGAAGAAGGTAAATATGATTTCAAGAAGGTTTCTAGATCAAAACCAGTCAAGATCCAAACCAACAACACATATAATCAATAGATTACCCTAGAATTGTTAGAGAACAAAGGGTAAATGAGGAAAAACTCAACCAAAACCTCTATCCAAGAATCAGATGCATGATAAGGATGTCTAAAATCAAGAGAGGCACTCCAATATGACCACGAAAATTACCCAGGGTCAAGAGGGGAGGGATTCATGAAAGATGGATCAAAAATCAACTGCACAAAATCCCTTTAAAATTATAACCAAAAAATTACACGACATATAATATAGTTACATGTCATGTATTTATTTTTAGAGGGATATGCCAAAAAACTCATCAGCTCAGATGAATATTTAATTCACTCTAACAATACATGTCATGTGATTGGTTCAAAACCATTAACCACTTCACATCATGAATCAATTCATGACATGATTCTGGTGGCATTTACATGTCTTTTCACCCATTTACATGGTGTGTAAATGTCCTACATATGGTTTTCATCCCATTTACCTTATACAAACCCTAACCCCCTTTAAGGATTACCAAAATACCAAGAACACATGGTAACACTTGACCCATTTATATGCTAACTCCATTAATTCAAAAAGAAACCCTGAACTACTCCTTTCGTGGATCCTATTTAGTTTTTTTAAGTTTCCTCAAAACCCAATTCGGGGTTTATTCAAATGAATAGGAATTCATGATGAAATATGACCACCAAGGTTTAAAGATGTGGAAAAACTTAACCGAAATAATTTTAATGAAAATATTACAGGGATATATACATTGAAAAATATGGGATCTTACAAAATCTTCCTAAAGTTAACTTTTCAAATTTTTCTATTCGTCTGGATAAATTTGAAACAAAAATTAAGTAAAAGGAAATTTTCATGAAAATTAGAAACTGATTGAATATTTGAGAATTACCTACTTCAATAAATCAAGAACATTGGGATTTATACATGGATATGATCCATATATAGGCATGGTTACTATAGGGAACTGGAATTTTAAGAGAAATGAATTCCATTAGGATAGGGATGAACTAGAGTCAAATGTAAGGAAGAAGATGCATGGTGATATTCCCACCATGTGAAGAATTTTTAGTAATGATCTATGGTTCTTTTCATTTAGTCTAGTAATGGGGAAGGATTTATTATATGATTTAATGGAGAACATTATTGACTAAAAATATGGTTCCATCCCCTAATAAACATCAATCCATCGTGAAATTGAGAGTGGAGCTAGACTAGATGATGGAACACACATGGTGAAAAATATAAATGGAGTTGGATAAGGAGGAATAGGTTGATCTCAATAGAGATTCTTCTTCTTTTATTCTCTCATTTATTATATTCTATACTGAGATTTTTTTATTGGAATATATAATTTTTATTTATTATATTATACATTACTAAATTTCTTAGGTGGGCTGGAATGGATAGATTAAAATAATTTACCTATTCTTCCATTGGTTTTAATTAAATAAATATATTGTATTTTCACATAGAGATCTCAATTTCTATTCCTTGTGAGCATCCTTCCACTCTAATCCAATACCAATAAGATAAAATTAGAGTACCATTTTTTCATGGAAACTTAAACTGGAGTACTATCTAGAAATGGTTGTAGTATGATCTTCTCCATAAGGAAGAATATTTATCTTGATTTATGTTATAAATAAATGTTCTAAAGAGATATCTCTGGTGAGTTTGTTTTATCTAATTATAATTAGGTATTACAAACTTCAATACACACCTTCAAAACCTCTATGATTTATTCCATGCAAGAGAAATTTCATTTTCTATCAATTCTATCCAATATAGTTTCTCTAACTCCACAACTATTAGGCTACCTCTATTTTTATACCTTCACTGGTAACTCACACAATTCCATCATCAAACCATTACTGGTTTTTTCTATTTAGTTTTTTCATGTGTTTTTTTTGTTTATTTTTACTTGTTTTTGTAAATCACAACTTTTGTTTCTCTGTATTTTGACCCTACTTACCATAGTACTAGTATGAGTACCTTTATAAACAATTAATTTGAAGGATAACTAGTAAAAAACCTAGTTTATCAATTTCAAAATTTTCACCATTCTCAGGGAAGGAATTTGTGAGAAATAAAAAAATAATCAAAATAAATTATAAAAAAATATAAAATAAAATATTTTAAGAAAATATATTTTAAAAAATATATACTGAAAACCTACTTGATTTTAACTTCTGTTTGTTAATCTGAAACTACTCAAAATAAAAATGTATGCATGCTATGGATTTTTCTTTTTAATTAAATACTTCCAAACCTAAAATTGAGAAATACTTTTCATCCCTTAAAATGTAAATAGAAATAGAAAATATGAAAAATATAAAATTTAAAAAGAACTGAATATAAAATGAAAAATCTCAATCCACCATAACCTATAAATCAATTCCATGAGATTCATAGACTTGGGGAGTTCCAATTTACAAATTTTTCTAGCAATAATTTTTGTTTAAGGATTTATCATAGGTCTAGAAAGTATGAAATTAATAATTATTACTTCTCTATGCTTCCTTCTTTTAATGGTTATCCCAATGAGGATTATCAAGAATTCATTAAAGACTTTTATAGTTGAGCGATAATTACCAATTCATGGGTTGAGTAAGGGGGAGATTCTATTGAGTTTTTTCCTATTCTATCACAAGGAAAAGGAAAATAGATGGTTCTAGAACTTAGGTAAAGATATTTTTCAAACTTGGGACTAACTATTCATCTCATTTGATTCAAAATTTTATCCTAAGAAAAACATTTTTGAATTTAGGAATAAAATCACAGACTTTGTCTCGGATGAGGGATATATTTTCCATGAAACATGGGATATGTTCGAATATTTTATTAGATAATTACCCAACCAACATCTTATTCCCCATCATCCAATGGACACCTTATATAATAATTACACAGCTTATAGTCAAAATATTATGGATCAATCTCATGGAGGTGATTTTTCTAACTTCACTACATCTAAGATCAAACAAATCTTTGAAAAAGTTTCTCAAAAGTCCCAATACGAGTGTACTAGGAAGAGAGTAATTCATAGAAGTGAAATCAATACTCTGAATAATAATGTTTACACTAAAAATACACTTTTTTTATGATGTAATCACTATAAAATGTTTGTACATAGTAAAAAAATCCTAACTTTGATCTCCTTGTTCAGGCAAAGGAAAGTGTTCAATATGTATACTATAGGTCTAGGAAACAATGAAACATTGATCCTTTTTTTTATCTCATTATAATTATAGCTACAAAGGAAACACAAATCTATCTTAGAGAGCCTAATGGGTAATTAAACAACCTATTTATGCCCCTATTTTTTCTAACCCACTAAGAAATCTGTATAAAAATGTGGATAGGCCTTAAATTTATAAAACTGATTTATAAGATAATGTTATATAGTTGATAATAAAGATAGATTCCCAATAAAATAGCATTTAAAATCTAAAAACTCAAATGGTCTAAATGGAAAGGGATCTAAACTTTAGAGATAGGGTAAATATTCTTAACATAATAGTTAAGAATCCTAAATATAATGTAATGGTTTTCAACACTATCTCAAGATTAAAAACTCAAGAACAAGTTAGAGGTGTATCCTAGTGAGGAGGATATAAAAAAATTTAATGAACCTAAAAATAAAAATATGGAAAACTCACAATCTAGAAAAATGGACATCAATTTCCAAACTAAAAAAATGATGATCCTGCTCCTAAAAATAAAAGGGAACCAATGAAAATGAAATGGGAAAAACTAAAATATGGAAAGAATAAAGTGGTATTTGAATAGAAGTTATTGAATTAAACTTTTTTGAAGCATTATTCCCCTCTCATTCCTTTTCTCTAAAGTGTCTAGAAAAATTATGAATCTAACTATTTTAAGTGCAAAAAATAATTGGAATTATAAGAATCAACATGCCATTTATGGAAGCCTTAGAATGAATTCCATTATATATAAAATTAATCAAAAGGTTTATGTATAAAAAATATATTGGAAATAATTGGGAACCATTAATATTACCAAGTAATTTAGTGTTGTTATTTTGAAGAAACTACCTACAAATCTGTAGGACCCTAGATATTTTGTTATCTAGTACATAATAGACGAAAATGTGGAACTAAATTTCCTATGTGATTTGAATTCTTGTATCAATTTGATACCCAATTACTTATTTAAAAAGTTTTGTCTAAGGTATTTTAATCTAACTTCCATTTCTATTTAATTGGATGAAAGGTCAATTACTTGTCTCATGGGAAGGAAATATGTCATATTATTCAAAGAAAGAAAACTTCTTTTTCCCACTGATTTTTTTGTGATTAACATAGAGTGTGATGAAAAGGTCCCAATAATATTAGGCATAACTTTCATATCTATTATTTGTTCTTTAATTTATGTTAACAATAGAAACATAAAATTCAAGATATGGATTATATAGAATAAATTCTTGTTTTTAAGAATCCCAAACTTGAGGTTTGATACAAATAAATTGATGTTGATGAAGTGTTTAGAGTTTAGTTTAAGAGTAATTTTAAATCACCCTTCCCCTAAGGGGTAAAATTATATTTCATTGGTTTGCTCACCTATTGATGATTATTAAAAATTTGATATTAGATCCGATTTTGGTTCTTTCGGTCTTAATGTTATAGAGATTTTGGATCCTCATCCAGGTAAGAGTATCACTCAGGAACCTATTCATGATTAAATTATCTCAATCAAACCAAATTTGGATTCAGAACCACAAACCATTCTTTCTAAAATAAAAGAACCTAATTATGAGAGTTTTATATCTAGAATTGAGAGTTTGAAAGAACCATTATCCTGGGATATTTTTTGTTACAAACTACTAAAAAACTTGAATGTTTTCAAATTTAATGGGTTTATTTTATTGAGAGTCAATTTCCAACTATGATGAATACTTTTTTTATGATCATTTTCCCATACATGAAATGATTTCTTAATTTGATTAATTCATGGAGTCTAAAAGTTAAATTGTGGAAGTTTAATTCGATTTCTTCACATGGAAGTCTTCTGAGATGTTTGGTTATCAAACTAATTTTTACCATAGTGAGAAGTTTTTATCACCTAATTCTTTAATTTTTGATTCCTTAAGTACCTAAAGTATGGAGAAACCTTTTGATCCTAATATTGGATATATTATTTAACTTTATAGGTTATTTTTTCAATTAATGGACCTTTTTTGAGCTTTTAGGGGTAGATACAGTAGTACACAACATTCTTATTCTAGGGATGTTAAAATATATATGCAAACCTTGCTATAATATAGAGTTTTAGAAACCTTCAAAGAACTTTTTGAAACATATACACCAAACAGTAGAGTCACAGTCATTAATAATTCATATAAACCTAATTATCATGGTTAGAATTTTAAGTGGTAATTCTAGATGAGGATTCTAAATTTAGTGTTGTTTTGGAGGAAACTCATCATTTTGAATTTTTGTATTTTTATTTTCATTCCAAATAAATATATCTAAATCTATTTCATTCCACCTATGTAATTATCGTTGAAACTGATGGTTTGAAAAAGTACCCATGTGGTCATTCTATCGACTATGAGAGAGAATCCTTGATCGATCATGGAATCTTATCTGCTAAAATTCACCAAAGTGTTACATCGGCTGCATAATGTGATGCATCAAATGCATGATGAACTTAATACTCCATGCACATAAAGTGACCATACTGTTGAGTGACCACATGAAGAGATGAATCAACCATGATGTGAGATGGTCATATTGTCAGCTAATTGACCATGAGAAGGATCTTATACTAGGGATCAACCATTCAAACCACTATACTGACCTCCATCTAGTAACATCATCATACATGCCTCTATTTGATATAATTGTCAGATTCACCTCCTCCATGAAAACCACCTGATAAACTTCACTAGAAGAACCAATGAAAAACCTGATTCTGGAGAACTAGTTATTGTAAGATATCCCTATGATATTGTATTTTTGAATTGGTTTACCCAAGAACCCCAACCACCATACTGAGTCCACACAACAGCACATTCCGGTCCTTCTTTGATCATCCTTATATACAAACAAATAAGACATAAAAACAAGAAAAAAACATACAAGTAAAATCAACAAGAACAACATGGATACATGGTTCTAAAAAATTTCCCACATCCAATGGATAATATGATTAATTCATCTATTACATCAAGGATTAACATACATATAATACATAGATTACCAAAACAAGCCCCACCAATGAATTCCCCTATTGGTTATTCCATTGAATTATTTTTCATAAGATCATGGACTGTCCAATCATTTTCTATTTGAACACTAACCAAAATGTTCCTTAGGTATTTCCCTTCAAGGAGGGACACCTTAGCCTTGGAATGCCTCATTAGCACTAGTCATTCACTATCTACATTTCATGGGTGGTCTAATGTCCTTCATATAGAGTGAACCATATTTTTATCTAGTCACCACCACCATACAAATATTATTGGAATCCATCCTTTGATGTGATCCATAGTAAATCACTGGTAGATTGAACTACATCAACTGCAAATTCTCAGTGAACAATTCACATCACCTTCTAATTCACACTAATTCCTTAACTAATATTTCCTTCCATGAATCCTTGAAGAATGATTCCATTTTTCATCTTCAGTGCTTTCCCATTAGAGTGACTTCTCTACAGCACTTCACAAAGCTCTAAAACATTGTTTGGAAACCCACAAAATATTTTTATAATAGCTTTAATGTGTTCCTCCATAGTATAACTACTACCTCTGAGCTCATCCAAAAGTCATTCCTTCTAGTTGATTAGACTCCACTATGCTCATTACATTGCTCTTAAAATCATATGGATGCATCCATTAACACTATAAATCAAGACTCATCTTTTTATTCCTAACCCAAGGTTTCATCCAATGAATAGAGGAACAATTCTCCTACACTACAATGCCTATTGAAACTCTATTCATTAAATTATTTTTTATAGACTCTTTTTGATAAACTATTTCCATTCAGTTTTTTCAAGAAATATATTTCCAGTGGATTATATTTTGCAACCTCATCATGGACATGGTTATGGTTAAATATCTCCATTCTAGTTATCAATTGTTACTTCTAAAAAATATTCTCTCAAAAGTTTCCAACACTTTACCAAGAAAAAATTTCTTACACCAAACACAATAATATCCCACTTGATAATTTTTTTCAAAGGTTGATCCCAACAATATCCAACTCAAATATGATTCCCATTCTCACACTAAAGTCTCACTGGCTCATCTTCCATTCACATTTTATTCTGATATAGTGTCCATATGGTTCTTCACCCCATAATCCTTTTGATAATCTGTGATCCCACTAAATAAATAGCTCATCAGTACTTCTAGAACCATGATCTATCATTCCACTGAAATCATGTAACTCATTTTAATTCCTCTATGAATATCTTCCAAACAAAACTAGAACTATTTTTTCCATTCTAATTTTTTTAAATCCAATCATAAAAACTATGTCATGCACTACATACATGGCTACATAAAATAGAATTACACTATGATCAAAGACTCTATATCCAAGATTACACATGATCTAAGAACTTATTTTGACACAATATACATTAATTATATAATTGTATTGAACACCATCCGGAACTTCTCCATTTAGAAAAATATAATGTCTTTGGCATGATAAACTCCCACTAGAAATAACCATCCAGTGAAAACAGGGATTCCATAGTCCTTTTCTTTAACATATCCAGCTTGGTTCCAACTCATTGAGAGTATATATCATTCAATAAATATTTTTATATAGTTTTCCAATCCATTGAAATTTCATTACCAAAAAATTGAAAATATGAAAAGAAATGTAGGGTCAAGACATGGGATTATCCTTCTCAAGATTTGGCATGGCCCAAAGTCATTCTGATGACTTTTATGATGATATAAATAACATTCATCCAACTTATAGACTTCCATATACTTTATAACACTCATAAATAAAACCATATTTTAATACTTGTACAACAAAGGTTCAAAAAACTATGAAAAAAATCATCTCTCACATCAATGTGATCATGAAAACCATGCCTCAGATTCCTCATTCTGATAATCTAATCTGTGGAATATCCACCCTTTTTCCTATGGATATTTGTTCAAGAAAATACATAAGTTTAATTTATGTCTGTAGATTCTTCTTCTATTGCATATATATTTATAAGTCTCCTTCTATTGGATCCATCCTGAAACATCCATCTAGTACTAAAAACCTATCCACATGAGTCAAGAAACCATGATCCCCCCATCATGATAACCCTTCCCTTCAAAAATTCCTCTAACTTCAGTTGATTTAGGTATGATGAAATTGGAACCATGAAAAGCCTCCATTTGATTATTATTCAAATGAAACTATCACATCTAATAGATTGTTCAGAACAAGACACCTTCTCCCACTAAATAGATATTGACCAATTATACTGAAATTCATTCCTCCTAACTTATCCTAGGATGGAAAACATGTTGGAAACTTCTCAATCACCCCCAATAGTTATAGGTTATGGGAACCTCTAGAGTGATCCTTCCATATAATGGATCATTTGGTCACTCATCAAACATATAAAGTCTATGAACTGACAAAATGACTATCAATGTGTGCTTTCTATCCTAACCTTCAATATTATTATAACTGATTATCCATCCAATATTGATTACAAAATATCTAAAAGTAGTATTATAAGAATTATCCAAAGTCTGTAGCCTCAACCATTGGAACATAAAGACAGTGCCTCACCTATGAAAATTTGTCCATCTGATAATAAAACTCCCACTGAAAATAGAAAAATATAAGGATCTCAACAAATCTATATAGAACCTCTAGTATTCCTCCAAAGATATTAATGTCACCATAATTAATAGAACATGACACATGACCCATGTGTCTTAGAATACTTTAGATAACACAACAAGCAATTGGTAAAACCTACATCTTATAGGTTAACACTATCCAGAAACATATAAGAAGAAAACTCAATCAGAAAAATCTAGTAATCCTCTATTCAAGTTTAAACAAACACCTTAACAATTTAATACACTTCAAGATATAATCCAATCAAGAGTAATTTTATCACCTTAAAACTCTTATGGTGTCACTACTACATTATAGGGTCATCCTTCAAATACTTTGAGAAACTACTCATCAGAAACTCACCTGAATGAGAACCATCACATCAACTCCCTTTGATACCAATTTTTAGGGATCGAACATCTGAACCATGGGACCTACCATCATCTGGTAACATCAAAATACAAAACTCTATCTAATAGATTCATTAGACACACATCCTCCGTAATTAATACTAGACAAAATCCACCATAAGAATCAATTTGGATCATGCTTCTAGAGAACCAGTGATTGGAATCTCCCAGTTCAACATCATATTCAGTAATTAGTTATCCCAAGCACCTCAACAACCATAATCATTCAACATAACACATCATTCCAGTTTTTCTATAGTCTTCCTTCCATAAAAACAAACATTCCACATGAATAATATATAAACATGAAAGGAAAATCACAAAGAATAATTTATATTATGTTCTTTAGAAAAAATTAATACATCTGCGTGATAATGTAATCATTTAATCCCTTCCATCACAACAACATTTGATTATAAGAATAAAAATACATACCCTACACATATTATTAGAACAATATCCTCAAAAAAATTCACCTATTGGTTATCAAGTATGATTGTTGTCTATTTGATCATGGTCCATTTTTTAATTGTTCATCTGGACACATACCAATGTGTGCCTCAGGCAGCCTCCTTGAAGGAGGACCACCTCGGCCTTGGTCAGTCATCTTCAGTGCTATTCAATCACTCTCTACATTGCATAGGTGGTCTAATGGCATTCATATAGAGGTCCCTATATATTCATACAATAAACAATACCTTCTAAATTTCATGGGCATTCATCTATTTATGTGATCCATGGTCAATCACAAGTAGCTTTAACTACCTAAATAGCTGGATTTTTGTAAATAGTGTCCCTCACCTTATGGTTCACGCTAACTTTTCAACCAATATTTCATTTGATAAACCTGTGAATAATGATTCAAAGTTTTATCCAAAATTATTTATCATTAGAGTGACTTCCAAAAAACACTTCAACAAAATCTGGAACATCATTTAGATACTAGAAAAATATTCATTCGTTAGCCTCATTGTGTTCCTCTAGAGCCTAACCACTTCCTTTGAGCTCATCTGAAAGTTTTCCATTCTACTTTCTCAAACTCCACTATACCCATTATACTAGTCTAAAAATATCCAAGATACATCCGTTGACACTATCATTAAAGACTCATAATATAGTTCCTATCCCAAGGTTCCATACTGTTAATAGAGGAACAATTAACATACACTACAATTCCCATTAAAACTCCATTTGTTTAGCTCGTTCTGATGGACTCTTCCCATTTATATGCATCTAAAAGGATCTATACGGTGATTTAAATTCACCAAAATTATCCTAGACATGGTACTAGTGTAATATATCCATCTAAGATCTTAAGTGTAACTTCCAAAAAATTTCATTCCAATTTTTTCTAACACTTTTCCAAAAAAAAACTATTCTCACACCAAACACAATAGCTACCACTGAAAGAATAAAGATGTTTTCATGTTATTGAAAATTTTAAAAGTATGGATTGACAATATGAGGAAAATGAATTAACAATGTGGTCACTCAACTAAATATGATATATAGCCTACAAAATGAAATTTAAATAATTATTTAAGTACAAAAGGATCTGCATCTTGGATCTTCTTTTCTAAACTCTTTAACTCAAACCTGTGTTGCTATTTACTTGGAACTTTACTTCTTGAAACTAATGTTAATTTATCTTCCATTTTAGTCAATACAATAAAGAATTTATAAATATTATATAAATAAAATAGGGGGAGTTAAATGTTACTAAAATTTAATGTGAAAATATTCTACATATAGGGGAGTAATGTTTTAATTTTTGTTATTTTAAAAGCAGTCTATCTTAATTTAAAAAAAATTATGCTATTTTATTAAGTTTTAGAGAAAATTTTATTATAGAGATTCATTATACATGTTAAAATTGTTGGGGATTGACCATACAAACCATTGTAATGACCTTCTTCTAATGAAATCACTGTAATTTCCTCCATCTGATATAATCATTAGACACACCTCCTCCATGATGACAACCAGAAGCACCAAAGTGAAACATACTTATGGAGAAATAGTGATTAGATGATCCCCATTCAACATAATCTTCAGAAATTGGTTAAACCAAGCACCCCAACCCCCATACTAAGTCCATATAACACCATATTCTAGTCATTATCTAGTTCTCCTTTCGTACAAACAATAAGCCACACAAATAAAAAATACTCACGAAATTATTGGATAAAGAGTGGCAGGGATTACATGGTTCTGAAAAATTACATACATCCACAGGATAATGGTATCACTTCATCTCTTCAACTAAAAAAATATATGATTAAAAATATAAATATACATACCCTATAAATATTATCAAAACAATCCCCACCAATATATGCACCCATTGATTCTTTTATACAATTATTGTCTTTCTAATCATGGGTTTTTTTAATTTTCTTTCTATACACTATCTAGTGTGACATAGGTATCCCCCGTTAAGTAATTATACCTCATCCTTGGACAAGAATAATTAGTTCTATTTATTCTCTCTTCCGTATAGGCAGTCCAATGACCTTTATATAAATGGCACCTAGGTTGTCATCTGGTCATCACCGCCTTCTAACTTTCACAGATGTCCATATATTGATTTGATCCATGGTTAATCACCAATAGCTAAAACCATATCAACTACAAAATATTGGTGAATTGTCTATATCACCTCCTAATTAAAACTAATTATTCAACAAATATTTCCTTTTGATCATTTGAGAATAATGTTTCCACATCCATCCTTAGTGATTTCAAATCAGAGCGAATTCTGCAAAAAACATTACCATCCTCTAGAAAATAATTATTCTACAAAAAAATATCTTCTCTTTAACCTCATTATGTTTCTATAGAGAATGATTGTTGACTCCAAGATCATCAAAAATTTGTCCCTTCTAGTTGATCAGGCCCCACTCTACTCATTCCATAGGTCTAACAGTATCACATCTATGTTTATTGACATTTTCAATCAAGACTCTTCCTATTGGTCTTCAACCAAGGTTCCATCTAGTAAATAGAGAAAAGGTTCACCTGCACTGCAACACATGCTAAAAATCCATAATTTCAGCTCTGTCTGATGGAATACTTCAAATGATCTATATCTAATCATATATATCTAAGGTACCCAAGCCAATGATATATTCTTGATCATCTATGTCATATGGAAAATGTCCGATAGAACTTTTCGAATGAAATTTGATTGATTGACTCTATCTGATCATATTTGTCTGATGAAATCTATCTGATAGACCCTATCTAATGGACCCTATCCAATGGAACTTTTCTAATGATCTATGTTTGATGCACTCTATCAGATCATCTATATCCATTCATCTATGTATGAAAACATCTATCCAAAGAAGTATCTTCATTGAAATCATTATATATATAGTGATAGTTCAATATCTCTATCCAGGTTCCCAAGTGTTACTTCTAAAAATTTTCCTCTTGAAATGTTCTAACACTTTAATAAGAAAATATTTATATCACCAAACCCAACTGAATTATTTTTTTAGCCTTCTGGTTATTGCAACTACCTTTATTACTTTTCATGGTAAACAAATATGGTTTTACATGATTGTTACTTTTAACTTTTGGAAATCATATTTGAGATCAATTGTTTGTATGAATATTTTTTGGAAAATATTGTTAATGTTATAAAATGTTTTTAGTAGTGTATAGTCAAATTCGTATTCATTTTGTGAGTATTATGAATGATTTTGTAGAAATATGATTTTTGAAATTCCCTTTGACCCTTAACATTACTTCTCACTATTGTATTTCCAAATTTATTTTCAATATAATATGTTCTTAAATGTTATTCTAGATTAGTATTCAACATTGGAGATAAGTTTGGTTTTAATGTGTGGGAGAGAGGCATCATAAAATCTTCTTAAACTATGATTCAATGTTGTACACATAAAAAACATCAAAAATTGTTTCAAAAATTACCTCCCTCTCTAGAATCATTTTAGGTTCTTTTATTTGTTTGAAAATAAAATCTATATATTTTTTTCTTTCAATTTTTTTAATATGTTTTAGGTTATGAATATTAAAATTCAATGTGTCATGACTAGTGAAAATATTTCATACTCATTTTGAGGGATTTCATTGATTGTTAAATTATTGGATGTGAATGATTGTCAATTAAACATTTTCCACTTATTTTATAGAAATTTAATTTAGGAACTAGGGAAGAGAGTGTGGTAGGATAGATCTTTATGGAATTATAATTAGAACATGAGGAGAATGAATCTTTGTGCTTGAACTTAGGGGATTCATCCTTTGTGAAATAGAACACCCCAAGGAGACAAGTCAACATATAGTCATATAAGTACTCAGAAACTAGATTAAAATTGGAAATTATGATCTCATGGTAAATCTTTGAGACATTATTCATTGGATGTTTAAGTAAATAAAATACATTGTAAATTAATTAAGTGATATGTGCATTCATAACTAATAAAAATTCAAATAAAGTACCTAACTATCAAAAATAAATTCATTTAGGTGATAGGAATATTAAACCTAACAAAATTAGGGGGAAATTGACTTATAATAAAATCATTTGAGTTATATAAATGAATTAGAAATTGGATCTTTGTTCTGAGGAACCAGGGGTGAAAAACTGAAGTGATAATTATTATAGTTTTAATTCCACTTATATCTTACATATCTACACACCCATGACTGGATCTTTAATTTGAGAAAAAAATATTGTAGTGAGTAATTTTCATATAGGAATAATGATATTTTCTATAAATGGAGGAATTTGTTATTTTTTTAAGTCCAGTTTTTGTATTTTAACATGGGTCGTATAATAATTTTTTTTGGAATTCTTTGTAAATAAATAAATTCATTATATTTCATGGGATTAAAATTAATTAAGTGTGAGGTAATTTGATGTGTAATTTGTTGAATACATTTTGTGACATCTATTATATAGATTTTATTAGTTTTTAATGATATTTTTTTCTTATAATTGATAATTCATTATCATTGGATGATTTTTTTTTGAAATCTATTTTCTTTTAAGATTATTATAAAAATAGTGTTTTAGTTCTTAAAATATAGAATGTTCATTGATTTATTTCTTCATTTTGATAAAAAAAATTATTTTTTTTGTGGTTTTCATTAAAAATATATTTCTCTTATAATAATAATGATTTTGGTTTTTCAAGATTAATTTTTATTAATTATAAATTTTTATTTCATAAATTCAATTGTGGAATTTAGTTTTTAATTATCATTCAAAAATTCATTGATTATTTGGCCCCTAGAATTTTATTTTAATTGTAAAATTTATTAATTCCATAAAATGTTAAAGCTATGATATTTTTGAGAATAAACTCATTGAAAATATTTCTTTCAAGTCTAGGATTTAAATATTTCATTTTTCAATTTTTATTTTTAATATCAAATTTTTGGAATATTCTTTAATCTAGTTTTGATTATTAAATTATTAGGTTGAATTTTTAATTTTCTTTGAGAAATGAATTTTAAATATTTAGGGGAAAGCTACCATTCCAAGATACCGTAAGAAGGAATATTACAAGCCTCTTCATGGGTGCATGCTTAAATCCTCCTTAAAAGTGGAGTGATTGTGCATGTGTTTTGCATTCACAAGTTTAAAATAAGATCAACCACAAGAGGGGTATCTAATATATTGCGTCTCTCCTTATAGAAGACCATAAGAACTGAGATCCCAACCTACTTCATATGATTCTTACAAGTTATCATGGAAGAAAATGATTTGATTGAGGAAATCGATTGTTCTTAAAGATGATCAATGCCACCAAATATTAACTTGATAAAGAAAAAATAAAATTTAATCTGATCAAAAATGGTCTCAACCCAAGTGAGATTGGGGGAAACCGATTTGAAGTTTATGAAGAACTAAAAACTAAATAGAGATTCAACAAGGAAATCACAGCTGAAACAAGATTTTATTCTTTGAATTAGGTTTAAGGAAAAGGAAGACCATGTAAGAAGGCATCTAAGACTGTGCATAATGAAAACCTACCAAATTTGATACTGAGTGAGTTATGACTGTATATTTTTACATTGGTATTGTGCTATTGAGGATTAAATTATGAATACATCCAAGATCATAAATATGAATTTTTCACCAAATTAATTTATGAATTGTGATCAACCAATAAATATGCAGAGACCAAATCCCACTCATGAAGTTGATGATTTAAAACCATAAGCTACCTAAAGATCAACCAAATTTAGACCGAAGAATAAATGTCACTGAATTTTTTACTATGATCATTGGTTTTATCCATTTTTTGATTTTAAAATATGGTCTAAGTTATAGACTCAATTAATCTCCATTATTTTATCTACTAGGTTAAGGAAGGTCATGTACATATGTTGGATACAAGGTCTTAATGGATTTGGTTTTTTAGCTCTAACCATGTTTTTATGTATTCTGAATCTAATCAAAATATGTGTAGGATGATCTCGAAAAGTTTAGTTGAGTTGTGCCTATACAAACTAAGGGTTTCGATCTCAAGATATTGAAATAAGGGGAACCCAATATCAAAGAATAGAGGTCATGGAGAACTTGACCAGTGCTTATCCATGTGAGTTTATGAACCTCAATGTGATAGTGGTATTCTACATTTAAATCTATGAAACCAATGTGGTGAAGGTTGAGGATTGTATAATAATAATCTGACATCAATCAAGAAATAGAATCTAGATCTTATATCATGACTGGATCTAAAAATGGAAACTAAGAATAGTGATTCTGAATTAGATAACCTATTAACACTACCTCAAGAGATCTCCACCATGAAGGATGAATCCAAACTTCCTTTTGATTATTGTGTGATTTAGTTTCAATAATAAGTTATTGATGTACCAAAGAATAAAAATTGAGACTAAGATGAAGTTTTTATTCAAAGATGGGTGAATTTGAATCAAAGCATTGTAGGTTGATGGACTCACTAGAGATCAGTTTTAGATAAACTCATTTTCATTTTTGGAAAATTCTATTTATACATATGAATATGATAAGATATCATCAAATAATAAAATTAATCTTCTAATCATGAATTATGGGATTTGGTAGTGTTTTTAAAGATTAATTTCTTCAATGGATGATTGAAAAAGCAGATTAAGTTGATGCAAATTATGGATATCAAAATAAAACATGGTCCACATTGCACGAATCCATGGATGGTAAATTTGAGTGGACCAAATTTTTATCAAGGCCTAGAAAATAAATGTGTATGGTGGCCATGAAAAGTAAATATAATTTTACTAAATAAGAGAAATTTGACCTAAATTCAACTTTACATCTTTTTCTATTATATTGTCTAAATCGGGAAACTTGATCATAGGCAATAGAAAAGGGGACTATAGGAGGAAAATTTAAATGGTGGAAGATTTGAGAATTAATAACTTTAGTAAATCAAGACCCTTAGTATTTCCATATGAATACCATCCACACCTAGTATCATGGTCACTATCGACCACTTTAGTTTAAGGAGAAATGAATTTGGTTAGGAGAGAGCTCATATAGTGTCACATGTGAGGAAAAAGATTTGTAGTGATAGGCACACCACATGGAGGATTTTGAGACAACATTTGAGTTTATTTTCATTAATTCTAGATACGAGGAAGGATTTTTCATATGATTTAATGTATAACACCAATGAACACCAAGATCATTCCATCCCCTAATCATCATCCATCAATCATGAAACTGAGAGTGGATCATGACCCGAGGCTAGAGAACACTCAGTATTAGAGATCTATATATCTAAATTTGTATAAAGTGGTCAATATAAATAGATAAGGTTCTTCTTATATTATCTTAATCACTATCTTTTATACTGAGATATTTTTATTGGAATTTTTTTTCTTCTGCTATACACAAATAAATTTCTTAGGTGGGTTGGGCTGGATGGATTAAAATCATTTACCTATTATTGCATTAGTTTTAATTAAAGTGATATATTTTATTTTCATATGAATATATCAATTTATCATCCTCTTGAGAAAACATCAAATCTTGTAAAGACCCGTAAATTTCAAGGAAATTTTTTTCTTAATTTTCTTTGGAATTTTACAAGAACGCAGTTTCTGATGGCACCTGATTCTGAGGCCCGGTGTGCCCGGAATCATTTTCCGAAGTTTGGCCCGGGTACATTCAGTGAACGAATGAGCAGGTTTTTCTAACTTTTGAA
Source organism: Viscum album (assembly GCA_963277665.1). Lineage (NCBI taxonomy): Eukaryota > Viridiplantae > Streptophyta > Magnoliopsida > Santalales > Viscaceae > Viscum > Viscum album. Next base: position 802,832,217 of record OY728148.1, on the reverse strand, counting down.
CTGGTGCTCGGAATTGAATTCTGAGGGCACCGATGGAATCGCAGTGCCGATATTTTCTTAGAAACGCCCCTTCCGGAGTTGCGTTTGCTCGGGTGTGGTTTTTAAATTTTTGGGGTTAAGTTAAGAAATAAAATAAAGTGGTGCGACAAATTTATTTTTTATTTCACTTAAAAGTCACTTAAAGCCACTTGAGCTAAGTTGAAGCGGATAGGGTGCAATCCAAAATATCCTACCCTCTTGGTAGGATTTTTGTGAGGTGGGGCCCACACGAGCCCCACCGTTTCTTTTCCTCTAAGTAACGCACCCGCGAAAACTCCTCATTAAGGAAAGTCAACTGGGGCATTTTCTAAAACTCTTAAACGCTCCTATTAAATGGACAGTTAAGTCGTTACCATTAATTCACCGAATTAATGGTTCGTTTATTAACATGTTTTCAAATTGTTGGCATAATAATAAAATAAGACCAACACCTTTTTCTTTTGTTGATGGGTTGATTGTTGAGATGATTTGGAGAATCTATACCTTCATTCCCCTTCACGAAGAACGTGAAGAATGCAAAGAACACGAAGAACACCGAACCCTCGGAGATCGACGACGCGACGCCGTGTTCCGCGACACCGACAATTCTCCTTCCACGACGCTTCTTCCGCTACGTTCTTCCCCGCAACAATATCCGATCATCAAATGCTTGAGGTAGGAGATTACGAATCTTTTAAATTTACTTTGTGGATTTTATCCTTAACATCGATTTAATTCGTGAAATTAAATCCGTGTGTTTTCTTTAACCCTCAGAGATCGCCGTTGCGGAAGGGCGTCGCGTCGACGATCTTCGAGGGTTAAAGAAAACACACGGATTTAATTTAACAAATTAAATCCATGTTAAGGATAAAATCCAAAAAGGAAATTTAAAAGATCTGTAATCTCCTACCTCAAGCAGTTGATGATCGGAGATTGTTGCGGAGAAGAACGTCGCAGAAGAAGCATCGTTGAAGGAGAATCATCAGTGTCGCGGAACACGGCATCGCGTCTTCGATCTCCGAGGGTTCGGCGTTCTTCATGTTCTTCGTGTTCTTTGCGTTCTTAGCATTCTTCACGAAGGGGAATGAGGGTACAGATTCTCCAAATCCTCTCAACAATCAACCCGTCAACAAAATAAAAAGGTGTTGGTCTTATTTTATTATTATGCCAATAGTTTGAAAACATGTTAAGAAACGAACCATTAATTCGGTGAATTAATGGTAACGACTTAACTGCCCATTTAATAGGAGCATTTAAGAGTTTTAGAAAATGCCCCAGTTGACTTTCATTAATGAGGAGTTTTTGCGAGTGCGTTACTTAGAGGAAAAGAAACGGTGGGGCTCGTGCGGGCCCCACCTCAAAAATATCCTACCAAGAGGGTAGGATATTTTGGATTGCACCCTATCCGCTTCAACTTAGCTCAAGTGGCTTTAAGTGGCTTTTAAGTGAAATAAAAAATAAAGTTGTCGCACCACTTTATTTTATTTCTTAACTTAACCCCAAAAATTTAAAAACCACACCCCAGAAAACTCAACTCCAGAAGAGGCGTTTCTAAGCAAATACTGGTGCTGCGATTCCATCGGTGCCCTCAGAATTCGATTCCGAGCAATGGTTCAAAAGTTAGAAAAACCCGCTCGTTCGTTCACTGAACGTACCTGAGCCAAACTTCGGAAAATGATTCCGGGCACACCGGGCCTCAGAATCAGGTGCTGTCAGAAACTGCGTTCTTGTAAAATTCCAAAGAAAATTAAGAAAAAAATTTCCTTTAAATTTACAGGTCTTTACATCACTCCCACCTCAGGGCTTTATGTCCCCGTAAAGATACATCATAAACTAGGGAAACAAATGTGGGTATTGAGCACGCATCTGTGCCTCCCGCTCCCAAGTGCTCTCCCGGAGGTTCACGTGCTACCATCAAATGCGAACTAGAGGAATCGATCATCCACATAGGACCCGCTCCTATCGATCCTTGATCTCTACCGGAACCTCCGCAAAAGTCACCCCATCATCAACGTCTAGCTCCCCATGGTCAATGATGTGCGTCAGGTCATGCACGTATCTCCTCAGCTGGGATACGTGGAAGACGTTGTGCACTCGGTGCAACTGAGGTGGTAGATCCAGGCAATAAGCCACCTCTCCAATCCTGCTGAGGACCTGGAAAGGTCCGATGAAGCGTGGAGACAACTTTCCGCCTCGGCCAAATCTCTGCAAACCATGTCGAGGTGAGACACACAAGAAAACGTGGTCGCCATCCTCAAACTCCAGTGGCCTCCGCCTCCTACCAGCGTAAGACTTCTTCCGGCTCTGAGCTGTCCTCATATACTCCTGGATGACCTGGACCTTCTCTGTCATGGCCCAGACCATCTCTGGTCCCACAATTGCTGACTCCCCAGGGTCTGTCCAGCACAAAGGAGATCTGCAAGGTCGGTCGTACAATGCCTTGTATGGTTCCATCCCGATGGTGGAGTGGTAACTGTTGTTGTACGCAAACTCCACCAAGGGTAGGTGGTCCTCCCAACTGCGACCAAAGTCGAGGACACATGCGCGGAGCATGTCCTCAAGAGTCTGAATGGTCCTCTCCGTCTGACCATCCTTCTGAGGGTGAAAGGCAGTGCTCAGACGTAACTACGTCCCGAATGCCTCCTGCAACCCCTTCCAAAGTCGGGAAGTAAAGAGAGCATCTCGATCGGAGACGATAGATGATGGCACACCATGAAGTCATACAATCTCCTGAACATAGAGATAGCCCAAGATCTCCACTGAGCCCTGCTCTCTGATGGGTAAGAAGTGAGCTGACTTGGTGAGTCGGTCGACAATCACCCAAATGGGGTCGTGACCTCTGGAAGTGCGTGGAAGTCCAGTCACGAAGTCTATAGATATCCCGTCCCACTTCCACTCCGGGACCTCCAAGGGTTGTACCAAGCCTTCTGGTACCTGATGCTCCGCCTTCACCTGCTGGCAGGTGAGGCATCGAGAAACGAACTCTGCCATAGCCTTCTTCATGCCTGGCCACCAGTGTTGTCGTCTGAGATCCTGGTACATCTTCACCACTCAAGGATGTAGCGCCAAAGGAGAAGTGTGAAACTCTCTCAGCACCTCCTCCCATAATGAAACTGGTACCAAGGTACGTCCTCTGAAAAGGATTTCGTGCTCTGCACCAAAGGAGAAACCATCAGGTGCTTGTCCTGAGGATATCTGTGCACGCCGCGTCTCACAGTCAGCATCCCCACACTATGCCTCTCTGACCCGCTGCAGTAGTGGAGGAGATACTGTGAGAGACTAAAGGAAGGTTGCACCATCTCTATCCACGAAGGATATCTACAAGGCGGCTAGCTGCTCTGTCACCACCTCAAGCATCTGAATGCTCGTCTTCCTGCAGAGAGAATCGGCTACTACATTCCCCTTCCCAGGAGTATAGACTATCTCAAATTCATTGTCCTGGAGGAACTCGAGCCATCGCCACTGTCTCAGGTTCAGGTACTTCTGAGAGAAGATGTACCTGAGACTCTGATGGTCAGAAAATATTGTAAAGCGCTCACCCATCAGATAGTGTCGCCATGTCTTCAGAGCGAAGACCATTGCTGCTAACTCCAGGTCATGGGTAGCATAGTTCTTCTCATGCGGCCTCAACTGACGTGATCCATAGGTGATCACCACCCGCTCCTACATCATGAAACATCCGAGTCCTGTCCCTGATGCATCACAGTAGACTACGTACCCTAATCCCTCCTCAGGAAACCACAAGATAGGGGCGCTGGTAAATCTCTGTCTCATCTCCTAGAAGCTCTGCTGACATCTGTCTGACCACACAAAGGGTTTTCCCTTCTTCCTCAAAGCTGAGAGTGGTTCCGCAACTCTGTAGAAGTCTGGCACAAATCTCTGATAGTATCCAGCTAGTCCCAAGAAAATCCGCACCTCTGTCACACTCCTGGGTGGCTCCCAAGCTAGCACTGCCTCGATCTTCATAGGATCCACTGCAACTCCTGCCTCAGAGATGATGTGTCCCAAGAAGTGGACCTCACGTATCTAGAACTGACACTTCGAGAGCTTTCCGTAAAGCTGGTGCTCTCGGAGAGTTTCCAGTACAGCTCGCAAGTGATAGGCGTGCTCCTCCTCAGTCGTCGAGTATATCAAAATGTCGTCGATGAAGACCACGACAAATCGATCAAGGTATGGCTGAAATATCATGTTCATGAGGCCCATGAACACTTCCGGAGAATTGGTTATGCCAAAAGGCATAATCAAGAACTCATAGTGGCCATACCGACATCTGAAGGTCATCTTCTCCACGTCCTCATCCCGAACTCTGAGCTGATGATAGCCTGACCTGAGTTCTATATTCGAGAACCACCATGCTCCCTTGAGCTGATCAAAGAGGTCATAAATCCTCGGTAGCGGATACTTATTCCTCACCATCACCTGGTTCAGGAGACGATATTCGACACAAAGTCGCAAGCTCCCGTTCTCCTTCTTGGCGAACAATATCGGGGAAGCCCAGGGTGAAACACTGGGTCGGATGAATCCCTTGCCCTGCAAGTCCTCCAACTATACTCGTAGCTCTTGAAGCTCCGCGGGGTCCACCAGATACGCTGGAGTCGATATCAGGGTTGTCCCGGGGTACAGGTCAATATAAAAGTCTACCTCCCTGCGAGGAGGTAGTCCTGGAACGTCGTCGGGAAAGACGTCCGCATACTGATCCACCACTGCAGGAAAACTAGGACTCCGCACGTCAACAGCTCCTAGGATGAGGCTAGCCAACTGATGAGTGATGGGTTTTCCTCTCCTCTGCGAGAGTCCATCCTGTGCTGCAAAGGCTCCCTTCCCACCGGTGAAGGTGAACCTGCTCCTGTCGGTGCGTACACATCACACCTTGTGCCTAATACAGTCGATCTGAGCAGGGATGGTAGATAGCCAATCCATGCCCAAGATGACGTCTTAAGGCCTCGACGCCGCTACAAGAAGATCTCAGCCGAAGCTCTCACCTCCTAGAGTAAGCTCACACTGCCGGCACCAGTGCGTAATCATCAATTCTGCTCCTGTAAGAGTCCCTACCCATAAGGATCGAGCCAACGGCTCTGTCGGAATCTCCGAGCTCCAAACAAGGGCAGCGGCTATGAAAGAGTGACTCACTCCTGTGTCTATAATAACTGCAGTAAGGTTGTAATAGACACAGATAGTACCTCGAATCATCTCGGGCGCGCCGTGGTCGTAGGCATCTGCTGCCTGGAGTTGTGCCTGTCTCTGCCTGCCAGCTCCCTATGGCCGGGGTGGACCTCCTGGTGGTGGTGGTGGTAGAGCCTCAAAGCATATCCCACCACCTGCTGCTCGGCCAGCTCCTCTGCCCCATCCGCCTGCTCCCTGCGAAACGCCACGGTCGACCCTCTGCCTCTTCCTGGGTGGCCCCTCAACCGTCTGCTGCTCCTTAGAACGGTGGGTCAGGCAGTCACGAGCCATGTGGCCCTGTCTACCGCATGTGTAGCACTACCTGCCTCTCGAAAGACTGGCTCCGCCCTGTGTTCCCCTCACTGCTGAGCCAGTGTCCTGAGGTCGTCTACGTGAGGGTCTGATCTACCTGGACCCCTGAGTCATCCGTCGGCTGCATGCTGTGGAAGACTCTGCTACCTGTCGCCCTACGGTAGGTCTCCCTACTGATGAAGGCTCAGCAAGGAAGCTCTCGACCAAAAGGGCTCGCTCCAGTACTCCTTTTTGAGTCGGAATGCTGAGGGAGATCATCGATGCCTTGATCTCATGCCTCAAACCCTGCTCAAAGGTCCGAGCCAGGAAGAATGGGTCTCGTACCATGTCTGTCGAGTAGCGAGAGAGATCGGTAAATCTCGTCGAGTACTGGGCGACCGTCAAGCTGCCCTGCCGCAGTTGAAGAAGCTCCTGGATGCGCACCGCATGGAGGGTGGCTGGGACGAACTCTGAGCGGAAGAGACTCTCAAATTCCGTCCAGAGAAGAGATGTATCGTCATGCACCTGGAGCATCAAGCTCCACCATCGGCCCGCTGCTGCGTGTAGTAGGCTCACTGCGAGGATCACCATAAGTTCTTCTGGTGTCCTCACTAACCGGAAAACTCACACCACTACCTCCAGCCAGTCCTCGGCTGCCTTGGGGTCCGTCTCCCCGTGGAACCTGGGCGGTCACTGGCGCTGAAAATCATGCAGTGCACTGAGGTGACGTGCATCGTCAGCAGCTGGTGCTGGAAGCATCGGTGCCTCGGCGGGTAAAGGTACCGTCGGTGCCTCAGCTGTCAAAGGGACCTGTACCGAGGCCTCGTCACTCGGCGGGCTGTCGTCACACACAACTCTCGGAACCCTAGCTGGCTGCCGTCGTGGGGCTATCCTAAAAAGAAATAGGTGTTCCACGGTCAGAACAGTATACCTGGTGAGCTGACATAAAGTAATCACAAAGAAAACTTGTAACACACATGCAATCAATGTTTTCGTGCATTAAGTCAGAAATCAGAATTCAGGGTCCTGGTGTATGGATACGTCGACCGACGCACCAACACTGGGCTCCCTGGACTGATGACCACACTCAATACTCTTAACACTATTGCTTCACATAGAAAAGATCAGAGTCTGCGGTAGGACCGAACTCCTCTGATACTAATTGTAACAACTAGGTCCTGGTGACAGCACAGACACCCCACCATAACAAGGCCATCAGGTCCTGGCCCACCACGTACCACCAGTTTCCCTCGTAGACACGTGGGGCCCACCCACATTCCTGAACCGGTGTGCCCGGAATCATTTTCTGAAGTTTGGCTCGGGTACGTTCAGTGAACGAACGAGCGGGTTTTTCTAACTTTTGAAGCGGTGCTCAGAATCGAATTCTGAGGGCACCGATGGAATCGCAACACCGGTATTTACTTAGAAACGCCTTTTCTGGAGTTGCATTTTCTCGGGTGTGGTTTTTAAATTTTTGGGGTTAAGTTAAGAAATAAAATAATGTGGTGCGACAACTTTATTTTTTATTTCACTTAAAAGCCACTTAAATACACTTGAGCTAAGTTGAAGCGGATAGGGTGCAATCCAAAATATCTTACCCTCTTGGTAGGATATTTGTGAGGTGGGGCCCACACGATCCCCACCGTTTATTTTCCTCTAAGTAATGCACCCGCGAAAACTCCTCATTAATGAAAGTCAACTGGGGCGTTTTCTAAAACTCTTAAACGCTCATATTAAATGGACAGTTAAGTTGTTACCATTAATTCACCGAATTAATGGTTCGTTTCTTAAAATGTTTTCAAACTGTTGGCATAATAATAAAATAAGACCAACACCTTTTTCTTTTGTTGACGGGTTGATTGTTGAGAGGATTTGGAGAATCTGTACCTTCATTCCCCTTCGCGAAGAACGCGAAGAATGCGAAGAACGCCGAACCCTCAGAGATCGATGACGCGACGTCGTGTTCCGCGACGCCGACGATTCTCCTTCTACGACGCTTCTTCCACGACGTTCTTCCCCGCAACAATCTTCGATCATAAACTGCTTGAGGTAGGAGATTACGGATCTTTTAAATTTCCTTTGTGGATTTTATCCTTAACATGGATTTAATTCATGAAATTAAATCCGTGTGTTTTCTTTAACCCTAGGAGATGGTCGACGTGACGCCCTTCCGCGACGGCGCGACGCCCTTCCGCGACGCGACGATCCTCTTCTTCCGAGACGGTCAATTCCACGAAGAACTCTCGTCCGACGATAGCTACGAGGTAGGGGTTTTATTTGAGAATAATATTTATTCCCATGGTTGTTTCTTCTAAAACAAAGAGCCCAGATCAAAGTTCAATTTTAATTTATTAAAATTGTCCCTTGTTATGTTTTTTTCATCTATTGATTGATATTCCCAATTGTTATCACCTAACGCGGAGGGTGCAGGCCAAACAAACACGGCCCGACAACCCTCCGCAGTTTTTCGTTGATGCGCGGATTGGCGGGCGACGACAAACGGAGCCGCAAGTTAATTTTGAAGGCTTTGCAGTGAAGAATGAGTCCCGGGACGAACACTGGCGAAGACCGCGTGCAAATCGGACAACCGGAGCGCATCCGGTGGTCCGTGGAACCCCCCTCCGGCACGCCACGCCGGCACGGCGGCGCCGGCGGCCGGCAGCGGCCGGCCGCCAGGAAGCTGCAGCGCCCGGCGCGCCGCCGGGAAGACCAACCGCGGCTGAAGTCGCGGCGGCGCTGGCCGGTCCCGCGGCCGCGCGGGACCGCGGAGGAAGGGACGCGGCCTTGCGCCGCGTCCGGTGACACAGAGCAGTCCCACGCGGGGCCGCAGATCTCCTTCATGCAGGGCAGCGCACCCCCGCGCCTCTCGGCCGTAACTGGCCGAGCCGACCCCGGCGGCCGGGCCGCGCCCGCGCCGGCCAGGCCGGGTCGCGCCCAGGCCGGGCCGGGCCACCCTGGCCAGTCCGGGCCGCGCCGGCCGGGTCAGAACCAGACCCGAGTCGGGTCGAACCAGTTCGGGCCAACCCAGGGGGGTTGGGCCGGGTCGGTCCGGGCCCATACCCCCGTTTTCGAGCCCTTTTCGGTCTTTTGCTCATAACTTGAGATACGGGACTCCGAACGGAGCGCCGTCAGCGGCGATGCGATCCTTGGATCGAGACGGTCATTTTGGTATATCTCACACAGGGTTTCGGAATACTTTGGGTACGGTCGGGTTGGTTCATACACAAAACCAATCGGGCCCTCGAAGCGGAAACGCTCATATCTTGAGCTTCGGACATCCGATTGACGTAGCATCGATTTGAAGGATTCATCTAAGTGAGACCGATCTTTTGGCTTACTCCGCCTGAGGTTTGGATGTAGGTGGAGTACGGTCTAGCTGGTTTTGACTTAAAAACCAACCGGGCCCCTGGGATGAAAAAGCCAATAACTCTCAGACCGGACGTCCGATTGACACGTCGTCAGCGACGTTGAATTTCTGTTGTCGATACGGAACTTTTGGATACATCAACTCTGGACTATGTGTCAGTTTATGTATCAACCTCTCAGCTCGTGGAGCGGACCCTCCCGAACGAGCTTGTTGTGTGCGGGAACCCTAGAGCTGGCTGCGACTACTACTGTGACGGCGACGACTGTGCAGAGGTCCTCAGTGGATTTGATGGTGACGACTACAGCACTCAGTGATCCTTTGTGGGTCAGTGCTACCGGTCCTGTGTGGGTCTGATCCTATGTGGGTCAGCACTCAGCGGTCCTGTGTGGGCCAGCGCCTACAGATCCTATGTGGGTCCGATCCTGTGTGGGTCTTTGCGGGGGTTAGTTACATATCAATCCTGTGTGGGTCAGATCCTTTGTGGGTCATTGTGGGGGTTAGTTACCTATCGATCCTGTGTGGGTCAGATCCTTTGTGGGTCATTGCGGGGGTTAGTACCTATCGATCCTTTGTGGGTCTGGCGGCTTAGATGAATCAGTGGATATATCTGATCATCTCTATCGTCATTCAAGAAGTATCCTGTGTGAGCTGGAATCATGTTTTTCTCTCCTTTGTGGATTGTGTTGTGCTATCCTGTGTGGATTTACGTTTTGCCTTCCTGTATGGACTGGGTTGTACTTGGGCTCGGAAGTTGGAGCCAAACGAGAATTGATAACTTAGGTATATGTATGGGCATATACCTAAGCAGTGTCGAATGTTACTTTGTGATTATATCTTTCCTTTGTGGATTATCCTTTCTGGATTCTGGGAGACCTTCGGGGGTCTCGGGGTCCCTATTGAGTAGCTTAAACTCACACCTGCACGGGCTATGCCCGCACTACGTTGTGTTGGTTGCAGACGACAGACAGCGCTGATCGTGGTTGAGGCTTGCGGAGCAGGTCGGTACCTGGAGGTGGGCCACTGGGCGGGACGTACTCGGAGCGGTCGGCTGGACCCAAGGAGTAGTGGAGGCTATTTGTACCCACCCTTCAGGTGGTATTTCCAGTGGACAACTCGACTTTGTGGCTTTACTTTTCAGTTGTTGTTTCCCCTTTCCAGTTGTACTTTACTTTCAGTTTGGGTTTGTATACTGGCCCACTTACTTTTCCACACTTACTATTGTACCAGTTTTTACTTAGTGTTTACTCCTTCCGCTTGCTTACTCTGTGGTGATTGTTTACTTTACAAAGGCAATGCCTTCCCTTTTTACTGGGATTTACGCCTTGGTGCTAGTCGCCAGCCCCTGGCCTATGGAAGGCGGGCTTGGGGTAGTCACGGAATGGGCCTCAAGGATGGGTTGTGACAAATCTACTCCATGTACTAATGGGATAAAATTATAGTGAGTTTTTCCTTGTAAACTACAAAAGAAGTAGTCTCTAAGAAAAAATTGTAGTATACTCTTCTCCATGAGGATGCATCTTAATCTTGAGTTCTATTAGAAATAATTATTCATAGGAGATATATCTAACAAGGTGGTTTTATCTAATCATAATTAGGAATTATATACCTTTACACAAAAATTCATAATCTCTATGATTTATTCCATATAAGAAAAAATTATTCTTCTATAAATTATATCCCGTAAAGTTCCCCTAACTCATTAACTATTTGGTTGTCTCTCTTTTACTGTTTTCATCACTACCTCCATCAATTCCACCATCACTCTAGTACTATTTGTTTTTATTTTATGTTTTTTGTGCCTGCTTTCACAAATTTTACTTTTTTGTTCTTTGACCGTATTTACCATAATACTAGTATAAGTAGGTTTATAAATACTTAATTTGATGGATAACTATTCGAAGACCTAGTTTAGCCATGTCAACTAACATATATGGTTGTTGATGAAGGATAAAAACAATATAATTCTAGTATGGGCTTATCTTCATCTAGTATATTTTATTACTATTGTGAATATATTATTTGGATGACATAAGAAATAACTCTCACATCTATGAATTGATCTTATTGGGAATTGTATATTCAGAATAGTGCAACACAAAGGATCCTAATGGAGATTCTACTTGGAGTTAAAAATGCAAGGTTATTCAAAATCATATGCTAATCATAGAGAGACCTTCATTTTTATAAATTATTGAATGTACCCTAACATTTATAAAATGACTTTACCTTCACCAAAATAGTGCATAAGGGGGTAGATGATGGAGATCCCATTGAATCGACTATGAATCTTTCATAAACCTTTTAAAGGTAGTGTGCCTTGGAATATAGTGACCATGAAATAAATGCTCGTATCCATTAAATAGTTCATGATTTTTTATTTTAGTACACTAGAACATCTCCATGTGTATGGTCTTTTCATTATCCATTTTTGTTGATTCAAGTATAATCATTGGGTGCATGTGCTTTACATTCCTATATATGTGTTTGATATTCGGTGTGATTGGAGGTGGGAGAAAGTGATATTGAATGTGTTACTTCTAACAAGGAAACATGATACGTATGGGAAAGTGGGATTCTAAGAAGAAAAGTTTCATTTTTTGTGAACCTTGATTCACTCCCCCCCTCTCTCTCATGGTGCTTACATTTAGTTTGATCCCAATATGTGGTATCAAAACCTCAAAAATTTTGATTTTATGTTCAATATTAAAAATAAATTTTTAATTTGTTTCACTCATGTATCCAATGACAAATCCTCTATTTTTTAGTGATGATAAATTTTGTGGATGGAAAAAATAGATTTATTGGTTTTTCAGTCTTATAGTGAAGAGGTTGTGAAATATTTACAATGATATGGTAACTTGAGGGATCAAATTGAATGAGTTATTGATGTGGTGACATGGTAAATTATAAACATTGGTATCTAATATGAGTAATTCAATAAAAACATTCATTGTGTTATTGTGAGTCCCATTCTCACCAGTCTTGTTTCTTTCAAGGCATTTTGAATTCTCTCCTTTGGGCTATGACACCTGGGATAGGACTAGCCGAGTCAATCAGGTAGTAGGGATGGGGGTATAACTACTATACAATATGAAATTAAAAATAAATTATTTTTTTCGACCTCAAAAGACTATGTGATATGATTAGGACTTGCATCTTGACCGACACTACCACTTATCCTTTCTCATTTTTTCTCCCTGAGGCTCCAATACTCCACTCTATTATTTCTGTATAACTATAGACTGAAGTTCAGTTCCTTATCCCTATCAGTACCAGATTTCTTTGACCTACCTTTGAGGGTCTCTCAACTATATGAATACGAATACCATGTCATCCATTCACATTTAGTAGTAGTCAGATTTCTTAGCTTTGGTTACTAATAGGGCTAAGGAACTGAATTCCATCTTTTCTGTTATTACTATGTTTTTCTACCCTTGACCTTTCTATGAGAAACTAATAAAATGGACCATATAATGGAGTAGAAGATGGAAGAAAATGACCACATCCTTTCTCTAGCAGTCTAAGAGATATTATCTTTCATTAATAGGTATGGTAGAGGTTCGACACTATTAGAGTTGAGTACTGACACTATTAGAAGAGTATTGTGAACCTCTTCCACTAAATAGAGAATCAAAACTGTTAGAGTATATTACCTTTGATTCTTTTTAATTAGATAATCCATTTATTTAGATTCATCAACTAGCGGGATATAAGAAGCTCGCCGAGAAGGAACTCTACTCTAATATTAGGGATCTCGTATAGTTTAGTATCATCTAGACTTTCATTATTGGTACTGAGATTGATTCAAGCTCTCTCTTTTCAGATTATCTTAGTGAAGATAGGTGAGTGACCTAAGGATCATTTCCCTTTCGATGGGTATGAGATTCTAGAAACTCTACCTCCAACATCACTTATTCTTCCTTTCTTCTATCTCTATCTAAGTGAATTTCATCTTATTTTTCTATTTCAACAAGTATAGTCCTATTTATTGAAATAGAAAAAAGAATAAGGGATTTAATGACACTAATATGATACTAGTTTTTTCCTAACTAACTCTACTATGATACTGGTGAGAATCGCTAGTTGTTAGATTCTTGACGTTGACTCTTTCTAGGTATGAGATGAAAGTCACTAGGGTTAGGTAGGGTTTATAACAAAGAAAGTAAAGAGGGGAAATCAATTATTTTGGGTTTATTCATTCTATCACACTGAACCTAAACTGGGTTTAGTGGTAGTATATCCCTTCTTCATATCTAGGATTTCTCAGGAAGGCATGAGTGTAGAGAAATGGGTGCCAACTACAAATTTATAGTGATATTATGGTGCTATGTAGTTACAGATTCAATTAATATAAATGTTGATCTTCATGGATGCTAGTTATCTATATTTTTATGTTTGGATCAAATATAATGTTCATAAACAATACCCAGATCCTCTAGTAGCACCAGCAACAACAAATAATATGCCTGACAGAACATAATGAAAAGTTGAAGAACCCCATCTCACCCCTCTTCTTATCCAAGGTGGGAAAAGAAAAAAACCATACACCATATTTCAACCTATTTGATTCCGTATATCCCCACCCAGTAGAAGTGTGGATGGTACGACATGGATAGGGGAAAGCCTATCCAACCATAAATAATATAATGTAGTCCAATTTATTTACAGTGCCAGATTCCTGACCCTAAAGGGTGATATCTTTTAGAACCTTTTTACACATATCTTGGTGTAGTTCTATTAGATGGCCTTATTGATCTGGGACCTCTACTACCTATATTATACTGATTGACTAAGTTGCAGATAGATCATCGAAGGATAACAGAGGTAGGAAAATAACAACCTCTATATCTGGTTGTTAACCTAATTGCATGATGGGCATAGAAATTACCATAGATTAGTTCCAGATCAAGCTATGCTACTCAATTTATTCTCTTGAAGGAACAAAACATAAAATCTAATAGAGGGTCCCTCCCACCCGAAAGGTCTCCATATTTTTTCCAAGAAATAAAGTGAGGCCTCAAGAATGGAATAACCAAGAATAATGATCACGTAAGTAAGGATTTGATTAAGAGGGAATCTAGATATTATTATTATTATTATCAATAAGAATAATAGTATCCTTTTCTCCCTTACTACTAGTTTAGTAGTTTAGACTATTCCCACTTTCAGAAGCAGACTTGGTATAATATAGGTAGTAGAAGGTATAATATACGTAGTACTTTCAGACACTGAGGAACTACATATTGACCAAAAGGTCAGTCTATTATATTATATATACCGATCCAGTTTAGGAAATCCATTATGTCTATCCACTCCTAGAGGTCTTGATTCCTTTAGAGGTCTTTAACGGTTAACTTTCAGTATTCTATATATATTGTGGTGATATCCATTTTTTTTATCAATGAACAAGGGATTCTGGAAGGTGACAATAAATCTGATGAATTAAAAGGATGGATTGAGGTTCAAAGGGTCTCTGACTATATCTCATCCATACTTGGTTTCAGTTGTGAACTCTCCATAAATGAACAAAATAATCTCTAGAGAGAAAATATATATAATTATTATGCTTCATTGTACGCATCTATAAGGGAATTCTTCCTTGGATTGTACTTTATAGTTGGGATCAATGGTCTCATAGATGTTTACATGACCAAATAGGGTTTGAAATATATAATTTCACCAAGAATTGTAGCACAAATCCTACAATATGGTTGTAGTCACGCCAAGTTGGAGAGGTTATATACTGAAATATATTCGAGGTTGGGGTAGGTGCGTGTGTGACAACCGGGTCCCGGTGACAGTGTAGCCACCCCGCCTTAACATGGTCGTCGGGTCCTGGCCCACCTGGTACCACCAGTTGCCCCGCAGACACATGGGGCCCGCCCCAGGGTTCACCCACGTGCCCGAACGGGTCTTCTGACTAATGACAGTCCCCACAGGCCAACACATGTCCTTTCCAGTGTGCTTTGTCCTCACTCACACACATCCTGGAAAACTTCCCAGAAGGTCACCCATCCTGATCACTACTCCAAGCCAAGCACGCTTAACTGTGGAGTTCTAATCAGGTAGGCTCCCGAAAAAGAAGTGCACCTTGTTGACATGAGTCATATCATTTATTCATTTAACCCTTTATCATTTGGGGATGTTACAATCACCCCCCCCCCCTTAGAGCACAGCGCCCTCGTTGTGGGCCCTTCATCTCAACCCAGGAAGTGCACCATGCACTTAAGGCTGGGTTCCTCCTCTGATACCAAATGTGACAACCGGGTCCCGGTGACAGTGCAGCCACCCGCCTTAACATGGTCGTCGGGTCCTGGCCCACCTGGTACCACCAGTTGCCCCGCAGACACGTGGCCCCCCCCAGGGTTCACCCACGTGCCCGAACGGGTCATCTGACTAACGACAGTCCCCACAGGCCAACACATGTCCTTTCCAGTGTGTTTTGTCCTCACTCACACACATACTGGGAAACTTCCCAGAAGGTCACCCATCCTGATCACTACTCCAAGCCAAGCACGCTTAACTGTGGAGTTCTAATCAGGTAGGCTCCTGAAAAGGAAGTGCACCTTGTTGACATGAGTCATATCATTTAGTCATTTAACCCTTTATCATTTGGGGATGTTACAGCTTGGGTAGGAGAAGAGGTATGGTTAGTAATTTTTAGACTAGAGTGTGTGTTTCTTATAAAAGGACTATTAACAATGGGAGTTCAAAGGAGTAAATTCTAGAGTTATGATACCAGTTCTGTCATAGGAATTCAAAATATTGTCCACGATAGTGATTGATTCATTTCAAACCACAGAAACATTAAAGAGTGAGTAGTTTAGGTTCATTAGTAGGGACTCTGTCCATAGTAACCTTGGAGGGTGAACAAAAAAGGTAAATATATATATGTACCATATAGAAGGGTCTTAGAGAGAGTTTGAAATACAAATTCTAGTTCCTATGAGCATACAAGATAGAGTTTTTCCAGTTTAATGGATATTATAATCTGAATAATATAGGTATTCAGGTTAGAATCATGTGAGAGAATAGATCCATATAGACTATAAGATAAGGTATAACATAACAAGAAGAGGATTGAGAAATTCTAGGTGAACCGAAAGGGATGGAATCCCGTCCTGAAGCAAAGGACCCACCCGGAGAAAGGGAAAGTCTTAGGGGAAGGTTCTAAAAGATCTTACCCTTTAGGGAGAGTCATGAAAGCTAGTACTTATATATATTGATAGATTATATAAGCATAATATTGAACATAGTACTTACTTAAATAATCAATCAACTGTTAGATTAGAGTACTGACGATGAATATAGTTTATTAGTAGAGACATGGCGAATTAATACCAAACCTATGGCACAAATAAGGATACCCCCCCAATAAACTAATGAATTTTAAACCATAGACATTGAATTAAGATTTGATCTAGACCCCAAATGTATATTAGTACAGTTTTTTGATATCTTATTTATCTTCATCCAATTAAGAGGTGTATATGGTATGGTATGGTACTAGAATGGTTGGTGAAGTGGGAAAGATGGAATGGTTCGAGGGGAGTCAACTGGAATGGAGAGGTTTAGAGTTCTTCATGTCTTTGGAAGAACTAGTTCGGTGGGTAGAAAATTATAACAAAACCAAATAAACTACAACAGAAAAAATGGATTTTATCCAAAAATCACAAGGATATTGGAACTCTATATTTCCTCTTTGGTACGCTTTTAGGACAGATTGGAACATTTTTTCCAGTTTTGATTTGTATGGAATTATGAACCCCAGGTGATCAACTACTAGGAAAAAAACATTAGCTCTATAATGTTTTTCTTATAGATCATTTTATAGTCCATATATTTTCATGGTGATGTCAGCTATGATAGGTGGTTCTAGAAATTGTCTTGTTACGGTTCTGATTGGGTCCCCTGAAATGTACTTTCCAAGCTTAAATAATATATCATTATTGTTTTTCATCTGATTCTATTGCCCCTACTATGCCCAAAATTATTTTAATTAGGTAGTTGAACTATTTAGATGATCTATCTACTCCCGAGTGGGATCTCTATCTATATGAGAGGCACAATCGATTTAGAAATATCCAGTCTGCATCTTAGCGGGTTATCTTCTATTTTAGGTGTAGTCAATTTTATTTCAAAAATATCAAACATGAATGGACCTATAATGATGATTCCTAGATCACCCCTCTTTGTGTGTTCCATTACTGTGACTGCATTCCCGATAGTGTTGGCTCTTCCCGTACAAGTTGGGGGACTCAAAATTTTATTAACTGATTGAAACTTCAATACTACATTTTCTGATCCAGCTGGAGGTGGAGACCCCATTTAATACTAGCATCCCTGAGCATATCTAAAGTAATGAATGTAAAATTATTGTGATGAGAACCTAGTGAACATGTCCAGGGAATATTTCCTTATGTAAAAAAGAAAAAATATGAGAAATGGGAAGAAGACTCCTAAGAAAAAGGACACACACGCTAAGGTAATTTATCTTGAGATGAATGTTAAATAAATTTCAAAAATGGTTTTGGAAGATGATTATAAATCATGAAATTTATATTCTATAATGAAGAATGATGTGGTTGGTGATTCAATAGAAGAAGTGGAAATAACATCTATTCATCAATGAAAAATATATTCATGTAGTGATCAAGATATGATGTACTCCTTGTATGAAAATTTGGATCAGCTAGAGATCATTCATCAAGTGAAATATTCATTCATAAAAGTTCCTTCCATGGAGAATAAAAAATTAAGAAAATTTTAGGTGGAATTGAATTAAGTCATTGATAAAATGGATAAAAAAATTAAGCTCCAAAATAATCTACTTGAAGAAATTTCACACAAGTTGAAAAAAATATATCCACAAAGAAGGAACATAATTTGACTATTATCCCTATCAATACATAAGTTTATGAGATTATAAAATCTAGAAATGAATCTGAATCAAGGTTAAATGAATTGGTTGCATAATTAAAGAATAAGGGTGTTAATATAAAGGAGCTCAAAAGGAGGTAAAAAATTCTAATGAACTAATGAGGATTCCTCACATGGTATCATCAAAGAGTGTAGAGAACAAGTGATCAAATATTATATTGGTGGAAGAAAAATTTATGATAAATCTATAAGAGAATACTATCAAAGGAAGGTATCTAAAATAATCTAATTTATGGAATCATAGTGAAAACTAGGATTTTGTGTCTAAATCCCTAAGAGCACAAAGGAAGAAGAAAATATACTTCTACAACATCTCAACCAAGGAATGACGACACAAGGTATGATTTTAATGAGAGATTATTAATTTGGGTTAACTATGGACATGGGGTAAGAAATATATTCAAGATTGTAGATAAAGGCACTATAATTAAATCCTTTATTCCTATGAAAAACTGGAAGAGAGTTTTCACTAAATGAAAATATATTATGATTGGGAATATTTTCACCACATTGGAGGAAATAAATGATGGATCTCAACAAAGGGTTCCCCAAGAAGAAAATATGGTTTACTCATAATAACATTCATGAATAGAATGAAATAAAATATGGAGTAAGAATAAAGGAATGACTCGAGTTGTGAGAAATGTTAATGAAAATATCAAGAAAGTCTCATCAAGGGAAAATGGGTCTAAAGTCATTCTAATGGAAATTAAAGAGGATAAGCATGAATCATGAAAAAGTGGTTTCAGAAAATATATCATAAGTCAAGAGGTGAATACTATTGGAAGAGATCTATTATAGTGAAGGAACCATCAAGACGGGTTAAATGATGATGTATCAATGGAAGAAATATATACAGCAGGATTATTATAAAAATTGAAGAGAATACTGGACCAATGAAGATGGGGAAATTTAAATCAAACATCTATAATAAAGTTCATACAAGTGGTTTTAGACAAAGGATAACTACTACAAAGGATTTTAAGTGAACTATAAGTACAAGGTTGGTTTAACAAATACAACTAAATTCTTAAACCTTAGGATTTATAGGAAGTAAT
Organism: Viscum album; assembly: GCA_963277665.1. Taxonomy (NCBI): domain Eukaryota; kingdom Viridiplantae; phylum Streptophyta; class Magnoliopsida; order Santalales; family Viscaceae; genus Viscum; species Viscum album. The sequence goes on along the minus strand of OY728148.1, from coordinate 802,813,380 downwards.
CCCCTCTCCATGTGTTTAAATGTTCTAACCTATTGTTTGAAGTTATGAAAATTTAATGGGGAGATATGATCCTTGGTGTATAATTGTGCTTAAAGGATATACATGAAAAAGGTTAATCTGGGCTATTGAATTTCTGAATTGGTATTAATAAAAAACAAAAAAGTTCAAATGGTATCAAGACCTTATCTAAATCAACAAGGGTTGTCAAGTAACCACTTTAGATATTAAATTTGAATCATTAATTTCATGATCAAATGAAAAAGTTCAATTGGTATAGAAAACTTCAAACTTATTCTGATATGGTACCTCCAATAATTTGGTATTTCAATTCATAGCATGAGATACTTCTATAATATTCATATTAATATTATATATAATATATTTTGATGTGGTTTTTCCTTATATGATGCTAGACCTCATCCATTTTCATAGTTTTATCTTACATAGAATCAATTTAATCTCACATATCCTAGATTTTGGCATGATTACTTCCTTCATAACATAATACTCTTTTGGATCTAGGTTTACTAATTCATTTTTAACCACCATTATGTTATGGAATATACTCTTATGACATGAACTTTCTATATTCTCTTGAATTAATTTTACATAATAGTGAGATTAATCTTAATTGGTATACATTGAAATGCGAGGTAAAACCTTTCTATGTGATATAAATATTCAATAAATTATTTCCAAACTTTTCAAATCTATTCCATATATTATCATGATTCTTGGAGAACATTAGTAAAACATAATAAATTATGTTATGACTCTGTAATCACCTTTAAATTCCAAAAATTCCACATAAGGGTTGTTTTGTAAGGCCTTATGGGGTGGATTCCTTATGGAATAGCCCTAGAGGTTATGACATAAGGGAACTCAGTAGGGGATAAAACCCCTTTAATAATTTTTTAGTTCCAATGTTTTGGGTCGAGGACCGCACTACAACACTTCCCAACAGGAAATTCCATAATGCAGCCCCTATAGTTGTTCCATGAGCAACCTGTTGGGTGGTTATTTTTAAGGGAAGGGTGATAATTTCACCCAGTATCCCCTTTTTAACTCCTCCCTCATTATTATTTGTCCCTTTATCTACCTAGGTGATGTGGGAGTCTTTTACCTAGTGATTTGGGCTCCTCCACCCTCATATCTTGGTTGTTTGAAGTTCTGATCATTTCAAAGGCTCTCGTTTAGTGAGTCTAGCATCTTTAAACACCTAAATATCTTTTTATTCCTCTGATTCGTTTTTACCTTTATAAAACACTAACATTTTAATATTAGGGATGATTTTAGGTATTTTTTGTGCTTTTATTGAGCAAGGTGGGATTCCTTGGTGATTGATCTCATTTAGGCTTGAGTTTGGAAGTCTTTACCTTTTTATATATATTTATATGGATTTTTATGTCTTTATTTCATGTGAGTGTATTTGTATCCCTATAATAACTCTTCTTGTGGTATCAATGTGAATGGATAGGTCCATGAAGAGTTTTTTGAGCACTTATAGGGGGAGTGGCATATTACGGACTGGTTATGGTGTAATTTCACTTTCATTCATGGGTATAGGTAGGGTTGTCTTTCCACATAATTAAACCTTAAGGGAGCCTTTTAGGATCTATTAAGTATATAATGTCTTGTTAAAGTGGTATAGGTGTTTAGTTGATGAATTCCCTTTCTTGTGGTGTCTTTTTATGTGTGTTGTTTCTTGTTTTCTACTATATAATTGTTGACATATGGATGTACCTTGAGTGATAAGGTGTAACTTGGGATATGATGTAACCTCCATTAAGGGAAAATAGCTAGGTTAGATGTACATTTTTTGACCACCCTTCCATAATAAGGGATGGGTTTAGTATGATAAAGGAGTATGTGCCATGAGTGGTAAGGTGTGTGCCATCTTGTGACATGAATTTGAGATTATGATAGACTTTTCCTTCCAACATGGGACGAAAGTAGGTATGGATGGAAATTTATGGTGTCTTGGTTTGTACAAGATGAACCTTTGGGTATTGTGTGTTTTATATTTATTTCGTTTTTTCGATTCAAACACCATTATACTATTTATGTACTTATAATAAGGGCTCATTGGTGGTGTACTACTGGGTTTATTATCACACCCTACATAGGCATCTCAATGTATGTGAAAACATTATGGTCAAGTATTAAGCAAAGTAAAGGGCTGTATGATAGACTTTTGAGTAGATGCTAGTGTATGGGAATTAATGTGATGTTAGGACATTCTATGGGATATTTTTTAGTGGTGAATCATTTATTTTTATTTTTATTTTTTTCATTGAATATATATATATATATATATATATCTTCTATAATTGGAGATGTTTTTTTACTTTTTATACTAGTTATTATATGAATTTTTGATATTTCATAGAATGATTTTATTCTTTCTTCTGTAATGTGTTCTTTTACCACATTCCATTATTATTATTTTTGTTTTCATATGAATTTAATCTGATGGTTATATGATACAGATGGAACAGTGTCCCCATAGTGTCAATCAAGCTCTCACTTAAAGTTGGAATCCTCTTACGAACTAGGATGGGTGCATGAGGTCATGTGGATCTCTAGCTCCTACTCAGTGATCTGTGTTAAGGCTCCACCAAATGGTGAAAAAGTTATTTTCTTTTGATTTTCTAACTAGATATTGATAGAACATCGATAGGATGGTCTAAACTTTGGAAAGGGTTATTCATGTGTTTGGCCAATACATGAATAGTGTACAATCAAGTTACCAAGGTGGTGGGACTATTTTTATGTTTTTGATGTTATGATTTCATGTTATCACCCTAGTATTTTTTGGTTTTTTTGGTTTTTTGGACTGATTTTATCTTGGCCTGATTGGAAAGAGTGGGTGATTTCATGCATCATGTATGGGAACATTGGTTCACATGTCATGTGTCTTATTTACTATGATTAATATATGTTAAAAAATATTTAAATTCCAGAAATAATATATTTTGTGTTTTCAAAAATAAAAAATTGGTGACATTTAACTAGGTTTACATAAGCATGCATATATTCTTCTTAATATAATTTTGATTAACATGCGGGTACTGAATACTTGGGTATATGGATTGGGTAGGTTATAAGAGGTTTTTCCAAGTGGTTGTGGGTATCATTTAGGAGTATATTTCTATAGGAATATTTAAGCATGTGTGCTTCATAATTACTAATTATTTTTCATATTTAAGTTGTTAAGTTAATTTATGATTATCTGTTTTTTAATTTCATATATTTTCACCCTATTGATGTCCCATGGTACCATTAAGAGACCAGGGAGTGGATGTTCTTGAAATAGGGAATGTTCTAGTTATACCCCCATACATTATGAAGAGTTAGGTTGAAAATGATACTAATTTTTTCACTATATTCTTGGAAGTAGATCCCCTATATCTAGGAGTCTTCTATATAGTTATGGTGGGATATGGATATTCCCATCATAGAGGGATGATGATGGTTGATTTCTCTCAGTATTTTCAACTACAAAACCCTCCATCTTTTAAATTGATGAGTGTTCTTCGGGATTATTGTGACTAGATCTAAATTATTGAGGGTATCTTTGAGCTTGGGGAGATTTTTTATGATCACTGATTAAATTTGGTAGTGTATATGATTTAGGACTCCCCCCCCCAATAGGTGGTGGGGATTTGTGATAGAAGGTTAGATGCATAATGGTCTAATGTGGAAAGATTTTATGAATATATTTTTAGAGTATTTTTTATTAAGATGATAAGGATAGATAGAGTTCAAGAATTTATGGATCTATAATTGATAACAATATCCATAGCTAAATATGTGACCCATTTTGAGGATCTGATCTTCTTTTCTCAATTATTTTCTGAAAATGAGGCTCATGAGGCTAAGAGTTTTGACATCAGCATTCATCCTAGGGTGAGGACCTAAGTCTATAAATTTGAACTAAACTTATACTCTAATGTGGTTCTCAAGGATATTACTTTTGAGAATGGATTAGTTTAGGGAAACGTGGTATGGATAAATCCCTTCTTAAATGGGGGACTTTCGAATAGAGTTGTTGGTTCCTCTTATAGTGGTAGGAAGAGAAGGTTTGAGGAGATGCACCCATGAAGTAATAGGTAGTTGGGGTAGGGTAGGGGATCATCACTTCCAACTCCATGATGGACTCTCCAAGCATTTTTTCAGTGTGTGTAAGGTGTTCATTACAACAGGAGATATATTGGTCCTCCAAGAGAGTTTCATTCATATTGAATTATGGGATATATATAGTTACTATGTTCAAGGATATTCTAGTAAAGTGTGGGAAGATGATCTAGACAAATTTAAGCCTCAAGGAATTGGTCAGTTTGACCTCAAACAGAAATATGGGTTATTTCTATAAGGTATGGGTGTGGAGATAGACAAGGGGTTCACCATAAGTAGAAACATACACCTTATATTTTAATTTCATATGAATTTTAGGGATATTTGGGGTAGGGTTTTAGATTTGAGGTACGCTAATATTATGATTTGGACAAAATTCTAGCTGACGAAGTTGATGGTCCATCAATGGTTAAAGGTACATTTTGAATTTCCTAGACTCTTTTTGTCAATTTTTTGAAGGTTTCAGGTACAGCAGAAGAACCTTAGTGACTGTTTTAACCATAACTTTTTTTTATTCTATGGATCATTAGAAAAAATTACATAATTTATACATTGTGACCAATGAAATTTTCCACTGAATATTGACATAGAGAAAACCTAGAAGCCAGATAGGATATTTTCACATTAAATTTATAATTAATTTAAATTTTTTGAAAGAAATTATACCTTATATTAGAATATTTCTTCATAGATGATGTTGGTCATACAAAAACCCATCTTTAATTTCCATCATTTCATTAGAGGTCCAAGTGTAGAATCTCTCTAGTGGTGATCCACATGAGATCCTTTGATCATTGATCGACACCAATTGATTTGTGGGTTATAGATCAGTGAATCAATTATATTACATTTATCATATTGATTGATTAGATATCCTTCAATATTTAATGAGTCCTTCTCATTCTTGAGAAGATGATAAGAGGAATTCTAGAGATAAGTCCTCCATGTGCAATGAATCTCAATTATTGATTAACCCTACACAAAAGATACAACCATATCTTTATAAATCTAGGGTTTAAATTATAATATTATTTAATTTTTTAGCTTCCATTAAATAATATTATAATTATTTACATACCCCATGCCATGTATTATTATTTTTATTTTTATTTTTATTATTATTATATAGAGTGCACTAAGGGTTTAATAATAAATATTGTTTTATGGCCTTTTAAATTAATATTTATACAATGAAATGATTGTGGTCCACTAGAACTCCTCAACAGTTATTGAATAAATAATTTATCCACAAACTAGTGAATAAATATTTATTAAATATTCAATAAAAATATTTATGATCGATAAAACATGAATAAATTTATTCTTCAGTCTTGAGGATAATATTTATTCCATTAATTAAATTCAAATAGAATTTAATAAAGATAAATGGTAACACTTTGTGTGTTACCATCTATGATTATTTTTCATTGGTTTTAGGAAATCTTTACTAAAATTCACGATTATTATTTAAAAATGGGTCAAGGTACCCAATAGAAAGAACATAATATTGTAATGATGACAACCATATACGAACAATCACTATTTAATATAATGCCTTTGTTATAATATATCATAAAATAGGTTGCAAAACTATTTCATCAGCCTATATGCATGATACATCTTTCATCGAATATATGAAATAAACACATTGTTACACCATGGAAATGGAATTTAATGTGATAGTTCTAATTCAATCAAATGGACGAGATATTATCTTCCATAAAGATGGAAGAGACATATTCTTCCTCGACTTATCCATTAATAACATGTTACTCGTGACTCACCAAATATATCCAACTTCTCCATGAACTATTATCGTAATGGTTTTCAAAATACATATAAGTGCATGAGTCATGACAAGTATTAATAATAATCATAAAGTATAAGGAAAATTGCACACACTATAAGATAATAATATATGATGACACTAAAACATGCATAATTCCAACATGTGGGTCTATTCTCATAATCTTCCATCTTGGAGATTACCATGTGAGAAATTCATAAAAATAAGTTTCATCATCTTACGAGTACTGGAACCTAATATTCTACATACTATGTTCCCTATTGTCATTTGTTATCAAACCATAGAACTATATTTATGGATATCATCATAACACTTCAATTTTCTCATCATAGAAGGAAAATGCTATGACCATATCAATGTGACAAATACCATAATAAATTATAACATCAAAGTCATAAATAACAATGAAAAATATATATTAAGATATTTTATTAATATTAAAATATTAGAATATACATTTAATTAATGTAAAAATAGTTGTTTCTAGAACACCAAATCCAAAAAACACCCAATTAGGATAGATCCAATGGCCTATGACTTTCTATCTGCTAAACCTCATATGATTATCATGTTTCTAATAATTGAAGGCTTTAGTCAAGGGGTCCTCTATGTTGTCTTCCATGTATATTCTTCTCACCTTGGCATCACCTCATTTAAAAAAATCTCACAAGATATGATACTTCCATATTATGTGTTTTGTCCACAGATTTTACATTGGATCATTTACGAGAGTCACCACTATAGTATTGTCATAATAGAGTGTTATTGGATTTGTAATTATAGGTACAAAATCGATCTATTGGTCAAATTTTAATATCCAAACTACTTATTTAGTTTCCTGAGAAGATGAAATATACTCAGATTATGTCATAGACATTATGACCACAATCTTATTTGAGCTCTTCTATATCACAAAACCTCTATTCAGAGTGAATATTCACCCTTTTTATGATTTCAAATCATCTTGATCCATTTTAAAATTAATATAAGCATATCCTTTAATGACTAATTACTCATCTTCTTTATAGACCCAGAACATATCCTTATTTCATCTCAAATATTTAATTATATTCTTGAAAATCATCAAATGGTGGTCACCTATGTCAAGTTGATATCACCATACCACAATCAAATCATAGTTAACATCTATACTAGTACAGACCATAACATACATGACTAACTGAATTGAAAAATCATATGGAATCCTTTCCATTTTATATTTCCTCATGTGTCTAAGGAAAATTTTTCCTATAATGGTGAATTCCATGTGACATTGGAAAAAATACCCTCTTGGATTGTTCTATATTGAATCTATTCAGTATATTTTCAATTTATGTGTCTTGACTTAGGTTGATAAGCCTCTTGGATCTATCATGATAGATCTTGATCTCAAGAATATATGTTGCCTCACTTAAGTCCTTCATGGAGAAAAATTTATTCAACCAGGCTTTAATAGACTATAAGATTGGTATTTCATTTTAATTAGGTAGTATTTCATCGATATAAACTATTATAAAAATGATCAAAGTCCCTATAATTATATTTTAGACATAAGGATCACATCCATTCTTAATGAAACCAAATTATTTTATGGATTCATCAAACCAAATGTCCCATTACATTAATTATTGTTTTAATCCATAAATGGATCTTTGAAATTTTATTACCTTGTTGGAATCCTTTGGAGTCACAAAACTTGTAGGTTTTGTTATATAGACATATTCCTAAAGGTTACTCTTAATAAAATATTTTTTTGAAATTGATTTTCCAAATATCATAGTCATGGAAGGAGACAACAGAATGTATAATTCTGATGGATTTCATTATTGAAAATGGTGAAAATGATTCATTGTAGTTTATGTATTTACATTTTTTTGAAACCTTTTACAACCAATCATACCTTATAATTACTTAATTGTCCAACCATGACCAGTTTCATCTCAAATACCCTTTTACAACCAATGGTCTTTACATCAACTAAAAAATCTACCAAAATCCATACTTGGTTTTGGTACATGGAATCTATTTCATAATTCATAGCTTCTTGCCACTTATAAATGAAATAATAATCTTATAGTCAGTATTCTATATGACTAGAAAAACATACCATTATGGTTCTCAAACTTCTCTTATACTCCAATGTAGTATTTGTGTCTCTAGAACATCTTATTCCAATATTCTATATAGAATTTGTTCCTATGACAAATATTGTGTATATTGAGCCTAGAATTCATTGAAGTCTATATCAATCCCACTATCTCATTTAGATACATGATCCTTCTCAAGAAATGTGGGGAGTCTATTTACCATGACCTTTTTATCATAAGGATTGTATAGGTAGTATCCATTTTTTTCTATAGGATATCCTATAAATATACACTTAGTTCCAAGAGGTGTAATATTGTTACCTAAAGAGTCCTTAACAAATTCTTAACATCTCCGCATGTGTAAGTATGACAACATAGGTATCTTTCCACTCCATAATTGCTATAGAATACTAACTTCCACTTTATTTGGTACTCAATTTAGTATGTATGTTTTTTTAACATGTATCCCCAAAAGGATAATGGAAGACTCACATGACTCATTATTGATCTCACCATGTCCTACTAGGTGTGGTTAGCCCTTTTTCATACACCATTCCACTAAGGTGTATAATGAGAAGAAAGTCAAGATAGAATCTCAAACTCCCATAAATAATCAATGAAGTCTTAATAAATAAATTATTCACCATGATCTGAGTGAAGATTCTTAATCTTCTAACCAAGATGATTCCCAACTTTATTCATTTATTCTTTGAATTTATCAAAATAATCCGACTTATACCTCATCAATTAGACATATAAATATCTAATAATATTATTAGTAAACATTATAATGTATTATTATCCACCCATTTCTTCAATAAGAAATAGTCCACACATATTCGTATGAATTAATTCAAGAATATCTTTAGCCCTGTCACCTTTATAATAAATGGGTATTTGGTATATTTTTCTTATAAACATGTGAGACATACACCAAGTGATTTTAGTTCAAAGGAATCTAAATATCCATCTTGATTTAATTTATCCAAATTATTTTTTTCGTGACATAGTCATTGATTCTAAAGTTGGGCATTGTATAAGTCATTTGATGTAGTTTTTTATCAATTTCCATTACTTAGTTTGTGTAGTCCAACACCTAAAGGCATTTATTTAAATATTATTTACTATAATAAATTCTATATTTATAAAACAATAAAAATTTATTCCCAAATATGAAAATAAATCCATTTGTATGAATTTTTTATAAAAAAAATAATGTTTAGGTAACATATGTCACATAATAGAAACCTTTCAAAACAGAAATCATTCCCATTAGAAATTTAAGGTGGTAGTCATAAATAGACATGATAGTAATATTGGACCCATTTTCTACTCATAGATCTACCTCCACTCAGTAAATATTTTTTCATATAGTTGGTTTCTATATTTGAATACATATGTGATAACCAAAAGATATATCTAATACCCAATTTGTATAAATAGATAAATTTCACTGGATTAAAAACATAGGTGAAGCTTCCCCTTTATTCTTTGTATGATTGTAGATTTTATTTCAGTGGATCTTCTCACTACATGAGAAATGGATAACATTCTTTAGCCTTGCTTTCTCCTTTATCATTATCTTCTTAAAATATTGTTGTAAAGAATATTTGGGCTTAGGTATTTTCAATTCTACATTATGTTTATTCACCATAAGGATATAAGTATTTTCATGCTTCATCTCTTTATCTACTTGGAAAAGAAGAATGAGAAAATCTTAGAGATAATTATCAGGGTTTTTCATGTTAAAATTTTAAAAAAAAACTACATAATTTTGAGGGAGCGATGAAAGAATGATATTGGTGCATAGTTATTCAAGTATTTAAACCCTATAACCTCTAGGTTCCCTATGTATCTAATGAGTCTGACTATGTGAGTCCCAACTAGTGCACCCTCTCCAAGATTACTCTGAAAGAGCGCCTTGGATATATGAAATCATTCTTATCTTTCTCTTTCTTAGTAAAAACCATAGAGATGCTCAATAATTCAATAAGAATCCATGTCTTCTTGAGACTTCATGAGTTTAGTAGACATATATGAAATCATTAAACATTTATCATCGAATGTTTCATTCAAGTGTTTTTCATATAAAAGGAACACTTCACCACTCACCTCCTTAGTAGGCATATCAGGAAGTGAGGATTTTAGTACATATGATATATGTTCATGTTGAAATACAATCCAATGGCATATATACCACTCATAGAAGTTACTTCCAATGATAAGATTTTATTTCTCTAATATTGATTATAGGGATAATGTGTATGATGAAATTTCAATTTTTATAAAATTTTAAAAGATTATATCATTAGTACTTTTTCTTGATTATAAATTATGTGAGAAATAATAATTTATTTTATTAAATATCCCATTATTTTATCAAGTTTCAACATCCCTAACCATTAAACCTAGAATATCCCATAACACAAGGAATTATAGTGGAAAGGATCCATATTTCCCTTCTTTTTTATCCAGAATTTTCCATGAAAACCGTAATAATTTATTTAGGCAGGAGTTCTTTCCAACTGCATGCTTATATCACCTTAATCTATTAAGTGGACTACAAAATCTAGAAATACTAATTAGAATTTCCACAACACAAACCTCTAAATTTTTATTGAATATACTCTATCTGTTAAATTCAATACATGTTTTTTTAAGTCAACCCACTATCTTAGTTAAGAAATTTCAATAATTAAAACTGCCCCCAACTTTATTCAAACTGACACTTTAATGATGAGTTCATATTAATTCAAATAATGTAAGGATTAATGACTAAATATTAACTTTAGGTATTTTATTTATTATGAATAAATGTTTATTATTTTATCCTTTATAGGTATTGTTAATATTAAGTGTATTTAACTTAAGTGATTAACCATGTTTTGATAAAATATTCACACATAATCCATTTGTTTATATTCCATATTTTCGCATTAATCCATTTATTTATGTGATAATGATTTTTTATCCATAAAATAAATAATTCATAAGACATAAATAATTAAATAAATAAATGACCTGATCATGATCTTATCTAACAATTTATTTATTGGGTGGATACTAAATCAACCTAAGACATAGTGGAAAAATAAATGTGTCAGTATTATAATCAGTTGTAACATTTTAGCCATCCACTTGTGTATCACTTGGGTTGGTATTATCTTGGTTCAGTCTTGAACCACCTCCACATGCCTTGGGATGCTCAATTTATTACTTGAATTTATAACTCAAATACAGGTGAGGGGAACCAAAGTAATTTTTAAGGGGGGTTGCATAAATAAAATTGGACAAGCATGTATTACCTAATAAAGGAGGGAGAGATTACATGCAAACAATCATATTTAATATAATATTAAATAATTGGAAACCCATGAAATAAAATAAATTAAATTAAATTAATACATTCATAGGTCTTTGTCAAGATCATGAATAGTCATACACATGCAATAGTTATTCAAAACTATATTGGGTAACATTAATCTATATTCATTATTTTTTATTAAGATAAATATGCTAGTATTAATTAATTTATTAATTACCTTAAATCTTAATGACTATCTGAATTCTCTTAGAGACACCCATTATAAATGATTTTTTTGGAAAATAAATGGTAGGACCAATAATTACAGATAATTAAATTAAATTAATTTAAAATTTAATAATTATTTAAAACTATTAATAAATTGTAAAAAACAATAGGCTCCAATAAATATAATTTGGTTTTAATGATGAAATTAACAATTTAATGTAATTTAATTCTATCCTAAATTGGGAGAATACACAGTGTGTACTTATGAGCTATATGTTGTATACCTTGATTTTCATGTACCTAGGATATGCGCATGGGGATTCGGCATGTAATTCATCTTGAATACATGACATGTACAAGCTAGATATGTGTTTTATACCATTATTTTCATGTTTCCTTACAACTCACTTAAATACTCAGTGTGTTCTTCGAATGTGGGACCACATGACGTGTACTCCAGCTACACGTTGTGTTTTCTTCATTTTGTGTGTCTTCTTGACACATTGAATGACTTAGTGGGTACTTTGGATGTAGTAAATAATGAACTACAGATCGTTCACTCTATATACATATCATGTATGTCATTATTTATCAAGCCTATCAGTCTCATGCAATTTTGACCGTGTATTTGACCATAAGGTTAATGTGAATTTTACAGCTGAATTTTGTAGACTACACAATGTGTACACCAGTTACACACCATATAATCCATAAAGAAATGTTCCATAATGGACCAATATAAATTTGGTGTGAAATAAATTCACCATGTGTAGTTTTTTCATGGCATGTCATGTATCCCACAACATATCAAGATGTAGTGCACACGGGTACACAATGTGTATTCTAGCTACACTTCTTGTAACCTAGTCTTACAAACCAAAATTTTGGAACTTCCAAATGGATTATCTGGTCAATATTCATATTTTCTTAATCATTTAAGAAGATTTAAACATGAAAGATGATAATAAAAATATTTAAAGCATGTAAATTAAAATCAGATTAATGAATAAATAATTCTTGAATTGAAAATCTAACCACTATTGCACATATAGATCAATGATCAAATAAATATTTATAAATTTAAAATGTGACCCCTATGATACCAATTGAGGGTTTTTTTGGCTATAGAAGATGTGCCTTTGTGATAATTTTAACCACAAAAGGTTTTTTTATTCAATGAATTATTCACAAAAGGTACATTATGTAAATGCTAAGGCCAACAAAATTTTCCATCAAATATTGACATTGATAAAACCTGGAAGCCGAAGAAGATCTTTTCATGTAAAATTTATAATTAATTTAAATTTTTATGGAAGAAATTATACCTTGTATTAGGATATTTCTTCATCAATTATGTTGATCGTATGTAAACCCTTCTTGAATTACCTTCATTGCATTGGAAGATCCAAATGTAAAATCCCTCTAACAGTGATCCACATGTGATCCTTTAATCTATTACTGATGTTAATTGATTTATAGGTTCTAGCATAAAGAATCAATTTTCATACATTGTTCATGTTGATCGCTTGAATATCTTTCAGGATTTATGGAGTTCTTCACATTCTTAAGATGATGAGAGGAGGAATTCAAGAGAGAAGTTTGTTGTGTGCAACATTTCTCAATTCTCGATTAACCCTACATAATAGACATGACCATCTATTTATAGAGCAATAGTTTAAATTAAAATATTATATAATTTTGTATCATCCATAAAATAATATAATAATTATTAACAAACCCCATTCCATATAATAATAATAATATTATTATTATTTTATGGTGTGCACTAACTAGTGAAACAATAAATATTATTTTACGGTCTTGTAAATTTATATTTATCGTCGAACATGATCTTAGTGTACTCGAGATCCTCAACATTTATTGAATTAATAATTTTTCCTCAAACTAGTGAATAAATATTTGTAATATATTCAATAAAAATATTTTCGATCAATAAAAAAAGTATAACATTATTCTTTAGTCTTGAGAATAATATTTATTCCATTAATTAAATTCAAATATAATTTAATTGAGATCAATAGAAACACTTATTTTATGACCAAATAGGATTATTTCTCTTTATCATTAGGAAGTATTTCCTAAATTCCAAGATTACTATCTAGAAATGAGTCAAGGAACCTAAGATAAAGTACATAATATCGCAATGTCAACAACAACATATGAAAAATCCTTGTGTAATATAATCTTTTTTTCATAATATCTCATCAAACAGGTTTCACATTTGTGACATCAACCCATATTCATGATAAATATTTCTTTGACTATCTGAAATAAACACGTTCTTACACCATATCCATGAAATTTAATGTGATTGTTCCACTTCAATCAAAGGTCCAAGATATCAACTTCCATAAAGATGGAAGGGAAAAATCCTTCCTCGAATTATCCATTAATAACATGTCACTCATGACTCACCCAGCGTATCCAACTTCACCATGAACTATTATTGTCCTGGTTTACAAAATACATCTAAGTGTAAGTTTTAACATGTATTAATAATAATATTATAATATAAGAACTATTTCACTCATTTTTAGATAAGAATATATGATGAAACTAAAACAATTGAAATTTCTACATGCAAGTATATTCTCATAATCTCTCATCTTGGAGATTACCAAATATAAGATTCAAGAGAAGAAGTCTTATAAACTTATGAGTAATCACACCTAAAAGTCTACATACTATATTTCATATCATATTATATTATCCAACCATATAACTATATTTAAAAATATCATTATAGCACTTCAAGGTTCTCATCATAGCAGGGAACTATTATGACATTATCAATGCGATAAATACCCTAGGAAATTATTACATAAAATTAATGAAGAATGACTAATAATATATAATAATATGTTTTATTAATATTAAAATATTAATTTATACATGTAATAAAATTAAAAATAGTTAGTTCTAGAAAACCAACTCCAATATTTTTTTATACAGGATCATTCATTCCTTCATTTATTCTCAAGTAGTGTCTGATTGGGGTTAACCATAGAGTTCCCCCTAGATTTTCACACTTTATATGCCTCTTGGGAGGATTATAGATCATGTTTAGTGGTTTCTATCATGTTATATAGTGGTTGGTCACTATGATAATCTTTAGAATTTTATGGTATTGTATATGATGAGCTTCAACATAATTTTTGGGATGGATTGGATTACTTGCTTCCAATATCACATCGATTTCTACCTATGGAAGGCATATTTTACCTTCAATAGAAGAGAATAGTACATTATGGTGGTAAAGTGGGATGTATATACAAGTATAGATGGACCTAATTTCAACCGGGTAGGATCTATTACAACATAGATGGTGGATATGGTTTTATTAGCAGATCAAGTGATGGTTCCATACACTTTTCCTCCATTGGGGGACTAGTTTTGAGATGTATTTATTAATGGTTTTTCAGTAATTCCTCTTAATATAGAGTTTGATTTCATTATTGAATCATACTGAGTGTGGAGCTTGTATTGATTCCCACTTATCACATAACATTTTTCGAGTTAAGAGAGGTGAAGGAACAAATCTATGATCTTATGTGAAAGGGTTTTATTCATTTGGGTACCACTACTTAGGGTGCTCTAGTTCTATTCTCCAAGATGGTGAATAGTGGCCTCAGGTTAGGCATGGATTAATTGAAGCTAAACCATGTTATAATGAAGAACTAATGCAACAACCTAAAACTTTTATCAAAGAAATTTATCCCTTCTTATAGTAATTTTATATAGTATAAAGAACATAAAATCACTTAGACGCCATAATAAATGCCTTATAAATTATGTATTAATAAAATAAGAAGTATTTCTAGAAGTTAAGGAACCTATAATGATGAAATAGTAACTTGACCTTAGGAATAGTAATATGATCCTTATGAATAGTAAACCAGCCAAATGAATAATGACCTCACCCATGAAAGTATAAATAAAGTTTATGCATCTTATAAATGGTAATATTATGTAATTATATCATAGAATAAGTTGGTAAATATTTTAAAAAATATTAATTAAGTGTTGGTATTTTTATAAGTCATAAATATTTAATTTTAATTTTATAATTAAGTTAATAATTTAAAAGAAAATTTATTTTCATAAAATGAATTCATAAATTAATATTCTTATTTCTAGTGGTTTTATGACAATTTTATGATACCTTACGTAATTTTTCAAACTGTCATAAAATCAGTTACAATTTTAAAATCTGTATTTTCCAAGTCAATAATGATTTTAATTAAAATTTAAAATTTTCATATTTAGAAAATTATTATCATAAAATCGAGTTAATTTTGAAATTATAAACATCAAAAACTAGTACAAGTTATTTTTTGAGATTTTTTCTGAAAAAACTTGAATTTTTATGAATAGTAAAATATGATAATTTATGATAAATGATAAATACATGTATTTATTGAGTCATAGTTGATGTAATGCTGATGTAAGACCATAATATCAAACCATACTTCATTATTTTAACATTTTTGGTGATAATTCTAAACTAATTCATAGTGGAGATACAAAATAATAAACTAATGCTTATAATATTGAGAAAACCCCTCTCCCCTCCACTATAAATACTATCCCTCAAAACCTCATTTACTCACACCTATCAAGCTTAAAAACATGTCCAAATTCTTCCAAAAATATTATTTATCCACTCCCCATGTCTATGAGCTCTTGGTATCATTAAAATACCAAGCCTATGTACCTTGAGGAGGATCTCTATAGGAGAATTCAGGAGTTAATTCCTCTCTCTCTTTTCTTTACATTTCCTTTAAAATTTCATTTATTTTCTTCTCTTATACTCAACTTCTATTATCCAAATGTCATTATAACACCATTATTATTTATATATAGGTGTTATTTAAATGTAATATTATTCATTAAACTCATACCTCCCTCTCTTTTACTTTTAATATGAAATCATTGACCAGGATGTGTCAATTTACCATCAACGTGGGTGATGCACCTTCATTTTCCTTCAAAGTCTTCAAGGATGTAAATAAAACCATTAAATTTTTTTAAAAAAATGTTGGGGCCGAAGCCTCATTTATTATTAAAGGAAAGCAAATACCTCTTTTAACTGGGTAGAGGGAGACCCATTACATAGCCCGAAAGCCCATTGGGCATTTAGCCCATTACATGGCCCGTAGACCCATTTTTTTGGCCCGAAGCCCATTCTGTGAATAGTAATGCTACAGTACCTGCACTGTTATAGTACTGCACAGTACCCGCCACCGCTACAGTACTCTGCCACCGCTACTGTACTCTTCCACCGCTATAGTGTCATGCCGCCGCTACAGTGCTCGCTGCTGCTATAGTACTGCTATAGTATCCTGCACCCAATGGGTTTTGAACCCCCATTTTTCATGTAGATTTAAGGGGTGCTTACCACTAAGTCAAACCCCAAATACAAATAAAACCATTAAATGGATTAAAAAAATATTATAATATGTATTTTTTAACCCCTTTTATGTCCTAGAGACAACTTTTATACATAATACTAAATGATAAAACAAAACATGTTCGTTGTGATCCAAAAACCGCCCAAATTAACCAAAAACGATCATCATTAACTTTTATCTAATGATTAATCATCTTGTTATATAAACAAACTCATTATAATATAATTTAAACTTACTTAATATTATTAATAACATATAATATAAATTATGTATGTTTATCCATGTTTTACACGAACTTCCATTCATGAATACATGTGAACCATTCATTAAAATTAAGAAAAAGAGCACTCCCAAACAATGAATTTAAACTCTATAACTCATAAAAAAGGCCCTAAAAGAACTTAATGAAACCATAATGAACCATATTAATGTATAAAAGGTTATTTAATTGTTAATTAACGAATATAATGTCACTATATAGAACATTAAAGTGAAGAAAGCATTTGGACACTAGGTAAGGGGAATTCTCAAACCCAATATTCTTTCATCAGGTTTTCCCTCTTTCACTCCATTTTAAGCATGGTTATTCCTGAAAAAATCATTTATTCATAATTATCATAACTTTTATGGGATATAAATTTTTTACACTGGATTTTATGTCAAACATGATGTTTTCCAAACAAAATCTTCATTCAAAAACACGTGTTTTACTTCCCACTCAAGGTTGATGGTTCTTGTATCAAGTATGGTATTCCCTCTTTCATTTGGGAACCCAATGTTTATGAATGTATGATTTATGAAATGAAACCCATTATTTTCCATGGGTTATTTTTTTCCAATATGGATATGCGTTCTATGTGTCATTCATAATAATTCTAACATTATGATGTGATGGGTGTGCTCAGAATTATATAGCACAATGTTAATGTTATGATGTGATGGGTGTGCCCAGAATTATATAGTGATCAAATGAATTGGGTAAAGTGAAGAACCTCATGAGAAAATTGAATTATTAATGAACATGATGCTATATATTTTCACAAATATGTGTGTTATTTAACCTCTAAGACATAAGGTTTCATTTTTATGCATTTCCACTTTTCATGCTTTTTATTAATTATTCTTATCATGTTTATGATCTTATTCCTTTATTATGATTATAATGTTTATGATCACCCCTTTTTGTATTATCTCATGTTCTTATCCTCTTACTGTGATTTTAGCTCACCCATTTTTGATTTATATCCTCAGGTGGTTTCATGTACTAAAGAAAACTCAAGATCTAATAAGAAGATAGAGAAGGAAATAAATATTTATTTATGTTTTATGTTTTAAAATTTATGTATGGTCCTATTTTTCCCAAGACACTAAACCTTTGGATCCTCATTGTGTAATGTTTTTAGGTTTTTTATAATTAAAATGATGTAAAAGTAATGTAAGAAAAGTAGGTTCACTATAGTTGGTATCAGAGGCATAGTTTAGTTAATTTGTGAATTGGGATTAGAGAACCACAGTGAAAAACCTTAGTGTGATACTAAGTATATTTAAGCACATAATAATATTTTATAAACATGGGATTTCAATAAGATATGCTTTTTGTGTTAGTTACACAAAGTAATAACTTATTTATTCATTACTTGTTGACTTGTGATTTTGTAACACCACTAGATTTTATGAGATAGATTTATTTTAATGTCATGTGTTGTATGTCACACCAAAATTAGGTTGCGCTACATGTAACACTGTATTAGCTTGCAGTATACACAACACTATACTTGGATATTATTACAGACAATTCAAGTTATTTTTATAGAATAAATTTCACACAACACTAAGTATATATTTTTTTCAATGTATAAAAGAACTATGTTGGGATTAGGTTATACACAACACCAAAGTAAGCTTGCACAAAATGCAATACTGACTTGGCTTTCATTACACACAAGAGTGACCTTCCTCAATAGCTTGCATTGTACGCAACACTGAGTTTCACGAAACAATGATATATTATTAAAATATTATTATTTAATGGGATATAAAATATTCTTTTTGAATATTATTAACCACATTTTGAATTTTATATAACATTAACAATCACCTTATCTATTTTCTAGACATGATATAAGAATAAATTCATTTTTTTATATAAAAGAAGTATTTATTTTAAATGCAGTTTTGATGCCTTTTGATTGAACACCCATTTTAATTCTAGTTTTTTACAATTTTTTATATTCAATTTGACAAAATAAACTTCTTATTTTAATAAGGATTATAAAAATTTATTTTGGTTGACTTTTTGTTATTTTTATGATAAGTTTCTTTTTTTGATGAATAGTGAAAATTTATATTTTTATTGAAAAATTAATTTTCATTTAAAGTCATTACATAGTAAAATTATGTTTTGGATTATTTTTTACCCAATTATGGTTTTTGAAAATGATTTCATGCATGAATTTATTATAAAAACATTTTCCATTAAAAAGGGGCATTTCTCTAAAAACTGTATTTTGTGACATTTTAACAGTTTTGTTTTAAATTTAATTCTGAAAATTCTACGTATTGAATTTTGAAAAACTGATGTAAAATTTGGATTCATGAGGTGAAAATTTGGTAAGTAGTTCCCATTTAGTTTTGACGAATATGAATAGAAACCATGGTAAATTTTATTACCACGATAAATAGTAATTTTGGTAATTTTGGTTAGAAATAAAATTATTATGACTATAAAATGAACCAAAAAATGAAAAGAATTTATTTGATGAATTAAATTCTACCCTTAACACTTAAGTATCAAAATTATGTCATTTAATGGACACTTGTCCATGAAAATGACTTAAATAATATTTAAATCAATGAAAGACACAAAGTGTCATTTTCTTTACCTTTAATATCTATTATGTATCCACATACGGAGAAATGGGTGGTATCGAAAAATATAAATTGTAATTTTTAACTTAATAAATACAGTTACCTAATATAAATTTATTTTTGACTTTTTGGGTCCATTTGGGAGATATTATTGTATTTATAATATTTTATTTAATGAAAATTTAAATATGCCACATTAAAGTTTTAAATAATATATCATTTTTAAAATAAGGTTATACAGAAGCTAAATTATACTATAAATACTTATTTTAAATATAAAATGTTTATATTTATCATGGTAATTTATTTGTAATTTTTAGGAAATAAATAATTATCTTAAATTTTTATATATCGATGATTCAAACAATATTTAATTGATGAAAAATCAATAAACTGATTTTTATTAAAATGATAATAACCATTAAAGGCCCCAGACACATTAACCAATTTTATTGGTCAAGTATATATCGACAATAAGCATCCAATGGTCTAATTATGGATAATTTGGAGACATATGGAATTGATTAGGACAATTATATTATTTTATTTAAATTAACGCTACAATTGTCACATTCAAACTTTAATAAGTACAAAATTTTTAATGTTGGATTTTCAAGTTGATAAATTCGACTACATATATTATTCTAAAATATAGTAAATTTATATTCATAATAGTATTTTATTTTAATTTTTATTCATCAAATAAGTATATTAAATAATTAAAAAGTATTGTTGTAGTAATTATTTTATTATTTTATTAAGTGAAATATTAAATAAATGTTATTAAACATATTAAAGTAAAGATAATTTCGGATTATTAATTTGTAAAATAAATTTCATATATTCCTTTGACCTATTAGGGATATAATAAAATATTTTTTTAGGATAACAGCGTATCTTGATATTTCTAAAAATCCATTAAATTAATAGTGTCAAAATTGAAAAAATTGATATTTTGTTAAAATAATGTTTTATAAAATTATTTTAAAAAAATTAAATAAATTAAAAAATATATAATAATAATTATACGGTCTAAAATGTTCTAAATTATTCATTTATTGTATAATTTAAATCAAATAATTAAATATTTCACCTTTTTAATGTTGAATCGTTTGTTATCTTACTTAAAATTGAATAGAATAACTAATCGTTAATTAAAATGTTTAAATTGACTTAAAAACTTGTTTAAATTGTATTGGTTGATTAGATTTCAAAATTATAATATCTTATCTTCAAATATATCTCATTTTGGAGGTATTTTTATTGATTTCCAAATTATTATAAATTAATAGTTTCAGAAATTCCAAAAGTATCCCTAACTACATTTATAATTGGACACCTCCTCTATCAATTATACACAAATCATTAAGAATTAGAGTTCTCCTATACCCTAAAAATTTATATTCTCAACTTCTTTATAAATATTCTATAGGTCCTGATCTTCTTCAAAACCAACTCAAGTGCTCAAAGAGAAGATATAGAGGAGACACATCGAAGAAGAGGTAATATCATTTACCGATTCTTTCAAACTTCATTCTTATTCTACTTTAAAATCATGAGTTATTTTATTATAAATTAATAAATCCATTATTACTTATATACTATAAGTTTATTATGATTATAAAACAACCATACTTCACCTTCTACCCATCCAATGAAAAATGAAATCACTACGAGTGCGTATGTACGGATTACCATTTCCACGTTGTGGTGTAATATGTTTCTCATCACAAACTTACCAGGATGGGTATAATTATGGAAGTAATAACTATATATGATTATTATAAAATTATATTTATTCTGAAATATTATACACCATCCATTTTAATATCATTCAACAATTATGGGAATGATATCATCGCTCGTGCGTACGTACGACCTACCATCTCCATGATACGATGTGATTAATTCTACATGATCTTAATTAAAGAATGATTATATAAATGAATTTAATTAATAAATATTATATATTTTATGCTAATATCATTCTTTATATAATAAAACTATAACCTAAAAAGAGGAATAAGAACTTATTGGATAAAACATGCATGAGAACATAAAGCAGTTAATACCTGAATAACGAATAACAATAAAATCTTACTAAAAATGGATAAAAATATGATCATAAATGGTATAATAAAAATTATTATAATTCTATAATAAATAATTAAAATTATTTAAATCATTAAAAATAAGTTTCAGATACATATGGAGCATATCATACCTAAGGTGTGGGATAACTATGGAAATCATATTTTTATCCGAGATTGTTTATTTGTAAGTATTTACTAGGGTATATTTATCATCCAAATCCATGTTTCCAAAATATAAAATATTATTTATATTATTATACTATTTTTTAAATTCAATTTTACCCATTGGTTAATATTTATTAAATGGTATGGAAGGAATATTTCTTTCATTTTTCATATGAGGTACTTTTTGACTTTTTCAAAAAATGTACGAGAAGAATGTTTTTTAACTTATACAGCATGAATGGATTTTTACTATTTCATGACACCTTATTTCCATGAATCTTACTATACATGATTTCCATAGTATTTTCAACTAAATTCTTCTCTTTTAAAATTTCATAGCATTTTGAGAAAAGAAAATGTTTTTGAAAAAGAAATGATATTTTCCTCAAGAATTAAGTTCAAGTGTTTTATCAAAATTATTTTCCATCTAAGATGACATAAAGTTACATTTATATCCCTGTTATTTATTTAATTTTATAGTTTTTATGATTTAATTATTTTTATGAAATCCATTTATTTTATATAGATTATGATGGAATGATGTTTAAGAAAGAAACCCATTTTATTTCATGGGTTATGCTATGATGAATGATTTATGTTTTGTGGCACATGTAAGAATGATTTTATAATGAGATGGGTGGGTCCTATATCTCTCTCTAGTGAATT
The DNA here is from genome assembly GCA_963277665.1 of Viscum album. NCBI lineage: Eukaryota > Viridiplantae > Streptophyta > Magnoliopsida > Santalales > Viscaceae > Viscum > Viscum album. Next base: position 802,790,593 of record OY728148.1, on the reverse strand, counting down.
GGGTAAAGATTTATATCTCATGAGATAGAAATGAATGGAATGAAATTTAAATTCAGTTAATTAATATATGGCTGGAACAATAAGTAAACTTAGTTCAGTAATGGACTTTGTCCACTAAGATGGTCTTGGTAGCAATGCCTTAGCTACTCTGGAAATCATATTATGTGTTTTTTTACAACAATTACATTTTTTTATGCCAACTATATTTTATCATGGTTAATGTTCCTTTAAGATACATGCCTTACGTACTGCCAATATTTGTTTCATAACACAAGATTTTAATATTCAAAAGTTAATATTTTTACATTCTTATTATTATGTTATGTATGATGTTTTACATGCCTATTCTTACTAATAATTTGAGCTCACACATTTCAACTGTTTTCTTTTACCTAGGATATAAATAAAGGTTTAGGTAGGAAAACAAAATGGGAAGATCTTTATAGGAGATATCGAAGATATTACACCAAGTTAGAAGATTATGTTCCAAGTTTCCAATTACACTAAACTAATACAGTCTTTGGGCATCTATTTTTATCATGTATTAAGTATTCTGAAAAATAAATGTAATGTATATGTACATCAATCTTGGTTCATTGGAGTTGGTATCATATTGAAGGTTTAGTTAACCTTTGGAAACTAGGATGCAAAAACTTTAGTGAGATCCCTGGGGATATTTCTAAGGTATGTCTAGCGATATCCCTAAGGGTAAATCTAACTATAGGTAACAGTGCTAGAATTGTGGTAACGATTATGAATAACATAGGATTAAACCTAAGATGTTAGATAATTAAATTAATCTCCTTTGATTATGTTGTTTTCCTAGTATTATTTTTCCTTTCACACTATTCTTTTTGGGTATTAGAAAATGGATGGAAAAAGGAGGATTCATGTTAATGGATAATATGATGGAAAATGGAATGATATTCTTTATGAGAAACCAAATTAAATGGGAGTTGGAAGGAGAAACATCATTATTATGCCTAATCAACAATCTCATAATATGATCAATAATCTCAACTTTGGTGAGTTTCCTAACCCAGCTAATAAGAGAAAGATGGAGTTTCATGGTGATCATAGAGGAAAGAAAGTTCAATTTTCCTCATGTAAATCATGTGGGAAGAGGCATAAAGGAGAATGTTTCAAAGGAACTGGAAGATGTTTTGGGTGTGTAAAAGGACACAAAACCAGTAATTACAAAGGAAAAGGTACAGTTAAGACAATGGACAAGGATAATGGTATTTCTAATTCATAAAAAACAGTTAAATGTTTTAAATGTGGAATGTACGTGCATTATGAAAATTGATGCCCTTAGGGAAAATCTCATGAAGTGAATCAGCATGGTCATGTGGGTAGTATTTATTTGGAAGATGATGAAGAGACCAAAAATGATATATGATATGAAATAAGTATTGAGGAATAAAACGATGCATCTCAGTCAATGGTTTAAGAAGATAGTGGAATGATTACATGATTATCAAAAATAATGTTTTATAAGTAATTTTATGGTATTATGGATTAAAGAAACGTATAAGGATTGTTATACTATTTTATATCCTTGAGTATTTTAAAGTATAAGTATATTGATATCAGTAACCATGAAAAGTGATTGAAATATTTTTGGAATGCATGTGATATGTGCATAATGAAGGAATAAATAGATAATGAGATGATTGATAGTATTAATGATATAATGACTGATATAAGTAAAAATTCATATTATGGTTTGAGTATATATAATTTTTGGTATGTTTTTTTTTGTGGAAAGATTTATTTTTGATATGATGCATGTTTTCACTAATGTTTTATGATAATTCATGTTATTATCATGTTTCAATAGAAAACATGATTAAGGTATTCACATGGTTGGAATGTGACAACCATGAACTGATTAGTGAGACATGGGAGACAAATATTAAGTCAATTTAGTTCACCTCTTTCTAAAGTGTTATAATTTTAGTTTTTGTATGGATTGTAATGTTATCCATTTATGGATAGTATAAGTTATATTCTGATTGAAGTTTGTTATATTAATGTATTATCTCACTATAGGAGGCCTTATGCATATTTGATTACCTATGCTAACCTTTTTGTTGAGACATGGAATGAACTATCATTCTATCTCATGATCTTCTAACACTTCAATAATGAAAAATTAAACTTAATTTCTTTAAATAAGAGATAATGTTGAAATTGTTCAAGGAATAAACAATAGTGAGATTGTACCAAAATCAAATAACTATTTATCCTCCTGAAAAATTACTCAACTTTAGGAAAAGGATTTTGAAAACCAAAAATGTTATCCTAGTACCTTATTATCTGATGAATCAGATGGTCCCTTAAATCATTATAGATTTATGGATTTCTGGTGGTTAACATTCTCCAAACCTTATTCTCTATCACTATCCATCAGATCCTGATTTTTGGATTTCTCTTCTATATCCATGTTTTCACTTCCCACCTATGTTCTCCTATGTGGAAACCTAGTGATGAGTTAATTTGTGTAATTGTTATGTTTCTAACTTTTTTTTTTAAATTAAGTTCTAGTATCCCTTTTTACAATGTGGTTTACCATGAAAGAAACTTTCAAGTAGTAAACCACATATAACCCCAACGAATTTTGAGGGAAAATTCATTTTAAGGGGGTAGGTTATAACACCGCTAGATTTTATGAGATAGATTCATTTTAATGTCTTGTGTTGTATGCCACACCAATATTAGCTTGTGCTATACATAACACTGTATTAGCTTGCAGTATACGCAACACTATACTTGGATATTATTACACACAATTTCATGTTCTTTTGATAGAATACATTTCACGCAACATTGAGTATAGATTTTGTTCAATGTATAAAAGAACTATGTTTACATTATTTTATACACAACACCAAAGGAATGCTACACTAAATGAAACATTGACTTGGCTTGTATTACACGCAAGAGTGACCTGTAAGAACCCGGATCTTCGTTTCAGGTACGCCTTTCCTTTTTCTGGAGTTTTTAAGAAAAATAAAGTTTCTGGAAAATTTTGAAGTACACGCCGTGTACTTTCTGAGTACAGGCCGTGTACTCTTTTCCCGCTCGAAGTCGTGTGTTGGTCGTGTCTGGGCCACACACACGGTGTGTAGGGGTGACATGGAGGCCGATTTTGGTGGAGTATGGAAAAACCCACTACACGCCGTGTACTTTAAAAATACACACCGTGTAATTTTATTTTTTTCACTAAACGGACCGGGGTCACGCCTGATGCACAGAAATGGATTCTTCTCCAGATTCTGTTCGTCTGAGAGCGCTGAGGGCCGCGAATCTTCATCGAACCACCGTGCCTCCATCCGATCTATGTTCCAGATGTTGTCAATTGTGTTGGGATCGCCTCAATGAGCTCTTTCTTTTTCTTTATCCTTGTTCCATGGTTCCTCCTCGTTTTCAAGTTATCATGGGTTGATAATTTTGTGCATTTTTTCAGATCTACGACGTTCTAGGTAGAATCAGTCGTTGTGGTTCAAGTATATCGATCCCCTAGCATCCAGGTGGGTGGTTTGTGCCTTTCGGTAGAAATTCGATGAGTATTTTGTGCAAATTCCGCCAATACCCTTGAATGGGGTATTGCGTGTTCCTGTTTTTCCCTTGTTGTATTTCCTGCTTTGGTTGATTGCTAGAGTAGATGTTTTGCATGTGATTATGGTATTTTTTACTGTACTCTGCATATTTTCTTTGCTTGTTCTTCCTGTTTGGTGTTTCACCAGTTTCCATGCCTAGTTGTAAGATATTGGAACTATTGCTTTGTTATGCTGTTGAGCCTTATATTGATAGCCAAGTAGTTCTTGAGGTTTACTTGGATGATGCATGCGCACTGAGCATGTTTATTTACACACAGCACTGTGAGAACCTAGTGTAGTAGACCATAGGAAGAATGGACGTAAGGGCTTCTCCAGAGTGTCTTTTAATACGATGCGAGACCACAAGGGTAATTGATGATGAATGCTTCCTCAGAGAGTCTGTAGTTCCTCGATGCGGGCCACATGGGGAATGAGACGTTGAGTGCTTCCCCATAAAGCCTTTAACACGATATTAGACTATATGGGGAATTGACGGTGCGTGCTTCCTCAGAAAGTCTACTCTTAGCTGAAACAGAGGGGTGAGACTTTGTGTGCCTCCTAGAGGGTTGCTAGTATTTGTAAGTTGAACCATAGGGGTTAGGATGTGAGAGCTACCTAGAGGGTTACCTGTTTTCTTCTTGTTGTTAGTTGTTTACTTGTGTACTCTATGTGTTAGAACTGTGGTTTGTAGCTATTGTGTGCTTTGTTGTTTACTGCTTCCTTCACTTTTAATTGCCTTGTATTCATTGACTATTAGGCACAAATATTTTGGTGATTGCCTACTGGGATTGTATCTCACACCCTGTTTGGGCCATGCTTTTGGGCCCAAGAAGACTATGTTGTTGCAGGTATAGATAAGGGAAAGCGCCCTTTTACTTCAGGTTCTTGATTGCACTGGAGTTAGAGAGCATGGGACCGAGTTGTGTCTTGCGATGCTGAGGAGTTTAATTTGTTTTCTTTTGCACATTTTTCAGTTGTATTTCATCACATTGGTTTGTTTAATACTTTCCATAGACATTTGTACCATGTTTCATCATTATTATTTTATACATTGCATCTGCTGTTCAGTTCAGTTGTTGTATGATGTTTATTGTTTCCACTATTGTGTCTGGTTTTTCATCCACTGTATACTTTACTGAATGAGGGAATAGTTTTCCCACTGACTCACCAAAGCCCTCACTGCTAGTCGGAAGCCTCTGGGATTTGAGAAAACGTGCTTGAGGTCATGTGGAAAACCGGGTACGGGGCACGAGTGGAGGGGCTCCAGATTCGGGTCGTTACAAAGGGGTATCAGAGGGGTTCTTTTATCTTGCGTTACTATTTAGAGCCTTTATCTAGGGATAGGACAGATTTGGTACTTGTTATTAAGCTGTGCTCGGGAGTAGCTAACCCGTGTATAGGGAAAATCCATACTACCTCGTTAATTGTAGTTTCTGGTTTTGAGATTTTACGGTTGAGACAATTTCACCTAGAGTGATTCACAAGCTTTGTGTTGTTATTTTCTTGACGATTGTGGTTCTATTTCTGTTGCAACCCGATGAGATGAGGGTATGACATCTCATGCATCATATAGGCACTTGTAGAAATCACATGCCATGCATTCATTCCATGCCATCTAGGGTGCATTAGTGATTTCATGTTGTTGTGATAGACCTTGTGTAGATTATACATGATGTTGTGATAGATGCTTGATAGAATCTCTACTGTTATGTTATAGAATTGGTTGTTTTGTGCCTTTCTTATAATGAACACCAAATTTTGGTTCTTGAGGTGTTATGGGCCCTCATTAATCAGAACTTGGTAAATCATGATCCTATTTTATCTTGTATATGACTGTAGGAGATGCCAAGATTTGATTCACAGGGAGTATGGGCCCTCACAAATTGGAATTTGGCACCTCCTGGCCTTTTTTTCAGTGTTTCTGGGATTCTGTGCAGTTTTTGAGCTACTGCCCAGAAAAACCCAAAATACACGGCATGTACTTGTTGGATACAAGTCGTGTAGTTTTCAGACCGTGTCACTGACCGTGTGAGCAGAAACACGGTGTTGTGAAAGTAACTTCAGGAACACGCCGTGTACGGAAGGTACACGTTGTGCAGTAGTGAGTCGTGTACCTGGCCTTGTCACTAACAACACGGGATGGGGAAGCTCATGTCATACACACTGTGTGTTTTATGAACACGCCATGTATCCTTATCCTCAGTACCCAGTCGTTTCATGAACAACACGAGATGGTGTTATCTCCTCCTATACACACCGTGTTTGTTCGGAACATGTCGTGTAAGGGTCAGCCATGTACTTTTCCATGTCTCCAACAACACGGGTCAGGAAAAATCTTCGAGTACACGCCGTGTTTGTTAAAAACATGTCTTTTAGCCGGCCGTGTAACTAACAACACGGGTCGTTGACACCTTGTCTACTACACGCTGTTTCCATAGGGAACACGCCATGTAGTCTTTGTTTAAGATGGTCGTGTGGTTTGGCCATGTAAAGAGACTCGGGCAGGGGAGTAGAGTTCAAGTACACGCTGTGTGTGGGGACAACACACTGTGTAGTCTGGGGTTTTACACGACGAGGGGTGGCAGAATCACACACCCATGTCTATGGTTTAGGTGAACATGCCGTGTTGATTTTATACACTCCGTGTAGTCTTTTTTTGTAAACTTGTGTATTTTTCTTCCCCTGTACCCATTTTGTACTCTTGTGTTCTCTATCCTTGTTTTTATGATATAAGGTGTACTCTTTAATCATCTTCAAGGGGCCCGAGTGTTCTTGAAGATCTACTTGAGGTCCGGTTATCATCAGTTGTGCGTTAGACCATCAGATATACCTCTGACAGCCTTCAGGAGCAGGTATGGTCTATACGAGTATACAGTCATGTCGTTCAGTCTCACGAACGCGCCTGTAGTTTTCATGGATCTGATGAACCGAGTGTTCCATCCTTAATTAGACTCCTTAGTCGTGGTCTTTGTGGAAGATATCTTGGTGTACTCTCACACTCGACACGACCATGCCACACATCTTGATATCGTTCTGAGTACACTGAGAGAGCATCAGCTTTATGCTAAACTCTCTAAGTTCCACTTCTGGATGAATTAGATTCACTTCTTGGGACACGTCATCTCAGAGGCAGGAGTATCAGTGGAACTAGAGAAAGTGAGAGCTATAGTCTCATGGGAGTAGGCGAAGAATGTTTTTGAGGTACGGAGTTTCCTAGGGCTAGCTAGATACTACAAACGCTTCATTCAGGACTTCTCACGCCTAGAAGCACCTTTGACAGGTCTGACCAAGAAGAGGGCGAAGTTCTTATGGTCAGATTCTTGTGAGTCATACATTCAAGATCTGAAGGGAAGGTTGATGTCGGCACCGATACTAGTCCTACTAGAGCCAGGCAAGATTTATACAGTCTATTGTGATGCTTTAGGTATCGGGCTAGGAGATGTGCTTATGCAGGGAGATAGAGTTGTTGTGTATGGGTCTTGACAGCTGAGGCCACATGAGAAGAACTACCTTATGCATGATCTGGAGTTTGCAGCTATTGTTCATTCCTTACACTATTGGAGTCACTATCTTCTGGGAGAGCACTTTGTGGTCTTTACCGACCACAAGAGTCTCATGTATATCTTTACTCAGCATGATCTGAATCTAAGGCACTGTAGGTGTGTCGAGTATCTATGGTCTTTTGATTTCGAGCTTGCCTATACACCGGGAAAGGGCAACACAGTGGCAGATGCGTTGAGTAGGAGAACTCAAATTCAGGCAGTTTCGGAGGCTAGCAGTGAGTGGCAGCGTATGGATCTGTTCTCTGAGATGCATCTGGAGGTGTATGACAGGCAAGGAAAAACCTTCATATCTTCTGTAGCTATTACCTCTACACTACTTGATCAGGTACGAATGAGGAAACAATTAGACTCAGATGGCTTAGTCTTGTAGAAGAGTGTGTCAGGAGAGGGCCCTCTTCCTGGATGGAATGTGGACGAGGATGAGATCTTGCATTTCCAGGGACGTGTATGGGTTCCAGTAGACATATGCGAGGAGATGAAGCAGGTTTTTTATTCCTCAGTTTGGGCAGTTCATCCTTGAGTCACCAAGATGTATCAGGGTCTTCATCACCAGTACTGGTGGCCAGGTATGAAAAAAGATGTTGCTATTTTTGTCATGAGATGCTCTACTTGTCAGCAGGTGAAATCAGAGCATCAGCGACCAGCGGGGATTTTGCAGTAGTTAAACATTCCGAAGTGGAATTGGAACGATGTTGCGATGGACTTCGTGACAGGGTTTCCGAGGTCTCCTCGGGGGAATGATGTTTTTTTTCTTGTCGTCGACAGGCTCACGAAGGTTTCTCACTTATTGTCGATCAAATAGACCTTCAGTGTCGATGATCGGGGACGACTTTAAATCAGACATATCATTCGTCTGCATGGAGTTCCACACTCTATTGTTTCAGACAGGGATGCACGTTATACTTCTCGATTCTGGCAGGGACTCCAGAAGGCTTTGGGTACCCAGGTACTTCTGAGTACGGCATACCATCTCCAGACTGATGTCCAGTCCAAGCGCATGATCCAAGTGCTTGAGGATATGCTCCGAGATTACATTATAGAGTTTGGTGGTTCTTGGGAGAAACATATACCTCTTGTGGAGTTCGCCTACAACAACAGTTTCTAGGTGACCATTCAGATGGCACCATACGAGGCTTTGTACGGTAGGCCATGCCGATCACCCTTATGCTGGCTGGAGGCAAGAGAGGTAGCTTTTCTGGGACCTCATCTTGTTCAGGAGACTTTGGAGCAGATAGAGTTGATTCAGAAGAGGATGGATACTGCACAGTCTCGACAGAAGTCTTATGCTGATCAGCGGAGACGACCTCTGGAGTTCGAGGTCAAAGATCATGTTTTCCTGCATGTCGCACCGAGGTTGGGACACAAGAGGATTTGGAGGTAGGGTAAGCTTTCACTGCGGTACGTCGGGCCATTTGAGGTTTTGGAGAGAGATGGGTCGGTCGCCTATCGGTTTCAGCTACCCCAGAGGTACCGGGACATGCACGACATCTTCCATGTCTCTCAGCTCCGATGTTACTTTTTAGACCCGTCTCATGTCTTTCATCCTGAGGAGGTTGAGCTTGAAGCGGATGTGTCGTTTGAGGAGCATCCTATATGGATTGTCGATCACAGTACGAAGGTTCTCTGCGGGCGCTCTGTTCCTCTAGTATGGGTGTTATGGCAGCATGGGCGAGTACAGGACGAGACCTGGGAGAGGGAGGCTGATGTACGATCATAGTGGCCAGAGCTGTTCGGGGTTTCTTCTTCTATGCCTCGCTTGGGAAATTCGGAGATGAATTTCTTTAAGGGGGGAAGTTTGTAAGAACCCGGATCTTCGTTTTAGGTATGCCTTTCCTTTTTCTGGAGTTTCTAAGAAAAATTATGTTTCTGGAAAATTTTGAAGTACACGCCGTGTACTTTTTGAGTACAAGTCGTGTACTCTTTTCCCACTCGAAGCCGTGTGTTGGTCGTGTGCTGGTCGTGTCCGGGCCACACACAAGGTGTGTAGGGGTGACGTGGAGGCTGATTTTGGCGGAGTACTGAAAAACCCACTACACGTCGTGTACTTTAAAAATACACACCGTGTACTTTTATTTTTTTTCACTAAACGGATTGGGGTCGTGCCTGATGCATAGAAACAACTTCTTATCCAGATTTCATTCGTCTGAGAGTTCCGAGGGCCGCAAATCTTCTCCGAGCCATCCTTCCTCCGTCCGATCTCCATTCCATCTGTCGTCGATTGTATTGGGATCACCTTGGTGAGGTCTTTCTTCTACTTTAGCCTTGTTCCATGGTTCCTCTTCATTTTCAAGTTATCAAGGGTTGATCTTTTTGTGCGTTTTTTCAGATCTATGACTTTCTAGGGAGAATCAGTCGCCGTGGTTCAAGTATATCGATCCCCTAGCATCCAGGTGGGTGGTTTGTGCCTTTCTGTTGAAAGTCGATCAGTATTTTGTGCAAATTCAACCAATACCCTTGAACGGGGTGTTGTGTGTTCCTGTTTTTCCCTTGTTGTATTTCCTGCTTTGCTTGATTGCTAGAGTAGATGTTTTTCTTATGATTATGGTAGTTTTTACTGTACTCTGGATGTTTTCTATGCTTGTTCTTCCTGTTTGGAGTTTCTCCAGTTTCCATGCCTAGTTGTAAGATAGTGGAATTGTTGCTTTGTTATGCTATTGAGACTTAGATTGATAGAAAAGTAGTTCTTGAGGTTTAATTAGACGATGCACGCGCACTGAGTATGTTTATTTACACACAAGACTGTGAGAACCTAGTGTAGTAGACCATATAGAGAATGGACATAAGGGCTTCTCCAGAGTGCCTTTTAATATGATGCGAGACCACAGGGGGAATTGATGATGAGTGCTTCCTCAGAGAGTCTATAGTTCCTCGACGCAGGCCACAGGGGGAATGAGATGTTGAGTGCTTCCTCAGAGAGCCTTTAACACGATACGAGACTATAGGGGGAATTGAAGGTGAGTGCTTCCTCAGAAAGTATACTCTTAGCTGAACCAGAGGGGTGAGACTGTGTGTTCCTCCTAGAGGGTTGGTAGTATTTGTAGGTTGAACCATAGGTGTTAGGCTGTGAGAGCTACCCAGAGGGTTACCTGTTTTATTCTTATTTCTAGTTGTTTACTTGTGTACTCTATGTGTTAGAACTGTGGTTTGTAGCCGTTGTGTGCTTTGCTGTTTACTGCTTCCTGCACTTTTACTTGCCTTGTATTCATTGACTGTTAGGCACAAATATTTGGGTGATTGCCTACTAGGATTGTATCTCACACCTTGTTTGGTCCATGCTTTTGTTCCCAAGCAGACTATGTTGCTGCAGGTATAGATAAGGGCAATCTCCCTTCTACTTTTGGTTCTTGATTGCACTGGAGTTGGATAGCATGGGACCGAGCCATGGCTTGCGATGCAGTGGAGTTTACTTTTTTTTCTTTTGCACTTTGTTTTTTTGTTTTATTTCAGCACATTGGTTTGTTTACTGCTTTACATAGACATATGTACCATGTTGCATCATTATTATTTTATACATTGCTTCCATTGTTCAGTTCAGTTGTTGTATGTTGTTTATTGTTTCCGCTATTGTGTCTGGTTGTTCTTTCACTGTATACTTTACCGAATGAGGGCATAGTTTCCCCACCGACTCACCAAGGCCCTCGCTGCTAGTCGACAGCCTCTGGCATTTGGGGAAACGCGCTTGAGGTCATGTGGCGAACCGGGTATGGGGAACCAGTGGAGGGGCTCCAAATTCGGGTCGTTACATGACCTTCCTCAATAGCTTATGTTGTACGCACCACTGAGTTTCACAAAACAATGATATATTATTAAAATATTATTATTCAGTGGGATATAAACTATCCAACTTGAATATTATTAACAAAATTTTTAATTTTATATAACATTAACAGTCATATTATGTATTTTCTAGACATGATATAATAAAAAAACAATTTTTTGGATAAAAGAAGTATTTTTTAAAAAAATGCAGTTTTTCCACCTTTTGATGGAACACCCATTCTAAATATAGTTTTTGAAACATTTTTATATTAAATTTGACAAAATAAACTCTTATTTTAATTCATATTATAAAAATTTATTTTTTTGACTTTTTGGTATTTTTCTGATAAGTTTCATTTTTTGATGAATAGTGAAAATAGAGATTTTTATTGAAAACTTTATTTTCATTTAAAATCATTACATAGTAAAATTATGTTTTGGATTAGTTTTTATCTAATTATAGTTTTTGAAAATAAATTTATTCATTAATGTATTATAAAAAAATCAATTTAAAAGGGGAATTTTTCCAAAAACTATTTTTCATGACATTTTAACAGATTTATTTTAAATTTAATTCTGAAACTTATATGTATTGGATTTTAAAAATTTGATGTAAAATTTGGATTCAGGAGGTATAAACATTATAATTAGTTCTATTTTAGTTTTTACCAATATGAATAGTAACCATGATAAATTTTATTACCACGGAAAAAGGTAAATTAGGTAAATTAGTTAAACAATTAAATTATAATGATTATAAAATGACCAAAACAAATTAAAGAAAAATTATTTGATGAGTGGAATTCTACCATAAACACTTAAGTATCAAACTTATTTCATTTAATGGACAATTTTCCATTAAAATGTCTTAAATAATATTTAAATCAAAGAAAGACACGAAGTGTCATTTTTTTCTTAAATATCTATTATGTGTCCACATATGAAAAAATGGGTGGTATCAACAAATATAAATTGTAATTTTTAACTTAATAAACATATTTCCATTATATAAATTTATTTGTGACGTTTTGGGTTTATTTGGGAGATATTATAGTATTTATAATATTTTATTTAATGAAAATTTAAAGATTCCACATTCAAGTTTTAAATAATATATCATTTTTAAAATAAGGTCATACAGAAGCTAAATTAGATTATAAATACTTATTTAAATTATAAAATGTTTTTATTTATCATGGTAATTTTTTTTTATTTTTTGGTAATAAATAATTACCTTAAATTTTTATATATCGATGATGCAAAAAATATTTAATTGATGAAAAATCAATAATTTTTTTTATTAAATTGGTAATAACCATTAAAGGGACAAAACACTTTACAAAATTTTATTGGTCGAGTATAAATCAACCATAATCATCCAATAGTATAATTATGGACCATTTGGTGCCATATGTAATTGAGTAAGATAATTATATTATTTTATTTAAATTAATGTTAAAATTGTCACATTCATACTTTAGTAAGTATAAAATTTTTAATGTGGGATTTTCAAGAAGATAAATTTAAATAAATATATTATTATGAAATATAGTATATTTATCTTCATAATAGTATTTTATTTTTAATTTTTATTCATCAAATAATTATAATAAATAATTACAAAATGTTGTTTTAGTAATTATTTTATTAAGGTAAATATCATATAAATGTTATTAAAAACATTAAAATAAATATAATTTGGGATTATTAATTTCTAAAATTAATTTTATATATTAACATGACCGCTTAGGGATATAATAAAATATTTATTTATATGATAATACCTTATATTGATATTTCTAAAATCCATGAAATGAATAGTGTCAAAATTGAAAAAATTGATATTTTGTTAAAATAATGTTTTATAAAATTATTTAAAATTCATAAATTTTTTAAAAAATATAAAATAATTATTATATGGTCTAAAATGTTATAAATTATTCATTTATCATATAACTGAAATCAAATAAGTAAATATTTCACCCTTTTAATATTGAAACATTTGTTATCTTAATAAAAATTGAATAGAATGACTAATTTTTATTTAAAATGTTTAAATTTACATTAAAACATGTCTAAATTATATTGGTTAATTATATTTAAATATCATCATATATTATCTTCAAATATATCTCATTTTGGAGGTATTTTTATTTATTTTGAAATTATTATAAATTAATAGTTTTGGAAATTCCAAAAGTGTCCCCCGCTTCAAATATAAAATAACACCTCCTCCCTCATTTCTCCAAAACTCATTAAGCCTTCAAGTTCATCTATAACCTACCCATTTCCATTATAAACTTCCATAAAAATATTCTATTGGACTTGGTCTTCTTCAAAGACCCACTCAAGTGCTATAAGAAGATATTTAGAGGAGACACATCAAAGAAGAGGCAATATCATTTACCGATTATTTAAAACTTATTTCTTCTTCGACTTCCACCTCATGAATTGTTTCATTAAAAAGTAATAAATGTATTGGTAATTATATACTTATAGGTTATTATTATTATGAAACAACCACATTCCACTTTCTACCCATCCTATGAAAAATGAAATCACCACGCATGCGTATGTAGGACTTACCGTCTCCACACTGTTGTGTAATATTTTTTTCATCAAAAACTTACCTGGATGGGTATAATGATGAAATTAATAAATATATATGATTATTATAAAATTATATTGATTCTGAAATATTATACACCATCCATGTCAATACCATTCGACAATTATAGGAACGATATCGTCGCTTGTGCGCACGTATGACCTACCATCTCCACGATGTGATGTGATTTGTTCTACATGATCTTCATTAAATAATGATTATATAAATTAATTGAATGAATAAATATTATATATATTATTATAATATAATTATTTATATGAAATAACTATAACCTAAAAAAGAGTAATAAGAACTTATCCGACAAAACATGCATGAGAACATAAAGCAGTTAATACCTGAATAACGAGTAGTAATGAAATATTACTAATAAAAGGATGAAAATATGATTATAAATGGTATCATAAAAATTATTATGATAATGGAATAAATCAGTAACATTATTTAAATTATTATAAAAGAGGTTCAGATAAATATGAATCATATCAGACCTAATGTATGGGATAACTTTGCAAATCTTGTTTTTATCCGAGATTGTTTATTCGTAAGTATTTACTGGGGTATATTTATCATCCACATCCATGTTTCCTAAATATAAAATATTATTTATATTCCTATAATATATTTTAAATTAAATTTTACCCATTGGTTAATTTTTATTAAATGGTATTGAATGAATCTTTCTTTAATTTTCTATATGAGGTATTTTTTGACTTTTCCGGAAAGTGTACGAGAAGAATGTTTTTTTAACTTATAGGGAATGAATGGATTTTTATACTTTCATGACACCTTATTTACATTAATCTTCCTCTAATTTATTTCAATATTATTTTCAAATAAATTATTTTTTTTAAATTACATGGAATTTTGAGAAAAGAAATTTTCTTTGAAAAAGAAAGGACATTTTTATCAATAATTAAGTTCAAGTGTTTTATCAAAATTATTGTCTATATAAGATGACATAGGGTTATGTTTATATCCCTATTATTACTTTTATTTTATTGTTTTTATGATGGAATTATTTTTATGAAATCCATTTATTTTATATGGATTAGGATAAAATGATTTTTAAGAAATAAAAACCATTTTATTTCCTGGGTTATGATATAATGAATGATTTATGTTTTGTGTCACATGAAAGAATGATTTCATTATGAGATGGGTGGGACCTATATCTCTATCCAATGAATTGGGTAAATATTTATATCTCATGAGATATATATGACTGTAATGACAAGTAAATACAGTTCATTAATACATGGATGGAACGATAAGTAAACTCAGTTCAATAATGGACTTTGTCCACTATGATGGTCTTGGAAGCAATGCCATGGCTACTATGTAAATCAAATTATGTGCTTATTTTTTTACACTATTCCATGTCTTATTGAAATTTTATTTTATAATGTTTAAAGTTCCTTTAAGATATGTGCCTTACATAGTGCCTTGATTTATTTCATAACTTGATATTTTGATATTCAAAAGTTATGTTCATGTTTTTACATGCTTATGATTATGTTATGTATGATGTTTTCCATGCTTATCCTTACTAATAATTTGAGATCACCATTATCATATGTTTTTCCCCAAGATATAAAGAATGTTTTTAGCTAGGAAAACAAAAAAGGGAAGATCTTTATGGGAGATGTTGAAGATCTTTCACCAAATTAGAAGATTATGTTCCAAGTTTCCAAAGAAAAAAAACTAATACAGTATTTGGGAGTCTGTTTGTTTCATGTATTAAGTATTCCTCAAAAGAAATTTAATTTCTATTTACATCAATACTGGGTTGTTAGAGTTTTTTTCTATCATTTCCTATTTTAGAAACTTCTAGGAACCAGGAGAAACCATGCCAACAACCTATACGAGGGATAATGCAGTGATTGCCTGAATAACATCCCCAATGCTTTGGGAGGTGGAGTTAATAACTTCATAGAGATGCTTACCCAATTGTCTTAGGTTATGATTAATATAATTAATAATATGGAATTTACTCCTTCACCTAAGAGGGAGCAACTGGTTGTCGAGTGTTTTATGAGACAATGACCACCGACCTTCAGTGGATCTTTCTTTCCACTTGTTGCAAAACAGTGGGTCAACTCGATAGAGAAGATATTTTCTATGATTCACTATTCTGAGATGGATAAGTTGACTCTGGTTTTTTATTTTCTTGATGGAGAGGCTGACCAATGGTGGGATTTTATTAAGAACACCAATCTGATAGAAAAAAATTGAATAAATAGAGTAGAAAGACTTTAAGATAATGTTTCTTAACAAGTATTTACCATGAACTCTTTGTATGAAGATAGAGAGAGAATTCATAGAGATAAAGAAAAAGGTTGGGGAATCTGTCATGTCCTACGAAGAAAATTTCACAAGGCTTATAGGGTATACTTCAGGTTTTGTTATCATCAATTATTGAAAATTTTATAGATTCTTTAGTGGAATAAAACCACACCTTCAAAAGGATCTTGCAATTTGATAATTTGGGATTTATGAAGAAGTTTTTCAATATTCTCTCAAAGTGGATATGGAGTTTGGAGAATGGTCCCATGGATATGGTGATAATAAAAAAAATATTTAGTTTCAAGTTATAGGATCTAATGAGAAAGGTGGAAAGAAAACTCAACCACCCACATGTCAAAAATGTGGGAAAATCATCATGGAAATTTCCATAAAGGGATGGGGAAATGATTCAAGTGTGGGAGAGAAGGCCACCATGATCAAGAGAGTCAAAAAGACTTGATAAGGTAGGATAATTTGGTGAAGAAAAGGATAACACCACCCATGGTCCAATGCTACAACTATAAGAAGTAAGGTAATTATAAAAGCCAGTACACTAAACCTCAAGTCCTCGAGGGTAATCAGTGCCAGTAGCCACAAAATCCAAAGGAATAAGGGAAGGCTTATTCCATCAGTACTTAAGAGGTGGACTAAGAAAATTAAGTCATACAAGGTACAATTATTATTCCCTCAAGAATGGAAAAGGTTTTATTTTATTATAGTTCTATTCATTCCTTTATATCTTTCTAGTTTTCTAGAACTATTTAATCGATGCCCTGAAACATTAAAGTAAAGATATATATATAAACACCAAGTGGTGCAATCAATGAAACCCAAGTGTTGGAATCTTCTTCTACTGGTATATGTGGTAAGATTATTCCATCAAATATTGTGACACTTCCCTTGGTTGAATTCGATGATATAATGGGAATGGATTGGCTCCCATTATATAGAGCACATATAAATCATTGGTAAAAGGAAATATCTTTTCATATTCAAAACCATCCCATGCTCATCTACAAATTAAAATAAGATCATGAATCTCCTTTGTTAAATACTTCATAGGAGTGTGTGTTTATTCCATGTGAATAAGCATACCTCTTTTAAATGGTTGATTCAAAGGAGAGTGTCGACCTAGTGGAAATGACCATTGTGAGGGAATATAGTGATGTATTTCCCGAAGAGTTACCCGGAACTCCCCCACATCGTGAGGTAGAGTTCTCAATAGAACTCATAATCGTAACTACTCCTATATCAAAGTGTCCCTATTGTATGGATCCTATCTAACTGGAGGTGTTAAAGAAGCAACTACAAGATCAGTTAGACAAAGGGTCCATCTGACCTAGTGTATCACCTTGGGGTACACCAATGCTCATTGTGAAGAAGAAGGATGGATCAATGCGGATGTGTATCGATTATCGAGAACTCAAAAAAAATCACCAAAAAGAACAATTATCATCTCCCAAGAATTGAATAATTGTTCAATCAGATACAAGGATCTCAATACTTCTCAAAGATGGATCTTTATTCTGGATATCATCAGTTAAAGGTGGATAATGAAGATATTCAGAAGACTGCCTTTCGTACAAGGTATGGGCACTATGAGTTTCTAGTGATTCCCTTTAGTCTTACTAATTCCCTTGAAATATTGATGGATTTGATGAATATAGTCCTTATACATTACTTAAACAATTTTTTGGTATTTTATATTGATGATATTATCATCTACTCCAAGAGTAATAAAAAACATGAAGAACATATAAGGCTTGTGTTGGTGACTTTGATAAAGGATAAGTTGTATGCCATGTTCGGAGAGTGTAAATTTTGGATGAAGCAAGTCACATTCGTGGGATATGTGATCATAAGTGATGGAATTTATATGGACCCTTAAAAAAGGCTAATGAAGAATGGACAAAACCCTCTAGTGTTATAGAAATCCATAGTTTTCTTGGACTAGCTAGGTACTACTGACATTTTGTGAGAAATTTATCATGATTGTAAATCCCACTAAATTAATAAAGAATGGGGTGAGGTATTTTTGGATGGAATAATGTGAGTAAATATTCAAGGAGTTAAATAAAAGGCTGATCGCTGCACCTATACTCAAATCACCAAAAATTGGAGAAACTTTTAAGATATACAGTGATTCTTCCAAGAAAGGCTTAGGTTTTATACTCATGAAAAATGATAATCTGATATCCTATGTCTCATTATAGGTGAAGATCCATGAGAAAAACTACCCTACACATGATCTAGATCTAGAAGCTGTGATTTTGGCCTTGAAAATCTGGTGTCACTACCTCTATGGTGAAAAGTGAGACATATATACCGATCACAAGAGCCTAAAGTATATATTCACACAAAATGAGATCAACATGAATCATAGGATGTGGTTAGAGATAATCAAACAATATAATTTCTCTATTAACTATCATCATGGTAAGGAGAACAAGGTAGTCAATTTTATTAGAAGAAAAGAACATGATACTCTCTGTGTTGCAGATTGAGAAAGACCCTATCTTCATGGATATACAAAGGATGGAATTTTAAATCATAAGGGTAGGGAATACATTCTCTCTAGACCAAATGATTTCTCAACCATCTATCCAGTAAAAGATTAAGGAGGAAAAAAGGGAAGATCTGGAGTTACAAAATAAGGTGAATGTAGTAAAGGAAGGGAAGATATAAGAGTTCCATATTGATGATGATGGTTTGATTCGGGTTGGAACACGAATTTGTATTCCTCCCTCACCTAAGATAAATAAGGATCTATTAGATAATGCACATATCCTAGTTGCACCAAGATGTACTATGATCTCTGAGAACACTTTTGGTGGTACAAAATGAAAAAGGAGATGGATGAGTATATCTCAAGGTGCTTAATATGTCAGAAAGTTAAAGCAGGGTGAAAGAAGTTGAAAGGGATGATGCAACCATTTCCTATACCCATATGGAAATGGGATAATGTCACTATTGAATTTTTTATGGGTCTCCTGAAGACATCCACAGGTAATAATGCGATATGGGTTGTGGTGGATTAACTCACCAAGACTATCCACTTTATCACTATTTCGGAAGATCTCTCACTTGAAAAAATTTCAAAGATATATGTGAAGGAAGTGGTGAGAATGCATGGGGTTCCACTCTCAATTTTCTCTGATCGTGATCCAAGGTTAACATCTAAATTTTGGAGGAGTCTTCAACATTCTTTGAGTACTGAATTGAATTTCAACATGGCCTATCACCCCCAAACCGACTTCCAATCTAAAAAGACTATTCAGATTCTCTAAGATATGTTAATAGAATATTATTTAGAATCAATTGTGGGTGGTATCAGTATCTCCCATTGGTTTAGTTCTTATACAACAATAGATTCCACTCGAGTATTCAAATAGCTCTATATGAAGCTCTGTATGGAAAGTGATGTAGAACTCAAACCTGTTGGGATGAAGTTGGAGAATGAAAGTTGCTGGGACCTGATCTTATACAAGAGACGACATAAAAGGTTTAAGTCATCCAGAAACATATCAAAGTATCTTAGAGTTGGAAAAAGAGCTATGCTGACAACCATCAAAGGGACTTGGAGTTTGATGTTGGAGATAAAGAATTCCTTCGAATATCACCATGGAAGAGAGTCGTGTGATTTAGAAAGAAATGGAAGTTAATCCCAAGGTACATTGACCCCTTTCAGATCCCTGAATGCATAGGATCCATGGCTTATCATCTTTCACTTCCACTGAATATGGATCGAGTTAATGATGTGTTTCACATATCACTCCTGAGGAATTACATACTAGATCCCTCACATGTACTGAACTCAAAGATAGTACAGTTGTAAGATGATCTCTCTTATGAGGAGAAGCCGATAAAGATTCTGGACCGGAGAGATAAGGTTCTACAAAAGAAGATAACCTGCCTTTTCAATGTGTTTTAGAAGAACCATAAGTACGAATAAGCAACTAGGGAACCATATGATATGATAAAGGAGAAGTACCCTCACCTGTTTAGTTAAAATGAAATTTCGAGGGTGAAATTTCAAAAGGGGGGAAGAATGTAATGGCCCAAAACTTTTATAAATTCAATTTATCCCTTATTATAGTAATGTGATATACTATAAAGCACATAAAATCACTTATACACCAAAATAAAAGCCTTTTAAATTATGTATTAATAAAATAAGAAGTATTTCTAGAAGTTAAAGAAC
This sequence comes from Viscum album, assembly GCA_963277665.1. Classification (NCBI taxonomy): domain Eukaryota; kingdom Viridiplantae; phylum Streptophyta; class Magnoliopsida; order Santalales; family Viscaceae; genus Viscum; species Viscum album. Next base: position 802,770,556 of record OY728148.1, on the reverse strand, counting down.
CTATGATGTTGAAAAAGTAACATGGCCTCAAGAATAGTAATATGACCCTTATGAATAATAAACAGGCCAAATGAATAGTGAACTCACCCATGAAATTATAAATAAAATTTATGCATCTTATAAATGGAAATATGATGTAATTATATCATATAATAAGTAAGTAAATATTTCAAAAATTATTAATTAAGTGTTGGTATATTTATAAGTCATAAAAATTTAATTAAAATTTTCTAATTAATTTAATAATTTAAAATAAAATATATTTTCATAAAATGTATTCAAAAATTAATATTTTGATTTTTTAGGGTTTTATGATAATTTTATGATGCCTTAAGTAATTTTTCATAGTGTTATAAGATTAGTTACAATTTTAAAATTTGTATTTTCCAAGTAAATGATGATTTTAATTAAAATTTAAATTATTCATATTTAGAAAATTATTTGCATAAAATGGAGTTCATTTTTTAATTTTACATGTCAAAAAATGGTAAGGGTTAATTTTTTTGATTTTTCTAAAATACTTGAATTTTTATGAATAGTAAAATACGATAATTTATGATAAATGCTAAATACATGTATTTATTGAGTCATGGTTGTTGTAATACTATTTTAAGCCCATAATCTCGAACCATCCTCCATTATTTTAATATTGTTTGTGATAATTCTCACTAATTCATAGTTTATAGAAAAAATAATAAACTAATGATTATAATATTGAGAAAACTCCCCTCCCCTCCACTATAAATACCTCCCCTCTTAGCCTCATTTCCTCACACCTCTCAAGATTCAATATTTTTAAAAATTATGACCAATTATCTTACTTAGACCCTCCCCGCATCTAAGAGTTCTTGGTCTCATCAAAATAAAACACCTGGGTTCCTTGAGGAGGATCTCAGGAAGAGAATTCAAGAGGTAATTCCGCTCTCTTTTCTTTCAATTTCCTTTCAAATTTCATTTTTTTTCTTCTCTTATCCTCAACATATCTTATCCAGATGTCATGATAACTCTAGTATTATTGATATAGTGGTATCATTTTAATTTAATCATATTCATTAAACTCCTCCCTCTCTCTCTTTTACTTTTAAAATGAAATCATTGCCCAGGATGCATCAATTTACCATCAATGTGGATGATGCACCTTCATTTTCCTTCAATGAATTCAAGGCTGTCAATAAAACCATTAAATGGATGAAAAAATATTTTAATATGTATTTTTAACCCATTTTATGTTCTTGAAACAACTTTCATACATAATAATAAATGATAAAACAAAACATGTTCGTTGTAATCCAAAAAATGCCCAAATTAACCTAAAACGATCATCATTAACTTTTATCTAATGATTCATCATCATGGTATATAAAAAAAATCATTATAATATCATTTAAACTTATTTAATATCATTAATAAGATATAATATCAATTATTTATGTTTATCTATGTTTTACATGAACTTCCATTCATGAATGTAAGTGAACCGTTCATGAAAACTAAGAAAAAGAACACTCCTAAACAATGAATTTAAACTCTATTACTCATTCAAAGGACCATAAAAATCTCTTTGAAACCATAATGCACCATATTCATGTATAAAATCTTATTTAATTATTAATTCATGAATATAATGTCATTATATAGTACATTTAAGAATATAAAGCGTTTTGATACAAGGTAAGGGGAATTCTCAAACCCAACTTTCTTTCTTTAGGTTTTCCCTATTTCACTGCATTTTCAGTATGGTTGTTACTTAAAAAATCATTTATTCATCATTATATTAAATTTTATGGTATTTACATATTTTCCACTGAAGTTTATGTCAAACACATGTTTTCCAAAAGAACTATTCTTTCAATAACACACCTTTTACTTCTCACTCATGGTTGATAGTTCTTTTATCAAGTAAGTTATTCACTATTTCATTCGGGAACCCAAAGTTTATGAATTTATGATTTATTAAAATAAAAATATTGATTTACATGGGTTATTTATTTCTAATATTGATATTTGTTCTATGTGGCATGCATGATAATGCAAACGTTGTGATGTGAAGGGTGTTCCCGAAATTATATAGTGCAATGTTAATATTATGATGTGACATGTGGGCCTGAAATTATATATTGATCCAATGTATTGGGTAATGTGAATAACCTTATGATTAAATTGAATTATGCATGAACATGATGATATCTATTTTCACAAATATTTTTGGTAGTTAACCACTAATACATATGGTTTCATTTTTATGCATTTCCACTTTTCAAGGTTTTTATTAATTCTTCCTATCATGTTTATGATCCTATATAAATGTTATGATGATAATGTTTATGATCACCCCTTTTTGTTTTGTCTCGTGTTCTTATCCTTTTATTTGGATTTTAGATCACCACTTTTTGATGTATATATTCAAGTGGTTACAAGTACTAAGGAAAACTCAAGAGCCAATAAGAAGCTAAAGATGAAGGAATTAAATAAATGTTTATGTTTTATGATGTAAAAGTTATGTATGGTACTAGTTTTCCAAATACACTAAACCTTTGGATCCTTTTTGGGTAATGTTTTTATGTTTTATATCAGAAAAATGATGTAAAATTATTGTAATAAAATCAGGTTCACTAAAACTAATATCTTTTTTGAGGATTAATGGCCTATTTTCCCCACTAAAGGGGGTTTGATGGTTCTCCTAATTGACCTGCAATCAGGTTACCATCATTTTCTGGTTTGGGTGGATGAAAAAAATAAGATTAAATTTAAGTAAATGTATTGTTTTTATTATTAATTTGGATTCTATTTGGTTTGATAAATTCACTAGAGGTGTTCGTGGATCTCATGAACTAGATTTTTTATCCCTAAACAGACTCGTTTTTATGGTGTTTGTCAATGAAATCTTGATATATTTGTGAACCCAAGAGTCACATGTTGATCACTTTGAGATTTTTATGAAAACACTTTTGGAACATTATATCTAAGAAAATAACTTGATGTGTCACTTTTGGATTCAATAGGTTAACTTTCTTGGACATGTGATCTTAGGTGTAAGGATTTTAGTATATCCAAAAAAAGTGTATGTAGTGATGTCTTGGGATTGACCCTGTAATTTGATCAAGATAGAAAGTTACCTTGAACCAGATGGGTATTATAGGTGGTTCATTCAAAAATTTTATCACTTGGAAGTTCCTCTGACTGAACTAATTAATAAATGGGTCAAGTTAGAATGGACTAGAAGGTTTATAGAGGCATTCTAGGAGGTGAAGAATAAGTTGATGTCAACTCTAATTCTAATTCTTCTAGATCCTAGGATTAGAAATATGGTTTATTTTTATGCGTCAGTAATTAGTATGGGAGTTTTTCTAATATAGATGGTTTGGTTGGATCCTTATGGGTCTTGTTAGTTATATCCTCATGAGTGCAACTATCCTACCCACAAATTTTTTATATCAATTATGGTTCATTCATTGAAGTGTTGGATCCACTATCTATTTAGTGAGAGGTTTTTTATCTACATAAATCACAATAAATTGTGATATATATTCAATCAGTGAGACATAAATCTGCAGAAGAGTTTCTGGGTTGATTACCTTCATATATTCTAATTTGAGATGGAATATCCCTCATGAAATGGTAATTTTATTGTATATTCTATGAGTAGGAAGGATTTAGAGAATGTATCTTAAACTTTATATGATGATTGGAAGTTAATGATCATTCTCATAGAATGGTATATTGATGTACTAGATGACCAAGAGTTGGTGGGTTGTTCCCTATTGACTATTACATATTTGATAGTGGACCAAGTGAAGGCTAACTAGGTGTTTGATTCAGATTGATTCATGATTTAGGAGTGAATCATGGAGACTGATCCTATACTGGGATGGACTCGGGATAGTGATGATGTGTTATATATATATGGTATGATAGTAGTTCCTACCTTGATGAAGTAAGAGTTGTTGGGGGAATCTAATACCCCACTATAGGTGATACATCTGGGTTTAACTACATTGTATCAAGATGCCATTCAGTGTTTCTGGTGGTCGGGTATGCGGAAAGATGTTATGGGTTTTTCAATCATTTTATTACCTATAAAAGGATAAAGTCAGAGAACTAGTGACCGATTGGTTTTCTTCAACCCATTACAGTGCTATTTGGGAAGTGGTAAGAGGTAACCATGGATGTTTTCATGGGTCTACCCAGGACATTGAGATTTCATGATGCAGTATGGGTAGTGGTTGACCAGTTGATGAAAGTTTCACATTTATTTCCTATTCGATAGACTCATTCTATGTATAATCTAATAATATTATATGTGAAAGATATATTTTGGTTATAATGTGTGCCTATAGTTATAAGGGAAGTTATGAATTCACATTTTATATCTATATTTTGGAAATTACTTTATTAGGCCATGGGATATTAATAGAAAATGAGTATGTCATATCACCCATAAATGGATAGAGAGTTAGAGAGGATGATCTGTATATGGAACGATATGCTCTAGGTGCACATGATTTATTTTAGAGGAGCTTAGAATGACCATATATCTTTGTAAAATGTTTCATATAATAAAATCTATCAGTATTTGATATATATGGCCCTATTTGAGGCTCTTTATAGATGGTCATGTCATTCGTTGTTATGTTGTTTAGAGTTGGTTGAGTCAGATTTAGTCCAACCAAGATTAGTGTGGGAATCCAAAGAGAAGGTGTGGTTTATTTTTAAATGGTTGGTTACCACATTGAGTAGGTAGTGTTCACATTCCAACCAAATGTGGTGACCCTTCTAGTTTACCATGGGATACCAGGTGTTCTTATAGGTATCATAATGGTTATAGAATTAATGGACAAGGAAGTAGGGGAAGCTCGCACCACAGTATGTTGGACAATTTGAAATCATGGAAGGAATTAGTATAGTATCTTACTAGTTGGATATTACTCCATGATATTGAGGTATGCATGATATTGTTCATGTTTCACTACTTCATAAGTGTGATCCAAACCATATGCACATGATTATTGATAGTCATGAAGAGTTAGAGGTGGATGGTTCATTCATGGAGAACCCAATGAAAATTATAGAAAAGTGTAAGAAGGTATTGTGTGAGAAGATAGTTCCTCTTATCTAGGTGTTATGGTAGAATGGGTGTACTGAAGATGAGACTTGGGAGTAATAATCAGATGTGAGTGTGTAGGGGTTGAATCTATTCATTCGAGACCCCTAGAGATGATTCTCATAGACAAGAAGTCCTTATAGGGGGGGTTTGTAATTCCATTAAAATTTCATGATATCTTATGATTGAATTTAATTAAAATATAAATCATTTTGATGGTCATTGGTTATTTATATTATTGAGTGTTTCTTAGGAGAAGGTTCTAGAGAGATATCCCAAGTTTGCTGTTGAAATTCTACAGACTATAAGTGGTTGTGACATGGTAATTGGGGGTTGTGGCATAGCCGCTAGAGTAGGGAGGGCCTACAGCTCAACCTCAATGGATTCACTATAGGTAATTATGTGGTGTATACCTTACAAAATAAACATGGGGGATATGACTCAAGGTCACTTATCAAGGGATCGTCCCCTGTTGATTTTGGGGTGTCTGCACCATGTTCTAGGGACTACATCATAGCACTACCCAGCATGGGACTACTATGGTGAAACCCCAATGGTTTCACCATGGTCTACCCATTGGGTGATTTTCTAAATGGTGGGGTGGTAATTTATTCTTATATCCCCCTTTTACCACCTACATTATTCTCCCCTAATCTTTTCTCAACCTATGTGGTGTGGGATGCTTTTCTTTGTGATTTTGGGTCCTCCACTATCATCTCTTGGTTATTTGAACTTTCATTATTTATGGAGGCTCTCATTTCAAAAGTCTAACATTTTTCAATACATAGATGTGTCCTTCTTCCTTTATTTATTTTTTAAAAATTTATAAAACCCTAATATATGAATATTGGCATTGATTTTATGGATTTGGGGTGTTTTTATAGAACCACTTAGTGTTCCTTGGTGATTGTGCTTCGTTATGCCTAAGGTAGGATGTCCTTACCATTTTATAGATTTGGTATGAATTGATATATCTCAATTTCATGTGGGTGAGTGTATATTTGTGGTAGATTTATAATTATGAAATTAAAGTGATTTGTTAGGTATGTTTAAAGGTGGTTTACCCCTTAGAGGAAGAGCGATAGTATTATGGCTTGGTTATGGTGAAATTTTACATCAACTCATGGGTAGCAGTAGGCCTATCCTCTAGAGGAATTTGAACTTGAGGAAGTCTTTTGGGATCATTTGATGCTAGAATGGATTAATAATGTGATAGATGGGTTCAAGTGATGAATCCTATTTCTTGGGGTGGTTATTTATGCATGGTGTTTCTTGTTACCTACTATATGATTTTTGAGGTCCAGGTGCACCTTAAGTGATAAGGTATGACTTGGGATGTGATGTGACCTCCCTTGAGTGCTTAGAGATGGATCAATTGTGCATGTTTCACTACATGAAAAATCATATTTAACCATGTTGTTTTTTCATTCAGTCGTGTTAACAAACATGGATAAACTATTTACCATCATTTCCCCAAAATGATAGGAAATAGGGTGTCAGAAAATTAGCACTAATTTAGATGCATTTATAAACATTACTATTTAATTGTGTCTATAAACATTTCTAATTAGCGATGTATATAAACATCACTAATATGATTCTGTTTTTTAACAGACTGTTTACCCATGTTTTTCATAATTTTGGGTAAATGGGTTCATTTTTACCCACATTTTACATAAACATGGGTAAATAAATTATTATGTTATTTAGTTTTTTGGGTTTTATTTATGGTTTTAATATTTTATTAATTAATTATAATAAAATTATAAATATATACATATTTTTGGAATTGATTATATGTATTTTAGATTCCCAGATTGGTTTCCTTTATATTGTATTATTTTTCCTCTATCTATAAAAAAATGGCTCAAACTCTTATTGAGGTTAGGAGTACGGTTCTACATGGTATCAAAGGGGCATAACTCAAACCCTTCCTTCCCACTTATCTTCTCTCCATATACTTCCTACCTCCTTTTTAGCTACATTACACCTCCCTTTTTCCAATGTGGCACTACTACAACCTGTTTCTATCCTCTATGCTCTAGACCTAGTAATCTCCCACTCTGAGTGAAACCTCATCGCACCACCCTGGTGCACCCCGCCACCCCTAATGGCATCATCCTTCTCTGGTGTTTGATCCTATCAGCACCCACCATGGTGTCTCCTCTACCCCTTCATCATCATATTTAGTGCACGTGTTTATCCCTCCCCTTTGATGTTTCCATCCCCTGTTGACCACCCATTCTTGTTGTGTTTTCCTCTTACGCATTCTAGTAATGTGATGGCCCTTCCTATTGTGTTCCCTCCTATTTACCTCCCTGATGTGATGACTACTATTATTCATTCCTCTCAGTGCAAACCCCATGTCATTGAAAATTCTATCCTAATGCTCCATCTCCCCTTTCATTTTCCCTTGCTGGATAAATCTGCAGCACTTCTCCCGCATCTCATGTAGCTTCGGCTACTCATCACATCCTTTTTATAACTCTCCTCACCCTCCACCTCCTACAAGATGAGTATAATACTCAAATTCACAGTCTCTTAACACCATTTCTCCCCTATTGTGTCTCTCTATGGAATCATGATTTCATCTACATGCACTCATGGTTTCATCCTACCTATTCTCACCTTCTACTTATTTTGTGCTCTTCCTACCCGATTTAATGGTGATCCCGCCTAGTAACCTATTACCCATATTTTCTTACTAAGGCCTGATTTCCCATTTACTTATATTCCTACTGGATCTGTCGCTCAACCCTCCATGTTGTATTGGTGGTTTCTTGTATCCTCTCCCCCATATCCCACTTAACATGGAAGATTCCTCACCACTATATGATATCTATCACAACCTAGAACTATCATTGGTTGAGATCACACTTATACACTCTCATTGGGCTGCTTTGTTACCTGCCTCCTATTTGGCCTCTGTTTCTTAGACTCGTGGACCTATCGCTTCTCTCTATTATTGTCCAACTATTGGGATGTTTGATTATAGTTATTCCAATCATATCAGTGGTGATTCTGGTATTCTTACTACCTATCATCTGTATACTAGCACCACTTCAAAAACCGTTGTTGACGAATCCATAATCCCTATTGTGGGATTTGGAACTTTCTCATTGACTCATCATATTATATTGGATTTATTGGCTCATATTCCTAATATAATTTTTAATATCCTATCCATTAGTAATCTCACAAAGTACATGAACTATGTTTTTGTTTTTACATCATTTGGTGTTGTTTTTTAGGAGTGATAGATGAATCAGAAGCTTAGTAGAGGTCATCTTTACAATGGGGTGTACATGTTAGACACCCACATCCCTTTCTTTCTCATACACCTATACTCATGCTCTAGATATACATTTTTATCATGGTTATCCACTGGATTTAGTCTTACATAATCTTTTACCCCATTTCAATATGCACCTTTCTTTCTATTGTAAATCTTGTATGTTTATTGAACATCATATTACATATTATGTTCTTTGTTTGGTTATGCATACATATAATCCTTTTGAATTAGTACATTAGGATTTATGGGGTCCCTTCATGGTCTCGATTCATGAAGGTTACAGTTATTATGTATCCTTTATTGATGTATTATCACACATGGCATGGCATTATCTTCTTCATGATCATTCTTAGGTGTGTGATATTTTCAAGAAATTTTTCCATGAAATTATGACTCAATTATCCACACCTATTAAATGTTTCTTCTTGGAAAATGGAAGATGATATTTATCTTCCTAAATTAAATAGTTTCTCAAGGATCCTGATGTCCTTCATTAGACAACCTTTCATTATACCCCTCAGAATAATGGTGTGGTCAAGCATAAACATCACCATTTTCTGAAAACTAATCATGCCCAATTATTTAACATGCAGGTGTTATACCCCAAACATAGTTTTTTATTTGTTTTTATTTATTTCTCAATGTTGGATATTTTGGTTGAGGTATGTGTTGAGTGTCCAACAAGAGTCCTTGTGTTTTTGTGGTTTTTGTTTTCTTCTAACCCAACTCATGGTTATTGTGAATGTTATTGGCATAAAGTTACATGGTGGAGCATTTGTGACACCCACAGTGTCACTATATTGTATTTAAATCAATAGAGGATAATTTTGTGGAATTACATTGTGTTTGGGGTTTCATTTGATGGTTTTTTGACACTTTTTTAGGTCACAGGGTTTGATCATGGTTTACCCAAAACATGAAACTTAAACCTATAAAGTTGCATAATTTTTCTAGCAGCATTCACGCAGTTTGCGTATGGTTTACAAAATCGTGTAGCAAAAACATGAAGCCCATTACTAGATAAATAAATTTTATTCTAAAAATATGATTTAAATGATTCCACCTCCCATTTAAAGCCTTGTATATTAGATATCGACCAGAGGCCCCCCAAATTATCTTTTGTTTTTTCCACTTTTTGGGAAATTTATCACCAAAGGTTAGTGATTCTTCATGATTTCTTCATCAAATGATTCCCTTTCCTCTTCTACTCTCTTACATATCTTTATTCCTTAGACTCTGATAGTGGGTTTTCACCTTGGATGAACCCAAGAAGCTAGTTTTTATGTGTAGTTATATTTTCCTGGATGTTAGGGTGTACATATCATGTATCAATCTTGGATCTCCCTTCTCTAAGAGTTTCATTACATCCGCACTCCGTTGAGGTAGGTGTTTCAAATGTTTTCCTTTCCAACTCATTCAATTGATGATTATGGATTTTTAAATAATAATAAAATGTGTTTTGTTTGATTTTGGTATATTTTCCTTTCTTTGTATGAAGTTTTTACATTGGAAAAATTAATGGAAGTAGTTTTTAAAGGGTTTCTATAATTTTAATACATGGTATGCACACTAGTTGTTTGTTAAAATGTTTATTGTTTCTTTAAATTGAAATTGTTCATTTATAATGGTTTTAAATATTTATTTAATTGTGATAACATTATTTTATTGTGTATTTGGCATTGTATGTGTGAATTTGTGACTTTTATGGCATGAACCATATGCAGGGTTTGTTGTGTTATTTTGAGAACATGTGATGTTTCTTTGATAATGGTCTTGGTTGATTTCATGGATACTTGTGATATTCTATTTGATGTGGGCACATCCATGTGTACCCAGTGCGTACACATGAATGGGAACCCAAATGAAGATGGTGTTGGATAAGTCCTTCTTACAAGCAAAAATTGGTTTTCAAAATAGTTAATCTTTCTTTCTCCTCTTCTTCTCAATTCTCTTTAAGACTACATGTTTTCCTAAATGGTTTATAGTATCAATGTGGTTTTGGAAAGGGGGTCTTGAATGTGTCCTTTTAAAACATGGATTGTTTATCGTTTTGGGACATTATTGGCCTCTAAATGGGTTGAAATACCATTTGGAATCTTTAAACATGTTGTGTGTTTTCATAATGGACTTGAATGGAATTGAGCTTGAAAGCTAAAGGTACATTTGTCATTTCATATTTCAAAATGGTGTTTTATATCATTTTTGGAAATGGTTTGGAAATACCTTTCAAGTTTATTTGAAATAGACTTGACATAAGGCCTGATTGGCACATTATGATGTTTTTGGAAATAAGTTGTGGTTTTGAAATCATAAATGCCCGATTGGAATCTTTGAACATATTGAGAAATGATTTAAAATTCTATGTGATGTGAATGCATGGTTGGAAACATAAAGAGTTTTAAAAAAAATTGAATGTTTATATGATATGATGACCCGATTAGAACCTTGTATGGTGTGATATGCACATATATATAGTGGTCATTCCTATAGAGGGATTTCCCTTTTATGGGTTATCGTATAGGTTGTGTTCATGTTTGGGGTAGGAAAGTGTGGTTATATTAGGTAAGATGAGTCACACGTGTGAGGGTCACCCACTTACACAGTATATTACCACCATGGGTTCCTAGGAATCTTTTAGAGGATTGAGTGATGGTATCTTGCGAGCCCTGATTAGACAGGTTGGTACCATCTAGTATTTGTTTTTATTCTAGGAGGGTTGTGTCACTATATTGGTTATTTGAGGGTGGGTAGTTGGTTATAGAATTATGAGCTTCACCATACGTTGTTAGGTGGTTCTGAACCAAGTATGTTTAGGGGTCTCTCTAGGGATATTTAGAGTCACCCATGGTTGTTGCCTGTATTTCTTGTTTACTTGCTACTACACTTATTTTTTAGTTGCTTAGTTTATTTATTTTTATCATATCCATGTTATTGTTGCTTTGGGTTTTGCAATAAAATAAAAATATTTTTTGAAAGTGGAAACATGGTTTGCATAGTTTTGAAAAAGGGAATGAAATGTGTTTATTTTTGAAAAGGAAGAAAACCTATTTTTATAACCGTATTTTCAAACTAGTTTAATGGATTATTGTGGTAAAAGAAGCATATGAATTCTCTGGTGATTTCTTACTGATCTTTATAGACCACACCCAACTTTTACCATTTAGTGTTAGTAGATATAACGACCCATACTTTACATACATTGTTAATACTTCGAAATTGAAGCACACTTATTACAACATATGACAAAACCACAAAGGACCGTATATGTATAGTGTCTTTAGAAACTGGGAAACATAAACAACTGGTTCATAAATCTTCTACAGTGTCTCCCATTTATTTCATCATATCTAGGGTCCCTGTTAGCATATTCTACTTAATATCCATCTTCCTGACCTGGGGAAAATAAAACATAAAAGGGTGAGCTCAAATGCTCAGCAAGGGCAAATAAAGGAAATAAAAATCATATCATATCTCTTTGAAAATCAAAACCTGCAAAAGAGATCATAATATCTTAACATTGAATAAATCATAGAAGTGAAAATGAGATCCCCATAATCATAACATAAAACTTGAAACTTTGTGGCATGCACACATAATCATGGAAAATCATTTCTTGTTAGTCATGACTCATTGCCAAGACTATCTTAGTGGACAAAGTCCCTTTCTGAACCGAGTTCACTCCTCGTTTCAGTCCTGTATCACTGAACCGAAATAACCTTCCGTTCCAGCCATGTCTATCTCATGAGATATAAAGTCTTTACCCAATGCATTGGAGGGAGATATAGGTCCCACCCATCTTATAATGAATCCTTTCTTATGTGTGCCACATAATCATAAAACATACATCATCGCATAACACAAGTAACAAAAATGGGATTCTTGAAACATCATGACATCATAAATCAATTCATATAAGATAAAGGAATTCATAAACATAATTCCATCACAACATAGTCAAATCAATGTAAAAATATGGATAGAAACAGAACCCTTTATTATCTTAGATGGAAAATAATTTTGATAAAACACTTGAATTGAATTCTTGAGAAAAATATCCTTTCTTCTTCAAAATCAATTTCTTTTCACAAAACATCATGCAATTTTAAAAGAAAGAGATTTTATTGAAAATAGTCATGAAATCTTTTAGAGGAAGCTTCATGAAAATAAGGCTTTATAAAACAGTAGAAATCCGTTCATGCCGTATAAGTTAAAAAAAACATTCTTCGTACATTTGTCGGAAAAGTCAAAAAGTACCTCGTACGACAAAAGATTCCTTTCATACATATTACTAAAAACTCACCGAAGGGTAAAAATGGTTTTAAACAATTGTAGGTGGATGGAAATAATATTACATTTTGATGAAACATGGATGTGGATGATAAAATACACCCCAGTAATTACTTACGAATAAACAATCTCGGATAAAAATGAGATTGTGATATTTCCCTTACCTTAGGTCCGATTTGCTTTGTTCGTGTCCGAAGCTCCTGTATAATGGTTTAAATAATGTTATTGACTTATTCCAGAATCATAAATATTGATATGATATCATATATGGTCATATTATTAGCTTCTTGTTAGTAATATTTCATTGTTACTTGTTACTCGGGTCTTTATAACTTTTTGTTCTTATGCGTGTTTTGTCGAATAAATTCTTATTCTTATCATTAGGTTATAGATAATTCATTTTCATAATGTTATTAGTGTAGTATATACCATATTCATTCATTCAATTCATTTATATAATCATTATGAAATGAAGATCATGTAGAACGAGTCGCATCACATCGTGGAGACGGTATTCCGTACGTACGCACGAGTGATGATATTGTTCCTATGATCGTGGAATTGTATTGGAGTATATATATATTATTTCAGTATCAATATTACTTCATAATAATCATATATAGTTACTCATTACACCATTATACCCATCCTTGTAAGGTGATGGTGGAAAATAGATTACACCACGGCGTGGAGACGGTATTCCGTACGTACGCACGCGCGGTGATTTCATTTTTCCGTAGGATGGATAGAAGGTTAATTAGGGTTGTTTCATATTTATAATAACATATCAGTATGTAAGTAATACTGATGTTATTACTTTATCATGAAACAACTAAAGAAGAAGAAGTTGAAGAAGAAAGAAATTGAAAAGATCGGTAATGGATATTACCTCTTCTTTGGAACACCTCTTTGAATCCTCCACTTAAGGAACTAAGATTGGTCTTTGGAGAAGACCAGGACCTCTAGGATTATTCTAGGGAAGTGGAGAGGAGAAAATGGCAGGGGTTGGCCGAGCTTGAGTGCTCAAATTGGTGTGAGGAGGAGGGGGAGGAGGTGCCCTTTTATAAGGGAGGAGAGGGGCACCTTAGGAATATCTCAAAATATTATTTTATATTAAAGTCAAAATCGGTTTATAATGGTTCCAAAGGGTCTTATTTCTAAGCTAAAGTGGGGATGGGTCGAAATACTATCAACCAATAGGATTTAGACAAGTTTAGGGTATTATTTTAACCTTATCAATTAGATTTAACTCTAAGTTAATTAATTTAACTTTTACCGTGTCTTTTTGTTTTCTTTCACTATATGGTTAATACGCTTACTATAACATGCCAAACGAACCCCAAATTGTTTATTATTAATATATATATCCTTATCTAAGTAATTTGGCCGAACCTTAGATTTTTAGGAATAAAATAACAATTAATAATATAATATTTGATTTAAAAACTATTTTGTGTCAATTTTGACACTATTTGATATATGATTTTTGTAAAAGTCATAACAGAATTATATGTTCTAACCAAGTTGATTAAATCAACACTAATATATCATAGTAACCTAGAAAATTAGTGTAATTCATAAAAAGTCTTAAATTACATTTATTTTGGTATTTATATTATCAATTTTTTCAATATTTCATTAATAAGATAATTACTGCATCATCTTTGTGTCATAAATAAATTAAATTATTTGATATCTAAAAATTACAAATAAAATACCATCATGTAGGAAATCTTTTTATCTTTCTAATGAATATTTAAAATCGAATTTATCTTATGTATAACCCCATATTAAAAATGATTTACTTATTAAACTTTGATTTTAACTATTTTAACCCTTCTTTAAATAAATTAATAATAAATGTCCTAATCTAATCCAAGTGGGCCTAAATGGTCATATTTTATTCCTAAGTTTGTTTTTGGTCGAATTACACTTGTCCAATAGAATTAGGACATGTGTTAGGGTAATATTAATATCATATTTACCCTTAGTTACCCTATTTACTATTAACCGCGGTAAAAATCGTAAAAAGTTACTATTCACCAAAAAATTATTTTTATCTCATTGAACCACATTTTACTTACTGATATCAACCGTGTCTGTCGGATTTTTGAAATTCCATTAACAGAAGCGGTAAAATTAAGTTTTATGAAAAATTCAGTTTTTAACCTACCACTTAGTGGTTTCACTATTCATCAAAAATTGAAAGTTTTCAGAAAAATACCAAAATTTCACCCTAGGCTAATTTCGATATTCTGAGTCCAAAAATGAAGTCCATTTTGAAAAATAAAATTTATAAAATTTAAAAAAGTGTTTATTACCATTCATAACGGCTAGTTTTAATAGCATATTGTTGTTTAGTGAAACTCGGTATTGCGTACGACGCAAGCTATCGAGGAAGGTCGCGATTGCGTGTAAAGCAAGCCAAGCAAGTGTTGTGTAGAAAAAGATTCCTTTGATGATTTATATAACATAAAAGTCTCGGGTGTTACATTCTACCCCCCTTAAAAAGAATTTCGCCCTCGAAATTCGTCACTTTGTAACAAACAGATGAGGATAATTCTCCCTCATCATATCCTCAAGCTCCCATGTAGATTCTTCAAGTTGGTGGTTCCTCCATAAAACCTTCACCAAGCGAGTGGTCTTGTTTCGTAGGACTTTTTCGCTACGATCCAGAATCTCTATCGGCTATTCTTCATAAGAAAGATCTTGCTCCAGCGGTACAACTTCTGAGCTGAGTACATGTGAAGGATCTGGTATGTACTTTCTCAGGAGAGATACGTGGAACACATCGTGAACTTGAGAGAGATTCGGTGGAAGCGCCAATCGGTAAGCTACCTTCCCAACACGATCCAGTATTTCAAAAGGACCGATATATCTAGGGCTCAACTTCCCCTTCTTTCCAAATCTCATAACCCTCTTCCAGGGAGATATTCGTAAGAACACTTTATCACCCACTTCAAAGTCTAGGTCTTTTCTTCGGTTGTCGGCATAACTTTTCTGTCGACTCTGATCTGCTCTTATGTGTTGTTGAATAGATCTAACCTTTTCTGCCATTTCATGAACGAGATCAGGTCCTAATAGCTTTCTTTCCCCAACTTCATCCCAGCAAGTTGGAGTCCTGCATTTCTTTCCATAGAGAGCTTCATAAGGAGCCATCTGAATACTGGAGTGAAAGCTATTATTATAAGAAAATTCCACCAAAGGTAGGTGTTGATCCCAACCTCCTTTGAAATCCATAGAGCAAGCTCTCAACATATCTTCTAGGGTTTGAATTGTTCTCTCAGACTGACCATCTGTCTGGGGATGATAAGCAGTGTTGAAACTCAACTCTGTGTCCAGAGTATGCTGAAGACTTCGCCAGAACTTCGAGGTAAATCTCGGATCTCGATCAGATATAATAGAAAGTGGTACTCCATGCAATCTTACCACTTCCTTTACATATATCCTGGCAAGCTGATCTAGAGAGAAATCCTCTCTAATAGGAATGAAGTGTGCAGACTTTGTAAGACGATCAACTATGACCCAGATAGCATTATTGCCTTTGGATGTTTTAGGAAGTCCTGTGACAAAGTCCATAGTGATGTTTTCCCATTTCCATTCGGGTATGGGTAATGGTTGTAACATCCCCTTAGACTTCTGTCTCTCAGCTTTAACTTGTTGACAAACCAAGCATCGAGAGACATATTCAGCAACATCTCTTTTCATGCCATCCCACCAGAAGTACTCTTTCAGGTCCCTATACATCTTCGTGCTTCCAGGATGAATAGAGAATGAAGAACTATGAGCCTCATCCAGCAGCTCTTTCTTTAATTCGGGGATGGGAGGAACACAAACCTGATTCCTGAACTTTATTATCCCATCACAATCAAGGTTGAATTCAGGAACATTTCTCACCTTCTTTTGTAACTCGACATCTTCTTTCTGTGCCACTTTAATCTTCACATGTATAGATGGTTGAACATTCATTTGAGAAAGATAAGATTTTTCCCCTTCTATTATAATTCCAAGATCCATCCTTTGTAAATCCATAAATATTGGATCTTTTGTGATCCTCATCATGGATAAACTAGCATGGTCTTGTCGACTTAATGCATCTGCCACCTTGTTTGCTTTCCCAGGGTGGTAATGGATTGAGCAGTCATAATCCTTAATCAGCTCCAACCATCTTCTTTGACGCATATTCAACTCCTTTTGTGTGAAAATATACTTTAAACTTTTATGATCAGTATAAATATCACACCTTTCACCATAAAGGTAATGCCTCCAAATCTTTAATGCAAAGATTACCGCAGCCAACTCCAAATCATGTGTTGGGTAATTTTGCTCATGGATTTTCAACTGTCGTGAGGCATAAGCTATCACCATATCATTTTGCATAAGAACACACCCCAATCCCTTCTTGGATGCATCACTGTAGATCACAAACCTTTCTCCACTACAAGGCAGTGTGAGCACAGGTGCACTGGATAACCTTCTTTTCAACTCCTTGAAATTCTCTTCACATTCCTCTGTCCAGACAAACTTAACTCCCTTCTGAGTCAACTTGGTGATTGGATTAGATAATCGTGAAAAATCTTTTACAAAACGTCGATCATATCCAGCCAAACCAAGAAAACTTCGGATCTCAGTTACTGTTGTTGGTCTCGACCATCTTTCGATAACCTCTGTTTTTACTGGATCCACAGATATCCCTTCTTTTGAGATTATATGACCCAAAAATGCAACTTTTTGAAGCCAAAATTCACACTTGGTAAATTTGGCATAAAGCTTCTCCTTTCTCAGGGTCTTCAATATAATTCTCAAGTGATCTTCATGCTCTTCCTTGCTCTTTGAATAGACAAGAATATCGTCTATAAAGACTACCACAAATTGATCAAGATAGTCTCTAAAGACTCTATTCATTAGATCCATGAAGATAGCAGGGGCATTAGTAAGACCAAATGGCATCACTATAAATTCATAGTGTCCATACCTTGTACGGAAATCCGTCTTTGGTATATCCTCCCTTTTGACCCTTAATTGATGATACCCTGAACGAAGATCAATCTTGGAAAAGTATTGAGCTCCGCGTAGTTGGTCAAATAAGTCATCAATGCGTGGGAGAGGATATTTGTTATTGATAGTGATCTTGTTAAGTTCTCGATAATCAATGCAAAGTCTCATTGATCCATCTTTCTTCTTAACAAATAGAACAGGTGCTCCCCAAGGTGGCGTACTAGGGCGTATGAATACCTTATCAAGATTCTCTTGGAGTTGCTTCTTCAATTCCTGCAACTCAATTGGGGCCATTCTATAAGGTGTCTTTGAAATAGGCAAAGCACCCGGTACGAGTTCTATTGAAAACTCAACTTCACGATTTGGTGGAAGACCTGGCAATTCCTCCGGAAAGACATCATCAAACTCCCGTACAATGGGCATATTCTTAATCGTGAGTTTCTCACCAACCATTTGAGATAAATAACCTTCATTTAGTGGAATCAATACCCATAAGATGGAAGAAATTTCCACTGGAAGGTTATGTTCATCCTTGCATTGATAGACGATCGTAGATTGATCTGGAATATGAAATGTGACTTCCCTTCTTTGGAAATTGATATGAGCTCCATGTAGAGAAAGCCAATCCATGCCAAGAATCACATCAAATTCCACTAAAGGAAGGATCACAAGATTTGCAGGAAGCACTTTCCCACAAACTTCGATCGGAGAAGAATTATAAACTTCTGATGCGACTGTTGTGCCATTAGGTGTTGTCACAGCTAACTCAACATCTAATTGTTGAGGTAATATGGTGATACCCTTAGAAAAGTATTTATAAATAAAAGAGTGGGTGGATCCAGAATCAAATAAAACATTTGCTACTTTAGAGTGGATGGTAAGTGTACCTTTCACCACATCGTTATCGTACTCCACATCGCTGATAGAAATTGCATGTGACTTTCCTTTGTCTTTAGCCTTAAGATTTTGTTGATGTCGACCATCATCATCAACCCTTGGATTTGGGCATTGATTGGCATAATGCCCCATATCCTTGCACTTGAAACATTGAAGTGTAGTAGGTTCATTCTGTGTATCCCTTCCTTTGTTTGCATCATTAGACATCTTCTTCCCATTATCACGGCATTCAAATGCCCGATGACCTTCCTTTCCACATTTAAAACATTTACTTGTCCCTTTAAGACAACTCCCTCCATGTTTCTTTCCACACTTTGAGCATAAGGGAAAGTTCATCTTCTTTTCAGTGTGCTCTTTAGAGTTTCCTTTGAATTCCATCTTCCTCTTCTTATCAAACCCATGCGACTGATGGGTTACTCCAATCTCCATCTCGACTTTAAGAGCACATCGAACGATTTCCTCATAGCTATTGAAGTCCCTTATGGCTAACGCCCTTCGAAGACTTGGTTTTAAGCCACTAAAGAATCGATCGATCTTACTCTCAGGTTGGATAATAATACCAGAAGCGTACCTTGCAAGTCTTGTAAAATTTGCTTCATAGGTACCAACAGATTCATCATCCCTTTGCTTCAGTTCAAGAAACTCTTTCTCCATCTTTGTTCAGAGAATACGAGGGAAGTACTTATTGAAAAATAAGTTCTTGAACTCGTCCCATTCCATAGACTCAATTTCATCCCTTTGCCTCGTATTCTTAACAAGATTCCACCATTGATCCGCATCTCCTTCCAAACGATACAATTCTAGGATGACTTTATCATGCTCAGAACATTGAAGAACTGAAAATATCTTTTCAGTAGTACTAATCCATTGTTCAGCAACTAATGGATCAGTAGACCCGTTGAAAGAAGGTGGACGCTGCCTCATGAAGGATTCAACAGAATGTTTCTCCCTCCTTTGCTCGTTTGGAAATCCTGCATGATTCATAGCTTGAGAAAGTTGTGTGAGCATGGCTACAAGATTTTTCATTCCAGCTCCCATATCGTTTGGTTGCTCAGGGGGACAATCATTGCATTGCCCATCGCATTCCGCATTAACACGGTTCCTTCGGGTTCCAGCCATTGACTAAAACCAAGAAGAATAGTGTGAGCAACACTAATTATAATAGGAAACCACATAATTCAAGAATAAAATTTTCATGCTTAAGGTCTTATCCAAGGATATTCAAGGCCATTTCTAAAACACTAAGATTGTGTTCTATGCTTAGACTTATCCTTAGGGTTCTTACTAAGGCTTTCACATCCTAGTTTCCAAAGGTTGACTATACCTTTCCTCTGATACCAACTATAACGACCCATACTTTACATACATTGTTAATAATTCGAAATTGAATCACACTTATTACAACATATGACAAAACCACAAAGGACCGTATAGGTATAGTGTCTTTAGAAACTGGGAAACATAAACAACTGGTTCATAAATCTTCTACAGTGTCTCCCATTTATTTCATCATATCTAGGGTCCCTTTTAGAATATTCTACTTAATATCCATCTTCCTGACCTGGGGAAAATAAAACATAAAAGGGTGAGCTCAAATGCTCAGCAAGGGCAAATAAAGGAAATAAAAATCATATCATATCTCTTTGAAAATCAAAACCTGCAAAAGAGATCATATTATCTTAACATGGAATAAATCATAGAAGTGAAAATGAGATCCCCATAATCATAACATAAAACTTGAAACTTTGTGGCATGCACACATAATCATGGAAAATCATTTCTTGTTAGTCATGACTCATTGCCAAGACTATCTTAGTGGACAAAGTCCCTTTCTGAACCGAGTTCACTCCTCGTTTCAGTCCTGTATCACTGAACCAAAATAACCTTCCGTTCCAGCCATGTCTATCTCATGAGATATAAAGTCTTTACCCAATGCATTGGAGGGAGATATAGGTCCCACCCATCTTATAATGAATCCTTTATTATGTGTGCCAAATAATCATAAAACATACATCATCGCATAACACAAGTAACAAAAATGGGATTCTTGAAACATCATGACATCATAAATCAATTCATATAAGATAAAGGAATTCATAAACATAATTCCATCACAACATAGTCAAATCAATGTAAAAATATGGATAGAAACAGAACCCTTTATTATCTTAGATGGAAAATAATTTTGATAAAACACTTGAATTGAATTCTTGAGGAAAATATCCTTTCTTCTTCAAAATCAATTTCTTTTCACAAAACATCATGAAATTTTAAAAGAAAGAGATTTTATTGAAAATAGTCATGAAATATTTTAGAGTAAGCTTCATGAAAATAAGGCTTTATAAAACAGTAGAAATCCGTTCGTGCCGTATAAGTTAAAAAAAACATTCTTCGTACTTTTGTCGGAAAAGTCAAAAAGTACCTCGTACGACAAAAGATTCCTTTCATACATATTACTAAAAACTCACCGAAGGGTAAAAATGGTTTTAAACAATTGTAGGTGGATGGAAATAATATTACATTTTGATGAAACATGGATGTGGATGATAAAATACACCCCAGTAATTACTTATGAATAAACAATCTCGGATAAAAATGAGATTGTGATATTTCCATTACCTTAGGTCCGATTTGCTTTGTTCGTGTCCGAAGCTCCTGTATAATGGTTTAAATAATGTTATTGACTTATTACAGAATCATACATATTGATATGATATCATATATGGTCATATTATTAGCTTCTTGTTAGTAATATTTCATTGTTACTTGTTACTCGGGTCTTTATAACTTTTTATTCTTATGCGTGTTTTGTCGAATAAATTCTTATTATTATCTTTAGGTTATAGATAATTCATTTTCAGAATGGTATTAGTGTAGTATATACCATATTCATTCATTCAATTCATTTATATAATCATTATGAAATGAAGATCATGTAGAACGAGTCGCATCACATCGTGGTGACGGTATTCCGTATGTACGCACGAGTGATGATATCGTTCCTATGATCGTGGAATTGTATTGGAGTATATATATATTATTTCAGTATCAATATTACTTCATAATAATCATATATAGTTACTCATTACACCATTATACCCATCCTTGTAAGGTGATGGTGGAAAATAGATTACACCACGGCGTGGAGACGGTATTCCGTACGTACGCACGCGCGGTGATTTCATTTTTCCGTAGGATGGATAGAAGGTGAATTAGGGTTGTTTCATATTTATAATAACATATCAGTATGTAAGTAATACTGATGTTATTACTTTATCATGAAACAACTAAAGAAGAAGAAGTTGAAGAAGAAAGAAATTTAAAAGATCGGTAATAGATATTACCTCTTCTTTGGAACACCTCTTTGAATCCTCCACTTAAGGAACTAAGATTGGTCTTTGGAGAAGACCATAACCTCTAGGATTATTCTAGGGAAGTGGAGAGGATAAAATGTCAGGGGTTGTCCGAGCTTGAGTGCTCAAATTGGTGTGAGGAGGAGGGGGAGGAGGTGCCCTTTTATAAGGGAGGAGAGGGGCACCTTAGGAATATCTCAAAATATTATTTTATATTAAAGTCAAAATCGGTTTATAATGGTTCCAAAGGGTCTTATTTCGAAGCTAAAGTGGGGATGGGTCGAAATCCTATCAACCAATAGGATTTAGACAAGTTTAGGGTATTATGTTAACCTTATCAATTAGATTTAACTCTAAGTTAATTAATTTAACTTTTACCGTGTCTTTTTGTTTTCTTTCACTATATGGTTAATACGCTTACTATAACATGCCAAACGAACCCCAAATTGTTTATTATTAATATATATATCCTTATCTAAGTAATTTGGCCGAACCTTAGATTTTTAGGAATAAAATAACAATTAATAATATAATATTTGATTTAAAAACTATTTTGTGTCAATTTTGACACTATTTGATATATGATTTTTGTGAAAGTCATAACAGAATTATATGTTAGAACCAAGTTGATTAAATCAACAATAATATATCATAGTAACCTAGAAAATTAGTGGAATTCATAAAAAGTCTTAAATTACATTTATTTTGGTATTTATATTATCAATTTTGTCAATATTTCATTAATAAGATAATTACTGCATCATCTTTGTGTCATAAATAAATTAAATTATTTGATGTCTAAAAATTACAAATAAAATACCATCATGTAGGAAATCGTTTTAGATTTCTAATGAATATTTAAAATCGAATTTATCTTATGTATAACCCCATATTAAAAATGATTTACTTATTAAACTTTGATTTTAACTATTTTAACCCTTCTTTAAATAAATTAATAATAAATGTCCTAATCTAATCCAAGTGGGCCTAAATGGTCATATTTTATTCCTAAGTTTGTTTTTGGTCGAATTACACTTGTCCAATAGAATTAGGACATGTTTTAGGGTAATATTAATATCATATTTACCCTTAGTTACCCTATTTACTATTAACCGCGGTAAAAAACGTAAAAAGTTACTATTCACCAAAAAATTATTTTTATCTCATTGAACCACATTTTACTTACTGATATCAACCGTGTCTGTCGGATTTTTGAAATTCCATTCACAGAAGCGGTAAAATTAAGTTTTATGCAAAATTCAGTTTTTAACCTACCACTTAGTGGTTTCACTATTCATCAAAAATTGAAAGTTTTCAGAAAAATACCAAAATTTCACCCTAGGCTAATTTCGATATTCTGAGTCCAAAAATGAAGTCCATTTTGAAAAATAAAATTTATAAAATTTCAAAAAGTGGTTATTACCATTCATAACGGCTAGTTTTAATAGCATATTGTTGTTTAGTGAAACTCGGTATTGCGTACGACGCAAGCTATCGAGGAAGGTCGCGATTGCGTGTAAAGAAAGCCAAGCAAGTGTTGTGTAGAAAAAGATTCCTTTGATGATTTATATAACATAAAAGTATCGGGTGTTACAGTAGACCTAAGCTATTTTTCCGGCCCTCTTTCTTTTTTAGGTTTTTTGTTTGGATGCTCGCAGTTGGGAGTGGGTTTTTTGGAATATAGTCTTGACCTTGAGGTCATATGGAGATTAGTTTTCTTGTATATTAGTAAGGTATTGTTTTAGATTTAGTTTCTCTTCTGTTCAGTTATATTTCTGTACCTGGATTAGTTTTTTTATTTTTATATTATCAGTTATTAGTTTTTGATTCTTTTCTGGTTTTGTTTATTGACCCTGGTTTTTGGTCTTAAACCATTTTCACTTGTATTTTTTTTATAGTTGACACTAGTTTCCAACCCATGTAGATTCGGAACACCCTTCAGGGATTTTTGCAGATTGGCTTGGGTGACTATTTTAGGGTCATCCCAGGTTGGTTTTTGAAAATAGGTGCCTCTTCCTTTTTGGGGGGATTCTATTCTTACTTCCCCTATCTTATTAATCACCTTCCTCATTCAATCATTCAAGGGGAGAGTATGTTTTAGGATCTCTTAGGCTATCCCCCTCATCACCCTCTTCCACTTTTCATGTTTGGGTGTCTCTATTATGTTCGTGACAATTATCCCCACATCTCAAAATTTTCACCAAAATCCATTTATTTCATCTTACTGGGATACTCTCACACACAGCATGGCTACCACTATTTATCTACTATGATATGGTGTTATATCATCTCTATTGATGTATCTTTTCTTCAGACCTATCTATTATCATCCTCTCCACAGTCTCCCCACCCTAATACCACCATCGATGTATGTCTTCCTCTCACCATCCACCCACCTCTACCTCTATTTCCCCTATCTGATGATCACCATTTCGGATCTATTTACACTCATCATCCGTCAAACATGCCCATACCCAAAATGAGGATGTAATTTCCCCAAAAAATTTTGTCGATACTACTACAGACATAGATGAATTATTTGTTTCCTTTTATAAAGTCACTCACCCTTTCCATAATAATTCTATAGACAAAAATTCCTACAAAAAAACCTCTTCTTTGGAGATGATATTTGTTCCTCATATGGTTGTTGAGGATAAATCTCACCCTAGTTGGCTTCAAGTAATACAGGATAAATTAAAATTATTGGATGGTAATCACACCTAGTATCTAGTCCCCCTTCTGATAGGTAAATATATTTGTGGTGTAAAATGGATTTATATAGTCCATCTCAATACTAATGGTACTAATAATTTCCTTAAATAACGACTTGTGGATAATGTATTTTTTTCATACATATAGTGTTGATTATTTCGACACATTTTTTCTAATTGTTAACATGAATCCTATTCAATTTCCCACCTCCCTTTTAGATGTTTATCATTGGCCTATTAATGAACTTAATGTTAGGAATATATTCCCACATGGTTTTCTTAAAAATAAATTTTATCTTCAAAAACCTTTTAGATTCATTATCTCAGGGGTATGTTCTTATGTATTTCTACTTCTTTGTTCTCTTTATAGACTCAAGTAGTATATGTGTGCTTGGTTTGGTAAAATTTTCACATCCATCACTATGTTTGGTCTATCTCAAAGTATAAAGGATACACTGGTTTTTTATCAATAAACTTCCTCTGACTGCATCATGTGGTTATGTATGTTGATGATATCATTATTACTTGTAGCGGGTCTCATAGAATTTACATTATCATGGATTATCATCAATAACAGTTTCATACCAAAAACATGGGTCCTTTAAAATATTATCTTGTAATTAAAGTCACTCTATCTTTAAATGGGATCTTTCTTTCAATGAAAAAATATGTGATGGGGAAATTACGACACACTGTCTTCTATTAAGAAATTGTTGTCAAAACTCCTCCTGAACCAAGGGAAAGGAATTTCCATGATACCACTAACCCCTATTATTATCCAGATAGGTACCATAATCTTGTGGGAAAACTAAATTATCTTACTACGACTCGGCCAAATATTTATTACTTTGTAAGAAAGGTCATTCAATACATGGACCATCTGATAAAATCCTAATGTGATGATGTTATTTTCATTATCAAATACATTAAAAATACCCTTCCCATGGTCTTTGATATTCACATCATGATCATATAAACATTGAGGCCTTATATTATTCTTACTAAGCTATCCTCTTATCTACCTAGAATTATACTTATGGGTTTCCATTTTTTATATATGGTAACCTAATTTCTTAGAAAAGAGAAAACCAAACCGTCATATTCAGATCTAGTTCTAAATATGAAAACCATGAAATGGCCACAGTCACAACCAAAATTCCTTAGCTTCATCACCTTCTTCGTGAAATTGGTTTCCCACCACAGAATCCTACTCATATTTGGCGTGATAATAAGAAGGTCATTGCTTCCAATATAGTATTCCATGAACACACAAAGCATATTGAAATTGACTATCACTTCCTTCACTATCTCCTTGATCAAAATCAAATCACCTTTATCTACATTCTAACTGCTCATATATCTTCAAAAAGGATTTTTTGGAGCTCTATTAGATTCTCTATGCACTAATCTAGGAATACGCAACATCAACTACTTAAGTTTAGGGGGAGTGTTCATTATCAGTGATGTATTCTCTCTTTTTTTATTTTTGGGACCCTTATTCCATGTTATACATATTCTAGATTGGGGAGAAGAGTTGGACCTGGTTATTTGTATTTTAATGTCCCATATTGGTTTCCTCTATCTTGTATTATTTTTATTATATCTATAAATAAAGTTATTCACCTCTAATTGAGGTAAGGAGTATAGTTATACACATATAAAATGGATTTAAATTTTTTATTTAATGTTTATCACATATAAAATAAATTTAAAATAAAAATTACTTGTATTAGTGATATTTTAAAATATGAATAAATTTGTGACATATTAAAATGAGGATAATTAGTGATGTTTCAAAACACAGCTAATTTAGGAACATTTTAAAATGAGACTAATCTAACGATGTTTTTAAAAATGTGGTTAAATTAATGACGTTTTAAAACGTGGCTAATTAGAAATGTTTTAAAACAAATCTAAATTATTGACATTTTAAAACATGGTTATAAAAAGGGATTATAAATTAAAATTTATCCACATTTTTAGAAAAAACTGCTAAATGAAAATTGTTTATATTTTCATGACAACTTTTGAGTGAGAAGGGATGGGTCGGGTATGAGAAAGAAAGTCACACCTTGAGTGATAAGACACGATCATTGTTGTGACTTTCATTTTAGGCTCCAACACTTGTATTTTTGGCCTGTGGTTGAAGGGTGTATGGCTAGGAATTCATGCTGGGTTGGTTATTTCACCATGTCCTAGTGAGTATAAAATGTTTTATATTTATTTAGTTATTTCGATACATACACCGTTATACTATTTTTTCACTTATACTAATGGCATGTTAGCGATGTCCAACTGGTTTTATTTGTATAGCCTAAATGGGAACCTCGATTCACGTGCATACTTTATAGTCATGGATCCAGCCAAGGGAAAGGGCCCTATAATATATTTTTTGAGTAGATACCGGTGGATGGGGATTGAGTTGATACCAAAACAAGCTCTGGGATCCTTTATAGTAGTTCCTTGTTTATTATTTTGTTCTTTTTTTCATTGTATATGTATATATATATATCACATATGGGGATCTTGTTTGACTTTTTTTACTAGTTATTGTATTCCCTTTTGATATTGTAGGGGATGAAATTATTTTTACTTCTAGTATGTTTTTTTACTAATTTCCTTTATTATTATTTATTTCTTCATGTGTTTTTACTCTAATAGTTATATGATGCAGAGGGTATTGTCTCCCCATGGTCTCATTCAAGTCCTCACTACTATTTGTTAGCCTCTTGCATATGAGGAAGCATACATGAGGTCATGTGACTCTTTGGACTGAACTTGATGATTCAGGCTAAGCCATTACATGACACATCGTTGATCTCCCCATGCCTAACATGATGAGGTTCCTCCATTTACTTAAAAAATTCCATTATATTGTATAAATAGGAGTAATTTAGAATATAATCCTAAACATCTATATAAAATCAAGGAAATTTTGGCTAAAATATTCTTTACCACTATCTTATAAAAGTTTCTTTATCTTTTTACAAAGTTTATTCACAACTTCCTTCTTGTATAGCTTGAATTTCACAAAAGAACCTGAATTATACCTTATTAGGTAGACATATCAATATCTAATATATTAATCAGTAAAACTTATATTGTTTGAGTATCCACCCATTTATTATATAGGAAAAAGCTCACACACATTTATATGAGCCAATTCAAGAAAATCTATGGGCCTTCCATGCTTTCTACTATATAAGGAATTGGTAAATTTTTCTTGTAAAAAAGTGTGACATATACTAAGTGTTTTTCATTAAAAAAAATCTAAAAACCCATCTTGATATAATTTCATTAAGTGATTTTCATTTATATGACCTAGTTAGTGATTCTTAAGTTAGTTATGATATGATTCAAGAGAACTTGATTCATTATCAATTTCCAAAAATTGGTTTTTGTATTCCAACATATAAAGACCATTATTTTGATGTTCCATACCATAACATATGATATCTTTATAAAACTATAATTTTTTATGCTCAAATTTTAAAATAAATCCATCCATATCAATATTTGATATGGAATTATTGTTTTTGGTAATGCTTAGATCATAAAAATAGTTATTTAAAACCATGATCTATCATGTTGGTAATGTGAGTTTGTAGTCTCTAATATCCATTATAGTGAATCTATCTTTTTTAGTAGCTCATAAATCTACCTCACCTCATGAAATTATTTTAAATATATGTGATTCCTATAATTGGATACAAATATGATCACAAAAATATATATCTAATACCCAATTTATAGAAAAAAACATTACACTCAACAAAAAACTCATCTGAAGTCTCCCCTTACTTCTTTATAATGGTGTATTTATTCTTCCTATTGTATTTTTTTCCTTAATAAAAATAGACATCATCTGACTCACTTGTTTTTATCTCAATATCATTATTTTTTAAGAGAATTATGAAGATTACTTAGTCTTTTAGTCAGTCTTGGTGATATTTGTCCTATTCTTTCATCTCATGATTTTTGTCCTTATCTACCTAGTGGATCAAGTTAAGAAGATTTTGAAGAGTCTTATTAATATTGTTCATGATAAAATTCACAAAAAGGTTATAGAATCTATGAGGAAGTGAGGAAATTATGATATCTGAGTACAATTCATCAAGAAACATAAACCTTATAATATCTAGACACTCAATGTAGCCAATCATATGGACTATGTGAGGATCAGGTGGTACACACTCTCCAAGTGTACACAAAGAGAGTTCCTTGTAAATATCATATGGATCATATTTTTCACTCTCCTATTGAGGATCATAGAGATGGGTGAGTATATTATATGCATCCATTTGTTCTTTCAAATTTTAAAGTTCACTATACATGAATTATAACATCAACACCTGAACATCTAGAACATATTACAAGTGTTTTAGATAGATATACATCTCTTCCTCATTTTCCTCCTTATTAGGTGGATTAAGAATTGGGGACTCCAGCATGTAAAACTTTCATTCCTAGCATATTAAAATGTGAAAGTTCCTATACCAATCCTATAATTTTTTGTCAATTTGGAGGTTCTGTTTATCTAGTTTAGATTATAGTTATATCTTGGTAGATGACAATGAATGTTTTTTACAATAACATAAAAGAAGATTTTTAGAACTTTATCTTGATTTCTAAAATATATGTGATGAAATAATTTTAATTATTATATTATTATCCTATTATTTTATCAATTCCC
Organism: Viscum album; assembly: GCA_963277665.1. Classification (NCBI taxonomy): domain Eukaryota; kingdom Viridiplantae; phylum Streptophyta; class Magnoliopsida; order Santalales; family Viscaceae; genus Viscum; species Viscum album. The sequence continues at coordinate 802,741,221 of OY728148.1, read as the reverse complement.
AATTTCCCTCACCATTGGTCACAAAATGTCTTATTTTTTTGAAATTATAGTGTAAGTGATCTATATTTTCTTTTTCATAATCTAGACTCTAACCATGTAAATCATAAGAAGGTATTTGGGTAGGCAATCATTGATCACATAATGATATATCATATATTATCACCCTTATAATCATTTATTAAATTTTTTATGGGTTTTAGTATCCCATTATTAAATAATTTTTCACTCAATGAATATTTTGAATTCATGTGTTGAAAAAATGCTTAAAATATGTAACTACAGGATGGCCCAAATTTGATATCAGTTCACATTTTTAATCATAAAATTATATACAAAAATCAAAATGTCAAAATTCCATTTTTATGGGATTATGTGATCATGGGTCCTAAATTCATCAAACTAAACCAAATGTTGTAACTAAGAACAAGAGGCCCATGATGTGATAAAATTTTGGGTGAGACAAACTGGACCTACCTATGGTGATTGGGCCATAACTCAGGCTTCAAACATCCAATTAGGTTGAATCAAACTATATTGGGTAGAAAACTAGAGGGACCACCTATTAAATTAATTTCATGTCAATATTAGGTGATTAAGTCAGTAAAATATCTTGACAAATTAGATATGTAAATTCTAGCATGAATACTCACCTAATCCCTTAAAAACATGACTTCTTTTGTGGAAATCTTGATGTACTTTTCTATAAAATGAAAAATCCCCAAAATTATTAGAGGGTATTATGATTGAGGGTAGAAGTGAGGTATTTTTAGCATATATCTACTCATATTTTTCTCCATTAACATTCTATTTAGTTCTAAAACCCGTGTCATCACTCGGGGGAAACTATGATGCAATCTTGAGCTTCATTTTCATAATACATTGAATGGTGTTTTAATTATAGGTTTTTGTTCCATATTTCTTCAAATTTTATTTTCTTTCTATTTTTATACTGGTATAATTACAAAATAATAAATAGAACATATACCCTCATTCTTTTATTCATAAACTGGGATGTGTGATGATTTGTGTGTGGTTGCCTCTTTTCTCACCCTTTCTCTTCCTTAAGTAATATTGTGGATTGTATCGATAGATAAAATATATCATTATAACTAATGAATATTCAAGTTTTTTTATGGGAATAATTTAAAAAAATATCTCAATATGGCCACCACATAAAATCATTGATATGGTTCCTTGATGAGTTTGCATCTCACATCAGCACACTTGCATTGATTTTGAGTTGTCACTGATGATCAATATCATGTGATTGATCAAATAATATGTGTTAAATTAGTAATAAATAAATTTATTTTTTTTCAAAAGTTAAAATTCAAGGATTAAATTTTTTTTCCTTTCCCTCAAAGAAATGGAAAATTATCATCATGCGGATTACCCGAGGAGATTGTATTGTCATAAATTTTTTGAAATACTACTTTTAGACTTCATAAATATTTACTCATGCATGATTTATAAATTTAATCCCAAAACCCATAGTCATTAAAAACCCATAACATTCTCTCTAAATTACAACTTATTTTAAAATTAATTATATAATTCTCCATCGATAGACTACTTAGGGTTCCAGCTATACTGTAGAAATTCTAGTAAAATCAATTTTAAATTTGACGTGCTCAACAACACGATCAGATTTTGGCTCCATTTATGGGGTGACAATATCATTTTTCCATTTGACTTATTTATTTTTCTTTTTTTTACTTCTTACTCTCTTAAATATTCCCCCTTACCTTTTTTTCATGTTCTCTCTCTATCTCTTCTTTTGTCCTCTCTCTTATTTAGTAAAATAGTTTTTTCTCTTCATTATTTCCTTTTATTTATTTTCTTATTAATTATAAATTGTGTTATTTTTATTTCAATCTTCCTAAATAAAAAAATAAAGAAAAAAATGAAATCATTGTTGTATGAAAATGTCTAGAGATGAAAAATTACTTGAAATTGACTCAGAAATTAAAAAGATACTCCACTCACAAATTAGTACATCTAGATTATGAAAATCCAATAACACTGAGGATCCTATTATGGAACCTAAAGTAGTCCTAAACTGATCTAAAATTAAACGAAATCTAACCCTAGAAAACATAGCTACAAATGATCAAACCATAATTCAACTAACCACCCCTGATATGGTGTACCAACCTGTATACATCCAATATCCCGAGGAAGAATCCAATTTTGAGCGGAGATGAACCCTCATACTCATCCTTCTAAATTTTATGGTCTTTCTATTAAGGACCCTCACAAAATTCTCAAGTAGTTTTATATATTGTTCTCCACCATGAAACCCCAAAATGTGTTTGAGGACCTCATAAAGTTTAGGTTCTTCACTTTCTACCCTGATAGTGTATCCAAAGATTGGATATATTATTTGACTACCACAATTGGGGGATGGAATGACCTTAAACAACTATTTCTAGATAATTTATTCCCTTCCTCTTGAACTGTATCCATTAGAAAAGAAATTTGTGGCATTACGAAATCAGAAGAATAACCCCTTTATGAATATTTCGAGAGATTCAAAATAATATCCTCAAGTGATTATCCAATAAAAAAAATATTTATATTACATTTTAATGGTATTAAATTTTCATTTTTGATCTTATGGGCCTGAGTTAATGGATTTTAATTTTAAACATCCATTCTCATCATTTGTGCACTTCATGCCTAATATGCACCAATTTAGGCCCAATGTTTCATCTGATTTCAATGAATTTAATTATCCATATTTTAATTTGATATTTTTGGAAATTTATATAAACTTAAATATGAACATTTTCATTCAGGTATCAATGGGGGATTCATAAAGGATTATGAGGATTTTTGGTGAAGAAAGGAAACAATTCTGGAGAAGGTAGATTGGATATCATCCCACTGATCAGACTGTGGGGCCCACAATACAGGCCCAATGAAGACCAAAATTTATGGGAGGATAGAATCCATATAGGGGAACATATCATTCTTCTAGATCCATTGATAATTCGTCCTAAATGGTGGTGATTAAGGCGGGCCAAATTTAAGGTTCAATTTTGGGCCAGATTCTGCGGCCCAGAAAAACAGCCCACTATTTATATCATATCTCGCGAACGGATTATTATTTTGGGCTGAAATTTACATTATGTTAGGTTAAATCAGGTGCTTCATTTACTTATTCTAGGTCCCACTCTAATTCTTCCTTCTAAATGGTTCTTTAGGCGCTTCTGTTCGGTGTAGAAAGATGGCTCCCACTTCGAGGCAAGAGTTGAGAAGTCTCTTATGCATTAAATGTCCACCCACCTTTCTCCAAAAAAAATAATTAAAGGAACATGTGATGATGGGAGCTCAGACAAAGGATTCCAAAATTCCTATTTAAGGTAGTAGGGATGGAGTATTTGAGGATCTTGGTGCTTTCTTTTCATTGTAAGGTTATTAAGCCAATTTTCCTTTGTAATGTTCTTCCTTCTCATGTAAGTTGTTAGAATCACCTTAGTCTTCAATAAAAGTTCTTCTTCTTCTCTTATTCTATTCTTATTTATATCACCTTGATACTTGTTCCTCAAGGTGTGAAATTTTTCACACCAAACCTTGTGATTTTGTTCACACAATGGTGGAGTGATCGTTATTTTTGTTGTTTTTACTTATTCAATTCCACCCTCGTAAGTCTACTTTCCGCTTCCGTTGAGAACTTGTCATAAATGGAGGGCTAGATCTTTTATGGGTTGATCCAAGGGAGTAGAAAGGTACTGGATTGAATGTTATTTCTCACTCTCTAAATGTTATTAATTTCTTTTAATTGAGTATCTTTCATTCAATGATTTTTATTCTTCCTCTTATTGAATTTATTCACCCCACTTTGATGTGCTAATTATATCCTTTACCTTGGAGTGATCATGAAAATGATACTACAAGTGTATAGGTTATTAGCTTGTGTTGTGAAGGTGTTTAATCAGTAAGTGATTATGTTAGTTTGAATTCATTGCATGAATCCTTCTTGAGTTAATGAAATTAAAATCGTAAAAAAAGAAATTCATTCAATCCACCCTGAGCAATAACCTGGGACCAACTCATTTCCTCATAATTTGAATTCACATAGATCTTTTAGTGCTCTTTAAAAACCATCTAAAATCAACCCAAGTTGGCAACTTCATAGACAAAAATCCAGCTCTTTTTATTGAGTGTCTAAAGGTTCTTCTTAGGTCTCTAAGGATTCGACAACCAAAGCTGCACTGCAAGCGACCGGTTGACCCTTAAAAATTGGGTAAATTTGGGCGAGACAAAATTTTGGCACCGTTTTCAGGGACCAAGTAATTTCCTTAGACAAAAAACCTTCTTTCCTCACCCCTATTCTTCTATTCTCACCCAAGATCTCTTATCTTTTCCCTTTCTTGCTTTTTTTTCTTTTGGCGCATGTCCACCTTCACCCGTGATAACTCAAACAGACTAGTTAGGGTGGAAAGTCATAGGATAGGGGATTCAAGTAAACAATTGGATCCTAATCTTCCTAATACCCCAGAGTTAAAGATTGAGTCAATTTCAATGGAGGGTCTTCAAATAAACCAACTCATAAACCCGGGCGGGAACCAAAATGGAAATCCAAATGAGGCAGCCCCAAATTTGGGGAATGCAGTCGATCAAACCATGAATGACTACATTACACCTACCTGGACCAATGCACCCTATTACATTAGGCATTATGCCCTAGGAGATGCCCACTATGTCTTTAAACCTCATGTCCTAAACCACCTTCCAACCTTCCATGGGATGGAGTCAAAATTCCTTACCTTCATGTCAAGAAGTTCAATGACATTGTTGAAACCATGTGCTCACCACATCAACTTGAGTCAGCTAAGATGAGGCTCTTTCCTTTCTCACTTAAGGATCGAGAAAAGAACTGGTTAAATAATCTGAGACCTTCATAAATCCACACTTGGAACCAACTTCAAAGATAATTCTACAAGAAATACTTTCCCCACCACAAAACAATTGTACTTAAAAAGAGTATCCAAAACTTTTTTGAAAAAGAGGGAGAGTCATTCTATGAAACATGGGAGAGGTTCAAAGACACCCTAAACATGGTTCCACACCATGGTTTTTCTATTCTTGAACAAGTATGAATTTTCTATGAAGGTTTGGGCCCAGGGAACAAACAATTCATTGACATGATATATAATGGGACCTTTAAAAACAAATCCCCAAATGATGCTTACGAGTACCTAGAAATCCTTTCTGAACAAAACCAAACATGGGGAACATCACCTTATTCTGAAAAGCCTCAAAGAACTGCTAGAATGCATAAACTTAGAGAATAGGAAATCCTTAGGGCGAAACTTGCAGCACTCTCTAGGATGGTTGAAGAGAGAGACCATAGGAAAATCCATGAAATCCAAACTATAGACCCTGTTTGCACAATCTGTGACAAACATGACCACAAAACAGACAACTGCCCAACCATTCCATCCATCAAGGATGTTCTTTTAGGAGGACCACTTTCTGAAGTCAATGCCCTAAACTTTCAAAATCCCTAACACCCAAACACATTCATCCCAAGGTATAATGACCACCCCGGCTTCCGATGGAAAGATAACCAACAACCTAGCCAACCATAAGGACCAAACCCCTACCCTACACAAAATTTTTAAAACCATAACCAATTCCAACCACAACCAGTACAATACCAACAACCTCTAGTACAATAACAACAACCCATCCAACAACCAAAGTATCCCCCTGGGATTACCCAACCAACACAAGCCCCTTCCCAATCTGTCCCTCTCCCAATCCTTGAAAAACTATGCAAACAAATGGAAAGGATGAACTCAGAAGTCTCTTCCCTTAAACAAGAACTTCAAACCATCAAAACTGGAAAGGCACCCATGCCCACACAGGCCATTCCACAAAAATAATCAAGGGGAGAGACAAGTTGCACTCAAAAAACTCATGAAAAACTAAAGGCTGTGACAATTTTGAGAAGTGGGAAATCAATTGAGAAACCTGAACCAATAGTTCAAAAACCATATGAAGCTTAAAACACTAATGAAAATTCAAATGAACCACATGATCAAACTGAAAAACATGATAACATTGTCAAATAAACAACCCTTCAAAAAACAATTCCACAACCTGCACCATTTCCTCAATGCATGAGGGGGAAAACCAAGACTGAATTGAGTGAAACATTGAGGGAAATATTCTCACAAGTCAAGTTGAACATTCTACTCCTCGATGCAATTCAAAAAATTCCTGCATACTCAAAGTACCTTAAGGACTTGTGCACTTTTAAAAGAAATTTTTCACATAAAAACCAAGTCCTTTTGGCTGCTAATGTGAGTACCACCATTCAAGGGACCATTCCTCCTAAGTTGAAAGACCCGGGTTGCCCTTACATCAATGTTGAACTTGGAGAGAGAAAAGTTTTCAAGGCCTTATGTGACCTAGGTGCTAGTGTCAGTCTCATCCCCTATGCTGTGTACTGCTAATTAGGCCTAGAAGAGATCCAAACCACATCTGTCACACTTCAACTTGCTGATCGTAGTATTAGGGTTCCAAAGGGGATCTTAAAGTATGTTTTGGTGAAAGTTGAAAATTTCATTTACCCAGTTGACTTTATTGTTCTTGACAATCACCCAAGCTTAGGTCCTAGGGAGCAAACCCCAATCATCCTTGGTCGTCCCTTCCTTGCAACAATCAACTCTGTTATCCGAGTCCGAAATGGGAACATGACCATCACATTTGGAAACATGAGTCTAGACTTTAACATCTACAATGAAAACTCTCAAATTGGGGATGATGAAGAGATCCATGAGGTTAATTGGATAGGTAGTGTTGATAGTAAACTCAAGGAACATCAAGGAATTGTTGAAGGATGTTTAAGTCAAGAAGAGATTGATTTTATTTGTTCACATGAGGGAAATTTATCTCCTTGGCTTGAATCTCTTTCAGATAGCTCTATTGATGATTTTATAGAATCACCAATAAATGATACCATGGGTGAAATCAATAACATCAAGTCCATACCCATTCATTAAACTACTCTAGCTAATTTAGTGGATGAAAATTCTTTTCACAAGGAAACAATTTTGTCAAGAAATCTGAACAAAGAAACTGAGTTCCATACAAAGTCTCATCCTTTTTTGGAAATTGATAACCACTCTGATCTTGAATTTAAGGTTTTACCTTCATCACTCAAGTATGCGTTCTTAGGGTACAATCAATCCTTTCTTGTTGTCATTTATTCTTCTCTTGAAGTCGATCATGAGAGGATGCTTCTAGATGTCCTTAGAAGACACAAGAAAGCCATTGGATGGACCCTATCTGATAATCCTGGGATTAGCCCACTTATCAGGACTCATAGAATTGTTCTAGAATCTGATTCAAATCCATATCATCAACCTCAGTGGCGAATCAATCTTAATCTCATAAAATTAGTGAGAAAAGAACTTTTGAAATTGTTAAAAGCTGGTATCATCTATCCTATAGCTGAGAGTGAGTGGGTTAGCCCGATCCATGTGGTTCCAAATAAGGATGGAATCATAGTAATAACCAATAAGGATGGAGAGACGCTTTCAAAAAGGGTCATTAGTGGATGGAGAGTATGTATTGACTATAGGAAACTCAACTCTTGTACCAAGAAAGACCATTTCCCCTTACCCTTTATTGATCAAGTCCTCGAGCGAGTGGAAGGTCATCAATTCTACTGCTTCCTAGATGGATTCTCAGGGTATAATCAAATAGAAGTCTCCTTAGAAGATCAAGGAAAAACAACCTTCACTTGTCCATTCGACACTTTTTTCTTCAAGCACATGCCCTTTGGATTATGTAATGCCCCTGGTACCTTCCAGCGGTGCATGATGGGAATCTTCTCGGACATGGTGGGGGATTGTTTAGAGGTCTTCATGGATGATTTCTCCATATTTGGGGATGATTTTGAGGGATTCCTTCTAAATTTTGAAAAGGTTTTTTCAAGGTGTGAGGATAATAATCTCATACTAAATTGGGAAAAATTCCATTTTATGGTAAGGGAAGGACATGTTCTAGGTCATCTGGTATCTGGTAGAGGGATTGAAGTTGATAAAGCTAAGGTTGACATCATTCATCAACTTCCCTCTCCTAAAAATGTTAAGGAAGTGAGGTCCTTCTTAGGACATGCTGGTTTTTATAGAAGTTTCATTAGGAATTTCAACTCTGTTTCTTGACCACTTTGTGCTCTATTGGTAAAAGATGCTCCATTTTTATGGACAGAAAGATGTGAGGAATCATTCTCTACACTCAAGTCAACTCTTATATCTCCACCTATCATGTAATCTCCAAAATTAGAAACTTCCTTTCGAGCTCATGTGTGATGCAAGTGAATTCGTTGTAGGAGCAGTCTTAGGACAATTGTGTGAGAAAACTCCATGTGTCATTGCTTATTCAAGAAAATCTTTAAATGATGCACAAAGAAACTACACCACCACTGAGAAGGAATTGCTTGTTGTTGTCTTTGCCTTAGAGAAATCCAGGTCTTATCTCTTAGGATCACCCATCATTGTCTTCACTGACCATTCATATCTAAAATACCTTTTCCAAAAACAATATGCCAAGGCAAGATTGATTAGGTGGGTCCTTCTTCTTCAATAGTTTGATTTAACCATTAAGGATAAAAAGGGTTTTGAAAATGTTGTAGCTGATCAACTCTCTAGGATGGAATTCAAAGACAACTCACACCACCTCTCTGTGTCTGATTCATTTCCCGATGAGCACCTCTATTCAGTGAGTGATTGCCCTTGTTATGCTGATATAGAAAACCATTTGGTGACTGGTGACATTCCAAAATTCATGGGGACCCAAGCTAAGAGGAAATTCTTTTCTGATGTCAAACACTATGTGCTTGATGATCCTTACCTCTTCAAGTTCTTTCCTGATCAAATCATCAGTAGATGTGTTCCCGAGTCTGAGCAAGAGTCCATTCTAAAATTTTGTCATGGAGAGGCATGTGGAGGCCACTTTTCTATAAAGAAAACCACTTAAAAGGTCCTCCAAAGTGGTTTCTACTGGCCGAACCTCAATAAGGATTCCTTCCAATTCTGTAAAATTTGTCCTCAGTGTCTGCAATTAGGATCCATTTCCAAAAGGAATCAAATGCCCCTCACTCCCATTATGGTTGTTTAAATATTTTATTGTTGGGGAATTGATTTCATGGGACCCTTTCCAAACTCTAATGGATACCTCTACATCCTCTTAGCTGTTGATTATGTCTCAAAATGGGTTGAATCCATTCCCATCAAGTCCAATGACTATCATGTTGTGATCCGATTTCTGAAAGAGCATATATTTTCTCGATTTGGAATTCCTAGGGCTATAATCAGTGATCGATGAACCCATTTCTGTAATCGCCCATTCTCTTCACTCATGTCTAAGTAAGGAATTTCTCATAAAGTTTCCATTGCGTACCATCCTCAAACCAATGGTCAAGCTGAGTTAGAAAATAGGGAGATTAAGCAAATTCTTGAAAAAACTGTCAACCCCTCTAGGAAAGATTGGGTTGGGAAACTCATGGATTCTCTTTGGGCATATCGTACAACATTCCAAACCATCCTAGGAATGTCACCATATAGGTTGGTTTATGGAATATCATGCCATTTACCTGTTGAAATTGAGCATAAGGCATTTTGGGCAATCAAAAAAATGAATTTCGACATTTCTTTAGCTAAAGAAAAGAGGAAATTAGATCTTAATGAACTTGAGGAACTTAGGATGGAGGATTATGAAAATTCAAGGATAAATAAATCTAGATTTAAATCCTACCAATCTAGGAATGTCAAAGTCAAACAATTTGAACTGGGAAAACATGTTCTCTTGTATAGTTCAAAACTTCATTTACACCTGGGAAAGTTAAGGTCTAGATGGTCAGGTCCATTCATAGTGCATCTTGTGTACTCCCATGGGGCGGTAGAGATTCAGGATCCCACAAGTGGTAACATTTTTAAGGTCAATGGTCATAGGTTAAAACCATTCATTTAATCATTCAATAAATAGGAAATAGAGGTTGAGTTAATAGAGCCAACCTATGAACCCAGAAAAAATTGATAGATTTAGGATCCATGTTGGGCTAACAGCGTTAAAAAAAAGCGCTGCACGGGAGGAAACCCGTGGTTTTCATGTTTATAATCATTGTGAATCATCTTTTGTTTCCTTCTTCTTCATTTTGTTATTTTAAAAAATATATATATATATATAGACTGTTGACATGTTCTTATTTTATGAGTAAGGATGGGTATGAAAGGGGAGCACCGTATTCATATGTGTCACGCGGTGTGATCCCTGATTAATACCTTGCCCAGAAAATATAAAGAATATAATGTATCATTAGTTTAATTTATTTTATTTTATGTTTTTGTAGGTATTTAAAAAAATAGATTATTAACCTGTTCTTCTTTTATGAGTAAGGATGGGTATGAAAGGGGAGCACAGTATTAATCTGCGTCACGTGGTGTGATCCCTGAGTAATACCTTACACAGAAAATATAGAGAAGACAATGTATCATCAGTTTATGTTTTTTTTATGTTTTTTTAGGTTAAAAAAATACAAAAAAATATTTATATTAAAAAAAATTAAAGGCATGTCATAGGTCATTGGGAAAAGTTGGGCACAATCATCCAAGCCATTGGGAGACAAACCAGAACTGAAGGGAGACATGGGAATTCATTTTGAACATCAACCACCAGGTCACTTCATTCCATAATTTTCATTTTCAATGACTTCGTTGAACTTCTATCCTACCCTTCTATGTTTCAATTCTTTAAACACTGGGGACAGTGTTATTCTAAGTTGGGGGGGAGATGAAAATGTGTGGAAGAAAAATGTCATTAACCTTGAACATGATAACACACATTACAAACTCTGAAATTGGATATCAAATAATTTTGCATGCCTTGATTCTCATTTTAATGAAAGTTTATGTTCATGTGCATAGATATTGGAAAGTGCGGTTGTCCGATGTTATTTTTCACCATTTATATTTTCATCCAATTATTTTTTTAAAAACACAATGCACATCCTCTAGATTGTGGGGTTTTAGTTTGAGTTCTTGGGGACCCATAATAAATAGCATAGGATTGGCGATCATTTTAATTTTAACCAGAGTATTAAAAAAAATAAATTGCGCGTAGAGCAATGAATTGACCTAATGTGTGGCTTTCAGCACTTGGGGATCGTGAATCCATAGTTGTCAGGCCCAGAGTTGGGAATTTTATCTCTATTTTTGGTAATTTGAATTTGTTTTTGATTGAGTTAACTCGAGATGATGCCCGAGTATGTGAGCTTCACTTGGTGCCCTAAGGTCTTTGAGCCTGGGAGTCATCGGCAAAGTCTTGCTACATGGGATGACTCGATTGAGTTCAATTTCAATTACCATGGAAAGATTGAAAAAAAAAAATCCAAAGAAATCCACAAAAAAAAAACAAATAAAATAAAAAATTGAGTACTCATCTTATTATTAAAATTTTATTTCTCCTATCGCTTCCACCTTTTCTCCCTCGAATGAAAATGAACCCCCATGTCTATTGTGACACACAACACATCATCATGCTTAATTGAATTTTGATGAAATATGGAGATGAATTTGAAAAAAGGAATGATATTGGGCTTGAGATATGCCTATGGATATAGATTGTTTTAAATGATTTTTATGGGTTTCATAATTGTTTGGTATGATATCTTTGGGTGAGAAATGTGTATTAAAATGTTTTTGGAAAAGGTCATTCGAATTTCATTTTTGTGAGATATATTTTTCTCGGGACTAGAAAAACTCAATTTGGAAGTATGATTAGACAATAAAAATAAATATTTTTATTACATTTTAATGTTATTAAATGTTCATTTTTGATCTTATGGGCCTGAGTTAATGGATTTTAATTTTGAACATCCATTCTCATCATTTGTGCACATCATGCCTAATATGCACCAATTTATGCCCAATGTTTCATCTGATTTCAAAGAATATAATTATTCATATTTTAATTTGATATTTTTTTAAATGTATATAAACTTAAATATGAACATTTTTCATTCAGGGATCAATGGAGGATTCATAAAGGATGATGAGTATTTTTGGCGAAGAAAGGAAACAAATCTGGAGAAGGCAGATTGGATATCATCCCACTGATTGGAATGTGGGGCCCACAATACAGGCCCAATGAAGCCCATAATTTATGTAAGGATATAAGGAATATAGGGGAACAAATTATTATACAGGATCCAGTGCTAATTAGTCCTACATGGTGGTGATTAAGGCGGACAAAATTGAAGCTTCAATATTGGGCCAGATTCTGCGGCCCAGAAAAACATCCCAATATTTATATCATATCTCGCGAAAGGATTATTATTTTGGGCTAAAATTTTACAGGATGTTATGGGAAATCTGGTGCTTCATTTAAGTATTCTAGGGATCACTCCAATTCGGCCTTATAGATGGTGCTTTCGGCGCTTCTGTTCGGTGTAGAAAGTTGGCTCCCACTTCGAGGCAAGAGTTGAAAAGTCTCTTATGCATTAAATGTCCACCCACCTTTCTCCAAACAATTAATTAAAGTCACATGGGATGATGGGATCTCATCCAAAGGCTTCAAAAATTCTTATTTAAGGAAGTAGGTATGGATGATTTTAGGATCTTGGTGCTTTCTTTTCATTATAATGTTATTATGCCAATTTGCCTTTGTAATGTTCTTCCTTCTCATGTAAGTTATTCAAATCACCTTAGTCTTCAATAAAAGTTCTTCTTCTTCTCTTATTCTATTATTATTAATATCACCTTGATTCCGTTGCCTCAAGGTGTGAAATTTTTCACACCAAATCTTGTGATTTTTTTCACACAACGGTGGAGTGATCGTTATTTTTGTTGTTTTTACTTCTTCAATTCCACCCTCGTAAGTCTACTTTCCGCTTCCGTTGAGAACTTGTCATAAATGGAGGGATAGATATTTTATGGGTTGATCCAAGGGTGTAGTAAGGGGCTGGATTGAATGTTATTTATCACTCTCTAAATTTTATTAATTTCTTTTAATTGAGTTTCTTTCATTCAATGATTTTTATTCTTCCTCTTCCGTATTGAATTTATTCACCCCACTTTGATGTGCTAATTATATCCTTTACCTTGGAGTTCTCATGAAAATGATCCTACAATTGTATAGGTTATTATCATGTGTTGTGAATGTTTTTAATCAGTAATTTATTAGGTTAGTTTGAATTCATTGCATGAATCCTTCTTCAGTTAATGAAATTAAAATCGTAAAAAAAAAGGAATTCATTCAATCCACCCCGAGCAATAACCTGGGATCAACTCATTTCCTCATAATTTGAATTCACATAGATCTTTTAGTGCTCTTTCAAAACGATCTAAAATAAACCCAAGTTGGAAACTTCATAGCCAAAAATCCATCCCTTTTTATTGATTTTCTAAAGGTTCTTCTTAGGTCTCTGAGGATTCGACAACCCAAGCTGCACTACAAGCGACCGCTTGACCCTTAAAACTTGGGTAAATCTGGGCGAGACCATCAAGTTTCCCCCACCACCAAATTGGTGAAAAATTTATATTTTCATACTTATATGAGGTAATTATCCCTATGGATAGTGGCATGATAGATGCTATAACTGGTGTTTTCCTATTTTATAAATCTTCTGCAACTTCTTGTGACTTAATAGCCAACATGGATCAAAATGCACATTAGTTTGATACATAAGCAATTACACCCTATCAATGTGCTCATGAGGTAATCAATTAATCACTCTAATAAAAGGTAGATAATAATATCGATAAATTAATACTATTTTAAGATAATTATCTCAAGCCATAGGTAATTCACACTCTCCACCCATTCCATTACATTGTTGTATTTATTCTGATAACACTCATTTATCTGACCAGTTCCCCCAACTTCAAGATTCATCAAAGTCTTGTGTGGTATTATCTCCTAATAATCCATTTTAAAAAACACCACCCTTCAAAAAAGAATCATATATGAAAAATCAAAACCCCGGGTGGAAATCACAACTATAGTACCAATAGGGAGTAAACTCAAGCTTCCCCCAAATAGAATTGCTATCAACAAGGACAAGCTATGCAACATTATTATCCACCACCATATAAAAATAATCATCCTCTCTAATCTAAACTATTACTTGAGTACATGGGGAAGAAAATGGCATCCCATAACCTCCATTTATTTTAGACCACACAAAAGGTTATTCAAGACCTACAAACTCAAGTGGGAAAATTGTAAAACATATTTAGTGAGATAAAGTTGTACGGTTCTATACAACCACCATTCTATCCTCTTTATTATCCCAAGAAAAAGTATAATGCATGTGTTATCACATTTTATAGTAGTAAATAAATTTATCTTTCCAAGGATTATACAAATAGGTATGTCCTACTCTTGAAAACTTATTTTCTCTGACCACAAAATTATTAAGTGAAGAAAAAAATAGGGTAAAAAAAGTTATCATTGAGGATTACCCTAAACAATACATTAATATTATATTTCTACAATGACTCTCTCAATCTAAGAAAAAAAGTTATAATGAAATTGATAAATATATCATGGATACATTTAAAAATTTAAAAGTTAACATTCCTCTATTGGATGCAGTTAAACAAATTCTTCTCTACACCAAATTTATCAAAGAACTTTTCACTCATATATGGAGACCGAAGGGTAATCATAGAGTAAACCTTAGAAGGAATTTATTGGTCTTGATACAAAAATATATTCTAACAAAATTCAAGGATATTATAACTTTTAATATACCTTTAATTATAGGTAAGACTTTATTTTTTTATGCAATTCTTGATTTAGGTGCTTAGATTAATTTGATCCCTCAATCTTTGTATAATTATCTATAGGTTAGGGATCTCCAACCAATGGGAATCAATGTGAAGATTAATAATCAGAGCACAACACACCCAACATGAGTGATCAAGGACATCCTCATTAGAGTGAAAAATCTCATATTACATACATAATTTTATATTCGTAAGATGAAAGATTCTTGAAACCAAGGACATGATTATCTCATACTTGGAAGGTATTTCATTAGAATAAAAAAACATCAACATTCAAAATGGAATTATTTCCAAATAGTTTGGGGAATAAAATTTAAGTTTCAATATCCTTAATTCTATGAAACACATTATTGAAGATTATTACACACTCCCTATATATTTTACGGATGTTATCTCTAATGACTCACACACACACAACATTATCTCCTAAACCCATACTAAAATTTATATTTTAATTCTACACTCATTAATGATTTGAGTTTCAATTTATGTTTTGAGTGTTCTGTGGGTTTGGAAATGTTTTTTTTAATTTATGATTATAGTAATATGGAAGTACTCATGATCATCGATTATTCCAAAAATATTATTTATATTTATTCTCTATCTATATAGAATAAAAATGATAAAATAGGCAGTTTCATAAACCTCACTCCCCATAAATTCCTTCTCTAGATCCAAAAAAACACCATTATCTAAATTAAAACCACTTCCATCTAATTTAAAATATACATATATTGAGGGTTTTGACCAATTTCCCATCGTTATGATCAAAAAAATATATCCAATGCATAAACCAAATCTAATATACCTTTTGAGAGAGTGTAAAAAAGGTAATAGGATGGACATTGGCTGATATTCCTAGGATTATCTCATATATTTTAACGCAACATATAATTTTAGATGATGAGGCTAATCCCATAAGGAATGATCAACACTGGTCAAATCCCATCCTCCTTAAAGTGGTAAAATTTGAAGTTAGTAAACTACTTGCTTCTAGTATTATCTATCCCATATATGATATTAAATGGGTTATCCCATTACAAAATATGCCTAAGAACTCGAATAATATTAGTTTCAAATTAAAATAAGGAATTAGTTCCAACATGTGTGAAAACAAATTATTGAGTATGTATTTACTACCATCAACAAAATCATGTCATTTAAAAGGACCACTTTACTCTATCTTTAATTGACCAAATGTTATAAATATTGGTGGGTAAGTCCCATTATTGTTTAATTAATGGATATTCGGGTTAATTTGAAACCCATGTATCCCTTGAGAATCAAGAAAAAATAACATTTACCTATACATTCAGAACATTTTCATATATGAGGATACCATTTTCTCTTTGTAATACTCCCAGTACTTTTCATCATTGTATGTTGAGTACATTCTTTGAGTAACTTAAGAATTTTATGCAAGTATTTATGGATTATTTCACTCTTTATGGAAATTACTTTGATTATTTTTTTTGGAACACCTAGGTTTTTTCCTCCACTGTTACATTGAAAAAGATATCAAATTAAATCATGAGAAATTTCATTTTATGGTAGGGCAGAGGATAGTTCTTGGTAATGTTATTTTGAGTCAGGGGATTCAAGTTGAGAAATAAAATATTGAAATAACTTCCTCCATTCCATTTTTAAAATATGTTCATGAGGTGGGATATTTCTTTGGTCATGCTGGGTTTTACCATAAATCCATTAAAGACTTTAGTAAGATCACATTTCCCTTATCATGATTATTATAAAAAGATTCTAAGTTTTCTTTTTGATAAAAATTGTGGGGATGAATTTAATTAACTAATAAATAGTATCACATCACCTCCCATTATCTGACAACAATGTTAGGATCTCCCATTTGAACTTATGCATGATGCCTCTAACTTTGTAGTTGGGGAAGTTTTTTCAGAATGGGTTGAGAAGGATCCTCATGTCATTGTGTATACCTCACATACCTTTGACCATACCCAATAAAAATACACGAACAATGAAAAATAACATCTCTCAATTGTGTTTTCCTTAGAATTTTTTTCATATATTATTGGATCAAAATTAATTGTGTTTTCTAATCATGATTCCCTTTGTTTATCTTTAATAAACCTAAATCTAAGCCACAAATCATATGGTTATTTTTCTCCTCCATAAGTTTGAACTCAAGATTCAAGATAAAAGAGGAGTGTAAAATGTGGTAGTTGACCACATTATTAGGATTTACACACCATTGGACAACCATGTTGAATAATTCCTCCCCATTAGATAATTTTTCCCGGATGATCACCTTTATGATACAATAGAACGTATCACACGATATATAGACATTGTAAATTTTTTAGCATTATCTAGGGTAACCACTTATTTTAGCACTTCATAATCACAAATATTTATCATGATTCATGATGGTACATTTGGGATGAACTATAATTTTAGAGAATTTTTAGGGACTAGGTTGTTCATTAGTCTGTCCCCAAACATGACTTCACCTCTATTTTGAGCTTCTTTCATACTATAGATTATAGGGGCCACTTTGGATCTCAATATAGAGATCAAAAGGTCCTTGAATCTAGAATTTATTGGCCAACATTTTATAGATATTCCCATCAGTTTTTTAAGTCATGCACATGATGTCAATTCATATAAAATATCTCCAAGATAAATGAAATCCCCTAACATCCCATTCTATTTTATGATATCTTTGATTCATTGCGAATTGACTTCATGGGGCGTTTTCCAAATTCATTTGGATTTTTATACATATTCTTGGTTGTTTAATATGTCTTCAAATTTTTTTAACCAAATGATACTAAGAACAGTGACTCTTGAGTGGTTGTTTATTTTGTGAGATCTCATATTTTCAATAGGTTTGGTTTAATAAGATTCATCATTAGCTATTAGGGTTCATATTTTTGTAATCATGGCATTAAAAACACAATATGTGAATACGGGTTTGTTTATAAAGTATTAATTGTATATACACCCCAAACTAATGTAAAATAAAAAAAAATTAAATTAGGATGTTAAGTAAATATTTTTAAAAAAATAGTACAACCCAATAGAAAAGTTTAGAGTTTTCACTTAGATGATGTACTTTGGTCATATTTTATAGATTTTAAAACCCCAATCAGAATTTCATCATATAGAATTATGTTTGTAAAGACTTTTCACCTACCTTTAGTGATAAAGTAGCATGAATATTTGAATCTCTCATATAAAAGTGATCATAGGAAGTTGTAGATTTCATGGGTTGGAATAAATTCAGTGTGATGCACATGAGAAATCTTGGATATATGAAGAGAAGAAAATGGATATCCATTACAATATGATTCATCCTCATAGTTTTCATATTGGTGAGAAGGTCCTCATGTTCATTTATAGGCTAAATCTCCACCCAAGAAATCTTTTTTCATGATGGTTAGGTCCTTATAAAATTATTATTGTTTACCCTTTTGGCAAAATACAAGTTTTTCAAGAGAATATGGGCTATATGTTTACCTTCAATGGGAATATACTTAAAAAATTCTACAATTATTTTCCAAAGCATCCAATGGAGTATATTTAATTGATAGATTCCATATATGACACCACCTAGAAAGTTTTCCCTTCTCCATGCCTTTATTTACTTTTCTATTTATTTAAAACACCTTCATTGAGGAAAATGCAATTTTTAGCTGTGGGGGAGGGTGATATAGGATAGTTAGGATTTAAATTCAAAAAAACCCACATGTTGTGTGTTTCCTTTTACATTTGGTGTATGTATATATTAGAAAAACAAAAACACAGAAAAAATAGAAAGAGAAACAAAAAAATGTTATTATATTTCCATTTTTTCTTGATTTTTTCTTTGTTTTGTGTTTTTAGATAAAAATTGAACTTAAATAGAATATCAAAAACCATTTTTATTACTTGAGTTAATTGTATGAAATTTATCTTTGTTTTTAAAATATGATTTCAAATGAATGTTGATATGGAATATTTTTCTAGAATTTTTATTTTCAAATCATTAAAATGAGTTTAATGTATTTTTAAAACCCATTCCTTATTAGAACTGACCAACATTTTAAATACCTTATCCAAGAGACATTATAAGACCTTTATTGCATAGTATTCCTTTTAATCACTTTCTAGAGAGTCTTGGGTCATGTAGATAAACTAGAAATTTCCCAAATTCTATTTAAAGACGTAATATTCCAGTGTATTGCACACATGATAAAGGCCATAATTCAGTTGAAAAGCCTTTTATATAATTAAATACTATTTTGAGGAACCTTTGAATTTTACCCTTCTTAAGACTTATAGACCATGAAATACCTTTTATAAAGTCCACGTTACAAAATAATTTGTCCCTAACTACCCATATCTTGTGTATATTATTGTTTTATTTTCAATAAGTGTGGGGAGGGGGTGCTTCCATGGAAATTTTAAGGAAATATTCATTGTTATAGGTTGAGTGAAAGGGTTCCCTATATTTATTTTTTGGAATTGAGTTCAAAAACCATATTATCTCATTATTTTATACATGTTTCCTTATTTATCTCCAAATAAAATTATATATAAAAAATATTAGTTCTTTATATTAAAAAAATAGAACAATAGAAAAATAAATGGAGAAAATAAGGAGCTTAATATTTATTATCCACTGCTTGGATGTGACTAACACAAAAGGAACAAATAGGAGTGTAAGTTGGAAGTGATGCACTTTTTTAGGGGTTGAGCGAGTAAATTAATTATGAACACTTGATAAATTTTGAAATTATTTTTACTTAATAAATATAACACCTCTCTTAAACCTTGAATTTTTATATGTAAAATCCTTCAAACCCTTAAACCTTAGAAAAACCTATTAGAAGTCTTCTTGAGTATCACAATAGTTTTTAATAGTAAAGAACTTAGGATCTTTGAAAGCATATGGTGCGATCACATGAACTCAAGGAAATGAGAATAACTCCACCTTTATATGTTCCTAGAGTGTAGAGAGAAAATTTCTTAGTGAGGTAGGTTACAACATGTTTCATGGGTGAAAAAATGAAGTTACAAAATTTTAAATCTGAGAGAATAATAATATTATAAAAATTGAATTCATAAATGATACAAGATAGATTTCATTTAAAAACAATCGTGGAAGTTTTCTCACCTTTGATTTAGGAATAGGACTTTAATAGGATATAATAATTTTTATAAGAGTACAAAGTGTTATTTTTGGGGTGTGATCACATCATGATATATCATATATTATCACCCTTGTGTATTACATTTTTTACGGGTTTTAGTATCCCATTATTAAATTCTTGTTCACTCAATGTATATTTTGAATTCATGTGTTGAAAACATGCTTAAAAATAGGTAATTACACAATGTCCCAAATTTATAGCAGTTCATGGTTTTTATCATAATATTATATACCTTCATCCAAATCTGAATTTTTTTAGGAATCTATTATAATGTTTACTTATTTAATCAAACTATACCAAAGCCTATATCTGATCACAAGAGGTCCCAAATATGCCCACAAAGTGAATAAAATCTAGGTGAGATAGATTGGACCTACCTATAGTGATTGGGCCATAACTCGAGATTCATACCTCCAATTGGTCTAATTCTACCTCCATTGGGAAGATAACTCAATGGCCCACCTCTTAAAAAAAATTTAAATCAAGATTAAGTGATTGAGTCATTAAAACATCCAAAAAAATTATAGTTATAAATTATTCCCTGAATGGTCACCTATTCCCTTATTAACTTGAACTCTTTTATTTAAATTTTGATGTAATATTCCATAAAATGAATCTTACCCCTCATAATCAAAGGATTTTTGTCCATAGGGTAAGATTTAAGGCTTTTGGATGCCCATATAATCATATTTTTCTACCTTACCATTCCATGGAGTTCTAAACTACTTATGATCACTTTGGGGAATCATGAAGAAATCCCAAGCTTTGTTTTTGAAATACATTGAATTAGGTTTTAATTATAGGTTTTGTTTCTATTATTCTTCAATTTTTTCTTATTTTACTATTTTAAGGCTGGTATTTTCACACAAAAATCAAAGGATCATGGATCCTCATGCTTCTATGAATAATCTGTATCATGTGATGATTTTAGCACGATTTCCTATTTTATCACCCTTTCTCTTTATTGAGTAATATTTTGGATTGCATCGATAGATAAAATACAAAATTATAAGTAATGAATATGAATTTTTTTTCATTGGAATAATTTGAAAAAAGATCTAAATTTTTTCATCACAAAAAATCATTGATATGATTCCTTTATGAGTTAGGATCCCCTATCAACACACTTTCATTGATTTTTAGTGGTTTTAGATGATCAATATTGTGTTATTGATCAAATTATATGTGTTAAATTAGTAATAAATAACATTAAAATCAATTTTTAAAAACACATATCCTTCTTACTAAATTATAACTTATTTTAAAATTAATGGTCTAAGGTTTCATTGAGATATTACCTAGGGTTCCTTATATACTATAGATATTCTAGTAAAATCAATTTCCAATTTAACATGCTCAACAATGAGATCAGTCTTCATAACCGATATATCATGGATCTTTGATTCATTTACTGGACACCATAACCCTTAAATGTTAAATTATATTTCCTCAAAAATTGCCTCCAAATTTGTATCAAACATAAAATGATGGTTAAATCCAATAAAAGCTTGGTTAATTTGATCAATAATCATTGTTTAGACTCCCTAACAGTTAAAAATTGCCCCCCGACTGTGGCATATCCGACAATTTAATGATCGGTCAACATAGATAATGAAATGTTTTATGACATAATATTTACTTAAGGGGTTTTATTTATTTATGTGTAAATTTATTTATTTTATCCTTTACATGTATTGTTAATATTATTTGGGTTTAACACAATTAATTAATCATGTATTGATAAAATAATTTACACATATACTTTTCTTTTACTTTATCTTGAATTCTTAGTATATTATTTAATTCATGTGAATTAGTTTAAACATCGTATAAACATGATCAAAACAAAAAAGATAACCATGTACTTGAAAAAATAAAGTGACTTGATCAGGAGATTTCTAATAGTTGATTTATCAAAAAGATGACAAATCAACCAATAACCATAGGGAAAAACTCCTTGAGTTAGGCTTGGATTGAGTTATAGCATTCCGCTATCAACCTTTTTATATTTTTGGTTGGTTTTACCTCATATTGGGTTCTAAACTACCTACTATTCTTGAAGATCCATCCTTTATATATTTTACTCACACAAAAGTTAGGAGAACTAGGTGTATGAAATACATAAAAAACCCATGGATGT
This sequence comes from Viscum album, assembly GCA_963277665.1. NCBI lineage: Eukaryota > Viridiplantae > Streptophyta > Magnoliopsida > Santalales > Viscaceae > Viscum > Viscum album. The sequence goes on along the minus strand of OY728148.1, from coordinate 802,719,106 downwards.
GAAAGTCCTGCATAATAAAAGTGGGATGAATGACATGAAATGTAACATATATCCTTCTCCTCATTGGCTTGAGAAGGTGTTAGGGTGATATTAGGTCTTAAAAAGATATCCCGAAGATGCCAAAGGTTGTAAATAAATTCTAAAGGGTTTCAATACATGTGGGGGATGATTTAACCTTTAAGAATAAAACAACTAATCAAATATAACCAAACCAAAAAACCACTATATGATGCATGATAAAAATAATGAAAACTCAACCATTTATTTTATATCAAAACCAACCAAATTTTAATACTATGGAAGCCAAAATAACATGAAAGTAAACAGTGGAAGAAAAACTAATAAAACTCCAAGACAACCACAAGAATCCATGCTCCACATGCTTCATGATCCAAAATCACCAAACAGCCCAAGTATCATGAGGTAGTGCTAAATATATGTGATACTTTACCTTTTCCCATGTCCCGATAGATTAAATCTACAAAATCACCAAAGTTACAATGCAGGGTTGGGTACTAAATCTTGGTAGGTTTCCCTAGTGACTTCCCTACTCACGCCACTAGTATATAAGAGTTACCATTATTTATATAAAAACAATTTATATAAAAACAATTTCCAAAACAGTTCATAATTAAATATTATCAAATTCTAAAATAGTTTATAACTCAACATAGAAAAGTATTATATAACAATTTTTTAGCAATATATTTTCAAGCAAATGACCAAGCAATGCTTTAAAACCATTACACAAGTTCAACTTGTCATAACCAATCCACTTCACATATTCACACCACCAACCACACATGCTTTTTTATGACAGTTCCATACTCATGAAAATTCTCTCATTGATCTAACATGTCTTCACTTGATAATTATGTCCCATGATATATTACACTTTTGGCACCAAACACAATGTCATATTTAAATAAAGGATCTGCAATATGAATACAAACACAAGTATGCCCAACACCATTTCCAAAACCAATATTCCAAAATCATTTCAATAAAATAACATTTTATTGAAAACCCATTTTCCAAAAATCTATTTCACAAATCCATCCAATCCATATTTTAAAATCACCATTTTAAAATTAAGAAACTAAATCACTTTACACAACAATTCACCACAATTTCACAATTTCACCCAAAATCATAAATCAACACTAAATATGATTTATACCATGATTTTCACAAAACTTTCATAATCAATTTCATACAACTCAATTAATTTGAAACTAAGCCAATCAATTCTACCAATAGGATTCAAGAGTCAATCCACCTACCTCGAGAGTTTTGGAAAAACGATAAATAGACGAAGAACATAAAAAAAAATTGGTTGAAACTTCCATGAACTCACTTTAGATTTCTTCCCCTACCATTAATAGACCAAAATATAGACTTATTTGTGATTCAAAACCTTAGATATACCCACAACAGGTGTATATATAAGAAAATTAGAGAAGGAATGAAGTAAATATTAGTAAATCATCAAGAATGATAAATAATGATGACTTACTGTGAGAAATAGGCTTCTAATCACCAAGGGAAGCCTTCAGATCACCTCTAGATCGATGGAAGAACCTTCCTTGACCTTTGTAGAAGAAAAATCTTGATTTATGTCTAAAAAAGAGTAGTAATATGGCATTAAACGCTAAGACCAACCCAGATCCACTTTTTAAGGAGGTAGTTTTTACCCACACATGTTTTATTCGCATGGTTAGAAAAATCATGCACTAACCATGCATTAGGTATTTCCATAAAGATAACCCTTGACATGGTCCCCTAGCATGGACTCTAAAACCATTCTCCAACCATGCCAAATACATTTCCTTAAACTGTCCAAATCGCATGGTTTATCCAAGTTTATCACACGGTTTGTACAAACCATGCACCACCCATTCGCCTTCCCTTTATCCCCAAAAACACAAATAAATATCTCCAAACTCTCCCAAATTTTAACCTTATACTTTATACACATAAAAATCATAATGAAAGGATTATACACTAGAAACTGAGGGTGATAAATTACCCCCACCATTGGCCTTTATATCCTTGGAAAGTAGAAAACCATCATTTCCATGAAAGAGTTCCAGCCATTACTCTTTCATTTACTTCTCGTGTTCCTAAGTATCTTCATGAATCTGACCATGTTTCCATAAAACCCATACTAGACTGATGATTTTTTCATGAAATATTTTCTCTTTCTTATCCACAATTTGTACTAGGATATGTACTAATAAAGCATCTAGTTCTAGGTCAACGTGATCTCATCTAATCATATGGTCAGGATTAGGTTGATAGTTTTTCAACTATGATATATGGAACACATTACACACTACATTGAACCATAATGGTAATACCAACCTGTATTCAACCTCTCCAACTCATTCCAATATCTCAAAAGTGCATATGTATTGAGGAGAAAACTTTCCCTACTTTCCAAAAAAATCTATGACCAAGCCTTAGAGAAATCCTTAAGAACACAAGATCACCCACTGTGAATGACAACGGTCTTTAATGATGATCTGTATAAGATTTTTGATGACTATGATCTATCTATATTCAAAACCTGATCAACTTAATCGTCTACATTGTTTCTTGGATAAGTCTCAACCCTACTAGTGAATTCTCATGTGTTTCCTCCCAACATAGTGTAGAACTACAAGAAATACCATACAATGCTTCAAAATGATCCATGTGTATCAAGGCATGATAGCTATTATTATACGAGAACGCCACAAATGGAACATTCTCTTCCCATGAGCCACTAAAATTCATTACACAAGCTTGAATCATGTCTTCCAATGTTTTTATCATCCTTTCAGATTTCCCATCCTTTTGAGTATGATAATCCATGATCATAGTCATCTGAGTTCTAAGGGATTTATGTAAAGATTTCCAAAAAATGAGATGTGAACCTCAGATATCTATCTGAAACTATCAAAGCTGGTATGTCATGTATCTTTACCAATTATTGTATATATATTTTTGATATATCATCTACCATATGAGTTTCATGAATGGGGATGAAATGAGCTGACTTGGTGAGTCTATCCATTATCACCCATATGGCATCATGTTTCTGAACCATTCTTGGGATACCTATAACAAAATACATAGTTATCTACTCCCATTTAAACATAAGGATAGGAAAATACTGCAACATACCTACTATTCATTAATTCTCTTCCTTAACTTGCTAATAAGTTAATCACTTTGAAACAAACTCATCCACCTTTCTTTTCATACTGTTCCACCAGAACTGTACTTTCAAATATTTATACATTTTCTGTATTCCCAAATGAACAACCCATCTTGAATGGTGATAAGAAAGAAGAAGTTTCTCCTAACAATACATATGTACAACCATTTTATTCTTTAATGACAACACTGAACACTCATCCAACCTCCATATCTCAATGGTCTCCCTACCATTGAGTTTTGAACTAATTTTAACACATTCAGCATCGTATGTTTGTGTGTCATTTACTATCTTTATCAAATTTAAAACTACAAAAAATGAAAATAAAACTAAAACATCACCTAGATCCTCACATTTCACATTTATGTCAGCTATGACCAACATCAACTTCCACTCTTTTGAAGCTTCTTTTTCTAAATGATCATATGACTTTCTACTTAATGCAACAGCCATCGTATTGCCTTTCCCTAGTGTATACATCAAGAAAAAGTCAAACATTTGGAGATACTCCATCCATCTCCTTTTCCTAAGATTCAAATATCATTGTGATAAAATATGTTTCAATATCTTATGATCTATTAACATCATAAATTTCTCATCAAAGAGATAATGAAACAAAGTATTCAAGGTATGGACGAATGTAGCTAACTCCAAATCATGTGTAGGGTAATTCCTCTCATGCACTCTCAACTGCCTTGATCCATAAGCAACAACATAGTCTCCTTGCATGAGAACGCATCCCAACCCTAATCTCTAATCATCACAACACACCACATACCCCTATCCTAATTCCAAAAAAATCAAGATGGGTGTTGATGTAAGATGAAATTTTAACTCTTTGAAGGACTTGTGGCATTTCTCATCCCATTAGAATGGAACTTTCTTCTTTATCACAAGCTATCATAGGTGATTCTAGTCAAGAGAAGTCATGAAAAAATCCTTGGTAATAACCAACAAGACCAATAAAACTTTGTATCTCAAAAACATTCTTCAATGGTTGCTAAGATATAACTGCTTATATCTTTTATGGATAGGCAGAAACACCTTTTTCAGAAATTACATGGACAATAAATCATACTTTTTATATCCAAAAATCAAACTTAGATATTTTGAAATACAATGAATGATCTCTCAAGATTCCCAACACTGTCACCAGGTGTTGTTCGTGCTCATTCCTTGTCCTAGAATACACCAATATGTCATCCACAAACACCAGAAAAAAAAATAATCCAAATATCTCTGAAATATTTGATTCATCAATACCATAAAGACTTTTGGTTCATTTCTAAGACCCAAAGGCATTACCACATTTTCATAATGGCCATATCTCTTTTTGAATGATGTATTTGGAATATACTCCTTCCAAACTCGTAATTAGTGATATCATGGTTGCAAGTAAATTTTATAGAACCATTGAGCTCCCCTCAATTGATCAAATAGGTCATCACTATGTGGAAGTAGATATCTATTCTTTAATTTAGCTTGGTTAATCTTATGATAATCAACACAAAACCTTATAGTTTCATCTGCTTTATTTATGAACAAGATTGGTGCTTCCCATAGATATTTGATCAGCCAATTCTTTCCATATCTTCCAACTACACATTCAGCTCTATTAATTATATTAGTTCCATTCAATAATAGGTAAGTGAGATAGGACTGGTCCCTGGGAGGAGATCAATCATAAACTCCAATTCCCTTATGGGTGGAAACCCTGATAATCTTTTACTAAAAACATCTGTAAATTGATCTATGACTGCTAAAAAAATATTATAATTGATCTATTTCATCGACGCCAAAGTTAACACTGCCAATTGGTAAGTGATTTTTTCCACTACTGGTGCCATAAATTCCATTGCACCTATCTTTACAACCCTTTCTCCTCTGAAGAGATTATCAACTCCATCCTCAGTTGTGAAACTAATTTTTCTTCTATAACATTCGATATGAGCCTTCAATGTTTTCAACAAATCCATACCCAAGATTACATCATAGACATCTATCTCCAAAAATGATAAGTCCCATTTCAGTTCAACTTTATCAATAGTTATAGAACATTATCTACACATAATGGCTCATCATTCGATTTGACTAAGAGGATTTTGAAGTTTTATCACAAAAGGGATCATCTCAAGTTTTAAACATATAAAATAAACAACATGAGAAGAAATTAAGGAATGTGCTGTACCAGTATCAAACAACACTTTCATAAGGGTAGAATTCAAAAGAATTTTACCTCTCACTATAGATGGTCTAACCTGATCATATAGAATCATATGATCATATCCATATAATTACTTCATCACTACACTCTTATACTTTTTGACATGCTGAGATTTCCCTTTCTGAGGATTCATGGTATTTCTAGAATCACCATGGCTATCTCTATTATTCTAACTAGATTGATTCTGCTTTACTTACCCCATCGAAGAATATGACGATTGTGATACCTGAGAAGTGTCCTAAGCAATTGACCATAGAGAACTATGGCAATAACGCTTAAGATGTACCATATTGTTGTAATTATGAAATACCCATGGTGGTGTTGTACACTCTCACTTCATGTGGTCCAAGGAACCACATTGGAAACATCTCACCTTTGTCGTGGGTCTCGAAAGAATATTCACTAAGCCAGCTATTTGATTTGATTTCTACTCCCACCTTGGAAGTTGTTTCCCCTCTTCCACTTGATCCCAATATTAGATTTACCACAATTTCCCATGGGTATCATGATACTTCCTCCTATTATAGATCCTGATATGACTCATTTATCCACTATCACTCTATTCACCGTCTCTATATAGTTTGTAATACTAAGCACAACTATCTTCAAGCGAATCTCATATATCATCCCTGATTAAAAGACATGTTCCTTCAAAGTAACACTAGTATAAAATTTGGGTGTAAAGTTCACTAAATTCATGAATTTATCCTTATACTCATTGAAAGAGAAATTTTCCTACTTTAGGCTGAAGAAGTCTATTTTCCGTTGAATCTTGAACGTGTGTGGATATAATTATTTATTGAACAATTCCTCAAAATCCTCCCAACTAAGGACTTGATCTACTTGAGCCTACACCACTAGATCCCAAAAATTTCATGAAAGATCCTAGAACATATAATTTTCTATCTTGACATTCATATCTATGGGTGTGATGATTAAATCAAAGATATGATTCATCACATTTAGCCACACGTCAACCTTTTTTAGTTCAAAATCACCCTAGAAGATGGGTGGATTTTGTTTCTAGAACTGGACAGAATGGTCCAATTATATTTTTGTATCCATATGGTTCCTTGTATATATATCTTGAAATTCTTGGATAATAATTTGATCCAGTTCTTAGTTCACCTATGGATCAGTTGCAACACACGTATCGGATGCTCCTCAAAGGACGCATCTATATCAAGATCAACCTCATACACATTGATTACATGACAAGGGTCGAGTTGATACTGCTGAAGTTTTTATACATGGAAAACATCATGCATAGCATTGTATCTATGAGGAAGAGCCAATTGGTATGACACTGGCTCAATTATCTCCACTATCTCAAAAGGTCCCACAAACCTGGGCACCAACTTGCCCTACCTCAATATCCTATGGTGACCCAACCTAGGTGAAACCCAAAGTAATACACAATAACCCTCTGTAAACTCTAGGGGTCATCTCCGTCTATCATAATATGACTTCTATCTACTCTAATCTATAGACATACATTTTTAAATCAACTGTACCTGCTATGATGTCTCCTACACGTGACTCGGTCCCAACAAGTTTGACCCACCAGCCTCCATCCAACATAGTGGTGATCTTCATGGCCTACCATAAAGAGCCTCGTATGGTTCCATATGTATATTTTATTAATAACTGTTGTAATAGGATAACACCACTAAATCCTGGTTCTTTTCCCAAGATCCACTAAAGTCAATCACACATGCTCGTAGCATATCCTCAAGCACATGTACTGTACATTATGACTACCCATCTGTTTGTGGGTGGAAATCCAAAATCAATAAAACCTATGTACCAAGCACTTTCTACAATCCCTTCCAGAATAATGAAGTAAAGATTGAATCATGATCTAAAACAATAGTCTATGGAACTCTATGCAGATGGACTATCACCCGAATGTATATTTCTCCCAACTATTCTACTATAAAGGTTTCCCTTGTATGCAAGAAACGTTCTACCTTTTTCAGTTGATCCACAATGAACTAAATATGGTCATTCTTCCTAATCATATTTTGAAGACCCACCACAAGGCCCATGGTTATTTCGTCCCCCTTCCATTCTAGGATGGGCAACGACTTTAGCAAACCTCTATGTCGTTGATGCTCTACCTTCACCTACTGACAACTGAAGAATCAAGTCACAAAACTTTCTATCTCATTTTTCATTTCTAGACACCAAAATTGGCATCCTAGGTCATGGTACATTTTTTTCAATCCTAGATGTACTTACCACTTTGAGGCATGAAATTCCCACATGACCTCTTCTCGTATGCTTATAGGTTACACAAATTGATTCTTAACATAGATGATCTCATCCTCATATATAAACCAGTCTGAAGATGTCTCCACACCTTCAAATATTTCGCTCAATGATAAGCACTCTGGATCCTCATACTATCTATCCATGATCCATCTCAAAATTGTAGACTCTACTACAAATAAAACCATATTCATCTGCTCCTGACTCTCCTAACCCACCACATGCATTTTAGCCAACAAAGTCACCATATTCCACTCTACACTCAACTCTTATACCATCTGAGTCTAAGTTTTCTTTCTTATGGAATCAAACACACTATTTCCATTAACAGGCATATATTCCAATTCAAAATCAAAATAATGCATATACTCAAACCATATCTGCTTCCGAAGATTCAAATCATGCTGTGAAAATATATACTTCAAGATCTTGTGATCTTTATAGACTAAAATTTTCTACCAAAATATAGAATCGCCAACACTTAATAGCATAAACCAATGCTACTAAATCGAGGTTATGTGTAGGTTAATTCCATTCATGAGGCCTCAACTTCTAAGACCCATATGCCACAACTCAATCTCCCTACATCAACACAGCTCCAAATCTAATCCCAGAAGTGTCACAATAAATTGTATACTCCTCACCTGACTTGGGTAGGATCAAAATTGGTGTTGATGTTAATCACTTCTTCAACTCCTAAAAATATATCCCATAATCCTCTGACCATTCCAACTTAACTCCCTTTTTGGTCAAACCTTAAAGCAGTGCTTCCAAATGGAAAAATTCTTGAATAAATCTCTTGTAATATCCAACTAATATCGAAAAGCTTCAGATATCAAAAACATTCTTGGCATGATCCCACAAAACCATTTCATAAAACTTATCTTGGTCTACTAACACACCTTAATCTGATATGATGTTCCTTATAAGTGTACCTGGTCAATCCAAAATTGACACTTAGATAGCTTAGAATATAACTAAATCACTCTCAGTGTACCTTGGATGATGTCAAGATGTGGGACATGATTGCCATGAGTCTTAGAGTACACTAAGATGTCATCCAAAAACACCACCACAAACTAATCTAGATACGGATGAAATATCATGTTCATCAAATCCATAAACAATGTTGGTCCATTTGTAAAACCAAACGGCATTACAAAAAACTCATAAAGGCCATACCTTCTTCTGAAAGTAGTACCTGCTATGTCATAAGTTTATACTCTCAACTGATGATACCCTGATCTCAAATAAATATTTCATAACATGAAAACTCTCTTCAATTGATCAAATAGATCATAAATATACATAATAGGATATCGTTTCTTCACATTAATTTTGTTTAACTTCCAATAATTTACACATAAGCATAAACTCCCATCATCAATCTTTGCAAACAAAATAGTTGATCCCCAATGTGATGTACTTGGATGTATAAATACCTTATCCTCCAAATCCTCCAACTAAGTCTTAATCTATTGAAGCTAAGGAGGTTCCATTATGTATGGTGGAATAGATACTAGCTCATCCCTTGACATGAGATCAATAGTTAATTCCACATCTCTCTCTGTTGGTATCCCTACTAATTCTTTAGGAAAGACATCTTGAAACAGTTCTGCTACTGGTGGAAGGATATATTGACTATCACCCCCATTATCCAACAAAAGTATAGAAACTTTGGTTGTAAGATCTCTTAGTTGATGAGTAATTTTCCATTCTTGACATGCCTAGATATCACACTCTCTACGATGAATATAAAGGTCACCCTTAGGAGACACAAATCTCACTCTCCTATGGTAACAGTCGATATGGGCTCGTTATGCAACTAACCAGTCCATACCCATAATCAAGTCAAATCCCATTATATCAAGAACATATAGATCCCATAGGAAATGATATTACCCAATATCTAGTGAACATCCCTTGCATAGATAAATATCTCTAGACCTCACTCCCAATGGTGTATCTATAGTCATAACCCCACTCACAAACTCCACTGTGAGGCTCAAACCCTCAACAAATTTTGCAGATATAAAGGAATGAGAGGCACCAGTATCAAACAAGAAACTAGCTAAAGTAGAATTTACTGGAATAGTACCTCTCATTATCGATAGTCCAGCCTCACTATCCACAAGTGTAGGTTGTACTACATGTAAATCTGATGCCCCTATTCCCTGTGATGCTCTCTAACTCCCCTGAGTATCACCACTCTACTGATGTGGGTGATCTATCCCAAAAGCACCAAATCCACTACCTCTACCACCATATTTAGTAGAACTCCAACTTCAAGCCCAATTTGGTTTAGAATATCTTTTTCCCATACTCTGACTCTGCCCAACTTATCCTTCAGTACTGGTCTGTCACTGTGACCTGTATAATTTCTATAGATGTCTAATCTTGCCACAAGATTGACACTCTACTGGTGGTTGGAAATAATGTCAATGATAGTGTCATGACCTACCACACTAATGGAAGATCACCCCAGTAAGGTCCTATCTAACCGAACCTCTTGTCTGCGTACTCTACTTCCCACTTCCTTGGATAAAGTTGTCATAACGATGCTTCCTGCTCTCAGAAGTTGCACCTCTTGATCGTCCAATAGAAACTACCTGTCTAGTACTAGAATCCTTTCTCATGTTCCCTTAAACTATGAGTTCCTAATACACCACTTATATAAAATTATTTAACTTGAATATATTTACCTAGGTCTTAATCTCTCACTTAAGTCCATATTGAAAATATTTCATCGTAGCTACTTCATATCCTTCTAACGTTAGAGAAAAGAGTTTCATATCTATGTAGCATCTAGCATAGTCTATCATTAACATGTTCCCCTATGTTAGATGAATGAACTCATCATCTTTATCTTGTATTAGTGTCCCTGGATAAAAGTGTTCCAAGAACCTCTCAACAAGTCCTTCCATAACATACTGTCAATTTGTCATGTTCATGCTAGAATGTCCCATCAATGCTTCTCTAATCCTCAAAGCATATAAGCTGCCAAATTGACCATTCTCTCAGCTAGAGTCTACAAATAGTCAAGTATTGTCTCTATAGACTCAACCCTGAATTAATTTCTCTCAAGTCCACCCTCTCTAGTAAAATTCAAATGGTGCTACAACTGAAATTCCCTAGTCAACTCAGACATACTTTTCACAACTGGCCCTGGGTCTCTTCCCATGAATTCATGAAGCAATCTAAGTTCCCTAAAAACTTATCACATTCATCTTTATTTGGCATGATCGGTGCCTCAAGTTCCCTAACTGGAAAAACATTCCTAGGAACACCCCTTGGTCATCCCCTCAATAATCATTGTGGAGGCATACTCTCTACAAATCCCAATACACATCTCAGGTCTCATAACACATCTTTATAACATTTACATAAGAGGAAATAATCACAACAATCCTTTTTCCCCACCTCACTACGCGATCAAAACTAAGGCGGTATCACTACCCCTTACTATCATACTCCTAGGTTTTGGTTACCAAGGTAAACACACTATCATAATCAAGTTTCTCATTTAGACACCCATTTATTATAATTTTCATCATTTTTCAATCCTAATCAATTCATGTTTCAACACCGTTTTTCATTTTAATCTCACAAAGAGAAAAATAGTTCAAGTTCAACAACCTACCCATAACCTGTTTTCCCATGCATGCCTAAAATGATGCATGTCACAATAACCCTGTGTACCTAGAATGATTTAAACAGACTCAACTCTCATACCATTCTGGGCCATGAATAAATACTCAAAAATTATCAGAAAAAATAATCATTTAACACCATAAGTGTGTCACCCAAGGTGAAATAACATTCAACTATAACAGCAAACAACAATAAAAACAATCCCACCTTGAGTACTTGGGTTTTTCCTCATACATGGATTTGAAACTCCCATGCATGAGCTCATTACCAAGCCCCAACTCTTCCTAGTCTCCTACCTACCTTTCTCAAAATATTAATACAAAATAATAAGAAAGAAAAATGTACCTATGATACCACATTGTAACATCTTGACCTAGGTTCCACGCAATGGTTCCCCTAGCCGGTTCTCCACATGACCTCAAGCATACATCCTCGTACTCTAGAGGTTATCGACTAGTAGAGAGGGTCTGGTAAGTCATTCATGGGGAGACTATAACCTCATTTATCAAAGTCAAATGCCAGAGAAAATAAATAAACAAAATAGGAATCATATATATAATGAGAAAAATACTCCGGTTATAAGATAATAAAACAGGAAAGTAATACTCAACTGAAAGGGAAAACCTTATATTCCAATATAAGTTTCAAGTGTCAAATATGAAAATGAAAATAAAGACACTAAGACTCCCTAATAATGTCCCAAAACATGTATGGTTCCCTCCTCCGCGATCTATCCCCAATCCGCTACCTATCCCAAGGACTTTTCTCTTATACAGTCGTACAAAAATATAATCTATTTAGGTACTGATCAGGCATCCCAAATAGGGTGTGAGTATAAATTAGTAGGTCATCACCAATGATGTCTAAAACAATTCCAGTCAAAATAGAGTTCATACAGTTCTATAAGAAAAGTAAAATGCATAAATAACTAGTTATTACATTATCATTTATTCTTATCTAACTACATTAAATCCAGGGTTCCCAAGGATACTCATTCCTCAATACTAACTTCATCTAGTACCAAATCTCGAAGTGTTCCATAGGTAATACCATATCTTAATACATAATTCATGTAGAAGATCAAAGTATTCAAGGTGCTATGATATCTCATTACCTGATTCAACTCATACCAAAGTTGAATATTCTCATGTGAGGCCATAACTCAGAGTACCATTATTTCAATTCTTTAATTTCATATTTATAATCCACTTTTCCAATGTTACCAATATCACAAACATAAGTAGATGACCATGTTATCATTCTTAATCCTAAATAGAATGACCATTTTCTCATTCCCATTATTCATAAGTATAATGACCATGTTTATAACACCCCATACTTTACATACATGGATATTACTTCAAAGTTGAAGAATATTCATTACAAAATATAACGAAGCCACAAAAGGACCATATAGGTATATTGTGTTTAGAAACTGGAGAATATAAACAACTGGTTCATAAGTAACCTTGATTTTCTTCCACTCATTTCATCATAACCAGACCCATTTTTTATATATCTTACTTAATAACCTTCATCATGACCTGGGGAAAAGAAATATATGAAAGGGTGACCTCAGATGATCAGTAAGGTTAAAAAGGGAAATATAAATTATATCATAAATAAAATACATAAGAACATATCATTTTATAATCTAATCTTGTATATGAAAGATTGTGATATCATGCCATGGGATAAATCATAAAAGTTCGTAAGAATCAATGAACATAATCCCAAAAGTCATAACATAAGACATGAAGTTGTTTGGCATACACATAATCATATAAAATCATTTCATATTAGGCGAGGAACATTCCAAAGACCATCATAGCGGACAAAGTCCAATACTTAACCAAGTTAACTCCTCGTTACATCCCTGTATTACTGAACCGAGATCATTTCTCATTCAATCCATGTATATATCATGAGATATAAATGTTTACCCAATGCATTGGAGGGAGATATAGGTCATACTCATCACATAATGAAATAATTCTTACTTGTTTCACAAAAACATAAATCATTCATCATAGCATAACCCAAGTAATAAAATGGGTTTCTTAAACATCATTCCATCATAATCCATATAAAACAAATGGATTTCATAAATAGCATTCCATAAAATAAAAAACCTCAGTAATAATAGGGATAGAAACATAACCCTATTAAATAATTTCATCTTAGATGGAAAATAATTTTGATAAAACACCTGATATTAATTCTTGAGGAAAATATCCTTTCTTGTTCAAAAACATTTTCTTTTCTAAAAATGTCACTCAATTTAAAAAGAAAAAAAATAATTAGAAAATAAACATAAAACCGTGTAGAGGAAACATCATGGAAATAAGAAATTATGAAGACATAAAAATATATTCATGTCATATAATTTAAAAAAACATTCTCCACGTACTTTTACCAGAAAAGTCAAAAAGTACCTCATATCGAATAATGAAAAAATATTCCTTTCATACTATTTAGTAAAAAATAACCAATGGGTAAAATTGACATTAAAATTTTTCAGAATAATAGAAATAGTATTATATATTTAGAGAACATTTATGTAGATGATAAATATGCCTCAGTAAATACTTACGAATAAACAATCTCGGATAATAATAATATAGAAAAATCATCCCTTACCTTAGGTCAGATATCCTTTGAATGTATTTGAAACTCCTGTATAATCATTTAAATAATTTCATTGAATTATTAAATAATCATACTCATTTTTATGATATCATATATGATCATATTATCATCCATTTATTAATAACATTTCATTGTTATTCATTATTTTAATATTAACTACTTTAGGTTCTTATGCATATTTTTCCAAATAAGTACTTATTATCCTTATTAGGTCATATTTATATCATTAAAAAATGATATTAAAATAATATATACCATATTTATTCATTTTTTACATTTATATTATCATGATTTAATGAATATCATCTAGAATGAATCACGTCACATCGTGGAGACGGTAGGTCGTACGTATGCACGAGCGACGATATCATTCCCATATTTCATGAATGGTATTGAATTGGATAGTGTATAATATTTCAGAATTAATATCATGTTAAAATAATCATATATAGTTATTATTTACATCATTATACCCATCCAAGTAATGTGGTGGTGAAAAAAATATCACACCGCGGTGTAGAGACGGTAAGTTGTACATACACAGTCGTGGTGATTTCATTTTTCAAAGGATAGATAGAAGTTTGAATATGGTTGTTTCATAATTATAACAACATCTTAGTATATAATTTATAATAATTTATTAATTATATTTAAACAACTAATGAATATGAAGTAGAATAAGAAATAAGTTTGAATGAATCGGTAGAGGAGATTACCACTTCTTTGACGTGCTTCCTCTAAATCTCTTCTTAGAGCACTAGAGTTGGCCTTTTAAGAATACCGGAACTTATAGAATGTTACTAGGAAAGTTTATAAGAGAAAATTATAGGGAATTGATTATATTTAAGGATCAAAGTGAAGTAAAGGGGTAAGGGAGGAATTTCCTTTTATAATTGAGGTGAGGGGCACTTTTGGGATCTCCAAAAATATTAATTTATAATAAAATAAAACCCTACCCAAAAACCTCCAAAATGTCCCAATTTAGAAGATGAGATGAGATAGGGTTTTAATATCATAAAAAAATAAATTTTAGATAAGTTTTTATGTCAATGTAAACAATAAATTTTAAAAATGATTTATTATTTTTTTAATAATTTAATAATACATTATTTTGATAAACAATCAATACTGTCAATTTTGACAGTATTATATTCATTGATTTTTAAAAATATTAATATAACGATTTAACTTATAAAAAAATATTTTATTATATTCATAAGAGGTCAAGGTAATATAAATAAATTAGTTGGACATATTAATTAAACAAAATTACATTTATTTTAATTTTTTTAATAACATTTACTTAATATCTTCATTAATAAAATAATTACTACATCACTTTTGTGTAATTATTTAGTATACTTATTTGTTGAATAAAAATTAAAAAAAATATTATTAAGAATATAAATCTAATATATTTTATAAAAATATAATTAGTTTAATTTATCTTCTTGAAAATCTAACATTTAAAGTATTATACTTTTTAAATTATGAATGTGAAAACTTTAACATCACTTTAAATAAAATAATATAAATGCCACAGTCTCTTCTATAAGGCATAAAATGATCACTAAATCAGCCCTTGGATGGTTATGGTAGATATATACTTATGAAATTATATTTTTCAAGTGTTTGGGTCCTTTGATGGTTATTAATATTTTAATAATATTTGTTTCATTGATTTCTCATTAATTAATTAATTTTTACATCACCAAAGTATATGTCTTTAAGGTAATTATTTATTTTTCGAAAAATAAAAAAAATTACCATGATAAAGAAAGGAAATTAGATTTCAAATGAGTATTTATAATCAAATTTATCTTCTGTATAACCATATATAAAAAATTATTTAGTTATTAATATTTGAGTGAGAAGTATTTATCTTTTCTTTAAATAAAATACATTAAATGTCCTAATATCATCCAAGTGACTTCCAAAGGACACCATTTCGACCCAATGATGATTTAGGTCGAAAAAAACTCATCCAATGATATTAAAACAAGTGTTAGGGTAATTTTATAATAGTATTCAAACCCTTAATTACTTGTTTTACCCTTTTACCGTATTAATAAAAATTACCAAAGTTACTATTCATAATACCCAAAAATAAAACAAATCTATTTACATAATTTGGACCTAATGATTAAAAATATGGAATCCATTTTTCAAAATTCAAAACACATAAGTTTCAGTAATTAATTTAAAATTAATCTCGTTGTCTGAAATAGAGAATGAGTTTTAAAATTTAAAACATTGGAAAATATTGAAATGTTTTTACATCTGAATTCAATGTAAAATTATTTCTAATTATATAAATTATATTGAATGAAAAAATATATTATATTTATAATTTAAAACCATTAAATATTATAATTAACCATACAAATTATTTCAATGAAAAAAGTTGTTTTCAATTAAAATTTATTGTATTTTACTATTCATCTAAATTTGAAAGTTAACAGAAAAATATTAAATTTTAATACAAAGTAAATTTTTATATCCCAATTCCAAAGAACATGTTTGTAATATAAAAATTATTAATGTGTCAAAATATTAATTTGAAAGGTATTTTCCCTTAAAAGGTAGAAAATTGCCCTTTTTAAAATATAGATTTTTATACATAAAATTGGGTTTATTCAAAACCTATAACAAAAATATCTATTGATTAGATATCATATATATTTCATTAATTTAATTTACTAATATTAATTCACTCAATTTTTTAATGCAAAAAAAATACAAATATATAATTTATTTATATTTTTTTCATAAATAATTAGTATCGAATGACTTCACCATACATTTTCATAAATTAGTTATATTTATTCTTGCAAACCTAACGACTAAGTTAAAATGGTCGTTTTATACTAAGGGCATCTCCCGCTTTTTTTAAACTCACGATTGTGTGCAATGAAAGATATTGAAGAATTAAAATTATTTAGAGAAAATATTTCATAAAAACAACCAGGTGTTACATTCTACCCCCTTAAACTAAATATATCCCTAAAAAATTTTCACTTGGATAAAAATATATGAGGATATCTCTCCCTCGTCACATCCTCAAGTTACCACATAGCTTCCTCAAATTGGTGGTTCCTCCACAAAATTTTAACCAAATGAGTGGTCTTGTTTCGTAGAAAATTTTCAATATGATCAAGAATATCTATTGGTTGTTCTACATAAGAAAGATCATTTTCCATAGGTATGACTACTAAGTTTAGCAGATGTGACAAATCAGGTATATACTTTCTCAGGATAGAAACATGGAACACATCATGAACTTGAGAAAGATTTGATGGAAGTGCTAATCAATAAGCTATCTTCCCAACACAATCCAAAACTTCAAAAGGAATGATATACCTAGGGATCAGATTTCACTTATTTCCAAATATTATTACTCTTTTCGATGGATATATTCGTAGAAACACACTATCACCCACTTCAAACTCTTAGTATTTTCTTCAGTTTTCAGCAGAACTTTTTTTCGACTCTGAGATGCTCTTATGTGTTGTTGAATAGATCTGACCTTTTATATCATTTCATTGATAAGATTAGGTCCTAGAATCTTTCTTTCCCCAACTTCATCCTAGAAAGTTGGAGTTTTGAACTTATTTCCATAGAGTGATTCATAAGGATCCATATGAATTCTAGAGTAAAACTTATTATTGTAATAAAATTCCACCAAAGGTAGGTGTTGATCCTAACAACCATTGAAATCCATAAAGCAAGCTCTCAACATGTCTTCTAGAGTTTGAATTTTCCTCTCAAATAGAATATCTGTCTGAGGATGATAAGAAATGATGCAACTTAACTCAGTATCCAGAGCCTATTGAAGACTTCTCCAGAACTTCAAGGTAAACCTTGGATCCTGATCAGATATAATGGAAAGTAAGAATCCATACAATCTTACCACTTCCTTTACATATATCCTAGAAATATGGTCAAGAGAAAATCCTATCAAATAGTAATGAAGTGTGCCGACTTAGTAAGGTGATCAACTATAACCCATACAGAATTATGGATTTTAGTTTTTTTGGGAAGTCTGACGACAAAGTTCATAGTGATGTTTTCCCATTTCCATTTTGGTATGGGTGATGGTTGTTACATACCCTTAGACTTCTATCTCTCATCCTTAACTTTCTGACAAACCAAGAACCGAGAGACATATTCGGTGGCATCTCCTTTCATGACACCCCACCAGAAATACTCTTTTGAGTCCATGTACATATTCGTGCTTCCAGGGTGAATAGAGAATGAAGAAATATGAGCCTTATCTAATATCTCATTCTTTAATTCTGGTATGGGAGGAATACAAACCCGATTCTTGAACCTTATTATTCCATCACAATCAAGGTTGAATTCAGGAACATTTCTCAACTTCTTTTGTATCCCTACATCTTCCATATATGCCTCCTTAATATTCAATTGTATATATAGTTGAACATTTATTTGAGAAAGATAATATTTCTCCCCTTCCTTTAAAATTTCAAGATCCATCCTTTACAAATCCATAAATATTGGATCATTTGTGATTCTCATCATGGATAGGATAGAATGGTCCTTTTGACTCAAAGCAGCTACCACCTTGTTCACTTTCCCATTGTGGTAATGTATTGAGTAGTCATAATATTTAATCAAATCGAACCATATTTTTTTACACATATTCATATACTTTTGTGTGAAAATATACTTTAAACTTTTATGATTAGTATATATATCACACCTTTCACCATAAAAATAATGCCTCTATATCTTTAGTGAAAAGATTACCGTGGCTAACTCTAAATCATGAGTTGGGTAATTTTTCTCATGGATTTTCAATTATCGTGAGGCATAAGCTATCACTATATCATTTTTTATGAGGACACAACCCATCCCATTTTTGGATGCATCACTGTAGATCACAGACCTTTCTCCACTACAAGGAAGTGTGAGCACATGTTCACTGGTTAACCTTATTTTTATCTCTTTGAAATTATCTTCAAATTCCTCTTCCCACATGAACTTAACTCTTTTTTGAGTCAACTTGGTGAGTATATTAGATAATTGTGAAAAATATTCCACAAAATGTTGATAATATTCAGCCAAACCAAGAAAACTTCATATCTCAGTTACTGTTTTTGGTCATGACCAACTTTCAAAAACTTTTGTTTTTGCTGGATCCATAGATATAACCTCTTTTGTGATTATATAACCCAAAAATAAAACTTTCTAAATCCAAAATTCACAATTGGTAAATTTTTCATAAATCTTATCCTTTATTAGTGTCTTTAGTACAATTCTAAAGTGATCTTCATTCTCTTCATTGCTCTTTGAATAGATAATAATATCGTCTATAGATATTACCAAAAACTGATCAATATAGTTTTTAAAAACACTATTCATTATATCTATGAAGATAGCAGGGGAATTTATAAGACCAAAAGTCATCACTATAAATTCATAGTGTCTATACCTAGTACAGAATGTTGTCTTTGGTATATCCTCCTTCTTGACCCTTAATTGATGATATCCTGAATGAAGATAAATCTTGGAAAAGTATTGAGCTCTGAGTAGTTGGTCGAATAAGGCATCAATACGGGGAAGAGGATATTTTTTCTTGATAGTAATCTTGTTAAGTTCTCGATAATAAATGCAGAGTATTGTTGATCCATATTTCTTCTTAGCAAACAGAATAGGTTCTCTCCAAGGTGATGCACTAGGGCATAGGAAATACCTTATCAAGATTCTCTTAGATTTGCTTCCTCAATTCATGTAACTCAATTGGGTCCATTCTATAAGGTGTCTTTGAAATAGGAATAGCACCTGGTATTAGTTATATTGAAAAATAAACCTCATTATTAGGTGGAAGACCTGGTAATTTTTCTAAGGCCAACGAGCCCGTACCCGATTGGTAAGGGCTCCTGCTTGGCATCTAAGAGACCCAGGTTCAAAACCGGGTGGAGGTGAATTTCTGGGTACTATAGCAGTACCGTAGTAGTTATTGTAGTATTCACTATAGCAGTTATTGTTCGTTACCAAATCATCTGAAACTATTCACCCGATTTGGGCCGTCGGGCCACCGGTTTGGGCATACGGGTCTCAAGGGCCTTCGAGTAATCAAAGGTCTTCGGGCCATAAGGCCTTCAGGCCACAGAGACCATGGAGTACCCCAGTTCACAAAGAACAGGCCCCAGAATAGGATTAGAGCAATAAGAGTAGCAGCCACCTGAAGCAGAGCTAACCAGATTGGAAGAATGAGAGGGTATAACAGCTTCCATTGGGACCAGGCATCGTGCATCTTTGTATGGGGCAATGCTAGCCGGTCAGCAATGAAAGGTGGGGAACTATGTGATCAATGAAGTAGAATCTGGGGATGGGTAGTTCTAGTGGGTTGGGCCTATGGGTCATGTAATGGTCATTGTTTTCCTCTGGGCCTTCGGGTCATGTATTGCGGGTCAGTCAGGCCTTGTGCCTTGGGCCTACAGGTCATGTACAGGTTCCCCTTCAACCCTTAAAAGGGGGATTATCCATAATTAAATAAAAATAAGGCCTTTGGGACATTCGGGGTGGTATATTTTCTGAGAAGACATCATCAAAATCCCATACAATGGGTGTATTGTTAATTGTGAGTTTCTCCCCAAACATTTGATATAAATAACCTTTATTTGTAGTAATCAAGACCCATAGGATGGAATAAATTTCTACTGGAAGGTTATATTCATCCTTTCACCAATAGATGATTATAGATTGATTCGTAATATGAAATGTAACTTCCCTTACTTTGAAATTGATATGAACTCCATATAGAAAAATACAATCCATTCTAAGAATCACATCAAATTCCACTATTTAAAGGATCACAAAATTTGCAAGAAGCAGTTTCCCACAAACTTCAACTAGAGAAGAATTATAAACTTTTGATGTGACTATTGTGTCATTAGAAGTTGTCATAGCTTACTCAACATCTAATTGTTGAGTTAATATGGTGATACCCTTAGAAAATTATTCATAAATAAAAGAGTGGGTGGATCTAGAATAAAATAAAAAAAATTCTACTTTAGATTGAATGGTATGTGTACCTTCCACCACTTCATTATCATACCCCACATCGTCGATAATGATCATAGGTGACTTGCCTTTGTATTTGGACTTAAGAGTTTTCTAACATCGATCATCATCAATAACCCTTGGATTAGGGCATTGATTGGAATAATGACACATTTCCTTGAACTTGTAACATTTAATTATAGGAGGTGCATTATATGTATCATTTTCTCTAATCACATCATTAAACATCTTTTTACCATCACTTAAGCATTAAACTACCCGATGACCTAATTTTCCATATTTAAAACATTTACTAGTCCCTTTAAGAGAATTCCCTCCATGTTTCTTTCCACAATTTGAACATAAGGTAAAACTCATATTCTTTTATATGTGGTCTTTATATTTTCCTTTGAATTATATTTTTCTCTTCTTATCAAACCCATAGGACTGATGAGTTACTCTAATATCCATCTGAACCTTGAGAGCACATCAAACGATTTCTTCATAGTTATTTAAGTCCCTTATGGATAATTCCCTTTGGAGACTTGGTTTTAATACACTAATGAATCAATAAATTTTACTCTTAGGTTGGATAATAATTCTGAAATCATACCTTCCCAGTCTTATAAAAGCTTCTTCGTTGGTACTAATAGATTCATCATCCTTTCACTGCTATAAAAATGACCTATACCCATGGTTCAAAACCATGGGTATAGCCTATACCCATGGTTTTGGGAACCGTGGGAAGTCGAGGTATTAGGATAGCTCTACAACCTATACCCATAGTTTTTCAAACCGTACGTATAGGTTTTTTTCCACCATGTCATGGACTTATACCCACAGTTTTAGACCTGTCATTAAAAATATCACCAAATCACCTATACCCATGGTTCTATAACCATGGGTATAAAATATCAGAAAAATGAAGGAAAAAATATCTTAAACATGCCCATTGAGAATCGTTCGCATGACCTGCACCTCAAACACTGAGGGCCTCACCAACTTGGCCACTTCACTTTCATATATATATATATATACATCTGCAAATACATATTAATATACACAATCCATATTAGAAAAAAATCATCAGGCGAGGGTCGATCCTATAACCTTCTCCTCTAAATTCCACCAGCTCACCAACCCATCTACATCGCATTTGATTATATGTATCTATATTTTCATAATTATATTAATTCCAACCTCCTATATAGAAAAAAAAAATATGCAGTGTGTTTCAAACCCGTGCCATTACGCAACTTCTAAAGTTCACTGCCACTACCTCGATTACATTTATCTTTACATGTAAATATATATTAATTTATATATATATATTTATAAAACATGGTATAAATAAAATATAACCCAGGAGTTTCAAAGATGGGTCTGTACTCCACAGCTGAAGCAACTTACCAGTCCAACGATTTCATTTATGATTACATATACATATATTATCTTATATTTTTTATGAACTAAAAAAAAAGGAAACCTATACCAATGGTTTAGTAGAACCATGGGTATAGGTCACATCTATACCCATGGTGTTCATAAACCATGGGTATAGTCTTATATACTAAAGGCTATACCCACGGTTCTTGAAAACTATGGGTATAGATGTCACCTATACCCACGGTTCAATGTAAACTATGGGTATAGGCTTATATATCAAAGGATATACCCATGGTTCATGAAAACCATGGGTATATATGCCACATATACCCATGGTTCAATGTTAACTATGGGTATAGGTTTTCCCACGGCATTCCCGCACAATTTTTTGTCTTCCCACACTTACGTGGGTACCCTATACCCACAGTTTAGCAAGAACCATGGGTATAGGTTAGAAAATTTCACCTATACCCACAGTTCATAAAAACCGTGGTCATAGGTTAGTCTATTCCCACGGTTTTTGGGAAAATTGTGGGTATAGAACCATTTTTTGGAAGTGTTTTGCTTAAGTTCAAGTAACTACTTATCCATCTTTGTTCGAAGAATATGAGGAAAGTACTTATTTAAAAATAAGTTCTTGAACTCATCCCAGTCCATGGATTAAATTTAATCACTTCGCCTTGTATTCTTGATAAGGTTACACCATTGATCAGCTACACCTTCCAAATGATAGACTACAAAGATGAATTTATCATTTTATTAACATTGGAGAACTAAAAATATCTTTTTAGTGGTACTGATCTATTTTTCAGACACTAATGGATCAAAAGACTCACTGGATGAAGGTGGACACTACCTCATGAAGGACTCAATAGAATTTTTTTCCCTCCTTTTCTCATTTGGAATCCCTGCCTGATTCATATCTTGAGAAAGTTGTGTGAGATTAGCTATAATATTTTTCATTCCATCTCCCATAACATTTGGTTGTACATGAGGATAATAATTTCATTTCCCGTTTCATTTGGAATTAATGTGGTTCCTTCAAGTTCCATCCATTGACTAAAACCAAGAAGCATAGTGTGAGAATGACTAATCATAATGTAAAAGCCACATAATAAAGAATAAAAGTTCAATTTTAGACACTTTATGTTTTATCCTAGGTTATTCATGGTAATTTCTAAAACACTAGGATTGTAACCTATACTTCTACATATCCTTAGGGTTCTTACTAAGGTTTTATCATCCTAGTTTCTAAAGGTTAAATATACCTTTCCTATGATACCAAATATAATTCCCCATATTTTACATACATTGATATTACTTCAAAGTTGAAGAATATTCATTACAAAATATAACAACTCCATAAAATTTCCATATAGGTATAGTGTCTTTATAAATTGGGAAACATAAACAACTGGTTCATAAGACATCTTCATTGTCTCCCACTCATTTCATCATAACCAGACCCCTTTTTTACATATCATACTTAATATCATTCTTCACGACCTAGGTAAAAGAAACATATTAAAGGGTGGTATCATATTCCCACTAAGGTTAAATAAGGCAAATATCATTCATATCATAAACATAAGTCATAAGAACATAATATTTTAAAATATTATGTTGTATATGAAAGATCATGACATCATGCCATGGGATAAATCATAAAAGTTCATAAGAATCAATGAACATAATTCCAAAATTCATAACATAAGATAGGAAGTTTTGTGGCATACAAATAAGTATATAAAATCATTTCATATTAGTCGAGTATCATTTTCAATACCATCATAGTAGATAAAGTCCATTCCTGAACTAAATTCACTCCTCGTTTTAGTCCTGTATTACTAAACCAAGATCATTCTATGTTCTATCCATGTCTATATCATGAGATATAAATCCTTATCCAATGCATTTATGGTAGATATATGTCACTCCCATCACATAATGAAATCATTCTTACATGTTCCACAAAAACATAAATCATTCATCATAGCATAACCCAAGGAATAAAATAGTTTTCCTAAACTTTATTCCATCATAATCCATATAAAAAATGGATTTTAAAAATATAATTCCATAATAAACACAATCAAACCATGTTAATAATAGGTATAGAAACATAACCCTATTAAATAATGTCATCTTATATGGAAAATAAGTTTGATAAAACACTAGATATTAATTCTTAAGTAAAATATCCTTTCTTCTTAAAAAATGTTTTCTTTTCTCAAAATGTCACACAATTTAAAAAGAAAATAATTTATTTGAAAAAAAAAACTTGAAATTGTGTTGAGGAAGCTTCATGTAAATAAGGTGGTATAAATATGTAAAAATCCATTCAAGTTTTATAAGTTAAAAAAACATTCTTCTCGTAATTTTTCCCGAAAACTCAAAAAGTACCTTGTATCAAATAACAACAAAACATTCCTTTCATAATACTTAATAAAAATTCACCAATGGGTAAAATTTAGTTTTTATAATTATAAAATAATATAAATATTATTACATATTTAGGGAACATTGATGTGGATGATAAATATACCCCAGTAAATACTTACGAATAAACAACCCTAGATAATAATGAGATTGAAAAATTATCCCTTACATTAGGTTTGATATCATTTGTATGTATTTGAACCTACTGTATAATGATTTAAATAATTTCATTGAATTATTAAATAATCATAGTCATTTTTATGATATCATATATGATTATATTATCATTCGTTTGTTAATAACATTTCACTGTTACTCATTATTCATATATTAAATACTTTATGTTCTTATGCTTGTTTTGTCAAACAAGTTTTGGTTATCTATCTTAGGTCATAGTTATATCATTAAAAAATTATATTAACATAATATATACCATATTTATTCATTATTTACATTTATATAATCAATTTTTAATGAAGATCATGTAGAATGAATCACATAGCATTGTGGAGACGGTAGGTTGTACGTACGCACGAGTGATGATATCATTCCCATATTTGGTGAATGGTATTGAATTGGAGGGTGTATAATATTTCATAAATAATATAATGTTATAATAATTATATATATTTATTATTTCCACCATTATACCCATACAAGTAAGGTGGTGTTGAAAAACATATTACACCATGGCATGGAGACGGTAAGTCTTACGTACGCACACGTTGTGATTTTGTTTTTCGTAGGATGGATAAAAGGTGGAATATAGTTGTTTTTTAATTATAGTATCATCCCAGTATATAAGTGACACTATATTTAATACTTTATAATCAAACAAATCATTAATATGATGTAGAAGAAGAAATAAGTTTGAAATAATCGGTAGAGAAGAATATCTCTTCTTTGACGTGCTTCCTATAAATCTCCACTTAGGGCACTAGAGTTGGTCTTTGAAGAAGACCAAAAACTTTTAAAATGTAACTAGTGAAGTTAATAATAGAAAAGGTCAGTGGATTGATGAGATTTAAGGTTCAATGTTAAGTAAATATGTGAGTGAGGAGGAGCCCTTTTATAATTGAGGTGAGGAGCACTTTTGGGATATCAAAAAATATTAATTTATAATAAAATCAAACCCTACCCTAAAACCCCCCAAATGACCCAATTTATAAGATGAGATTATATAGGGCTTTAATATCATTGAAAAATAAATTTTAGACATGATTTGATGTCAATTTAAACATTATCATTTTAATTAACACTTAGTTATTCTATTTAATTTTTATTAAGATAATAAATCTTTCAATATTAAAATGGTGAAATATGTACATATTTGATTTCAACTAGACCATAAATAAGTATCTTATAAATTGTTTTACTATATCATAATTATTATATATTTTAAAAAAATAGGATTTTTAAATAATTTAATAAAACATTATTTTTTATAAACAATAAACAATTTCAATTTTGACACTATTCAAATAATTGATTTTTAAAAATATTAAGATAACAACTTAACTTCAAACCAACTATTTTATTATATTAATAATTGGTAAATGAAACATATAAAATTCATTGGGAATATTAATTAAACCAAATTATATTCATTTTAATATTTTTAATAACATTTATTTGATATCTTCAATAATAAAATAATTACAACATCACCATTGTGTAATTATTTAGTATACATATTTTTTGAAGAAAAATTAAAAATAAAATACTATGATGAAGATAAATCTACTATATTTTATAATTATATAAGTAGTCGAATTTATCTTCTGGAAGATTCAATATTTAAAATGTTATACTTATTAAATTATGAATGTGACAGCTTTAACATCACTTTAAATAAAATAATATAAGTGTCACAATCTCTTCTATAAGGCTCTAAATGGCCACTAACTCTACACTTGGATGTTTATGGTTGAGATATACTCGAAAAATAATATTCGGTCAAGTTTTTGGGTCTTTTATGGTTATTGATATGTTAATAAAAATTGTTTTATTGATTTCTCATCAATTAATTAATTTTTAAATCATCAATGTATAAGTTTTTAAGGTAATTATTAATTTTATAAAAATTAAAAATAAATTACCATGATAAATAAAAACATTTTATATTTCAAATTAGTATTTATAATTTAATTTATCTTCTATACAACCTTATATAAAAAATGATTTAGTTATTATGATTTGAGTGATATATATTTAACTTCTCTTTAAATAAAATAAATTAAATGTCCTAATCTTATCCAAGTGACTTATAAAGGACCCTATTTTGACCCAAGTATGATTTATGTTTAAAATATCTCATCCAATTATAGTAACATAAGTGTTATGAAAATTTTAAAATAGTATGTATACCCTTAATTAACAGTTTTACCCTTTTACTTTATTAATAAAAATTACCGAAGTTACTATTCATAATGCCCAAAAATAAAACAAATCTATTTAAATAATTTGGACCTACAGATTAAAAATATGGAATCTATTTTTCAAAATTCAAAATACAGAATTTTCATTAATTAATTTAAAGTAAATCTTGTTTTCAGAAAGATAGAACAAGTTTTAAAAGTTAAAACATTGCAAATGATTGAAATGTTTCAACATCTGATTTCAATGTAAAATTAATAAAAATGAAATAAATTATATTTAATGATAAAAATATATAATATTTATACTTTATAACTATTTAAATAATTTAATTATATAAATTATTTCAATGAATAAAAGTTGTTTTCAATTAAAATTTAGTGTATTTTTACTATTCATCAAAATTTGAAAGTTAGTAGAAAAATATTAAAATTTCATCCAAATTAAATTTTTATATCCCACTTACAAAGAAATTTTTTTTCATATAATAATTATTAATGAATCAAAATTTTAATTTAAAATGGGTTCTACATTAAAAGGTGGAAAATTATCCTTTTGAAAATATGGGTTTTTATACATCAAGTAGGGTTTATTCACACCCTATGACAAAAATATATATTGGATTCATATCATATATAATTAATTAATTTCATTTACTAATATAAATTCACTCAATTTATTAATACAAAAAAATAAAAATATATAATTTATTTATATTTTTTAAAAAAATTATTGCTAGTGAATAGCTTCACCATAAATTTTTATAAGTTATTTATATTTATTCCTGCTAACCTGACAACTAGGTTAAAATGGTCATTTTATAATAAGGGTATCTCACAGTTTATTTAATCTCATGATTGAATGAAATTCAAGATATTGAAGAATTAAAATTATTTAGAGAAAATATTTCATAAAAACAACCGGGTGTTACAAGGTTACCATGTATTCTTGTAAATTTAGAATGACCATGTTCCCATTATCTTTACTCATAAGTATGATGACCATGTTACCAATCGTACTTCTTAATTTAGAATGATCATTCTCTCATTATTTATCACATAATTAATTTACCAATTAATTATCCACCCCAACCCCATTACTAATTAAACAATTAGTTAAACACATTCATTACATTAGTTAACTCAATGACTAACTAAGTGCTTTAAACCATTAATTAATTCATCAATTAATTAATAAATATAAAAATTCATATTCCATAATTAATTTTCTAGAATTAATTATTTAATTATATTATCAAATTTCCATAATTAATACCCACAATTAATTATCTAGATCATATTATCAAAGGCACATGACTAATCCACAATTAATTATCTCAACTTAGCCATTTCAATATATCATAATTAATCCCCTGATTAATTATCTATATTAAAACCCCTACCTATTATATTTAATTTCCAAAAATTAATTATCTAATAGGGCATCCCCCTAGTCTCACGATTAATTCCCCAATTAATTACCTATTTCAACAAAGCTTCGATAACTCAATTGGTCAATATGATAAACCCAATTCAAGAAAATCAATTGTTAAAGGATGCTTTAAATTATACAATCTTGCATATACATATCAAATCCATGACCATTGGAATTAGATTTAGACCACCTACCTCAATTATTTAATTAAAGTTTTCTCAATGAAAATCCCCAAAATTTTATCATCACAACAACATTAATAAAATTTCGGGATCTAAATCCATAAACCAAAATCAAGATCAAAGAAATAATGATATCATAAATCAAAATCTAGATTCAAAATACTAGATTTATATCTGACCAAAAAAGTTTAGATCTAAGGAAAAATAGGATATATTTCATGCTATGATCAATGAATGATAGAAGAAAGAATGGGGGAGGCATCAGGATGAAATCCACTTATCAAAAGAAGAGAGGATCTTTAATTCAGGATTTCAATCTCGAAGAACGGTGTTCTTAAGGCCTTCGAATCCCTCAAGGTAGATGGTAGAACCTTATTTTACCCTTAGAAAAGTAAAATCCTAATTTAGGTCTGCATAGTAGGTGAAAATGTCATTAAAATTTAAAAACGAGTGAGATCTAGAATTTTAGGATCTCACTGTTGGCCCTCGCACAGTTTAGTCACACAGTTGGACAAACTGTGCACTAACCATACATTAGACACTACTTCAAGGGGAATTTTTCATGACTACATCGCACATCCTCTCAAACTATTCTTTAATCATGCTAAAGATACTACCTGAAAAGACTAGAGATCGTATGGTTTCATCTAGGTAGCCGCACGATTTGTTCAAACCATGTGCCAACTGTGCACAACCATTTTTCTCCAAAATTTTCTTAGACTTCATGAAAACACACCCCAAGAAACTACTTCAATCAAAGGTACTTAAGTAAAAACAAATGGTAGTTCAAATAAGACCTGATATAACTCCAGAAAATTTTAGGATCTTACACTTTTATTATTCCACTTTCTCAGTAGTAATAACATAATCTTGTCCTTAATCCCTTAGCTTCTTCTAAGGTATATTATGTTGACGCTTAAGGAATTTTTCTGTGTAGTGACCCATATTCTTATAGTTGAAATGATTAACATAAAATGTTTCTTTATTACCCTTTAAATCACTAGAATATTTTCATTTCTCTCCCAAACTATAAAAAACTCTCATTTACTTCAAGAAAGTAATAGGGTGTTTCTCTCCATAATTATCACATGGGTAAATTCTTTGTTCCATTACTCACTTTATCTTTGTTTTGTTATATCATCCTATTCATATCTTACTTCCATTCAAATCCATAATACATGGAAAATTATTTATGTATCTTGATATCACATGATATTATATCCTAATCTGATGGGAATGTTTGGAAGACTAATACACATTTAAGTATTGTCATTAACCCATCAAATAAACAATAAATATTTATCTTTGGATTATTATGTACATAGTTCATAGCATGTATTTATAACCTTGTAAAGTTTTCTTCATACTTAGAAACATTTTAATCTTACCTTTGTCTAAGACTTAGAAATTGTTTCTGCATATCCACTCATTTATCATGAGGAAAATACTTTTCCAAGAACAGTACCTTAAATTAATTACATTCCATGTTTGTTATTTATTCTTCATCCTTAGTTTTTTGAATAAATGACCACCATTGATCCAAATTTCATGAGAGATGATAAACTTACATGAAAAACTTCTCCCTTTTATTACTTCCAAAAGTAATAAATACATTATCTAAGGAACTTTTCCATTTCTCATTTACAAACGGATTTGAATTCCCACTAAACGATGGAGTTTATTTACGTATAAAGCAATCTAATATTGTCACACTGAATGGTGTATCAGAAGTATTCTCCATATAGGAAAGTTTAATTCTCATAAATTGAGCCAACTAACCCAATATAGTTATAATTCGATGAGTTCCAACTATATCTCCAGCACTGGATTCATTATCTTTCCCGGGAGGGGAATACCTATATGGGGTATGTGAATTGTTGTAGTTTTCATTCCTTCCTATAGGATCCATTTATAAATAATGGAATACACTAGATTATTTCATAAAATTATAAAACATAATTTATAATCCCTTCTGAGATCCTTGTTTGAATTATCACAATATCGTGATTCTAATGGTCTTAATAAGTTTCGTGTTTTATGTAAGAATATCATATTCTGAGATTGGTTTTGAAATTGACTAAGGATGAGAGACCATTGAGGTTGGAACCACCAACTCAATACACCATTTTCCATGAATCTCCACCAGAAAGAAAAAATCTCACTAAGAATAAGATACCACCAGGATATCACACCACCAGAGTATCATGCTATTAGACTGGAGAATTGACAAAATTTGAGACACCATCAGTTGACACACCATTAGGATTTCATGTCTCCATAACTTGATTTTAGATATGTATATGATAACTTTAGATATGTCACCTCCAATATAATAATACTAACTCATAATTTAAGATAATTCTAAGACACCATTATACCTCACACCATAAGACCAGACACCACTAGTTGAGATGCCTCCAGCGCAGTTGAATTTCAGCTAGGTCTTAGATACTGTCAATATCATACCGTCAGTATCATACCACTAGTTTCATGTTGCCATTGTGATGTCATAATACTGATCCACCACTAATATTATTCTTCACTTATCTTTTTTTAATTAAATTATTCTAATGGATATATTTCTTAAAGTTAATTTCATTTACTATTTTAAGGATTATATCCTAAATGATCGATAGAGAGCATTGAAGAGAGTTTTAGGATATACAGAATGAGGAAGTAGTTGCTAGAATATTCTCCTTGCTAATACTGATAAAAGTGTAGAATAATCCCTCATGTGGAAGGGTAGAGAAAAATATAGGCATCAAAGAGAGATACAAAAACGAATGTTGTGAAATAATACCAGGATGAGAGCTCGAAATTCCTGAACATACATAGATATGAACCTGTAGAAAACATTCGACTGGGAAGCTGAACTACACCATCACATCTAGTGACTTTCTTCAGTCAAGGAACAAGATTCTGCGACACTCTATTTTCTTAAAGTTTTTCAAGAGAAACTGACTCAAGCTTCATTGCAGAATCAAATCAAGAGTCGCAAGTTGCATTGCATTGGCCAAATAATTTCTAAACTCTAATCTTATATATTTCTCTATTCTATTTTTATTTATTGATTTTTTAGTAGTGTGTGATATACTATGTTTTATATACATAAAATGTATCCTATGATGAACTGGAAGATACTAGATATCTTCTCAATATATTTCTATATTATTTTTCTTTAGGATAAGAGTGGTAGAGGCCCTTTTGTGGCCTGTTTATTATTACTCCCACAAATAACTCTGGAAGAGGTCATGACTTGGACAGTTGTTAACTGTTGTAAAAAAATAAAACAAGTTTTGGATCATCTTGTTTATTTTATATAAACTGCTTGGTGGTGGGTGATCACCATGTGGAGAGTACTAAGTCTCAACTTTAGACTAAACCTCTTGTTTTCATTCTTTCCACTATGTGATTTAATTTTGTTCTACTTTACTTCCTATTTAAAACTGAATATTGTTTTAACTATAAACAAAATATATAATTTGATAGTTTATCATAGTTTGTGTTCATATAGTATTTTGAATAATTAAACTGATTTCAAATGATTTAATAATATTGTATATTATTAATCTAATACCTAATCAATATTTATAGAAATATTTAGAAATATTAAGATCTATATCATAATACTTATTTTCATTAATTGGGTTGTATTTAATCATTTGGGGGATTTAAAAATAATCCATTTTAGATAAAAAAAATTATTGGGTAGTTATTTCACACTCCTATTGAGATACTCACTCCAACCAACATTTGGTATTAGAGGTTTTCACTATTTGGTATTAAAATTTTTAAAATTATTTTCAACTGTGATTTTAGTTGTACTTTAAAGATCACAAATTTCTATCATTTCTAAATTTAGTTATTTAATTGTATAATCATAAAGAAGGTTATATTACCAACAGACCATATTTCTTTAATGGTACCAATTATTCTCAATGGATGATTAAAATGGAAATGCATATAAAAGCATGGGTTTTGATATTTGGTTTGTTATAGAAGATGGATATGTTATTTTTGATACTGCTAGAAGTACATGGGATGATGATAAAAATTTGTCTTATAATAATAATTATAAATAAACGAATTTCAAGTACTTTTCTTTAGGACAGGAGTAATTTAATAGGATTTCTACATGTAATACAACTTTTGAGAATTGGGACACTTTATCTATTTTCCACGAGAGAACTTAAAATGTGAAAGATATGAGGATTAATAATTACACTATTAAATATGATAATTTTAAAATGAAGCCTGATTAACCCATCTCTGACATGTATCTCAGGTTCAATGATATTTTCAACATAATGATCTTTCTTGGAAAACTAGTATCTAACAAGGATCAGATTATGTGATTACTTAGATGCCTATTAGAAAGATGGAGAGGCACATCAATTTCAATTAGAGAATCATGTGACATAATTAAACTACCTATAAAGGAGTTCATTAGAAATTTTATGATGTATGAAGAAGAATTTAAGACAAACTATGAAGAATAAAAAGAAACTTAAAGAAATTCAATATCTTTCAGGACAACTACACCAATAAAACAAAAGTAAAAAGAGAAAGACAAGGAATAAGCTGCCATTTCCAGTAATTGTGAATAACCCTCTAAAAGTGATGAGGCGATGGCTCACTTAGCCAGAAGATTCAAGAAATTTCACCAAATGAAAAAGTTCTTAATAAAATAAAATTATAAACTAAAGTATGACAATAAAGGAAACTAGAAGAATGATTGGAAAAAGGTTGATGACCCTAAAGAAGTTTCCTACTATGAATGAAAAAGGAAAGTTCATATAAAATCTGACTATCCAAATCTTAAATATAAAAGGAAATATGAGGATATAGATAGAGGATACAAAAAGTGAATAAAGGAAATATGGATTTCTTCTAAGGATATATCTAGTGACTCTGATTCATTATTTGAGGAAAATAGAGATAGATAAAACATGTGTTTCATGACTAAAGTCAGTGAGGTAATTTATTTACCTACTGAATCTAGTATTTTTCATGTTCATGTGTATGATAATTATGAAAATGAACAACATGATGATAATATGAACAATGAATAATTATTCGAATACTACAACATGATAAAGGTTAACCTTAATGAATTAAAGGATAACTATAAAAGTCTTAAAAGGCATCATGCTCTAACTGTAAATATAAAGTCTAAATTGTCTATAGAAAAAGATAAAAATGATAAAATTATCAAATAAAACAATAAACATAAACTTTCAAAAGATAAATTAAAGAAATATCTTAAAAGGTTCACAAATGGTAGAGAAAAACTTACAAAAATATTGGGAAAACAAGTTTCTCAAAAAATGTTACGGGAATAGGATATGAGCCTGGACAAAGATGAATATCTAAAAAAATTGTTCCTAAATTCAGACCCAAAAGCTTTACTACTAATCATGTTTCAACAAGACCCAATAAGGTTTTTATTTATCACATTATTCAATCTATTTATAGAAAAAACATCAAGCAATTTTGGGTTCCCAAATCCTTTATTACTAACATTTATGGACACAAATAGATTTGGGTACCAAAATTATTTCTTGTTTAAAACTTTTTTTGTAGGAAAAATGCTTTAAGACCTCCATTAGAAGTATATAGTACTTGGAAAGTGGTTTTTAAGGACATATTATAGGATATTATTCATGATTCAAGAGTCTCATAAAGGTTTATGGCAGACATGTCTCCTTTGGTGATAATGAAAAGGGAAAAATCATTGTCAAAGGCTAGATTGGTAGCAAAAATTCAGTTCTAATTTACAAAGTATTATATTTTTATGGTTTAAAGTATAATTTTATTAGCATTTCTCAATTATGTGATGATGGTTTTTATGTTAAATTTTAGAATGATGTTTGTAACCTTCTTTGAATCCAAATATCCTGTAATTTTAATTGATTTTTGAAATCATAATGTTTATGTTGTAGAATTAAATTCTTTGATTTATCAAAATGATTCATGATTAAGTTCCTTTAAAAAAATTTGTGTCTTTGGCATATGATAATAGGCCATTGAAACATTCACTCACTTAGGGAGCTAACTAGGAAATGGTTAGTTAGGGATCTACCTAAGCTTGAGTTCCCAATAGATGAAGTCTGTAAACCCTATCAAAAATGGAAATAACACAATGTTTCTTTTAAATTAAAGAAATAAGTGTCAACTTCTCAACCTATTGAGTTGTTTCACATGGATTTGTTGGGAAAATCTAGGATTTTAAGTTTTAATGGGAAGCACTATGTTTATGTTCTTGTAGATGATTTATCTAGATATACTTGGGTATATTTTCTATCTCACAAAGATGAAGCCTACTCTTACTTTACAATGTACGCTAATTATGTAGGAAATCTTAGTGGACTTAGGATTAAAAAGTTAAGGAGTTACCATGGTAATGAGTTTGAAAAACATGATTTTGAATATTTCTGCTCACAAAATGGCTACACTCATAACTTCTCATCTCCTAGGACACCCCAACAGAATAGAGTTATTTAAAGAAGGAATATAACCATACAATGGATTGAATGGACTATGCTTAATGAGTATGACCTACCTATCTATTTTTTGTAATAATCTGTCAATACATCCAGATATATCATCAATATAGTTTTTATCATACATATCTTTAAGAAGACCCATTTTGAGCTATGGAATAATAGGAAACCTAAGGTTAATTACTTTATAGTTTTTGGTTTCAAAGTATTTATTCTTAATACTAAGGATAATCTTGAAAAAAATTCTTCTAATAGAGATGAAGTATTTTTCCTTGGTTATTCAATCTCTAGAAAAACCTATAGATTTTTCAATAAGAAAACTAAAAATATGGAAGAATAATTACATGTAAAATTTGATGAAACTGATCCACATGAGCCTAATAAATCCTTGGAAAATATTGAGGTTGATTTATCTTTTCTAAAATTAAATTCCATACCTTTATATTCTGCTATCAAATAGCTAAAAAATCATCTAATTATGAAGAATTTCTATAACTTTTAGAACCTAAACCTAAAAATCCAAAAGTGATCAGTCCCTCTTTCTTTAGAGGTATTAGAACCATTAATTACAATACTTATATGTTTTTGTAGGTGACCTAAATAGATAAACACAAACTAGATCTTCTGTTAGAAATTGGGTTAAAAATCAAGTTGTCTTAACTCAGCTTGAACCTAAGAACATTAATGAAACTATTAATGATAAATTTTGGGTAATGGCTATGCAAGAATAATTGAATCAGTTTGAAAGAAACAAAGTGTGGGAACTTATAGATAGACCCAAAGAAACCATGACTATTGGCACTAAATGGGTGTTTAGGAATAATGTTGATAAGTCATACACTATAGTTACAAACAAGGCTAGACCTGTTGCATAAGGTTATAGTCAGGAAGAATGAATTGACTATGAGAAGACTTTTGCACCTATAGTTATCCAAACTTGAATCCATAATAATCCATCTTATTTATGCAGGACATTTTGATTTCAAGAATTATAAAATGGGTGTCAAGAGTTCATTCTTAAATTGTTTTAGAGCTGAGGATATTTTTGTTGAACAAACCCCTAGTTTTCAAAACCCTCACTTTCCAAATCAAGTTTTTAAAATTATTCAAATATTTATATGGTTTAAAATAAACTCATAGATCTTGGTATGATAGGCTCATAAATTTTATGATTTAAAAATGTTTTTCCAATGAAATATTTGATCCTACTCTTTTCATAAATCGAATTTTAAAAGATGAATTAGTAGTAAAAAATATATGTTGATGATATTATTTATGGATCTTCAAAAAAAATTCATTGTACTGATTTCTCTAAAATTATGAAAAATGAATTTGAAATGAGTTTAATGGGTGAACTCAAATTCTTTTTGGATTTCATATTTTTAAAAACAAAGAATAAATTATTTTAAATCAGAGTTAATAATCCAAAGATCTTCTAAATTTTTTAACTTGGATTGCACTAAAAGTAGTGATACTCCTTTGAGTACCATGTATAAATTAGATCTTGTTGAATCTAGGAAACCAATTAATCAAACCAGTTATAGAGGTATGATTTGAAGTCTTCTCTACTTGACTACTAGTCGACTAGATATTATGCTTAGTGTGTGTATGAGTTATCATTTTCAAGAAACCCCAAAAGATTTACACCCTATTACTGTTAAAATAATTTTCAAATACCTCATCTATACAATAAATTTAGGACTATTTTACCCAAGAGGACAAGAATTTGATTTATTAAGTTATTCTAATATAGATTTTGGTATATGTAAGTTATATAGAAAAAGAACCTCTTGAACATGTCA
This sequence comes from Viscum album, assembly GCA_963277665.1. NCBI lineage: Eukaryota > Viridiplantae > Streptophyta > Magnoliopsida > Santalales > Viscaceae > Viscum > Viscum album. The sequence continues at coordinate 802,681,958 of OY728148.1, read as the reverse complement.
CTTTTTAGGAAAGTCTATAGTTTCATGGTGTAGTAAAAAAGAAAAATTATCTTGAATTATCTACTTCTAAAGAGAAGTACATAGCTGTAGGAAGTTTTTGTGCACAAATTTTTTTGATGAAACATACTCTACTAGACTTTGGATATCAATTACGACATGTCCCCATAAACTATGACACTATAAGTGCTATTAACATTTCTAAGAATTTTGTTTCGCATTCTAGGAAAAAGAATATTGATATAAGACATCACTTTTTGAGATACTGTTTTCTAAAAGGAGATATTGGTCGGTATGGCCCGAAGGCCTTCATTTTTTTATTATTTTGATCATCCACCATTAAAGGGGTGTGGTGTAACCATTAAAATTCCTGAAGGCTTAGAGACAATTACATTACCTGTAGGTCTTAGAGGGAATCACCCAGACAAGAAAACTTGGAACTGATCCTCCCCAGCATATGTCATAATATCAGCACTCCACCTTCGCAGGGCTGGTCAGCTAGCTATCCTATACAAATCTGCACAGGCCTGGTACCAATGGCAAAGTCATACCCTATCATTCTTCCATTTCTGGTTAGCTCTACTCCAATGAATGCGCTTGCCCTGAATCCTCCTCTGAAGCCTTGTCCCTTGTAGTTTGACTCATACATCTGCATTTCATGTGTCCCGAAGGCCTTGGGGTGGCCCAAAGGCCTTAAGGTGGCCTGAAGGCCTTGAGAATCAATTGTCCTAAAGGCCTTGGGAGCCCCAAAATCCTTGCAGGACCTCAGGACCAAACCGGTGGCCCAAAAGGATATATTACTCTTGAATTTATTAGCAAAAAACATTAGTTAACTGATATATTCACTAAGCCTTTGAATTTTGAGAGAATGAATTATATTAAACATGAATTAGGAATGATTAATTTTATTTACGTTTAATTCTCTATGACATACTATTGTGACTCACATACCATTGTGACTGACATACCATTGTGGTAACACACCATTAGCTAATAACACCATTTGTTTATCACGCTGTTTTTCTATCATACTGTATGGATTTTCATTCCATTGGTTATCATACTATCAGCTTTTCACACCATTACTTTTATGCCTTTGTAAATTTTTCTATTTTTAGATATTTTAAACTACCGGTTTACTTCCCAGATTATGTTATATCTATAATTGGATACAATTTTTTTCCTTGGATTTCAATTTTTATTTCAAGTATTTATTTGATTTTATAATACCTAATATCCAAAATGATATTAAATGGTATAATTTCTATTCCAAACATACCTTGATTCTCATGTGATACTCTCATATCTCTCTCGAGCCTAGTGAAACCCTTTTCCCTCTCAAATTTTAAATCTTCTCCTACCCTCGTCTAAGCCTATCAAGCCGATATGAATTCCAAGAATGAAGTGTGATTTTGATTTTCTCCTTATAATTCTAAATATTCAAAGAAGCAGAAGAAAGTGTTGAGTGCACATGCTCCAGTAGCTACAGTAAATCTTGAACTTTCCAATATGATAGTTGTACCAAAAAGGAAGTTGAATCAAAGTGTTTGTTATCTAGTAAGTCACTTTTACTCAAAGTACTTCAAAATTAGGGATGGTTAGAGTGGTATTATTCAAATCCTTTTTACCCTAATATGGTCTATGAGTTTTATTAGAATATAGAATTTTTTTTGATCAAGATGGTGTTTATTGGATTATATGTCGTTTGAATGGAAAATGTTTGGTTTTTCTTCAAGAAAATGGGCTAAATGTTTAAGTGTTCCTCATGATAGAATATATGATGACCACCAAGGTATTATTTAATAAGTTAATGATTTTTTATGTATGAGGATGCTATTTTGGTGCTTATAGGAGATGGCACAATGAGAATTCATGTGGCTTCTAAGCTAGATGGAGAATTTAGGATGCTTTTTAAGTTTTTTCAGCACATGTTTTTTCCAAGGAAGGGTGAATTTTCTACACTAAGATTCTAGGATGTGTATCTTCTATCTCTAATGATATAAGTTCAGAATATTAATATGTTTAGATATATCATGGTTAATATGTGTTAGATAAACAATACATCCTCAGGATCTAATTATTTAATCTACTTGAAGATGATTTCTGCCATGTTGGAGTTCAAGGGCCTAGTACGTGATGATGAAGATTAGGTTACAGAATTTAGTGGTTTCTATCTTACAAGTACTAATTTATAAAGAATGAAAATTATCTAGAACTCATGGAAGAAATAGTGGTTTGGTGATTCTGATAAGTTTTACGCTTAATATAATCCAATTGATCATCCAAATAGACCAAGGGATGAAGTTGATCCGGGATTAGAGCTTGATGAAGTTGGTGAATACTCTGATGAGGATAAGGAAGATTTTTTTTGAAAAAATAGAAAAGGAACCATTTATGGATAGAGGGAGTGACCCTGATTTGTCTCCCAAATCTTCTCTCATCACATTTAGAGCTCTTATTCCACCTATTATATTACCAAAAAGATAGAAATTGGTTAAAAGTGATGAAGAAGAGACTGAGTTCTCAGGAGATGATCATTATAAAAGTTCAAAATCCACTAAAACTAATGATGATGATGATATTGAGGAGGAAGAAAAGGAAGAATAGGATGGGAATGGAATTGAATATGGTGATGATAAAGGCTATGAACAAAATAGTGATAGTGGTAGAATCAAAAGAAAGGATGTGGAGGTGCCTCCAGAATTTAGAGATGCATTTGTTGAGGTGGATAAATCCCCATATTTTGAATTTTTTCATGATGAATCGCCTATTGATTAAGTTGAGGCTAGTTATTTTTTCACTAGTCAAACTATTTTAGATTCTGCTATAATGTAACATCTAGGAGTGATAGTTTCCATAGAATAACATGTTGTTGATTAAGGGAAAAAGGAACTGATTGAGGAAATTTTTTTGAGATGAATAGTTAGTTGATTTAAATGTTGATAAGCCTTCTATGTATGGGTATGTGGATGTTCAAAAGATTTATGTTCCTACTATTGGTATAAGTCTAGAAGTCGAATCAACCAATGATGTTGTATAGAGCTCGGATGCTCAAATGTTGAAAGAAATCTCTGCATCCATTGTACAGTTTATAGCTGAACATAGTTCTAATGTTGAGATAGTGTTGTTTGTACCTACTATTGTGATCCATCCTACCAATTCCCCAGTATCTACTGAGATTCATGAGATATGGGTTGATATCATGTTTTATGAATGGGAAAATTTTAGTTAAAGTCCTCCAAATCTTGATAGACATGAGGTTCATATAGAAGTATATACTAAGGAATCCTTGATAGCTCAAATAGATTTTGATGGGATATTAAAAAATTTATCTTTTTTTTAATACAACACCTAAACCTACCCTTGAAAAAGTTTATTTTTCAATTTATATAGTCACTAAAGGTGACTTGGATGCATTTGGGAAAATGTTGATGTCTGATTTTTCACTGAAGTTAAACAATCAACCTGCTCAAGAGAATTTCATTTGTAAAAAGGATGAAAGATACATATTATAGTTTTTTATTAAACATCTCCAACCAAAAATTATGCCTCACATTTTTGAGATAGAGGTTTAGAATAAAAAAATTAGAAGTGATTTGGTTTCTTTCAAGGCTACGTTTGAGGACTTAAAGTCAACCTTTAATGCTTCTATAGAAGCTATCCTTAAAAGTATTGAGGATAAATATTCAAATACATCTATTTCTTTTACTACTCCCACTCCAGTGTTCGATGTTGATCAGTTTGGGATAGTTGTCAAGGATGATCTAAGAGTTTCTTCAACCAGTGCTTCTGGTCATGTCACTGATCAGCTCCAAGAGACCTTGAGTAGAATTCAGTACAATTATGATCATGTTCTAAAGTTGGGTTCAAGATATTCTCATGAAATGAAAGATGATAGAGAGACCATAACCAAGGCCATTAATTATTTATCTCTCTCATATTTATACAAAGCATTAAATTTATGAAATTCTAAAATTCTTAGCTTAAAATCATTAGATACCTCGTATGAATTAGGATTTCAAAGAACAAGTGAGTAAGATCAAATAAATGGCCCCAGTGTTGAACTATTTTATGGAAGAGAAATCTGATTTCTTTAGAGTGATGTAAAGGGGTGGCCAAATAAAAATGGATATTATCAATCTGATGAAGTTTTTTTTGTATGATCATGGTCAATCTGTAGTGGCTTAGGAAGTTGTTCTCATTACTCCTCAGTTGTCTCTCAAGGTAGGAGTTGCTCAAGATCCTTTAGCATATTTTCCTACCCAATTACAACATTTTCCAATATCTCCATATCAAGCCTTAAGACACCTATGACTAGTTGTGATTGTAGAAGATCATTCTTGGACTGTCACAGGGCTCTCTTTTGGTGTTCCTTCTATATTACCTCAGGCTGATCCTACTACCTCAGATAGGGAGAAAAAAAAATCCAAGGCTAAAGGCAAAGAACCTATAGACCCTTCTACTACATCTTGAACCTTATTTTTATTGGCTTAGATAGTTTTTAGTTTATGGGATCTGGGTTGTAATAACTTTTTACTAATAATTTTGAATTGAACTAATATTTATTATTTTTTATTCCTATTTTTATAATTATTTTCATTATCTTTTTTATAATCCCAAAAGGGGGAGAATTATTATGGCATTTTGAAAAACCTTATGGAATTTCTGATTTATTACATTATTGTTTCTATGTTATCATTTACACTATCTATTTTTTTAATCTTTCTTCTTAGGATACTTATCTTTGATACATACTCTTTTCTTATTTATTTATTTATTCTTTGACACCATCTATACATACTAGGAATGATAATTATTGTTTTATAATGTGATATTATCATGGATATCTTGTTTAAACTCTTATAATACATTTGATGGACTGTTTTTACATTTATAATATTATTTTATGTCATGATTTGTGATCATCGAAAAGGGGGAGATTGTTTAACTACTGGTTTTAATTATCATAAAATCATGATTCAAATGGTCTTAATAATTTTCATGTTTTTATAAGAATATCATATTCTAAGACATGTTCTGAAATTGACTAAGCACAAGGCATTTTTGAGGTTGGTACAACAAAATCGAGACATCGTTGCCCATGAGTCACCACCATCAAAAAATATCGCTAAGTATAAGATACCACCAAGATATCACACCGATAGATTATCATGTCATTGGACTGGAGAATTGACAAAGTCTAAGACACTGTCAGTCGACACACTGTTAGGATTTCATGCTTCTATAATGTGATTTTGGCTAAGTATAACATACTTCCAAATGAGGCACTGCTAATGGAATACCACCAACATCGAATTTTGGCTAAGTCTAAGACACCATTAGCCCTCACACCTCCAGACTAGACATCACTAGTTGAGATTCTGCCAGTGTAGTAGAATATTGGCTAAGTCTTAGTTACCTTTAGTATCAAACCATCAGTGTCATACCTCCAGTGTCATACTTCCAGTGTCATTCCACCATACTGATCCAATTCTATTATTATTCTTCACTTATATTTTTTGAATTACATTATTCTAACAACTATATTTATTTAAGTTAATTTCATTTACTATTTTAATAATTACCTCTTAAATGATCGATAGTGTCAAGTCATGTAGTACAAGGAACCAGTTGTCTGGATATTCTCCATGTTGTTGCAGATCAAAGTGAAGCACACTCTCTCATGCATAAGGGTATAGAAAAATACAGGTGTGAGAAAGAGATATAGCAGTGAATGTAGTGAAATGATACCAAGATGAGAGTTCAAACTACCTAAACATACATAGATTTTAACCTACTGCAAACATTCAACTGGGAAGATACACTGCACCATCACATCTAGTGACTTTCTTTAGTCAATGAACAAGAGTCTATGACACTCTATTTTCCAAAAATTTATCAAGATAACCCTATTAAAGCTTCATTACAGAATCAAATCAAGAGTCACAAGATGCATTGCATCACACTGACCATTTCTAAAATCTACTCTTATATATTTCTTTTTTTTTCATATTTATTACTTTTTGTGTAGTGTGTACTATACTTTGTTTTACATACTCACATTGTCTCATGTGTTGAACTAAAATATACTTGATATCTTTTCAATATCTTTTAATATTTTTTCCCATGGATAAGAGTGGTAGTGGTCCTTGTGTGTCCTGTTTATTTTTATTCCCATGAATAACTGTGGAAGAGGTCGTGTGTGACCTGGACAATTTCTAAATATTGTAAAAACTTGATCTAGGTTGTGGATCATATTTTAAATTTTATATAAATTTCCTGGTGGTGGGTGATCACCAAGTAGAGAGGACTAAGTCTTGAGTTGAGAGTGACTATCTTGTATTCATCCTTTAAATTATGCACTTTAATTGTGTTTTACTTTACTTTCTCTTTAAATATTAAAATTATTTTAAATATAAAAAAATATATAAACTTTTATAGTTTATATTATTTTTTATTCATATAGTATTTTGATAAATTAAACTAATTTCAAAGTATTTAATAATATTTTAAATTATTCATCCTAGACTTAATCAATATTCAGATAAATCTTTAGAAATATTAATATCTATTTCATAATATTGATTTTGATAAACTGGGTTGTATTTAAACATTTGGGGTACTTAAAAATAGTTTATTTTAGAAAGAAATTTTTATTAGGTACTCAATTCATGCCCCCCCCCCCTCTTGAGATACTCACTCTGACAAAAAAATCTCCATAGTAGTGAAATACTTATCATAAATTGAAACTTTATGCATAGATAATCTCATAATCACAAACACAGTTTCTTTTGGAAATTTTTAAAATCATAAATATATTTTCAAATCCTCTCTAATGGTATGCAAAGAAAATGTGAATTATCCTAACCATATCCCCTAGGAGTGTAATACTAGGTGTATAGTAAGGCTCATTTTTATTTACTAGGTAACACTCTATTCTTGCCTGAAACACATTTTTTTGAGTTATTACCTCTAGGTATATCTTTGCCAGAACAATGTCCACTTGTAATATCCAAACAGGGATGCATTGCTAGGAAGAACACATATTCTCTACCTTAACAAAACTTTATTATGTTCTTTTATAATTATCATCAATATTTATCATAGGGTTATGTTCCCTAATCTATGTTTTCCTAAATTTAGTTCCCATAGTTTCTACTAAAATTCCCTTGATATCAACTATAAATACCCTAGCCTTAGAAGATATAAGTTGGTGGTTAATTTATTACATTGGAATAAGATATAAGGAAATTACACCCTAAAGTACTTAATAGCTTACTAGTCTTGGTAAACTAGATACATACTTGAATTTCACATACATTTGAAAACAGAAAATACACAAAGTGTTTTCTTTTAGAACACCATTATTCCCCTTAGCATATCCATGCATATCAATCACAAAACACTTCCTGGTATCCTGGGGAAAATAAAACATAAGAAATGGGTGAGATCATATGATCAATAATAGTTAGCATATATCTGAATCTATCATTAATAAATAATCATAATCAATATGGAAAGGTAAATAACTGAAATACCTTCCATTTAAATAATAACATGAGAATAATATGGCAGGAATAAGTGATGATAAAATAAAACCATATAAATAATCACATGATCTTGAAAATTATCCATAGATATTATAAGTAATATAATAATCACATGTACATAAATATCTAATATCATAATGATGTAATTCATAATTCAAGAAATCTAAAACATATCGTCAAGACCTTTCACAAGACGGTTTAAATCTGTGGATAGAAACTCATCTAATTTGGCTAACTTATTTTTCTCATGAGACATTTTTATGCATCAAGGGGATAAGGAAGCATATTTATTTTATGAAAAAAATAAAAAATAATTCCTCCAAGGGAGACTTAAACAAAAAAAATCTTGATTAATGATGAGATTGTGAAATAAACCCTTACCACTCTAGTAACTTTTGAATCATAAGCCCGATGAAATAAATAATATCAAATGAAACATTAAATACAATAAATAAAAATATATTAATGATATAAAATATAAAAATGGGAATTATATACACCAAACCAAGGAATAAGTGGTGAATATGGCGTATATCTCATGGAAGTAAAAGTGATACGAGAAACCCTTACCTCAGGTTCGACATCCTTCATATGTGTATGAAAATACTATATAATAAATATATTCTTATTATAAATATATTATATAACTATAATAATATATATAATAACATATATTATTTACTTGTAGTCTTTTATGATCCATTTATTGAAAATTCTTTATTAAAATCATTGTTTCAGGTGATGATTGCTTCATTTTTCATGTATGTTTTGGTTCATTAATTTTGATCTTTTAATTTTATCATGGTTGTGTAATATATAGAATATTAAATATGATATATATATGATATATATTCATTATATATGTATTTATAGTAATCTATAAAAGTTAGAGATATAAAATGGGGCATACTATTCATAGAGACGGTAGGTTGTATGTACGCATAAACGTTGCTTCGATTTTTCTTGATTAATGGAATGAAGAGAAAATAAATATTAAATAACCTTTATATAAATATTATAATGTTATATATGTATCATTTATATTAATAAAATATATTCTTATTACAATCCATGTAAAAATAAAATCAAGAACATTTCATAATGCTATGTGGAGGCGGTAATCCACACGTACGCACGGGCGATGTCATTATTTTCCAATGGATTAGAAGGTAAGATTTAGATGTGATATTATATTTACATAAGTATTTTTAAATAATAAATATCAAATATTCATTAAAATTATCCTTACTACCTTTCATGTAAAGCATATTCTCAAAACGAATCACATTGATTCGCAAGGCGGTATCCTGCTTCTACACACGAGTGACGTTATTGTATCCCCCATGGAATGGAAAGTAAGAATGTATATGTAATTTTTTAATTAAATAAGTATAATAATGTTTCAAATATCATATAAATATATTAAATATATCATTATATTCATCCTTTAATGGTGTTTATTGAAAATTAATTACATTGATTCGTGAGGTGGTAGTCCACCGTACACACGATTAACAGTTTTGTTTCCCATTTGATGGAAGTGGATATGTATATAGGTTATTAAATTAACATAAAAACATATCAATTTATATGTTATAATTTTTTATTATATTATCATATTTTAATGTTATTTTAAGGATGTTGAAGAAGAAATAAAACAAATACACACGTTTAAGAATTGTACCTCTTCTTTGGAGAGCCTCTTTAGGTTTATACATAAAGCCTTCCTGAGAGTGATTACTAATACAAATAAGGATTATATGATGTATATAGAAAATTAAATAATATATTTTTTTAGTTTTAAGATTAAATAAATGGTTTTTGAAGTGTCAATATGGGAGGAGTGGGTGACCTTTTATAAATTTGGGAGAGGACGCCCTTAGAATTTTTTAAAAGACAAAAGTGATACCTAAATTTTTCTCATGTAAAAAGCCTCCAAAATGGGTAATTATAGACCCTTATATTTTATAAGGTTTAAATATTTCCATAAAACAATTTTTTTGTAAGTTTTAGGCCATTTTTATCCCTTATCTTCTTAGTTTAACCCCTCGAAAAACTCATTTTTACCTTAACTGTGGAAATTACTTTTTACTGTTCTTATTATTCATTATGATGAAGAATTAAGTTGACCATATTATATAGTATTAATTATTATGATTAAAAATAATGAATCCATTTTTCAAAGTTCAATTCAAAGAATTTTCATAATTCAATTTAAAATTAAACCTGCAGATGCGTCAAAATAAAGGTTTTTCCAAAGAAAAACATTAAAAAGTTTAAAAAGTTTTTATAGAATAATTCAATAAGAAATAAATTAAAATTAGATAAATTAGTTAAAATTTACTATAGTTGAACAAATTTTACTTTAAATATAATTTAAAATATAATTTAACCTTGTAAATAATTTAAATGAAAAGGCGGTTTTCAATAAAAATCAATATTTTCACTATTCATCAAAAAAATAATCTTTTTTGAAAAATACCAAAACAAATACCCAAATATTATTTTTAAATGTAAAATTCAAAAATAAAGTTTATTTTTAAAAATAAATTTTATCAAATTGGTAATATTAAATTTTAAATTATATGTGCAAAGCACAACTAAACCACCCTTTAGAAAAATACAATTTTTAAGAAAACATTTTTTCTTTCAAATGATTATTATTTTATTTATAATAAATAGATAAGAAATTAAAATGTGTAAACTATATATTTTTCATAATTTATTTAGTCATATTCATACCATCCAATTTAATGGCTATGTTATAATGGTCATGTTTAAATAAAATTTTAATAGTGTGTCATATTTCATTTGAACACAATGTTGTGTGCATCATAAGCTATCAAAGAGATAGAATTTATTTAAAAATAATTATATCATAAAGCCTTAGAGTATTATATTCTATTAAAATATTGGTGTTTAATATCATACAAATTATCAAACATGATGTTTCTCTTTTAAAATCTTGAGGTGCTACTTTCTACCCCCTTTAAATAAATTCCATCATCGCAATTTAATCTTGATCTCAATAATAAAAGGTTTGAAATTTGAAAAAACCCTTATTAAAAATCCATATCATAAACGGGTTAATAAAACATCCCCTTGATAATATAGGAATACAATTATGAATTTTATCTGGAATAACACATACTATGTTTTCAAATAGTAGAACATTAGTTGAAAGTGAAGATATGAACATGGAAGAAAAACGTAAATAATTATGGAGAGTGATAGAGATCATTGATCAAAAGAAAGTTAATGATCTAGAAAATTTAATTAATAAAAATCCATAAATATAAAATTAGTTAAGGGAACATTTTTCTCATCAAAAATGAAGATTCTATAATAACAATTTCATTTCAAGATCCTTTTCTTGGAATTCATGAATTCCTTTACCATCTATACTAAGTACATAAGAAAATAAACTTACTTGATATATTTCTATTTTATAGGCATAATTTCATCCTTTGGTTATTCTTTTATGAATTATTACTTCATCTCTTACTCTAAGAAATGAATTTCCAATAGTAATTTTTAAACGTGGAGCACTAAAATTTAAATTTAACAGATGATTAGATCAATAAAATAAGAAAATTCCCTTCCTATTATCACTATATATTTTCCAAAAACAAAATGGTTAGCATAAGTTATCCAATATAATACATTAATCTATAATACCTCAATACTAACTCCCAAAATTCATCTTAATCCATTTCATAAATGGTTAACCTTAAGCCCCATCCAAAATATGTTTAACCAAATTCAATGTCCAAAAAATTAGAAGGTAAATAAATTGACATTATATTCCCCAAAAAATATAAATTTTATCTTAATGTCACATTATAAATATGTAAATACCATTATCACCATAAAACATTCATGAAAACATGCATTCTTTTGAAAATAAAATCTCAGGTTTTTTAATATATTCCTTAAATCTAATCATGCGGTAAACTCGAGAAAATATGACATAAACCAACAAATCACTAACCAGTTTCAAGGTCACCAATACTATCCCATAAGCCTCACTTTATCATTATTATCTCAACATAAATCACATATTACTTTTTATATTCTCCCAATAATGTTTTTTCCAAAAAAATTAAACATTCCAATGAATCACTTTTCGTGGTCATCAATACCATTTTATATATGTTCTCAAATCCTTAAAGAAAAAGTATTGTAGTACAATCCTTATACATTTCATAATTATTATAAACATAATATCATTGATAAAATACTCCTATAACATAATTATTTAATCCAAATATACAAGAACTTTAACTATTTCACTTTGTCCATAGTAATAACACAAGCTTGACCTTGATCCCTTAGCTTCTTTTAAGGTATATTACCTTGATGCTTAGGGAATTCATTTGTATAGTTCCTCATCTCCTTAAAATTAAAACACTGAACATAAAAGGTTTATTTATTACTCTTGTAATAATGAGCATGGTTTCCTTTCTATCCACACTTATATAAAAATCCCATTCCCTTAAAGTAATTATCAGGGTGTTTCTTTCCACAATTATGATATAGTGCAAAGACCTTCTTTCCTTTCTTCCCTTTATCCAACTTTTTTTTTGTCATACTCTCCTTCTCTTACTTACCTTTAAATACATAATACTTGGATAATTATTTATCTCTCTTGATATCACATGATATTATGTCCTCATATGATTGGAATGTTTGGGTGACTAATTCCCATCAAAGGGTTGGATTTAACCCCTTAGAGAAATGATCAATCTTTCTCTTTGGATTATATATTTCATTTGTATCATTCCTTCATTAGATTTTAAATTTTATTTCATAATTAGAAATATTTTTACCTTCCTTTTGTTTAAGACACAATAATTTTCTCTCCATTTCTACTTGTTGCCCACATTGAAAATAATTTTCCAAGAATAGTACCTTAAAATCCTTCCATTCAATGTCTGTTATTTCTTCTTAATCTATAGTGTTTGTAATTAGTGAAAACCATTTATATGTATCTCCTAAGATATGGAAAACTAACATGACAACCTTATCCATTTCATTACTTCCCAAATTGATAAAAATATTCCTACGGAAATTATCCATTGCTTAGATACAAATGAATTTTTAGCCTCATAGAATGATAGAGGTTGTTGACTCATAAAGTGGTCTAACATTGTTACACCGCATGGTGGATCAGAAGGATCCCATATATGGGAATGGTTATTGCTCATAACCTTAGTCATCTTCCAAAAAATGGTTATAATTTGATCATTTCCAGTTGTATCTCCAACTCCAACTTCTCAATATTTCCGAGGATGGAAACCCCTACACGGGGTGCGTGCATTGATATAATTTCTATTCCAACCATTATGAACCATTTAGAAACAACAAAATAAACTAGATTATTTCATAACATTATGATAAACAATGTATAATCCCAATACAAGTGAAATACTTAATATAAATTGAAAAATTTATGCATAGCTAGTATCATAATCATAAACATGGCTTTATTAGGAATGTTTTCAAATCATAAAAATATTTTCATTTCCTTCATAATGGTTTGTAAAGAAAATGTGAATTATCCTAAACATATCCTCTAGGAGTGTCAAACCAGGTTTACAGTAAGACCCATTTTTATGTAATAGATAATGCGCGAGTCAATCCTGGTAAACCTTTTTCAGAGTTAATACCCCTAGGTACTTCTATACCATAACCACATCCAATTTTAGTATCCAGACAGGATTGTATTACTATGAAGAACCATATAATCTCTACATTACCAAAACATTAGGATATTATTTTATACTAATCCTCAATGTCTATCATAGGGTTCTGTTACATAATCTATGCTTTCCTAAATCTAGTTCCCAAGGTTTCTACTAAACTTCATCTAATACCAACTATAAATACTTGACCCTAGTATCCCAAGGTCAATGGTTACCTTATTAAATTGAAATAAAATACAAGGAATCACATCCCAAAGGACTGAATAGTTTAGTACTCTGGGTAAACTATATATGTAACATCCTAGGTTTTCTCAATGATATGGACAGTTAATTTTTTGTTTATGTTCCTTAAAATAGACCTTATAATGATTTATATGGGTGTAAAGGAGGTTTTGGAGGAATCTAGGGATCATTCAAAGCCAGAGCTCCAAAAATTAAAGAAAATACTTGGTTGCATGGTTAGGAGAAACCATACCACCGAACCCACACAGCTCCCCTAACCATGTAGTTGCAGACAATGGGGTTTAGGGGCCGTAGATTTTCTCTACAACCATGAAACCCTAGGCACACAGCTATGTGGTGTTGCAGACATCTTGGGAAGAGTGGTATTTCACAGTTTTAACATTGTTAGATAATTCATGCACCTAACCATGCAAGTGCCCCTATGAAGCAGAATCGGGCACACGATTGGAATACGGCTTGGCCAACTGTGTGGCCAAACTGTGCACCCTTGTTTTTTAGGTTGAAATACCCATTTTCCCTCTTAAATGATTCAAATTAACCCTCTTCCTTCCCCCTTTATTCTCCAGTGTCTCCCTTCTCCTCTACCATGCATGGATATTCTCCTCCCCTCTCTATAGGTCTTGATCTAGCTCCTCCATCCAGTGACCAAACCTCTCATCATCGGAGGCAATGGAAATATATCGATAAGCTATCTCATCTTATCCCTTCTATTTAGAAGTTATTCTATCCTATATTGAGCTATTTTGGTGTGATTTTTTCTCCATATTTTCAAGGAGTTTGATGATTTTTTAGTTTTCTCCCATTATAGGATGATTAAAGCCTCAAAAATGGATGAGTGGAGTTAAACTTCATTGAGGTAGGTGGCCTACGTATTTCCAACTCTTTTCATTGGTTTTTAAATGACAAGCCATTATTCCTCTTGTTAGAACCTTCCGGTGATTCTTCAAACTTATTTAATAAATTAATTAAATTGGGTTTCCATGTAGTGGATGACCCTACCTTATAGAGAAAACCATCCTTGGTTTTCTCATATCATAATTTTCCACCCCTTTGGGTGTGCCCACATTCAATGAAATATTTTCACATTCCTTAAGTTGATTACCACAATTTTTGGGTGTGTGATCACTTGAGATTCATGCCATAATTAGTAAATTGAACCAAGATAAATGGTTAATCATGAGTAGGCCTTTGAGATTGATTCTCCATAATTTATAATTTAATGTTGTGCTTTATTCTTCACTCTAGATTCCACATTCCTCATATTTAATTTATAATGATATTTTTTTGAATTCCATGCTTTATTCCCTATGTAATTTCTGTACATTTATGTTAGGACATGTTCCTTGTGCCTAGTGAAATATTTCATGCTTATTGATTTGTGACAAAGATTATTAGATTTTATTAGATTATATGATTAGTCTATCTTGTTATCATATGAATTTTCATGCCCTATTGATGACACGAGATTATATATTCTATTTCTTATGAGTTGTGCCTTGACTGGTCTACCTCGCCTACTATGGGACGGGAGAGAACACGGGGGATGATTTAAAGATTTCATGGATGAACTCACCATTTTTTGTTGGATTTTATTTCCATATCGAGAGTGATGCATTGTATTTCCATGTACAATCTCTTCGGGTATATTTTTACATACTAATGAGTGACGCTAGTTCATTAGTGGATCAATTGAGGATAGACCTATTGGTAATATTGATATTCCATTCCTTGGGTGATACCTGGTATCCTATGTGAAATACTTGGTACAGACTCAAAGTCACCATACCATGAGTGATACAAGGTACACTGTTATAGGTATCCTTGGATGGATTCAGTGGAATTGTTCATTTTGGAGACACTTGTAGTGGCCCTTGAGATTCTTTATATATCGCCATGCATGGGCTCAGGAATCCACCATGGATTTAAAGGAGTGAATTCATGTGACATATATGATGTTCCATATTTATATTATGAGCATTCTTGATTGATGACATGAAAATGTGACCTCCAATCCAAAGCGCGATATTAGGGTCTTTTTACCATGGTTATTTCTTCATGATGGCCTATATAAATATCATATCACTTATATAGGTACCTTAGTTCAGACATATGGCTTAGGCTGAAGTATGTGGTAACGATTGGGTGTCTATTTAGGAACCTGAGCCAAATTAGTTATTTTTTTATTTTTTTTATTTCCCTTTATTATTATATTTGGAATACAGTTCATTTATTTATTACATGGAATGGATTTTCCTAGAGAACGTGGGTGGAAACATTCTACGATTGTATCTAACACCTTTCTTGGGCCACCATTGGTACCCAATAAGGCTTCATGATTGCAGTTATTGATAAAGGGAGGCATGTGTCTTTTTATAATTGATTAATTTGTAGCTTTTGGGATGGAGTTTGGGGGGTATATGACCAAGTCTATGTTTTAGATGCTTATTGTATTAGATTTTGGTCTTTTTTGGAATTTTTGTATAGTATATAGTATATTCTTGTATCCCATGTTCCCCTTGTACTCTCATTTTGTATATCATAATGAACATCAATATCATTGTATCTATTATTGTTATTCAACTTCAACCAGTTTATCTTTCTTGCATGGTCTATTTTTTCTAATATATTTTTTCTTCTATTTATTTTTTCCTACTTATATTTTCGTGTTACACTATGATCAATGAGGGTATAGTCTCCCCATGGACACACCCTAGGACCTTCACTACTAGTTGGAAGCCTCTAGTATTTGGGGAGGTGAACATGAGGTCATGTAGCCACCATATCAGGGCACTGATTAGTGATACTTAAGGAGGGATGCTACAAATTGGTATCATAACCTTCTTTTCCTTTTTGTCTTAAAAATTGGTTTTATAAAAGAAACTTGGAATTTGGAATTCGGTAATGAGCATATTCTTGGGAGTTGCTAATCCACCTATAGGGGAAACCCAAATTACCTAAGATGGGTAAATGTTGTTTCTTCTTTCAATGTTATAATTTTATGAATTTCATTGATGGGTGACACAATTGCTTTGTGAAATTAATATTATTGATAGAATTATCGATATTTTGGAATTTATTTTACCATATCCTGATTATGTGAGGCCATATCAAGCATGCATCATACTAGGCATAATAGGATTAAAATTATATCCATTATTCCATGTCATATTTACTTTTCAATGGGTATTTCCTGTTTTTCATGTAATTTATATTTGTATCTTTTAGTGACTAATTTTTTATATTCATATATATGTTCCAATTCTTATTACAAGAACATGTTATGATTTGGATTAAGTGGACACCCAATTTCAATTTATAAGGTGTATAAGCCCTTATATATTGGAATGTTGATCCACCTAATTTAATCATTTAAAGGGATTGGAAATACATAACAAAATTAATATGAATGGAACCTTTAAAATTAATTGTTTACCCTATATGAGAAATATGAGACCTTGATACTAACCTTACCTTGTAAATGGGCCATAGGTCACATCTCTTGTGACTCTTTGAGATATTTTCCTTGTCATCTAGATCTGAATCTTAGAGAAGGCTAATTCTTATAACATTCTTATAGGTAGGATTTATACCTGTCCTTATTTATCACTTTTCTTAACAGATTTTCCTATATGTTATAAATCCTATATAAGGAGTGTGCTTGGAAATTTTAAAGAAATTCCACCATGACAACCTCATGGATTACTCAAAGTGAGTTGTGACGATCATGCTCTAAAGGTGGTAGGATCTGATCCACCCATTGTACCTCCTATAGTGTCTCATGATTCACCTCCTACTAATCTTCTACTAATTTATGATTCCTAATTATGTGATATCTTTATATAGTTCATGAATTCTATTTAGGGTTCTCCCTAGACTTCCCCTACTATGGAAGAGATGACTAGAGACTTACAAAAGTAGAATCATCCTACCTTCTCAGGGGATGGTAGACCTCATGTTGTGGAGTCATGGATAAAGTCCATGATTAATAACTTTGACCATATCGAGATGCCTCTGGAGCAGGGGGTCAAGATCCCCACCTACATGTTACATGATTCCACCAAATACTAGTGGGATGTCATATCCCAGGATGAGTGTCATCAGGGTATGGTCCGGGAAGACTTCCATATAGGCTTATAATATCACTTCTTCCCACATAATCTAAGATTTAACCGTTCCAAGGAGTTCATACATCTTCAGCGGGGCTCTATGACTATGCTTGAGTATTTTTTTCGCTTCACCAAGCTCAATCATTTCACTCAATCTCTAACAGGGGATGAGTTGATGATTGTGAGGTGTTTTGAGGATAGGTTGGGGCATTTTTTCCTCTAGTAGTTGAACATTTTCTAGTTGAATAAAATTATCAAAATAGTGAACCAAAACCTAATTATAGAATATAATCTTAGAGAAGCTGGAAATTTGGTCTATAGCGGTTCAATTCCAAGGTAAGGTGATGGTTCATCTAGTAGTAGGAAGTTCCATTTAGAGGGTGCACATGGGGGTGGGGATATCCAAGTGACACACAAATATATATCTATAGTATGTCACCAATGTGGGAGGCTACTCCATTAGAAGCATCAATGCACAATGAACCTAATCTAGTGCTGAGCTTGCAGCCGGATGAGTCACCTTCATCACTTCTTCCAATATTTTAAACATACAGTGACCGGGAATCCATACTAAAACCTTTATCAGGTATAATATCTATGACTCTACATCAGTTTGGGAGTTTTTCTTCTACCAGCCGATCAAGTTGAGGTGGTAGTGGTTGTGGATGAGATAGTCAGGCCCCAGAGCTTCAGCATTAGCAGAGTGGATCTAATCAGGCTAGTTAGGTAGCATCTCAGGGCCACAGTTCATTCCATATTTATGTAGTGAATCCATATCCAAAGGAGTAGAGTCTAGGTCCATCTATAGTTATAGGTAATATTTTAATAGCCTCTACTTTAGTTTCTTCCCTTTCTAATTTAGGTTCATTGCACTCTTTTATATCTATTGTGGTTGTGGAAATTATGGGTCTTATAATTGAGTACTTTTGTGGAATCATGTCTCTAAACATGCTATTAGGAGTCATATCATAGGGAATACACCAGTTCTAGGAGTTCCCCCTTTAAATAGGTGGGTGCTATTTCTTTTGAAGTTTCTTCATCCTCAAGATAACTAGATCCAGCATCATTCTTGTTATGCACTAACTTGTGCCTTATTATACCCAAGTATATTTCTATCATCTTCGAGTGTCTTTTAAATATCATTTGGGAAACACATAAATCCATATGGTTTAATGGGATATCCGGATAGTTCAATCTAGACCCAGGAATACTAGGCTAGGTGGAGTAACATCCTAGTTATCTAGTCTCTTCATGAGTGACCAAGGAATGATGTAAGTAGAGTTACCTTCTATAGTAGATCCTTTGAAGGATGTATTTCTTGTTGATCTCTCTATATTAACTCCTAAGAGAGAGTTCAAGTTCACCATAGAGCTAGTTACAGGTATGGAACTAGCGTCAATTCCTCTATATAGTATGGTATCTATAGAGCTCCAAGAACTTAAGAAGAACCTTTAAGACCTTTAGGATAAGGGTTTTTTCCAACCCAGCACATCACCATGGGGTTCACCTATATTTTTATCCAAGAAGGCATAAAAAGTCCTCATATTGTGCATGGATTACCACTGATTGAACCAACTTATGATAAATTCTAGGTACCCATTGCCTCATATCAATGACCTCTTTGACCATCTCTCAGGAGAAATGGTTTTATCAAAGATGATTTGAGGTCGGGTTACCATCATGTGCAAGTGAGGAAATAATACATACCACTTATAGTACTCCAGAGAAGGTATGAATTTTATGAGTATCTATTAATTTCATTATATCTGAAAAATGAGCTGATAGTCTTCAACTATGACCCCATGAGCATAACTATCCTACGCATGACCTTGACCTAGCTGTCATTGTCCATGGTCTACACTGTTGGAGGTAGTATTTACTTGGAGAGTGGTTCATTATTTAAATGGATCACAAAAGTATAAAATACATATCCACTCAGTTATATTTAAATCCTAGGTAGCATAGGTGGGTGTAATACCTATAATCATTTGACTTTGAGCTGACTTACACACTCATAAAGGGTAATGTCATGGTTGTTTCTTTAAGCCGAAAGACTTGGATGCAATCCATTGAGGAGGCCATTAGTGAGTGGTATTTTATGGATTTATTTTCTTATATACACCTAAATGTTCAATAATAACATGGGAAACCATTTTTATCATCTCTATAAGTGATATCCTTCCTTCTGGAGTGGGTCTGGATGTGATAGTTATCTAACTACGAGGTCCTTATCTTGAGGGAGATAGTCACAGGTGATAACCCACCTTATGGTTGGGTTGTTTATGTAAGTGAAACCCTAATATTATGTGATATTTTATGGGTTACTACGGATATATGATAAGATTTTATGAGTGAATCACATGCCTCTATATGGTAAGTTCATCATGGGCTTACCAAGATGTCTAGAGATATATGCCGTCAGTATTGGTGGCCAGGTGTGAAGAGGCAGAAAGCATGTTTCATTACATTTTACTCCACCTATCAGTAGGTGAAGGTAAAACACCAATAGACTTCTGGACTTCTATATCTTTTCTCTATTCCTAAGTGGAAATGGAATAATGTCACCATGGATTTTGGGATAGGTTTTCCAAGATCCCCTAGAGGCAGTGATAAAATATGGGTGATCATAAACAAGTTGACCAAGGTTGGAAAATACCTAACTATTCAAGAAACCTTCTATGTTGATAATTTATGAAGGATATTTCTACAAGAGATAGTGTGAATTCATGTTGTACCCCATTCTATCATTTCAGACCAATACGCCCGTTTTACATCACTATTCTAGAAAGGGTTGAAAAAAACAAGGTTCATAGGTTCTCTTGATTATATAAAATCAACCTCATACTAACAGGTAGTCCTAGAAGACAATACAGGTGTTAGAGGATATTCTTCATGCATACATACTTGATTTTAGAGGTTTGTGGGAAAATAATATACCTTCTATTGAGTTTTACTATAAAAACAGCTTTTAGGAAATGATTCAGATGGATTTGTATGATTCTCTCTATGGTAGACCATGTCATGCACCTAAATACTAGATTAAAGTAGGTGAGGCAGTGCTATTAGGTCCTCATCTCATTTAGGAGACTTCATATCAAGTCCATATAATTCATAAGTGTATGGATACAGCTCAATCTAAGAAAAATTATTATATTGATTGTCATCATAGACCTATAGAATTTGAGGTGGGAGATTAGGTATTTCAACGTGTGTAGACTATATTGAGTTAGATATGAATCAAGAGATAGGGAAAGTTGTCACCTTGATAAATTGGGACTTTTGAGATAGTGGAGAGATTCTAGCCAATAGCCTATCATTTGTCGATGCCTCAGAGGTATTCTACATTCACAACATCCTCCATATATCACAGCTTAGATAGTATCATCTAGACCCATATCATTCGTTCAACCCTAAGGATACTGAGCTATAATAGGATTTTTCCTTTGAGGATCATCTGATATGTATCGTTTATCATAGCATGAAGGATCTATGAGGCATTTCGGTTCATCTAGTTTGGGTGCCATGGTAGCATGGATGCGTGCAAGAAGAGATCTGGGAGTAGGAAGTCTATGTACATGAAAAGTAGCTATAACTTTTCTCAGATAGCATTGTACCACCCTCAGAAGGGAAAATCGGGGATGATTTGTCTTAAAGAGAGGAGGTTGTAACATCCTGACTTTTCTCAAAGGTACGGACTATAATTTTTTGTTTTAAATTCCTTAAAACGACACTTATAATGATACTTAAGGTTGTGAAGGAGGTTTTGGGGGAATCTGGGTCTCGTTCAAAGCTCAGAGCCCTAGAAATTGAAGAAAATACCAGTTCATATAGTTAGGAGAAAAAGTGCATCCTGGCACACATGGTTTACCTAACCATGCAGCCCAGCCCGTACGGTTTCCATAATCATGTGGTTGCAAATAGTGGGTTACAAGGGGGTGAATGGTTTGTCTAAAATTGTTATACCCTTAGAGAATAGTTGTGTAGTTCTATAGACATCTTGGGAAGATCATTTCTGCATGGTTTGTTCATATTTAGATAAGTTGTACACCTAACTGTTTGAAGTTCCCCTCTAAAGTAGAACCTGGTGCACAATTGGCACACAGTTTATCTAAATGTATGGTCAAACTATGCACCCTTGTTTTTTAGGGTGAATATCCATTTTCCCCTCTTAAATGATTTAAATTAACCCTATTATTTCTCCCTTTCTTCTCTAATGGCTCCCTTCTCCTCTCCCATGTATGTATCTTCTCCTCCCCTCTCCATAGGTCTTGATTTATCTCCTTCATCTGATGACCAAATCTCTCACCATCAGAGGCAATGGAAAGTTCTTGGCATGCTCTATCATCCTCTCTCTTTTATTTCAATGTACTCACATCCTCTTTTGTGCTGTTTTTTGTGAATATGTTCACCCTATTTTTAGGGAGTTTGATGATTTATTCGTTTTCTCCCATTATAAGTTTACTCAATCCTCGACAGTGGATGAGTGGAGTGCTACTATATCGAGGTATCTGGTCTATGTATTTATCAATATTTTCATCACTTTTTAAATGATGTGTCATTGTGATTGTTTTCAGAACCTTCCATAAATGATTCAAAATTGTTTAATAAATTAATTAAATTGGTTTTCCATATAGTTTTTGACCCTACCTTATGGAGAAAACCTTCAGTGATTTGATCATCTTGTCATTGGTCGTGGGTGTACCCACATTCAATAGCCTTTTTCCCCATGACTTGAGTTTATTAACACCACATCTGGGTGTGTGTTCACATGAGATTCATGCCATAATTATTAAATTGAATCAAAATAAATGGTTAGTCATGAGTAGGACTTTGATATTAATTCTCCCTATACTGCTATAATTTCTGGTTTTTGAGGCGGGGCACTTATAGAGGTCTCCATTTGGTAGCTGCTGCACTTTAATTCCCATATCGCTACATTTCCCCCTCCCTCCCCTCCCCGACCCCACGACCCACCCTTCCTCGACCCTGCGACCCCGACCCCCGCGACCCCGACCCCTCGACCTGGCGACCCCGACCCCTGGTGAGCCCGACCCCCGGCGACCCTCCCCGACCCCTGGCGACCCCTCCCCAACCCCCAGCGACACCGACCCCTGGCCACCGGCGACCCCGGCGAACCCGACCCCCATCGACCCCGACCCCCGACCTCCCGGCGACCTCGGAAACCCCCGGCGACCCCAACCCCTAGCGATCCCCACCCCCTTGCCTCTGTGCTGCTCCACCTGCAACCCCGGCGACCCCCACTGCCTTGCCTCCACACTGCGCCCCCGTGACCCCGACACCCCCGCGACCCGGCAACCCCCTGCCCTGCCCGCCCTGCACCCCGGCGACCCCCACCGCCTTGCCTCCGCGCTGCGCCCCCGTGACCCCAACACCCCCACGACCTGGAAACCCCCACCCCTTCCCATGCTGCACCTGGACAGTCTCGCCGCCGTCGTCCCCTCCCGGCCCCGTTGCATCCCTCCGGCAAGTCCTCCTGCCTCCGTTGTACCCTTTCGGTCCATTGTGCCCCGCCGTGTAGAACCCTCCACGCTTCATCCAACGGTTCCGCTCCTTTTGAGTCCGGTCGTTGAACCTCTGTCGTCAAGTCACTGCGCCGTCATGGATCCGCAATCGAGTCACACCCCGTTACCCGCGGTCGAGTCCTCCGCAGCTAATGTTTTTTATCCTTTTAAAATTTGGTTTTTAAATTTTAATGATATGTGTTTTTTTAGAATTTAAAAAATATATTTCACTTTTTATTTCTATTATTTGTAAAAATATTTATGAGTTATATATGTATAAAAATTTCTTGATTTAACTATAATTTCTTTTAATGTAGGTATGTCACAGGGTGGTCACAGTGGTTCACCTGATGTTGTTGGTATGTATGTTTTCATTTTTCTAAATTAATTGATTGTAATTTTCTGTTTATATTTCCATACCTGTTTCTAATCATTAATTTATATTGTAATTGAATTATGAATTTATGTTTATCAGGATCTACTACTTCTTTCAGCAGACGCAGGGGTCCAGGTAGAGGGGTTTGATCCTGGAACTCTGGAGCCCGATTGGATGTTTTATTTGACGACAAATTTCATCCAGTTGGAGATAGTGCTACTGCATTGAGTCGTTAGTTTGGGCATATGATACGATACTCACACAGATTCCCTCTGATGACTCATGACTGGAGTTCTTTCCCTCAGGATACGATGGACAGATTATAGAGGGAGGTTCAGGTAAATTCAATGTTTAATTTTTCATGATATTGTTATTATTATTGTTCAATCTACTGACAATATTTTTAACAGGATAATTTGACATCCTGTCCAGATGAGTTTCGGGATGTATGTATGTCCAAATGCCGAAAATTATGGAAGGATTACAAGTCAAGGGTGAAGAGAGATCACTGGACACCATTTGCGGGTGTGCCATACATTCTACAGCGAGTCCCTCCGGGCATTCTTCCTGCGTAGTGGTAGGATTTGGTTGCGTTTTGGTCGAGTGAGGCAGCGATGGTAAGATTTATTACTTTTAATCTATAAATGACTAATTTTTCAAATGTATATTAAGTAAATACGTTGAATGTAGACCGAGTCTGCTCATCATTCACATAATCGGGTGATGCAGGGCATGCCTTCCAGACTTGGCACTCAACATGTGTCACAGCTCAGACATAATGTAAGTTTAGAATTCACTATTTCATTCATATTTTTAAAATATTGTAGTATAACATGGTGAACCCCTTTAATATAGTTACACCAACGCGGCGAGCCAATCGATCGGATGTCCATATGGATGAGGACTCGTAGGGTGGGTGATCCCGATGTTGCCGATGTTATAGTAAGAAAATTATTTACTAATAAATGTATTTTTTATTTTATATAAATTATTCATATTTGTTCATTGATTCATTATATGCTACAGGCTCAATTTGACGCTCAGTTAGTAGAGTTTCCAGAGGAGAAACGTCGTAGTATTGTGCGTAGAGATGAAATATTTCACCGTGTCATGGGGCGTGACAGTCATGGTTATTCTTTGACTTATGGTAGTGGTGTCCCACGACGTGCAGTTGTTAGAGCAGATGTGATGGGTGCATGAAGAGAGTCAGGGATGCGCACACAGGCTGAGATAGATGCTTCCATGCAGGCTATGCAGCGCAATTTTGATTCACAGTTTCAGCAGTTACGTGCAGAGTATGAGGAGAGGTTGTCACAGATGTCATCACGTATCGATGAAATGACGACGCAACAAGTGGCGCCATAGGTAAACAATAAAACAAACCATACTCAAATTGAATTTTATTGATATGTTTAAGATACATAATATTGATATATATTGTAGGCTCTGAATACATCTGGTGGACATCACAGTGATATTGGTGATCCAGATGAGAATGAACCCCATGGATGAGGTAATTTCATTTGTATTGATGAATTATTTAGAATTTTTTATATCCTTGATGAATATAATTTTCCTTTTTTACCTAGATTAGTTTGTTTTAGTATTTGTGGATGACATCTTCCTGCACTCTAAGACTGATGATGATCATACCCAATATCTTGACATCATACAGATTACACTTATTGGTTATACGTCAAGATATATATATGTCAGTTTTGTATTGATTATATAGGTATAGTTATTGGGTCAAATAATCTCAGAGGAAGGTGTGTCAGTGGATGGAGAGAAACTCCAGAAAGTTTTTTCTTGGGAGAAGCCCAAGAACTATTTAGATATTTGTATCTTTTTAGGGTGAGTGAATTGTGACGTGTACGCACTGACGGCATGTCAATCAGACATGTGGTCTGCGCGGTAAGGCTCATTATGCGTTCTTTAAGTGTTGTGCGTGCTTGATAAACGCACGTGTGGGGGGTCCAAACGGGCCGAACGAAGTCCGAATGGCCTGAAATCAGACGACATCAAAGGGTGAGTTAATTGTGATGTGGTCGAGCAGACGGAACGCCAATCGGACGTGCAGTCTGCGCGGTAGGTCTCATTATGCGTTCTTTAAGTGTTGCGTGCGCTTGATAAACGCGCATGTGGGGGGTCCAAACAGGCCGAACGAACTCTGAATGGCCTTAAATCAGACGAAATCAAAGGGTGAGTGAATTTTGATGTGGTCGAACAGACGGAACGTCAATCGGACGTGTTGTGTGCCCGCGGTGACCAAGAATGCCGTTCTGGTGTCATAAACGGCCAAAACAGGCGTCTAACGGTCAAACTCATAACGGATGACATCGGATTGACCTGAAATCACAAGAAAAAAATCTAATTATTATTCGTGATGTATACTCATAGACGGAACGTCAATAGGACGTGCGTTCTACACGGTAGGGCTCATTATGCGTTATTTAAGTGTTGCAGGTGCTTGATAAACGCGCGTGTGGGGGGTCCAAATGGGCCGAACGAAGTCCAAATGGCCTGAAATCAGACGACATCAAAGGGTGAGTGAATTTTGATGTGGTCGAGTAGACGGCACACCAATCGGACGTGCAGTCTGCGCGGTAGGGATCATTATGCGTTCTTTAAGTGTTGCGCGCGCTTGATAAACGCGCGTGTGGGGGGTCCAAATGGGCCGAACAAAGTCTGAATGGCCTGAAATCAGACGATATCAAAGTTTGAGTGAATTTGGATGTGTTCGATCATACGGAATGTCAATCGGATGTGCCGTGTGCCCGTGGTGACCGGGAACGCCGTTCTGGAGTCATAAACGGCCAAAACGGGCGTCTAACGGTCAAACTCATAACGAACGACATCGGATTGACCTGAAATCATAGGAAAACAATCTAATTATTATTCGCGACATGTATGCATAGACGGAACGTCAATCGAATGTGCGGTCTATACGGTAGGGCTCATTATGCGTTCTTTAAGTGTCTGCGCGCTTGATAAACGCGCGTGGGGGGGGTCCAAACGGGTCGAACGAAGTCCGAATGGCCTGAAATCAGATGACATCAAAGGGTGAGTGAATTGTAATGTTTTATAGTAGACAGAACGCCAATCGGACCTACCGTGTGCCCGCGGTGACCGGGAACTCCGTTCTGGTGTCATAAACGGCCAAAACGGGCGTCTAACGGTCAAAATCATAGCGGACGACATCGGATTGACCTTAAATTATAGGACAACAATCTAATTATTATTCATGAAGTGTACGCTCAGACGGCATGTCAATCAGATGTGCGGTCTGTGCGGTAGAGCTCATTATCTGTTCTTTAAGTGTTACACGCGCTTGATAAACGCGCGTGGGGGGTCCAAATGGGCCGAACGAAGTCCGAATGGCCTGAAATCAGACGAAATCAAAGGGTGGGTGAATTTTGATGTGTTCGAGTAGACATCATGTCAATCGGGCGTGCCGTGTGCCCGCAGTGACCGGGAACGCCGTTCTGGTGTCTTAAACGGCCAAAACGGGCGTCTTACGGTCAAAATAATAGCGGATGACATCAGATTGACCTGAAATCATAGGACAACAATCTAATTATTATTTGCGATGTGTACGCGTAGATGTCATGTCAATCAGACGTGCGGTCTGTGCGATAGCGCTCATTATGCGTTCTTTAAGTGTTGCGCGCGCTTGATAAACGCGTGTGGGGGGGTCCAAACGGGCCGAACAAAGTCCGAATGGCCTGAAATCAGACGACATCAAAGGGTGAGTGAATTTTGATGTGGTCGAGTAGATGGAACGTCAATCAGACGTGCCGTGTACCTTCGGTGACCGGGAACGCCGTTCTGGTGTCATAAACGGCCAAAACGGGCGTCTGATGGTCAAACTCATAGAGGAAAACATCGGATTGACCTAAAATCATAGGATCACAATCTAATTATTATTCGTGATGTGTACACGTAGACAGCACTTCAATCGGACATGCGGTCTGCGCGGTCGGGCTCATTATGTGTTCTTTAAGTGTTGTGCGCGCTTGATAAACGCGCGTGGGGGGGGGGGGTCCAAACGGGCCGAACGAAGTCCAAATGGCCTGAAATCAAACGACATCAAAGGGTGAGTGAATTTTGATGTTGTCGAGTAGACGGCACGCCAATCGGACGCGCCATGTGCCCGTCGTGATAAGGAACGCCGTTCTGGTGTCATAAACGGCCAAAACGGGCGTCTAACGGTGAAACTCATAGAGGACGACATCAGATTGACCTGAAATCACAAAACAACAATCTAATTATTATTTGAGACATGTACGCGTAGAAGGAACGTCAATCGGACGTGCGGTCTGCGCGGTAGGGCTCATTATGCGTTCTTTAAGTGTTGTGTGCGCTTGATAAACGCGCGTGGGGGGTCGAAACGGGCTGAATGAAATCTGAATGGCTAGAAATCAGATGACATAAAAGGGTGATTGAATTGTGATGTGGTCGAGGAGACAGCATGCCAATCGGACGTGTCGTGTTCCCGTAGTGACCGGGAACGTCGTTCTGGTGTCATAAACGGAAAAAATGGGCGTCTAACGGTCAAACTCATAGCGGACGACATCGGATTGACTTGAAATCAAAGGACAACAATATAATTATTATTCGCGACATGTACGCGTAGACAAAACATCAATCAGATGTACGGTCTGCGCGGTAGGGCTCATTATGCGTTCTTTAAGTGTTCTGCGCGCTTGATAAACGCGCGTGTGGGGGGTCCAAATGGGCCAAATGAAGTCCGAATGGACTGAAATCAGACGACATCAAAGGGTGAGTAAATTGTGATGTGTTCAAGTAGACAACACACCAATCGGACATGTCGTGTGCCCGCGGTGACTGGGAATGCCGTTTTGGTGTCATAAACGGCCAAAACGGGCGTCTAACGGTCAAACTCATAGCGAACGACATAGTATTGACCTGAAATCACAGGAAAGCAATATAATTATTATTCATGACGTGTATACGTAGACGGAACATCAATCGGATTTGCGGTCTGCGCAGTAGGGCTCATTATGCGTTCTTTAAGTGTTGCA
This sequence comes from Viscum album, assembly GCA_963277665.1. Lineage (NCBI taxonomy): Eukaryota > Viridiplantae > Streptophyta > Magnoliopsida > Santalales > Viscaceae > Viscum > Viscum album. The sequence continues at coordinate 802,653,414 of OY728148.1, read as the reverse complement.
CACGCTTGATAAACGCGTGTGGGGGGGTCCAAACGGGTCGAACGAAGTCCGAATGGCCTGAAATAAGATGAAATCAAAGGGTGAGTGAATTGTGATGTGGTCGAGTGGAGGGAACATCAATCGGATGTACCGTGTGCCCGCGGTGATCGGGAATGTCGTTCTGGTGTCATAAACGGCCAAAACGGGCGTCTAACAGTCAAACTCATAGCAGACAACATCAGATTGACCTGAAATCACATGAAAACAATATAATTATTATTCGCGACGTGTACGCGCAGACGGCACATCAATCGGACGTGTGGTTTGTGCGGTAGGGCTCATTTTGTGTTCTTTAAGTGTTGTGCGCGCTTGATAAACGCGCATGGGGGGTCCAAATGGTCTGAACGAAGTCCGAATGGCCTGAAATCAGACGACATCAAAGGGTGAGTTAATTGTGATTTGGTCGAGTAGGAGACATGCCAATCGGACGTTCTGTGTGCCCGCAGTGACTGGGAACGCCGTTCTGGTGTCATAAACGGCCAAAACGGGCGTCTAACGGTCAAACTCATAGCGAATGACATCGGATTGACCTGAAATCACAGGACAACAATCTAATTATTATTTTAGATGTTTTTGTGCAGACTTCACGTCAATCAGACATGCGGTCTGCGTGGTAGGGATCATTATGCGTTCTTTAAGTGTTGCACGCGCTTGATAAACGCGCGTGTGGGGGGTCCAAACGGACTGAATGAAGTCCGAATGGCCTGAAATCAGAAGACATCAAAGGTTGAGTGATGTGTGATGTGATCGAGTAGACGGAACGTCAATCGGACGTGCCGGGTGCCCGCGGTGACCAGGAACGCCATTCTGGTGTCATAAACGGCCAAAACGGGCATCTAACAGTCAAAATCATAGCGGACGACATCGGATTGACCTGAAATCACAGGACAACAATCTAATTAGAAAAATAGAATTAATGATTTTAAATTTTTAAAACAGTAATCAAAATTATGAATATATTTTGAAAATAAAATACTTTAGATCTATTACAGTAAGTTTGAATTTAAATATGTTAATTTGTTTTCTAGGTTTTATTCGGTACTAATTTTGTTATTAAATTTTGTTATGAAGTTATATGTGATGATGGATGCGGATCATGGAAGATGACTGCCGAGATTTATTTGGGTATATATTAATGTATAATTGAAATTTTAAAAAAAAATTAAAATTCTATAGCGGCCGCCAAATGGCGGCCGCTATAGGTGTTTCCATGGACACTATTAGCGTCCGCCTTTTGGCGGCCGCTATAAGTGTTTTGATAGGACCTATAGCGGCCACCATTTTGGCGGCCGCTACAGGTCCGAGCTACAGCGGCCGCCTTTTGGCGGCCGCTCTAAGTGTTTTGATAGGACCTATAGCGGCCACCATTTGGTGGCCGCTACAGGTCCGGGCTACAACGACCACCATTTGGCGGCCGCTCAAGCCTATTCCGGATTTCCTACAGCGTTCTCCAAATGGCGGTCGCTGATAGCAACAGCGATGGGGCAAAAGCGGCCGCCGTTTGGCAGACTCTAGGCGGCCGCTATAGACCTTTAGCGACGGCTTTTGGCGGCCGCTAAAGGTCATTATTGTACTAGTGCTACTTTATAATTTAATGATGTGTTTGATAATTCACTCTAGATTCCACATGCTTGATATTTAATTGCTATTGGAAATTGTTTGAATGCCAGTATTTATGCCCTATGTCATTTATTTACATTTATGGTATTCCATGTACCTTGTGAATAGTTCCATCTTTCATGATTATTACTATTTTCAATAGATTATTGGGTTGAATTAGATGTCATGCTTGGGCTAGCTTATTAGCACAAGATATTTTCATGCGTTATTGAAAACATGAGATTATATATGATATGTGTTGTGAGTTGTGCCTTGATTTTTGCGCCTCGCATACTATGGTCTAGGAGATAACATGGATCCTGATTTAAGGACATTGTGGATGGACTCTTCATGTTCGGTTGGATATTCTTGATGCACTGGGATCGATTCATTGGATTTCCATGTACGGGCTCTTCAGGTAGATTTTTTCATACTCGTGAATAACACTGGTTCCCTAGGGGAGCAACTGGGGATGGATCTGTTGGAAAGATGGATACACCATTCCTTGGGTGATACCTAATCCCCTATGTGATATACTTGGTATAGAATCAGATTCAATATACCATGGGTGATATAAGGGACATCATTATGGATCACCTTGGATAGACTCAGTGGAATTCTTCATATTGGAGACACCTATAGTGACCCTTGGGATTCTTTATATTTCACCTTGGATGGGCTTGGGAATCCCCCATGGATTTGACGAAGTGATTTCTTATAACATATATGATGTTTCTTATTTATATTATGAGCATTCTTGATTGATGACATGGAAATGTGACCACCAATCCAAAAAACAGGCTTGGGGTCTTTCTACCATGGTTGTTTCTTCATGATTCTCTATGTAAATATCATATCACTTATACGGGTACCTAGGTTTAGACATTTGGATTAGGCTAAAGTAGGTTTTAATGGTTAGGTGCTCGTTTATGGACCTGGGTTGAATTAGCTATTTATTTCTTTGTTTATTAACCTTCATTATTATATATGGAATATTTGTCATTTATTTATTACACTGAATGGATTGGACTAGACACCATGGGTGGTGGACTACTAAGATTGTATCTCGCACCTCACTTGGTCTACCTTTGGTACCCAAGAAGACTTCATGATTATTGGTTTTGATAAAGGGAAGATTGAAACTTCTAATGATTGATTTATTTTTAACTTTAGGATGGAGTTTGGGGGAAGAGGACTAAACATATACTCAAGATGCTTGTTGTAGTAGTTTTGTTATTTTTGGTATTTTTGTATAGAATTCAATATATGTATGTATTTCATGTTCCCCATGTACTCTCATTTTTTATAGAATCCTTAACATCACTATCATTGTATCTATTATTTTTATTTAGTTTCTTCGGGTTTATCTATCTTACATGGTTTGTTGTTTTTAATATAATATTTCCATTTTTTTGTTTCCTGCTTATATTATTATGTTACACTCTGATCAATGAGGGCATAGTATCCACATGGACACACCCTAGTCCCTCACTACTAGTCAAAAGCCTCTGGCATTCAGGGTGGCATGCTTGAGTTTTTGTGGCCATCGTCTTAGGGAACCAGTAGGTGGAACCCAGGGCAGGACGCTACAGGATGCATACTTGAATTTTACATACATTAGAAAACATTAAATACACAAAGTGTTTTTTAGAGTTTCATTATTCCCCTTATAATATCTTTTCATATCAATCATAAAATACTTCTTGGTATCTGGGGAAAATAAAATATAAGAAAGGGGTGATCTCAGATGCTTAGTAATGGTCAACATATAGTGGAAGATATCATGAATAAATAAGCATATTCAATATTGAAAGATAAATAACTGAAAAACATTACATTAAAATAATAAATTGATCATAATATGATAGAAATAAATTATTATTGAATAATACCAGATAAATAATCACATGAGTGGAAATATTATCCATGGATATTATAACTAATCAAATAATCACATGGACATTAGTAACTAATCTCATAATGAGGTAATGCATAATTTAAGATATCTGAAACATAATTTCAATACATTTCAAAATATAGTATAAATATGTGGGTAAAACCCTGTCTAATTTGGCCAATTGATTTTTCTCATGAGACCTATTGATGTATCAAGGGGCTATAAATAATCGAGCCCCACCCATCAATTACTAAGTCTAATGCATTCTTCATATAAAAGGGGTGAAACATAATCAACATAAACATTAATAATAGAAAACTAATATATTAAATGTTAATACATATTCCAATCAAAGATATATAATCATAAACCATCCAGATTAATATGGTGAATGGTTTTAAAATTCTACATCATCAGTCAAATTGATCATACACCATCAAAAGAAATAATAAGGATGGCATAAATACAATATACCCCTAGTGGGTCATCATTACAATAATGGTTTTATGTATTTGATGAATAGAAATAGCATAATAATTTCATTATAAACATTTTTCAAGAAAATAACCTTTTCAATTTGAAAATATATTTTTTTATAACTAAAAGTTCACAAAATATTTTAAAAATAATTTTCATTGAAAATAACCTTTCAAACTTATAAAGTAAGATTTAAAAAATTGAGTGGTCATGATGGAAGTAATTTATTTTCATGTTTTACATGTTAAAACAAATATTACTTTCACATTTTTGGTAAAATCCAAATGGACCTTATTTAGAAAATGACATAAATATTCCTTTCAACAAAATTTAAAAAAATCAGGCATGGGTAAAAATGTATCACCTTCAATTTCAAGCAATTAACCATTTATTTGTGTATTTATGTATATAAATTTATTGGGTGAAGTTTAGGATGTTTTGGAGGATATTTTAAAAGTTTTGGGGATTTTCTAAATTACATGATTTGAGCATGGTTAGTAGAAACCATGTATCACCTTCCAGGAAATCGTACAAATAAAATAGTAGAGTATGGGTAGGTGCAGGGTTAGGAATGTGGTTTGGCCAAACCATGAAGACACCCAAGGGAAACCATGTAAAGTGAAATAGAGGGTATTTTATGGATTGTGAGTGGTTTTTATAACCATGTGATCCAACCATGTGAGCAGTTTTTGAATAAAGTGGATAACACACAGTCAACGCATGATTTTTCTAATCACATACCCTAACCATACAGTGTTAAAACCAATATCTAAAAATTGTGGACATAATTTGGATTTAACCCTTAATGGGTTTTTTACCCTAAACAAATCCTAATACAATTTCCACTACTCACAAAGGTTTTGGAGACCCTTTCCCTTGATCTAGGAGAAATATTTTGGTGATTTTTTATGCGTTGGAGACCCAGATTCCTTAGTAAGTGCTCATTATTGGTGGTTTTTCCTTAGTTTTTTATCCTTATCTCAATTTTATTAATGGATATAATATGTAGAGGATATATTCATGATTTTTTGTGAAAATAATGATGAGATGTGATTTTTTTGTTGTTATGGAACAATATCTAAGGTGGGTTTTTGAGTTTCAACCCAGTTTGTTGAATAATTTGTGTTGTTCTTTGTTTTCCCCTAAGGCTATGAGGCAGGTGGCTTCACTCTGGACTCCTCTTATTAGAAATTGAATTCTTGATTTCAAATTGATTGAATTTTTTTTTTTGAATTTTTAAATTTATGTGCAAAGTTTGTTGGAAACCCTCTTTAGTGATGGTTTGTGAAATTGTAGAAATTGGTTGTTTTAAGGAAAGTTGTAACATCCCGATTCCGGAAGCTACCCAGAGGCTCCTCATACCCGGTTTTCACATGTCCTCAAGTGCATTTACCCTAATACCAGAGGCTACCAACTATCAGGGAGTGCCTTGGGTGTGATAGTGGAGAAACTATTCCCTCATTGGCATAGTAACATAGTGGAAGAGAAACAGATAACAATTGAAAAAGAAGTAATAATGGCATACAACAGTAAACAACAGAAGACTGAAAGTAATAAGAATCTAGAGAATATATATAATTATGCATGATACATATGTTTAGGAAAGTATTCAAACACATCACAATGCTGAAATACAGTACTAAACCAAAGTACAAAAGAAAACAAGAGAAACAACTCCTCAGAATCGCAAGCCTCATCTTGTTCTCATGCTCTCCAGCTCCAAAGAAGTCAACTACCTGAAGTAGAATGGAGATTTTCCTTATCTATACGTGCAACAATATAATCTGTTTGGGACCAAAAGCATGACCCAAACGGGGTGTGAGACTAAATCTCAGTATGCAACCACCAAGAGATCTGTGCCTAATAGTCAGTGAATATATATGGTAGGAAATAAGAAAAAACACAGTAAAAAAGGAAGTAATAAATAGTAAACATTCCTACAGTTTCAAAGCATTAAAACCACCACATATCAAGTAGGTATATGATCAAAAATAGGTAACCCTCTAGGATGTACTCACAGCCTATCCCCTCTGGTCCTACCTAGGAAACACAAGCAACCCTCTGGGAAGTACACACAGTCTAAACCCTCTAGTTTAGCTTTAGTAAAGGCTCTCTGAGGAAGCACTAAATTTCAATTCCCCCTATAGCTAAGAATGATCAAATACTATCTGAGGAAGCACTCACCATCAATTCCCCTTCTATTCTTTTAATGGAACCTACCGGCACTCTGAGGAAGCACTCAATGTCAATTCCTCCTGTGGCCTCATAATGTAATTATAGACACTCTAAGGGATCACTCAATGTTAATCCCCCATATGGTCTCATATAGTGATAATAAATAGACACTCTATAGAATCCCTTATGTCCATTCTCCCTGTGGTCTACTACACCAGGTTCTCATAGTCCTGTGTAAGTCAAACAAGTATAGCAATGAAAATCTGCCAAATTAAACCTCAATAACTACTTGGATAACCAGTCTATATCATAACAATAATACATATAATAATCACTCCATCATAACAATACTAGGCTTAGGAAACAAACAAGGTGGCCTAATAGGATAAGCAAGACCAAACATTCATAAACAAAACATGCATAGAAAAACACTTCCAAAGCATAGAAATTAACCCTATTCACATTCAATTAACCTCTACTCAAGCATACAAGAAGGGAAGGCAATTAACAGGGCTAAAAAAGTAAACATGCAATACCCCAATCAAGGGTATTGGGAACTTTTTCACATAAAATTCAAATACTATCTACAGAAAGGAACAAACCACCTACCTCGGTGTTGTAGGATCGTTATACATGAACCTCAACCTTTGAATCACCCAATAACACCATAGATCTACACAAATGTCTAAAAATTTCAAATTAAGATAAATTGAGAAAGAGGAGGAATCAGGAAACGAATCTCTAGAAGAAAGAAGAGATTACTGAGTTGATCCCAACACAATTCACGACGGTCAAATTGAAGGACAGATGCTTGGTTGGGGACCCGAAGAAGAATCACGGTCGTACGGTCTCTCTCAGACAAACTAGGTCGATAAGAAGATGGTTTTGTCCGTTATACACGAACACGATACGTTTAATGAAAATAAAGTACATGGCATGTACTTTTCTTCATCGTACCCCTCATTAGGTGGTCTTCAGGTCACCACAGCTGACCGTGTGCATGGCCACTACACGGCCAACACCCAGCTACCTGTGGTCACTGAGTACACGGTGTGTACTAATAAATAACATGGCTTGTACTTAAGAAATTTCCTGAAATTCCACTTTTTTCTCAAAAACAATAGAAAAAGGAAAAAATACCTGATAAGAAGATCCATGTTCTTACAAACTTCCCCCCTTAAAGAAATTTGTCCTCAAATTTCCCAAGCAAGGCGACTTAGAAGAAGAATCCTTAAATAACTCCGGTCACTATGATCGTACATCAGCTTCCCTCTCCCAAGTCTCATCCTTCACTCGTCTGTGCTTCCATAGCACTCATACCAAAGGAACAGAATAGACACAGAGAACCTTCATACTACAATCAACAATCTAGATAGGATGCTCCTCAAATGAGGTATCCACCTCTAACTCAACCTCCTCACATTGAAAAACATGAGATGGGTCTGAGAAGTAACATCGGTGCTGAGAAACGTGGAAGTCATCGTGCATAGCCTGGTACCTGAAGCATCACAGTACACAGTATAAATATTTCCATACTCTGAAAAAACTAGTATCGGTGATGAATTCAACCTTCCTTTGATACCACTTTGTAATGTCCCGGTTTTGGAAGCCACCCAGAGGCACCCCGTACCCAGTTGTCACATGGACTCAAGCGCATTTCCTCTAATTCCATAGGATACCTACTAGCAACGAGGGCCTTGGGTGTGATAGTGGGGAAACTATTCCCTCATTGGTAGAGTAACACAGCAGAAGATAAATAGATAACAATAGCAGAAGCATTAATAATGGCATACAACAGTAAACAACGGAAGATTGAAACTAATAAGAAGCTGGAGAACATATATAATGATGCATGATAAATATGTCTAGGAAATCATCCAAACACATGAAAATACTGAAGTACAGTACTAAACCAAAGTACCAAAGAAAATAAGAGAAACAACTCCTCACCATCCCAAGCCTCAGCTTGGTCCCATGCTCTCCAACTCCAAAGCAGTCAAGTACCTGAAGTAGAAGGGCACTTTCCCTTATCCATACCCGCAACAATATAATCTGTTTGGGCCCAAAATCATGACCCAAATAGGGTGTGAGACTAAATATCAATATTCAACCACCAAGAGATATGTTCCTAACAGTCAGTGAATATATATGGTAGGGAATAAGAAAAAAAATAGTAAACAAGGAAGTACTCAACAGTAAACATTCCTATAGTTTCAAAGCATTCAAACCACCACATATCAAGTAGGAAGATAATCAAAAATAGGTAACCCTCTGGGATGTACTCATAGCCTATCTCCTCTGGTCCTACCTATAAAACACAAGAAACCCTCTGGGAAGTACACACAATCTAACTCCTCTGGTTCAGCTTTAGTAAAGGCTCTCTAAGGAAGCAATTGACATCAATTTCCCCTATATCCAATAATGACCAAAGACTCTCTGAGGAAGCACTCACCATCAATTCCCTCTATAGTCTTTTAACGGAACCTACAGGCACTCTGAGGAAGCACTCAACTTCAATTCCTATTGTGGCCTCATAACGTAAGTATAGACACTCTGAGGGAGCACTCAACGTCAATCCCCCCTATGGTCTCATAACATGATAATAAATAGACACTCTGGAGAATCCCTTACTTTCATTCTCCCTAGGGTATACTAAACTAGGTTCTCACGAACCTATGTAAGTCAAATGAGCATAGCAATTCAAAGCGGCCAAAGTAAACCTCAAGAACTGCTTGGCTAACTAGTCTATAACATAACAGAAAGACAGATAATAATCACTCCATCCTAACAATACTAGGCATGGGAAACAATCAAGGTAGCCTAATAGGTTAATCAATACCAAATGGTCATAAACAAAACATGCATGGGAAACACTTCCAAATCATAGAAATTAACCCTATTCACATTCATTTAACCTCTACTAAAGCATACAAGCAGGGAAAGAAATTAACAGGGCTAAAACGGTAAACACACAATACCCCGATCAAGGGTATTTGGCACTTTTGCACATAAAATTTAAAAACTGTCTATGGAAAGGCAAAAACCACCTACCTCGGTTTTATAGGATCATTATATGTGAACCTCAGCCCTTGAATCTCCCAAGAACACTGTAGATCTACAAAAATTTATAAAATGTTCAACCCAAGATAACTTAAGAAAGAGGAGTAATCAGTAAATGAATATCTAGAAAAGAAAGATCTTACCAAGGTGATCTCAATGCAATCGACAGTGGCCGAATCAGAGGAAGGATGCTCGGTTGGGGGCCCAAAGAAGAATTGCGGTCGTATGGTCTCTCTCGGACGAACTATGTTAATAAGGAGATGGTTATGTCCTTCAGACATGACCCCAGTACGTTTAATGAAAAAATAAAAGTACACGACGTGTACTTGCCTTCATCGTCCCCCACATTAGGTAGTCTTCATGTCACCACACACGGTCGTGTTCATGGCCGCTACATGGCCAGCACCTGACTACCCGCGGTAATTGAGTACACGACGTGTACTAATAAAGTACACAACCTTCACTTAAGAAATTTCCAGAAATTCATCTTTTTCTAAAAAACACCAGAAAAAGGAAAACATACCTGAGAAGAAGATCCGGGTTGTTACAAACTTCCCCCCTTAATGAAATATGTCCCTGAATTTCTCTAGTAAGGCGGCATAGAAGAATAATCCTCAAAGAGATTCGGCCACTGTGATCATACATCATCTTCCCTCTCCCAAGTCTCATCCTGCACTCGTCTGCGCTACCATAACACTCATACCAGAGGAACAGACTAGCCATAGAGAACCTTCATACTATAATCAACAATCTGGATAGGATTCTATTCAAACGAGGTGTCCACCTCTAACTCAACCTCCTCGGGTTAAAAAACATGAGGTAAGTCTGAGAAGTAACGTCGAAGTTGAGAAATGTGGAAGACATCTTGCATTTCCCGGTACCTGAAGCATCATAGTACATAGTATAGCTCTTGCCCGGATCTGGAAAAACTAATATCAGTGCTGAATTAAACCTCCATTTGATACCACTTTGTAACTTCCCGGTTTTGGAAGCCGCCCAGAGGCGCCCCATACCCGGTTGTCACATGGCCTCAAGCGCATTTCCCCTAACGCCAAATGCTACTGACTAGAATTGAGGGTCTTGGGTGTTATAGTGGGGAAACTATGCCCTCATTGGTAGTGTAACACAATAGAAGAGAAATAGATAACAATAGTGGAAGCAATAAATAATGGCATACAATAGTAAACAACAGAAGAATGAAATTAATAAGTAGATGGAACACATATATAATGATGCATGATACATATGTCTAGGAAAGAATCCAAATATGTAACAATGATGAAATACAGTACTAAACCAAAGTAAAATCAAATAATATCTACGTAAAGGCACAAACCACCTACCTAGATGTTATAGGATTTTAATACGCGAACCTTAAGCCTTGAATCGGCCAAGAACACCATAGATCTACAAAAATGTCTAAAAAATTAAACCGGAGATAACTTGAGAAAGAGTAGGAATCAGGAAATGAATCTCTAGAAGAAGGAAGATATTACCTAGGAGATCCCAACGCAATCTATGGTGGTCAAATCAGAGGACGGATTCTTGGTCAGGGGCTCAAAGAAGAATCACGGTTGTACGGTCTCTCTCGAACGAACTATATCGAGAAAGAGATAGTTCTGTCGATCAGACGCGACCTCGGTACCTTTAATGAAAAAAATAAAGTACACAACATGTACTTTATAAGTACATGGAATGTACTTTCCTTCACCAGCCCCTGCATTTAGCGGTCTCTAGGTCATCACACACGACTATGTGCATGGCTGCTACACGGCCATCACCCAGCTACTCATGGTAACCGAGTACATGGTGTGTACGAATAAATTCCACGGTGTGTACTTAATAAATTTCCAGATATTCCACTTTTTTTTTCAAAAACACCAGAAAAAGGAAAACATACCTGAGAAGAAGATTCGGGTTCTTAAAAACTTCCCCCCTTAAATAAACTTGTCCCCGAATTTCCCTAGCAAGGCAGTGTAAAAGAAGAATCCTCAAACAGCTCCGACCACTATGATCGGTCATCAGCTTCCCTCTCCCAAGTCTCGTCATGCACTTGTCTGCACTTCCATAACACTTGTACCATAGAAACATACCAACCATGAAGAACCTTCGTACTGTGATCAACAATCCGGATAGGATTCTCCTCAAACGAGGCATCCACCTCTAACTCAATGTCCTCGGGTTGAAAAACATGCGACATGTCTGAGAAGTAAAGTCGGAGCTGAGAAACATGGAAGACATCTGGCATAGCCCGTTACCTGAATCATCACAGTATATAGTATAGCTCTTTCCCAGCTCTAACAAAACTTGTATCAGTGCTGAAGTCAACCTCTCTTTGATACCACTTTGTAACATCCCAGTTCCGAAAGCCACCCAGAGGTGCCCCATACCCTGTTGTCACCTGTCCTCAAGCACATTTTCCCTAATGGTAGAGGTTTCCGACTAGTATCAAGGGCCTTGGGTGTGATAGTGGGGAAATTATGCCCTCATTGGCAGAGTAACATACCGTAAGAGAAATAGATAACAATAGAGAAAGCAGTAATAATGGTATACAACAGTAAAAAACAGAAGACTGAAAGTAATAAGCAGCTAGAGCACATATATAATGATGCATGATACATATTTCTAGGAAAGCATCCAAACACATTACAATGATGAAATACAATACCAAACCAAAGTACAAAAAAACAAGAGAAACAAATCCTCATCATCACATGTCTCAACTTGGTCCCATGATCTCCAGCTCCAAAGTAGTCAAGTACCTGAAGTAGAAGGGATCTTTCACTTATCTATACCTACAACAATATAATTTTTTTGGGCCCAAAATATTCACCCAAACAGGGTGTGAGACTAAATCCCAGTAGGAAACCACCAAGAGATCTGTGCCTAACAGTCAGTGAATATATATGGAATACAAAAAGAAAAAAATAGTAAACAAGGAAGTAATCAGTAGTAAAAATTCCTATAGTTTCAAAGCATTCAAACCACTACATATCAAGTAGGTAGATAATCAGAAACAGGTAACCCTCTGGGATGTACTCATAGCCTATCCCCTATGGCCCTACCTAGAAAACACAAGAAACCCTCTGGGAAGTACACACATTCTAACCCCTCTAGTTCCACTTTAGTAAAGGATCTCTAAGGAAGCACTCAACATCAATTACACCTATATCCAAGAATTATCAAAGACTCTCTATGGAAGCACTGACCATTAATTCCCCCTATAGTATTTTAACGGAACCTACAGGCACTATGAGGAAGCACTCAACGTCAATTCCTCTTGTGGCCTCGTAATGCAATTATAGACACTCTGAAGGAGAACTCAATGTTAATCCCCCCATGGTCTCATAGCATGATAATAAACACACTCTGGAGAAGCCCTTACATCCATTCTCCCTATGGTCTACTACACCAAGTTCTCACGACCCTATGTAATTCAAACGATCCTAGAAATGAAAAGCGAGCAAAGTAAACCTCAAGAATTACTTGGCTAACCAGTCTATAGCATAACAGCGAGACAAATAATAATCACTCTATCCTAACAATACTAGGCATGGAAAACAAACAAGGCAGCCTAACAAGCTAAGCAAGACCAAACCGTCATAAACAAAACATTCATGGGTAAACACTTCCAAAGAATAGAAATTAACCCTATTCACATTCAATTAACCTCTAATCAAGCATACAAGCAGGGTAGGAAATTAAGAGGGATAAAATTGTAAACACGCAATACCCCGATCAAGGTTATTGGGCACGTTTTCACATAAAATTCAAAGAAGATCTACGGAAAGGAACAAAACACCAACCTCAGTGTTGTAGGACCGTTATACGTGAACCTAAAGCCTTGAATTTCCCAAGAACACCATAGATATACAAAAATGTCTAAAATTTTCAACCTGAGATAACTTGAGAAAGAGGAGGAATCAGAAAACTAAGCTCTAGAAGAAGGAAGAGCTTATTGAGGAAATCCCAACGCAATCGGTGGTGGTCAAATCAGAGGACGGATGCTCGGTCGAGGGCCTGAAGAAGAATCACAGTCGTAAGGTCTCTCTTAGATGAACTAGGTCAAGAAGGAGATGGTTCTTTCCATCAGACATGACCTCGGTACATTTAATGAAAAAAATAAAGTACATGGCGTGTACTTTATAAGTACACGACATATACTTTATAAGTACACGATGTGTACTTTCCTTCACCTGCCCCTACATTAGGAGGTTTTCAGGTCACCACACACGGCCATGTGTATGGCCGCTACACAGCCAGCACCCAGTTATCCATGGTAACCAAGTACACAGCATGTACTAATAAAGTACACGATGTGTACTTAAGAAATTTCCAGAAATTTCTCTTTTTCTCCAAAAAACTAGAAAAAAGAAGACATACCTGAGAAGAAGATACAGGTTCTTACAAAAGTGAAATTGGTTACATGATTTTAAAATGTTTTTTTTGTTTTGATGCATGGAAAATTTGTCAAAAAAATTCAATAAAGTGATTTTTTTTAAAATGGTGGTTCAATTGGTTTGGCATGGATTTTGGAATAAACGGTTAGCATGTGTTCATTTGCATTGAAGTGACCCTATGGAAGGGGCATGTTCCATTGGGGCACTTGGTATATGGTTACCTGATGATGACTTAGTATATTGATGAGAAACTTCTCATGAGTATGGAATTGTAATAAGGGCATGCATGTGTGATTTTGTGGAATGGAATGGGTTATACCATAGGTTTTGAGAAAGGGATCTAAAATATTGTTTGATTACTTTTTATACAAATTTTTTTGGTATGGAAATGTTTTTTTTATAAATGGTTTTGGTTTTCATATAAACTACTTTATATTGATTTAAACTATTTTATATAAATTTTATTAATTGTTCTATCCCAGTGGCTTGATTTGGGAAGTCGCTGGGGGGAATCCTACTGAGTTTTATACTCACCCCATGCTTGGGAACTTTTGTTCATTTATATATATTTCATACCAAGACATAGGTTAAATAAAGTTATATCATATCTTTATTAATGCATCATGATACCATGGTTTGGGAATGTGGTTTGTATCTTGGAGATGGTTGAGAGTTACTATCATGATTTCTTTGGAGTTTTTGGAGTTTTGTTTTTTTTGGTTTCTTCTTGTACTCTGATATTGTTATTGGTTTTGGTTTTCACTTCGTAATATATTGTAGTTTGGTTTTGTTATCATATGGTTATACTGTGAGTTTTATTAAATTATTCTCATGAATAATATAGTGGTTTTTTAGTTATGGTATTATTTTTTTATTTTCTTTATTTTCAAAGGGAAAATTGTCCCCCAACTATTTATAAATCCCTTGACATTTATTTCTAGCCTTTGGTGTCTTCGGGATGTCACCTAAGGCTTAGTAACACACCCAAATCTTCCCAAGACAATGGGTGAGAGGTAGGATGTTACAAATGGTATCAGTTTGTTTGGTCATAGAGTTGAAAGTAAATATGCTTTATTCCTTGCTTCATATTGGTATCAAGGATTAAGATCATCTGAACTTGAAATGAAGAGCATAAAGAGGTGCAACTAATCTATTTATATTGAACTTCAAGCTACCAATGAATTTGGGTACATGAGTGTTTTAAGACACTTTTAGGAGTTGTAACCTCATCATCATGGGTTTAGCTGATGTGAAGAGTATGAATGCATGGATAGAAATGAATTCACACTAGAAGTGCATAATTTAGCATGAGTAATGATTTATGATTTGGTGAAAAGGTGTCTTTTTTTGAAATAGTTGAAAATGGTTTGATTTTCGAAGGCAAGGTGGAATTTTCATAAATTGCTTGAAATTGGGAAAATGTTGAATTTTGGAAAGCCTTGTTGTGATATGTGTGATGTGATAAATTTGAAATTTCTAAGCCTTCAGTTTCTAGAGAGTAAGACTAAATGGATTTTTTTTTCGTTATAGAAAATGGAATAGGTTAAACATAGAAGAAACCAACCAGAAGAGGCAGTTGAGAATGTGGTTCCACTTGAGAAACAGGTAAACCAAAAGGTGGTTCATAGTATTATCCAAGATTTTAAAGTTTTGGATATATGGAATATGAGGGATGAAACAAAGAAAGTGGATCATTCTATTAATTTCCAAAATTTGAATCCACCCATCTTTTTGGGTGATTTGGAACTAGAAAAAGTAGAAGTATGGATGAATAGGATGAATCAAATATTTAATTTCTTAAGAACACTAGCTGATCTGAAAGTTAATTTGGCTATATACATGCTAGAGGATCTAGAATTCTAGTGGTGGAATTTATCAGCTCAGGCTAAATTAGACCAAGGCATTACATGGGATAATTTTGAATAATTTTTCAACAAATAATTATATACTCACACATTCATAATTGATAAAACAATAGAATTATTCAATTTTGAAGCATGAGAACCTCACAATGATGGAGTATGCAGTTAAATTTGTGAATTTAATCTATTTTTCACTGAAAGATGCTGGAAGTGAATCCTTGAAGGCACACATTCTTGAATCGGGGTTAAGGACTGAGATTAACTCTAACATTTTCATGCTTTGTATAATGGATTCTAAGGAGATGTTCAATAGAGAAACAGTGGATAAAAGTGACATCTTAGGTGATACAGGTGGAGGAAGAATGTTGATACCTATGGGAACTAGTGGGAACCTTAATGCTGGGAATAAGTGAAAGAGGGATACATATTTTTAAGGGTGTGGTATGACTCATAATAAAATGGTTGGATCGGTGAATCTTCATCCTAAATTTAAGATCAATACTAGATGTTTTCAATTTTTTTATTTTGATCACATGAATATATATTGTCCAAAACCACCTAAATCATATCATAATTCCAACCAGATGAGACATCCTTAGAACTATTATCACGGTGATCAATGTTCAGGTGATAGGGACACATATCCTATTTCACAGGCATTGTATGCTTTAGTGAGATAAGCTAATTAGAATAATTATCATCAGTATAACCGAGGAATTCACAGTGATTCTAGGAATACCATGACTCCTCAAACAATTCAATCTCAATAGGGTAATAAATAGAAAAGTGTAGTGAGTAAGTAATTGTATGGAGATGAGAAAGTAATTATGGATGATCAATCTATAACATCAATAGTGATGGGGAATATTATTTTGTATTATACCCTTATGAAAGCTTTGTTTGATACAATTGAATACCATTCATTTATTTATTCTTGTGGTGTTGATCTTCTGGGTTCTCATGTTGAGATGATTTCTTTTGTTTTGAGACTTCAATGTCCTCTTGGTTAAATAAAATATCGATCCTTTATGTGAAAAGATTGTTTGTAACTATTGATGGAGCTAATTTGATATGAGATTTCATTATTCTTGATACTAATGTTTATGACATAATCTGGGGTATGGATTAGTTGAAAATGTTTAACACTCACATCAACTATTATACCTGAAGGTTTAGTTTTATAATGAATGATGGTGTTGAGAATCTCTTTAGAGAAGACCAGAATGTAAAGTTAGGTGTTGTAGGATTGTTGGCACTAGAAGTTGGAAATATCTTATACCAGTTTGCAGTGTTGAATTTTTCATCAGTGTATGAGATCATAGATATAAATTTTACAAAAACAATTATCATCTTCCTAGTTTTTTCATGATAATTCCTCAGGGTTTTCACCCATAAGAGAAGTAGAGTTTATGATTAATCTCTTACTTGGGACCATTACTATCTCACTTTTATCTTATTGGATGGATCTAATAGAATTAATGGAATTGAAATTATAGTTGGAAGATATAGAAAGAAAAGGGTTCATTTAGCCTAGTAAGTCTCTATGGGTATCACTAATATTTTTTATGAAAAAGGAATATATAAATATTTATCTTTGTGTGTATTATTGTAAGATTAACCAAGTTACATTAATGAATTAGTATCCACATCCATTCATTGATGACACGTTCGATTAATTGAGGTGAGCTCATTGGTTTTCTAAAATTGAATTGCGGTCAGTATATCACCAATTGTGGGTTTGGAAGGAAGGTATTCTGAAAATATCTTTCAAGAGTATATATGGACATTATGAGTATGTGGTTATGCCTTTCAGTCTTACGAATTCACCAGCTATATTTATGGAATTGATGAATCAGATATTTCAAAAGTTTCTGTATTCTTTTGTGGTAGTGTTTTTGGATGAAATATCAGTTTACTAGAGGATAAAGGATAAGCATGAGAAACACTTGGGGATAGTGTTGGGTATCATGTGGGATCATAGTTCTTATACCAAAATTTAAAAATGTGATTTTTGTATACAAGAGGTATGTTTCCTTGGCCATGTAATATCTGAAAGAGGTGTTTTTGTGGATCCAGAAAAGATAGAGTTTGTGATATCTTGGAAACCATCTAACAATGTCTTTGGGATATGTGGTTTCTTTGGTTAAGTTGATTATTACCAAAATTTTTTGTGTAAATTTTCATGACTAGCTTTACTAATGACATCTTTGACAAGGAAGAGTGTTAATTCCAATGGATCGATAAACTTCATAAGTCTTTTCAAGATCTTAGAGTTTTCCTTATATCATCACCTATATTGATATTTTCTGAATCAAGACAAGGTTATATGGTGTATTTTGATGATTCAAAATCTGGGATGGGGTGTTTACTCATGTAGGAAAATAATTTTATTTCTTATGAATCATAGAAGTTATGGTTTCATGAGAAGAACTACCCAACACATGATTTGGAGTTAGTTTATATAGACCATGATTTGAAGAATTGGTTTCATTACCTATTTGGTGAGAAATCTACAGTGTTTACAAATCATAATATCTTTAAACATGTATTATCATAAAGTGATTTGAATATAAGATAAATAATACTGATGGATTATCTCTAAATTTTTAACTTCAACTTGATGTATACATAGGGTAAAGGAAATTAAATGGTAGATGCATTAAGTAAGAATTTTTATATTCAACTAGAAAAAGAGGCTTCATAATAGTTATATCTAATTTCAATACCTATATTATGAATACCTAGGTAGTTTTTTAGTTTTCTTTCCAGTTTATTTTATTCCTAATTTGGTTGATACGGGTAAAGAGACACAAACAATGGATTCTAAATGGGTTTCTATGTTGTCAAAACTCAATGGTTGGGAGACCATTAAGGAATGGATACTGGATCAGAGATCAATTTTTTGGTTTAGAGATTGGATGGTCATACCTTTAGTATTTCAGGAACAAGGTCTTCTTGCTTATAACCATTCGAGATCAGTTGTTCATCCTAGAAAACAAAATAAATATAAAGCATTGAAAGAATAATTTTGGTGGGCTAGAATGAAAAGATTAGTAGATTTTTTTAGATGCCACACCTTTCAGGAGGTTAAGGAAGATCACTAGTGGATAGTGGGTATGTTGAATTCTTTACCAATTCATATTTGGAAATGGGAGTAGATATCCATGGATTTTGTGACAGGTCTCCCAAGGGCAGTTAAGAAACATGATTTTATATGGGTGATAGTGGATTGGCTCATAAATTAGGCCCATTTAATCCCCATTTTTGAATTTCATATGGTGGAGGAATTGTCTAAAATCTATATCTGATAAGTGTTAAAGAGGCATAGATTACCGGTTTATATAGTATCAAACTGATATCCAAGATTTACATTTCATTTTTAGAAATCCTTATAGTAATCCCTTGAGACTCAATTGACTATGATCGTGGAGTATCATCCCCAAATAGATGGAAAATCGAAAAGGATGAGATAAATATTTAAATACATGCTTATGGATTGTGTAATGGATTTGTTTTGGCTCATGGGAGGATCACATACCATTATTGGATTTCTTTTATAACAACAGTTATCATGAATATATATCTATGGATCCTTTTGAAGATTTTTATGGGTGAACTTATCATTCACTAATTTGTTGGGTGGAAACAGGTGATACTTCACTGGTTAGACCAAGACTTGTGAAAGAGTCAATAGAGAAGATTCGGCTGATCAAGAAGAGGACAGAGATAGCTCAGAGTCATCATAAATCATATGCAGATCATTATTGATGGTATTTTTCATTTGATATGGTTTATAATTTGTTCTTAATAATCTCTTAAAGGATTGGGAATCATTGTTTTTAGAAACAGGGAAAGTTATATCCTTGATTAATATGCCATTTTGAGATACTATAATGGGTTGGTGAGGTGGAATATCGATTAGATTTTCCACTAAGGTTCAATCCAGTGCATAATGTGTTTCATGTATCTCAATTAAATAGGTATCAACCTGATCCTGACCGTGTGATTTTATGGGATCATGTTGACCTAGATAAATATTAAATGTTGGTTCATGTACCAATGAGGATTGTGAATAGTAAAGAAAAAGTCTTGTGTGGGAAATACATTAGTCTAGAACATGTTTTATGAAAAAATGGTCAAATTCAAGAATAAATGTAGGAGGATGAGAATTAAATGTTTGAGCAATGGCCTGAACTCTTCCAGGCCAATGATGGTTTTCAAATTTCTATGGTTGGAAAGACAAATGGTGGGGAGAATGTATCACCCCCGGTCTCAGGTAATTAACCCTTTATATATGTATTTTAAGTATGTAAATTTATTGGGTTAATATTGGGAAGGTTTGGAGGAGTTTTGAAATGTTTTTGGGGATTTTATAGAGGTTTATAGTTTGATCATGGTTAGTAAAAATCATTCAGCACCTTCTAGGAAACTGTGAAACTGAAATAGTGGACTCTGGTTAGGTGCATAGTTTGGAAAAACCATACAGCCACCCAGGAGAAACCATTAAAGGTAGAATAAAGGGGTTTTTCATGGTTGGTGCATGGTTTTTATAACCGGGTGATACAACTGTGTGAGTGGTGTTTGGAGGTAGTGTCTAACACACTATTAGTGCACGATTTTCCTAATTGTGCTCTATAACTGTGTGGCGTTAAAAACAAGATCCAAAAATTGTGGATCTAATTATTATTTTCCCCTTAATTTTTCCCCCTAAATAGAACCTAATACAATTTACTCTCCTACAAAAGGTTTTGGATACATATCCCCTTGATCCAAGAGCCATTTTATTGTGATTATTTGTGCATTTCAGACCCGGATTCCTTGGTAAGTGCTCGTACTTGGTGGTTATTGAAGGTTCTGGGTGCAGCGGAAACATAGGATTGGCATGTGCCCAACTTTTCAAATTTTCATGATTGATGATTAATTCAGGATCAATATGATGATAAATGCCAGTATCCATTGAATTGAATCAAAGATAAAAGACAAAGGAGAGAACCCAGAACCAATAATAGAGGATCAACATATTGTGTTTATAATTAATTTAATTAAATCATTGAATTGCCTCCAAGTTGATTATTTCATCATTGATGCATTCGACCATAGGTCTGAGGTATAGCTTCATTTTGAGGTAGAATCCAAGGATAATATTTGTAATGCCCTGACCCCAGTTACCCAAAGTCGGTGTATTATTACATAACATTGGCATGATCACAAAAGATCAAGTCTCGAAAGACCGATTAGTTTAGTAGCCTTGGAAACACTAGATATATTCATAAGTTTTACATTACATCATAAAGTGAAAAAAACTAAAACAACATCTTGTCTTCATATCCCCTCATACTATCCCTATAGGTCATTCATAAAATACTTCTTCACATCCTGGGAAAAATAATACATTGAAAGGGGTGAGCTCAGATGCTCAGTAAGGATAACAATATAGCGGAAACTTTCATAAATAAACATAAACATTTAAGGAAATGTATAACTAAAACCAAAGCCTTTTAAACTTGAAATTCATCATAATATGGCAGAAATAAAATGAAATAATTCCATTTACTTATTCACATGGATATTTTACTAGTCTAATAATCACATGTAATATCAATAGCCACTTTCATAATGATGGAATGCATAATGTCAGACTATCATAACCACATAGTCAAGGCCTTGTGCCAAGACTACAAATAAGATTTTTTCAAGGCCTTGTTCCAAGACACTAGTTTGTCTCATGAGACCTAACGATGCATCGAGGAGCTATAGCGGGCTCCACCTATCACTTATTAATTCCAATTCATTCCTTATATGAACAGGTTTAAACATAACATAAAAATTCGTATTAAAACTAGCATACGAAATGTCAATACTTTCTCCATTAACCATGAATGGTATAAAAAAACACATCCACAATCAAACATATCACAAAACCTTCAATACAATATGTAGGTTTTGTATCATAATAAATCAACTTCAAATAATCTTAAAATCCATCAAAGGATGTTGACATAGATGAAATCAAAACTATTTGAGAGAAATATATATTTTTTTGAAATCATTTAAAAGTAAAATAATTATAAATTAAAAAATTTACTTTTAAAATATCCTTATTAAATTTTAAGGGAAGCTTTGAAGATTTATAACGGTGGAAAATAGCAGCACCCTCCGTATTAGTTAAAAAAGACATTCTTACCATAATTCTATCGAAAAGGTTAAAAAGACCTTGTTTGGAAAATGATGGAATGATTCCTTTATAAAATTCTTATAAAAATTCAAAATAGGGTATAAATGAATTTAACCCATAGTCTTTAAAATAGTAAGAATTATTTGAAATACATTTTTAATAAACATGGATGTGGATGATAAAGAGGTCCCAGTAGATAATTACGTATAAACAACCTCGGATAATGAAGAGATTGTGAAATAAACCCTTAACTTGTACTTTTCCTTAGTTTAGGGTTGGTTAAACTCATGTATAATGGTGAAATAATTGTTATTAAATTATAAAATAATCATATACATTAATATTATATCATATATGATCTTTTAACATTGCTTTGTTAATAATATCTTAGTACTGTCGTCATTTCGGGTGTTAACTTACTCGTTTTCTTTTATATGTTTTGTTACGTAAGACATGTTTGTTATGGATAGGTTGTATCATATTCATATAAAGAATGATATCAAGTCCTTAAACATTATTTTTAATCATAAAATGACAATTATACTTGAATGGATACGATGGGGAATGAATCTCATCGCATTCGTGGAGACGGTAGTCCGTACGTACGCACGAGCGACAATATCATTGTTTTGATATTAAAATAATATATAATTGGATGGTATATCATATATACATAATAATTATCATGTTATATTTATTATTTACATCAATTAAACATCATTATCATACCCATCCAAATAATAATGTTTTGAATAACAATTACACCACGATGTGGAGACGGTAATCTGTACGTACGCACGTATGGTGACATGTCATTCAAAGGATGGATAGAATACTGAATATGGTTGTACCATATTTATAATAACATCAAAATATATAGAATATACTGTAGATATTATTTTATAAGTGAACTAACAAATAAAGAAGAAGTTTAAGAAAAAAGGAACTTGAAAGAGGGTGGTGAAAACATTACCTCTTCTTCAGGTTCTTCCTTTTGATTTGATCAAAAGGACTCCTTAGGTTGTCTTTATGATCAAAATAAGGCCTCTAGGTTGCAGTTAGGGTATTTTAGAGAATATTTGGGCAGGGGTTGGCCGATCCAAAAGGCTTTTAAGGTGTGAATTTGAGATAAGGGGGAGTTCCCTTTTATAAGAGGGGTGAGGGGCACCTTAGGAAAAGCTAGAAATATTATTTTATAATAAATTCATATTCAGTTTCTAATGGCTCCAAAGAGTATTATTTAAAGTATAAGGTGGTAATAGGTCGAAAAAAACTCAACCAATAGGTTTTAGACAGGTTCGGGTTACTATATTAACCTTATCTTTTTTATTTAACTCTTAGTTAAATAGTTTTGACATTTACCATGTCTCTTTGAATTTTTATATTATATAGCCAATAAACTTACTATAAACTTTCAATAGACCCCCAAGTGGTCCCTTAATGATACAAACATCATGATATAAGTCCTTTGGCCGAACCTTATATTTTTAGGAATAGAATATCAATTAATAAAATAATATTTTTTTTAAAACTCTTTTATGTCAATTTTGAAACTATTCAATAATTGATTTTTGTTAAAGTTTTAAAAAATTTATTAATTCTAACCAAATTCATTTAAGAAATCCTAACATGTCATATTAAAGAATAAAATTCGTGGATGTCATCAAAACTTTTAAATTATATTTATTTTAACATTTATAATACCAATTATTTGATTCTTTCATTAATAAGGGAAATACTTCATCATTATTGTGTCATAAATATATTTAATTATTCAATGTCTAAAAAATTATAAATAAAATACAATTATGTATTAAATCTTTTTATATTTCTAATTAATATTTATAGTATAGAATATAAAATATATAACCCTATGTAAAAATTGTTTTTATAAAAGATATATGCTTATGTCATTTTTGTATTTACTTTAACTTAATTAATATAAAGTGTCCCTATAACTTACAACTGGATCCATGGGGTCCCAAAATATACCCAAAGATGTACATGGTTGTAAATTTTTCAACCAATAGGGTTAATACACGTTTTAGGGTAAATTAATATTATTATAATATTGTTTTTTACCCTTATTTACCGGATTTACCCTTTAACCATGGTAAATCAAATATTTACTAAAGTAATTATTCAAAATGTCTAAAAATAAGAGTTACCTATTTACAAAATTTGAACATCCTGATTTAAAATATAGAATCCATTTTTCCAAATTCAAAACATATAATTGGTAGAAATTAATTTAAAATTAATTCCCGCTGTCAAAACAAAAAAGCGTGTTTTTAAGATAATAATAACTATCAAAAGATTGACACTTGTTTATGTCTGATTTTAATGTGAAATTATGTCCGATGACCAACATTATATTAAATGGTAAAAATATATTCTAAATATACTTTAAAACCACTAAAATTAATAATTTATAACAATTAATTATTTCGATTAAAAAAGTTGTTTTAATTAAAATTTAGTAATTTTCACTATTCATCAAAATATAAAAGTTATCCGAAAAGTACAAAAATTTAACCATAAGATAATTTCGATATTCCGAATCCAAAAATGAAGTCCATATTGAAATATAAAATTTATAAAATTTCAAAAAGGGGGTATTACTATTCATAACGGCTAGTTTGATTGGTTGTGGTGTGCGTTAGAACCTCAAAGTTGCGTACACCACACGCTACTATATTATTCAAAGAGAAGTGTATCATGGAAGCTTAGGGTGTTACATTCTCCCCTCCTTCAATAAATTGTGTCCTCGTAATTTGAAATTGTTTTTCAAAAATAAAAGGTTGAAAATAGAAAATACCTTTGGTAAAACCCACATTGGAAATTAGGTTAATAAAATTTAGTCTTAATAAAAGGAAAAGAGAAATGAAAGGGTCACCACCAAATTATGATCTCTATTAGGAGAAAATTGGTAGAAATTAGAGACATATAATTGGAGGAAAAACTTAAATATTTATAGGTAGTGATTGAGGTCATCAATCACAAATAATTGTAAAATTGAGGGCCTTAAATTCATCAATCTATGATGATTTAAAATACCATCGTTTCAACAAAACATAAGGTATTAGGATAACACATTTTTTATTTTAAGATTCCTTCAATAAAGTATAAGAATTAATTTCTTTATAGAATAAGATAAGAATAAAAATATATACTTGACAAGTAGAGTTCCATCCTTTAACTAATTTCTACCACAAACTCATCTTTCACTCTAAAAGATAATAGAACTTAAAAAATATTATATTTATCCTATTTGTTTGGGGTTCAAAAAAATGAATTTATAATTCATCTACCAGAACTTTTTAAAAAAAATACATTATTCAATCCAGGAAATCACGTGGGCCAGTGGTAGGTGATACACCCTTGTCACCCTTCGGTTACGGGTTCAAGTATTGTGGCCTTGCCGGTCGCGACAGGTTGCCACCCGACCTCTGGGTTATCATTTTATGACAATCAAAAATAATCTCAAACTAGAGTTATCCAAAATACTTTTGTCCAAAATCACCGTCCAAAATTTGTAAGGAAGGTAAACACAATGAAGATTCTTTTTCCACGTAATAACATGTGAACACGTTCATCATGTATTCTTTTAAAACACTGCACATCCTGAATTACCACAAAAACTTATTAATTACATTCATTAACCTTTATACCTTATAGAATACTGGATATACTCCTTCTATCCAAAATTGTTGTAAACTCCAATAATGATGGGGTATAGAAATCATTAATCAGTTTCAAGGTAGTCAAGAATATTCAATATAATTTATTCAAATCAACCATCTCTTATTCTAAAATCACTACCTCATTATCGGAACCATATTAAAGATTACCTTTCCTTCAACCATGTATTTTACAAAAACTGTAGCTTACTATTAAGTCACTTTTCTTAGAACCATATAATCTCAAATCCTCAATAAAATAGTACTGCAGTACAATCCTTATTTATCTCCATAATTCATAAAACCAATATATTGTTGATACAACACTCAAATGAAATAATCTCATAATAACAACATAAGAACACTAGTCATTATTCTTCATCTGAGGTAGTATCATAACTTGATTATTATCCAATAGAATCATTTGCCCCATACTCTGATGATTTGGACATTGGTTCATGTAGTGTCCCAACTCCTTGCAGATGAAGTATTGTACATTTGAAACCTTTTTCTTACCCTTGAATTCACGTACTTGGTGTCCTTTTTCTCCACACTTATAACAAACTCTCATTCCTTTCAGGAAAGTTCTAGGGTGTTTCTTCCCAAAGTTATCACATATGAGAAAATTATTCTTTTCCCTCTTCCCTTTATCCATCTTTCTCTGTTCCATCCTTTTCTTCTCTTGCTTCCCCTCAAATCCATAGGACTCAGAGAATTCTTTACTTATCTTATTAACAAATGATACTATTTCTTCGTATGTTGAGAATACATGGGAGACAATGTTTCTTTTAAATGTTGGATTGATATCATGAAAGATATGATCCTTCTTACTCTTTGGATCATACGTATTTGTGGATTTCACATTCCTTCTACTGGGTGCCATTTCTATACAATGGCATACACTAGATTAGTTTATGAATCGCAATACATAAATCCAAAATTGTAAAACACTTAACATAAATTGAACAGTTTATGGATATAATCCATAATCATAAAAATGTTTTCTTTTATAAGTATATACTCATAAACCATTCAAAATGTTTTGTAAATAAAATGAGAATTATCCTAAGCATATCCCTCGGGAGTGTCGTAACCAAGAGTGCAGCAAGGCTCGTTGTCGTGCACCAGTTCTCGTTCGAGTCTAGCTCAAAGCAGTGTTTTTGGGTTTTACCCCTAGGTACATCTGTGCTAGAGCCACCTCTACCTGCTCGTATCCAGACAGGGATGTATTTCTTGGAAAACTCAAAAAATCTCTATAATAACAAAATTCTCGGAAGTTCTTCTATACTAATCCTCAAAGTCTATCTTAGGTCTATGTGCTCTAATCGGAGTTTATCTAAATCTAGTTTTCAAGGTTTGTACTAAACTTTCTCTGATACCAACTATAACCCCCCAACCCCAGTTACCCATAGTTGGTGCATTATTACATAACATTGGCATGATCACAAAATATCAAATCTCGAAAGACCGATTAGTTTAGTAGCCTTGGAAACACTAGATATATTCATAAGTCTTACATTACATCATAAAGTGAAAAAAAAAACTACGACAACATCTTGTCTTCATATCCCCTCATAAGATCCCTACAAGTCATTCATAAAATACTTCTTCACATTCTGGGAAAAATAAAACATTGAAAGGGGTGAGCTTAGATGCTCAGTAAGGATAACAATATAGCAAAAAATTTCATAAAAAAACATAAACATTTAAGGAAATTTATAACTAAAACAAAATCATTTTAAACTTGAAAATCATCATAATATGGAAGAAATAAAATGAAATAATTCCATTTACTTATTCACCTTGATATTCTACTATTCGAATAATCACATGCAATATCAATAACTACTTTCATAATGATGGAATGCATAATACCAGACTATCATAACCACATAGTCAAGGACTTGTGCCAAGACTACAAATAATATTTTATCAAGGCCTTGTGCCAAGACACTAGTTTGTCTCATGAGACCTATCGATGCATCGAAGAGCTATAGCGGGCTCCGCCCATCACTTATTAAGTCCAATGCATTCCTCATATGAACAGGTTTAAACATAACATAAACATTCATATTAAAACTAGCATAGGAAATGTCAATACTTTATCTATAAACCATGAATGGTATAAAAATAACACATCCACAATAAAAAATATCATAAAAACTTCAATAAAATATGGAAGTTTTGTATCATAATAAATCAACTTCAAATAAGCTTAAAATCCATCAAAGGATGTTGACATAGATGAAATCAAAACTATTTGAGAGAAATATCTCTTTTTTTGAAATCATTTAAAAGTCACATAATTATAAAATAAAACATTTACTTTGAAAATATCCTTATTAACTAGTAATTTAATCATCTAAGATTTTATAATGGCGGAAAATAGCAACATCCGACGTATAAGTTAAAAAAGACATTCTTACCTTAATTATGTCGAAAAGGTTAAAAAATACCTTGTTTGGAAAATGACGGAATGATTCCTTTATAAAATTCTTATAAAAATTAAAAAAAGGGTATAAATGACTTTAAACCATAGTCTTTAAAATAGTAATAATGATTTGACATACATTGTTAAGGAACATGGATGTGGATGATAAAGAGGTCCCAGTAGATAATTACATATAAGCAACCTCGGATAATGAAGAGATTGTGAAATAAACCCTTACCTGGTACTTTTCCTTGGTTGAGGGTAGGTTAACCTCTTGTATAATGGTGAAATAATTTTTATTAAATTATACAAGAATCATATACATTAATATGATATCATATATGATCTTTTAAAATTGCTTTGTTAATAATATCTTAGTATTATCGTTGTTTTGGGTGTTAACTTACTCGTTTTATTTTATATGTTTTGTTACATAAGATGTGTTTGTTATGGATAGGTTGTATATTATTCATATACAGAATGATATAAAGTCCTTAAAAATTATTTTTAATCATCAAATGACAATTAGACTTGAATGGATACGATGGGGAATAAATCTAATCGCGTTCGTGGAGACAGTAGTCCGTACGTACGCACGAGCGACAATATCATTATTTTGATATTAAAATAATATATAATTGGATGATATATCATATATAAAGAATCATTATCATATTATATTTATTATTTACATCAACTACACATCATTATCATACCCATCCAAATAATAATGTTTTGAATAACAATTACACCACGACGTGGAGACGGTAAGCTGTGTGTACGCACGTATGGTGACATGTCATTCAAATGATGGATAGAATACTGAATATGGTTGTACCATATTTATAATAACATCACAGTATATAGAAGATACTGTAGGTATTATTTTATAAGTGAAATAACAAAAAAAGAATAAGTTGAAGAAGAAAGGAACTTGAAAGAGGGTGGTGAAAACATTACCTCTTCTTCGGGTTCTTCCTTTTGATTTGATCAAAAGGACTCATTAGGTTGGATTTATGATCAAAATAAGGACTCTAGGTTGAATTTAGGGGAGTTGATAGAATATTTGGGCAGGGTTTGGCTCAGCCAAAAGGCTTTAAAGGTGTGAATTTGAGAGAAGGGGGAGTGCCCTTTTATAAGAGGGGTGAGGGGAACCTTAGGAAAAGCTAGAAATATTATTTTATAATAAATTCATATTTGGTTTCTAATGGCTCAAAAGTTTATTATTTAAAGTATAAGGTGGGGATAGGTCGAAAAAAACTCAACCAATTGGTTTTAGACAGGTTTGGGTTACTATATTAACCTTATCTTTTTTATTTAACTCTTAGTTAAATAGTTTGACATTTACCATGTCTCTTTGGATTTTTATATTATATAGTCAATAAAATTACTATAAACTTCCAATCGACCCCCAAGTGGTCCTTTAATGATAAAACTATCTTGATATAAGTCTTTTGTCCGAAAATTATATTTTTAGGAATATAATATCAATTAATAATATAATTTGTTTTTTAAAAACTCTTTTATGTCAATTTTGACACTATTCAATAATTAATTTTTGTTAAAGTCCTAACAACTTTATTAATTCGAACAAAATTCATTTAAGAAATAATAACATGTCATATTAAAAAATAAAATTCTTTGATATCATCAAATCTTTCAAATTATATTTATTTTAACATTTATATTACCAATTATTTTATTCTTTCATTAATAAGGGAAATATTGCATCATTATTGTGTCATAGATATATTTAATTATTCAATGTCTAAAAATTATAAATAAAATACCATTACGTATGAAATAATTTTATATTTATAATAAATATTTATAGTTGAAAATATAACATATATAACCCTGTGTAAAAATTTTTTTGCTAAAAGATATATGCTTATGTCATTTTTGTATTTACTTTAACTTAATTAATAAAAAGTGTCCATATCACTTACAACTGGATCCATGGGGTCCCAAAATCGACCCAAAGATTACCATGGTCATAAATGTATCAACCAATGGGGTTAGGACACGTTTTAGGGTAAATTAATATTATTATAATATCATTTGTTACCCTTATTTACCGGATTTACCCTTTAACCATGGTAAATAAAATATTTACCGAATTATTCAAAATGTCTAAAAATAAGAGTTACCTATTTACACAATTTGGACATCCTGATTTCAAATATGGAATCCATTTTTACAAATTCAAAACATATAAGTGGCAGAAATTAATTTAAAATTAATTCCCGTTGTCAAAACAAAAAGCGTGTTTTTAAGAAAAATAACTATCAAAAGATTGACACTTGTTTATGTCCGGTTTAAATGTGAAATTACATCCAATGAAAAAAATTATATTAAATGGTAAAAATATATTCTAAGTATACTTTAAAACCACTAAAATTCATAATTTATCACTATTAATTATTTCGATTAAAAAAGTTGTTTTTAATTAAAATTTTGTAATTTCACTATTCATCAAAATATAAAAGTTATCTGAAAAGTACCAAATTTTCACCCTAATATAATTTTGATATTCCTAATCCAAAAATGAAGTCCATTTTGAAATATAAAATTTATAAAATTTCAAAAGGTGGGTATTACTATTCATAACAGCTAGTTTGACTGGTTCTGGTGTGCGTTAGAACCTCGAAGTTGCGTACAACACACGCTACTGTATTATTCAAAGAGAAGCATACCATGGAAGCTTGGTGTGTTACAATATTCCTCTAGTGGTGATCCACACATGCTCCCTGTATCTTCAAATGTCATCTAAGGAGTATTCGGGTGCTATCATGGAAGATCCGTTTTCTTGCGATGTGCGCCTTTAATCGCCTTGAGAATTGCTTTCAAAGTGTTCTATTAAATCCAGTGGAGGGAGATCTCTCTCGTTCTTGAGAGTGTTTTTGTAGAGGGAAGAGTTCTATAGTCTTGAGAGCTTTTTCTCCAAGGATTTTTTGCACACAACCGTTGGTTAGTCGATGGGATGAACCATTGGCTAATTAGAGAATAATAACATAATGGGGAATTTAATTCACCAGGTAATAATAAATAATTAGAACATGTTTCGTTTATTATTTTATTATTCCATGTGAAACCCCATGTCAAATAATAATATCAATACTATTATTTCTATGACAAGTTCTTAACATGCACATTATATTTAAATATTATTTAACCAAATAATATTTAATATTATTTCTCACCGGACCCATAACTTGGTCTACCAATCCTCTTCAATATTTATCGGGTCTTGAATAATGACTATTTATTTATTAAATAAATATAACTGCATTATTCTCTGATAAACAAATATTTCATCCATAATATATTATCTCGAATAACTAGAGACGAAATAAATGTGATCATGCATACTTGAATAATTATTAAAACACTACCAGGAATAATATTTATTCAAATTGTTAAATAATAAATTATTTAATTGAGATATTGGCTACACTTAGTGTATGACCCTCTAGGCCTCTTTCTTGTTGGCATTAGGCGGGCTTTCCTAAAGTCCAAGATTACTGTCTAGAAATGGTTCAAGAAATTCAAGAGAAAGAAGTTGATGTCTCAATGACATGCCACCTCATACGAATGCTTAATGTGTGATATAATCACTTTTTCCCAATATCTCCAATCAAGTGGGTTGCATGCAAGTTCCATCAACCCATGTGCTTAATTTCTCATTCTTTGACTTCCCATAATTGAACTTGCCTATAGAACACTATGGGCATGGATTTAGTTAGGGTATATCATTTCCATCAAAGGGTATGAGATATCTACTCCGTAGAAGTGAAAAATCATTTCTAACATTATTCATTAATGCATTATTACTCTTGACGCACCCAACATATCATAGCTCATCGTGAACATCTATCATCATGGTTTTTGTCAATACATCTAAGTGTGTGATTCATAATACCCATTAATAATAATCTTGAAGTCTAAGGACCAATACACATGTACACAGATAGGAACATCCAATGACACTTATGAATGTGGATTTTATACTAGAGGGACTTGTTCTCATAATATCCTCCTAGATATTACCAAGGGTGCACACCATGAGAGGGTGCCTCAAAGTTTCTTGAGTCCCCAACCCTGATAGCCTGTAACATTTGTGTCCCTTCAAATGATATCATCTATCCATAGAACATATATTCAAGAATAGTGTCATGGAACTTCTGGGTTCTCATCATAGCCGGGATCTTCTATGACCTTTTAGTGAGAAAGAAATTCTTAGGACATTATCACATATTATGTCACATAGAAGAACAATCATGATGTGATAATAAGTTTATTAATATTAATCCAATGAATACAGGTTTATCATAAAGTATAAATAAGTTGGTTTCTAGGGCACCAACTCCAACAGACTCCCACTTTCACTAGAACCAACTGCTAAAAACCTTCAATACACTATCTATCACATGATATTCATGCTTCTCTTGAGATAGGAATTTAGTCAAGGGGTCCACTGCATTCTCTTCCGTGGACACTCTACTCACACAACTGGAAAAACGGCATATACCCACGGTTCAAAACCGTGGGTATAGCCCCCAAAACTGTGGGTATAGGCTATACCCACGGTTTTGGGAATCGTTGGCTGGAACGACATTGGTATAGGGGTCTCAGCATATACCCATGGTTTAGGAGAACCATGGGTATAGGAGATTCAAAGTGTGGCACACAATAGACCCACAGTTTTAAAACCGTGGGGTATTTTTTAAATTCAAAAATATCGCTGCGGGGGGGGTTCGAACTTGCACTTCACACAGAAGCTCATGCGCGCGTCGCACCATGGGACCAACCTACCTGTGATTTTTTATATTTATATATACATATATCACCATATATATATTAATATGATTTACGTGGGAAATTTAAATTCAAAAATGCGGGCAGAATGATTCGAACCCATGCTTCTCAAAGAAGCTCACGAGCGTGCTGCACTAAAGGACCAACCGACCTGCGATTATTTATTTAAATATATACATATATTACCATATATATATAAATATGATTTACATGGGAAATTTAAATTCAAAAATGCGATAAAAGGGATTCGAACCCGCATCTCACAGCACCAGTGAAAATATGTTTACCAACCACGCTAGGTAATTTTTAGAAACATATATTTATATTTATGTAAATATATTAATATAAATCATGAAAAAATGTAATCCCGCCAAATAGTTTTCATATCCCGCCTAATTTTATCTCCCCGTCATAACGCGGGAAAGCTATACCCACGGTTTTGGAGAACCGTGGGTATAGGTCTTCAAAAAAAATCCCAATACCCACGGTTTTGATGAACCGTCGGTATAGGTCTTCGGAAAATACCCTATACCCATGGTTTTCTCTAAAACCGTGGGTATAGGTCTTGAAAGACAACTATTCCCATGGTTTTTGGCACAACCGTGGGTATAGGTGGTCTATACCCACAGTTTTTGAAAACCATGGGTATAGGTTCACATACTATCCCTATACCCACGGTTTTTTGAAAAACCGTGGGTATAGACCTATTTTCCAGTAGTGTCACTAAAAATTCACTCCTTTTATAGAAATCATTCAAAAAATGATACTTTTAGAGTATTTTCTTTATCTGTTGATGTGACCTTATCTCCTTTTCAAGATCTACTACTATAGTATTATCACAATACAATGTAATGGGATCCTTAATACTAGGTAACACATCAAGCTCCTGGAAAAAGTTCTGAATCCAGACGGCTTCCTTGGCTACATCAGAAGCCACTATATATTCGGACTCTGCTATAGAATTAGTGACAACTGGCTGCATTGAACTCTTTCAGCTCACAGTTCCTCCATTAAGACAGAAAAAATATCCTAATTGTGACTTCAAATAATTCTAATCTATCTGAAAACTATCATCAGCATACCCTCTGATGAAAATCTCCTCATCTCCTCCATACACCTGGAACATATCCTTAGTTCTTCTCAGATACCTAAAAATAATCTTGACAGCAGTCCAATGATGTTCTCCTAGATCTACTTTATATCTTCCTAACATGATCAACGCATATGAAACATAAAGTCTAGTACATAACATGGCATACATGATAGATCCTATTGCTAAATCATATGGAATCTTACTCATAATATATTTCTCATGTTGTGTATGGAGGCACATTTTCTTGGAAAGATGTATACCATGTGACACTGGAACAAATCCCCTCTTGGATTGTTCCATACTAAATCTCTTTTATATATGGTCAATGTATATTATTTGACTTAGTCCAATCAGCCTCTTAGACCTATCATGAATGATCTTGATCCCCAAAATGTAGGATTTTTTTCCTAAGTCTTTCATGGAGAATCACTTGTTCAACTAGTCCTTGACTGACAGCAAGACTGGTATATTGTTTCCAATAAGCAATATTTCATCAACATACACTACTAGGATAATGACAACATTCCCATTAAACCTCTTGTAAACACATGGATCACATTCATTTTTAATGAATCCAAATTCTATTATGGCTTTATCAAATAGAATGTTCTATGATCTGGATGCTTTCTTTAATCCATAAATAGATCTATACAACTTGCATACCATTTTAGCATAACCTGGTGTCACAACCCCTTCTGTTTGTGTCATATAGACATCTTCCTGACAGTTCCTGTTATGGAATGCAGTTTTGAAATCCATCTTCCAAATCTCATAGTCATGGGAAGTTGTTATGGAAAGTATGATTCTTATGGATTTAAACATGGAAACTAGAGAAAAGGTTTCATCATAGTCAATTCCTTTATGTTGTTTAAAACCTTTATCAACTATCCTTGATTTATAGGTACTAACTTGAACTTCCATGTCCACTTTCGTTTTGAATAACCATTTACACCCAAAAATATTTACATCAACTAGCACATCGACCAGAACCTAGACTTGTTTTTGATACATGGAACCCATCTCAAAATTCATAGCTTCTAGCCATCTTTCAGCTTCCAAGATCTCTACTTATTCCTTTTAGGAGAGAGTTTAATAATTTTTTAACAATAATGAGTAACCATCCTTTGTGACAAGGAAACCATCTTTCTGGTTCCCTTGCGTCTCTTTTACTCATATGCAGTACTTGTGTTTTAGGAACTACCTCTTCCATAGGGACCTATTGAACGTGTTCATGTACCAACTCTTGTGTATCTTGAGCATCATCTTCATCGAAGTCAGTCTTTCTCCCACTTTAATTTTTGAGGATGTTCTCCCTATCAAGAAAGAAATCCAATCTGGAAATAGTCACATTCTTATCTAAGGGGTTTTATAGGTAGTATCCCTTTGTTTCCTTGGGATACCCTATAAAGATAAACTTTGTGCCTCATGGTGCTAGTTTTTTTCCTGGGAAAGCCTTAACAAATTCCTCGCATACCTATACATGTGTATGTGATAAACTGGGTTTATTTCCACTCTATATCTCAAAGGTAATCCCATTTTTCACCTTAGTTGGTACATGTTTTAATGTGTATGCCGTAGTTTTCAATGCATATCCCTAAAAGGATATTGGAAGATCTTCATGACTCATCATCAACCATACCATGTCCAACAAGGTATGGTTCCTCCTTTCACTAACACCATTCCAATGTGGTTTATAAGGTGGAGTGAGTTGAGATAGAATCCCAGACTCCCGTAAAAGGTCGATGAATTCTTGGTTAAGATATTATCCACCTCGATCTGATTGAATCTTCTTTATCTTTTTACCAAGATGATTCTATACTTCAGTCTTGAACTCCTTGAATTTCTCAAAGGACTTAGACTTATACCTCAATAAGTATACATAGCCATATCTACTCAATTCATCAGTAAAAGTAATGAAGTAAGAATATCCACCTCTAGATTCTACTAGAAATGGTCCACACACAACAATGTGTACCAATCCTAGAAGATCTCGAGCCCTTTAACCTAATCCACTAATTGTTGGTTTGGATATTTTCCCTTTTAAACAAGTGTGACATCTATCAAGTGGTTTTGGCTTGGAAGAGTATAAATAACCATCTTGACAGATCTTTTTTAGGTTCTTCTTGTTTACATGACCAAGGCGGTGATGCCACAACTAGGTGTTGTATGAGTCATGTGAACTTGGTTCGTTATCAATTTCCAACACATGGTTCTCATAATTTAATACGTACAAACCATTATTTAAATGTTTCATACCATAACATATGTTTTTCTTATAAAAGTAACAAAATTTATTTTTGAATATGAAAATAAATCCATCTATATCTAAAATCGATATAGAAATTATGTTCTTGGTAAAACTAGGTGCATAATAACATCCATGTAAAACCAAAATCATTCTCATTGGAAATGTGAGGTGGTATTCACCAATGGAAAGAGAAGCTAGCCTCACACCATTGGCAGCTTGCAGATCCATCTCTCCTCTGGAAATTTTCCATAATATAATTGGTTCCTGCATTTGAATACAGATATGAGCCCCACAAGCTATATATAATACTTAATTTGTATAAATGGAAAGATTGAACTAAATAAAAAATGTACCTTTTTCTTCCCCATGACTTTGGGTTTAGTTCCTCTTCCAGTGGTTTTACTTTCCACATGCAAAGCATACTGCATTATTTTCCTTTCCCTACCTTTGGATCTTCTTCTTCTTAATCATATGGTGATCAGAGGCTTTAGATTGTTTATAAATCTTAGGGACCTTTTACTTTTCCTTCATCTTACTATTCACCATAAGTACTGCTAGTTTTTTATACAACATGTCCTTATCCACTTGGAGAATTAGGTTAAGAATCTCTGATAGAATCTTCTTATTATTACTCATATTATAATTCATAATAAACCTAGAGAAGGTCTTGGGAAGTGATGAAAATTTGATATCTATACGCAAATCATCTGGGAATTTAATCCCTAAGATGTCTAGATACTCAATGTATCCAATAAGATTGACTACATGTGGTTCAGCTGGCATAGACTCTCCAAGATTAGTAGTGAATAAAGTGTTTGAGATCTCATACCTCTCATGTATCTCTTTCTCTTGATAGAGATCCTGAAGGTGCGACATCATGCTATAAGCATCCATTTCCTCATGTTGCTTTAAGAGCTCACTGTTCATGGATGATAACATAAGGTACTGAACATCCTTAGAATCATTCATATGTTTCTTGTACATAGAGAGTTTCAAATCACTTGTCTCATTTTTAGGTGCAATTGGTAAAGGCTCTACCATCACATAAAGTTTCCTCTCATGGAAAAGGATAACCTGAAGGTTCCTTTTCCACTCTTTTAAATTAGTTCTGGTGATAATATTTTTCTTCTCAAGTATGGATCATAATGATATGTTTGATTTAATTTTTTACTCTCTTTCTACAAATAAGATGAACAGAGTTTTAATACTTTATCTTGATAAATATAGATAAATAAATAAATTAATATCTATTAGTTTTCCACTATTTTTTCGAAACCCAATAACCCTCACCATTGACTTTAGAATATCATGTTTCTTTTACATTCTAATGGAAAGGATCAATATTTACCTTTGAATTAACCCAATTAGGGTTGATCAAGAAACTTGAAATGTTTTAGGTAGGAATTCCAAATTCCAACTGCATTAATTCATAGCTCCTTAATCTGTTGAGTGGACTCTCCAATCCTGAAATACTTAATTTTGGATTTCCTTAACCTTTGCCTCTCAGTTGCACGAAGTCCTGTTAGGGTAGTCAACTGTTGATGTAAACTAAGTTAAGTCATCCTAAAACCTC
Source organism: Viscum album (assembly GCA_963277665.1). Taxonomy (NCBI): domain Eukaryota; kingdom Viridiplantae; phylum Streptophyta; class Magnoliopsida; order Santalales; family Viscaceae; genus Viscum; species Viscum album. The sequence goes on along the minus strand of OY728148.1, from coordinate 802,615,887 downwards.
AAATTAGAATGCCTCAATAATTGAAATCACCCCAACTAGGGTTGGTCAAGCACTTTGAACTATGGTTCGATTCTAACTGAAGAAATGGAAGGCCATACCAACTTAATATTTAATTGAAAGATTATATCCTTTAGGCATAAATTGAAAATTATTATATTTTCAAATTCTTGTTAATATTAAGTGGGATATAATTAAGTGATTGACCATGTATAAATAATATTTATGCATAATCCATTTTATTTTAGTTCCATCTTATATGCTTGTTAGTTCATTAATTATGTGATCATTTCAAACATCCACAATAAATAACCATAAAACTGATAGAAATAAATAAAGGGTATGATCATGAGATTTACTATTGGTTATTTTATCTAGTAGTTGATAAACTAACCCTGGCCTAGGGAAGAAACACCTTGAACCATTTAAGTTTTTTGTTTACAGCTTTCCACATGTCCACCTTTGTATCTCCTTAGATTGGTTTTGCCTTGGATCCTAACTTGAACTACCTCCACTAGATTTAGAGCTCCATCCATTACATATGCTTTTAAATCACATGTAGGTGAAGGGAAAAATGGGGTTTACATAAAAAAAAACCATGGGAATGCGGGCACTATATATTAATGAGGATAAGGAACAGAGACCAACAATTTCAATTTAATAAATAAATTAAAATAAAACCAATCACATACAAAGGTATGGTCTATCTCATGATCATCCACATACATGCAACGAATTACACATTTAAAAAAATAGAATTCAATTATTTAATCATTCTTATTAAGATAAATTACTCTCAAATTGATTAATCATTATCTTTAATTAATCAGTCCTTTTTATCTTAATCATTTTCTGAATTTACTTGAGATTCTCATCTATAACCTTGTATATAACTTGTACCTTAGAGGAAACCTGGTGAATACCCATCAAAAACTACCCAACATGTATTATAATTGTATACACTTTATTGTTTGTGACATATAGCATGCATACATAATTATAATTATAATACAACTCATACATGATGTGCATATCTTTGAACATTATGCATATGTTAATTAAACATTTATATATATATATATATATATAACCAACACCTATCACATGTTGTGTCCTAGATTTATGTACACATGAAGGTACATGTCTCAAGGGTTACATAATATAATAAAAAAAATATGAGTAATTTGGAAAAGGTGCATAGTGTGTAGATCCGACTACACGGTGTGTACCCTCCTCATCGTCCATCCAAAGTACACACTTGGGGAAATGGAATGTGAGGTGTACTTAAGAAATATTCAGAGTACATGGCATGTATAGTGGGCCACATTCCATGTCAACTCCGAGTTACATGGTCACCAGCCAGGAAATCCATGTATGGGAGACACGACTTGACCCAAACCCGAAGGGACTACATGGCGTATCCAGTGGGCCACACGGTATGTAGTCTAGATGACCGTGTGATAGTCTGTCTCGGTCAACACACTATGTAATAATTAACTACATTGTGTGTTCTTAATGCACATGGATTGAGTAATTGTTTAATTACCCTCGATGTGTTGAACACAACTACATAGTGTGTGATTCGGATTACATAGTGTGTATTGAAGATGACATGGCGTGTAACTCCAAATACACGGTGTGTACTATCAGGTTACCTAGATATAATCATCAGCACCTTCGGATGAGATCCTTGATTTAATTTTAATAATAAAATTATTTGTTTCTATTAGATCTGTGAGAAACGAAATAGGAAGAATAGATCTTGAAATTTAGATTAAAATAAAGATTAAACATGAATTGAAAAACTAAATTATTAAAGTGGAAATCATCAAAAAATTATTTAAATAATTATAAATGAAAATATGACCCCTCTAATAACACTTTAAGGTTTTAGGCATAGTGGAAGTGCAGGATGGGAATGTACCCAAGTTTGAAAATTTCCATGATCAATGATTAATTCGGGATCAATACGATGATAAACATCAGTATCCACATAATTGAATAAAAGATAAAAGACAAAGGAGAGAACCTGGAACCAAGAAGAGAGGATTGACATATTTTGTTTATAATCAATTTAATTTAATTAAATAATTACCTCCAAGGTGATTCTTTCTTGGTTGATGTGTTCAACCTAAGGGTCTGAGGTGAAGCTTCATTGTAATGTAGAATCCAATGATAGGATTCCTCTAGTGGTGATCCACATGTGCTCAATGTATATTCAAACATCGTTGAAGGAGCCTCTCGGTGCTAGAGTAGAATATCTTTTCGCTTGAGATGTCTACCTTTGATCTCCTTTAGAATTGCTTCTAAATTATTCTCCTAGATCCAATGGAGGAGGATATCTCTCATTCTTGAGAGAATTCTTGGAGAGGGAATAGTTCTCTAGGCTTGAGTGCTTTTTATCCAAGTATGTTGTGCACGCAACCACTGGTTAGCTAGTGAGATGATCCCTTGGCTAATTAGAGAATAAGAAGATAATGAGGAATTTAATTCACCAGGTAATAATAATTAATTAGAACAAGTTTCGTTACTTATTTTATTATTTAATGTGAAATATCATGTCAAATAATAATAGTAATGCTATTATTTCCATGACATGTGCTTAAATTGAATGTTATATTTATATATTATTTAACTAAATAATATTTAATATTATTTCTCATAGGACCCAAAACTTGGTATGCCAATCCTCCCCAATATTCACTGGACATTGAATAATGACTATTTATTTATTAAATAAATATAACTGCATTATTCGCTGATAAATAAATATTTCATCCGAAATATATTCTCTATAATAAATAGTGATGAAATAAATGTGATTAGGCATACTTGAATAATTATTAAACCACAAACGGTAATAATATTTATTCTACTTGTTAAATAATAAATTATTTAACTGATATATTCGCTACACTTAGTGTGTGACCCTCTAGGCCTCTTTCTCATTGGCATTAGGCAGACTTCCCTAAAGTCCAAGAGTACTATCTAGAAAAAGTTCAAGGAACACAATATAAATAAGTTGATGTTACAATTACATTTCACCTCATATGAATGCTTACTGTGTAATATAATCTCTTTGTCCCAATATCTCGAATCAAGTTGGTTGCATGAAAGTACCATCAACCCATGTGCTCAATTTCTTGTTATTTGACTTCATGAAATTAAACTTTCCTAGAGAACACCATGGTCATGGATTTAGTTAGGCTATATCATTTCTATAAAGGGTCTGATATATCTAATTCTGTAGAAGTGACAAATCATTTCTCACATTATTCATTAATGCAGTATTACTCATGACACATCCAACATATCCTACCTCATCGCGAACATCTATCTTCATGGTTTTCGATAATACATATAAGTGTGTGAGTCATAATACCCATTAATAATGATCTTAAATTATAAGGACCAATACTTGCGTCTGCGGATAAGAACATCCAATGACACTTATGAATGTGGATTTACTACTGGTGGGTTTTGTTCTCATAATATCCTATTGGATATTACTAAGGGTTCACACCATGAGATAGTTCCTATAAGTTTCATGAGTCCCCACCCTTGATATCCTATATCATTTGTATCCCTTCAAATAATATCATCCGAACATAGAACATATATTCAAGAATAGTGTCATGGCACTTCCGGGTTCTCATCGTCATAGGGATCCTCTATGAACTTTTAGTGTGACATCTATTATTAGGAAATTATCACATATTATGTCATGTAGAATAAAAATCATGATGTGATAAAGAGTTTATTAATAGTCATAGAATGAATACTTGTTTATTATAAAGTACAAAGAAGTTGGTTTCTAGGGCACCAACTCTAATAGTTTTTCCTTAGTTTCTTATTCTTCCCTCTCTTGGATTCATGGATGTAATCCATAGAGTGAATATTCATGATTTTTGGAGGAAATCATGGTGAGATATGATTTTTTTTTGTTAGGTAACAAGATCTAAGGTAGGTTTTTGGAGTTTCAATCCATTTTATTGAAGAATTTTTGTTTTTCTTCGTTTTCACCTAAGGTTACAAGGTATGTTTCTTTACTCTTGACTATTATTATTATAAATTGAAGGATTGATTTCAAATTTATTGAATTTCTTGGTTTTAGTTGTGAAATTTATTTTCAATGTTTGTTGGAAACCTTATTTAGTGATTGTTTGTGAAATTTTAGAAATTGGTTGTATAAATGGAAAGTGAAATTGGTTACATGATTTTAAAATAATTATTTTAAAATTTTTGAGGTGTTTTAATGCATATAAAATTGGTTGTAAAATAAAATGATTATTTTATTGAAATGGTGGCTTAATTGGTTTGGTATGGGTTTTGGAATAAACGGTTGGCATGTGTTCATTTGCATTGACATGAACCTATGGAAGGGGTGTGTGCCCTTGGGTCACTTAGTATATGGTTACCTTGTTATAACTTGGTATATTGATGAGATACCACTCATGAATATGGAAATTTCACCTATGTATGAATGTATGGTTGTGTGGAATGGAATGGGTTATTCCCAATGGTATTGATAAGTGTTTCTGCAAGAATGTTTGATTACTTTCCATATAATCTTTTTTGGTGCGGAAAACCGTTATTCTTTGAAATGGTTTTGGTTTTGATATAAACATATTTAAATTTATTTAAAAAAATTATATAAATATTCTAACTTTTTCTATCCTAGTGGTGTGATTTTTGAAGTCATTTTGGAAATCTTACTAAGTTTTATACTCACCCCCTGCTTGGGAACTTTAATGCATTTATAGATATTCTATATGAAGACACACGTAAAAGAAATGAATCTCATTACATTGGTGATTCATCTTGATACCTTAGGTTGAGCATGTATTTTGGATCTTGGATTAGGTTGAGAGTTTATTTTATGGTATCTTTTGAGTTTTTGTAGTTTTGTTGGTTTGGTTTTTTCTTGTACTATGATATTGTTATTGGTTTTGGTTTCCTCTTTGTACTTTATTGTAGTTTGGTTTTTTTATTAGATAGTTGTACTTTAAGTTGTATTACATTATTCTCATGAATCATATAGTGGTTTTTTTGGTTATTATATTATTGGTTTGGTTGTTTTATTTTCAATGGTAAAATCATCCCCCAACTATTTATGAATCCCTTGGCATTTATTTATAGCCTTTAGTGTCTTGGGGATTTCACCTAAGGCCTAGTAACACACCCACCTCTTTCTAAGATAATAGGTAAGTGGTTGGATGTTACAAAAAATTTAATAATTCATTTAGAAAATGTCAAAAATAATATAAAAACATTTTTATAAAATATGTAATTCGATGAAAAATTATTTTCAATCAAAGAGAGAAATAAAGTTAGCTTTTCTTATTGATATTTTATCAATCATTTTAAGTAAAAAAGAGCAGAGAAATGGTAAAATTAATTGAAATTTCCATGAATAACTATTGGATAAATAAATATATTGTTTTTATGATAGAAATAAAAAACAATTCCTTTGAGGAATACTTAAACAAAAACAATCCTGAATAATGATGAAATTGTGAAATAAACTATTTCCACTTTAGTTACTTTTGAATCATAAACCCCAAGAAATAAATAAATTCAAATTAAAATTTAAATACCAAAAATATAAATATATTCATGATATAAAATATCAAAAGGTGTAGTTTATACACCACGTAATGGAATATGTGGTTAATAGGGAGTATGTCTCATGAAAGTAAAAGTGAGATGAGAAACTCTTACCTTAAGTCTGACTTCCTTCGTATGTGTCTGAACATACTATATAATAAATATAGGTTTATTATAAATATATTATAGAAAAATTCACATATATCCCATACCATATATTATTTACTTATAGTCTTTTATGACCTTTTTATTAGCAATTCTTTGTTAAAATCACTATTTCAGGCGATAATTACTTCATTTTTCATGTATATTTTGGTTCATTAATTCCTATACTTTTAATTTGATCATGTTTATGTCATATAAATAATTTCTAAAATTATATAAAAATAATATATATTCATTATATATTTATTTATATTAATCTATAAAATTTAGAGGTAGATAATGGATTACACCGTTTATGGAGACAGTAGGTCGTACGTACACATGAACATTGTTTCCTTTTTTCTAACAGATGGAAAAAAAGAAAAATAAATATTAATTAACCTTTATAGAATAATTATTATGTTATATATATAATTTATATTAATAAAATCCATCCTTATTATAATCCATGTAAAAACAAATTGAAAAACATTTCACATTGCTACGTGGAGGTGGTAGTCCACACGTATGCATGGGCGACGTTATTATTTTCCAAAATATTGAAAGGTAAGAAGATATATGTGATATTATATTCCTATAATTATTTTTATATCATAAATATCACATATATTTATTAAATTTATCCTTAAAACCTACCACGTAATTTGTAATAAAAAAATGAATCACATCACTTCGTGAGGTGGTAGTATGTTGTACACATGAGCATCGTTATCGTATCCCCCACAGAATAGAAATTAAGAAGGTATATGTGATATGATAATTACATAATTATAATAATTTCATAAATATCATATAAATATGATAATTTATTTATTATATCCATCCTTGAAAATTGGTGATGGAAAATTAATTACATTGGTTTGCAAGGTGGTGGTCCGCCATAAACAAGATTAACGGTTTCTCTTCATATTTGATGGATGTAGAGATGGATATGGGTTTTGGAATTAAAATAATAAAATATAATTATATATTATATAATATTTTTATTATATAATAATAGTTTAATATTATTTTAAGGATTTGGAAGAAGAAATGAAACAAATATTCAAGTTTAAAAATTTTACCTCTTTTTCGGAGAGCCTCTCTAGGTTTATACCTAAAGCCTTATTAGGAGGTATTAATAATCAAAATAAGGATTATAGGATGTGTTTATGAAATTAATTAATATATTTTTGAATTTATTTTTTGATCCAAAGGTTCTTGTAAGAGTGAAGAGGGGAGGAGAGGGCGACCTTTTATAATTAGGGGAGAGGACACACTTGGAATTTTCAGAAAATATTACCTTTTCTTTCAAAAGATTATTATTTTCTTTCTAATAAATAGATATACAATGAATATTTTTAAAAAATATATTTTATATAATTTATTTATTCCTATTAATATCCACTAATTTAATTATTAGGTTATAATTTTCATATTTAAATAATATTCTAATAGAGTATTGCTTTCGTTTAAACCAGGTATTATGTGAATCACAAGCTATCAAAGTGATTGAATTTATTCAAAAAGATATTTATATCATAAATTATCAGGGTGTTATATTCTATTAAAATATTTTTTTCATTTCATACACTCTATTTAACATTATGTTCCTATTTTAAAATTATGGGGTGTTACATTTTATACAAATGGGGACAATGGATATATCTGGACCTCCTCAGGCCGAGGGAGGTGGTTTAACACTAAGGTTAAAATGATGTTTCCCAAATATGGGAGTGTAAAATAGCATATTCATGAAATATAACACATTTAAATTAGTTCCCACATGCTCTATTATGACCATTTCTTACTCCATATTTTCATTAATAAAGAGATATATGGTCTCAATATCCTTGGTATGAGAGTGTTGTACTGGATTTTTTATGAGATCAATTGAACTCTTATTATCATATAAGATCACCATAGGGTATTTTACTTATTATCAAATATATTACAATTTTTGACTCATCTATATAATTTGATTGAATTCTTTTGTTACTATAATTTAATCTACCTCTATCGGGCTTAGTGAAGTACTTTGGTGCTTTTTTCTCAGCTATCATACACATTTATTTCCAATGAGGAATGTACCAAAAGTTATAGAATTTAAATCCACCACATAAAAATCCAATTAAACACCTGATAATTCTAATAATTCAGAATTCTTCCCAACATCAAATATAAATCCAAAATCAAGAGTACCCTAGATGTACCTGATGATTCATTTAACCACTGTGAGATACTCTTCTTTCAGATTACATTACAAACGATCAACCAAACAAGTTGCAAAAATGATATCCAGTTTATTTACCATCAAATATAGAAATCTTAAAATTATCCTCCTAAACAAGGTAGGGTGCATAGATTTTATATCTTCATGTTTCCCAAGACTGTTTCTAATCATAATCAGAGTTAATATTGTCTTGGAATCATTCATATTAAACTTCGTTGCTAACTCTCCCACATATTTAGCTTGAGAGATGAAAGTGTATCTATCCTTTTGAACCAATTTAAATAACATAAAGTATGTTAGTCCATAAATCATGAATATATAAAAATTTAAACTCATCATACTAGAAAATTCATCCACATATTTTATATTTCCTTTATCAAATATGATTTCATCCGCATTGACCAGCACCATGAACTATTCTTCCTTAGATTTATTCACATAAAGGTTGTGATCAACACTAACCATTTTGAAGTAATAATTCTTTAAGTATGATTATATTCATGAATACCATGCATGTGTTTCATCTTTCAAACCATATAAGGACTTCTTTAATCTGCGCACCTTGGTTTCATCATTGGTAATCAATAAACCCATTAGTTTTTCAATATAAACCTTCTCTTGGAATACTCCATTCAAGATTATCATTTTAAAATCTATATGAAAAATCATGAACACTATTTGAATCACTATCTCCAAGAAGATATATATTGAATCAAGTAATGTTAAAAGAGAAAAATTTTCTTTAACATTAACTCTTTTAATCTGTACATGGACTTTACAAACTAGACATGCCTTTTTCAAATCATGTTTCCATTCTTATTGAATTTATTATTGAAGAACCACTTAGATCCAATCACATTGTGATATTAAAACTTATTCATATGTTACCAAGTTTTATTTTTATTAATTTGATCCACTTATTCATTCATGGATCTAACCCATGATTCATCCTTTTCTTCTTCTTCAAATGATGTTGGTTCTGCCATTGATAGTGGAGAATCATACTCTATATTCCTCACCCTTCATGTCTATATTGGATAATTTTTTCCTCCAATTATGTTGGATAGATTAACTTACACTCTATTATTTCTCTACTACAGTGCAGGATGAATTTCTTTATAAATCATATCTTCTTCTGATTCAGCCTCGTATTATTCATAATTTTGATTTTTTTTCAACCACAAGATTTTTATAAACTTCATTTTCTTATTAAAACAAATTATCAAAGTTTTAACTATAAGGATTATTTTCATCTTTATCCAAAATTACCTTGATTTTGTTACTCTTATAAATTTTATTTATCTATTTTTTGTATCATTTTAAGGTCGTAATATTTTTTTAGTATCATAAGATCACACCTTTATCTTCCATATCACCATACTTTCCCTGATTTTTTTTCTTTTTTTTAAAATGTATAATCTATTTCTAAAGACTAAAAAATGTTTTAGTGGGGGATTTATTACTTTATACATTTTTTATGGTGTTCTATATTCCCTTGGGATAATCACCACCTAGTTTTGGTTCTACATTGTAACATATAATGCTTCCTTTCAATAGTGATGAGAGATTCCAATTTTAATAATCAATGTTTTGATCAAATTATTCACCTATAGATTTCTTCATTTAAAAACTCTATTCTATTATAGATTTAATATTAATGATACCTTATTATTAATTTCATGTTTCTCAAAGTATATTTTAAATTCAATGGTTGTGTATTCTCTTCCATTGTTATATCTCAAAATATTGATTGTGCATCTAATCTCATTTTTGACATGTGCCTGATTGATTCATAGGACCACACAAGTATATGTGAACCAAAATTATTAGATCATATACCCTTTACTTATTATAATAATATATATTTCATAACATATTTCCCTATATATATGTTTTGCATGCCTTTTCATGATCTCTCTTCATATTATGGATATCCACTATAGACTTTTTCTTATATAAGTTCTCTATATTTTTTTGGGAATGTAGCATATAAATCAATTCACACAAGTTGTTATACTATTCAACTATTAGAAGATAAGTTCTTTATTTACTAACCAATTTATATATATTACTATTCACCATCTATAATTATTTGAGAGAGTTCATTGCTTTTCTTTTTATTAGATACCCTTCTGATTAAATGATACCTCAAATACTCAGTCACATAGTTGACACGCACTTAGGAGGTTGTGCTGCAACACATCCTCATATAGAACCATTATCTTCTCCATATAAATTCATATAAATATGTTATTTCCACTTTCTTTGATTTTAAAATCTTCATTATTGTCGAAACACATTTTTCTTTCAACTCTTTCCTTCACATTTTTCAGGAGGTTTATATTTTGAGTCTTGTGGGATGATCATCCACTGTCAAGGATCTTGGTGCTACTATTCTTTGTATATTTTAGAGTGATTTTAGTGATATTATCCTTATATAATTTATTTTATCCAATCAATGAGATACTTAGTTGAGTTAGGGTATAATATGGCCACTCATATTTCTTTTCAACATAAATAGTTTAATCATACTCATTATCCTCTTCAAAAAAAGAGTATATGTTTCCCAATGGAATCAAGTTGGTTTTATTTGTATTCATTATCCTTTGACTTCCCTGGAGATTATCTCTATTTATTATCTATCATCAATCAATAGAATTATTACCAAAATTAGGGCTATGAAATTAACATCCATATAATTAATTTCTTCTATGAGATGAAGGATACAACCTCATTCTTCTTTATTAAATTATAAATGTTTCCCCATTAAAGTATCTCCTCACATATTCATAGTAGGATAAGGTGTGTCTAAGAAATATAAAAAATTAAAATTTCATAAGAGGAAATATCTTCTCTTATTCATTAGTTTATAATTATACATCCTTCATAAATCACCTCTATTGTTAATTAATCCATAAAGATTGAGAAATGCTTCCATCCACCGGATTTCTTTTAAGTAAAGCTATCTTTTTTTTTGTTCAACTGGTCTCTTAGTGTCAAAACTAGAATAAAAAACATTCTAGTTCCCTTTTTATGGTCTATAATTATTTCATATTTTGATGTCTTAGAATCACAACTGATTCTACTTTTACCCATGAATCTGGGTCTATGTTCATTTAGAATTTTCTTAATGCCTTCATAGCCTCCCTTTGACCTTTCCAAAAAAAATCTAAAATGAGTCACAAAATATTCGATTAAAATTATTAAAAAATTATACAATGATAATAAAACCTCTAGTAAATAAAAATAGTTACACAACTAAAATTACTTACCTTTAGAGGATAAATAATTAATATGATTTAATATTTAAACGGGTTGTTTATTCTCAAATAACTGTTTAAAATATTAATAAATTAAATTGAAATATTTAAAATGATTATAATGATAATATATAATATTTTAGTATATTAAATAATATATTAAAATTATTTAAATTATAAATTAAAATGAAATAATATTGATAAAACATAATGTTTAAGAGGCAGTTTTTCAATAAAAGTAGTTTTTCTTTTTATTTAGAATTTTTATTTAAAAGATAAATTTATAAATTTTAGAATTTTAATTTTATTAATTTAATTTAATATATTAAATAATCATGAAAAAATTATATTAGGATGAATTTATCATATTTTTATGAAATAGTTGATTTTTAGGTGAATAGTGAAAAAATACAGTTTTTACTAAAACTGTAGCATTTATGACTATATCAAGAATTAAGTCTAACTTAAAAACTTATAAAAAATTTTATGATCAATTATGTATTTATGTATTGAAATTATGAAATTAAAAATACTATGTTTGATATATAAAACCTATGTTTAACATTTTAAAAATTATGCAATAATATAAACTATTTTTATTATTTTTCTTTTAATTAAATTTTTAGTATGTGAAATTAGTTTTTATATTTATTTTAAAGTCACATAAATATAATTTGGTTAATAATAAACCAATTAAAAATAAATAGCATTCATAATTTTATATTGAACAAAATTTTCAGGCTTAGAATATATTTTTTTTCTAAAAATGGGTTTTCATGTGTTACATGCACTAATGTTAATATTAATTTTTTATTACACATATAAATATAATATGATAAAATTGGTTTAATACTTGGATTAATTATTACCAAATTATGTAATAAGGCTTATCTTTTAGTCATTGAAAGTAAATTACTTTGGCTAAAATTAATTACCACAGTAAAAACCAAAATGGTAAATATGAAAAATATAAATGTAAAAGGCGTGAAAACATGTTTTTTAAAATGTTTGGAAATGAAATTTTGAGATTTATATCGACCTTAACCTTTAAAAAATCCATTATTATCCATTATTGGATCATTTTGACCCTGAACAATGACTTTTCCTTTATATTATTTACAAAAACATCATTTCCCTCATCTATAAAAAGAACTCACATCCACCGCATTTCACCACCCATTATAAAGATTTATATCAAACAAAAATATTCCCTAGTATCTACCAAAATCTATACTCAAATACTATAATCCTTGGTATTTCCAAAATACCAAGCTAGGTGTTCTTAAGGTGTTACCCATTGAAGAACATCCAAAGGGAGATATAATGTTCACAACCGAGCTCTCTTAATTATTTCCTTAATCTACCCCCTCAAACCTATTCTATATATGAAAATTTGATAACATCAGTGTTAAATATATTATTCATTATTATTATACTAATTTAATATAAATTTTAAACCTTCATCCAAAACCATTCAAAAAAATAAGAGATTGTTTTGCGTTGTGAACTATCACCTCTATGAATAATGTGCTTGATTTTTCATCACCACCGTACACGGTTCGTTATAAAAGTATATTTAATTTATTATTAAGATATTTATAAAATTATTAATATTATATAATTATAAACCATTCCCAATAATCCTCTAGGTATATGGAAAAAATGTGTTTCTCATGCGTACAATTGGACTACCGCCTCTACAAAAGTGACATAATTCATTTTTCACTCAATTATTTTCTTATCTATAAAAATATCCTATAAGATGAATCACCACCTTAAAAAAATTAAATTATATCATTATTATTCTTTAATAATGATATTATTCCATAGGAATCTCTTTCTTAACCATACTCACACATTAATTATTGCTTGTTCGTGTTTGGGTCGGTTTAACCACCTATAAGAACAATACTATAAATTTCTATCATGAGTAACTAAGAAAATATAAATAATGGGGATATTTGAAAATAATAAGTAAATAATATTTTTTTCTATAATGGTTATGATAAAATCTAACATGTTATTAAGACACCACCCCTCATTCATGAAAATTACCAAAACAAGTTTGTCAGCGACTTTATCATCACGAATCATAACTAAAATACTTATGAAATGAAATTATAAAATTATTAATAATTATAAAATATCAATTATATTACATTTAATTACCAATTAATTATGAAATTTTAATCTATAAATAATAATTTACACCGCCATTATGAATTCAGTACTAAACTAAACAATTGAAACTAATAACATATGATGATACAAACTAAAATATAACTAGCTAATATATTTTAAATAAATGATTATAAATGAATAATATAAAATTTTATATATATTAATAATATTATAAATTAGGTGATTAATTTAGTTATTCTTTTTACTGGAGGTTAGAGTGTGTTTTGACTAAGCGGTAATACACGGTAATGGTTTTTTCATCCCAATTTTTCTTCATTGAGATATGATGTGTATTCACCACTTGTTTCCTTTTTTGGAGTATATATTTGCAATGAATTTATTTTATCATAATTTTTCATGAAATATAATGGATTTAAAAATCCATCCCATGCTCTAAATTTCAAGTGTTTTCAATTTGAAATATAACGATGATGTAAGGGTTTCTTTGTCTCAATTTTCCAATCCATGAGACATGTTTGATATTGTGCACCATGATTTATTTTATATGGTGAATTAAATGGACTATTTATTTCATTAATGATAAATATTTTCTATTTAATGATATTTTAATTTCCATTTCATTATATCATTCTCATGTTCTTTTGATTCTTACATTACTGAATTCATAAGGGATTTTGATAACTCAAATATCATTTCTTGAGTTATAATTCCTCTTTATGAACATATTTATTATTTTCTTAGTTTCATACATTATAATATTTTATTTAATGGTACTTTATTGTAATATTTTTTATAAAATTAATTTTAAATTCAAATCTTTTACCTTGATGAATTTATTTATAAAAAATTATATCATTGTTAAGAATAATCCACATCTTATTTAACAACGTTTCTCCTCCAAATATATATTTTCCCATTTCTTCCATTTTTCTATTTTATATTTTGAAACCCAATTATGTGTTATATCTTATGATATTTATATTTACATTTTCATATTTTTTAAAGTAAGTTTTGTTACTCGTTTTATAATGTGTATTTTTAACAATTTTATTTCAAAATATTAAAAAGGTTTTTAGTCAAATGTTTTTATCTTCCAATCCAAATTTAATTTATATAAAACTTATGTATTATTCATGAATCTATAATTTAATATTCATTTTAAAAGTTATAGTTTAAAAAAATCACTTCACCTTTTTGAAAATGTCTTTTTAATGTGACTCGAAACTTCTTTTTTATGACAATGTTAAAAATGTTTTATAAAAAATATTTTATGAGTTTGCTTACATCCTCCTATTATTCTATAAATGATTTAGTTACTTATAAATTATTTTTCATGAATCACCTTCTAAATTTTATTACAAAAATACTCTATTGGGGTGATTGAATTTTTGGAATCAACCATTTAAATTCTGGAGGTTGTTTTTGATGATACCATTTGAAAATATTATGAAACACATTTTATTTACATAAGTTCTTTATGATGTGATTAATGAAATTAATTCTATTTTCATGGGTTATTTATGATATGATTAAATATTTATTTCTAGTGGTATACATATTTATGTATGATTGATGGTTGGGTTCATATATCTCGAACCAATTTATTAGTTAAAAGTTCATATCTCAAGAGACATGTATATGTGGGTACAATTAAGTTTTACCTAAAAACATGAGTGCGGGTAGTGACTCATGAAGTAATGAGTGAGAGTAGTTATCATGAAGGTGTGGGTGTGATTAGTGACTCATGAAATCATAGGTGCAAATACTGACTCATGAAGGTGATTTTTGACACTCTATTTTTTCAAGAAGGATGAAAAGATCATGAATATCACTTTAAGCATGCTAAAGTGCCAAAGAGACCTAAGGAAAATCAAATGGAGTTTTCCAAATCATCTCACACACACAAACCTACGCATCAGAAGGTTGTCTCAACTCCCCCTAATCATCACTGAATGGAAGGTCACCTCTATGCGGGGAACCTATGCTAAGAACCTACACCTATGACCTATGCAGATAATATCCTTCAACCACAGTCCCCTATTTTCCTATAAATAGGACCTCGGGGATCCTCATTTACATGAATAAGAAATTTTAATAAGTCACCAAGATCTAGATACGCATCCCCTTTGCTGAGGTCTCCAAAAATACCTTGGGTAGCTCTCTAAAACCCATGAGAAGATGGAATTAAAGGGGAAAATGAGATAAAAGTCCCTTAAGGGTCTGAAACACAAGACACCTACATGAGGACCCCTTCTACCTTAGTATAAAACCACCTATGAGAGGACCCTTCCCTTACCTGGGACCTTCGTGAGACCTATCTATGGACACCTAAGGAGACCCTTGGTATCTATGCTAAAGCCTCTCCCATGTATTGTCACTCGGGTGTTCCATTTCCCAATGCATTCCCAACTGGTGAAGGATTATACCCACTGCATGAAGTACTTCCAATTTCTCCTAGGCTATGTACAAATCACATTTTATCTCTAGTATATGACCTATGTGAGTCCCCCTTTAAGTCATTTTCCAAGACACCAACGGTAGGGCTACTCTTCCTTTAGATACCTTATAGAAGGAGGGAAAATTTGAAATCTCCATTGAAGCCTTCAGACATGGAATACTATAAAGATGGCACACCAACATGTCTCTCATTTGGATTTTGATTACTACAGTCAAAGGTTTCCTACACTTGTCCTGCCAGTCAGTTAGTTTCCTCAAGGTGCATTTGGATTTTTATTCCCATGGTCAAAGGGACCCCAACTTTGGGGGTGGTGTTAAGGAACTCTCAATCTCAAACATGATGTTTAGGACCATGTATTTACCTTGTGGTATCTAATACCCAGAGACTCCGATTCCAGGTGGGGATGGTGAGGATCACACTTTCATTTCCTTTTGAAATGGAATTATATCCTTCTCTCCCACTTTGGAACCAATTTCAGGGCATACCTTTGGGAGTAATCCTCTAGCCTTTATATATGAGGTTTCACTCTTTCACCTCCTCATTCCATGATGGTTGTGTCTATATGGGTAGTTATATATAACTATCCATGATACGAAATGGAAGAGGTAATGGGTGTATCCAAGCCCACCTTTCTTCTCTCGTAACCTTGGCCTCTTCCACTAGTAGAGGAGGAGAAATGCGTGGTTTGCTGGATATTTTGATTCCTCTTGTTTCTCACATCCAAACATGAATCATTATGGTTTGTGGACTTAGGAAATATCCATGATCATGAAATCCACACAGTCATATGCATGTTTTGGGAAGAGAATATTCCTTTAGATATTCCTCTCACCTTCCTTCATAGTACCTCCATAGGTGTGGATCCTCAAGTACGCGTATCCAACCTCAGGGAAAAGACGATTGTGTTGTTTAATATATCTTCCTTTTCTCTTGTTTCTCAAACTGATCATGATTAATTTGGGCTTAGAGGTTGAAGGTATTCATGACATCCACATGATCCCAAAATTTTTGGGCCTCATTCAAAGCATAATACCCAACCAACCAGGGAATTATCTTTAGGAATAAGCCCCAAAATCCAACCTTTGTGCTTCCTATTTAGAAATAAGTCCCAACTATATTACCATACTCATCAATGGGACTCCTACTTGGTATAACCCCCAATACTCCACAATATGAGCATCCTTCTCAGAAGTAAGTCCCAACCAAACTTCAAACAATCAGGGAATCCTCCTTAGGAGTAAGCCCCAAACTAAACCCCCAAAACTCCATGATTCGAACCACTTCTCATGGCCCTAAATTTATTCATCAGGGAATCCTTCTCAAGAATAATCCCCAACATAATCCACTCAAAGGTACATACTCCCCTACGAGATAACCCTTCATAAGGACTCCATAGGTGTAGTTCCTCATAACTGAACTATGTGAGTTTTGATTCACATCCAAATGGGATACATAAGAAGACTCCATGAGGTCCAAACCCAATAACCTTAATCAACCCTATTCTCTCTATGACACACTCCCAGTAGGGTTTAATTAAAACTGAGAATCCATATCTATTCTAGGTCCCCTGTGATGCTTCGACATAATTGTTACACCAAAATTTTACTAGAAACCTTCTTCCTAGGAATCTTTTCCACATGACTCTAAACTGCAAGGTTTAGTCCTTATAGAATAACCTTAAAAGGTATGATATATCCAGTTAAGTGGCAGCAAACTACATGGGTTCTAATTCCTTTCACAATGATACATAAGAATCCCATCCATGGGTACAATCCCATTATCAAAACAACTCATATCTCCCTAGATGATTCCACACTCTAGACCACCCCGCTGTGTCACTAAAAAACCATCATTGTCTTAATAATGATCGAAGAATATATAATCAGTACATAAGAGGATACCATTGATAGAGAACCTCAGATACATAAATATATCTCCATTTATGAAGAACCTCAGATTTATATAGATGATTATAAATTCCATACATGCTAATAATTGATTGTTAATTCAAGGTTAACCCACATCATACTTAGGAATAAATGAGGTATTCATTAATATATATTAAATCAGTAATAGAGTCCCAAAGTAGGAAGTAATTATCCTAAGATGGTGTGATGATCCCAAAATCTCCTCCTATAAACCAATCTAAGTTCCTAAGCACCGTTGGAAAAACTCCCTAATGAGAACCTACCTTTGGAATGTAGGTCCAACATGGATATAGAACCATTGGGTGTTTCTATTTACATGAACAAACCCATTGGAAACCATTTAGAAATAGTGAAACCAATGTCTATGGTTTCAAAAAACTCAAACCCCTCCAATCAACCATCAGGATATATGTTCTTCATGGGAAACAAAAAATAGTGAACCTGATGTGAATACTTAACAAATATGATAGTATTACCCACCGGTCAAGCCCCTTTATCTCTCAAAATGAAATATGTAAAACAATAAAATCAATCAAGAATATGTTCATTAAAATGAGATACTAATTTTATAGATTTTTATTGTTTGTGTTTGTCATGTATTTAGGTATTTTCTCTCAGAAATCCCTTTGATTCAATGGTGTCGTACCAACTCTCACTGATACAGGCCCTAGCTAATGTTCAGGTCAGGTCATCATCCAAGCAGAGGAAGCCATCACAAACCCATCATATTCAATGATGGGTGTCAAACACACTGGTATAGGAGTATCATCAACATGGTACCATCCCAACCTTAGAGGCTACCTGAAAAGCCCTCCATATCACCAATCCCCACTGATCACCAAATCAGTGGCATTTGATGGTTTAGAAGCAAGCGACACCCATCGTCTTATTAAATTGTTTTAAGAGTTTATCCCCAAAATTCTACAATAATTATATCCCTTATTTTAGGGAGGTGGATCAATAGGCCACATACAGCCTCATCCAGAATACATAGGGGTCCTTCCAAAGAGCTCCTACTAACAATCACCACTGCCAATGTTGCGCATTAGTGAGCCCTTAACATTATAAGGGTGTCCTCCTCAGCCATCATTCCTAGGACATCAAAACTTGGGCATGCAAGATGGAATATCGGAGTTAGTAACTAGACAACAGGGAGTATATACACACCCCTCTACGTTTTAGAGAATCCAATTAATTCAATTTGGTAGAAAACAATGAGTAATAATGTACACCCACTCACCCTAATTCATCTAGGTAGTATATTATCCTAACGAAATTAAAGGAATCCCACTAATTAAATATAGAGTCAAACCATGTGTAAGAAAATACACCTATCTGCACCCAAAAATCCTTCCAGTAGACTCATCTAGAAGCACTCAAAGAAGATCACCAACTAAGTGTGGCACCAAGATTCAAGAAGACATATAGACCTACTTTCATTCACCTATCCTTCCAGTAATTTCGTCTAGAAACACTCAGAGAAGTCAATCATAAATTCCCAATGATAAATATGGTATAGACCAAAGTCTCTACCCTCACACGTGAGTACTGTCAATATCCAAAAATAGGAAAATAAGGATAGAATCATCCACATACACCTACTCTATATACGTAATGGTCATATATCCTTATTTAAATTGCTAAAGTCACCAAGAATATTCGACAAATGGTGAAATCATAGATGTGAATCCATCCCTTATCCTAAAGGCATGTCAGGAAATCATTACGGTGACAACAGTAGTGTCATAGGGATGGATACACAACTCTTTCCCCATAAAGGGGGTGGCTCGTTGTCATGTAACCCTAGAGCAGACACACACCTCTACTCCCATCCAGAAGGGTCATGGGGAACCCCCTTGCGATATACATACAACCGGATCGGGAACAAACACTCATTCAAATAAGAGGTAATCGGCCTATCCTAATGGACACTCTAAGGTAGGGAAAAACCCTTTCCAATGAAAACCACTTCCCCCAAAAAGTGTCCCCAATCACTCTCAAGAAGGAATCCAAAAAGAATCCAGAGACCACTAAAATATAAAGTGATGATATATGATCCTTCCCTAATCAATGTTGGAGTTCTTAAAGCCATCATATGCTTATCTATGGTAGGTCAAGATCATATTCCACCATTACCAAATTATAGGAGTAGAATTACTAATTCTGAAGGTCCTATCTAGACACTTCACCATGAATGATTACTTCATGACCATAATGTGATCAATTTCGAGATCCCATCTCCAGATGAGAGTCATAAAAGCCCTCTTCATGGCTAGAAGATCAAGATGCAATAGGGTTTTTCCCCTTTCTATAATCCACCATAGTAGTCCTCCCTATGATGGCACTCACTGTGAGAGTTATCTCCATAGTAGTATTTCACATTGTCAATAGAATCATTTAATTGGAAATTTAGTGATGATAAATCCCTCCTATCATGAGGTGCTTGAAAAAACAAGTCCATTCATGTATGATGCCTTGTCATTGAAAGGTGAAATCCTTTCTCAACCAGAGGAAAACCCAAGGTGATTGTCATTCTTTGAACCACCCTAAAACCACCTACCATATAGTGTAGTGGATGAAGTCCCTAATAATCTTGTTTCTTATGATAAATTGGTAGGAAATCACCCACTCTGGTCAGATCAGGTAGTGGAGCCTCTAGAAAAAGATGAAGATGACATGTTAAACATGAGAAAACTACTGGCTAGAGATGACATACCAGCCTTGTTCTAGCCTTTAGACACCCATCATTACAAAATTATATATGTGTTATCATAAGATTGTGTACATGACATATGCCTAAATAAATGGAAAAAAATTCATCACCTAAAAGGTAGGATGACCTCAGCACCTTTCCTCACTTTACCTGTGCTAGGTAAATCTTATACTGTGTACTATGACGCATTTGGAGTTGGCCTCAGGGCAGTTCAAATGTAGAAGGTTAATGTGGTTACTTATGGATCCAATCATTTGAGACCAAATGAGAGGAATTACCCTACTCATGATCTAGATTTAGCGGTAGTGGTACATTCCCTATGATGTTGGAGACACTATTACATGGGTGAGAGGTTTTTGGTATACATGGATCAAAAAAGACTTAGGTACATATTTTCTCATCAGAACCTGAACCTTTAGTAGATGAGGTGGGTTAAGTATCTACAGTCTTTAGAACATGAACTGGATTATACACCAAGAAAGGGAAACATTATTGTCAACACTTTGATCTGAATGACACTGACAGAAGTAGTATGGGAGCCTTGTGATGAGTGGTGAATAATGGCCCTTTTTCAGACATTTATTTGGATGTTTAGGAATCTTATGGGAATGTAGCTCAAACTTCATCATCTATTATACCCATGCTTTTGGACCAAATTAAGACCGAGGAGTTTTTTAATCCAAATGGCTCAATTATGAGAGACAAATTATATGGTGGGGAGACACCATAAAGATGGTATCTTAGTAGTGGTAATTCTATTCTTTTCTATGACCAAGTATAAGTTCCTATAGGCTTGTGCAAGGATCTAATGAGGGAGTTTCATGCTTCTTGTTGGGAGATGCATCCTGGTTTAACAAATATGTATCATGATATCTATAGATAGTACTATTGATTAGTAATTAATAAGTATGTGGCAATCTTCATGGATAGATGCTTCACTTTTCACCAGGTGAAAGTTTAGTATCAGATGCCAACTAGGATTTTCCAGCCTTTACCCATTTCTGAGTGGAAATGGGATGATGTCACAATGGATTTTGTGACAGGACTACCCAGTATAACCAGTAAGAATGATTTTTTATGGGTTGTTGTGGATTGGATAACTATGGTATCCCACTTCTTATCTATTAGGGAAACCATCACAGTTGATGATCTGAGAAATCTTTATGTGCATGAGGTGTTTCAATTGCAAGGTGTTCTAAGAAGTATCATTCCAGACAGATATCCTCATTTCACATCGCATTTCTAGAAAGGCAATCAGAAATATCTAGAGTAATGAGTTTTTTTAAGCATAGAATATCATCTATAGAATGGTGGGAAATATAAGTGGATTATTCAGGTTCAAGAGGATATATTACGAGCCTGTTTTTTGGATTTTGGTGGTTCATGGGAGCAACATACGAAAGTCATGGAGTTTTTATATAATAATAGATTCTAGGAATTAATACAAATGGAAACTTTTGAGGATTTTTTTGGAATTCCAGGTTGTTCACCTCTTTATTGGATGGATTTAGGTGATTCATCACTTGTTTGGACAAGTCTCATGTAGCAAACATCTGAACAGGTTCATTTGATCAGATAGTAGTTGGTGACTGCATAGAGAAAGTAGAAATCATATGTTGAAAATTAGATATGACCTATAGAATTAAAGTTTGGTCATCATGTTTTCCTTCAGTTGTTTCCTAGTATATGGAAATTTTGTTTCATAAAACAGGGAAAGTCAGCACCCAGGTTTTTTGGGCTGTTTGAAATAGTGGAAAGGGTCAGTCCAACGACATACCGTTTATCCTTTTCATAGTTCTACAATACCATGCACAATGTGTTCCATGTGTCACAGTTATTAAGATATAATATATACCCTTCCCATGTGATATACATATCATATGTAAATATTTGTTTTGATACATCCTTTGAGGAGATTCCGATACAGATTGTGGATTGTAGTGAGAAATATCTTCAGGGTAAGAATATACTGTTGGTTTGGGCACAGCAGTATCATGGGTGAGTTCAGGAGGAGACCTGGGATAGGGAGTATGATATGAAATCATATTGATCATACTATTTTACTGATACCTCACAGTGATACTTGGAGCAGCTAGGGGATGAGCTATTATAAGGTGGGGAGGTTGTAAGATTTGATCTTTTCTCAAGTACATATCTCTCTGAGTTTTTCATTTGAGCCTTGGTGTCCAAGTCTTGTTCAGAGATTGATATCCTTTGTTGGATAAAATGACCTAATGTTCAAGGATATATTATTGTTTGAATTAATGGAGTTCAGGTATAATTGGGTAAAGTATTTCATGGGTTCTTAGAAAGTCGAGAATCTTTAAAAAAGGTTCAGATTCTTTAAAAGAAAAATGGGATGAAAAACAAATTGCAGAAAATTTGCATTAATGTAAAGGGATTAAACATCATGTAGTTGTCCAGGTCTTTAATAAAATAAATCTGAGGTAACTGTATTTTTGGCTTATTCTATTAAAAAAATTACACAACATGTAATCACATTACACGACATGTAAATGTCCGTCCTACTGTTTTAAACATTTTGTGTGGATGATTTTCATTCTAATCCACTACATATCCTATCCTCTTAACCCTATATCTTTCTCTAGGAAATTTGAGAGTTCAAAATTCCCTTATGGACATCTCGTTTGTGTGAGAAGTCCCTGATAAGTCCTTTTGGTTAGATTTCTTCCTTCTCTTCCTTATTCTCCAACTATTGTGGTGAAATCCATTTACTAATTACATTGTTGGTTTTGATCTTGATCAGTTTTAATCTAGAAACCTATTTTAAATCATCTTAACCTTCTTCCTCAAGGGTTTTGTCCATTTGAAGCATTGCTGAATCGTTGGTAAAAGGTGGGGGTCTAAATCTTAACCTTATGGTTTGATATTTTTCAATTTTATAAAATAATGTGATTGCACCATTTTTGTGTGCACCCAATTAATTAATTAAATAAATAAAATTATTCCTTGAATTCCTTTTGTTTTAATTGGATTTTTAATTGGATTATGGCTACCCAAGGGGTGAAAAAACTTGTTTATAATTGAATTGGAAAATGGTTTAAAGTATTTTTAGCATGACCTGCTGGAATGTAACTAAATTTCATGCTATAAGAATATAAAAAAAAGACTATTAGACTCAAATAAAAAAACTCAAAGTTATGGGTCCTAAATTCTACATCGGTCTCATATCTAAAATCCATCCCCACAACAACAAAAAATCAACAGTAAGGTCTATTTCCCTTCTACAAACCTATATCCATGAAATATGCTCAAGTACCAAATGGAGGCCCGAATATGGTATGAGTATAACTTAGTAGTTAGACACCACCATGTCTAAAAAAATCAGTATGATAATAATTTTATGCAATAAATTGATAAACATGTGTATTAATTAATTTAAAAATTAATAAAATACAATAACAACCTTCTTTGGCTCTATGATCGAATATCTCTAAGCATGTCTTATGACTATTCCAACCAAAACCATATAACCAAGGTAATATAACCTACTTTGGTTCAATGCCACAATATCTCTGAGCATGCCTCACGACCATTCCAATAATAACCATATAACCAAGGTAATATAACCTGATTCATCACCATAATGGAATTTGTATGAGCATGTCTTATGACCATGAAAACCACAACCATATAACCATGGTATAGTCACAATAATTGATCCAGGGAAAATCCATAAAAGAATTATAGCATTATGAGTCAAATACCTATAAGCATTACAGCCTAGGACAATGCATAGCCTTATCTCTATAAGAATTATAGCATGGGACTAGGCTGATCCCACTCAATATCAGTATTATAGCATATAATTGTGTAAGTGTTAGGGCAAGCCTAATATATAAGCATCACAACATGGAATAAAATTCCTATCATGCAACATGGATATAAAAATATCACATCATATATCTTAATGGTTAACTATGTGAATTACCATTATTCTTTCATATGACACTTTCAATTTAATTCATAATTTATTAACAGTTATATTAATAAGAAATAATCCACGATTCATGGATTCTATAACAAGAAATCACCCTAGGTCACATGCCATGATAAACATACTTTAAACTATTTTCCAATTAAATTATAAACATAGATTGATCACCCCATAGGTATATATAAGCTAGTTAAAAACCCAATTTAAACCAATTGAATTCAAGGAATAATTCCATTTGTTTATTTAATTAATTAGGCACACACAATAATGGTGTAATCACATTATTGCATAAACATGGAAAATATCAAACCACAGGGTTAAGATTTAGACCCACTGCCTTTTACTAATGATCCAATAATGCTTCTAATGTCCAATTCCCTTTAGGAAGAAAGTTCATATATTTGAAAAGAGGTTCCTAGATCAAAACTGATCAAGATCAAAACCAACAATGCAATTGGTCAAAATATTTCATTGCAACAGTTGGATAAGAAGGAAGAGAAGGAATTAAAATAACCAAAAGGAATTAATAAGGATTTCTCACACAAAAGGGATGTCCATAAGGGAAGTTGGAACCCATAGGTTCAAGAGGAGAGGAGATATAGAGGATTATAATGAAAATAAGTTGCACATCGTGTTTAAAATAGTAGGTCGAGCATTTACATGTTGTGCAATGTGGTTACACATCGTGTAAATTTTTTTAATGGAATATGCTAAAAACCCCATCACCTCGAATTTATTTTATTAAACCCTCAAATAATTACATGAATTGTAATTGATTTACATGATATTTAAATGTTCTATAATTTATTTTTTAACCCATTTTCCTTTTAAACAAACCAAACCTCTTTTAAATATTTTCAACTCACCAAGAACCAACGAAACACTTAACCAATTTATACCAAGATTCCATTAATTCAAACAATAATACATCCCCAAACATTAGGTAATTTTCTCCAAAAAAGGTTCTCCATCTTTGAACAAGACATAGCCACCAAGGCTCAAACAAAAAACTCAGAGACAGGCATACCTAGAAAAAGATGGGATCTTACAACCTCTCCACAATATAAAATCTTGTCCCTGAGCTGCTCCAAGCGTCAATATGAGGTATCATCAAACAAGTACAGACACTATGTTCACATATTCGACTCCCTCTCTTGGTTCTCCTTATGAACTATCCCATAATACCATGACACCTGAACCAACCATATGTTATTAACCATAAGATATTTATCACTATGATCCACAACCCATATCAGATGCTCCTCAAAGGAAGAATCAACACAAATATCGACATCTGATGCATCTATCCCATGGGAAGGTTTTGGATGATATCTCTATAGTTTTAACACATAGAAAACATCGTGCATGGAACTGTAGGGATGTGGAAGGGATAAATAGTATACCACTAGACTAATGATCCAACAATGATTCTAATGGACAATGCCCATGAGGAAGAAGGTGTGGTTGATTTCAAAGAGGTTCCTAGATCAAAACTGGTCAAGATCAAAACCAAAAACACAATTGGTCAAATGATTTCACCTCAATGGTTGGAGAAGAATGAAGAGAAGGAATAAACCAAACCAAAAAGACTTACTAGGTATTTATCACACAAAAAAAGATGTCTATAAGGGAAGTTGGAACCTCAAAATCACTTGGATAATGCCCTAGGGTCAAGAGGAGAGAAGCTATAGTGGATTAGAAGGAAAATCATACACACATCATGTTTAAAAAAATAGGCCAGGAATTTACACATCATGTGATATGATTACACATCATTGAAATATTTTTAATGGAATAACCTAAAAAACATGTCACCTAAAATTTATTTTATTAAAAACCTTGAACAATTACATGATGTGTAATCCCTTTACATAATGTGTAAATGTTATGAATTTTATTTTTCATCCCATTTTCCTTTTAAAAAACCCAAACTCCCTTTAAATCTTATCAATTTAACAAGAACCCATGAAACACTAAACCCATTCTTACCTGGACTCCATTAATTCAAACAAGCATACATCCCCAAACTTTATGACATTTTCTCCAAAAAAGTATCTCCATCTCCAAATAAGACTTGGTCTACAAGTCTAAAATAAAAAACATAGAGAGAGAGAAACCTAGAAAAATATGGGATCTTAAAACCTCCCCTCCTTATAACATCTCATCCCTGAGATTCTCCAAGTGCCACTGTGAGGTCTCATCAAAAAATTATGGCCACTATGTTCACATATTTGACTTCCTCTCACTATTATCCTCTTGAACTCAGCCATGATGCCATTTCACCCAAACCAACAATATAATCCTACCCCAAAGATATTTCTCACTATGATCCACAACTCATATCAGATTATCCTCAAAGGACACAATAGTAAAAACCTCAACGTCTACTATGTCTATCACATGGGAAGGTTCTAGATGATATCTTTATAGCTGTGACATGTGGAACATGTCATGCATGTAATTCTAATATTGTGGAAGGGATAAAAATTATTCCATGGGGCTGACCCTTTCCACTATTTAAAATAGACGGAAAAACTTGGGCACTAGCTTCCCCTATTTCCTCATATGACACTACTCGAACCTAGGTGACACCCAAAGGAAAACATAACGACCAACCTTGAATTATAGCGGTCATATTTGATGGTCATCATATGATCTCTACCTTCTCTACATGGTCACTAACTGTTGTCTAATCTACTGAAATTTTTCAAATGTCTCTTTCATAAAACTAGGCCCAAAAGTGTTGAATCACCATCCTCTAACCAATAAAGAGGTGAACATCATGTCCTACCAAACAAATCCTCAAAATTTCCCATTTGTATCAATTCATGGAAGCTATTATTATATGTAAACTCCATAAGTTCCATATGTTTCTCTCATGAACCACCAAAATCCAAAACACTAGCTCATAATATATCCTCCATAACCTAAACAACCCACTCAGATTGACCACCAGTCTATGGATGATTGGTTATGCTTAAAATAACTCACTATTCCACATCTTACTAAATACCCTTATAGAAACATGGTGTGAAATGAGAATATCCTATCTTAAATGATACTTTTCAGAACATTGTGCAATTAAAACACCTCACAAACATAAATATTTCCCAGATAATCAACTTTGAAGTTTTCCATAATAGGTAATAAGTCTGTATCCTTAGTCATTCGATCCAAAAAAACCCATATACCATCATTCGTATGGGTAATCCTAGGTATTACTATCACAGATCTATTATTACATCATCCCATTTCCACTTAGGAATGGGTAAAGATTGAAAAATCCTAGATGGCCTCTAATTCTTAGTTTTCACCTACTGAAAAGTGAAATAATTATTCTCCTAATTAATGTAAAAACCACAGAATGGATCCTCCTAGTTCTTCCCATCTAATGATCTAGTACCATCACTAGGAATATGCATGACTGAACTGTCTAGAGATTTCCTTCAGGTTACTGTCCATAAAACAACTCCAGGAAAAGATGAGGCCTCGTAGAGGGCATGGAAAATGGAAGTCTCGAAAATACATTGATATAATTCCTACCATTCATTATTCATAAGAAAATTTCATTAATACCACACTTGGAAATCCTATAGAACATGATTCCAAATTCATAGGAGGATTTGGAGGAGGATGTTCCAGCTCATAAGGTCATCCATACCAAAACAATTGAAGGAGGTGTGCATACCCAAAACCAAAATATTTCCCTGAATATAGGAATCTCATCAAATAATTAAACATTACCTCCTTGGAGACATCCAACAAGGAAAAGGGAAATGGTCATATTGTACCTCACTTTCCTCCTAGGTAGGTTAAGGACCTTTCACTGGAGGAAATATTTTCTCAATAGAAAATAGAGATGAAATAATTGACGCGATTAAATGCAGAACTACTCTGAGGAAGGATTCCTTCTAGATATACTCTAAAATAAGATCCTTATCTCACACCCCCCCCCCAACTAGGGTACCTCAGAAAATAGGGTTTTTATAGCAAACAAAGTGGATCTGGAACACCCGATTAGCATGGGATACCAACCACCAATATACTTGGATCCTAAAATAGTAGATCAGTAATTACCTCTATTGGGTGTATATCCAGAACCAGTCCAAACACATCCTTATAGGTTTTACCCTATGGAATACCCATATAACATACCAATAGTACCTCCACCCATGGCCCTACCAGCTATTGTACCTACTCAAGATCTGACTCATCCAGACATCCCTTGAGGGATCATGAACTCTCTTGAGTCACTCACACCTCAATTAGAACCCATGGAGAAATGAAAAGTGTCGATATAACCAAAAAATAATCCTTACCCTAAATGGGTAGATCTTAATCCTCCCCCACTAAATTTCAGGAACCAAATATTTCCCATTTTTAATGGTTCGAGATACCCGTATCATCATTTTATGCATTTCATATCTTATTGTGAACCCATAATGGGGATCCTTGAACAACATGAGGTGATGGAACTCAGGTGATTTGTGTAATCACTGGAAGGACCAACCTTTATATGGTACACAAGCTTGCAGGATTGGTCAATTATAGGGTGAGAAGACCTCTGTCAAAATTTTCTCTTCTAATTTTTCTCAATACTACATAATACAACAATACTCAATCTCTAAAACTAAAAATAGAGTGATCATGAAAGGGTCTTAGATTTAATTTATCAGTGGAAATGATTTTCATACTTCTTAAACCTACTGATCCCACAAGAATACTTCCTGGCCATCTATATAGATAATCTTCATGATGAGTTTTTCATTCCACTAATCCATATAAAATATATATGAGGGTCTTAGGACCTTTTTTAATTACTCAAAAATTAGAGGACTCCAATGAAGAGACTAAATCAAAGTCCCAAGTAATTCCATCAACTGAGAGAAGGAGGATAGGAAAAGTAGAGGCTATCACTATCACAGTTAAGTAGACCCCTATACTCACTCCTGCTCCAAATCCTACACCATATCATGTGGCTTCTCCTTCTGAGGGTCAAAAACAATTCCCAACTAATTAGGATGATCAAAGATTTCAGAGGAAAAAATAGTTTGAGAAGATCAAAAACAAGGTCTATTCTTTTTGAAATTACCAAGTCCATGGACAATTCGTATCATCATTGGAAAACAACATGATTAAATTTCCAAAACCCGGGAATCCCAGTAAGGATGGAGATGAAGATCTCCCAAATCATTTCCCCTTCTATAAAGTATTGTGGAATGATGTAACACCCGAGACTTTTATGTTATATAAATCATCAAAGGAATCTTTTTCTACACAACACTTGCTTTGCTTGCTTTACATGCAATCGCGACCTTCCTCGATAGCTTGCGTCATACGCAATACCGAGTTTCACTAAAAACAATATGCTATTAAAACTAGCCGTTATGAATAGTAATAACCACTTTTTTGAAATTTTATAAATTTTATTTTTCAAAATGGATTTCATTTTTGGACTCAGAATATCGAAATTAGCCTAGGGTGAAATTTTGGTATTTTTCTGAAAACTTTCAATTTTTGATGAATAGTGAAACCACTAAGTGGTAGGTTAAAAACTGAATTTTGCATAAAACTTAATTTTACCGCTTCTGTGAATGGAATTTCAAAAATCCGACAGACACGGTTGATATCAGTAAGTAAAATGTGGTTCAATGAGATAAAAATAATTTTTTGGTGAATAGTAACTTTTTACTATTTTTACCGCGGTTAATAGTAAATAGGGTAACTAAGGGTAAATATGATATTAATATTACCCTAACACATGTCCTAATTCTATTGGACAAGTGTAATTCGACCAAAAACAAACTTAGGAATAAAATATGACCATTTAGGCCCACTTGGATTAGATTAGGACATTTATTATTAATTTATTTAAAGAAGGTTTAAAATAGTTAAAATTAAAGTTTAATAAGTAAATCATTTTTAATATGGGGTTATACATAAGATAAATTAGATTGTAAATATTCATTAGAAATCTAAAAAGATTTCCTACATGATGGTTTTTTATTTGTAATTTTTAGACATCAAATAATTTAATTTATTTATGACACAAAGATGATGCAGTAATTATCTTATTAATGAAATATTAACATAATTGATAATATAAATACCAAAATAAATGTAATTTAAGACTTTTTATGAATTCCACTAATTTTCTAGGTTACTATGATATATTATTGTTGATTTAATCAACTTGTTTCGAACATATAATTCTTTTATGACTTTTACAAAAATCATATATCAAATAGTGTCAAAATTGACACAAAATAGTTTTTAAATCAAATATTATATTATTAATTGTTATTTTATTCCTAAAAATCTAAGGTTCGGCCAAATGACTTAGATAAGGATATATATATTAATAATAAACAATTTGGGGTTCGTTTGGCATGTTATAGTAAGTGTATTAACCATATAGTGAAAGAAAACAAAAAGACATGGTAAAAGTTAAATTATTTAACTTAGAGTTAAATCTAATTGATAAGGTTAAAATAATACCCTAAACTTGTCTAAATCCTATTGGTTGATAGGATTTCGACCCTTCCCCACTTTATCTTCGAAATAAGACCCTTTGTAACCATTATAAATCGATTTTGACTTTAATATAAAATAATATTTTGAGATATTCCTAAGGTGCCCCTCTCCTCCCTTATAAAAGGGCACCTCCTCCCCCTCCTCCTCACACCAATTTGAGCACTCAAGATCGGCCAACCCCTGCCATTTTCTCCTATCCACTTCCCTATAATAATCCTAGAGGTCCTGGTCTTCTTCAAAGACCAATATTAGTTCCCTAAGTGGAGGATTCAAAGAAGCGCTCCAAAGAAGAGGTAATATCAATTACCGATCTTTTCAATTTCTTTCTTCTTCAACTTATTCTTCTTTAGTTGTTTCATGATAAAGTAATAACATCAGTATTACTTACATACTGATATGTTATTATAAATATGAAACAACCCTAATTCACCTTCTATCCATCCTACGGAAAAATGAAATCACCGCGCGTGCGTACGTACGGAATACCGTCTCCACGCCGTGGTGTAATCTATTTTCCACCATCACTTTACAAGGATGGGTATAATGGTGTAATGAGTAACTATTTATGATTATTATAAAGTAATATTGATACTGAAATAATATATATATATACTCCAATACAATTCCATGATCATAGGAACGATATCATCACTCGTGCGTACGTACGGAATACCGTCTCCACGATGTGAAGCGACTCGTTCTACATGATCATCATTATATAGTAATTATATAAATGAATTGAATGAATAAATATGATATATGTTACACTAATACCATTCTGTATATAAGGTATCTATAACCTTAAAAGAAGAATAAGAATGTATTCGGCAAAACACGCATAAGAACAAAAGGCAATAAAGACCCGAGTAACAGGTAACAATGAAATATTACTAACAAGAAGCTAAGAATATGACCATATATGATATCATATCAATATGTATGATTCTGGAATAAGTCAATAACATTATTTAAACCATTATACAGGAGGTTCGGACACGTACAAAGCAAATCGGACCTAAGGTAAGGGAAATATCACAATCTCATTTTTATCCGAGATTGTATATTCGTAAGTATTTACTGGGGTGTATTTTATCATCCACATCCATGTTTCATCAATATGTAATATTATTTCCATCCACCTACAATTGTTTAAATCATTTTTACCCTTCAGTGAGTTTTTAGTAATATGTATGAAAGGAATCTTTTGTCTTTTTTCGTACGAGGTACTTTTTGACTTTTCCGACAAAAGTACGAAGAATGTTTTTTTTAACTTATACGGCATGAATGGATTTTTAAAACAAAATTTCCAAGAATATTACTTTACAAGTTTTCAAGTTTATCAACTTCTTTTATTTTAAAGTTGTATGGCATGTTATGAAAGGAAAAATGTTTTTGAAGAAGAAAGGATATTTTCTTCAAGAATTCAATTCAAGTGTTTTATCAAAATTATTTTCCATCTAAGATAATAAAGGGTTCTGTTTCTATCCATATTATTACATTGATTTGACTATGTTGTGATGGAATTATGTTTATGAATTCCTTTATCTTATATGAATGGTTTTATGATGTCACGTTGTTTAAGAATCCCATTTTTATTACATGGGTTATGCGATGATGTATGATTTATGATTATGTGGCACACATAAGAAAGGATTCATTATAAGATGGGTGGGACCTATATCTCCCTCCAATGCATTGGGTAAAGATTTTATATCTCATGAGATAGACAGGGCTGGAACGGTAGGTTATACCGGTTCAGTGAAACAGGACTGAAACGAGGGTTACTCGGTTCAGAAAGGGACTTTGTCCACTAAGATAGTCTTGGCAATGAGTCATGACTAACAAGAAATGATTTTCCATGATTATGTGTGCATTCCACAAAGTTTCAAGTTTTATGTTATGATTATGGTGATCTCATTTTCACTTCTATGATTTGTTCTATGTTAAGATATTATGATCTCTTTTGCAGGTTATGATTTTCAAAAAGATATGATATGATTTTTATTTCCTTTATTTGCCTTGCTGAGCATTTGAGCTCACCCTTTTATGTTTTATTTTCCCCAGGTCAGGAAGATGGATATTAAGTAGAATATGCTAAAAGGGACCCTAGATATGATGAAATAAAGGGGAGACACTGTAGAAGATTTATGAACCAGTTGTTTATGTTTCCCAGTTTCTAAAGACACTATACCTATACGGTCCTTTGTGGTTTTGTCATATGTTGTAATAAGTGTGCTTCAATTTTGAAGTATTAACAATGTATGTAAAGTATGGGTCGTTATAAATGACATCCAGGAGTGTTCTTTTTTAAATAAATCCAGAAAAATATGGTGGACTTTGGGAAATTGAAGCTAACAAATTTTCCTACCCAAGTGGTGTGTGTCTCTACCACCGAGCCAGAGGAAGATAACAAATGGAAGGAAGTTAAAATCAAGGGTATGTGGAAGTTCAGTGATTGTATGGTTAGAAAAATGATCAACCAAACTAATGTTATCCTTTGATCATAGTTGCAATAGTTTAATGTGCCTCTATCCACCTTCACTACAACACATCCAACTTCATTGACATCTCAATCCTCTGAAATCCAGACCTCAAAAAAGTGACATGTCCATAATGGTAAGAAGTAAACATATAAAGATGAGCTCATATCAATACCAAAGTTATTATTTACCTTAAAATCTCAAAATTATTGGAACCACCCAACCAAATGGTACAGTATGGCTCCACCCACCATACATAATCTTTATTAGATGAGGAGTTTATATATGGATCCATTAATTTTATTCACTTAATAGATCCCTTATTATATAGTGAGAATGATAATGAACCTAATTTACTTATAATTGATTAGGGAACTAGGAGAGGAGGCCTTCTAAATCAAGGATTTTGGGGAAGATGTGGTCGTGCTAGGAATCACTACCCTAACTGTGTCCCTACTCAAACCATCTATACGGATAAAACTTATGGGATAGCTCTTTGGTGAGCTCAATATAAGAATGGAATCTCTCCCACACATGATAGGGTCTGACCCGACATGATCATCCCATAAGATCATCTAGAAGATATACCACCACCTAATCAACCTCAGCATGTAGGTAGACCTAGCTAGCCCAATCCACCAAGATTAGAAGCATATTTAGCTCCTATTATAAGAGATGATATATCTATATTAGGTACTTAATATCCTAAATAACCTATGTAAAAACATTCCCATTCTAGGAAATGCATACCTTTGTACCCGAAATATGCTTTTTTTAAGCAATTAGCCTTGGTGTCGACCAAGTTTTCAATCTTGGATGCTCTAACTCTATCAAAAGACCTCTGGGAAGCACTCATAGAGACCTTATCAATCCCTCAATAACTTGAAGTCAAGGTTGATACCCCTAAAGTGTATCATGTAGAGAATGATCATATATATTTTCATGATATCATCTCTTTTAAAGACCATGATGAGGAATCCATCATATAGTGCACATCAAACCCATGTATTTATTTGGTGGGATAAATGATATTAATATCTGATGAGTCTCCATTGAAAATGGCTCATAAGTTAACCTAATCCCAATCTAAACACATATTCAACTAGGTTTAAATTAATATCATGTTTCCCACTCTACCATAATGTTATAGGGTTATGATTAGAATGAGAAAAAGCCTCTTGGCGAAATCAAACTCAGGACTCAGTTCATGGATCTCATGTCTGATTTAGAATCCATGGTTGTTAGGTAGGATATGACCTTAAATGTTCTACTAGGGAGATCATAGCTACATCATCATGTGGATATCCCTTTTTCATACCACCAATGCCTCAAATATTGTATAAATTGTCAAATTGGGAAATTTCATGGTGAAAATCCCCATTCAAATCTTGTGAGTCATAATACATTAACCAAAGATTCTACCATAAGGGGAAACAGTCCATGGATGATAATTTCACTCAGATAAATGCCCTAAATGGTTTGGATAGGATTATGAAAAATCCTTTCAAACATATAAATGCAGAGTATATGATCCCTATCAACCAAATTAAAGATATGGGTTCAAATGTGAGTGCATGTTCAGAAACTTTGGTAATGTCAATTGTGACAACTGAACCCGAAAACACTAGAGAAATTGTCAACTCTCCAAGGAATAATGAAAACTTTAATGAAATTTTATTCATCCCAATTCTTGAGATTAAATAAATTCTTATATTTTCATCTAGTATAGAATAAATTATCATGTTAACAGGAGAAAATGAAGAGGCTTATCCTTGGTCCCTCATTTCCCCTTTGAATTTGTGAGAAGTTCCCACACCAGTAAGTGATCCCGAAATGGTTTCTTAATCTTCTAGATGTCCAAATATAGAATCCTATCCTAACTCTAAGAAAATTGTTTCACCATATACTTCTTAGTTAGTGGAGAAAGGGGTATATATTAGGATCCAAGACCCATCTTGATCAGTGTGTCCATGAATTCCAAAGAAAAAAATGTATGAAATTACTTACAGAATGAACAATGGGATGTTTTCACCAGGAATTATATAGTGACACTAGGCATCGATCCTAAGGTTTCCACCCATTACTTCAGATTTCCAGAAGATTATCGGAGATATAAATAGGCATCTAGATGGACACACCCAACTCATGCCTCCAAAATTGAGGCTAAATTGGATAAAACATCAAGGATGACTTTATTTGGGTAGTACAGTATCCAAAATAGTTATCCAATATCGTCCCGATAAAGAAGAAAAATGGGAAAATCAGATTTTTCATCGACTTCAAAGATATCAACTAACACCGTCTGAAGGATGAATTCTCAGTTCCAAACACAAAAATCCTAATTGATGTGATGGATGGTCATTAAGACCTCTCATTCATGGATATATATTTAGGGTACATAAAAATTTTAATGTCCCCAGAAGGTGAAGAAGCCACAGCCTTCGGGGGTTAGTAGGGAGTATTCAGCTATCGGGTAATGCCTTTTGACTTGGAGAATGTTGTTGTCGCATACCAACAAGCTAGTATCACATCTGTAAACCCTTCATTGGTATTTTTTTCAAATTTTACATTTATTATCTATTGATTAAGTCTTGTAAATGTTTTAACCACCTAGATGACTTAGAGATCATCTTCAAAAAGCTTCGATAGTATATCCTGAAAATGAACCCCTTAAAATGTGATTTTAGGGTAACCTCGGGAAAGTTTCTCGGCTTCGTTGTATTTCATCATGAAATCTAAGTTGACCTTGATAAAAAAAGTCCAACATTATCATATAACCTCCTCAAAACCTTAATGAGTTTAGAGGAATTCAAGGAAAGTTGGCCTATATCTGGTGCTTCATATCCAACCTTGCAGTTTTCCCTTCACCAGTCTAATGAAAATGGGGGTCACATATTAATAAACTAGTGACATCCAGGAGGCATTTGACATCCCCAAGAAATACCTCTTGAGTACACCAGTATTAATGAAACTCATTGAGGGAAATTCACTCATCCTATATGTGATATCCCTAGAGTAATCACTAGGTACATTCCTTACAAAAAAGAACAGTGTTGGGAATGAAAACAACCTTTAATATCTCAGTCAAATCATGCTCGATGTTGAGAATAATTATTATGATATTGAAAAGAGATACCTAGAATTAATATTCGGAGTTCAGAAAATAATGCATAACTTGTAGCACTATGAAATCCAATTGGTCTCTCATAATAACCTTCTTAAATATATCCTCAGTTTTCCTATGTTAATAGGATGTCTAGAATAGTGGGTAGTTATTTTGTAGTGATTTGACATAAAATTTATGCCTTAGAAAGTAGTGAAAGGTCATGTATTTGCAGATTTACTTGTAGAACACCCATCTGTAGAAAAAAAGTCATTAAATACTGAACTATTGGATAAATATATATCATCCATTCAAGGGGCCCCTAAACATGGGAAATATATTTTGACAGTGCATCCAAGATCCTAATAGGGAAAAGAATATAATACCCTAAGATCAATAAATTTGGGTTAGGGATTGTTATCATTTCTCCAATGATGGAATTTATTCCTTACTCTTTCCTACTTTTAGAAGGTTTTACCAATAATGAGGTGGAATATCATGCCCTCATTCCAAGCCTAGAACTAGCACTCCAAATATCGTCAGACCACCTGGAGGTGAAAGGTGGATTAGATTTGGTTATCAAATAGATCAACGAATATTACACCATCAAAAAAGAATATTTGATCATCCTGATTTGATTATGTTTGAGGGTTAGAGGTAGATTTTCCCTCATATCCAATATTAAATCATGTCCTTCAATCATGAGACGCCTAGGAAAATGCATTGAAAAATGCAGCTATAGATATGGAAGATCCAAACCAGGATGAAACAACCATCATTATTGCTCGTCACTGAATGGTATCACCTTTTGTTCAATTAAAAAGGGAAGAGATCAAAAAATTGAGCCTTATCCTTGAGACTTATGGTCCTACCATGGGATGGATCATTCTCATCATGGAATATCTCCAAGACAAAGTACTTCCATCGGATAGAGCTGGGAAGGGAAAAATTCAGCAGTGATTAATTAATTTCACTCTTTATGATGATATGAATCATCAAAATGTCCTATATAAATGAGGATTTGATGGATTCCTTC
Source organism: Viscum album (assembly GCA_963277665.1). Taxonomy (NCBI): domain Eukaryota; kingdom Viridiplantae; phylum Streptophyta; class Magnoliopsida; order Santalales; family Viscaceae; genus Viscum; species Viscum album. Next base: position 802,578,294 of record OY728148.1, on the reverse strand, counting down.
TCATATGTATCTATGAAGAAGATACTATGGAAATTATAGAAGAAGTACATGTGGTATCTAGTGGTTCCCACCAATCAGGGTATAGAATTTTTGATCAAATTTGAAGGCTTGGATACTTCTGGCCTTCAATGATGTAGGATTTCATAAAATTCACCAAGAAATGTCATTCCTACCAAGTGCATTCAAACTTTATCCATAAATACCTATATTTTCTACATATATACAAATACTCCTAACTATTATCCATATGGGGAATGGATATTATGGGTTCATACCCCCTAGATACGTCCAAGTAGTTCAAATATATCTTAACTGCTACTAATTTCTTCTCCAAATAGGTTGAGGCAAAACCCCCTCAAAGAAATCAGGGCCAAAAGCATCATCAGATTCATAAAAGGTAACATCATTACTAGATTTGGTGTCCCTTGTACAATATTAAGGTAAAATAGCACCAATTTTTGTTCTTATTAAGTGGGAAAGATATACCATGATTATAATATCAAATCCAACCATTCATCTTGCTATCATGTAGTGGCCAATGGATAGATAGAGGCCTTAAACAAGACCCTATCAAACATACTCCAGAAGATGGTGGATAAAGATAAAAATTCCTATCCTGAAAAGATCTTTGATGCCTTATGGTATTACCAAACTACGACCCATACTACCACATAGGAAACCCTATACTCACTGGTATATGAAACAGAATCAGTACTTCCCATTGAGGTCCAATTTCCATCACTCTGTGTTACCATTTATGATCATTTATTGGCATATGAGAAATCCCATAAATTACTGGATTAAAAAATATTTCACACTTTGCATCACTTGGATGTTTATCAAAACTAGATAGCGTGGGCCTTTAACAAGAAGATCTTCCTCCATTCATTCTTCCAAGGAGAACTGGTATTAGTCCTCAGAATTCCAATGATACCAGGAAGGAGGCCTCTAAATCTTGAATCAAAGTTGGAGTGACCATAATCCATACAAAATTTCCATTCTAATGGAGCTTATTCCATTATCTCAATGGATGGAGAACTCATTATGACCTCGACCAATGCAGGGTTTCTAAAGAAGTATTTTGTGTAATCACACAATATACGTCCAAGTTGTAGCACATTGAAATGTTTAGTTTTTCTTTTTAACATGACTTTAAAATGAATAAAATCATGTTTATACCACATTAAATTAAAGTGTACAACATCATCATCCTTGTTTCATGACGATAAACTACATGACATACGGTCCTATTCATATGACCTAAAATCGAAACACACTACTCATCCTCACTGTATGAAATTAAACAACAACATTAACGTCCCTTTAATTTGACATTAAATAAACCCCTAAATACCACAAGTTGAGATACTCCTTATGATCCCTTAAATTTGGGCCCTCATCTTAGCTATAATTCCTAACCATATACCTCTAACCCCTTAGTAGGTCAAAATTATCTCTTTGCCTGACATGTAGAATAAAGGATGGGAATATACCATACATAATACTCACTCATATCATCACCACCCCATGGTGGAATTTGGGCCCCCATTATGGGCATAAAATCTAACACTATCATTTCCTCATCACATAATAATAAACTACATGATCCTATCAAGAACTATATGTGAGTTGATTCTCATTCTAGTGAGATACATATTGACGCCTAGACCTTCCATCTTGGGTCCATTTATGATTAAGGAAAAGAAACCCCTTCCTATTCCCAATTTAAGAATCAGATCTACATAGGTAATGTTTCCAGGATACATGTCTTGATTCCCATTACAATGGGATGCATAGTTATGCCTAAACCTCATGTTTTGGGCCCAACCATCATCTTGGAAAATAATAAAACCCTTTTCCCCATGTCAAATCCTACTTGATGTGGGGAACAATATTTCAAGAACTACATGTGGATTGATTCTTTCTACAACAAGATACATAGTGATGCCTAAATCATATATCCCAGTCTAGCTATAATATTTATTTCACATCAGGTGACCTACATCCTTACTACAAGATGTTAAATTGTGTGGTAAACATCCTTGTAGTATGATGATAAATGGCACAATATTTCAAGAACTATATTTGTCTTGATTCTCATTTTAATGAGATGTGTAGTGATGCTCTGATCTCCAATCCTAGGCATAGTCATTACAAAATATGAAAAAATTCCCTCTCCATGTGCATGGGTCAGGTCTGCACATGAATTTTTTTAAGAACTATGTGTGTCATGATTCTTATTCCAATGAGATATGTAGTGATACATGGATCTATGGTCTCGGGTATAACTATAATAAAAAAATCCCCCACTCCCTATGTACAGATTATAGATGAATAGGGATCCTTCCAAGAAATATGTGCTCCATGATTCTTACATCAACAAGATACGTAGTGACGCCTGGGACCAATCCTTTAGTCCATCCACAATACCCATTTTCATGTTGGGAATATCGTATCCTTTCCTCATGAAATTAAAATTCATGGTTCTTTAGGAACTATGTGTGTCTTGATTCTCATTCCAATGAGATACATAGGGACACCCATATTTCTATCCTTGGGCCCAGCCACAACATCTCTATTCTTTCACGTCGGTTCATCTTCATCCATGATGTTAAGCTGCATAGGATTTCAAGAACTATGTATGGATTTATTATCATTATAATGAGATACATATCGATGCATGCATCATATATCATGGACTAGCCATCACTGAATCTAAATGACCCAATACTTCACTTGTGTTGCCTTTTTTATTTGAAAGAAACCTTTACCGCTCATTGTTTCTCACACCAAGAATAGATCACATGGGATTAGGATTTTTGGTAAAATTATTCCCTATATAAGTAAGGAATATCAATTAACATTGGGTTTACTATGGTCCTGGATGAAAGACCTTAAAAGGAACACCAGATGTCTTCATCGCATGATAATAAACTACATGATTTTCTCAAGAACTATGTGTGGATTGATTCTCATTTCAGTGAGACACATAGTGACATTCAAATCTTCAATCCTGGTCCCATCCACAAAATAATATGATAAATGACCCCACTCTCCCATGTATGAGTAATATCTATGTGAGAGGACCTAATACTGGTTCTCACCCTATGCATGAACCCGTATTCAAACAAATCATTTCCCCCATGCATGAATTTAATCAGTGTGGGGGATCCTTATCTTATAATTATATTTGGATTGATTCTTTCTCTAGAAATATATGTAGTGATGTTCGGATTCTATTACTTATCCCAACCATAATATTCCCTTGCTCTTCACATTGAGACACCTTTGTCCTTATCGCATGACATTAAACTGCATGACTAATATCCTGATTGTATGAATTTAAACTACATAGTAACTTAAGAACTATGTATTTATTTATTCTCATTCCAATGAGATATGTAGTGATTCCTAGGCCTCATTTCCTAGTCCCCTTCATGGGGTAAAGAAGAGTACCCCCTCTCCTGTGTATAAAAAAGAGATATACATGAGCTATTAATTTGGGTCCCCTCATTAAGCGGTCAGTTGAGGAAATAGATATATCCCCCTTCTATGTATGAGTCAGATCTATGAAAGGGAATCTAAATTCATGGAAAATATTAGTCTAAACATCTTCTTTGTGCTTAGACATATCAATTCCACATGTCATACTTTTAATCTTAGACACTTTCAGATCTTTATAATCTTTTTCCATCTACTGGTGATAGAATGTCTGATACCTAAGGACTCCTTTTTCTGACTATATTGTAACTTTCCTATATGCCTTTGCATAAACTATCCCAAAAAACAGGTTTTTCGGCCAAAGGATACCACTATTGACTATGATGTAATGCAACCCAATTGGATTTGCATAAGGAAACCCACAAAACAATTATTTCAACTAGAAATAACTTTTCATTTAGGAGAATCCTCTTCTATCCTTGTAAGATTTGATAACATTATATTGGAAACCGCTATTCAATTTCAGTATGCAGTCATCCCTTGCACACATGTCTCATATCCTTTCTCCTAATCTAAAAAACTCCAAGACCATGGTTTATATATTCCTCCCCCTTGTCTGAAGTATGTAGGAACGATCTTGGTCTGTTAGACCACATATCACCTATCATTTCCATAATTCTATAGTACTAGGAATATTACTTGAAACTATATGCACCATATTTATTGATCTTGGGTCAAACTAGAATAGGAAACCTTTTCCTCCAATTCTCAAGTATTTTTGACTTGAAATTATCTACCCTTATTTAGGTACTTCATTCCATAAGCCAAACTCTATGCCCAAGGAGATCTGAATCTTCAAAATCTTTATTTGTCCATGAGCAATTGAATGTCAAAATTCTTGAAGACTTTTTCTTGACTATGTTGTAACATGCTCTAGATTTATTTACATAAAGTATCCCATAAAATGGGTTTTCATCTGAAGGATTCCACTAATGAATATGCAGTAACATGTCCCAATTGGCTTTGTATAAAGCATCCTAAAAAATGTGTTTTTCAACTAGTGGTAATTTCATCCTCTAAATACCTCCTCTATCAACATAATCCCTTTCCCCATAACACTTTTTGGACCTGAAAATCCTCATATTATAGCTTACAAAATTACCTTCCTCATAATTTAATATGATGGTACAGTCCTCAATAGATTTCCTAGAATGGAATAATTATTAACCTTTTGGTCAAATATAGAGACCTTAAATTATATCCCCTATAATTTCCTTGTTGTACAACATTAAACTGCATAGAATAATTTCTTTATTGTATAACTTTAAACAACATAGAAAAATGTCCTAGTCATAAGATGTTAAACCATATAACAACTCCCTCACTATAAGATGTCAAACTATATGGTCAACGTATTGGTTTCATGACATTAAACCACATGAGGTTTCCATCCCTTTCAATAAAGGGCCTCCCCCTTAACATTGTTTATCTAAAAAAATATAACCTCCTCCACATAATCTAAATTCTTGTATTAGTAGTTTTCCATTCTAGGTTAGTTCCAATATAGATGCTTTCTTCATTCTCAAACATCTTCCCCTGAAAAAACCACCCATAGTGGTCTTGATAAATCTTAATCTTCATAAACTCCCTTTGGACATCAATAATAGAATATCAGAAGTCCTAAGAACTCATTTTCCAAAATATACTATATCATGCCCCATATGGATTTGCATAAATTATCCCACAAAATGGGTTTTTCACCCAAAGGATTCCACTGTCAACTATGTTGTAACATGATCCAATTGGATTTACATAAAGTGGCCCACAAAATAGGTCTTTAAACTCGTGGTAACTTCTTCCCCAAGAGATAACTCCTCTATTTATGAATATCATATTTTAGATTTGAAAACCAAAATATCATGGCTCAATATTCCCCATAAGGTATCTGAAAAATATCAGAACATTCTTGGCCCATAAACCTTTTTGTGTCATTATTTCAAAAGTTTTGGTCAAAGTTGTTCAACCTAAAACACCAATCTCATGAGTTAGGCTTTCATAAATTTTAAATTCCCATAAAAATATATATTACTCACCAGATCAAAAACCTAGAAAGGAAACTCTGAAAAAAAACTGAATATCAACTTTATAGACCAATACTCTATGTGGTTTAGGAAAAAATCAAGAAATGAAAATAAATAGGCACAAAACTTGTTAGGATGAAAACCTAAAAAGGTTAGTATAATAAAAATCCAAGTCTCAACTACTAATTCATCCTTATATTAGACTTAGAAAAAAATTAGGGTGATGACATTGACCGCGTTTTCATGACACGTCAAATTGATTATATTTTTAAGGTTGATTTATAGTATAGGGTAAACCCTAGGTCGTCTCTCAAGGAGCGTTGGTAGGTTTAGAGTGTGTATTTTTAATAAAAATGACTAAGAGAGGGGGTGGTTTTGAAAACAGTTTAAAACAATGACTTAGTTGAAATAGCCTAAAAAATGAGTGACCAAGTGGATTTTGAGAAATATGAGATAAAAGGGTCGATGTGATTTCACTACACACATATCAAGTTCATTGCTCATAGAGATTCATCTTGGGTTTAGAGTAATTCTTTGGTTGGAGTTAATTGGAATCCCGATTAATTCCTATGCTTTTATTTCAATGCTTTAAGGACCAAACCTTGATGTAACAATCGTATTGTCAAGGTCCAGTACTTATGCATGGAATAAGATCTTCCAAATCATATTGAAATCTCAATAATTTGGGTATGAATAGGATTCTTGTGGTGTCCAATCGGAACAACACAAGTCACACACTCAAAACCTCACACCGATCGGTTTGAAATTAAGAGCATATCACTCACATGTATCAAATCAAGCATTCAAATCTGAAATAAAATAAGATACATGGAATGAAATGTTTAAACACCCAAATTACTCCAAACCAGTAGCTAATGTATGCGTCGTAACTCCCTTGACATGTGTGTAGCTCCCTCACAACGAACACCCAACTTTTAGCTCGACATCGGGAGGAGGAGGAAGCTCGGGTGGAACTCCTTATTCATTGTTGATCCCCCTATGAGGATAGGGGCCTCCAAAACCTCCAAGGTGATTAGGAGACTCTTCTAGGACTCCAAATTGGCAGCACTTCACTCCTTGTCCGAACTCCCAAATGAGGAGCCCAAGGTGCCCTTTTATAGGAAATGTGGGAGGTGGTTTTGGGCACACAGATTTCATAAATCCACTTGAACGACGCGTTTCGGCCTTCGGAAAGTCTTATCTCGCTTTGGAGAAAATAGAAAAGTTGTATCCCTACCTCTTTACTGTCTCCACCGAAAGTTTGGCACCTTTTGGACAACTAGAGATCAAGATATTGATAAAATACAGAACACCTCATTTGACTTGGTCCAAATTCGGTGGCTTGGACAGATCAGTTCGGATGGGCCCCATGGAAGCCGAATCAGGATTTGGTTCCTTAATATTAAATGTAGAATATTGAATTTTGGACGGTCCCACAAAATTTCAGCCCATTTGGATGCACGGATGTCATGTAATATTTAAAATAGTGGACAGATGTCCATGGATCCATGCAATTTTGGCCCATTTTTCTTCCACTTCATCATGGGCCCTCCAAATCACCTCCACCTACATTGTAATTTTCAAAACAAGTATCATTGACCTATTTAACAGTTATAAACACAAAATTATTGAATCAAACATGAAGCACAATTTGATTATATTTTTATAATTTTTAATACAAAATATGTTTAGCACAGTGATGTAAGGGTGAAAATAAAACAGTGAATCGTGGTACGATCACACCCCCACACCTAAACATTTGCACTCCTGGGAAAGGTCACATATCCAAATACAACGATGAATATATATATATATTTACAACATCAGGAAGATTTAGCATTTGAGTGAATTTTATTTAAAGTAAATTGATCAATGCACGAATCACACGAAGGAGTTCTTTCTATTGAAAATAGAAAAAGATGTCTCATAAATCATATCATAGTGAAATTCAAAAAGGTTCATGATACCCAATTGAGAAAGGAATTCAGAAGTAAATCATGACACTAACTCTCCATGTGTGTGTGTGTTAAAACCATTCCATGCTATTCTTTCCACTTGCTATCCAATAAATATATGTTATTTTAACATTTTTCAGCTTAAATGATTTTATCACCGAACCTGTCCTACATCCTTTGCAATCATATTTCAAGACCCACTCATTTAAGAATTCCCAGAAGTCAAACCATAAGCTCCTGACCTAGATATCCCCATATGTTGCACATTTCATCACTCCCCTCATTTATTATTATTTTTTTTTTGAAGTTGCAATTGGAACAAATCTCACACTCATCTCTCAACCCTTGTTTGATCTCCTCACGACACTAATTGCAATAGTTATAACAAGATCAAAGGTTGAGGAGGAGTGGGTTTTGACCTACCCAAGACACAACAAATTTTTTTTGAGGGCGTACAACAGTCGGACATTAGGTACACACGCATAGGTCAATCTGGTATAGTAATGAAACAGATCAGATAAGGAACGAACGTATGGAAATATCATTTAAAGCTGAAAAATATTAACCCAACATATATTTACCTTATATTAAGTAAGAAATAATCACACTTTGTGATTTGGTGCAAATTTTTTTGGAGATATTAGTGACACAGTTTTCCCAAAAACTACTCACACAATGGGCATCAATCATATCAAAGGTTTCACATAGATACGACCATTTATATCATTGACAGAAAACCAATTCACTAAAAATCACTCCCTGATGTTAAATTCATACAAATATTCTTTTTAGCCTTCGTTATGGTATTTTTACTTTCCCCACTTTATGGTCGCCAAATCATGGAACTTCGAAATTGTCGATGGGGAAAAATGAAAATACCATAAAGAAGGCCAAAAAGAGAAAAAAAAAGAGAAAACAATGAAAATTCCTAACTATCCCAGGAATGTATCCACCCCCCACACCTAGAGAATGCAGTGTCCTCACTGTATTAAAAGAGACTGTGGGAAGGAAGGATAAAACCTGGTGAGTGTTATTCATAGACCGCTTCTTGAACATGGAGTTCCTCCATTGGGGACTCCGGAATGGCTTCATGGAAGTGCTTCAGCCGCTGCCCATTGACAGTGAAGGTTTGCTTGGTGTCTTTATTTTGAACCTGGACAACACCAAATGGAGAGACCTTAGTAACAATGTAAGGTCCAAACCAATGGGAACGAAGCTTACCAGGGTGCAACTTTAGCCTTGCATTGTACAGGAGGACCTTCTGCCTGATGTGGAATTGACGATGAAGGATGAGACGGTCGTGGGCAGCCTTGGTTCGCTCCTTATAAATTCAGGAGTTCTCATATGAATCTATTCTCATTTCCTCCAACTCATGAATCTGCAACTTCCTTTGAATACCTGCACCAGAAAGATTAGAATTGCATTGTTTAATGGCCCAGTAGGCCCGGTGCTCTACCTCAACAGGGAGGTGACAACTCTTCCCAAAAACTAGCCGATATGGTGACATGCTAATTGGAGTTTTGAATGCAGTACGGTAAGCCCATAATGAATCATCGAGTCTAAGACTCCAGTCTTTTCTATTTGGATGAACCGTTTTCTCAAGAATCTATTTTACCTCTCTATTTGATACTTCGGCTTGACCATTTGTTTGTGGGTGATAAGCAGTAGACACTCGATGCCAAACCCCATACCTGCACAAAAGATATTGCATTGTGCGGTTGCAGAAATGAGAACCCTGATCACTGATGATAAACCTAGGTAATCCAAACCTACAGAATATTTGGGTTCTCAAAAATTCCACAACTATCTTGGAATCATCTGTCCTCATGGCTCGTACCTTACCCACTTTGAAACATAATCCACTGCCAGAAGAATGTAAAGGTTCCCAAATGATTTGGGGAATGGTCACATAAAGCCAATGCCCTAAACATCAAAAATGTCATGGAAGAGTAAGGGTTTTTGGGGCATCTCATTTATTTTAGAGACATTCCCTATTCTTTGACAGCGAGGACAAGATTTACAATATTCGTGGGCATCCCAAAACAATGTGGGCCAAAAGAGACCAGAATCTAAGACCTTGTGAGCAGTCCGTTGGGGACCAAAGTGGCCCCCACAACCAAGTGTGTGGTAGAACTTAAGGACAGACTGAAACTCACTATCGGGAACACAACGCCTAATAACTTGATCACTACATGTGCGCCAGAGGTAGGGGTCATCCCAAATGTACCAACGGGACTCATGTTTTAGACGGTCGGCCTGGTTTTTGGTGAAATCAGTAGGAATGCAAGACGCTGCCAAATAATTTACAATTTCAGCATACCAAGGAATAGCATCTTGCACTCGGTACAATTGATCATCAGGAAAAAATTCATTTATGGGAATATAGGGGGATGAGTCAATGTACGTGGATGGGATAATCCTACTGATATGGTCAGCAACCACATTCTCTTCTCCTTTTCTATCCCTAATTTCTAGATCAAATTCCTGAAGAAGGAGCATCCAATGAATGAGACATGGTTTGGATTATGGTTTCTTTAGTAGATATCGGAGGGATGCATGGTCTGAGAATACAAAAACTTTGGACCCTAGAAGGTATGACCTGAATTTATCCAAGGCAAACACGATGTCAAGAAATTCTTTTTCAGTTGTGTTGTAGTTTCCTTGGGCAGGGTCCAGAGTACGTGAGGCATAAGCTATAACATGTGGAGCTCAGTCGACCCTTTGTGATAATACTTCCCCAACTGCATAGTTAGAGGCATCACACATGAGCTCAAATGGTAAATTCCGCCGAGGTGGTTGGATTACCAGGGGTGACGTGAGACTCCATTTTAACTTATTGAAAGCTTCCTCACATTTTTTATCAAAAACAAATTCTTTTTCTTTTTGGAGTAATCGGGAGAGGGGGAGTGCAATTTTACTAAAGTCACGAATGAAACGACGATAAAATACAGAGTGACCCAGGAAAGACCGCACATCCCGAACATTTTTAGGGAATGGTAAGGAGGAAATGATATCTACTTTTGATTTGTCCACTTGGATACCTTCCCCAGAAATGACATGTCCCAAAACTATGCCTTGTCGCACCATGAAATGGCATTTCACATAATTTAATATGATATTCTTTTCAATACAGCGATGTAGGACAGAAACAAGACTACTTAAACATTCATCAAAAGAGGATCTATAAACAGTAAAATCATCCATAAAAACCTCCATGCAATTCTCCAGGTAATCTGAAAAAATACTAACCATACATCATTGGAAAGTACCTGGAGCATTGCACAGACCAAATGGCATCCTTCTATAAGCAAATGTACCAAAGGGGCAAGTAAAGGTTGTCTTTTCCTGATCCTCAGGGGTAATATGGATCTGAAAGTATCCAGAATACCCATCAAGGAAACATTAATGGGACTTCCCTGCTAGCCTCTCTAGCATCTGGTCAATGAATGGCAATGGGAAATGGTCCTTCCTAGTGTGTTGGTTTAGCCGGCGATAGTCTATACAGACACGCCAACTATTCTGCACACGAGTTGGAACCAATTCATTGTTTTCATTTTTAACTACAGTAAGGCCAGTTGTTTTAGGAACTACTTAAACGGGACTGACCCATTGGCTGTCAAAGATAGGGTAAATGATTTCAGCAGCCAACAATTTTGTTACTTATTTTTTAACAACATCAAGTAGGTTTGGGTTCAGTCGACGTTGTGACTACCTCACTGGTTTAGCCTCATCATTTAATAAAATATGATGTGTACAAATTGATGGGATAATGCCAGGAATGTCAGCAAGTGTCCATCCCAAAGCTTGTTTATACTCCCTCAAAAGATCAAGCAGTCTCAATTCATGCTCAGGAGGGAGTGAACTAGCAATGATGATGGGAAACTTGTTTCCATTCTCAAGATATGAGTATTTTAAATCTTGAGGCAATTGTTTCAGTTCCAATTCTGGGGGATTTTGGATTGACGGAAGTGTGTGTGAAAGTGAGAAGTCACTGATCTCATCTAACTGCTCAATGGTAACATCCTCAGATGAGGAATGAGCTTTTACATGCTTAGCAGTATCATCGATGGTAATGTGATCCTCTGTGTTCAAGAAATCATCAATTAACAAACATGCATGAAATTTCTCTAAACTGCTACAACAATCAATGCATGATTCATTACCTAACATTTTAATCAATGAAGAAAACTCAGAAAGGGGATCAGGTGAATGAAAATAAGTTGTTTTAGGGGAAGGGAGAACATCAATTGAATTGATAGAGAGAGAGGAGTGTTCTTCTAAGGGGTGCTTCATGGAATCAAGGATATTGAAGTGGACAATATTACCACCAAACTCCATAGATAATGTACCATTATGGACATTAATTATGGTTTTGGCGGTTTTCATGAAAGGTCTCCCCAATATAATTGGGGCATGTCCATTCATCCTATCATCTTCCATTTTAAGCACGTAAAAATCAGCAGGAAAAATTAAATTTTTCACCCTCACAAGAAAATCCTCTAGCACACCAGAGGGGTGTACCGTACTCCGATTTGCTATCTGAACGACAATACCAGTGGGCTTCAGTTCACCGACCTGCAATGAAGAGTAAATAGAGTGAGGCATCACATTAATAGAAGCACCCAAATCAAGCATAGCGTTGGAACATGAATACTCCCATATGGTGCATGGAATCGAGAATGTACCAGGATCATTTCACTTGGTAGGAATTGATGACTCTATCAATGCTGAAACATTCCTCCCCAGACTCACCTTCTCATCACCACGAATCCTCCTTCGGTGTGTGCACATCTCCTTCAGAAACTTGGCATATCTTGGAATTTGCTTCACAACATCAATCAAAGGAATGTTAACTTGTACTTTCTTGAAAGTTTCCAAGATTTATTTATCAAGTTTGGTTTCTTTTTGTTTCCTAGGTTGGGCATCCCTTTGAGGAAATGGAAGAGGAATGGTTGGGATAGGTGGCTCATCAACAGCCACAGTCTTTCCTTTGGAAGGGCTTCTCTCAGGAAAAGGGTTTTCTTCTCTTGGACCATTTTTAGCAGTTGGGATGGTGGTTTCCTTTGGATAAGAGGACTCTAATGGAGGGGTCATTTGGCTTTTGATTTGTGTCCCAATCCTAAGGGTTATGGCACTAACATTTCCTTTATCCCTAGGGTTTACTACTGGTTGAGATGGTAGTTTACCCGACCCATGACTTTGGATTTCCCCCACTGAGTTGGCAAGTTATCCTAGTTGGGTCTTTAGGTCTTGTATGGCTTCTTGGGTGGTTTTTTGTAATTGGATATTATTGGCAGCCATTTGCTTCATCATATCTTCTAGGCTAGGCTTGGTTTTTGGAGGGGGTGGTTGGAATGGCCTTTGGGGTGGTTGAGGATTTCTGGGTGGTGGTGGATGACTACTCTGACCCTGTTGGTTCCATTGCTGTTGAGGTTGGTTTGAATACCCCCTTGCCTATAGGCTTGGTTTTCCTTCCACCCTTGGTTGGATGGATAGTATGGTTCTTGCCTAAAGGGTTGGTTAAATGGGCATCCTGGAAATATTGCCTCACAACTCTCAGAAGTTTCTCTCAATTGAGGACATTGTTCAGAATAGTGGGTGTCAGAAGAGCAAATTCCACAATGGATGGGAGGAGGAGATTGATATTTCCCTTGGGAGAGAGCAAGTTGTCGTAAAAGGGTACTTACCTCTTTGAACTTCGTGTCCACCTTCTTCTCAAACTCAGTACTTTGCACCTCATGGACACCTCGAATGGGAGCACTGCACCGTGTACCGAATTGTTGAGTGTTATGTGCCATGTTCTCAATGAGGGTTCTTGCAGCAATTGGGGTCTTATCTACCAATGCACCACCTGCAGCAACATTAATCATATTTCGATCAATAGGAATCAAACCTTCATAAAAATATTGAATTAAAAGTTGATCACTTATTTGGTGGTGTGGGAAACTTGAACATAACCTTTTAAAGCGTTCCCAATATTCATGTAATGTTTCCCCTTGAGATTGTCTTATACCACATATTTATTTCCTTATAGTTGCAGTTCGAGAGGCTGGGAAGTATTTTTCAAGAAAAAGGCGTTTCATGTCTGCCCAACCCCTAATTGGTGAATTGACATAGTATAACCAATCTTTTGCAGTGTCTTCTAATGAAAATGGGAATTCCCTAAGCTTCACTTGTTCTTCATCCACATTAGCAGGTTTTAAGGTTGAACACACAGTATGAAATTCTTTTAAATGCTTATGTGGATCTTCTCCAGGCAGTCCATGAAATCTTGGTAATAAATGAATTAAACCAGATTTTAGTTCAAAATTGGGTGCCTCGCCTTGTAATTGAATGTAAGTGGGTTGGATATCAACATTAAGTGAGGTTATTTATTTTAGTGTTCTATTATTTTCAGCCATGTTATACAAGTTATGTTCAATTTTAACTTTGGTTTCAAAAGAAGAAGAAGGATCAAGAATAATTTTAAGATTTGATGTCTCCTCCTTCAAAGTGTGGTCTTGTATGTCTCGGTTTCGTTGATGTAGGATCCTCTCCGGTTCGGGTTAAAAAGTTTGTAGGTCTCCCGGAGTAGAACGCGTCATAAAAAGAACCTACACAATAAATAAATTAGAACACAAAAATAAATTAAAAGCTAGAAGATAAAACAAACAAATATTCACAAAAATTACAAAAAATTTATCAAAAACACGCACAAAAAACCAAAGCGCTCCCCGGCAACGGCGCCAAAATTTGACCACGTTGTCGTGACACGTCAAATTGATTATATTTTTAAGGTTGATTTATAGTCTAGGGTGAACCCTAGGTCGTCTCTCAAGGATCGTTGGTAGGTTTAGAGTGTATTTTTAATAAAAATGACTAAGATAGGGGGTGGTTTTGAAAACAGTTTAAAATAATGACTTAGTTGAAATAGCCTAAAAAATGAGTGACCAAGTGGATTTTGAGAAATATGAGATAAAAGGGTCGATGTGATTTCACTACACACATATCAAGTTCATTTCTCATAGAGATTCATATTGGGTTTAGAGTAATTCTTTGGTTGGAGTTAATTGGAATCCTGATTAATTCCTAAGCTTTAATTTCAATGCTTTAAGGAACAAACCTTGACGTAACAATCATATTGTCAAGGTCCAGTACTTATGCATGGAATAAGAGCTTCCAAATCATATTTAAATCTCAATAATTTGGGTATGAAAAAGATTCTTGTGATGTCCAATCGGAACAACACAAGTCACACACTCAAAACCTCACACCGATCGGTTTGAAATTAAGAGCATATCACTCACATGTATCAAATCAAGCATTCAAATCTGAAATAAAATAAGATACATGGAATGAAATTTTTAAACACCCAAATTACTCCAAACCAGTATCTAATGTATGCATTGGAACTCCCTTGACATGTGTGTAGCTCCCTCACAACGAACACCCAACTTTTAGCTCGACATCGGGAGGAGGAGGAAGCTCGGGTGGAACTCCTTCTTCATTGTTGATCCCCCTATGAGAATAGGGGCCTCCAGAACCTCCAAGGTGATTAGGAGACTCTTCTAGGACTCCAAATTGGCAGCACTTCACTCCTTGGCAGAACTCCCAAATGAGGAGCCCAAGGTTCCCTTTTATAGGAAATGTGGGAGGTGGTTTTGGGCACACAGATTTCATCAATCCACTGCACGATGCGTTTCAGCCTTCATAAAGTCTTATCTCGCTTTGGAGAAAATAGAAAAGTTGTAGACCTACCTATTTAATGTCTCCAAAGAATGTTTGGAACCGTTTGGAAAACTATAGATCAAGATATTTATAAAATACAGAACACCGTATTTGACTTGGTCCAAATTCGGTGTCTTGAACAGATCAGTTAGTATGGGCCCCATGAAAGCCGAATCAGGATTTATTTCCTTAATATGAAATGTATAATATTGAATTTTGGACAGGTATACAAAATATCAGCCCATTTGGATGCACTAATTTCATTTAATATTTAAAACAGTGGACAGATGTCCATGGATCCATGCAATTTTGGCCCATTTTTCTTCCACTTCATCAAGGGCCCTCCAAATCACCTCCACCTACATTGTAATTTTCAAAACAAGTATCATTGACCTATTTAACAGTTATAAACACAAAATTATTGAATCAAACATGAAGCACAATTTGATAATATTTTTATAATTTTTAATACAAAATATGTTTAGCACAGCGATGTAAGGGTGAAAATGAAACAGTGAATCGTGGTACGATCAGACATAAAATATGAAAAGTTTTTAAGGTCATTCATATGACCCTAGAAACAATCAAACTATACTCGCTAGGCTCCATGGCTTAGAAAAAAATAGAGTGATCTCTCATCCTGGTCATTGTAGTCATGACACAATGAAATTCAATTGAATGAGTCATTTTTTACGGTTTTATTATGATCATAGTAAGGATATAAATGTAATAAAAAATGATCAAGAACCTGAAAAATTTACATTTATGTTTCAAATTGTATGGGAATTTCTGTAGAGACCCGAATCTTGACGTACATGGACATTAAATTACTTTTTCGGAATACTTAGTATATAACAAAAACACACACACACAAGGACCGTAATAGTTTAGTGTCTTTGGAAACTCAGAATATAGTCTTCTAATCGTGGTGAAAGATCTTCAACATCTCCCATAAAGATATTCTTTTTTTTATACCTAAAACCTTTCTTTATATCCTGGGGAAAAAAACATAAAAGGGTGAGCTCAAATGCTCAGTAAGGGTAAACCAAAGAAATATCAATCACATCATATACATAAGAACATAACTTTTTGAAATCTTAACTTGCAAAAGAAATCATAATTTAATAACATGGGATAAATCATAGTAGTGAAATGTAATCCCAATAATCATAAATTAAAACATGAAACTTTGTGTAATACACACATAATCATAGAGAATCATTTCTTATTAGTCAAGACTTATTGCCAAGACTATCTTAGTGGACGAAGTCCCTTTCTGAACCGAGTTCACTCCTCGTTCCAGTCCTGTTTCACTGAACCGGTATAACCTACCGTTCCAGCCATGTCTATCTCATGAGATATAAAATCTTTACCCAATGAATTGGATGGAGATATAGGTCCCATCCATCTCATAATGATACCATTCTTATGTGTGCAACAAAATCATAAATCATACATCATTGCATAACCCATGTAATAAAAATGGAATTCTTAAACATCGTGACATCATAAAACAATTCATATAAGATAAATGAATTAATAAAAATAATTCCATCAAAACATAATCAAATCAATGTAATGATAGGGATAGAATCAAAACCCTATATTATCTTATATGGAAAATAATTTTGATAAAACACTTGAACTCCATTCTTGAGGAAAATATCCTTTCTACTTCAAAAAAAATTTCCTTTCTTAACATGTCATACAATTTTAAACAAAAAGAAGTTGTTTAAAAATAAACTTGAAAACTTGTAAAGGAAGCTTCTTGGAAGTAATGTTTTAAAAATCCATTCATGCCGTATAAGTTAAAAAAACATTCTTCGTACTTTTTTCGGAAAAGTCAAAAAGTACCTCGTACGAAAAAAGACAAAAGATTCCTTTCTTATCTTTTACTAAAAACTCACCGAAGGGTAAAATTGGATTTAAAAAATTGTAGGTGGATGGAAATAATATTACATATTGAGGAAACATGGATGTGGATGATAAAATACACCCCAGTAAATACTAAAGTATAAACAATCTCGGATAAAATGAGATTGTGATATTTTCCCTTACCTTAGGTCCGTTTTGCTTCGTAAGTGTCTGAACCTCCTGTATAATGATTTAAATAATGTTATTGACTTATTCCAGAATCATAATTATTATTATTATATCATGTATGGTCATATTCTTAGCTTCTTATTAGTAATATTTCATTACTACATGTTATTCGGGTGTTTATTACTTTTTGTTCTTATGCGTGTTTTGTCGAATAAATTCTTATTATTATCTTTAGGTTATCGATACCTCATTTCCATAATGGTATTAGTGTAATATATATCATATTCATTCATTCAATTCATTTATATAATCATTATACAATGAAGATCATGTAGAACGAGTCGCATCACATCGTGGAGACGGTATTCCGTACGTACGCACGAGTGATGATATCATTCCTATGATTGTGGAATTGTATTGGAGTGTATGTATACTATTTCAGAATCAATATCAATTTATAATAGTCATATATAGTCATTATTTACACCATTATACCCATCCAAGTAAGGTGGTGGTGTAAAATAGATTACACCACGGCGTGGAGACGGTATTCCGTACGTACGCACGCGCGGTGATTTCTTTTTCCGTAGGATGGATAGATGGTGAAATAGGGTTGTTTCATACTTATAATAACATATCATTATATGAGTGATACTTATTTTATTACTTCATAATGAAACAACTAAAGAAGAAGAAGTGGAAGAAGAAATAAAGATGAAAGAATCGGTAACAGACATTACCTCTTCTTTGAAGTGCTTCTTTGAGACCTTCTTTTATGGCACTAAAATTGGTCTTTGAAGAAGACCAGGACCTCTAGGATGTCTCTAGGGAAGTGGGGAGGAGAAATTGGTAGGGTTTGGCCGAGCTTGAAGGCTCAAAGTGGTGTGAGGAATAGGGGGAGGAGGTGCCCTTTTATAAGGGAGGAGAGGGGCTCCTTTGGAAAACTAAAAATATTATTTAATTATAAAGTCATATTCGGTTTAAATAGCTCCAAATTGATTTATTTCGAAGATAAGGTGGGTATGGATCGAAATAATCTCATCCAATATAATTTAGACAAGTTTAGGTTCCTATTGTAACCTTATCATTTAGATATAACATTAAGTTAAATAATTTTACTTTTACCGTGTCTTCTTGTGTTCTTACACTATAAGGTTAATAAACTTACTATAACAAGCCAAAAGAACCCCAAGTTGTTTATTATTAATATATATAACCTTATATAAGTCATTTGGCCTAACCTTAGATTTTTAGGAATAAAATAAAAATTAATAATATAATATTTGTTTTAAAAACTATTTTATGTCAATTTTGACACTATTTGGTAATTGATTTTTGTGAAAATCATAACAGAAATATTAGTTCGAAAAAAAGTTAATTAAATCAATATTAACATGTCATATTAACCTAGAAAATTAGTTTAATTCATAAAAAGTCTCAAATTATATTTATTTGGGTATTTATAATATCAATTATTCTAATTTTTCACTATTATGGTAATTACTGCATCATCATTGTGTCATAATTAAATTAAATAATTTAATGTCTAAAAATTATAAATAAAATATCATTGTGTAGGAACTCTTATTATCTTTCTAATTAATATTTACAATCTAATTTATCTTATGTATAACCCTATATTAAAAATGTTTTAGTAAATAAACTTTGATTTTAACTCTTTTAACTCTTCTTTGAATTAAATAATAATAAATGTGCTAATCTAATCCAAGTGGGCCTAAATGGTCATATTTTATTCCTAAGGTTTTTTTTGGTCTAATTACACTTATCCAATAGAATTAGGATATGTGTTAGGGTAATAATAATATCATTTTTACCCTTAATTTCCCTATTTACTTTTAACCGTGGTAAAAAAAAGTAAAAAGTTACTATTCACCAAAAATTATTTTCATCTCATTGAACCACATTTTACTTACTGACACCAACCGTGTCTCTCGAATTTTTGAAATTCCACTCACAGAAGCGGTAAAATTAAGTTTTATGAAAAATTCAATTTTTTTTTCTACCACTTAGTGGTTTCACTATTCATCAAAAAATGAAAGTTTCCAGAAAAATACCAAAAAATATGCCTAAGCTATATTTGATATTATGAACTCAAAAATGATGTCTAGTTTACCAAATTAAAAACATATCATTTACATTAACTAATTTAAAAATTAATTCCCGTCGTCAAAACAAATTGCGTGTTTTTAAGAGATAATAACTATCAAAAGATCGACACTTGTTTACAACTGGTTTAAATGTGAAATTACATCCAATGACCAAAATTGTATTAAATTGTAAAAATATATTCTAAATATACTTTAAAACCACTCAAATTAATAATTTATCACTATTAATTATTTTGATTAAAAAAGTTGTTTTTAATTAAAATTTAGTAATTTTCACTATTCATCGGAATATGAAAGTTATCCGAAAAGTACTAAAATTTCACCTTAGGCTAAATTCGATACTTCGAATCCAAAAATGAAGTCCATTTTGAGAGATAAAATTTCTAAAATTTTAAAATGTGGTTATTACTATTCATAACGGCTAGTTTTAATAATATTTTAATAGTATATTGTTGTTTAGTGAAACTCGGTATTGCGTACTACACACGCTATCGAGGAAGGTCGTGATTGCATGCAAGGAAAGTCAAGGATGCGTGTTGTGCAAGCTCCTTTTGGTGTAGCGTACAACACAATACATTAATGAAATTAAAAGGAATATTTTTCATAAAATCTCGGGGTGTTACATTCTACCCCCCTTAAAATGAATTTCGCCCTCGAAATTCGTCGGGGTTATAAATGGTTTACTATTCAAAAGTTTCTTTGATAGAAACCCACATCGTAAAAAGGAATACCAAAACCAATCTTTAAAAACAAAAGTATGAAATGTAACGGTTACCCAAATAAACTAATCACTGGGTTTCCACATAGGTGAAAATATGGATATGGAAGAGAAATCTAACCATCATGTTCTGATGAAGAGTGGTAGAGAACATGGCTATAGAAAATCCAGCAATCACAAAGCCATAAATTTGTGACGATCTAAGGTACCATCTTATTTATTAGATATAAGAGCACTAGGACAACATTTTTGGTTTTCAAGATCGTTTCCCTAAAGTTGATGAAATTGGAATTAGAAGAAATACTTTCGTGATTTCGGTATAGTCTCACCGTTGGTTGTTCTTTGGACAATTTCCACTTCATCTCTTAAAGAAAGGAAGTTGAATTTGTCATTCGTTATGTGTTAGCAGATCATGTGATAGAATGATGGGTCATTCCATCTGTCTCAAACAAAAGGTTAGAAAAGTTATCAAAAAATACATAAGTCCATCTATAGTGAGATTAATGATATATGGTTCCTAAAATGGACTTATACTTCATATATCATACTGCTTAATATAATAAAACTAGTTTCTACTAAACAGGGACTTCCTGTAGGCTAGTGGTAGGCGATAAAGGCCAGTCGCACTTCGGCTGTGGGTTCGATTCCCACAGCCTTGTCTGACGCGATGGGTTGTCGCCCGTCCTACAGGTTGTCCTTTTTCTAAAGTTATATTACTATAACATCCCATCAACAATATCAATAAAGTTTTATCCTTAAACAATACTAACTTATGTCCAACATAATCCATTCCAATCTTTATGCTTATCTAAAATACTTCGGTCCAAGCTCATAGTATAAAGAAAATGATCACGTGAATGCCATCATTTATCCCTCATATATCATAAGATATATCTTATTGGTCAAACATGTGAATACCTTAATCATGTATTCTCTTGAAGAATGAATATCCATTGAACCTTAGTGAAAACATGAATGCAGTTAAAAGTTAACACTTTCCACATACCAAAATCCTCAAAATTCTATATCCTCAAACCATGATATCACTTAGTCCTTATATCAATCATGGGCTCACGAATACTATCAAACATATTAGATTCTATTTATCCCTTCATTATGTGCATATCATCTGCTTTCCAAAAATATTTCAATCACTTTTAATGGTTACCGATGCCATAAAATTATTGAAAACCACAATAGACCAAAACATAAATATTCCAATATTCCACGATACTATATGTAACACCCCAAGCTTCCACGGTACGTTTCCCTTCGAATAATGCAATAGCGTGTGTTGTACGCAACCTCGAGCTCTAACACACACCGCAACTAATTAAACTAGCCATTGTGAATAGTAATACCTACTTTTTGAAATTTTATAAATTTTATATTTCAAAATGGACTTCATTTTTGTATTCCTAATATTGAAATTAGCCTATGTTGAATTTTTTGTAATTTTCTGAGAACTTCAAAATTTTTATGAATAGTGAAAAATACTTAAAACAACTTTTTTAATAAAAATAATTTATTGTGATAAGTTATACTATTGAGTGGTTTTAAAGTATAATTAGAATATATTTTTACCATTTTATCCAATGGTGGTCATTAGAATTAATTTAACATTGAAATTGGACATAAACATTTGCCAATCTTTTGATATAAATTGTTTCTTAAAAACACGCTATTTGTTGTGACAACGGGAATTAATTATAAAATTAATTAATGCAACTTATATGTTTGGAATTTTTTAAAATAGACAACATTTTTGAATTCGGAATATCAATTATAGCTTAGGGTGAAATTTTGGCCTTATTCTGAAAAACTTCAATTTTTGATGAATAGTGAAACCACTAAGTGGTTGTTAAAAACTGATTTTTCGTTAAAATGAAATATTACCACTTCTGTAATTTGATTTTCAAAAATCCGACATACATGGTTGTCATTAAGAATTAAAATGTGGTTCAATGAGATTAAAATAATTTTTTGGTGAATAGTAACTTTTAAGTTCTTAATCACGATTAGAGGTGATTAGTGTAGTTTAAGGTAAAAATAATGTTTTAATAATATGAGATGAGCTTGAAACTTGTCCTACTCCTATTGGATGAGTCATGTCCGACCAAGAAAACCCATGGGTCAACTTGGGGACCCCATGGATCCACTTTAGTTGGAAAATGACATTAATATATATTTATTTAATGTTAAAATTAAATTGACACAAACATGAGTTGTTTTACTAAAACAGTTTTTAAGTGGGGTTACACAAGTCCACATTTTGACTATAAATATTCATTTAAAATATAAAAATATTTCCTACATCATAGTATTTTTTTTATAATTTTTAGACATTAAATAAATTAAATTATTTATGACATCATTATGATGCAGCGATGACCTCATTATTTAACGATTTTAATAAAATGAAAAGATAATGTAAAATCCAAGGATTACAATTGTCCAAAGACTATTGGATGGGTATATTTAGAACCTTTTATCACCTTATCCACGAATTATATAAGTGTGGGACCTTTAGAATCCGAAAAGCATTGTATAATAATGTAACATTTCAATCTTTCCAAAAGAGCCCCTCCTCTCCTCTTATAAAAGGCCCCCACCTCTACCACCTTATTCACACTTTCAAGCCTTTTGGTTCGGCCAAACTCTGCCCAAATACTCTACCAACTTCTCTCCCTTCATCCTAGAATCTTTACTTTAGTCAGAAAGCCATCCTAAGGAGTCCTTTTGATCAAATCAAAAGGAAGAACCCGAAGAAGAGGTAACATTTTCATCACCCTCTTTCATGTTTCTTTATTCTTCCACTCCCTCTTTGTTTATTATTTCAATTATAAAATTATAACTCCATCATCTTCTATATACTGTGATGTTATTATAAATATGTAACAACCATATTCAGTATTCTACCCATCATTTGAATGACATGTCACCATACGTGCGTACGTACGGCTTACCGTCTCCACGTCGTGGTGTAATTGTTATTCAATATATTATTATTTAGATGAGTATAATAATGATATGTAATTCATGTAAATAATAAATATAACATGATAATGATTCTGTATATATGATATACTATCCAATTATATATTATTTTAATATCAAAATAATGATATTGTCACTCGTGCGTACGTACGGACTACCGTCTCCACGAACGCGATGAGATTCATTCTCTGTCGTATCCATTCAAGTATAATTATCATTTGATGATTTAAAAATAATGTTTAAGGACATGATATCATTCTGGAGATGAATAAGAAACAACCTATCCATGAAAAACATGACTTACGTAACAAAACATATAAAATAAAACGATTAAGTTAACACCTGAAACAACGATAAATATAAGATATTGTTAACAAAGCAATGTTAAAAGATCATATATGATATCATATGAATGTATATGATTCTTATATAATTTAATAACAATTATTTCACCATTATACAGGAGGTTAACCTACCCCAACCAAGGAAAAGTACAAGGTAAGGGTTTACTTCACAACCTCTTCATTATCCAAGGTTGTTTATACATAATTATCTACTGGGACCTCGTTATCATCCACATCCATGTTTCTTAAAAAAAAATTCAAAAAATTTTTACTATTAAATGGAAAATGGGTTAAAGTCATTTATACCCTTATACGTTTTTGAAAGGAATCTTACCTTCGTTTTCCAAACAATGTACTTTTTGACCTTTTTGGCAAATTTAAGGTAAGAATGTTTTTTTTAACTTATACGGCGGGTGCGGCTATTTTCCACCATTATAACTTCATCGAAGCTTCCCTTACAAGCTTATAATAATATTTTCAAAGTAAATTTATTATTTTATAATTATGGGAATTTTAAATGATTTCAAAAAAGAGAGATATTTCTCTCAAATAGCTTTGATTTCATCCATGTCAACATCCTTTGATGGGTTTTAAGTTTATTTGAAATTGATTTATGATACAAAACTTCCATTGAGCATTTTGTGAAACATTTGACTGTGGATGTGTTATTTTTATACCATCCATAGTTTATGAAGAAACTGTTGACATTTTGTATGCTAGTTTTAATACGAATATTTATGTTATGTTTAAACCTATTCATATGAGGAATGTATTGGACTTAATAAGTGACGGGTGGAGCCCGCTATAGCTCCTCGATGCATCGGTAGGTCTCATGAGACAACTAGACGTGGAATTGGCCGAGGCCCTTTCCCAATTTGATTTATGGTTTTGGCCGAGGCCTTAATCATTTTAGACGTCTTGGCCGAGGCCTTGAAAAAATGTTTCAGAATGTCTGGCATTATACATTCCCTCATTATGAAAGTGGTTATTGATATTTCACGTGATTATTCGTCTAGTAGAATATCCATGTGAGTAAGTAATGGCATTATTTTATTTTACTTTTTCCATATTATGCTGAAGTTCAAGTTCAATAAGGCTTTTGTTTTAGTTATACATTTCCTTAAATGCTTATGTTTTCTTATGAAAGTTTCCGCTATATTGTTATCCTTACGGAGCATTTGAGCTCACCCCTTTCAATGTTTTATTTTTCCCAGGATGTGAAGAAGTGTATTATGACTGACTTGCAAGAATAGTCAGTGAGGATATGAGTGTGGACTAGGGAGACCATGTTATTGTAGTTTTCATTTTTATGATGTAATGTAATGTTTATGAATGTATCTACTGTTTCCAAGGCTACTAAACTAATCGGTCATTCGAGACTTGATCTTTTTTGATCATGCCAATGTTATGAAGTAATGCACCGACTCTGAGTAGCTGGGGTCGGGGCATTACAGTTGGTATCAGAGGCAGTTTAGTACTAACCTTGGAAGCTAGATTTAGATAAACTCTGATTAGAGAACATAGCCCGAAGATAGACTTTGAGGATTAGTATAGAAGAACTTCCTATAATTTTGGTATTGTAGAGATGTTGTGAGTTTTCCGAGCAATACATCCCTGTCTGGATACGAGCAGGTAGAGGCGGCTCTGGCACAGATGTACTTAGGGGTAAAACCCGAAAACACCGCTTTGAGCTAGACTCGAACGGAAACTGGTGCACGACAACGGTCCTTGCTGCACTCTTGGTTACGACACTCCCGGGGGATATGCTTAGGATAATTCCCATTTTCTTTACAAACCACTATGAAGGGTTACGAGTATATACTTCCTCAAAGAAAACATTTTTATAATTATGGATTATATCCATAATTAGTTCAATTTATGTTAAGTGTTTTACAAGTATGGAATTATGTATTTTGATTCATGAACTAATCTAGTTTATGCCATTATTTAGAAATGGCGCCTAGTGGAAGGAATGGAAACTGTATCAATGTACGCACTCCGTGTAGGTATTTCCCTCCTGCTCAAGATAATTATGGTGGAGCTAGTGATACAACTGGTGCTGATCAGCTTCTCACCGTGCTGGGACAACTCACGCAGGTTATGAATAACAACCTTACTCGTATGGAGCACCCTGATCCGCAACGTGGAGGATCAATGCTAGACCGTTTCATGAGGCAACAGCCACCAACCTTCAATGGGAGTACAAATACTATAGTAGCTGAGCAATGGATAAATTCCTTAGAGAAAATATTCCATGCCTTGGGGAGTAGTGAAAGGGAGAAAGTTGTCATGGCAGTTTACCGCCTCACTGGAGATGCCGATCAATGGTGGTCACTAATTCAAAACACAAAGGAAGATGATGAATTAACAAACATGGAATGGCAGGAGTTCAAAGAGCTGTTCTTAGAAAAATACTTTCCTCGAGACCATCGAGCGGATATGGAAAGGCAATTTCTGAGTCTGAGGCAGAAGGAGGATGAGAATGTCGCAAAGTATGAGGCTAACTTTACAAGGTTAGCAAGGTATGCTACAGATTACATACGTAACCCAAGAAGTAAGACTGATCGTTTCTTTGATGGGTTAAAACCATTTCTCCATCGAGCTTTAGTATCACAAACCTTCTCTTCATACGAAGGTATTGTCTCGTGCGCTATCAAGACGGAAAAGGAATTCTCTAAGTCTTATGACTTTAAATCAAAGCAAGATAAGAAGAGATCCGCTGAAAACTTTGGGAAAGGAAATAAGGAAATAGGGAAGAAGGGTAGAAATGAATTTCCACCCTGTGATAATTGTGGTAGGAAGCACCCTGGTGCCTGTCTAAAAGAAAAAGGAGTATGTTACAAGTGTGGTGAAAAAGGCCACCAAGCTCATGAATGCAAGGGAAAGAAAGAGGCTGTCAACGTGGAATGCTATAATTTTAGAGAGAAGGGACATTATGCAAATGAATGTCCTAAGTGTCAGGGGAACTTACCTCAGAAGAGGCCAAGGGATCAGGGCCAGGCTTATGCTATCACTACTGCTGAGGTGGAAGCTCCGAAAGATATGGTGGCAGGTAATTTAATGGTTTCCTCAAGTTTAGCAAATGCATTACTTGATTATGGATCATCGCATTGTTTCATATATTCCCAGTTTTCTAAGAAAATTAGATATTTCCAATTTGATTTAACAAGGGAGTTGTCGGTCAAAACCCCTAAGGGAAGTATTGTTGCAACAAAGTTTTGTCGATTAGTTCCCATTAGAGCACCTAAATGTTCTTTACCTGCTGATCTCATCATCATACCCATGATTGAATTTGATATAATCCTCGGTATGGATTGTCTTTCAGACCATGATGCAAAAATTTATTGTAAGAGGAAAGAGGTTACGATTCTTGATGATGATGATAAGGAACACCTTATCTTTAGAGCAGAATCGTCGCCACATAATTCTTATCTAGATCCACCCACAGTAGCTCAACTAAATTCAATTATTGGGGAGGAAGAGAAGGAAATTAATAAGGGTGAGGAAAGGAATATTAAAATAGAGGATGTACCTATTGTGAGAGAATATGTTGATGTGTTTCCGGAAGATTTACCTGGACATCCTCCAGAACGAGAAGTTGAGTTTTCCATTGATTTAATTCCTGGATCAAGGCCCATATCGAAGACCCCTTATAGAATGGCCACTGTGGAATTAGTTGAATTAAAGAAACAACTAGAGGAATTGAGTAATAAGGGATTTATTCGCCCTAGTGTTTCTCCTTGGGGAGCCCCTGTTCTTTTTGTTAAGAAGAAAGATGGATCTATGAGGTTGTGCATCGACTATAGGGAGATCAATGCTATAAAAATAAAGAACAAGTATCCCCTACCTTGCATTGATGATTTTTTTGACCAACTGCATGGAGCTCAATACTTTTCAAAGATTGACCTTCGGTCTGGATACCATCAGTTGTGTGTGAAGAAGGAAGACGTTCCAAAGACAGCATTTCGAACAAGGTACGGGCATTATGAGTTTACAATAATGCCTTTTGGATTGACTAATGCACCCTCTGTTTTCATGGATCTAATGAATAGAGTTTTCAAGGAATATCTTGATGACTTTGTAGTGGTATTTATTGATGATATCTTGGTATACTCCAAAAGCCACGAAGATCATGAAAATCACTTACGCATTATCCTGAAGACTCTTAGAAGACATGAATTATATGGGAAATTTAGCAAGTGTGAATTCTGGCTTCAGGAGATTTCTTTTCTTGGCCATATTGTCTCTAAGGATGGAATTTCCGTTGATCCTTATAAAACCAAGGCAATCCAAGAATGGCCAGCACCGACAAGTATAACTGAGGTACGCAGTTTTATTGGTTTAGCAGGTTATTATCGACGTTTCGTCTAGAATTTTTCCAGATTGGCCAACCCATTGACAAAGCTCACACGTAAAGGGATTAAATTTGTCTAGACAAAAGAGTGTGAAGAATGTTTTGAAGAACTGAAAAGAAGATTAGTCAATGCCCCTGTATTGACTCTACCATCGGGGAATGATGGGTTTGTTATTTATAGTGATGCATCGAAGAAAGGACTTGGTCGTGTCCTTATGCAGAATGATAAGGTTATTGCCTATGCATCACGACAGCTAAAAATTCATGAGAAAAACTATCCTACACATGATCTAGAGTTAGCAGCTATGATATTTTCTTTAAAGATATGGAGACATTACCTCTATGGTGAAAAATGTGAGATTTATACTGATCACAAGAGTTTGAAGTATATTTTCTCACAAAAAGAACTCAACATGAGGCAAAGGCGATGACTTGAACTACTCAAGGATTATGATTGCATGATACATTACCACCCGGGGAAGGCAAACAAGGTGGCAGATGCTTTGAGTAGAAAAGACCATGGAGTTTTGAATGTGATGAGAATTGAAAGGGATCCAATTTTCATGGATCTAGTGAAGATGGACATGGGAATAACTAGGGAAGGTGAAACATCAATGCTTTTTCAAATGTTTGCCAAACCATCATTACTACAAAGGATTAAGAGTTCTCAGACCAATGATGAAGAATTTCAGAAGAAGATTAAAGATGTGAATGATGGAAGATTGAGGGACTTTGTGTATAAGGATGGAATTTTGAAATTCAGGAAGAGACTTTGTGTTCCCGATATACCTGATCTAAAAAGGGAATTGCTGGATGATTCTCATAGTTCCAATTTCTCTATACACCCTGGGAGCACCAAAATGTATAGATATTTGAAGGAACATTTTTTGTGGGACAATATGAAGAGGGAGATTGCTAATTTTGTGTCGAGGTGTATGGTTTGTCAACAAGTGAAAGCTGGAAGGCAACATCCTGGTGGAGTATTGCAACCTCTTCCCATACCTGAGTGGAAATGGGATAATATTACGATGGACTTTGTCATGGTACTACCAAAGACTCCTATAAGGAATGATGCAATATGGGTCATTGTTGATCGTCTTACTAAGTCAGCACATTTTCTGGCTATACGGGAGGATCTACCACTTGAACGTCTAGCAAGATTATATATTAATGAAGTTGTAAGAATTCATGGAGTACCCCTATCGATTGTTTCTGATCGTGATCCTCGTTTTACTTCAAGATTTTGGAAAAGTTTTCAAAAGGCCTTGGATACTGAACTTCGTTTGAGTACTGCCTATCACCCTCAAACAGATGGACAATCAGAACGGACTATTTAAACCTTAGAAGACATGTTGAGATCATGCTCTCTTGACTTTAAGGGTATGTGGGATCAATATTTACCACTGGTAGAATTTTCCTATAACAATAGCTTCCATTCAAGCATTCAGATGGCACCTTATGAAGAGTTATATGGAAAGAGATGTCGTACACCAACTTGTTGGGATGACGTTGGTGAAAGAAAACTTGTGGGACCAGAACTGGTGGAAGAAACAATGGAAAAGGTGAAGGTAATCCAAAACCACATCAAATCAGCTCAAAGTAGGCAGAAGAGCTATGCCGATAACAGAAGAAAGGTTTTGGAATTTCAGGTGGGAGATCATGTTTTCCTAAAGGTATCTCCATGGAAGGGAGTTATACGTTTTGGTAAGAAGGGTAAGTTGAGTCCCAGGTACATCGGACCTTTCGAAATTCTAGATCGTATTGGGGTTGTAGCTTATCATTTGGCGATGCCGCCAAATCTCTCCAAAGTTCACAATGTTTTCCACATATCGCTATTGAGAAAATACATGCCTGACCCAACACATGTACTTACCTATGAGGAATTAGCACTGGAACCCGATCTATCTTATTGCGAAGAGCCCATCAGAATTCTTGATGTGAGGGAGCAGGTGCTGAGAAACCGAATGACTCGTCTGGTAAAGGTTTTGTGGAGAAATCATAAAATGGAAGAGGCAACGTGGGAACCTGAGGAACTTATGATGAAGAACCACCCGAGTCTTTTTATGCAGTAATACCCTAGAAATTGCGAGGATGCAATTATTTGAAGGAGGGGAGAATGTAACACCCCAAGCTTCCACGGTACGTTTCCCTTTGAATAATGCAATAGCGTGTGTTGTACGCAACCTCGAGCTCTAACACACACCACAACTAATTAAACTAGCCGTTGTGAATAGTAATACCTACTTTTTGAAATTTCATAAATTTTATATTTCAAAATGGACTTCATTTTTGTATTCCTAATATTAAAATTAGCCTATGTTGAATTTTTTGTAATTTTCTGAGAACTTCAAAAATTTTATGAATAGTGAAAAATACTTAAAACAACTTTTTTAATAAAAATAATTTATAGTGATAAGTTATACTATTTAGTGGTTTTAAAGTATAATTAGAATATATTTTTACCATTTTATCCAATGGTGGTCATTAGAATTAATTTAACATTGAAATTGGACATAAACAATTGCCAATCTTTTGATATAAATTGTTTCTTAAAAACACGCTATTTGTTGTGACAGCGGGAATTAATTATAAAATTAATTAATGAAACTTATATTTTTGGAATTTTTTAAAATAGACATCATTTTTGAATTCGGAATATCAATTATAGCATAGGGTGAAATTTTGGCCTTATTCTGAAAAACTTCAATGTTTGATGAATAGTGAAATCACTAAGTGGTTGTTAAAAGCTGATTTTTCGTTAAAATGAAATATTACCACTTATGTGATTTGATTTTAAAAAATCCGACATACATGGTTGTTATTAAGAAGTAAAATGTGGTTCAATGAGATTAAAATATTTTTTTGGTGAATAGTAACTTTTAAGTTCTTAATCGCGATTAGAGGTAATTAGTGTAGTTTAAGGTAAAAATAATGTTTTAATAATATGAGATGAGCTTGACACTTGTCTTACTCCTATTGGATGAGTCATGGCCGACCAGGAAAACCCATGGGTCAACTTGGGGACCCCATGGAGCCACTTTAGTTGGAAAATGACATTAATATATATTTATTTAATGTTAAAATTAAATTGACACAAACATGAGTTGTTTTACTAAAACAGTTTTTAAGTGGGGTTACACAAGTCCACATTTTGACTATAAATATTCATTAGAAAGCTAAAAAGATTTCCTACATCATAGTATTTTTTTTATAATTTTTAGACATTAAATAAATTAAATTATTTATGACATCATTATGATGCAGCGATGACCTCATTATTTAACGATTTTAATAAAATGAAAAGATAATGTAAAATACAAGGCTTACACTTGTCCAAGGACTATTGTATGGGTATATTTCGAACCCTTATCACCTTATCCACGAATTATATAAGTGTGGGACCTTTAGAATCAGAAAAGCATTGTATAATAATGTAACATTTCAATCTTTCCAAAAGAGCCCCTCCTCTCCTCTTATAAAAGGCCCCCACCTCTACCACCTTATTCACACTTTCAAGCCTTTTGGTTCGGCCAACCTCTACCCAAATACTCTCCCAACTTCTCTCCCTTCATCCTAGAAGCTTTACTTTAGTCATAAATCCATCCTAAGGAGTCCTTTTGATCAAATCAAAAGGAAGAACCCGAAGAAGAGGTAACATTTTCATCACCCTCTTTCATGTTTCTTTCTTCTTCCACTCCCTCTTTGTTTATTATTTCAATTATAAAATTATAACTCCAGTATCTTCTATATACTGTGATGTTATTATAAATATGGAACAACCATATTCAGTATTCTACCCATCATTTGAATGACATGTCACCATACGTGCGTACGTACGGCTTACCGTCTCCACGTCATGGTGTAATTGTTATTCAATATATTATTATTTAGATGGGTATAATAATGATATGTAATTCATGTAAATAATAAATATAACATGATAATGATTCTTTATATATGATATACTATCCAATTATATATTATTTTAATATCAAAATAATGATATTGTCGCTCGTGCGTACGTACGGACTACCGTCTCCACGAACGAGATGAGATTCACTCTCCGTCGTATCCATTAAAGTATAATTATCATTTGATGATTTAAAAATAATGTTTAAGGACATGATATCATTCCGGATATGAATAAGATACAACCTATCCATGAAAAACACGACTTACGTAACAAAACATATAAAAGAAAACGAGTAAGTTAACACCCGAAACAACGATAAATCTAAGATATTGTTAACAAAGCAATGTTAAAAGATCATATATGATATCATATGAATGTATATGATTATTGTATAATTTAATAACAATTATTTCACCATTATACAGGAGGTTAACCTACCCTAACCAAGGAAAAGTACAAGGTAAGGGTTTACTTCACAACCTCTTCATTATCCAAGGTTGTTTATACATAATTATTTAATGGGACCACGTTATCATCCACATCCATGTTTCTTAAAAATGTCTTTCAAAACATTTTTACTATTAAATTGAAAATGGGTTAAATTCATTTATACCCTTATACGTTTTTGAAAGGAATCTTACCGTCGTTTTCCAAACAATGTACTTTTTGACCTTTTTGACAAATTTAAGGTAAGAATGTTTTTTTTAACTTATACGGCGGGTGCGGCTATTTTCCGCCATTATAACTTCATAAAATCTTCCCTTACAAGCTTATAATAATATTTTCAAAGTAAATGTATTATTTTATAATTATGGGACTTTTAAATGATTTCAAAAAAGAGAGATATTTCTCTCAAATAGCTTTTATTTCATCCATGTCAACATCCTTTGATGGGTTTTAAGAGTATTTGAAATTGATTTATGATACAAAACTTCCATTGAGCATTTTGTGAAACATTTGACTGTGGATGTGTTATTTTTATACCATCCATAGTTTATGAAGAAACTGTTGACATTTCATATGCTAGTTTTAATACGAATATTTATGTTATGTTTAAACCTATTCATATGAGGAATGTATTGGACTTAATAAGTGATGGGTGGAGCCCGCTATAGCTCCTCGATGAATCGGTAGGTCTCATGAGACAACTAGACGTGGAATTGGCCGAGGCCCTTTCCCAATTTGATTTATGGTTTTGGTCGAGGTCTTAATCATTTTAGACGTCTTGGCCGAGGCCTTGACAAAATGTTTCAGAATGTCTGGCATTATACATTCCCTCATTATGAAAGTGGTTATTGATATTTCATGTGATTATTCGTCTAGTAGAATATCCATGTGAGTAAGTAATGGAATTATTTTATTTTACTTTTTCCATATTATGCTGAAGTTCAAGTTCAATAAGGCTTTTGTTTTAGTTATACATTGCCTTAAATGCTTATGTTTTCTTATGAAAGTTTCCGCTATATTGTTATCCTTACGGAGCATTTGAGCTCACCCCTTTCAATGTTTTATTTTTCCCAGGATGTGAAGAAGTGTATTATGACTGACTTGAAAGAATAGTCAGTGAGGATATGAGTGTGGACTAGGGAGAACATGTTATTGTAGTTTTCATTTTTATGATGTAATGTAATGTTTATGAATGTATCTAGTGTTTCCAAGGCTACTAAACTAATCGGTCTTTCGAGACTTGATCTTTTGTGATCATGCCAATGTTATGAAGTAATGCACCGACTCTAGGTAGCTGGGGTCGGGGCGTTACACTATATACAACATTATTCTGGAAT
The DNA here is from genome assembly GCA_963277665.1 of Viscum album. Lineage (NCBI taxonomy): Eukaryota > Viridiplantae > Streptophyta > Magnoliopsida > Santalales > Viscaceae > Viscum > Viscum album. Next base: position 802,544,828 of record OY728148.1, on the reverse strand, counting down.
CCCGTTACATAAACACTTAATCATTCCACCACATCATTTTCATATTCAACATTGCCAATGGTGATCGCATGTGACTTCCCTTTGTCCTTTTCCTTAAGTGGTTGCTCATGTGGATCATCACTAACCCTTGGATTAGGGAATTTATTAGCATAATTCCCCATTTCCTTGCACTTGAAGCATTGAAGTGTAGTAGGTTCATTCTGTGTATCCCTTATTTTGTTTACATCATTAGGCATCTTCTTCCCATCATTACGGCATTCAAATGCCTGATGACCTTCCTTTCCACATTTGAAACATTTACTTGTCCCTTTAAGACAATCTCCACCATGCTTCTTTCCACACTTTGATCATAGGGAAACATTCATCTTCTTTTCACCATTATTCTGAGATTTCTCCTTGAACTCCATCTTTCGTTTCTTGTCAAAACTATGAGATGGATAAGTAACACCAACTTCCATTTCTACCTTGATAGCACAATGCACAATTTCTTCATAGCTACTGAAGTATCTTATATCTAATGCCCTTCGAAGATTTGGTTTTAATCCACTGAAGAATCGATCAACTTTACTTTCAGGTTGGATGATAAATCCAGATGCATACCTTGCAAGCCTTATAAAATTCGCTTCGTATATACCAACAGATTCATCATCCTTTTGCTTTAGTTCAAGAAACTCCTTCTCCATCTTTGTTCGAAGAATACGAGGGAAGTACTTATTGAAAAATAAGTTCTTGAACTCGTCCCATTCCATGGACTCAGTTTCATCTCTTTGCCTCGTATTCTTGATAAGATTCCACCATTGATCAGCTTCACCTTCCAAACGATATACTGCTAAGATGACTTTATCATGTTCAAAACATTGAAGAACTGAAAATATCTTTTCAGTGGTACTGATCCATTGTTCAGCAACAGGTGGATCAGAAGACCCACTAAAAGAAGGTGGACGTTGCCTCATGAAGGACTCAATAGAATGTTGTTCCCTTATCTGCTCATTTGGAAGTCCAGAATGATTCATAGATTGTGTAAGTATAGTAATAAGATTTTTCACTCCATCTCCCATAACATTTGTTTGTTCATGAGGACAATCATTGCATTGTCCATTACATTGATCAACACGGTTCCTTCGGGTTCCAGCCGTCGTCTAAAACCCAAAAAAGAATAGTGTGAGAGGCAAAAATCATGCTAGGGAAAACAACATAATAAAGGGGGAGTATCCTCAATATCTAACATATTAGGTTAAATTATATGATCGTTACCGTAGTTCTAGGATTGTATCCTATACTTATACTTATCCTTAGGGACATCCCTAGACATACCTTAGAAATATCTCTAGGGATCTCACTAACGTTTTCGCATCCTGGTTTCCAAAGGTTGACTAAACTTTTCCTCTGATACCAACTGTAGAGACCCAAAGCTTGACGTACATGGAAATTACATTACTTTTGCGGAATACTTAGTACATAACAAAAACACACACACACAAGGACCGTAATAGTTTAGTGTCTTTGGAAACTCGAAATATAGTATTCTAATCGTGGTGAAAGATCTTTAACATCTCCCATATAGATCTTCTTTTTTTTATACCTAAAACCTTTATTTATATCTTGGGGAAAAGAAAACATAAAAGGGTGAGCTGAAATTCTCAGTAAGGGTAAACAAAAGAAATATCAATCACATCATATACATAAGAACATAACTTTTTGATATCTTAACCTGCAAAAGAAATCATAATTTCATAACATGGGATAAATCATAGTAGTGAAATTTAATCCCAATAATCATAACTTAAAACATGAAACTTTGGGGAATACACACATAATCATAGAGAATCATTTCTTATTATTCAAGACTCATTTCCAAGACTATCTTAGTGGACAAAGTCCCTTTCTGAACCGAGTTCACTCCACGTTTCAGTCCTGTTTCACTGAACCGGTATAACCTACCGTTCCAGCCATGTCTATCTCATGAGATATAAAATATTTACCCAATTCATTGGAGGTAGATATAGGTCCCACCAATCTCATAATGATACCATTCTTATGTGTGCCACAAAATCATAAATCATACATCATTGCATAACCCATGTAATAAAAATGGAATTCTTAAACATCGTGACATCATAAAACAATTCATATAAGATAAATGAATTCATAAAAATAATTCTATCACAACATAATCAAATCAATGTAATTATAGGGATATAATCATAACCCTATATTATCTTATATGGAAAATAATTTTGATAAAACACTTGAACTCCATTCTTGAGGAAAATATCCTTTCTACTTCAAAAACATTTTCCTTTATTAACATGTCATATAATTTTAAACTAAAAGAAGTTATTTAAAAATAAACTTGAAAACTTTTAAAGGAAGCTTCTTGAAAATAATGTTTTAAAAATCTATTCATTCCGTATAATTTAAAAAAAACATTCTTCGTACTTTTGTCGGAAAAGTCAAAAAGTACCTCGTAAGAAAAACGACAAAAGATTCCTTTCTTATCTTTTACTAAAAACTCACTGAAGGGTAAAATTGGATTTAAACAATTGTAGGTGGATGGAAATAATATTACATATTGAGGAAACATGGATGTGGATGATAAAATACACCCCAGTAAATACCAAAGTATAAACAATCTCGGATAAAATGAGATTGTGATATTTTCCCTTACCTTAGGTCCGTTTTTCTTCGTAAGTGTCCGAACCTCCTATATAATGATTTAAATAATGTTATTGAATTATTCCAGAATCATAATTATTATTATGATATCATATATGGTCATATTCTTAGCTTCTTATTAGTAATATTTCATTACTACTTGTTATTCGGGTGTTTATTACTTTTTGTTCTTATGTGTGTTTTGTCAAATAAATTCTTATTATTATCTTTATGTTATAGATACCTCATTTACAGAATGGTATTATTGTAATATATATCATATTCATTCATTCAATTCATTTATATAATCATTATGAAATGAAGATCATGTAGAACGAGTCGCATCACATCGTGGAGACGGTATTCCGTACGTACGCATGAGTGATGATATCGTTCCTATGATTGTGGAATTGTATTGGAGTGTATGTATACTATTTAAGAATCAATATCACTTTATAATAGTCATATATAGTAATTATTTACACCATTATACTCATCCAATTAAGGTGGTGGTGGAAAATAGATTACACCACAGCGTGGAGACGGTATTCCGTACGTACGCACGCGCGGTGATTTCTTTTTTCGTAGGATGGATAGATGGTGAAATAGGGTTGTTTCATACTTATAATAACATATCATTATATTAGTGATACTGATTTTATTACTTCATAATGAAACAACTAAAGAAGAATAAGTGGAAGAAGAAATAAAGATGAAAGAATCGGTAACAGACATTACCTCTTCTTTGAAGTGCTTCTTTGAGACCTTCTTTTAGGGCACTAAAATTGGTCTTTGAAGAAGACCAGGACCTCTAGGATGTCTCTAAGGAAGTGGGGAGGAGAAATTGTCAGGGTTTGGCCGAGCTTGAAGGCTCAAAGTGGTGTGAGGAAGAGGGGGAGGAGGTTCCCTTTTATAAGGGAGGAGAGGGGCTCCTTTGGAAAACTAAAAATATTATTTTATTATAAAGTAATATTCGGTTTTAAATAGCTCCAAATTAATTTATTTTAAATCTAAGGTGGGGATGGATAGAAATCCTCTCATCCAATATAATTTAGATAAGTTTAGGTTCCTATTTTAACCTTATCATTTAGATTTAACATTAAGTTAAATAATTTTACTTTTACCGTGTCTTCTTGTGTTCTTACACTATAAGGTTAATAAACTTACTATAACAAGACAAACGAACCCCAAGTTGTTTATTATTAATATATATAACCTTATCTAAGTCATTTTTCCGAGACTTAGATTTTTAGGAATAAAATAACAATTAATAATATAATATTTGTTTTAAAAACTATTTTATGTCAATTTTGACACTATTTGGTAATTGATTTTTGTGAAAATCATAACAGAATGATTATTTCGAAAAAAGTTAATTAAATCAATACTAACATGTAATATTAACCTATAAAATTATTGGAATGCATAAAAAGTCTCAAATTATATTTATTTGGGTATTTATAATATCAATTATTCTAATTTTTCACTATTATGGTAATTACTGCATCATAATTGTGTCATAAATAAATTAAATTATTAAATGTCTAAAAATTATAAATAAAATATCATTGTGTAGGAAATCGTATTAGCTTTCTAATTAATATTTACAATCGAATTTATCTAATGTATAACCCTATATTAAAAATGTTTTAGTAAATAAACTTTGATTTTAACTCTTTTAACTCTTCTTTGAATTAAATAACAATAAATGTCCTAATCTAATCCAAGTGGGCCTAAATGGTAATATTTTATTCCTAAGGTTTTTTTTGGTCGAATTAAACTTATCCAATAGAATTAGGACATGTGTTAGGGTAATAATAATATCATTTTTACCCTTAATTGCCCTATTTACTTTTAACCGTGGTAAAAAAAAAGTAAAAAGTTACTATTCACCAAAAATTATTTTCTTCTCATTGAACCACATTTTACTTACTGACATCAACCGTGTATCTCGGATTTTTGAAATTCCACTCACAGAAGCGGTAAAATTAAGTTTTATGAAAAAAATCATTTTTTTACTACCACTTAGTGGTTTTACTATTCATCAAAAAATGAAAGTTTCCAGAAAAATACCAAAAATTAGGCCTAAGCTATATTTGATATTATGAACTCAAAAATGATGTCTATTTTACCAAATTCAAAACATATCAGTTACATTAACTAATTTAAAAATTAATTCCTGTCGTCAAAATAAATGGCGTGTTTTTAAGAGATAATAACTATCAAAAGATCGACACTTGTTTATAACTGGTTTAAATGTGAAACTACATCCAATGACCAATATTGTATTAAATTGTAAAAATATATTCTAAATATACTTTAAAACCACTCAAATTAATAATTTATCACTATTAATTATTTTGATTAAAAAAGTTGTTTTTAATTAAAATTTAGTAATTTTCACTATTCATCGGAATATGAAAGTTATCCGGAAAGTACCAAAATTTCACCTTAGGCTAAATTCGATACTTCGAATCCAAAAATGAAGTCCATTTTGAGAGATAAAATTTCTAAAATTTTAAAAGGTGGTTATTACTATTCATAACGGCTAGTTTTAATAATATTTTAATAGCATATCGTTGTTTAGTGAAACTCGGTGTTGCGTACTACACACGCTATCGAGGAAAGTCGTGATTGCGTGCAAGGCAAGTCAAGGATGCGTGTTGTGCAATCTCCTTTTGGTCTAGTGTACAACACAAGACATTAATGAAATTAAAAAGAATATTTTTCATAAAATCTCGGGGTGTTACAATTTCTACATGCTATAGACTCTACCAAATTTTATAGTTTATCCTCAAAAAAAATATTTGGTCAATTGAAATAAAACCTGATCAATTTCGTTAGTTTGCTGAATCTTGGTTGTTTTTACAGCAGCAGTCTCCTCAACTTTATATAGATTCTCCTACTCTACACCAACAACATCTCTTTTTCATGTCAAAGCCCCTTCCAAGGATCGATGGAGATGGAATACCTCTTAATTTATGGAATTTAATTCCTATTTGATGTTCATTATATGAAGATACTTCTCATCAAGGATATCATGGTACTCCTACACCTGCTTGGAGTAGTTGACCTCATCTTGGACTATGGAAGCTTAGAGTTCCTCAAATTGTCTCACCATCTGCACTTCAGCTTATTGTGATCATCAATACTCCTTCATTTTATAGATGATCACCTTCACCACATCATGGATTACATGGTAATTAAATCCACTATATACCAATATGGAAATCTTGAATGGGAGTTAGTGAAGTTGTGATGGAATTTCTTCAAGAGGTATCTCCCTAACTATCTTCTAAATATCCCACTGAACCAAAAGGTGTGTAGTTCAAAAAGCCTATTATGTCTCTAGATCAGACTCATAGACAATATTAGAGGGATCTAAATAATCCAAAATTAGTTCACTCAATGAGCCTCCTTGTTCCACTCCCTCCAAAACATTATCAGCTCTACCTATTGATGTTAGTGGAACTGGCATGGAAGACCCCATTTCAATCCCAGTTGCTAAAGTCAATGGAATTGGATAACAGGTGACACTTCTCATCAACACCAATGGGTCAATAGGTAACAAAGGTAGTGAATTAACAAAATCAATTAGAAACACTCACCCATTTTTTGATAAACTATTGGAATTAATACCTCTCTAGTTTCCCAAAACTCTACTCTCAAAGTGGGAACCTACTGATGGGGATCATCCTCTTGTGTTTTATCCATATCCAAGATCATATGATATTAAGGATCCACCACTTTGGGATTCTCAACCACTACATCCGGGATCAATGGCACTTGAGAATCTCCCACTTCTAGATTCTAATCCATTACTTCCTTGGTAACAGGAGTATGGTGGACTTGGATGCCTTATTCATGAAGTGACTTGTTTATGTTCTTTACAGAAAAAGATGCAAAATTTGAGATTTTATGTGAATAATAAGTTGAAATAAAATCAACTATCTTTGGAAAATACAAAAATGATATAACTCATGTCTATATAACACCTTTTTGAAATCTCCAAACTCCTTGAGAGAACCTTGAATATCAATTTTTGGATTAATCATATCCATCATTTCATGATATATGGCATCAATACTCTAAGAATCCTCACCAATAGAGTTATCCCATCCATGTTTCTCAGGAACCAAATTGGATCCACCGTCGATCCACTCTACTAACTACTCAACAGGTATAACATCATAATCCTGTGCAGAGTCAGGGTCAGTAACAACACTTTCATCGGACTATCTTAGATCCCTATCATACACTTCTGAGGTGATTATGGGATCAATATTAACTGTTGTAGGGTCCTCTAGTGCAGAAAATGGATCCAAAATATGATGAGGATAAAAAATTCAGAAACAGGGCATGACACCCATGATATTATGTCTCACATTACCATGGTCTTTTCCTCTCTCTATAGTAATAAAGTCATATGGATTCGCATATCTTAATGATTCATCCGTCAAAGTAATGGATTTATCATTCTGGATTCATGCCTCCCCTGGGGTATCTTCTTCAGTCCTTGAAGGATCAGTTCTGGAACCCTTGCGGGAGGAAAGTGATGTAGATTTTGAAAAGTAAAAGTATGGCCAGAAAGAGTACATAGAGAAAGTCATGATATCAAGTGACAATATGAAGACTTACTACAACACATACACCAGGAAAAATTTTAACCCTCTTTTGTTTCCTCACTCGATATGAAGAATATTCCACCTAAGTCCTCTTAGAAGCAGAGACTTGAGATGACAATCAATGGATTCCTACCATTATATTATCTATCATGGTCCCCTAGCAAGGGGATAATTCTAGGGACTTAAAGTTCTCTTCTACTATACTAATAAGAGTTCCCATGGGCCTGTACTTCGATTACTAAAGTTCCTTTTTTGTTTCTCCACCAACCATTTCTTCTTCTTCTTCTATTATTAACTTCAAAATAAAATCCCATCAAGATTAATGATAGTGGATGAAATAGAAAAAAGGAAAGGGTAAAATAGAAATACATCAGGAGGGTTTAGGTATATGCATTATTCATCCTTGAGATGAACAAATACCCACTCAAGAACTCCTTGATCTAGGATGTCAGACACTAATGTTGTGGATGGGGTCTAATCATAGATTGGTTATATTGAATCCTCCAACTCTAGAAGATACCTCATCACCTCAGTCAAATCACTGTAAGGGTGGATATTTGAGGGTTCTTTGATATCTCCTAGCTCTAGGATTCATAGGACATCCTATAGAAACTCTAATTCATCTTTGGCATCATAAGTTATGATTTCCCAAACTCAGATTGCTAAGGGTAACACATAATTTGGATCTGATGTGGCTAGCTGTGAGGAACACTTGACACCCTTCTACTTAGAAGCATTTTAGGCCTATTTTATTTCATGGGAGAGTGAGGGGATGGAACATGAGTCTCCTCCCAACAGTGATGACTAGACCACCTTGTAACAATAGGTGTGGTATTCTCTACCATAACATTCCTAGTTGTCTTTTCCTGAGATTTCTTCAAAGACTCTGAAGCTTCAACATCATCATCTTCATCTCAAGTATTTTTTCCACACTTACTATGGATAGAAGTTTTCATGGCCTTGACCAAGTATATTCCCTTCTCTAATACCCCCTGAGGGTATGAAGAGATCCATGCCTTGGCATACCCATCCTCTAGCCCGATTGACGCATCCACCAAAGGAAGCGTGATTGACATTTTGGATACCTACATGGCTATCAAGATCCAAATCTATCGAGCTTCTATCATATGCTTATCAAACCTAACATGCATAGGGAGAAGATTCTTGACTATTGAAGATAGTTAAACTGGTAGTAAAATTGATATAAACCATAATCATTGCAAATGATCTCGCTGTCAATGTGAGCTACCAGTATGTTGTCTCTAAATGATATCATGTACAACCTTACCTCGTAGTTATTTTCCTTATCATCATTGGTAAACATCCCTATCGATGGGTTTACAAGTGAAAAGAATTTAAATTCCCATGACACATTTAGCATCTTAAATACTTCATCATACTTCAATTTTATATATTGGATTCCAGAGATAGACTAAATGAATGGGAAGAATCAGCTGTTACGGATTTTAACTAGGATTGACATTGTATATGAATTTAAATGTAATGTGATCCACCCCCACATCATTTGAAACATCCCTGAACTTCTAAATGAGTCTTTCCCTTCATACATATGATGAAAACAATGGTAAATTATTACACGGATAGGGGAATCCAACCCTATGTACCTCCCCTCTACTATAATGGCCGCTATAACAAAAGTCTTTATCCTCACACTGCCATTGGACGCATGGACCAAAATAAAATAAATTCTTATTCATATAGCAAGGAATCCATCCATGTGAGTCTTCACATTAACCATGGGGTTGACTTTATAACTCAAATGGGTATACTGACCCTTCACTTACATAGTCCAAAATATGCCAGGAGTGCCCTGATTCTCTAGGGTTGGACATATAGTAGAGATCCTGCAAGTGGAAACTTCTCCTACTAGTTCTAGAAAATCATTCATCCATGTTTCAGCATGGATTTCACCCCTGGGAGAGGATATTTATTCTATAATTTCTTCACCATCTTGAAAATCCCGTGGGTTAACACCAGTGTCCTTTTAGTGTAATCCCATGTTGTCTTTATGTGGATAAACTATTCATATATCTACCCAATAATGGGAGCTCTAGAGATTCTATATAAATCCCCCAAGCTGATGCAAACTTCACCATGCATCAAGTGGAAGGAATTTGTCTATGAACTCTATCATTATAGCAATTTGGGTATGATATCTGATTTCTAATTGACATAGGTTTTTCCTTACCAAAAAACCTCTTAGATATGGAAATCTTGCATATCATTTTTGAATTATTTTCAAGTCTGGAACACCTAGTTTTCCCACATCCACTCGGGCCTGACTCCCCCTCCAGAACTAAAATCACAGTCCACCTTACAACCCTAAGTTTGATCTATCTGTGGAGAATGGAAGGTCAAGTCATAAAAATAAGGCATCTATTCTTGACTGTACGGATTCATATCTGGAGAAAAACTATTTGTATGCATGATATAGCCAATGGGAACTATTCCTTTCTTAATATAATCACCCTTGGATAAGATTTTAGTAGAAGGGAAGTTGATATGCTTTAAAAACCCAGACACTGGGAAGTAACTCCAAACCCTAGGGATAAAGGAATCCCTCAAAATTCTATGATCATACAATGGTAGGTATTCACTTTATGGGTACTCGCATTGGTACAGTTCCAAATGCTTCTCCATATCTGGAAGAGCAAACTCAACCACATGGTAATACTCTTTCCCAATAGCTTCAATCATCTCAGAGGAACGTGTAATAGCTTATTCAGTGGAAGTCATTAAATATTCCATTGAGAACCTACAAGGAGGCACCAATTTCTCCCATTGAGTTCAAATATTAACTTAGAAAGGTTAAAATTTAAACTTGTAGGAATTCCAAATTTTGATAAAGGAAAGAACTTACACATCCCCTTAGACTAGGTTTCACATGTAGCCCCTTCAACCAGGTTCCACACGCAAACCCCTCAACTATATGATCATCTAGGATACTCCTTGAGGTGAATACTTGGAGCACTATCACTCAAGTAGTTATACCTTGAGAAATTAACTATAAGACCTTCGTGAAAAGAATATCACGGTATAGTTGAGAGAACAATTTGTGTGGTGAGAGAAAAAAATCACAAACCTAGAAGTGTGAGAAAAATGAAAAGGAGGCAGCGGTATTTATAGACTCTGATATCCTACATCATGAATATTCATACCTGTTCTACATCACAGACCTATTCATAGAACCTATGTCTCCTCCCTATGAGGAATCCCTACATGACTCACAAACCCCTCCTGCATAATATTTTACCCGATTTACCTTAGAACCAGACCCTCTTCTTTCAATCAGATCCAATCCTTAGGGGTGATTCTATTGACAATTTTTTTTCAAGAAGGATGAAAATATAATTAAGATAACCTTAAGAATGATAAATTTACAAATATACCTAATGAAAATAAAATCGAGTTTCCAAAATCGGCCCGCACACACAAACCTACGCATCAGAAGGTCGTTGCAACCCCCCCTCCCCCCCCCCCCCCCCCCCACGCAACACTGAATGGAAGGTCTCCCTTGTGTGGGTCACTTGAACTGAACACCTATGCCTATGAACTATGTGGATAATCTCCTTAAACTAGGGTCTCCAATTTTCCTATAAATATGACCTCAAGTCTCCCCATCTACATGATTAGAAAATCGGAAGAATCGCCCAAGCTCTAGTCATGTGGCCCCTTTTCCCAGATCTCCAAAAATTCCTTAGGTATCTCTCCAAAACTTTAGAGAAGATATAATTAAATGGGATAAGTGATATAAAATTACCTTTAAATTTTCAAACACAAGACAAATGCATGAGGACCCATTCTCCCATGGTAGAAACCACCTGCACGAGGCCCCTTCCCTTACCCAGGTCGTGTGTGATACCTATCCATGGACACCTGAGGATACCCATGGTGCCTGGGCTAAAGCCTCACCTGAGTGTTGTTACCTTGGTTGTATATTTCTTAAGGCATACCTAGCTTACATAGGCCTATACCCCCCCATACAAATCACTTCTAGTTCCTCACAGGTCCTATGTGAAGCACCTTTTCTCTATAGTCTAGGACCTGAACAAGTCCCCCTTTGAGTCCTTTTACAAGCCACCAATGGTAGGGATCCTCTTCCTTTGGATCCCTCACATAAGGAAGACTAATTTTAAACCTCCACCAAAGCCTTCGGACTAGAAACACCATGAATAGAGGAACATTAGTGTGTCTCCTATTGGGATTTTTATCATATGGTTAGATGTTTCTCACACTTGTCTTTCTAGATGGTTAGGGTCCTCAGAGTGCATGTGGATTTTAATTCCCATGGTCACGAGGACCCTGAACCTTGGGGCAGTGTCAAGGAACTCTTAGTCTCAAACATGAGGGATAAGACCATGTCCTTCCCTTGTTGTCTCTAAGACCCAAAACCTCTATTTCTAGGCAGGGAGGGTGAGGATCATGCTTTCATTTCCTTTTGACATGGAATTGAATCCTTTTCTCACACTGTTGAACTAATTTCAAGGCATCCCTCTGGGATTAATCCCCTAACCTTTCTTAAAGGAGGTTTTAATATTGCTTCTCCTCACTCCCAAAGGTATGTTTCCATATGGGTAGTCATATTTGACTATCTAGGATATGAAATAGAAGAGGGGATGGGTGCATCCAAGCCCCTTTTTCTTCTCCTGTACCCTCAACCTCTTCCACTAGTAGAGAATGAGAAGTGTGGGGTTTACTGGATCTTATGCTTCAGCTTATTTATCACATCTAATAATGACTCATCATGACTTGTGGGCTTAGGTTATTTCCATTATCATATCATCCACATAGTCAGATGCATGTTTTGGGAAGAGAATTATCCTTTGGATCTTCATCTTTCCTTTCTTCAAAGTACCTCTATAGTCGTGGATACTCAAGTCCATGTATCCAACCTTAGAGAAAAGTGGATTATGTGGTTTCCCAAATATTCCATTTCCTCTTGTTTATCACACTGAGTATGACTCATGTGGTCTTAGAGGTTGATGGTAGTCATAACATCCACATGATCCAAAAACTTTTGGGCCTCATTAAAAGTGTAATCCCCAACCAAACATGGAATCCTATTCAGGAATAAGACCCAAAATCCAACATTTGGGCTTTCTATTTAGGAATAAGTCCAAACCATATCACCACACTCATCCATGGGCCTCCTACATGTTATAATCCCCAATCTTTCACAATCTAGGCATCTTTCTCAAAAGTAAGTCCCAACCAAACTTCAAACAATATAGGAATCCTCCTCACGAGTAAGCCCCAAACCAAACCCCCAAATCTCCATGAGTCGAGTCACTTATCATGGCCCCAAATTTATTCATTAGAGAATTCTTTTCATGAATAATACCTAACTTAATCTTCTCAAAGGACCATACTCCCCTATGATACTAACCTTCAGAGGGCCTCTATAGGCGTAGGTCTTCACAACCAAACTATGTGGGATTTGATTCCCATCCAAATGGGATACATAGGTAGACTCCCTAAGGTCCAAACCCAATAACCCAAATAAAATCTATTCTCTCTAGTCCACAATCCCATTAGGGTTTAATTCAACCTAGGAATCTATATCCCTTCCAAGTTCCCTAGGCCACTTTGGAATAATTCTTACACCAAAATTTGACCAGGAACCTTCTACCTATACATTTTTGTCACATCACATTAAACTACATAGTTTGTTCATTATCACATGACCTTAAAAGGTATGATGTTTAACCATTAATTTGAATTAAACTATGTGGGTTATGATTTATTTCACAAGTATATGTATGAATTCCATCCATGGGTCCAATCCCAAAATCAAAACAACTCACATATCCATAGAATAAGACACGCTCCAGAGCACCCCACTATGTGTATAGAATACTAGAATCATAATAATAATTACCTAAGAAAATATAATCAATAAATAAGAGGATACCATCTATGGATAACCTTGGATACATGCAGATATCTCCATTGATGAAGAACCTTGAATATATACAAATGATTCTAAATTACATACATCCTAATAATTGATTGTTAATTAAAGGGTGACCCACAACATACTTAGTAATTAATAAAGGATTAATGAACATATATTAAATCTATAATAGAGTCCCAAAGTGGGAAATAATTCCCCTCAAAAGGGTGTGATAAACCCAACCTCCCAGCCTCTTAACCAATGTGAGTTCTTAAGCACCGTTTGCAAAACTCCCCAATGAGTGTATGACTTTGGAAATAAAATCACACATGCATTTAGAACATTTGTGTGTTTCTGGTTCCATGAACAACCCCATTGTAAACCATTCGGAAATAGTGAACCTAATGTGTATGATTTCACAAAACTCAACCCCCTACAATCAACCATCTGGCGACACATTCTCCATGGGAATCAATGATGATGCTATATTCTTATGTTTTTCCAAAGTTATTTGTTATTCTATATTTCAAGGGAATATTACATTTATATGTGATATATCTATGATTATGATTTATGGATCATGTTTATTATCTCATGATTCCACACTATTTTTCCATGGTATTGGTTTTTTCATTTGATATTACATGTTCTTATATCATTATGAACAACTCTTTTTGTCCGATGGTCTATTTAATAATATATTTCTACCATGCTCTTGTTTTCCCGCATTCTTATTATCTAAACATTGATATAATGTTGATAATTTTTTCCACACTGAGAATTTGAGCTCACACCTTTCTTATTTTTCCATTCCATAAATTATGAATATGATTATAACTTATGAGAAGTCTATAAGGAAGTCTATTGGATCTCAATTATGTATAAATATTCACAAGTGTGGTAAAATGAGTTTCTTTTATAGTCGGTCCTCAAAGACAATAAATCTTTGGATCTTGGAATTGTGTGATTATTGTGAGATGTAATGTTTAACTTATGGAAATAAAGTAAATTAAATATATTTTTAGCTTAGTTAAACCCACTTGGTATTAAATCCTATATTTAAAGTATCTTTTGGTAGCACCATACCTAGGATTATGGGTTGTGGGTGCCTCATGCACCTCCTATGTGATTTGTCTTCTACATACCTTCTACATAGTATGACTACCACATACCTCCTATGTGAGTTTTCTACCGCTACATCACAAATTGGTTACCATGTTCCCTACATGAATCAGCTAACATGTACCTACTATGAATTCACATAATTACAACATGAAAAACATTTTTTTATTCCAAATACATCACATATCTTCACTAAAACCTACAACCTTTTATAAACTACATCCTTTTATCAGAACACCCAAAAAATCATAAAAGAAGACCCCCACAAATGATTATTCTTCTCACTATGTTTTCAAATAAGAAATAAAATTTTCAACCTTCTTTAATCAAACCATAATTTCAACAAACAAAATATAAAACTCCAGCTTTGATCCCCTTGGTTTCAACATACTCACTTATAAGTTTGTTTATAGTATCTAAGGGTATAATAAAAGGATAAATATAATAGGTGGTATCAATGTATTTAAAGGGTATTTAAATAAGAAATTCTCCATGATCATTTTTAACAAAATCATTTAACATCAAATGAGTTTTAAAAAATAATCAACGAAAGTTCAAACTCACTAAATAGATCTCAAGTTTTGTAAATAAAAGGATATTATTTTGAAGAATATTTCATGTTTCTTAGAATAATTCTTAGGACTATAAAAAATAATTTAGGATAGTCACTCATGGTAATGTATTTCCATAATCAATCTAAACTAATTTAAATGACTAAAACCCAAAATCGGATGAATGAAAATCAAATCATTACTCATTTAATCTTTGAGTTTAAAAAATAATATCAAATTACTTTCAAATGACTTGTTATTTAAAAATTGATTCTAAGTATTTGTTTAAATTCAAATAATTTTTGAAAAATATATAAAAGAAATACTAAAACTATATTTACATAAAAACACAAAATAGATTTTATTTTATTTTTTTGCAATAAACACACACCAAAAATATAAAAAACAAAAGGGAAAATAAAAGGGAAAAACATAATGGTATAGTAGTTTTATCCCTCCCCACACTCATTTTTTTTATTATCCTTAATGAAATCAGTTATCATCGTATATATTTCAAGTAAAAAAATAAAAATACTAAAAATTTATAAGTGGGATGAAAGGATACAACCTAATTATTATTTTATCTACTTATATATATTTAAAAGAATGTAATATCATCTTAGTTTTCATATAAAATCTCTATTAAATGGATAAGATTCCTTCCATGTAGTTTCTTATATAGAAAACTAAAAACTATATTAAAAATTTATTAATAATAATGATAAGTGAAATAAAAATAAAATAAAAATGTATAAAATAAATAAATAAAACATTTTTAAACCCCTAATAGGTGTTTTATTTTGATTGTATGTAGCTATATAGACACTTGGTTATACCTAGTATGCGAGAGGATTGGGATTATTTGACACGAACCACCACATCTTGATGGATCCCAAGTATTTCTATATAAATTTCCTCTTTAACCCATATTAAAAAAAGATCTTATGGATATACTCTTATATTATGAATCTCCCTATCTCTATATCTTTCTCATTTTCCATGAGGCATTTATGGTTTGACAATGATGAAAACAAAATTTATGGTTCCTCTTTCTTCTCAACATATGAACACTCTATATACTCTTCATGGAAATCCATAGGGAATAGTTTAATGGACTCATAAAGTGTGTCAAATTCTTCCAAGTTAACCACATCCTTTATGGTTTTATATACTTCACTATCATTATTTAGGGTAGGTAACCATGTTGTTTAATTTGTAGTTTCACAAAATTAAAGATGGTTTTTAGTAAATTTTGAGTGAAATTTAAATAAAATATATCCAAAATATAGTTATACCCATCAATTTCATTAGCTATCATGTCTCTTTATTCATGCATAGACTTTGAAAAACTATTTATAATTGGATGATAAAATAGTGGATAGTCCATATTTTCTTTAAAATGAACTCCCCCCAGTGTTTTTTCACCATATTCTTCTTCATAATCGAGTTCCCATAACCATTTAGATAAATCTATACTTTAAAACCAAGTGAGTTTAATAGGAAATTATAGTTGAGAAAAATCCAAAAAAAAATTATATTTTCATGTTAACTCTATTTAATTTTTTATCTATCCTTTCTTTCTCTTCATGTAAATCCATGGGAAAGAGATTTGTTAAATCATATAGTGGATCATATCCTTTCATTTTGGACTCCACCATGTTAATGTAAAATATCAGAGGCTAAATTTCTTATTCTTGTTATTCTAGTTTTTTTTGATCTTCTCCTTATAAATTTATGGACAATAGATACAATCTATTATAACTATGTCTCTATCTTTTCCATCCTTTTTTTACAGGATACATGCTTCTTGATCCTTCTATAATTTCTACCTTAAGTCATCAATTCTTAGTGTGAGTAGTTTCTAGATTGAGATAAATGAATATCCAAAGTTTCATCTTTGTTTCTATTCTCATATGAAATAATACACTGGTTGTCGATACCACTCTCACTAATATGATCTAGCTTTATTTTATTCTTTTTATATATGTGGGCATCGAATTTGGTCAGTGTATTGTGTTAAAACATGTTTAACCAAAAAATTTAAATTATCCCATGTATCTTATTATTTTGGATTCATATTTTATAGACCATATTGGATTTTTGGTATTATGATAAATGAAATAAAAATAAAAAAACAAAGTAATAATTTATAAAATGACTAATAATAGTGAATGAAAGGATAGAATCTAAAAAAATGGTGAAAACATTAAGAGTAATACCATTTTGAAAGGTTATCATATCAAATAATATTTAATAATCACATGGATACAACATAACAAATGACAATAAGTTCTCTCAACGAATCCAAGACAATCAATCAGTATTCTTATTAACCATTATATTTTTACATTTTTTTGTTAATAATGAAATAAATGGTTTTTATTTTTATTTTTTTATTTTGGTGGAAAAAATAGAAATAAAATTGATATGGTAATGATAATGAGAAATGTATGATCCCAAGAGGTTCCTCTAATACATTTTTATCACAGTAAAAAATATCAAGTTCTTACTTTTATTCTTACTTAGTGAATAAATCCACATTTATAGACTCTTCACCTTGTATTGAGATAAAATTGATCATCAATAAATGATTATCATAGAGAAATGATTTATAATCTTGTGTTTCTATGAAAAAATATTCCTTAAAATTCAAACATTTCATTGTTAAATTATTCCCTTAAATGTTATGGTATCTTATCATACACATAATGAAAGAAATAAACATCATTTTATTTTGTAATATATAATTAAAAATTAAGGACAAATATATCACATAAGATCAATACGAGTATAATATGATAATAAAAATAAGTAAATAGTATGACTAAAATTTAGATATGATGAATCATGGTCTCTTAAGAATACCACAGTTGTGAACAACATTGTAAAAACAAAAAAAAAACATTAGAAGTAATATTAAATTTTTTTAGTGACGTATAAATAAAATTGATAGAAATTTTAATAGACAAATAATGATAGAAATAATTGTTATTTATAGGAAGTATAAGGATTATATGATCATTTGAATAATAATTTGACCATTAAAATAATAAATCAGTAGTTATAATAGAAAAATGAATGATAAATAACATTTACCATAAATAAAATAAGTAAATATAAATATTATAATACCATAAAATGAATTTTCAAATCATGTAACTTTAGGAATGTATAAGTGTATTTTTTAATAGTGTATTTTAACTTATTTATTAAAACATAAATTTTATATTAAAATATTAAAATTAAAATTATAAAATTATAAAATTTATTTTGATAAAATGGATCCCATTTTTGAAACCAAGATTTCAAAATTAGCCAAGATTTAATTTTTGGTATTGTTATGAAAAAGTTGAATTTTAAGATGAATAGTAAAAATATATTTTTACATATATGATATGTTTTATGACATAATTATGATGAAAAAATTACTCAATAAATTATAAAATATTTCTAATGAATTGAAATTTATTTAATTACTAAAATTAATTAATTAAAAAAATATATTGAATTTCCAAAACACATAAATAAAATTTAAAGGTCTAAATTATATTTTATTCCAGTAAAAAATATTTTTTGATTATTAAATTTGAATTGAATATTACAATGATACCCTTGAATTTTGGATGTTTTTAAAATTCAATAAACTTATATTTTTTAATCAAATACTATTAATAATCACAAGAATAAATATTATTCATAGTCTTGAGAAAAAATAAATTGTTCAATATTTTATTCGAAAACACTCATCTCTTTCACCTATACCCCTTTACCATCCATTTATCCTAAAGTATAAAACTTATTCCGTTTCCATAACTCTCCCAAAACCCTTATTTCTATGTTTTAAAATTACTGATCATACCAAAATACCAACCTTCAAAGTCTTAAGAAATATTTCAAAAGAGGCATCTCAATAAAGGTAAAATTGTCTTACCTAACTTCATTTAATTTTATTTCACTTATTACCCTTACTAAAATCTATGTTACATCTCTAATAACATGATAAAAGTGTTATAAATATGTATTAAGATAATTATAAAGAATAAAGTCTTGATTATTTTCCATTTATTTTAATGTTCTAAAAAACATCGCTCACACTATGGTAGGTTTATACCAATTATGTGAGTGATAATATTTTTAAGTACAACCTTTAACTTTTGGTTTTAAAAATGGTTTTCAAGGATAATTATAATATTAATAATAAAATTAACTTATTTTTAAGATAATAAAATTATAAAATTGGAATTTTATTAATAATATTAAATATAAAGCAACACTGTCAGTTTAATTTCTTAAAAAGAAGAAGAATAAGAAATTTCTTATAATTTGAATCTATTTTAGAGTATTAACATGAATATTTTTATTTTATACTTAAATAATGACATGAATATTTACATTGGAATGTATAAGACTTATGTAACCATGGAAAAAACACCATTTACCAATTCCATCTTACCAGTGCAGCATTGGAACCAAGAAACAAACATCTCAATGATCGACATAAACAAAATAGAATCTAATAACTGAATAATAAATGAATAAAAAATAATGATAATTATGGAATAAAAATGAATAAGATTTTGAATCAAGTAATAAAAAAATGTAATTTTATTATTCAGGAAGTTAGAGTAGTATCAAAAAGAGGTTGAAACTTGAGGTAAGGGGACTCTCAAACTCATTCCATTTATTTTAGGTTTATGCTCTCTATTTCTCTATATTTCCATTATCCTTATTCTAGATTATTATTACTTCCACTTTTAATGACCTTTATTTAATTTTCCATTTATTTATTTCAATTATATTCATGTTTTTTATTTCCTTTGTATGATTCCTTATCCATTTCCAATGATGGTAAAAACATTCATTCTAAAACCTCTCCTCAATTCTTCTAGTGATGTTTTCTTCGCCTCTATTTTTCTTTTCATGGACTATAATTCTTATTATTTAATAATAATGAACCTTTAATAT
The DNA here is from genome assembly GCA_963277665.1 of Viscum album. Taxonomy (NCBI): domain Eukaryota; kingdom Viridiplantae; phylum Streptophyta; class Magnoliopsida; order Santalales; family Viscaceae; genus Viscum; species Viscum album. The sequence goes on along the minus strand of OY728148.1, from coordinate 802,524,996 downwards.
CCAATATGATAAATTCCATTCTTCTTTTGGATACTTATAAGTTTATTCCCCGATATATTCTTTGTGACATTATTTTGTATCCCATTTTATTCTCATGGGTTTTTTTTCATGTTTAGGATAAATATATGATTTAGGATTACACGTGTCACACATATTCATGGAAAATTATAATGTTATGGGTAGGACTATAATTATAAATCCCATAATTAATTAGTTAATACTTACATCTCATAAGATATTATATATGGTGTGCAGGTAGTGATCTTAGCTCATTATATTGTGTTGTCTTTCCAGCAAGTCTTAACTCGTGTTTACGATGAAATGTTTTATATTTATGTCACATTCTTCTTATTTCTATGATTTTCATGCTTCTATGATATCATTTCTCTTATTCCATATAATTATTTATGATTCTTATATTTTATGATCCCTTTATATGTTTATTAAGACTTACGAAATCTCACCCCCTATTTATTTAGATTATCCTATTACTGAGTTGTTTTATTACCCATTAATTTATGTATATCCCCAAGGTATACCATACAGTGGTAAGAGTATAATTATTTCTATGAGTGTATAATTAATATGTAAATAAATAATTATTTATTTTATTTTAAAATGTTGTATTATGTATCTAATTTCCCAAATCCACTAAAAATTTAGATTTTTTGATGTGTTTTATTATGTGTTTTTATGTTAAAATTATTATAATAATATTTTTAAGAGATGTGAGTCATTATAATTTAATATTATCTTGTATGTGAATTCTTATAATCATGTATCAATCACCAAATTATTCTTTGATACCTTGGGCCTCAATGCTTAAAAAATTCAATTGAGAGAAGTATCCTTCAAGAAGTAGAAACCCAAGAATGTATCCAAATCTTCAAGACTAAAATCACACATAACTCACTCCTTAATCTACCTCATTCTGTCGTATATGAGGTCAACTAAAAAGAGGGAGTAAAACAGAGTAAATAATTTAAAAAATATTCTATAAGAAAATTAAAGCAGTAATTTCATACCTTTCATTCAAAAAATGAAAAGAAATTATATACCAGGCTCATGGGAATCAACTCATTCCTTTTATCACTACCCATTAAATAAACATGATGTAGCATCTACCTCCATATAGAGGCTCAAATATAATGCACTAATCCTTTTCAAATATAATTATACTTTAGTGGATATTCAACTTGATTTAAATATTAATAAAAAATTTTTGAAGGATTGATTAATGTGGTACAGTGTTTCACATAATTTTGAGAACATTAACTCCTAAGATTCATGTATGAATGAGTTGAGATAATTGAGTGTCACATAACAGATGATTAGTTTGTTTGAGTGATAATATTTGGATACTATTATGCTCATGGTATCCAGACTTGGGGGATTGGATTATAGGATTCATGGAGATCAAGAAGATAGGATTAATGAAGTTGGGAATTAATCATCTAAGATACTATTCTTGATATAAAATTAGATATTGGACTGCTTGGTGGATGGTTTCCTAGTGTCAATGAGTTTTTTAGGACTTTTATTTGTTGTTCCTAGGATACTGATACATTTAGGTGTGGGTACTAGGATAGTTTTGACTTGTGATGTTGGGTTGAAATGAGCCAACATTGTGTTAAAACCGCTTGAATCTGGTGTAGCTAGAGCTTCTCGGTGTGAAACTAGTATTCTAATTAGTGAAATATTTTAATTATGAATAATTATAGCCTTATTAAACCATGGTTATGGGATAATATAGGCTTCAAGGATGGGAATGTTTGCTCAATTATACTATTTGAATGCTTCATTGGTGCTATTGGAAGGGTTGGTTCATGGATTCAATCTGGTAAAATGGTATTTATGGGCTCCCAATTGAAGTGGTACTAAGGAGTACTTGGAAGATAGTAAAATCATGTATGGTTTGATTAGTGGGAAGATTCACTTAAGCTTCCATCAGGAAACAAATATTACACCCAAGGGCCATCAAGGATAGGTTTCACCCCGTAGGCGTAAGTATTACATGGTTCGTAGGCCTTAGAGAAATTCATTTCTCATAGGCTTAAAACATTACATACAACCCAGAATAACTACTTGGAACTTTTCCTCCCCAGTATCTTCATCATGAAATAAGCTCCCCACCTTCGCATGGTTGTTCGGCTAGGATATCCCGTACATGCACAGGCTTGTCTCGATGGCAGGTGCCATACCCTCTCATTCTTGCAATCTGTGTAGCTTCTACTATGGTGAAAGCTCCTTGATCATCCTCCTTATAGAGATTGTTCCTTGTAGGTTGTCTAGTTTTCATATGCACTTCAAGGTGGCCTGAAGACCTTGAGGTGGCCCGAAGGCCTTACTAGACCGAAGGCTTGGGTGGCCCGAAGGCCTAGAATTTTATATCCCAAATGACTTGTGGCCTGAAGGTCCAATATCATGGCCCAAATTCCCATATTTGGTGAATAGAACTACTAATACAATATTATACCTACTATAATAATAAACTGTTATAAACCACACATTACTATAATACCCACTAACTATAGTTCTATAATACCCTCCATAAATTCACCATAAATGGTAGTCATCGAGGGTTGAACCATTAACCTTATTAATGTGCAGAAAAAACCCATACCACTCAAGAATAGTCTGGATCACATGATACTATTAGTAATCCTTTATATAAAGTTATTAAATTAAAAATATACAAGTGAGGTCCCAAAATAATCATAATATAATTTAAAATTAAATTCAAACTAAAAATTAAAATCGGTATAATTATTTTTAATTAAATTCAAAATAAATAACTTGAATTAGTAATTTTTATCTATATAAAACTTAATTTATAACACACAACAATTACTTGATTTTTCATATAATGTGGAAATTTTTGGAATAAAATATACATAAAAATTAATCAATTAATTTATTCTATCAGTTATTTAAATAATTCAATCATAAAGACTCCATATGATATATTGATGGGGAGGCATCCCAATTTTTTTAAGAGAATTTAGGATTATAAAGAATTCATATGATATTTTTTATAAAATTAAATTCCAAATTAGAAAATTGGTTATTTTTTATCTCAAGGAAAGTAAGGTATGTTGTATATAAAGTCCTAATAAACACAAAGTATTTATGAACAATGCTTTTATTTTCCTTGAGAATGGATATATCACTCAAGGATTCAATGGGAGGAAAATTAAACTTACAAAAGTTCGATATTAATAAACTAGAATAGTTCATAGTATAGATAGTGATTTTATTCTATAAAATATTGTGGAAATAGAACCAGATTAGGTTAAAATAAAACATTTAAAATCTATTAGGATTCATCAATATTCAAATATATATGGATTTCTTGTTGATAATGGTGTTTAATTGACATTATTAAAAAATAAACCTACTACTTACCAAGATTATATTAAAAGTTTTGATTCTTTTAATTTTACAAGGGATATTAAATCTATGATTGAATCTATATACACTAATCATGTTTGGAAATTTATTGATTCTCCTAAAGGGGTGAGACCCATATTCTAAAAGTAGGTTTTTTCACAAGGTAAATAACATGGATAGTATATTATCTACTTATAAAACTCCTTTAATGGTAAAAGGGTATAAAAATGCATGGTATTGATTATGAAGAGTCTTTTTCATCTATATCAATGACAAAGTCCATTTGGATATCTTCTTCCATGTTAGTGTATTATGATCATGAGATAAATCAAATAGATTTCAAAACTATTTTTTTTAATATAAATTTAGTAAAGGAAATGTATATGATAAAAATATGAGTTATTAAGGATCCAAAATATGTTTCTAAGCTACAGAAGTTACAAAATAAATATACGGATTCTAAATGGGAATGTGGAAGGACAAGGGTTCTTATATAAAGCTTATTATAGTGTATCACCCATAGAAAATTGGGAAAACTAAGTGGATGATCAGGATACTAGAGGATATTCTCAGGGCATGTATGCTTGAATTTAGGGGTAGTGTGATATAACCATATGAACTTGGTAGAGTTTTTATATATAAATATATTTTGAACTTTGATCTAGATAGATCCCTTTGAGGATCTTTAGGGAGGTTATTTTTCTCTCCATTGTATTAATTTTAGGTGGGTGAGTTAGAAATTATCAGGATGATCTTGGTGTAGGAGAAAACTAAACAGGTGAAATTAATTCATAAGTGGTTAGTTACTACTGAAAGTAAGTGTTGACACCTGCTAAATGATCATTAATGATTCTAGGATCAAATAAATACCCAAATCATGGGTATTATTTTCTCCACAAGAAAAAGGAAGGAGAAACATGGTTACATGGGGACCAAGTGGCTAGGTCATATGGATCATGTGACCCCCAAGAAGACATATGATCCCGTGATCCTCGGAATTTCATGTGAACTAATCATGCAATTTGCATGATCTATTAATGATCATGTGAGACCCCTCTAACAATCCCTAATGTTCTTGCAAAGGAATCTGGATAAGAGTTGATGATCATGTAAAGAATTCCTGATGAGATCCTCTAATCATGCGACATATTAGGCGACAGGCTCCTGACAATCACCAAAAGCCCATTATAAAATAAAATAAAAATAATTCTAAAATAGTGGAGGTTTCATGTAGTAAAAGTTATGTTATTTTTCATGATAAGGGTTTATATGCCTTTTATGATCATCATTGGTCATGAGAAGATCCTTTTTCATGCCATCTTGATCTTGTGAAGGATCTCCAACAAGCCAGTTGATCTCCCAAAGGGTCCTAGACAACTCTCCCTCGATCACACAAACACCTTTTCAACAGGATACCTGATATCATGAAGAATCTTTGACATGTTATCCTAATATTGTGGAGTCCATTTTACATGTCAATTTAATCGGGTGATGAATCACAATCAAGCAGAGAAAATTTCCATGATAATGCTCACACACTGTCGTGATATCCTCTATTGATCATGAGATTCCCTAATGGAAAAACAATGGGAAATGTCTAAAATAATTTTTAAATCAGTAATAAAAGCTAGAAAATATGGAAGACTCTCATGAAAGTGAGATACACTAATTTTCATGTGAATGGGTTATGTTTCTCATGTGATCACCATTGATCATATGAATTCCCTTTGACATGTTAGCCTGATCTCATGGAGGCCTCCTTGATTAGAAATATTGGCCTCATTAATGTCCACTGATAATCTAACTTGATATCGTAAAGGAACCCAAATAGGTCTCCCTTGATCATGTGAAATCCTCTTTGACAGGCATCATAATCTCACGAAGACTCATAGACACATCAGTCTAATATTACAAAGTCTCTTTTCTATATCAAAATGATTATCAGAAATCTCTTTGATAATCCATGGGTATAATAAATATGGCATTGATGGAGTGTTCCCATGGTCTTTTTTTATCATGTGACACCATGGATGACCCATGGAAATATCATTCAAAGTGTGTGATCCAATACTCCCTCCACAGACTCAAGACCATATCTTCAATGGACCTTTCATGAAAGGCGATGTAGAACTAGGGTGATGAGGCCTATAAATTCCACCCCCTCAGAATAAAACAGAAGGATGAATACACATGAGATAGAAGGGTAGAAGATAATACTTATCAGATTGTAAATCCATGAAATCACAAAGGTCTTCCACCAGGTAAATTCGGGGAATGGTCTAAGTGATTATGTGACATGAATATGCACTTCACGTGATCACCCTATTGATCACAAGAAGGACCTCCAATGTGTTGGATAGGTTATACGTAGGAGATTCCACATGTTTACTTAGTCACATGATACCTTAAAAAGAAAATTCATTAAAAAAATGAGGAATATATATAGTAAAGGATGAAAAATATGGAATACTTACGAAGAGAAAGATACAGTGGTTGTCATGTGAAGGAACCATGTGCTTCACATGACCTATCTAGATCATGTGAAAACACCCAAACATGTAATCTAGGACTTTTAAATTTCTTCAGAGATGTAATACAATCCATATGGGATCCTTCATACATGTATTCCAAGTCTTGTGAAGTCTTCTAGACATGCTAACCAAGTCTTGAGAAGTCCTTTGGACATGTCTGCCAAATCTTGCAAATTCTTCTAGACATATCATCCAAGTCTTGTGAATTCCTCCAGAATTTCTATCTAGGTAATGCGATATCCTCCAAACTTTCCAGCTAATTCATGTGATGGCCTCCTGATATGTCATCCTTGATCATGTGACACCCTTGAATGTTTCTATGTTGATCATGTGAAGACCCTCGGATGTGCCAGCTGAGCCATGCAATAGTCCTATGGATATGTCAATCAGATCATGTGACAGACCTCTGACATGTCTTCTTCAATGATGCAAATTAGCCTAGGACATGTCATCCTTATCAAAAAAACAATTAGAACAAGTTAGGAAGAAAATTATAATATATTGGGCAGAAAATCAGGATATGTTGTGAAGACACTCAAGGCATGGTAAATAGACACTCAGGAAATGTCAAGCATAGACACTCTAATATGTAAAGCATGTTAGGTAGACCCCCAAGGACATGATAACCCTATATATTAGACATATTTTAACATGCCACAACCTGAATTATGAGAACTCTGATTCTTATCCAAATAGTATATGTGGGATGCATTCCTAAGTCCTAATATCCAATGGGAATCCATCCTAATGTAAGTCCCTACATATCTCAAATATTCCTAACTCATGGGATTGAATTATCCCATAAGTATACCATCCTTCCCCATCCATCAAAAGATGAGATGTGGGTTTATACATGGGAATCCCTTTATGTGTAATCCATGTCCATGCCCTTGGGTACCTAAAATAAAATAGCAGGTTAGGGATGAACTGAACTACAAGGACTCTAATTCTTTCTATAATCAGGATAAGTAGGAAACCTTCCTAAGGCCCAATATCCACATTAAATACACCATAAGGGTCGCCCCATTTCATAAGTCTTGAATCCATATGCGATGAGTCTGATGACTTTATATCCCTTGCTTCTCACACTGAGCATTACTCACATGGTCTTAGGGATTTATAATGATCATATCAATCACATCATAAATTACCCCCATCTAGGGAAACCTTAGTGTCTAAGACATGTTTAGTGAAAATATGTGATTACCCCCATATAAGGGAACCCACCTCAGTGTAAGTCCTGAAGGAATTCCCATATTGGTAAAACCTGGGGAGATAACCCTCATGGGAATTAATTATATGTCACCACCCATCAGCAGGTTGAGAGAAGATTGAACTACAATGATACATAGAATTCATTCCTATGGATCATGCTCCATGCATGGAACCTAAGTTCTCTCATATATATCTTTTCCATGTGAAATTAAACTACATGAATCAAAAATAAATAAACTATATGGTTTTTTATTCCTATTATATACTGGATATGTAGGATGCTTCATAAAAGTTCGATCCCATACTCAAAATACCAATCACCTTCCCAGATGGCAGTAAACTTCAGAGTGCCTACTTCAAAATATAAATAGCTACCCATTTCTGATAAATAATGGGAAAAAGATAGAGAGCCTCATATACATACAAATGGTTTTGTTGATAAAACATGCCCTTTATAAATTGAATGATTCAACACCTGATCATTTTATTAGGGTAATCAATCTCGTATTAGGATTTGGAAGAGATTAATAAACATATCTTAAATATATAAGAGATTACCAAAATAGAAAATAAATCCCACCCCACAAAAGGGTGTGATGTGCTTGACCTCCCATCCTATCAACTAATGTGACTTCCTAAGAAAAGTTGGGTCTAAAACCCTAAATGACCACCTACCATTGGAAAGAAATTATATACCTGGCTATTTATGTGAGAACTATTGGGATTTTCTATAAAATATGAAAATGGTAAACCCAAGATGAATGATTATGTAACCATAATTGAACCACCCGCAATCAATCCTCAAATAGGAAATAAATATAGTGAACTTGGTGTGAAATAATGTAGTGATAGAATAATTTAATCATTATAAACATTGGTCATTATGCTTCTTGAACTCCAGGGATAACTATATATCCATCATCTTTTGAAGGAAACAAAAAAAGTGAACCCAAAGTGAATCTATCAAATAATAAAAATGATTAGTTGACCATGAATCAAGCCATTTTGTTTTGTGTATCCTATGAAACAATTTTGGTATACCCTACATGAAATCCTTCATAACTAGGGTTCCTATGAAATATGTCCATTCTCACAGTGAAAAGTACACTCTAGAAAAATGTTTCAACTGATAACTAGAAAGGAAAATTGCATTACCTAAGCATATCTAATTAAGAATGTTTCATACTTGTGATGATGCACTAATCTAAGACCTTGTTCCTTATTATATTTGTGACTATAGTTACTGATCTCACAAACAAAACCTTAACCCAGGATTATGACTTCATCAAGTGAATTTTTCGTAACCTCAGTTATAGTAATAACCTTCGCAGGTCACAAAACAAACTTACCCACCCGACACATTAATATTTGGGTGGAAAGTGTGATGGTTTGAGAATATCACCAAAATTTTATGATCCCAACCCTCGAGGCTTCATGTAAAGGTTTCCAAACACTAAATATTACAAGTCTATTTCGTTTAGGGAAATATGTAGTGAAACCAGTGGCACTTTTCAACACCACAAATCGCTTTAGAAGCCTATACCTGGAGCGCAGAAATCAGAACCTTCCATATCCGAGGAAAGTGGATCAAGGAGTTGACTATAGCACCATCCTGATTTATGAGATACTAAGGAGGGATCATGTCAACCACCGTTACCAGCATCATCCCACTGGTGATCCTTAGTCACTTGTTAATGTCACCAACAGAAAAATTGCTACCCTAGACACTCATACACAGGAAAAAAGGAGGTACCTATAGGCATGTAAAGATAAGGATAAATAGAAGTGGGCTCAATTCCCCTCTTCTGTTAATGAATCCCATTAGAATATTCTAGTGATAGCCAGTGGGTATTCTCATATCCCTACTCACTCGAATCAAATATACATGCATATTCCTATAACAAGAATAGGGGAGGCATATATTCCTTACCCCATGCATGAATCTCATTGGTATATTCTAATGGAACAAGGGGGACTAGAGTGGGATTATATCCCCACTTCAATTAAGGATATCTTCTAATATGTTTTAGAGACTGAAAATGTGCATGCCTACATTCCTGTACACACTTAAAATTAGTGTCACTACATTATAGAAACACCTAAAGAACTCCACCAGAATAATCCAACACTAATATAGATAAAGAGATAGGCACATATTTCTATAACAACATCTAGAGAATCACATCACCATGATCAGTATGAACAGATGGCTACTCTAGAGTAAGTGCACATTCTTTCTCCCATCTAGGAGGATTATCGTCATATTCCATTAAAATACGTGGCATAGTACTAGGATCATATTCCCATTCCAACTGGGGATCACCGACTCAGTTTGGCACATGTCTCAAGACAGGCACACATTCCCATAAAAAAAGATCTACAGCATACTCCAAAGGCATAGAAGCATGATCATATTCCCATTTTGTCCATGGGTCAATAACTCATCTTGGAACATGCCTTAGTACAGGTTCACATTCCTATAAAAAAAATATAGGTTTCATACTCCAAAGGCATAATATCGGGCTCATATTCCCATTCTAACTGGGTCTTACCAAGTTGGTTTGGCACATGCCTTGGGATAAGATCATATTTCTATCGAAAAATACCCATGGAATATTCCAAAAAAAAATGGACCGGGTTCATATCCCCATTCCAACCCAATTTTTTCAGGATAATATGAAAATCACCTCAAAGAAACCTCATGTCCCTACCAATAAAGCTACTCATCATATTCCAGCAGCTTACATAAGCTAGGATCATACCCCTACTTATGTAGATGAACCACTATACTAGAATCCTTTAGAGGATAAATAGAAGAATATTTATATCCCTTCTCCAATTCTGGAGGTCCATAGGCATATTCTTATAGGTAATTAATATTTAAAACAGGCTCATACCCCCACTTCATCTAAGATTGACTAACATATTTTGGAAACTACCCATAGGTATAATCATATTCCTACCGGTAATATAGAAGATAACTATCATATTCTAGTAGATTATCAGTAGCAGTCTCATATTCCCATAGCACAATATGATCATCAATATATCCTAGAAGCCTTCATCCAACAGGCACATATCCTAACTCAACCCTAAAAGACAGGTCAACATATTCTGTCCAGGACACAGAATGAGGCTCATATCCCTATTCTGCTCAATTTCAGTGTCCTTAAGGTTGTTCGATGTATATCTGAAACACATCAAGGGTATTTCAACTCTTCAACTGAAGCATAAGTAGATCATTGACTTGATAGTCCTCCCCATTTTAGTATCAAGATGGATCGTAGGGACACTAATCCATACATATGTCATGGTAAACCTCCCCATAGTAATATCTCTTTCGAACAAGGAAATCCTCTCCTTGCCTAGACACCTTTTTATAGATAGGTGCTCAAAAATCAGACACCTTTGTATAGAGAGGTACTTGAAACACCGGGATTAACCATATATTATTCCCTATAAACTATCAGTAGCACTTTTTATTGGTCAGCAGGTGATCCAAAAATTCAACCTCTGTGGTCTAACTAGGTGGAGGTATATAAATATGATGAAGAAGAGGTGAAAATAGATATATGGAGAGAGTTAATCAGAAACAACCTCCTAACCATGTTTTGACCCATCTTCACTTCTGACTATGATATCCTAGATAAGATAGAGAAGGATTTCATGCCTCACCTATTCCAAAACATGTGGTAAACTCATCATTAGTTTAAGGTTAAACACCACCCTTATCAAGGATATGAGAGTAATCTCTAGATCATAAATACAGTATGTTGTCATCTAGACATGGTCATGTTCTCAATAGCCAAAAACCCAAGGATGGAAGAGCATGAAAAACACCTATATAGTGTTTGTCTCTATATCATAAAAACTCTCCTTCGACTAATTTCTAGAGCCCTATCAGATGTATGTATCCATGGATAGGGAAAATATGAATCATTTCACTTTATTATGTCTCCATAATAGAAAATATCACCAAATATGGCATCTTTTAATGTCATAACCATAATAGAAATCAGGGTACCAGGTAATGCATGTCCCATTTGGACAATATAGTGAAATTCCCCCTCTTTAAATATTTAAAGACACCATGAATAGAGGGAGAGTACTATCAATATATTCTTAACCTAGGCCCCTCAAAAAAATGGGAACATATTTCAAACATGGAAGCTAAAGTTATGTCCAAACCAAAAAATTCTTGTAGAAAATGACTCCCATAAAGGGATATCATTACACCTAGCTCATACACAAGAAAAATTGCACCAAATAAAATGGATCTCAATAGAAGATTCCATAGAATCCGTCAAGAAGAAAACCCATCCCATAGGTATATGGGTGTTTTTACCACCACCTCTATCCCTTAGTTCATTAAACCCTGATAGGATCTAAGAAATATCAATAATAGCTACAGGCCAAACCCATCCCAAGGGTCTAGGAAAATTTATATCTCAATCATCATCAATAGGTTCATCACACCCCGAGAGGGTCCTGGAGAAATTAATGGCAGTTTCAAACCAACCCTAACCCACATAGATGGGGGAATTTATATCTCAATTATCACCTCAAGAGTCATCAAATCCTCGACTAGAATCATCAAATCCTCAATAACAGGATCCACAAGTGCCGATAGTGGCACCAAATCATCCCTAGCTCGCAGGGCTAGGGGAATTTTCATTATCATCATCACCCTAGAAGGAATCAGTCTTCACCATTTTGGGAGGTAAATATCGACAGTCGACATCCCATCTGTTCCTCCCGCATTGATATAAACCTTTTTTATTTGGGTCTCGTTCAACAAACATGACTAGAAACTCTCTTAAGTCACTATTCATACACTGAGATAAGAGGAAATTATGGAAAAGGAAATCAAAACCCATAATTTTCATAAGAAAAAGTAGTCCAATATGGCCAGGGGTTAAAGAAATGAACCTAATGCGACCCTCAAAGGAGGAGTAAGCAGTGTAGAATCACCCTATTGCATTGCAAGTAATGGAAAAACTACCATTTCCAAATATACCTCAGTGTATGTTATCACCATAAATACAACAGATGATATGGATAAAGATGAAAATAAAATGGTATGTAATGTGGAAAAAAATACCCAAAGAGAAGGTTGATATGAATGCACCAACTAATATTGCACATACATGGAATTATAGAAGGAACCATAACATGGAACCCTAGAATAATGAATTTCCACCTCTATAGTGGAACACTTCCAAGGATAAAGGTAAAGGTGAGGATACATCCCACTCACACCCTATAAGATCTAAAATTACCTCTACATAAAAAAGTATAGAACAATATGAGAATAATATACAAAATCTCAGATATCTCAATGAGAAACTACTCAGAGGAAGTATTCTCACTGGGTATTATATAAGAGACATATATCCCTTATCACATACATTAGGAGAGATATAATCTACTTGAAAGTACATAATGTGAGTGTTAGGCTAGCTCTAGATCAAGGAAACTAGTCTATATAAATGAGTAAGTTGAGGATGATCATGACTTTACTCCATTACAGCAACAACCTCTCCCTCGATAGGGTGGTCAATTATTCCTATCATGAATTGAGAATCAATAAGATATTAAAATGGGGAAACCTCATAAAGCCTCACCCACTCTCTATAGATGGGAGGAATCCCAAACAGTGGTGCCTCTTTAATTTTTCAATGCCATTGAATCCTTGGATACTCTAATGGAAGCCATGTAAGGGAAGTGTGCACCTTTGCAGCCTAAGAAGAAGCCATATCCTGAATGGGTGGATGAAACTCCTCCACCACACAATTTTGGAAATCCTACCTTCTTAACCTTTGACATCACTAGAGATCCATAATAGTATCTCACACACTTTGTGTCCTAATACGGCTAGATGATGGTTCCTTGAGACCAGCAAGCAGCAACCAAACTGAGATGTTTTCTAAAAACACTGATAGGACTAGCCTTTGTTTGGTATAATAGTCTTCTAGCATAATATTTTTGTGGGATGGTAATACCTTCTTCATCAATTCTTTTATTATTTTACTTCTATATTGAGTAAGATGGCAATTTTTGACCTCACAAAATGAAAATAATGTGAAAATGATAGGTTTTTTACTTCATCTCCAGATATAAGTGTTTAACCTTTCCACTAAACATCCCACACTCGCAATAGTGATTTATGGAAGTTTATACTAAAAATATTTAGGATATGCTACAAACACATTTGATATTAATAAAATATCCAGGAGGATTCTTTGAGTTTGCAAAAATGGCGCAACGCCTAGAAGATTCCATTCAGTGAACCTGAGCTAAATCTTGAACCATGTCCTCAACATAGGGAAAAAGTATTGTTAAGTTAGAGACTATTGTTGTTACCCTCAAACCAATATTAGTTCCCTTTCAAGCACTGAGGCAGGCCATGAATCATCTGGCGCATCCTCTTGAGTGTCAGCAGTAACAAAATATCCCTCAGATATAATTAAAAAATAATTAGGGTTTCCCTTTATTTGAGGAATGGATGAATAAAGTATACTCCTTCTGAAATGAGTAGTTCTCCAATTATTTCCTTATAGCCATGGAGAATAACATACTCAAGCTACCATAGCCCAAGAAACCAAGAAAGTTCAAACTCACTGATCATACTGACTACTTCCCTTTCCATAGGAGACTGGGTCACACCATCTATGATTTCTTTCTCTTCAAAGACATTCTCTAAAGAAATGTTGATTCTAGACAAGTGATGCTGGAGAATTCCCTAAAGAAGGTGACTTGTGTAACCACTTCCCAACTAAAAGAAGAGGATGACTAGAAAGAGGTTCTGGCCAGGCATGGATATAATTTAGATAATTAGATGACTCAAAATATAGTTGAATGAGCTCATGCCACCCTGATAGAACAGCTTTGTAAACCGATAATGATCTTATCACCTAGGTAGGTAGCATTGAATAAACCTCTTATAGGTGGTCATAATCATCAAACATAGGAAAATACACAAGAGAAAGAGTTATATCCAGCTCCTACACAAGCTATGAATCTTACAGACTTCTTTCCTTCAACATCCAGAGAATGAGCACAACCCCACCAAATGGAATCCTCATCGGGTAAAGAGATCATTTTTTCTATTAATTTAGTTCATTAAATATATTTATTCTTAGGTGATGAATATGACTCTAAGTATGAGTTCCCCATACCTAACCAGGGATTTGGAGGTCAGGGATGTAGGAACTGAAGATACAAGGGATGATGTGGGCATGGTCGAACCCAATATTCCAATCACATCCCCGCAGAGGACATATATGAAGCTGATAACCATGAGATAGCACTCTAGCAATCCCAATAGAAACAAGGAAATTCCTCATATCCCTCCAGTGATTATCCAAGCCCTATCATCTTACACAACTGAATTGAGGGGGTGTAATTGTCTAGTTATACTAGACAAAGGGTAAGGTTGACATGACCTACAACATTAGAAAAAGATACTCCTTCAAACTCTACTCAAGAATTGAGCCTATCCACCTAAAAAATCTCAACTCATGATCCAAATAATAGGTAGAAACCCCACCTTGGAAGGTGCATACCTCTAGAAACAAAGTATGATATTTTGAAACATTTGGTGGTTGTTCCATCCAAACTCTCAATCCTGGATTATCTTTAGCTTTCAAAAGAAATGAGAGAGGCACTAATCGAATCCCTAAAGATCCCATAGAAGTTTTAGACAGAAGTCACTACAGTTGAGGTTTATCGAGTGGAGAATATTCCATCAGAATTCCATGTAACCATATCTTTCATAGAATAGGATCAGGAAAAATTTATCCAATTATATATCAAACCCTTTTATGTTTTATGAAAACTCTACAATGTCAACATACGAAGGGTCGGTTCTAGTGGGCTGGGCCTACGGGTCATGTAATGGGCATGGTATGCCTCTGGGCCTTCGGGTCATGTATTCCGGGTCATGTCGGGCCTTGTGCCTTGGGCCTACGGGTCATGTACGGGTTCCCCTTAAACCCTTAAAAGGGGGATTATCTATAATAAAATAAAAAGAATGCCTTTGGGCCATTCAAGCTAATGACAATGGCTCTAGGATCAGCCTCATCCTGATTCAGACTCTATAACATTTGGGATATAGTGAGGGGGTATTATCTCCAACAAATATAACCATTCAAGTGTATTGTAAGAGTGAAAAATTTCCTCTTGGGATGATCAAGCTCAAGACTAAGTTTGGGGATCTCAAATCTAACATTGAGTTTATGATTATCCAGTAAGACACAACATCTAATTCTCTACTTGGAAGACATTGGATTCATAGTCACATAGTAGTCAATGCTTGAAATACCCCATTGATGGGAAGGTTGACATACTACATGGTGAAAAATACCCCTTTGAGTCTTGAAAATCCATATATATTGAGGCAGGTTTCTACAAAAGGGAAGGAAAACAACCAATGGTGAATGGTGATATGTTGGTTGCAGTACCCAATGGCTGGGGGACCATCCCTAAAAATACCTAGAGTATATTTGAAAGAAATTATATGCTACCCATAAACCTGATTGAGGTAATAGACTTAATCCAAGATTTCCAAGCCCATCCTGTCCCTAGTGGCATCATAAAAGAGAATAATTAGTTCTGGAATCTCTCTATGATGACTCTGGTAGTTCTGGATGATAATGTATCTTCTAATGTATTATCATACCTCGATAGTGATAGAGATGTCCCCATATTACCCAACATGTCTGAAAATTCCCCCATGAACTCAGAGATGGAAGAAGAAGAGGATGATATTAGGAATTCCCAACTTGTATTTGAGGAAGGCATCTCTACCGCCTTATATGAGATCAGGTAGATGAATATGGGAATATAATAACACTCATGACCTATGTTTATTAGTACCACCATGCCTCTTGAGGAGTAGAAGATTTATATTTCATTTCTAAAGTATCGCTGATACGTGTTCGCTTGTAATTATACAGAAATGACCAGGATGAACCTCATTGTGACTACGCACCACCTGGGATTACCTGATGACCATCGAGGTTTCAATTAGGCATCTAGGAGAATGTACCCCTCTCGTGCTAATAATTTAGATTCTAAAGTTGAAAAATTGATATAAGATAAAAAAATTTAGGAAGTGTAGTACCCAAAATGGCTTTCCAACATCATCCCAGTCAAGAAAAAGAATAGGCATATTAAGGTCTGCATCAATATCAAAGACCATAATTGACACTTCCCAAAGGAAAAATTCCCATTTATGATCACAAAAATTTTTATTGATGAAACTAAAATATTATAAACCCTTTATTTCATGGATGGGTATTCAGGATATAATTAGATAAATATATCCCCAGAATATGAAGAATTCACCACCTTCAGATCACCTCAGGGGATATTTTTCTATTAGGTCATGCCCTTTGGATTAAAAACAATGTTATTAATTACCGATTTTTCATTCATCATATCTTTAATCACTTTTTGGAATTAAAATTATAATGATATATCAATGACCTGGTAGTAAAATACAAACAGTGATGTGATCACCATATGGATCTACAAACAATATTCCGCAAGTTGTGGAAACATAGTTTAATGATAAATCCACTGAATTGAGACCTTAAGGTAACATCAGGGAAATTATTTTGCTTTGTAGTATGCAAACAAGGAATCAGAGTCAAACCATAAAAGAATAGTTCAATCCTATAATTTTCACCTCCTCGGAATATCATAGAACTGAGGGGGATCCAAGGGAACCTCACTTATATTTAGAGTTTCCTAAATAACCTAGATGGAAAATCTCTCCCCTTCACTAGGTTAATGAAGAAGGGAGTCACCTACCAATGGGGTAATTACTACCAAAAATCCTTTGAAAATATCAGGTAGCACTTATTTCACCCATCAGTCTTGATGTATTATGTAGAAGGAAAGACACTTATCTTATATGTGGACACCATGGAACAATCGCTTGGTTATATCCTCAGACAAAAAAGTGATGTAAGGAATTAAAATACCCTCTAATACCTTATTAGAATGATGCTAGGTATTAAGACCAGATATTCTAATATCTAGAAGAATTACCTCGTGCTCATTTTTGTAGTGAAAAAGCTTATACATTACTTGTATAATCACAAAGTCCACTTAGTCTCTCGTATTGACCTAGTCAAGTAAATCCTTGGTAGCCCTATTTTGACTTGGTGTCTATCTTAATGGATGGTTATTATACAAAAATATGAAATTCAATTTCATATCAAGGAATTCAGTTAAAGGTAGGAATCTATTTGATTTACTTGCGGCACATCCTACCATGAAAAGCACACCAGTGGACACTAAACTTATAGAAGAATAGGTTTTCTATTCCCATGACACACCCAAAACATGGGAGATGTATTTTGATGGTGTCTCCAAAATTTCAATTTGAAAGAGGTTGTAAAACCCAAGGATCAACTAGGTTGGTATAAGGATTATATTTTTCCCCTAGACAAAGAAATTTTTACTACTTTTTATCATTGTCTAAAGACTTCACTAATAATTATGTAGAATAGAAGGCCCTCATTGCTTCCTTAGAACTAGTCCTACAGTCGCAGATAGCCTACCTGAACATCAAATGGGATTCAAAGCTATTGATCAAATAAATCAATAGTGAATGTTACATCAAGAAGGAATAATTAGTCCCTCTCATCGGTTACATCATAGGGCTGATGATAGAGTTCCCTTTTAAACCAACATTGAAGCATGTCCCTCAGTCTCAAAATGATCATTATAATGTACTAGCTAATGAAGCCACAGTCTTGGATGACTCTGATCATGACTAAGTGGTTATCTACATTATGCACTAAAGGATGGTCTCATAATTCGTTATTTGTGACATAGAGAATATCAATTAGGTCAACACATCCCCAGGATGCGATGAACTAATATCCACCCCTAGATAGACGGGACCCATATTTTATTATCTATAAAATGAGACCCTCTCATTAGTTTGATAATAAAGGGAATAGACTTGATTCCAAGTAGAAAACTTTACCCTTAGATATGGGCCAAATGAAAAAAAACCTCTAAAAACAAGGATTTTATGTAATTCTCATCAAATGCATATCATAAAGAGAGATTCCTGCTATCATAGAAAAAGTTCATGTTGTATCTGATGGTTCCCGTCAAGAAGGGACTAGACTCTCCCATAAAATTATGAGGCTTGGTTACTACTATAAAAATTGATACAATACTATTTGGAATTAACTAGGACATGTCATGCATGCAAGATTCATGAAAAATTCATCCATCAACCCCCAAAGTTTCTATATATAGCTAAATATTTATAGTTGTTTTATGTATAGGGGATGGATGTTGTGGGGCCATATCCCCCAGCTACAGCTAAGTAGTTTAAGTACATCCTTACTTTGATCGACTTCTCTTCCAAATTGGCTGAGTCAATACCCCTCAAGTAACTCGGGACAAAGAATATCATTAACTTTTTAAAGTCTAATATCATTAACAGATTTGAATTCCCTCTCATGATATTGATGAACAAGGACACCACACTAGTGCAGAAAACGTTTTTTACGTCACCATTTTTTACGTCGGTTATATAAAACCGACGTCATAATATGTAAAACGAGGTTTTTTACGTCGGTTATTTCTTAACCGACGTAAAAACCTGTGTTCGGTACACCTTTAACGTCGGTTATTTTTATAACCGACGTTATTAATCGCACAGCTTCGTTTTTTACGTCGGTTATTTTTATAACCGGCGTAAAAAACGCGGTTTTCGAAGGCCTTTTTACGTCGGTTATTGAATAACCGACGTAACAAACGCGGTTTTTGAAGGCTTTTTTACGTCGGTTATTTTATAACCGACGTAAAAAAAGAATCCGCAGATGTTTTTGACGTCGGTTATTCCATAACCGACGTAAAAAAACGCGGATTTTGAGCCCTTTATAACGTCGGTTATAAAATAACCGATGTAAAAAATGAATCGGAGGAAGGTTTTTACGTCGGTTATTGAAATAACCGACGTTATAAATGTTTTTAAAACGATTATCACGTCGGTTATTGAATAACCGACGTGATAACTCATTTAAAATTTTACCCAGACCCATGGATTGTCATTCGCGAGTTTACCTTCGACAGTCGCGACTCGTCTCTCTCGCGTGTAAACCTGAATCGGCTCGTCCATTTCGTTGGTTTAGATTCATTTTGCGATCATCGTTTCTCATATTTAATCTCCTCGGATCAATCATCTAAACTCGCAGCACTCATGTAATCCTCCCACTCGTTCGTTTTTTTTCGCGGATAGTATATATATATGTGTTGTGATTTTTTTGTTGAAACTAGCTAAGATTCTTCGATTGCGAACCCTTTTAACTCATTTTGGCACCATAATCTTATTTATCATCCCTAGATCTATTTTTTCGACTTGCAATATTGAGTAATTTTATGATTTCACTAATTTTTCATCGTTTTCTATAAATCCCCGAGAGGGTTGGGGCGTGTCCATTTGGATGGGTTGCCCTTTTACAGTTGTTACTACTTTATTCACACACAACCATGGCATAGGTGCATGGATTTGGGGTCGGGGGGTTTACAAGGGGGTGGGTGGGTGTGGGGGGTTGTCCAAGGGTGTGGGTGGGTGTTGGGGGGTGTCCAGGGGGGTGTCCAAGGGGGTAGGGGTGGGGGTGGTGTTTAGGAGGGGTGGGGGGGCTGTCCAGAGGGTTGGGGGGTGTCCAGGGGGGTGTCCAAGCAGGTCGGGGGTGGGGGGTTGTGTCCAGGAGGGGTGGGGGTGCTTTCTAGAGGGGTCGGGGGCTGTCCAGAGGGGTCGGGGGGTGTCCAGGGTGGTGTCCAAGGGGATGGGTGGGTGTGGGGGGCTGTCCAAGGGGGTGGCGGCCTGTCCAGAGGGGTCGGTGGGGTGTCCAGGGGGGTGTCCAAGGGGGTGGATGGGTGTGGGGAGCTGTCCAAGTGGGTGGCGGCCTCTCCAGAGGGTATTTGGGGTTGTCCGGGTGGGTGGGGGGGCTGTCCAGAGGGTTGGGGGATGTCCAGGGGGGTGTCCAAGGGGGTAGGGGTGGGGGTGGTGTCCAGGAGGGGCGGGGGGCTGTCCAGAGGGGTCGGGGGTGTCCAGGGGGGTTTACAAGGGGTGGGTGGGTGTGGGGGGCTGTCCAAGGGTGTGGGTGGGTGTTGGGGGGTGTCCAGGGGGGTGTCCAAGGGGGTAGGGGGTGGGTGGTGGTGTTTATGAGGGGTGGGGGGGCTGTCCAGAGGGTTGGGGGTGTCCAAGCAGGTCGGGGGTGGGGGGTTGTGTCCAGGAGGGGTGGGGGTGCTTTCTAGAGGGGTCGGGGGCTGTCCAGAGGGGTCGGGGGGTGTCCAGGGTGGTGTCCAAGGGGATGGGTGGGTGTGGGGGGCTGTCCAAGGGGGTGGCGGCCTGTCCAGAGGGGTCGGTGGGGTGTCCAGGGGGGTGTCCAAGGGGGTGGATGGGTGTGGGGGGCTGTCCAAGTGGGTGGAGGCCTCTCCAGAGGGTATTTGGGGTTGTCCGGGTGGGTGGGGGGGCTGTCCAGAGGGTTGGGGGATGTCCAGGGGGGTGTCCAAGGGGGTAGGGGGTGGGGTGTGGTGTCCAGGAGGGGCGGGGGGTTGTCCAGAGGGGTCGGGGGGGTGTCCAGGGGGGTTTACAAGGGGGTGGGTGGGTGTGGGGGGCTGTCCAAGGGTGTGGGTGGGTGTTGGGAGGTGTCCAGGGGGTGTCCAAGGGGGTAGGGGGTGGGTGGTGGTGTTTAGGAGGGGTGGGGGGCTGTCCAGAGGGTTGGGGGGTGTCCAGGGGGGTGTCCAAGCAGGTCGGGGGTGGGGGGTTGTGTCCAGGAGGGGTGGGGGTGCTTTCTAGAGGGGTTGGGGGCTGTCCAGAGGGGTCGGGGGGTGTCCAGGGTGGTGTCCAAGGGGATGGGTGGGTGTGGGGGGCTGTCCAAGGGGGTGGCGGCCTGTCCAGAGGGGTCAGTGGGGTGTCCAGGGGGGTGTCCAAGGGGGTGGATGGGTGTGGGGGCTGTCCAAGGGGGTGGATGGGTGTGGGGGGCTGTCCAAGTGGGTGGAGGCCTCTCCAGAGGGTATTTGGGGTTGTCCGGGTGGGTGGGGGGGCTGCCCAAAGGGTTGGGGGATGTCCAGGGGGTGTCCAAGGGGGTAGGGGTGGGGGGTGGTGTCCAGGAGGGGTGGGGGGCTGTCCAGAGGGGTCGGGGGGTGTCCAGGGGGGTTTACAAGGGGGTGGGTGGGTGTGGGGGGCTGTCCAAGGGTGTGGGTGGGCGTTGGGGGTGTCCAGGGGGGTGTCCAAGGGGGTAGGGGGTGGGGGTGGTGTTTAGTAGGGGTGGGGGGGGCTGTCCAGAGGGTTGGGGGGTGTCCAGGGGGGTGTCCAAGCAGGTCGGGGGTGGGGGGTTGTGTCCAGGAGGGGTGGGGGCTGTCCAGAGGGGTCGGGGGGTGTCCATGGGGGTTTACACATCGATTTGTTTTATATTTCAAAATTGTTTACATTCAAATTATGATTTTTTTTCATATAAACATATATTTGTCTTATCTAAAAAATATATATATTTTTGCTATTTGTTATAGGTAATAATGAGTCGAAGTTGGATTACGGCACATCGAATGAGCAATGAATATGAGGAAGGTGTTGATGCCTTTTTGGAATTTGCTAAACGAAATGTTCCAAGTAGTGACATTTTTTTCTGTCCATGCCTGAAATGTCTGAATATGAAGAAGTTGAAAAGTAGAGAGATAAAAGATCATCTGATTTGTCATGGTTTCAATCCGAGTTACAACCCTTGGATTTGGCATGGCGAAACTGGACAGAATGTCACTGATGACAATGAATCGCAAGATGGTAACTCCGATGGAATTGAAGAAATGATTCGCGATATTGTAGCAGAACAAATTGAGATAGAACCGACAGTTGCACGTCTATATGGTGATGCCGAAAAACCATTATATCCTAGTTGTACAGATTTTACGGTTTTTTCGGCGGTGTTAAGATTGATTAACCTGAAGGCGAAACATGGATGGAGTGACAGAAGTTTTACAGAGCTGCTACAATTGATGAAAGACATTCTTCCAAAAGATAACGATCTTCCAGATTCACATTATAAGGCCAAAAAAATATTATGCCCGATGGGATTGGGATACAGGAAAATACATGCCTGTCCGAATGACTGCATTATATATAGGAAGGAATATGAATTTCTGAAAGAGTGTCCTAAATGTGGGACATCACGGTATAAGGTGAAAGAAAAATCACAAGCTGATGTAGAGATTATAAAGCTCCCTTCAAAGGTATTTTGGTATCTTTCTATAATTCCTCGTTTCAAATGTTTATTTTCTAATTCACATGATGCAAAAAGATTAAGATGGCATGCTGATGAGCGGGTATGTGATGGAAAAATACGTCATCCAGCTGATTGTCCACAATGGAAGAAAATTGATGCCCAGTACCCTACATTTGGAAATGAAATTAGAAATCTGAGACTAGGCTTGTGCATAGATGGAATGAATCCATACCGAACCCTCAGTAGCACACATAGTTCATGGCCTGTTTTATTGGTAATTTACAACCTCTCTCCTGAAGTTTGTATGAAGCGCAAATATGTCATGTTGAGTATCATGATCTCTGGTCCAAAGCAACCCGGCAATGATATTGATGTATACTTGTCACCGCTGATTGATGATTTGAAACTGTTGTGGGCTGATGGTATTAGGGTGTATGATTCTTATAAAATGGAATATTTTTAACTGCATGCAGTGCTTCTATTCAATATAAATGACTTCCCAGCATATGGAAATTTGTATGGATACAGTGTTAAAGGGCATAAAGCATGTCCAATTTGCGAACAACAGACGTCATATTGTCAATTGCATCATGGGAGGAAAACAGTGTACATGGGTCATCGAAAGTTTTTGCCTATGGATCACCCTTATAGAAGACTAAAAAAGGCATTCAATGGCTCACAAGAATTTGATACTGCTCCTCAACCTTTATCCCCAGAATTGTATTTTGAGAGGGTGAAAAACCTTGATGTGACATTGGGAAAGACACAGAAATCTGGTAATGATAGACATATTTGGAAGAAAAGGTCAATATTTTTTGAGCTACCATATTGGAGGTATCATGAAGTCAAACATAATATTGATGTCATGCACGTGGAGAAGAATATATGTGATTCTTTGATCAGAACATTTCTAGATATTAAAGGAAAGACAAAAGATGGGTTGAATGCAAGGTTATACCTACTGTCAATGGGAATACGTTTGGAGTTAGCTCCCACTCCTAAAGTAAGACGAACATTTCTTCCCCCGGCTTGTCATACATTATCGAAGAGGGAGAAAAGTAGCTTCTGTCAGTGTCTTCATGATATCAAAGTGCCTCAAGGTTATTCTTCAAATGTAAAAAATTTTGTCTCATTGAAAGACTTGAAGTTGATAGGTATGAAATCACATGATTGTCATGTCATGATGCAACAAATTCTACCAGTTGCACTGCGTGGAATATTGCCCATCCGTGTCAGAAAGACTATAATGAGGTTGTGTTATTTTTTCAATTCAATTTGCAACAAGGCGATTGATGTGAATGCTTTGAACATTTTGGAAAAGGATGCAATTTTTATACTTTGTCATTTGGAAATGTATTTTCCTCCAACTTTTTTTGATATGATGGTGCATTTAATGATTCATCTGGTTCGAGAAATAAGGCTTTGTGGACCTGTATATCTTCGTTGGATGTATCCTTTTGAAAGGTATATGAAAATATTAAAGGGATATGTTAAAAATCCATATCGACCTGAAGCCTCCATTATTGAAAAGTATATTTCTGAGGAGGTAGCAGAGTTTTGTACGAGCTACTTGGCTACAGCGCAACACATAGGTTTGCCTCCATCTCGCCATGAACGGGTTAATAATGAGGGAAAGGGGATTCGTGGCTTGAAAGTCAAATCACTGTCAGCTGAACATATGAAGAAGTTAGAATCATACATCTTGAATAACATAGCTGATGTTCAACCATATATCACATTGCATATTAATGAGTTGAAACAATGTCATCCAAAGAAGAAAGAAATGTGGATTTTGAATGAGCACAACAAAACTTTTTTGCCATGGTTTAAAAAGACCTTGCTTGGTAGATCAGATGTATCAGATAAATTAAAATGGATAGTGGGTGGTCCATCTTTAAATGTGATAACATGGTCCTCTTATGACATTAATGGCTATACATTTCATACGAAAGCTCAGGACAACATAAGTGCAGTTCAGAATAGTGGTGTATTGGTGTTTGCAGAAGCAATGCATTTTTCGAGTGCTAAGGACAGAAACCCAATTTCGGCATCAAGTGCATATTATGGAGTGATTGAAGACATATGGGAGGCTGATTACTTTAAAATTAAAGTTCCCGTTTTTAACTGTAAATGGTTTATCGGTAACAACAGTGTCAGACACGATGAATTTGGAATGACACTTGTTAATCTGAATAGATTGGAAGACACAGCTGATTCTTTTATAATGGCAACACATGCCAAACAAATTTTCTATGTAGTAGATCAATCAGATATGCAGTGGGATGTTGTTTTACAAGGGAAAACCCAATATGTTGGTGAGGATGAATTTGATGAAGATGCTGATTTATGTGAGATCCCTACTTCCATGGAAAGATTAACAGAACATAATGATGAGTATGTTGAAGACATGGTTTGTGCCATAAGGAACGATCACGACGAAGGAATTTGGGAAAACAATCCAACTGTACATTCCTAAAATTACAGGTAACACAAGTTTATTTCTTGTTTACATTTAGTTTTTTCATATAATGTTAGATACTGTAAATTTTTTACTTATTAAAACATGTATCAAACCAAAACGATAAAACAATAAAAACCGTAAAGAGGAGAAGTCCTGGGCGCACTGGCTGGCCGGTGGTGGATCACCGTTTGGCCGGTGGTCCAGAACAAAGCTCTATCTGGTCCACCGGCCGGCCGGTGCTGAGCCAGCAGCCGGCCGGTGGTCCAGACAGAGAGCCTTCCTCTGTCTGGACCACCGGCCGGCCAGTGGACCAGACAGAGAGCCTTCCTCTCTGTCTGGATCACCAGCGGCCGGCCGGTGTTGAGCCAGCGGCCGGACGGTGGTTCAGACAGAGAGGAAGGCTCTCTGTCTGGTCCACCGGCCGGCCGCTGGATCACCACCGGCCGGCCGGTGGACCAGACAGAGCCTTCCTCTCTGTCTGGATCACCAGCGGCCAGCCGGTGTTGAGCCAACGGTCGGCCGGTGGTTCAGACAGAGAGGAAGGCTCTCTGTCTGGTCCACCGGCCGGCCACTGGATCACCACCGGCCGGCCAGTGGACCAGACAGAGAGCCTTCCTCTCTGTCTGGATCACCAGCGGCCGGCCGGTGTTGAGCCAGTGGCCGGCCGGTGGTTCAGACAGAGGAAGGCTCTCTGTCTGGTCCACCGGCTGGCCGCTGGATCACCACCGGCCGGCCGGTGGACCAGACAGAGAGCCTTCCTCTCTGTCTGGATCACCAGCGGCCGGCCGGTGATGAGCCAGCGGCCGGCCGGTGGTGATCCAGCGGCCGGCCGGTGGTCCAGACAGAGGAAGGCTATCTGGTCCACCGGCCGGCCGGTGGTGAGCCAGCGGCCGGCCGGTGGCACCAGGCAGTGGGCAAGTCTACTGCCTGGGTCCTCCGGCTGGCCGGTGTACTCACACCGGCTGACCGGTGGACTCAGTGAGTCCACTTTTCAGCTTTCTTGGGCCAACTCCTTGGCAACCTTTTGCTTGTGTTTACCATGTTTATCATTGTTTAACATGCTTACCATATTACCAATGTTTACTATTATGTAATTTAGTACACTTTTCTATTTGTGAACTAATGTTTGTTTTTTTGATTTGAAGGAAAATGACAGATCAATCAGTTGATCAGCCACATGATTCTGGAGATGAGCATATTGGTCATACATATGGGGAGGAACATTCACATGCTCCTATTACGAAAAAGAGTTCAAAGGTTGGTAAGCGTGGGTGCACACGTTTACCAAAATTATCACTTTCCCGTACGAAGGAGGAGAGGATAGTCGTGGAGTTTGATGATGATGATCTTCCTAGAGGTCCAAATGCTAAAGATTTTAAGGGTTTTGTAGCAACTCAGGCTAAGAGCAAAGTAAGCATTCTCTATGATGATTGGAGAAGTGTGGATAAGGCGATAATTTCTCAGCTGTGGGAGACCATTTTGGTAAGATCTTTTGCTATTGTTTGACTGTTCTTTAAATGTTTCTAGTATATATAATATTTTTAACCTCTTTTTTATCAGATGACATTTGATATTCCTGACACTGGAGGAGTCAGGAAGAAATGCTTATCATTGGCTGCTAGGAGATGGAGGGATTTCAAATCAACCCTCTCATCTGATTTCATTTATGGTCATAGGAGTCGTGAGAATCCATGTCGTATATATCCTTTTATATATGAAGACACATGGAGACAATTTTTTGAAAGTAGAAGAAAAGAATCATTTTTGGTAAGGGCAATGTAAACTTTTATAATCTTTCTTATATAAATGATCTTATTATTGTTTTGTTAATGATTACTTATTCTTAATTTACAAAAAACAAGGAAAGCTCATCAAGAGATCCAATCTAAAAATGTATACCCTCATAGTTTATCTCAGGGAGGGTATGCATTATTGGAAGAACAAATGATGGCAGAAAAATTTCAACAACTAAGAGCTGAGTCTTCAAGCTCTGGAGAGGTGGCCCCTCCATCCCCTCCATCTAGACATGAGAAATGGAAAAGAGCTCGGAAGGGAAAAAAAGGACAATATCTTTCGGAAGAATCGAGACTCGTAGTTGAGAGGATTGTAAGATATCTATTTTATTTATTTAAGTTTACTATTTTCGTCATATATTTCCAATCATTATAGAAATGTTCAATTAATTATTACAGGACTCTCTTGAGGAGCAGAGTTCACAGGGGACATTTACACCATCTGGGAGGGAAGATATTTTATCTGTGGCATTGGGAAAGCCCGAACATCCTGGCCGTGTAAGAGGATATCCGGCAGGTGTATCGGTAAGAAAAGTGTTGCCACGTTCCTCAACTTCTAACATTGAGGGAGTTTATAAAAAAAATAGAATCCTTGGAGGCTGAATTCCATAATATTATTGCGACAATGGAGGACAAGATTAGAGCATCGGTGCAGTTAATGTTTGCAGACTTGCAAAGACAATTTCAGGGTGCAGCTCCCACTCCACCTCTCCCAGTAGCTCCCACTCCCCCACCTCAGCCTGCGGACCCCATTTTTGATCCTCCTCCTCCGCCGCATCTACCTACTTATTATGAGTTGTATGTTGATGATCCTCAACATCATATAGTTGCATATGGGATGTTATATTGTATAGGAGATACAGTTCATCATCAACAATTAGAGGTAGAGAATCAGAGGGTCACTGTACAGGATATTATAGATAGATCAGCTCGGATACCATTACCTACAGATGAGGTGACGACAGTTGGACATAGTATCGGCCATTTTTTACTTTGGCCATCCAGACTTCTTCGACTCATTACCATAGAGGTATGGATGTTATATCTTTTATTTTATATTTTTATTAATGTTTTATCATTTGAAAACTAATATATTTTTCAATTTATTTTTACAGGAATACTTCAAAGGTAAAGAAATACTGTATAGACAACAACAAAGACAGATAGATATGACATCAGATGCAGATACTAGCAGTCTTGACAAATTGTCAAGATATTCAAATTTATTGGCGGATCATTATGACTTTACAATGGAAGCTCATGTCTGTGGACGTGAACTATGTGTGGGGATTATGAAAACTGATATCATGGAGTTTTTCACTGGAGATAAGTTGGGCATCAACGTGGTGCAAATTTTTATCATGTAAGTCTTAACACCTTTTCCTTGCGTTATATTTATTAAAAATGTATACTTATGTCTGCTTTGTATTAGGTATCTGTATAAAATTTGTGAGAGGAATGAGCTGACAGATGTATATGGATTCGTGGACCCACAATTGATTTCCCCTGAAGCATTTGCATTGGATGAGGAACAAAGAATGCTTTATATTGCTGATAGATTTGAAAAGAATGTAATCACACAGTGTTGGATGATGCCTTTTTGTGAGAGGTATGAAACACATCCCTCTCAAAGAGTTAATTATCTTTTAACATAAAAAACCACTAACGTTAAATTTCCTTTTATCAGGGATCATTGGATGTTAGGGGTTTTTTGCCCTAGGGAGAAAACACTTTATTGGATATGCTCTCTCCATGATGATGTGCGAGAAAGTTTTAAGAATATATTGGAAACGTAAGTTTCAATTTCACAATAGTTTTATATATTATAATAAATTTTAAATTTACCCCATTCGTATTATTTTCTAACAGGGCATGGGTCCACTTTCGAAAAAGCGCAAAGAAAAGGAATTTCAAGATCAAATATGTACATGCGAAGGTAAATATCCATTTATAATTTGTACATTTTGATTTATTACATAAAAATAATATATTGAATTTACACTCATTCAAACAGAAATGTCATGAGCAACAAGGCATCATCGAATGCGGATATTACATGTTAAGATTTATGTATGAAATAATAACAACTGGGACAGTTCTGAGTTTTGACCTGGTAAGATTTCCTCTTTCTCATAATATTTCAATTTGATTTATTCATTATACATGTTGACTACTATCCTTTTCCTTTGTAGCTTTTTGATGACCCTCAACCCTTTACTGCTGAAGATATCAAACACTTACAAGTGGAGTGGTCAAATTATTTTACAGGTTTGATTGACTTTTAGTTGTTTGTAATGTAAAATGTAATTTTGAATATTGTCAATGTAATTGTGTATTTCGTAGTCGTTTAGGTTGGATTTAGTTTTTTTTGAAGTTGACAGTGTAAGTTTTGAATGTTATATAAGTGAATGTTTAATTTTTCTCTACTTCTTGTTTTGGTCTACTGTTGATGGTTTTTCTGGTCTGGATTTTGGTATGGGGGGAGAGGTTCCAAGGGGGTGGGTGGGTGTTTGGGGGGTGTCCAAGGGATATGAGAGGGGTGTCCAAGGTGTGTTTGGGGCTGTCCTAGGGGTCAGGGGGGTGTAAATGAGGGTGGGGGTGTCCAAGGGGTGGGGGGTGTCCAAGGTATATGGGAGGGGTGTCCAAGGTGTGTTTGGGGCTGTCCAAGGAGTCGGTTGGGTGTAAATGAGGGTGGGTGGGGGGGGGGGGGGGGTTGTCCAAGGGGTGGGGGGGTGTCCAAGTGGTGGGGGGTGTCCAAGGGATATTGGAGGGGTGTCCAAGGGGTGTTTGGGGCTGTCCAAGGGGATGGGGGGTTTCCAAGGGGTAGGGGGGGTTTCCAAGGGGTCGGGGGGGTGTCCAGGGGGTGGGGGCTGTCCAAGGGGTGGGGGGGGTCCAAGGGGTGGGGGGTGTCCAAGGGATATGGGAGGGGTGTCCAAGGGGTGTTTGGGGATGTCCTAGTGTTCGGGGGTGTAAATGAGGGTGGGGGGCTGTCAAAGGGGTGGGGGTGTCCAAGGGGTGGGGGGTGTCCAAGGGATATGGGAATGGTGTCCAAGGTGTCTGGGAGTTCTGTCCAAGGGACCGGTTGGGTGTAAATGAGGGTGGGGGGGCTGTCCAAGGGGTGGGGGGTGTCCAAGGGGTGGGGGTGTCCAAGGGATATGGGAGTGGTGTCCAAGGTGTCTGGGAGTTCTATCCAAGGGGCCGGTTGGGTGTAAATGAGGGTGGGGGGGGGGCTGTCCAAGGGGTGGGGGGTGTCCAAGGGGTGGAGGGTGTCCAAGGGATATGGGAGTGGTGTCCAAGGTGTCTGGGAGTTCTGTCCAAGGGGCCAGTTGGGTGTAAATGAGGGTGGGGGGGATGTCCAAGGGGTGGGGGGTGTCCAAGGGGTGGGGGGGTGTCCAAGGGATATGGGAGGGGTGTCCAAGGGGTGTTTAGGGCTGTCCAAGGGCTCGGGGGGGTGTCCAGGGGTCGGGGGGGTGTCCAAGGGGTCTGGGAGGGCTGTCAAGGTGTGGGGGGGTGTCCAATGGGTGTTTGAGGCTGTACTAGGGGTCTTGGGGGTGTAAATGAGGGTGGGGGGCTGTCCAAGGGGTGGGGGTGTCCAAGGGGTGGAGGGTGTCCAAGGGATATGGGAGGGGTGTCCAATGGGTGTTTGAGGCTGTACTAGGGGTCGTGGGGGTGTAAATGAGGGTGGGGGGGCTGTCCAAGGGGTGGGGGGTGTCCAAGGGTTGTGGTGGGGCTCCAATGTGGTGGGGGAGGGCTGGCCAGGTTGTTAGGTGGGTATAGATGAGGGTGGGGTTCAGTTGGGGCTTGGGGGAGGGCTGGCATGGTTATTTTTGTTTGGTTTCTGGTTGCTTTTTGGTGAGAGCAGTGCAATTATTTAAAAAACAAAAATTCTTTCACGTCGGTTATTTTATAACCGACGTGGTAAATAAATCGGTAGGGGTTTATCACGTCGGGTTTTTCTAGAACCGACGTGATAAACCGTTCCCGGGGCTTTTATCACGTCGGTTCTTAATATAACTGACGTGCTAAAAGGCCTGGGAATCGATTTACCACGTCGGTTATTGGATAACCGACGTGCTAAAACGTTTCCCAGGCCTTTTTATCACGTCGGTTTCTTAAATAACCGACGTGATAATAGGCCAGGGGAAGGGTTTATCACGTCGGTTATGACATAACCGACGTGATAAACGATATCCCAGGCGTTTTATCACGTCGGTTGAGGGAATAACCGACGTGATAAAGCCCCCCGCGCATATTTATCACGTCGGTTATTATATGAACCGACGTGATAACCACCGTGATGTTAGGGATATTACGTCGGGTTTTAAAAACCGACGTAAAAAACGTTATTTATAACGTCGTCCGTATTAACGTCGCCTAAAAACCGACGTAAATAATAAAAAATAACCGACGTAAAAAATGTTTTCTGCACTAGTGCCAACTTCTATTCTACCAAATTGAAGAAATTGTACCATGATTACAACATTGAATCTAAGAATTCATCCCACTATAATGAAGAGGTAAATGAAAAAAATAGAGGACTTAAATAAGACTCTATTGAATATACTCCAAAAATGGTGGACAAGGACAAGAATTATTTGCCATACAAGATCCTTCATACTTTATGGGCCTACCATACCACCATGCGTACTATGACACACTAATTTTTTGTGCATATTTTTAAACAATTTTCTATGGTTTTGAATGAATTTAAATCAATAATACCCATGTATTGTAATGTTTTATTAATATATGGTAAATTATGAAAGTGGATTGAAAATGATTTTAAATTAATGGAAATATTTGATTTTGAAATTTTCAATTTAATGTTGAATTTTTACCTTTTCATTTGAATGGGTTTTTAGGTGTTACTTTACATTAAAAATATATATTTCCTGTCAAGGAATCCCTCAACTCAAGAGGATGGAATTCCACTTATCTAGATCAAGTAGAGTTGGTCATCCATGAATAATCCTCGAGTAAGTTCACCCAGCCATAAAGGAGCTATACGGGTAATCATTCCATATGGGAGATTAGCTCGCAGGGGGTCAATCCTATGGGTGTATAGTGTAGCCCTAAGCCTGTGTGGGCTAAGTGGTGTAGCTTGGACTATATGGGTATGTGCAGGTGTATCCAAGAGCCCACCCCAATGTATACTTCTGGTTGACTGAAGTTGAAATTTAGATTATAATCCAGCGCTTCCCACTCTGTCTGATTTGATGTGGGATAGAATAAATGGATGTCACTATTCTTACCACTTAAAAATAGAGTTCTCTATGCATAAATTTCCCATGTCTCCACTCATCGCTTCCCTCAGCCACACTACACTCATCAGTTTCCCACTACTGGTTATTGGAGAACACTATTGAAGCACTAGATAAGCTCATTCTTGAGTTCTTGTCCACTATTAACCCCCAAGACCACCATGTATCATCTTCGGAGTCTTTTCTAACCACCTAAAATCCATTTGAGGATTCATACAGCCACTTAAAAGGCTGGATGAAGGAGGATCCCCATTGACATCAATAATCACCATTGTATGCATGCACTATCAGTTCCACATCCACCAAGCTCTATGCTTCCATCCACCATGTATCATTGAAGGAGCTACTCCACTGGACATGGTCCACTACAAAACAAGAAACGCCCATGATCCTAAGAGGATATTTGAATGAATTTAAACAGGGAACCAAATATTCTTTCAAATATATAATATCCCCACCAATATTCCTTGACCACTTAAGATTTTAAGAAGGCTATGGGATCTACTTCTTTCCTTTCATATAAATATAACCCTCATCAACTACTTATTATGATTTTGACACCCCAAAGTAAGGCTTTTGCTAGAGGATCTGAAGATCATTCATTCTATTAATTTTTCTTCTTCATTTATGTTTTATTTCATTTTTATTTTAGTTTTATTTTAAATGTAATTTCAATTTAGTTTTTAATAAAATTAATGCATTTTTTCTTAATTTTGTTTGTATCCAAGTATTCTATTCTTCGTTCCTCTTCTCCAACTTCTTCTTATATTTTATATTTTATTTTTATTCATTATTCTTATTTTCTTTTTATTTTTTTTATTTTCTTAATTCTATTCATATTGCCTCTATTCTATTTTTATTTTATTCTCTTATTTTCTATCTTATATTCTTTTTATTTTATTTATAATATTCTATTCTATTATTTCTCATCTTACCATCATGAACTCTTACCCTAAAAAATGAGGGGCTAACCCAAGGCTTATACCAGGGTAGGTAAGAAGTGTTTCCATTTCATTCTATATATAAATACTTTTATTTTATTTTCATTTGGGGTTAGAAAGAGATAAGTGCATGAGTATGGAAATTTACCACTAAGACACTGAGTTTAAACTCATTTATATTCTTTGTTTAAAAAATTTCCCTCCCTTAAACTAAACATAATATCTTCATGAAATGAAGTTGATCCTTTATGGGATGAAACGACATACAATGAAGTCAGGTCCTAGAAGGTGTCACACTCTCGATTGAGGTGTGTCATCATCCTTGATTATAGGAGGAAATCAAATTAAAATTTCCAAAGGCATTCAAGATTTAATACCATTAAATAAAAGAATAGTAGTTTAAAAGTGAGATATCATGATTAAACTATTAAACTAAATTTAAATACCAACAAGAAGACTGATGGAACCCATAAACCATACCACAAATACCATGTTATTTCTTTGTTAAAAAAATTATTTTATTTCATGTTAATTTAATTTTTTCACTCTTCTTTCATTTAAATTCCATTAATTTCATAGATTATATAAAAACAATAAAAATAATTAGTTTTGGTAAATTAGAATAAGTTGGTGAATAATTTAAAAATATCCTCAAGTGATATTACCCTGGTAAGACACTATGATTCATTAGGAAAATAAACTTTCTTTTACTACACCCTATGATAGGTGTGAATCAAAAATGACATCATTTTCAGGGATCTAATTAGTGTTTTCTTATTTTTTCTATTTTTCACATTTTATATATTTTTATTTTTTTTTCTTTAAAAAAACATAAAAGTTTCTATTTCCATGATGTTTTTAAACAACCATTTTTTCAATACATGGAATAGTTACTCGGGGGTTCAAGATCAAAATAAGTTGTTACACAATGATGAGAAGGTTCTCTTACAAATTATGGATGAACTCGCTGACTTGGGAAAGAATATATTGAATGGGAATGAAATAATAATCTCATTTCAATAGATTGAATAGATTCTCAATCAAGTCAAGGATGATATTCAAATATTTAGTACTAAGGAGAAAGTGTCACTAGTCTTTCTTGATTTTACTAAAGACATCTAGATAGTTGATACCCAACTCAAATACCATCAACAACCAAACCATTTGAGGATCCAAATCCAAGTAGACCATGATGATCTAGAGTGGATTCATAATAATGAAGAATTACCTGATGATATACATGTGGGATATCAACAAGAATTGGAAAACTTCTAAAATGAGTATGAGGTACAACATGGTCTAACCATTCCTTAAAAAGTAGAAAATCCAACACTATTCTACTTGTCCCTATCCATGTAAGATAAGGAAGCCATATAAGTGATGTAATTTGATGAAAATATGGAGTATCCTAACTACCTACCTCCACTTGCCACCATCCAACTCTAAGATGCACTTATCAATGAAGATATGATTGAACTAGAACCAACTCAGGGAGATGACCTTTTCTCAAACTCTATTTCATTTGATTTTATTAAATCTAATTTGATTATCACTATTAATGCTTTGAATTTTTAGATTTGGTCGATCCATATTTTTCCTTAGAGAAAGATGATGAAACTGGACCTGCACTTACTGAGGAACACATAGAGCTCCATTACTTTATTGAACATGAATTTGAGGAAGTCCATGAAGAGATCCAAGTAGTTGAGCATAAGTAAATAAATATTCAGGCCTCTTATTATGAAATGGATAATATTTCTGATTATTCAAAATTAAATTTTTTTCAATTGAAAATACCTGCTTACTTTCCCTTTAAATATTAAATTCATGGAAACCATGATAAGCCATAAATGGAAAATTAATAGGTGGTTACACAAGTAGAAAACAAGTATTATGATTTATACTTCATCCTACCCCTTCCATGAAATTTGTGCTTAATTTCAAAGGTAGGGGATCTAGAATACTATATCCATGGGCCGTTCTTCACAAAAAAAAAAGAAGAAACAGAAGCTTTTAAAAAACATTTGGTGGTTCAAATAAAAGAATCTTCAACCACCATTAAACTTTGGATAACTATTAGTACTACCCTCTGGAGGAAATAAAAATCATGGGACCACTTGGGTAATTATAACAATACTTACCCCTTTACTTGATTTCTAGGATTTCAATTTTATTAGTCCAGCATGCATCCCCACTCCCTCTATCATTTTTAGATTAAATAACATGTTCCTTGTGCTTAATTTAGTAATTTTTATTTTATTGGTTCATCGTGGCTGAAGGAAGCCCCAAACAGTGAAGAAGGAGGATTAAATATTCATGGTAAAGGGAGTTCACATTTAATGTTTATCTTCTAAACTCCTTAAATTTTATTCCAACAATATGTTTTGAGTTTTTGACTATAAATTGAATGACCATTATTTAATTCATGATTTACATGAATTATCTAGGATACATGTGTTTATTAGGAATATTTTGATGCCATGTTTTAGTTTTCAATGTTAATGGGATTGAATGAGTGAAATGGAGAATTTGATTATTAAAGTGAAGCATGGATATTAAACTGAGGGATCATTATTCGAGGGAATTAGTTGATTCTTGTAAATGAAATTTCCCAAACATTTTTCATGCTTTAAATTTTTTAAATTCATATGAATTAACTTTTTATTATTATTTATGCCTTGAGTGATTTTCCAATGTTATAATTCTCATTCCTGAGTGGATTTCTAGACCAAGTACTTCCCATTTATCTTCATCATATTTCTTGAGTGATATTAGGACATTCCACCTTATAGAAATTGTATTTGAATTTTTCAAAGCCAATGAATGTAAAAAACCACATTTAAAATGATTAAGGAATCTTTTAAAAAGACCTTATCCTTAAAAACCACATTTACATAAATCCTTGTTTAAACCATAAAAATCATGAATGAATTTTTTAGTAATGATCCATGTTTCAATCCATTTTTATCCATTTCAACCTTCCTATTATTATTTTCATGATATTTTAAATTTAAAGCATGGGGGTGAAGGGTTTCGTGGTAAAAGGGATGAAATAAGTTTTAAGTAAAAAGTGTAGTGGTGCTACTTTTGGAAAATAAAAAGGTTTTTGATTTATTAATTGTACTCTTTATTGTTTTTACCCTCTTAAAAAATGAGAAAAAATATCAAAAAGAACTAAAAATGAAATGGGTGGGTTGTAACTTAAAATAATCAAAAATCACCATTACTGGACTGATAATTTTTATCATATGTGGTTAGGTGGTGGATGTGAGGTTTAATCTAAGCATAATTTTCAAATAAAAAATAAAAAATTTCTTTGAAAAAATAAAAAAAAAGGTATAAATATAAAATGAAAATTCTATAGGGTGTGAAAATATTTCATTATGATTTATTTGATCATTACATTTACTTTGAGTTTTGGGGGAAGTTGGAGTTGTTATAATTTGAAGGGTAGAATTTCATTGATATTTTACTTTTGATATCATGAACTTTACTTTAGATATTAACCTCCTCCTTAAGATTTAATTTTCAATTACTACCAACATTAATACTTATATTCATTTGAACCTTTAATTAAAATCCCTCATGATTTTATATAAATTTTGTCTTTACAAAGTGGAGAAATTAGTTTCTTTATAAGCCTATTAATTATGAGCATGCTATCATGATATAAGCATAACTCCACTTGAATTGTATCATGAGTGGTGAGATAAAATATTTAAAAGATAGATAAATTGTGATTTGTAATTTTCAATAATAATAAATTAAGGGACTTGAATGAATGATAATAGAAGTTCCATCATTTTCAAAATAGTGAAAAGTAAAATAATTCAGATGATTGTTTTTATGAAAATTGAGAAATTAAATTGATATTTTATGTGACATTTAAAAATTTTATTTAACATTTATAATCATTTTATTATATTACTTTGAAATTTGAATATTTATAACATTGGTTCCCTCTGATTTTCCATGTTTTATGCTTGAGGACAAGCATGGTTTAAGTGTGGGGGTATTTGCACACTCATTTTTTGTGAATATTTTTAAACAATTTAAAATGGTTTTGAATAAATTTCAATGAATAATACCCATGTATTGAAATTATTTAGTAATTTATGGTAAATTTTAAAATTAAAATGGAAATGGTTTGAAATGAATGTAAATGTTTGATTTTAAAATTTTCAATTTAATTTTGAATTTTTACTTTGTCATTTGAATGGGTTTTCAGGTGTTACTTCACATAAAAAATATGTTTCATTCCAAGGAATACCTCAACTCAAGAGGTTTTAATCCCACTTATCCATCTCAATGAGAGTCGTCCGTCCATGAACAACCCTCAAGGAATACTGCCTGACCACAAAGGAGCTACACAGAGCATCATTCTGTGCGGGAGAGTGGCTTGTGGGGGGTCAATCCTATGGGTTTATAGTGTAGTCCTAAGCTAGCACGGGATGAATGGTACACTCATCGACTAACTACTACTAATCACCTGATAAACCCATTAAAGAACCAAATAAGATTAGTCTAAATTTCTTGCCCACTACCAACCCCCAAGACCACCATGGATCATCTTCGAAGTCTTTTCCAACCAGCCTGAATCCATTCAAGGCTTCATATGGACACTTCAAAGGTCAGATGAAAGAGGAGCTTGGAGGATCTTTGTGGCCACCAATCATCACCACTGCATGCTTTCACTATTGGTGCCACATCCACCAAGCTCCATACTTCCACGACATCGTGAATCACCGAAGGAGCTACCCTACTGGACTTGATCCACTATAAAATGATAAACACTCATGATTCTTGGAGTATCTTTGAATGAATTTAAATAGGGACCAAAAACTTCTTTTAAATATATGAAATCCCTGTCAATACTCCTTGACCACTAAAGATTTAAAGGAGGTTGAGGTATCCACTCCTTAACTTGTCTATAAATATGACCCTCGACCACTGTCAATGAGGAGTTCGGCACTAATAAGGGAGGCTGATGCTGGAGGAGTTTAAGGTCATTTGTGTTGTTCCTTTTTCTTATTTATTTTTGTTTAATTTTATTTTTATTTTTTTTATTTTAAATGTAATTTCAATTTAGTTTTTAATAAAATTCATGCATTGTTTCTTAATTGTGTTTTCATCCACCTCTTTTATTCTCCATTCTTCACATCTCCCTTATTCTTCTATTTTTAATTTTCTTTTTATTCTTTATTCTTTTTATTTTATTACTATTATGTTTATTTTCTTCATTATGTCCATATTTCCTTCATTCTATTTTTATTTTATTTTCTTATTTTCTATCTTCTATTATTTTTATTTTATTTATTTTATTATCTTATCTTCTTTCTCATATAACCACCATGACCCCTTACCCTAAAAATGAGGGGCTAACCCAAGGCTTGTATATGGGGAGGTAAGTGGTGTTTCTATTTCATTCTGCACATAAATTCATATGTTTTATTTATGTTTTTGGTGAGCAAGATAAAAGTGAACGACTGGGGTTATTTCCTACTACGACACTTAGTTCAAAATAATTTCTATTATTTGTTTAAAAATTTTCCCTCCCTTACACTAAACATAAGATCTTCATGAAATGAAGTTAATCCATTTAGTGGATGAAACAACATATGATGGATTTGTGTTTTGGAAGGTGTCACACTCTCAATTGAGGTGTGACATCAACCTTGATTATAGGAGGAGGTGAAATTAATATTTCCAAAGGAATTTGAGATTTCACACCACTAAATAAAATAATAGTAGTTTAAAAGTGGGTTTTTATGATTAAAATATCAAACTATGTTTAAACACTAATAAGAGAGTTATGGAACCCATAAACCAAACCACAAAGGCCGAGTTTTTTCTTTGTTAAAAACATTATTTCATTTCATGTTATTTTAATTTTTACACTCTATTATTTCATTTAAATTCTATTTCTTTAATATATTAAATAAAAACAAAAAAAATAAGTATTTTAGGTGAATTAGAATAATTAGGTGAACAATTGAGAAATCTCCTCAAGTGAGATGACCCTGGTCAACCATTGTGCTACATTAGGGAAAAAATTATTTTTTTCACACCCTACAATTAGCATGTGTCACACTACTACACAAGAAATTTCATATTCATTAGTGTATGTAAATGAGGTAGTGTTTCCCATTTAATTACATCTACCCTCACTCCAAATATCTATCTATGGAAAAATCTCAGATGATGAGCAATCTCAAAAGTGGTTGGATGAGTTGGAATGGATCGATGAGAAAAGGTTTCATACATTGCACAACCTCAAATTCCATTAGAATAAAATCACACAATACTTCAATAGAAAGGATCATCTCTACTCGTTCCTTCAAGGATAACTGGTATTGGCTCTTAGAATCCCAATGATACTAGAAAATAAACCTCTAAATATGGAACCCAAATGGGAAGGGCCTTACATCATACATAAGTTATATTCCAATGGAGCTTACTCATTGGACACAATGGATGGGGAATGCGTTACTCCTCCCACCAATTAAAGGTTTCCCCAAAAAGTACTTTTCATAAATATCATCAAGAATCCAACATCCTTACCGTATGATATTAAACTTCACAGAAGGAGTTATTGTAGTAAGACTTTAAACTGAACAATATCCCAAGTTCTAGCATCCACACTTTAAACTACACAGTGTCCATAGTCCTAGTCATATGAACTAAAAATAAAAGGCACCATTTCTCCCTAGTCACATGATATTAAAATTCATGATACTTCCTTACTTAATGATGTTAAACTGCATGGAAAGAGTTTTGGAAGTATTAATTTAAACATATTAGTATCCTAAGTCCTATAAGAAAGACTTAAAACCACACATCATCCATGGTCCTAGTCATATGAACTAAAACTACAAGAAACCATTTCATCCTAGTTTTATGATGTTAAAATTCATGATACGTCCTTACTACATGACATTAAAATTCATAGAAAAATTATCATCAAAAAGACTTTAAACTGCACAACACCTTAAGTCCTTACTACATGGCATTAAACTGCATGGAGAATTCCACTTCATGAACAATTCATTGATCATGAGCTAGATCAGTGAAAAATAAAAATGAAGCACCCATGTCCCTGTGTGTGATTCAGATCCACATAGGGAATATCCCCACTCAAGAACTATTTATGGGTTGATTCTTTCCATCATAGTAAACGTAGTGATTCTCATATCCCAAATACTAGGTCCATCCACAATATATATTCCTAATTGTATGAACCAAAACTATGAGACACCATTTGTCCTTACCACACAATTCTAAACTTCATTGATAGGTCCTTATCACATGACCCTAAAATACACAACCGATATCATCCCAGTCACAAGACATTAAATTTTATGACAATATCTTTATAATATGATGTTAAAATGTAGTCTTACACTATATAACAATAATATGATGCCTTCGGAAACCAGATCAGGAAGTCTCATGTCACAAACATGGGATGCCTCTCATGTGATGATTTCTTTAATTCTTGGACAACATTTATGGGCCTTTATGCCTTATTTTTCATTTTGGGTAACATTCATACTTTCCACATGACATTAAACTACATGTTTTCCCAAAAGTATGTATGGATTGATTCTCATTACAATAATATACATAGAGATTCCAAGATCTTATATCTTGGCTCGGCCACTACATGATAGAAATTCCCTAGTTCTTTTATTTAATTGCCTTTTTGTGATGAGAGAAACCTTTTCCATTCCTTGTTTCTCACACTGATCATAGATCATGTGGGATTAGTAATTTTTTAAGGGATCCCCCTCAGAACAGTACATATCAGTTTACTTCAAGGTTAAAATGGTCCTGGATGCAAGCCCATAAAATTCACACTAAATTTCTTCATTGCATGAAGTTAAACTTCATTATTGATGACTTTTTCATGTTGTAAAACTACACATTACTATGACCCTCACCTGAGAGGTCCCTTATCCTTGGTGTTGGTCTCCCAACATAACTCCATTCAATAACTATGTGTGGTTTGATTTCTACAATCAGAGGATATGTAGTAACACCCATATTTCCAATATTGGGTCTAACCACAACATAAACACACACAAAAATCCCCCCTCTATGTATGGGTATAACCTATGTGGGGATTTTTTCCATTCAATAACTATGTGTATCTTTATTCATTCCATCACAGGATA
Organism: Viscum album; assembly: GCA_963277665.1. Taxonomy (NCBI): domain Eukaryota; kingdom Viridiplantae; phylum Streptophyta; class Magnoliopsida; order Santalales; family Viscaceae; genus Viscum; species Viscum album. Next base: position 802,483,970 of record OY728148.1, on the reverse strand, counting down.
CATAGTGATGATTGGATCTCCAATACTGGGTCCATCTATAATATAAACATAAAAAATTACCCCCTATATGTATGTGTTAGACCTACATGGGGAGTTTTCCATTCAATAAATATGTGTATCTTGATTATTTCAATCACATGATACATAGTGATGTATGTATCTCCAATATAGGGTCTAATTGTAACATAAATGGGAAAAATTACTCCCTTTGCATATGGGTTAGACCTATGTGGAAAGTTTTACATTCAAGAACTATGTGTGTTTTTATTCCTACCATCACATAATATATAGTAATGCTTGGATATATAATCTCGGGTCTATACACAATATAAAAATGTTCCACCTCCCTTCGCATGGGTTAGAATTGTGCAGGGAATTTTCATACAATAACTACATATATCTTGACTCTTATTACTATAGGATACTTAGTGAAACCCAGATCTATAACCCTAGGTCCAACCACAACACATAGAATAATAAAAATACACCCCCTTGTATATGGGATGGACCTATGTTGGTAATTATTTGATAACTATATGTGGATTGATTCTTACCATCATAGGATACATAGTGATGTCAGGATTCCCCATTTCAAGACCAGTCATGGGTTTCCATCATCACAAATCATGTTCCTCCAAGAGATTAAGATCCTTTTAGAGGTAATATTTCACAATAAATTTCGGCCACCCTCATGTATTCCTCATAAAGTACTCAGGCACAACTTAATTGGATGCCCAGTTATCCCTTGTTTCTCATGTCCAGCATGGCTCATGTGAGCTTAGGGAATCTAGAAAGTCGCTCTAGCCAGTGTGAACAAGACATTTCTTTAATGTAGAAACATATCCTAGTCACATGACATTAAAATTTATGAACACTTCCTATTCACATGATGTTAAATTACACGACAATGTCCTAGTTTCATGAAATTAAATTTCATGGCATATGGTCTATCCTATAAGTTGTAAAATTGCTTAGATTAGGAAATCATATCCATGAATTTGTGCTACATTTGAATTTTTCACCTCCATACTAGAATGAAGTATATAAATTCCCTATCTATGTAGAGAAACCCTTATATAACCTCAATATCAAAAATCACTAAGGGAAGAAGATATAATTCCCCTCTCCCCTAAATATGATTCAGATCTATGTAGAGGAATCTCTTTAAATGAGTTGATTATGGCATGATTACTTACCTTAAAATATGCATGGGTAAAACTAGGGAATCCTAACTATAAAAAATTAATATACCTTTATTTAAAGGGGGTTTATTCATACTGACTTGTTCTGCCTATGCATGATTCAGATCTACATATGTCTTGAATACACACAAGATAAATCTATGTAAGAATGGATCTAGAATATGGCTTCCCGTAAATAATTATGTTCATGGATAAAATTTGTTTCTCACATATAAATTCTCCCAACTAGTTAAAATTTTCCCCAAGTATATCTTTCACACTTTCACATTAGTTCATATGTCTTTACTGTATGTTGTTAAACTGCATGGAAAATGTCCTTATCACGTGATGTTAAACTACAAGGAAAACATCCTTATCATATGATGTTAAACTGTATAATATATATGTCCTCACTACATGATTTTAAAGTGTGTATTTTTCACCCATAATCATTCCTTACCAAAGGGCCATAATATCTCAGACCTGGTCAACTAGAGTATGGGGTGATTTCATCATCTTTTAATCACCTCAACCCATAAATCATACTTCATGTCTTGAGCACATTAGGTTGTCACAAACCTTTCATATCCCCTTAAAAGAAGAAGATATCTCAAAGTTTGACAATTATATTAGTGCATCTACATAAGGTATTTAACCCACCAACTAGAGACATTTTGGCCCTATAGGAAGGGATTTTTTATCCTTGTAAGACCTAACATCACCATAGATAAACTCAATACCTTAGGGTGTTTTGGTTAATCCCTAATATGATTATCCCATACCATTACTCATGACCCAAGAACTTTGATCCATGATATATGAAATTTTCATCTCCCACTCAAAAGGATGTTGGAGTGCTCTTGACCCTAGGTATCCTAATTAGGATATTATGTAACATTCCCCTCATACCATATCCAAGTGCATCATGACCTTAAATGGAATACACTTTAATCAAATGTGTACAACTTTAAACTTTATTCTTTGATGTTTCAAATCACAAGACCCTAAATTTCTAGTGAAAGATACATAAAACTTTTTAGGATGAAAACTCACAAAGGGAATCCTGAGAAAAATTCAAGTCTATTCTTGCTAAAATATTTATCTATAGAGTTTAGGAAAAAGTTAGAGTGTAAATAAATATGTCATAAATCTCACAGGGCCTACTTTGTGGCCCTATTAAAAGTAGAGACAAGATCATTGGACCCCCTAGTATTGGAAAAATTTAGAGTAATGATTTTTCATATCTCCTTGCCGCAATAACATGTTCACTATGTAGATATATAGATTTTAAGGTGGTTTAACCCTTCTTGAATATTACATTTTCCATAAACCACCTTCATGAATTTAAATTCTTAGCTGAAACAATCAGCTCCTTGATTTGATATCCTTCTCTTAGAACCCAATAGACCTTGGGCTCCCTTTCTTCTGGGTATTCCCTATAGAAAACTAGTAATAGGGACTAGATAATCTAAATGAACACTTTGGTCCCAGAAAGGCCCCCCTTAAATCCAAGAGTTATTAACTTAACCACATATAATTTGGTCTCCTGACATTACTAATGGTTGACCTATACCCACTGGATCCCACCTTTAGTTAACTCAAATATTCCAAGACCATGATTTAAAATCCCCATAACTAGACTATTCAAGAAAATTCGACATCCTTGATGTTATGTCACTTTGTATTATACCCTTTCTCAAAGAAATAATGTGATATTCCATTCTTGAACCATTTTATTTCCCACACCACATGAATTTAAACCACATTTTCTAGGGCTTGAACCTCCCAAATAAAATATAAACTACCCTATGGTGCCAGAATCTTCCTTGGATAGCTTTCAATCCACTTACAAATTCATTATCCATATGTTTGAGTCTTTAAAAATATTTCTTGGACATAGGAAAATAGTATGGATCCCCTTTACTTGACTATTCATGTAAGCCCTATAGGGCCTATGCATAAGGGCCTATGACCCAGAAACTATAGTCATCTCCTCCTTACAGGAAAGGAACTCCAATCATCATGAGCCCCGAAAACACTACAGTATAACTCAGCACCCTAGGGTGTTTTGGGTCATCCTCGGTATGTCTTCCCCTTTCCATATTCATTGATTCAAACTTTTGGGTTATGATTGACACTACACATATTCCTGTTATCTAGGTGGACTTGGATTCCCTAATATTTTACCATCCACTAATACCATCCTCACAAAATCACCCATGGACCTTGGAAAAGAGTGGGGATCACTTTTACTTGACCATGCATGTAATCCCTATAGTCTCATGTATAAGGGCCTTTAACCAAATAAATAGAGGCATCTCATCCTTGCAAAAAAAAACTTCAATCCTCCTGAGCCCTAGTGAAACCACACAAAAAAACTCATAACCTTAATGTATTTTCGGTCACCCCTAGTATATCTTCCCCATTCCACTCGTGATCCCAAGAAATAGCATGGTATAACTTATCACCTTGGAGTGATTTGTTCATCCTTAGTATGTCTACCCCATTCCATTCCTGAGTACCATAAACACCATGGAGAAACTCAACACCTTAGGGTGTTTTGGTCCATCCATGAAATTTCTACCCCATTCCTTTATTCTTCTCAAATCCTAAAAGTAAGACTTTAAACAGCATAGCATTTTATGTCCTTACCACATGACGTTAAACTACATGGAATACATCCTTACCACATGAAATTAACCTACATGGAGAACATTAATTCATGAATGGTAAACTACCAGCAACAGATGGTCCAATATGGAAGACCCTAAACTATATCACAATGATGTTCTAGTTTTCAAGACCTTAAAATGACCTATTTAAAGAGACACACTACTAGCCAGGTTGAAAACCCAAAAAGGAAAACCTCGGAAAAAGTCGATTCTATAATCACTAGAAATGCACTTTATGTGATCCTGACAATATTGTGAACTTATAAAATGGAAATGGCATAAAAATATTAAAGTTTAAAAACTATAAAAAGGTGGACTAAGAAAAATCCAAGTCTAAATTCTCTCATATTTCCATATATAAAACTTAGGAAAAAGTTAAGGAAATAAAACATAAAAGATACAAATATTTTAGGGATCATTATTTTTCCCTATTAAAAATCAATATATTCTCACTAAGTCCACTAACTTAGAAAGAAATTAGATAACTCTTCCTATAAGACATATGTTCACTGGAATTATACTTTTTAAACCAGGTGATCCTAGGATAACTGTATTATATATATCAATGAGTAATATCATGTCATAAGGAATTCATAAGCAATTCACAAGAGAAATCTATTATGATTTAATCATTCAAATCTTGGTGTTTGGGATTAATCAGTATTATAAAAAGGATGGGTATCTCTAATGATCCATATGATATCAGTTCAATGAAATTTCATGCACATCATAAATGAAATAAAGCTGGAAAATAACATGTAAGGTTTAGAAGATTTATTCATTGAAAATGTGTAAAAGAAGGATGAATCACCACATACTGAATTCTCTCCTATGAATACACTAATACATGGAGATTCATGAAACTACAATCCCATCACATTATTTTTTCTAAGGATTACTTGAGCATTATAGGCTTTTTCTACAAGGAAAAAATGGATTGGTGCAATTGATAAATAGATACATTTTTCACCTCTACAATCTAATGAAATTCCTTCTCCCTAGAAACAGTATCAAGTCTAGACTTCTCTTTCAAGTCATGGTTCCCTTATTTCTCCAATATAGTTTTCTTTAAAATTTTCATTTCATGATATAACTGAGATATCTCTTCCTGTAGATGAATTATTTTAGATTGTAATCATCTAATTTCAACCTTTCCAATTATGATCACATTTCAAAGATCTGTCTCTTCCACCACACACTAGGAAGCCTCATTCAAGTTTTTATCATGAATTCATTTGACTGAAGATGAATCCTCTATCATTGTTATTATCAATTCAAGAGCCCTCCTTTTCTCCCTTAGGGAAATTTCTTCCTTCAACTAGGAAAGAAGAGCGGTATAGTCAAACCCCCCATAGATAAGGGTGGTAAAAATAAACCTAAGATGGCCTGGTCGGTACATCATCTCATCTAAAGGGGCCTTCAAAATTATGGTACAAATATCCATCCATATTTTCCACTACATCGATTGATAGAGTGATATAGACTTCAATCCTTGACTCAAGACCAGTTTGGAAATAGGAATATATTCTGAGACTAAGTCACTAAGTGAAAGATTCATGATCATGGCCTTTGATGAGGTGTGTATGGATTTGGACTCTACATTGGTTAACTCAGTCGAAGGGATTCCCAAGGAAGAATAGATTGGAACTTCCAAGCTCTAAGGAAAAGGTACAACAATAAGACACACAAAGTTTTATCATTTGGAAGGTAAATGATATGATGTTTTTAGATAATCAATAAATATAATAGATGTCAGAAACATACCTTTCTTAGTTTCATCACCGGAAACATTTGTTGCCCCAACTCCATATTCAAGTGAAGAGTAAAACCCATCTTTTGACAAGCATCTTAGTGGAACCACTGATGTTATCTCTATTTTCACACTCAACTCACCACCTTTATGGGATGCAGGAATGAAATAAATGTCAGATGACATATCACAAAGTGGGCCATGTGTTGAGTTTCTGAAAAAGTGCTCAACTTCACCCAAAGATGCTTACATCAAGGCTAAATTAGTAGTATAGTATCCACCAATATCATCCTCCTCTAGAAGTGCACTTGCATATTCCGAGTCAAATGGAGCAACCATTGGAACATCCACTGAAGGTTTCAGGCCTAACTGTGTCAGAAATGCAACCATATCCACTTCTTGATGAGTCAGTCCAAGTAGTAAAGGTTTTACTAGATCAATAGAATTCCCACCCATATCCTCAAGAGAAAATGTATGTTCCTCCAGGTGGGATCGGTGGGGACCTGTAAATTTTTGACAAACCAGAGAGAGTAACATAAATGTACTAGAATAAAAAAAATTAAAGTGTAAGTCTTACTTGAGGATTCTAGGTGAGGGGACTCTGATAGTTGGGAGCACTTCCTTTTCCCTTTCCTCTCTAAGTAAATCCCTTAGAAGGGGTTGAAACTAAAGGCATTGAGTATGGTATTGATGGAAGTGTAGATTTTAACACCTAAAAATGGAAGTTTCCACCTACATCATAGCCATTTGACCCAAGTAACCCTTATCATTAGTTTCCTAGTCACCACCTAAGTCAGCCACAACAACTGTACCCCTAGGAGAATATACCAGGGATGGTGGGAGTGACTGGTCTCCTGCTAATTCTTTTCACACCCACAAAAATTAAAGACATTAGTATGGTCACAACGACACTATATTCATTTGAATATGGTAAAAAGGCTAGTCTTACCACTTCCTCGACAATGGGATGGCCATTTTCTTCCATGGAAACCTCCATCGTGCTAGGAACCACCATCCATTGTACCAAAGGATAGTATTGGATCTGTACCTTCATGATTTTTATCCTCACATCGAGGTATCAAAGGAAATATTCAACCATGGTGGGCTGGTCTTTAAAAGATACACTTGTGGGAGTATTAACTCAAGAAAATCCTTCTAATCATATCTCCACCTAGCACAGTATTCTCTAGAACTCAGCATCTGATTTTGTTTCCCTCCATCTCATCCATCACTGAAATAAATTGGTAAATAATAGTTTAGTCTTCTTTCTCACTAAATCCATGCTATTCGAAACTTATCTAGATAAGGAAACTATTGGTAATTTTCTCACCTCATTGTGAGGAATCATCAAGGTTATTAGTCTGCTCAAAGCAAACTACTTTCTAGGCCATGGATTGGATTTAGTGATAAATGGAAACTTTACATCCTTGGGTACTGATATACATAATTTCCTATTCTGGTACAATTGGATCCAAATATTGGCATAATGTTGAGACAAACCAATCTCAGCATCATTTGAAGGAAAGTTTATCTATACATGAGTCTCCTCTCTGGTAAACATAAACCAAAACTAGAGGTCCATCATTTGATGATTTTTAGATTGAATGTGAAGAGGGGAAGGGAATTTTGTTTGATTTCACTGAAACCGATGAATGGAATTGAAAGGTATGTGCCTTCCATAGATAATTCTACCATCAATTCAAGTATAAATGATTCCCTCATGGATTGACATCATATAATCCCAAAATTCAGAGCTTCCCTCGTTGTTTTCAGTTATACTATCATCAGGTATCTAAAATTGTTTGAAAGAGAAGTGGTCATGAAAAATCAAGAAGGCCCTAAATTCCCAATCCTTTAATGTGATGGACCTCACCCCATTTATGCACTATAAAAAATGCTTAAAAATAATGCCACAATTGTTCTGGATTCTCAAGTATTCAAAGCTACCCAGGTGATCCCCTGTCCATCCACATAGCACCTGAAAGGGATGAGAAATTATATGTGGGGATCTTCCCCTATAAATGTGGAACAGGATGTGGTATATTTTTTCCAACATAGTTATATCCAACCCAATGTTCCTATTTCCTTCCATAGATGCCACCATTATAAAGTTGGAAATTCTAACTCAACCCTTTTCCTTTATTTTGAAAAGGCACCTTCTTATGTACATAGAAAGAAAACCAACCAATTTAATGGACTACTCAATATTTGGAATAACCTACCACCCCCATTTGGTAAATGAACCCTCTTCAACTTTGTTCCAATAGACACCCTCAACACTATGGGAATATTTTGTGGAACAAGCCTTCAGACTCTTGGCTTTGGGTTCAGAATGAACTTTCTTGATAAAATATCCTACCCATTGCTTGAATGGGTTATCTTCACCAAGAAGTGGGGCCTTCCCAAGGGCCTTGTCATAAGGCTTGATCAGTTCTCTAGAAAGGGGAGGGGTATGCTCTATATCATTCCACATAGATGATAGAGGGGGAAACTCATCATACATGTCTCCTAAAATTGGTTCACTATAAATCTTATTGATGTCCCATATATTGATCCCCACCTCGCCATGAATCATATGAAATGTATTTTTTTTATACTTCATCAGCTGACTCAGTCTTCCATCAATACCTTATTATATTAGGTGAAGGTTTGGGAGATTTATATAGCTTCATACATCCCAATATTTTTCAGGTTTTTGGAAAATTTGGAAGCGATATATTGTACCCAGAAGGGTTAACCCCAAACCATCCTAACGATTCCTCCAAATTAGAGGTCCCAGCTAGGTATCCATAGAAAACTATAGTTTTTAGAATAATTTTTCATGATCAACTGATGCATATGGATGTTCAAATAAAATTTAAAATGATTATTTCCAATGTTTTTTATCATAAACTTTATCCTGTACCCATATGAATATTTTTCCTTGATGATAAATTGGACTACATGGTAAATATCATCTATGAAGGTATTATGGGTCCTCAGAGCCTAATAAGGCGGCATGATCGATGAATTTGGTGGAATTATAGGATCATCATTTGTAATACCAACCCTATAAATAGGTAGTAATTTTCATAGAATATATTACATAAGACTTATCCTCATTAGGTCTATCAAGTTTGTTTTTGGTGACTCGACAATGGATTGACAGCTGGAATCCACACTTACAATAATAGCATTTCAAATATCCATCTTTGTTTTGACTTCTTTTATTAAAGTATTATGTGACCTGAAATCCATCTGTTCAAAACAAGAAGCACATGTCAAATGAGATAGGAACCCTACTAGAAGTGGTTCATGGATCAGACAACATCATGAAAATTGCATGAAACATGTAAGGATTCTCAATCACATGAATTGTCATCGGTATATCAAATCACATTATTCATGGAGAATCTCATGATCTCATGACCCATTGATGGACTTGTGATCATGTGACCAAGGTTAGGTAACACAAACCCCATAATGTCAAGAGATCATGTGATAGAGCTGAAATATCATGTGAATCCCATGGGATAGCAATGTGGCTGAGAAAATACATCAAGGTTCAACAAATTACCATTGATTAAGTGATGTATTATTTCAAAAAGTCATCAAAAAAATCAGTCACATGGAGAGATCTCATGAAACAATCTCACAAAGCGGTCTTGTGAAGTTGTTCTTACAGAGAGGTCTTGTGAAGCAGTCATGCGACAGAATAAATCACAAGATATTGGGGTGTTTGAATCGCCTATATAATGAGAGTCTCCCTTATAAATTATTTATAGGATGTCTTATAGAATACCAAAGGTCACTAGGAAGACCAAACACTGCTTGAGACACCAATCGGTAAAATCCTCAAGGACTCAGGTGGGAATTTATTCTCCTTAGAATCGAGTCCTTGTCCCTATGGACCTCACTCTTGAGGGGGAATTTTGTTTACACCCACAAAATTAAAATCAAAAACTCTAGGATCAAAGAAATACCCAAAGCATGGGTATTATTTTCTTCACAAGGAAAAATAAGGAGCAGTGTGTTTACATGGGGACCAAGTGGCTAGGTTACATTGATTTCATGACCCCGAAGAAGACACACAACCATATGACCCTAGGAAGGTCATGAGAATGGGATATTCACTTCGTATGATCTGTTAATGATCACATGAGTCCCCTCTAACAAGCCCTCCTATTCTTGTGAAGTCATCCAAACAAGTATTGATAATCTTACAGTGGCCGCCTGATGAGATCCTATGATCATGTGACATATCAGGCAACAGGCACCTAAAAATAACTCGAATCCCCTCATAAAATAAATAAATAAGTTTGAAAAGGTCATAGGCTTCATGTGGTTGATGTTATTCTATTATTCATGTAAATTTTTTATGTTCCTTGTATGATCACCATTGATCACATGGATGTCCTTTTTCATGTCATATTAATCTCAAAAAGACTATCTGAAAATTCATCTTGATCTCATGAAGGGTCCCAAACAATTCTCCCTCGATCAGGTGAATACCTTTTCAATGGGTGACCATATCACATGAAAACTCTTGGACATGTCATCCCAGTCTTGTGAAGGCCCTTTAACATTTCAATTTGATCATGTGACACATCACAGACAAGCAGAATGACTATCCATGAAAATGAACATATGCCATCATGAGATACTCTACTGATCATGTGACTCCCGAATGGAAAACCAATGGAAAAGGCCAAAATAATTGTAAAATAAGGAATAAAAATTGGAAAATGTGAAAGCCTCTTGTGAAAGGAAGATACACTAAATTTCATGTGAAGGGGTTATGCGCTTCATGTGATCACTATTGATCATGTGATGAACCATTGACTTGTTGACCTAATATCGAAAAGTCCCCCTTGAAAATCTATCTTGGACTCATAAATGGACTCTGACAATCCAACCTGATCTTGAAAAAGGACCCAGACAAGTCTCCCTTGATCATACGAAAGCCTCTTTGACTGGAATTCTAATATTGTGAACACTTCTAGACACATCAGCCTGATCTTTTGAAGGCTCTTTAACATGTCGACATGATTATACAAAATCTCTTTGATAATCCATGGGTCTAATAAATATGGTGATGATGAAGTGTTCCCATGGTCACTATTTATTATGCAACACCATGGATAACCCACGGCAAGATCATGTGAAGTGCATGATATGATACTCCCTATACTGACTCAAGTCCATATCTATGATGTACATGCCACTCAACATAGCATAGAATTGGTTTGGTGAGGCCTATAAATTTCTCCCCCTCAACATAAAAAAGGATGAAGACTACACGCAAGATGGGATCACATAAAAGCATACTTATAGAAGTGTAAATCCATGAAATCACAAAGATCTTCCACCAAGTAAACTTAGGGAATGACATAAGGGACTACATGGAATGAATATGAACTTTTCATGATCACCCTATTGATCACAAAAAGGACCTATGGTGCACTGGCCAGATTATTTGAAGGAGATTATACATGTTGACATGGTCATTCAAAACATCAACAAGCCAATTATTGAAAAAAATTGAGGAATATATGCAATAAAGGATGAAAAATACCGAATACTTACACGAAGAAGGGTATTCTAGTTTTCATGTGAAGGCATCATCAACTTCGCATGAACTATCAAAATCATGTGACAACACACAAACATGTCATACAATACTTTTGAATTCCTACGAATATGTCATCTAAGCCACACAAAATCCTCCCAATATGTCAACCAAGACTTTTGAAGTCTGTCGAATATGCCATACAAGTCTTTTGAAGTCCTATGGAAATTTTGGAAAAGTATTTTGAAGTCCAATAGATATATCATCTAGGTCATGTGAAGTCCTCCAGACTTGCTAGCCAGGTCATGCGACATCCTTAAGACTTGCAATCCAAGTCATGTGATGGCCTCCTAACATGTCACCATTGATCACACAACACCCTTGACATTTCTATGTTTATAATATGAAGACCCTTGGATGTTCCATCCAAGCCATGAGATAGTCCTTTGGAAATGTTAGTCTGATCATGATAAAAACCTCAGATATGTCTACTTCAACCATGCAAAGCACCCTGGGACATTTTATCCTTGTTAGAGAGATAATCAGGACATGTCAGGTGGAAAATCAGGATATGTCAAGAAGACAATTAGGAATTGTCGGGTAGAAACTTAGGGCACCTCAGACAGACACTTAGGACATGTCAAACATAGATCCTCTGACATGTCAATCATATCAGAAAAAATCACCAAGACATGATAACCTTGTCTATTATAAATATTCATACATTCCCCAAAACAAACTATGAGAACTCTGATTCCTACACAAACAGGATATGTAAGATGAATTCCTAAGGCCTGAGCTCCAATGGGAATACACCCTCATGTAAGTCCCTCCATATCTCAAATATTCTTAACACATGGGAATAAATTCTCTCCTAAATCTATCATCCTTCTTCATCCATCAGCAGATAAGAAGTGGTCTCATACACGGGCATTCATTTATGTGTACACCCCGTCCATACCCTAAGGTATCTCAAATATATCAGTAGGATAGGGATAAACTGAACTATGAGGAATCTTATTCCTACTATAAGTAGGATATGTATGATTCCTTCCTAGGGATCGATCTCTGTATCAAACACCCCATAAGGGCCACCCAGTTCATAAGTCTTGAATACATATTTTATGAGTCTGATTAATTAATATCCCTTATTTCTCACACTAAGCATAACTCATGTGGGCTTAGAAATTTTCAATGATTATATCACTCACATCATAAATTTCTCCCATCTAGGGAAACCTCAATGTGTAATCCATGTTCAGTAACATGATATGATTTCCCCCATACAAGGGAATCCACCTCGATGTAAGTCTGGAAGGCATTCCTATATTGGTAAACCCTAGGTAAATAACACTCACGAGCATTAATTATCTATCACCACCCATCAGCGGGTTGAGGGAATATCAAACTATGATGACTCTAATTCATGTTATAAGTAGGATATGTAGGATGCCTTCTTAAGGCTTGATCTCTATGAATGGAGCCTAAGTGCCCTCATATGTGTTCTTTCCATATGACGTTAAACTGCATGAATTAAACTTAAATGAACTATATGGGTGTTTATTTCTTTTATAAATAGGATATGTAGGACACCTCATAAAGTTTCAATCCCATCCTCTAAATACCAATTTCCTCCCTGTATGGTATTAAACTCTAGATCTATTTGTTTTATGGCTTCAAAATATAAATAGTTAACCATTTATAAGAAATAATAGGAAAAATATAGAGAACCTCAGATATATAAAGATGGTCTCATTAATAGAACCTACCCTTTACACATAGAAGATTCAAAACTTAATCATTTTTAGGGTAACCAGTCTCATATCGTGATTTTTAAGATATCCAAGAACATATCTTAAATCTATAAGAGATTCCCAAAATAGGAAATAACTCCCCCTAAATAGGTTTGATGATCCCGAACTCTCATCCTCTCAAACAATGTGAATTCCTAATCACTATTGGGTTTGAAACCACAAATGAATGTCTGCCTTTAGAAAGAAAGTATGTACCTAGTTATTGATGTGGGAAATATTATGAGATTCTATAAAATATGAAAACGGTAAACCCAATGTGAATGATTGTACAACCATACTTTAATTCCCCACAATAAATCCTAAAATAGGAAACAAAGATGGTGAACCCAATGTGAAATAATGTAATGAAAAAATAACTAAATCATTATAAACATTGAGCATTTTTCCTCCTGAACCCTGGGGATTACCATATATCTATCATCTTTTGAATGAAATAGTAGTAAAATTTGGTATGAAAACTGTAGGTGAGGACCCTTGGAGTTCACTATGGGAAATCAAGTTTTTGTTGTGTGTTTTCATGGTTGTGGAATTATCATATAAGGAGGTATAGAAAGTTTGTATAGTGGTTTTTCAGTATATTCAAGATAGTAGAGTATATTAGAGTAGTGGATTATTGGTTGGGTCTTCCTCCATTAAATCATGGTATGCATGATGTATTTCACATATCACAGCTCTGGAAGTATGATCCATAACATGAATATTTGATTGATGTTGATTATTTTGAGTTAGAAGTGGATTCATCATTTCAAGAGCTTCTGGTTCATATAGTGGACCAAAGAAACAAGGTTTTTTGTGGGAAGGAAATACCTTTTTTATAGGTATCATGGAAACATGTGCATATTCTAGAGTATAATTTGGAGCAAGAGTTAAATAGACAGGTGCAGTGGCTAGAGCTATTCGATGAGGACCCTTATAGATGCTTCTTGGGGATGAGAAGCCCTTATATGGGGAGTTTATAACACCCATAGAATTTTAAGGTCCATTTTTTTAATTCTATTAAATATTGTGAATATTTATGAGTTAAGGTTGTTTTAGGTGTTAATGGTTTCCCATGATTGAGACATAAGGAGTTGGTATTAGGTCAGAGCTAAAATTATATAGCAGGTAGGTCTCTATGTCATAATGTAGGGAGTCATGATGTGATGAGTAGAATCATATAGGATTACTCAATGAAAAAGGGGATCCACGATATGAGGTATAGAGTTGAAAAAAATAGTATTATTAGAACATAAGGGTTTACCCATACATATGGGTTCCCCCATACATAAAGGTGGGTTAAGAAACGAGGTCATAGTGTGGTATAGGGTTACATAATGTGATGTATGTCATGAAGGAATGGATGAAGGAAGTAGGTCGTAGTGTGGTAGAGGGTTTCATGTAATGATATCATAGTGCTAAGAAGGCCCATGGTGAAGTAACTGAGGTCATGTCTTGAGGACTTTGTAGATAATTCCATCATAGAATGACTATCATGGTCACATTGTGAAGGTGACCTATTTGGGGGTTGGGCTCTTTGTTTGGGGAAGGTTTCATAATGTTTTTTAAGGATCACATCGTAATGTGTCCCTGGATAGGATGTATCCCAATGTGACCATTATGGTCATGTCATGACCAAGTTTCTAGGTAGTATTTTTAATGGGAAGATTAAAAAATCCCCCTTGGACTCCTTTAACCCCTCCTCTCCCTATGCCTCAACCCCAATGATATTTTGGTCATTTTTTGAGCACTTCTATGGCTTTCTAAGCTCCTCCACTCTCACTTTTTGTTTGTTTTAAGTGTAATTAATTGAGGAGGTTATATCTTAGTAATTATAACACCACACACACCTAATATGTCTTTTTCTGTATCTCTTTTATTGTTCCCAATATTGAATCCCTAATTTTGAGTTTTTATGAATAATTTTAGGGTTTTGGTAGATTGGGATTGTATCAGAGGTTGCGACTTAGAAATTTTGGTCCATTAATATTGAGGTTGGAAGTCCTTAACGTTTTATAACATTAATATATGTTTGTATGGATTTAATTGCATGTTGGTTATTGAGTTCACCTAGTAGAGTTCTATTTTTAGTATCAAAGTGATCTATTCAATCTGTATTGGTGTTTTTTTGTAATAGTATAGAACATATGACCCATTAATTTGCTAGAATTCTGGTTTTAGAGGTGTATGAGGGAGGTATCAAGGAGTTTGGAGGGTAAAAGAAGGATATATAGATAATATTCCATATCATGATACTTCTAAGGTATGGATTGATAGGATACACCATATGGGTGGTTGTTGTAGTGTGGAGAGGCTGACTGTGATGTAAAGTCTTTGGATGAGGTTTTTGGTGCCTCTTTTGATTTAGGCATGTCTATGGTGTGGATTCCCTAGCTATGGAATGGAGTACTTGGGGTTAGTTTTTAGTGGTTCTGACAATATTGCGATAGATACACCATGGATCTGGGCTATAGCATAGCCCCCTTCGTGTTTGTAAGGTTCTGTGTTGTAGCGGTCTTGGTTACATTTTGGTCATCTCCCCAGTTTTTTATATCTATGTCATGGAGCTCTCCATATATCTCAAACATGGATTTGACTATCTTGGATATGGAATGGTTTGTAACACCCCAGGTAAATAAAGAATATGAAATTTTCATATTTATCCATATTTGTGAATAAAATATTAATATGACTTTAAAGGGAACGCTATGCTCGATGGCGTACCCAACAGGCAACAACGAGTTTCTTGGGAATCTTACGTTGCACTCTAATAATAAAATAATATTATTTTAAATGGTAATTAACATGTAGGCGTTTTATTGGCGGGAATGGATATAAATAACTAAAATATGATTATATATGTTTTTAAATGTTTTTACATTTTTCCAATAAAAGATAAAGGCTTAAAATACGGAAAGAATTCAATTTTAGTCGTATATGCCCGGGTTTTCACTAAAGGGTCACTTATCGCCTTTTGATGGAGAACCGTCATTAAATATAGTTTTGTTCACTCTTATTCATTCTATTGGACCAAATAAAACTCTTCTTAAGAATCGGGACATCAAAATTTACATGGTGTAAATTTTTGGTATCTTTCTGATAAAGTTCATTTTTTTTAATGAATAGTGTAAAATGTTCTATTTTAATTCAAAACCTCTTTTTAATATAATTTATTTATATGATTAGATTATCTTTTGAATTGGTTTTAAAGTTAAATTAGAATATATTTTTACCATTAAATCCAATAGTGGTCGTTGGAATTAATTTCACTTTGAAATCAGACTTAAACTGGTGTCAATCTTTTGATACTTATTGTTTTATAAAAACACGCTATTTGCTCTGACAGCGGGAATTAATTATTAAATTAATTAATGTGACTTATATGTTTTGAATTTTGTAAAATAGACTTCATTTTTGAATTCGGAATATCAAATATAGCTTAGGGTGAATTTTTGGTAATTTTCTGAAAAACTTCAATTTTTGATGAATAGTGAAACCACTAAGTGGTAATCAAGCAAACTGATTTTTCAGTTAAATGAAAGTTTACCACTAATGTGTATTGAATTTTGAAAATCCGACATACATGGTTGTCATTATTATGTAAAATGTGGTTCAATGGGATGAAAATAATTTTTTGGTGAATAGTAACTTTTTTTCATTAATCGCGATTAGAGGTAATTAGTGTAATTTAAGGTAAAAATGATATTATAAAAATATGAAAACACCATGACACTTGTCCTACCCATATTGGATGAGTCATGGAAGACCAAGACAACCCATGGGTCAACTTGGGGACCCCATGGAGCCACTTTGGTTGGAAAATGACATTAATATATATTTATTTAATGTTAAAATTAAATTGACACAAACATGAGTTGTTTTACTAAAACAGTTTTTAAGTGGGGTTAAAAAAGTCCAAATTTTGACTATAAATAGTCATTGGAAAGCTAAAAATATTTCCTACATCATAGTATTTTTTTTATAATTTTTAGACATTAAATATATTAAATTATTTATGACATAATAATGATGCAGCGATGACATCATTATTTGACGATTTAAATAAAATGGAAATATAATGTAAAATCTATGAACTAAACATGTACAAAACTTATTTTATGGGTGGATTTCGAACCCTTATAACCTTATCCACGAATTATATCAATGTGGGATCTTTTAAAACCGAAACACATTTTCAAATAAAGTAATATTTCTTTACTTTCCAAAAGTGCCCCTCCTCTCCTCTTATAAAAGGCCCCCACCTCTACCTCATTTCACACACTCCTCAAGCCTTTGGCTCGGCCATCCCCTGCCCATTTACTCTCTCCACATCCCTCTCCTCATCCTAGAGGATTCTCTTTGGGAATAATACTTTCAAAGGAAGCCTTTAGGCTCAAATAAAAAGAAGTTACACTTTTAAAGGTAATTCATTCTCTCATGTTCATTTGTTTTATTTTGCTTCTCCAACCCCCTAAACTCTTTTTATTTACTTATTTTGTAACAAAACCAGTATCTTAAATATAATAGGATGTTTTTATAAGATTTATTCGAGCTACACTCTCACACAACTACATCAAATGGTTAAAGAACATACGGTTTCCGTGGATGGAGAAATTCTGCCTCCCGAAACAATGATTGTTCAATACTCATTTAACACCTTCAAAGGTGGACATTATGATGTCACTATTTTTATATATGATATATAATATGTTTATTTTTTACTTAAGCTTCTGTATTTTCATTTGTTTCATACCTTTATGGTTTCCATTGTGGGTAAACACGATAATTTCATTTTAGGAAGTGCAGACTACCGCCCCCTCAAAGTGATTTGATTCGTTAATGCCATACGTGGGACGTATAAAGGATGGATTTAAAGTTATTATATATGATGTTATACTGGAATTATAATATACCTCTATATCATTATTGTTTCTTTCCATTAAAGTATGAGATAGAAATGAAAGTTGCGTTCATGCGTACGTACGGCTTACCATCTCCATGAACGGTGCATTTCATTTCTTACCTCTAAATGATTATGTAATGTTATAAATACATGTATATGCTGGATATATATGATATATATGATATCCAAATCATGAATATAATTCTGGATAAAATGAACCTTTGACCACACAAACAACATGTAATTGTAAGAAATCCATTTTCGACTAAAGAACCAAATATTGAAAAAACAAACATTATTAACTTAAATGATTACATAATGTTTATAACATTGAAATAAGTGATATAAAAGGAATAATGAACTTTAATAAGGTTCATAAGAAAGTATAAATTAACTCAAATTTATTATTCAGGATGTTAAAGAACGATCGAGTCAAGTCGGACCCGAGGTAACGGATCCTACACCTCTCTTTCTTTTTAAGTACACTCTTTTATGTCATTCCTTTTAAGCTCATCTTTCTTATGATTGGGATGTTATTTTATATTACTCCCACTGTACTTATTATGTTCATATGATGAGAGACCCTATTTCCTCTCATCAATCCATTTTGGAAGTTTTAAGTGGCATCGTTAGGCTGCCGAGTTTTCGTAAGGGATTTTTCATCTCACTTTTATTCCTGTGAGATTTATGCTACATTTTCCACAATTTCATTTGAGTGGTTTATATACTTCCCATTATTACACTCCTTTTTTAATATAATTCCATTTATGGGTATTTACATATTCATTGTATGACACTTCTTCGATGGGGTGTACTTTTCTAAAGTTACCCAAGTCGGTAAGGGAACCTTTCACCCTCCTTTTTTTAAAAGACTTTATTTGTTATGTCTTTTAATTCACATACTATTATGTTAGGATATGTTCTTCTATATCCTGATTGATGTAAATTTTATTTCCAAGTGATGAGATTCCCTTTTTATCTCTCATCAACTCATTTTCTGAATTTTTGAAGTGACGTCGTTAGGCTGTCGAATTTTACCAAGGGAACGTTTTAACCCAATTTCGATTTCTTTGGGTTCAACATGTAGTTATTGAATATGTCATACATCGAATATGTGTGAATGACCTTTTATTGTTTTAAACTTAATATTATTTTTGGCACACATAATTTTGATATTGATTTATCCTTAATTTAAGGATACCTTCCTTATAAGGGATTTCATCACATTTTACATCCCTATTGAGACTTCATTGTTGTTATGCACCAATTCACTCTTATATGGTGTATATACTGTCCTTTGGAATATTATATCATGAATCCATTTATTATCATGATATTATAAAGTTCTGATTAAATGTTATTCCTCAATTATTGTATTCAAGTGTCTCTAATTTTGGTAAAAACCCTTTGACCAGAATATCGCTTTAAATGTTTTAATGACTTGTTCTTATTAATATCCATGTTTTCAAAATGGTTTTAAGGATTTATTTATATGGATATTAATGGTTTAAAATGTTAAAAGCTTCAAGGTGGTATGGGACACTTTGATTCAAAATTCTCCTTATTAAATGTTTTAAATGGTTTTGGAAATGGTTTCTTTTTGTATGGATTCATTATTTCAAAATACTAAAATGTTATATTCTGATTGAAATATGGAAATGTTTTGTTTCCTTTATACATGTTTTATGTGATACGTTTATGTTATGGTTCTTGGGCATTGTTATGAAAACGGGTGGTTCCATGATAAACTAAGGGCGGGTGAGCCTGATATAGCTCTCCAATGCATTGGGTAACGCGAAGGAGTGAAACGTTAAGGTTTCTCCGAAGAGATTTAGGGAATATACTGTGATGAGTATTCAAAACGTAACCAAGAGGGTTACTCCCTACGTAAGAATGTTATTAATGCCTCAAGTTACCTTTTATGTCTTATGATTTCGATGATTTACTCATGATTTGATGAGGTATGTTAATGTGCCTATGTTTTATGGGTAAAGTATGATTTCATTCTTATGTATATATGAACTCATGTTTCCTTTCCATATTTTTTTTTATAACCCTTACTGAGATTTTTATGCTCATCCAAAGTTTTTTTGAAATGTTTTTCACAGGTCACGGGAAAGGTACATGATAGGATGATAGAGTCAAGGATGTGTCAAGAAAGAATCCAAGTTTTATTTTAAATATGTTTTCGTTGTTGGGAAGAATGAATCCTGTCTTTTATGTAACCACTTAAAGGTGGAATTTAATGCAAGTTTCAAGATCTAATTCTCTAAAACTCTAAACCTGAAAAGATCCTCAACGTGTAATCTTGTGAAAACTCAAGATTATGTAAGGTTTAAGGCTGGGGCCTTATAGTTGGTATCAAAGGTCGGTTTAGACAACTTTAGGGATTAGGAGTTCTTGTGAGACACATGATTAGTCCCTATATTTATTATTTCAGTTAAATCCTTGTTTTATAACTTTTTTTCAGGTCAAGTAAAGTCGGTTACGAATGGAAAGAGAAGGATCTCAAACGACATTCCTATCTCTTCCTGATGACATGCTTGCAATAATTTTTGCAAAGTCATCTTCGGATGATTGTGAAACATTTTCTAGCATACAACTCACTTGCAAGCAGTTGTTTGAGATATCAAACACCTCCACTATACCTCGTTATCATCGTGGATCATGGGTTATTTTTAGACAAATATTATTTTCACAATATTCTCATATTTTCAAGAAAGGTAAATATTATCAAGATATTTTCAAATATTTTACCTTATCACAAGAATTTGAAGCATATTATCATTTTAAAAATGGTGCTGAGGAAGGAGACCCTTGCGCAACCTATTTATATTTGCTTTTAAAATATAGTCTCACATCACATACTTATGGTATTTTAAAAGGACCAATGATAGAAAGTTTCAACTCAATTTCGGTCCGACTATTTTTTAGAAATCATGTTTTATCAGATGTTTTGGAATTATATGTCATACATGATTATTTTCCAAAACTATTTTTCTGTGAACACCCATATGACCCATGTTGCACGAGGTGTATTTGGATGGAGGAAGCAAATGATTTTGAAGGATATCTAAATCATTTTTGTAATGCATGGGACTTCTACCTATGTGAGCAAGATGACGATGAAACCGAGTGGACTCCATGATCAAGGTATGATGTTATTCATTTTGGGAATCGTTTTATTTTATCTTATGGTGGTGAAATAAGACTTCAAGAATTAAGATGTTGAGATCATAACGAATTTGGATGAACATTAAAGGTATAAGGAAACGATTTAGGTTAAAACATGTTAGGGTTATTTTTGGAGTTTTATAAAAAGGACAACACGCAGACCGTGTGACAACCCGTCGCGTCGGACAAAGCTGCGGGAATCGAACCCACAACCAAAGTGCGACTGGTATTTATCGCCTACCACTGGACTACGTGAAGTCCCTGGTTAGTTAGACTGATTATTTTTAGTTATATGATTTTATGAATTAAGAGTAAGTTGGTTTTGGGTTATTTATGAAAATGATTAACCTATCATGGAGGATATGTGATTAGGATAATTACTTTTCAATGCAAGACTTTAGGAGCAAGTAATGTTGTTTGGAGATAAATGTTACGATTTAACTTGGAAGAATATGTGACTAAATCCTTCAAATATTTGGGTTTCAATCTTATATTGGTTTACTTTGAAGAATTTTATGGACAAATTTTTTATCGGATGGTCCTCGTTGAACTTTGGGTTTTGTTGGAAAAAAATTTGGAGATTAAGCATAGATTTTCTTTTTAATGGGTTATCCTTTTATGGATTATCTGACCTTGTACTAACCTTTTTGGTTTTTGTTTTGGTTAAATCCTAAAGACATGGGATGTATATAGTTCTCTTTGGTGTATTTGGTGATTCTCTAGAAGTTGATTATAGTACTCTTAATGTGAACAAGTCTTCCTAAATACTCGTCTTTTGGAGAAAATATGAGTTTGTGTAAAAGTTGAAAGTCAACATGATAAGTGATTATGTTTCCCTATGAATAAATTACTCAATAAAAAGTAACTTAAAACAAAAAATTTGTCTATTAACTTTTCCTACTGGGGAATCGAATACCGTTTAACCCATCACAAGTTTGTGATTTTCTTGTGGTTAACTTTCTCCTAAACATGTTTTCTATCACTCTCCATCAGAACATGACCCTATGTTTTCTCCTCCATGTCCATGTTTTCCTACATGGAGTCCTAGTATGGGTTAACTCGGGTGACCACTGTACTTATCTTTCTTTATTTTAAAGTGATTGTTTTACCGACTCTTGTTCTGATGTGGTACTTTCAAGGATGTTTCCAAGCGCAATTTTAAAAATTGCGAGGACGCAATTCCCAAAAGGGGGGAAGGATGTAACACCCCAGGTAAATAAAGAATATGACATTTTCATATTTATCCATATCTATGAATAAAATATTAATATGACTTTAAAGGGGACGCTATGCTCGATGGCATACCCAACATGCAACAACGAGTTTCTTGGGAATCTTACGTTGCACTCTAATAATAAAATAATATTATTTTAAATGGTAGTTAACATGTAGTCGTTGTATTGGCGGGAATGGATAGAAATAACTAAAATATGATTATATATGTTTTTAAATGTTTTTACATTTTTCCAATAAAAGATAAAGGCTTAAAATACGGAAAGAATTTAATTTTAGGCGTATATGCTCTGGTTTCACTAAAGGGTCACTTATCGCCTTTTGATGGCGAACCTTCATTAAATATAGTTTTGTTCACTCTTATACATTCTATTGGACCAAATAAAACTCTTCTTAATAATCGGGACATCAAAATTTACTTGGTGTAAATTTTTGGTATCTTTCCGATAAAGTTCATTTTTTTTAATGAATAGTGTAAAATGTTGTATTTTAATTCAAAACCTCTTTTTAATATAATTTATTTATATGATTAGATTATCTTTTGAATTGGTTTTAAAGTGAAATTAGAATATATTTTTACCATTAAATCCAATAGTGGTCGTTGGAATTAATTTCACTTTGAAATCAGACTTCAACTAGTGTCAATCTTTTGATACTTATTGTTTTATAAAAACACGCTATTTGCTCTGACAGCGGGAATTAATTATTAAATTAATTAATGTGACTTATATGTTTTGAATTTTTTAAAATAGACTTCATTTTTGAATTCAGAATATCAAATATAGCTTAGGGTGAATTTTTGGTAATTTTCTGAAAAACTTCAATTTTTGATGAATAGTGAAACCACTAAGTGGTAATCAAGCAAACTGATTTTTCAGTTAAATGAAAGTTTACCACTAATGTGTATTGAATTTTGAAAATCCGACATACATGGTTGTCATTATTATGTAAAATGTGGTTCAATGGGATGAAAATAATTTTTTGGTGAATAGTAACTTCTTTTCATTAATCGCGATTAGAGGTAATTAGTGTAATTTAAGGTAAAAATGATATTATAAAAATATGAAAACACCATGACACTTGTCCTACCCCTATTGGATGAGTCATGGCCGACCAAGAAAACCCATGGGTCAACTTGGGGACCCCATGGAGCCACTTTGGTTGGAAAATGACATTAATATATATTTATTTAATGTTAAAATTAAATTGACACAAACATGAGTTGTTTTACTAAAACAGTTTTTAAGTGGGGTTACACAAGTCCAAATTTTGACTATAAATATTTATTAGAAAGCTACAAATATTTCCTACATCATAGTATTTTTTTTATAATTTTTAGACATTAAATAAATTAAATTATTTATGACATAATAATGATGCAGTGATGACATCATTATTTGACGATTTAAATAAAATGGAAAGATAATGTAAAATTTATGAACTACACATGTCCAAAACTTATTGGATGGGTGGATTTAGAACCCTTATCACATTATCCACGAATTATATCAATGTGGGACCTTTTAAAACCGAAACACATTTTCAAATAAAGTAATATTTCTTTACTTTCCAAAAGTGCCCCTCCTCTCCTCTTATAAAAGGCCCCCACCTCTACCTCATTTCACACACTCCTCAAGCCTTTGGCTCGGCCATCCCCTTCCCATTTACTCTCTACACATCCCTATCCTCATCCTAGAGGATTCCATTTGGGCATAATCCTTTCAAAGAAAGCCTTTAGGCTCAAATCAAAAGAAGTTACACTTTTAAAGGTAATTCATTCTCTCATGTTCATTTGTTTTATTTTGCTTCTCCAACCCCCTAAACTCTTTTTATTTACTTCTTTTGTAACAACACCAGTATCTTAAATATACTAGGATGTTTTTATAAGATTTATTCGAGCTACACTCTCACACAACTACATAAAATGGTTAAAGAACATACGGTTTCCGTGGATGGCGAAATTCTGCCTCCCGAAACGATGATTGTTCAATACTCATTTAACACCTTCAAAGGTGGCCATTATGATGTCAATATTTTTATATATTATATATAATATGTTTATGTTTTACTTAAGATTATGTATTTTCATTTGTTTCATACCTTTATGGTTTCCATTGTGGGTAAACACGATAATTTCATTTTAGGAAGTGCGGACTACCGCCCCCTCAAAGTGATTTGATTCGTTAATGCCATACGTGGGACGTATAAAGGATGGATTTAAAGTTATTATATATGATGTTATACTGTAATTATAATATACCTCTATATCATTATTGTTTCTTTCCATTAAAGTATGAGATAGAAATGAAAGTAGCGTTCATGCGTACGTACGGCTTACCGTCTCCATGAACGGTGCATTTCATTTCTTACCTCTAAATGATTATGTAATATTATAAATACATGTATATGATGGATATATATGATATATATGATATCCAAATCATGAATATAATTCTTGATAAAATGAACCTTTGACCACACAAACAACATGTAATTGTAATAAGTCCATTTTCGACTAAAGAACCAAATATTGAAAAAACAAACATTATTAACTTAAATGATTACATAATGTTTATAACATTGAAATAAGTGATATAAAAGGAATAATGAACTTTAAGAAGGTTCATAAGAAAGTATAAATTAACTCAAATTTATTATTCATGACTTTAAAGAACGATCGAGTCAAGTCGGACCCGAGGTAAGGGATCCTACACCTCTCTTTCTTTTTAAGTACACTCTTTTATGTCATTCCTTTTAAGCTCATATTTCTTATGATTGGGATGTTATTTTATATTACTCACACTGTACTTATTATTTTCATATGATTAGAGACCCTATTTCCTCTCATCAATCCATTTTTGAAGTTTTAAGTGGCGCCGTTAGGCTGCCGAGTTTTCGTAAGGGATTTTTCATCTCACTTTTATTCCTGTGAGATTTATGCTACATTTTCCACAATTTCATTTGAGTGGTTTATGTACTGCCCATTATTACACTCCTTTTGTAATATAATTCCATTTATGGGTATTTACATATTCATTGTATGACACTTCTTCGATGGGGTGTACTTTTCGAAAGTTACCCAAGTCGGTAAGGGAACCTTTCACCCTCCTTTTTTTAAAAGACTTCATTTGTTATGTCTTTTAATTCACATACTATTATGTTAGGATATGTTCTTCTATATCCTTATTGATGTAAATTTTATTTCCA
Source organism: Viscum album (assembly GCA_963277665.1). Taxonomy (NCBI): domain Eukaryota; kingdom Viridiplantae; phylum Streptophyta; class Magnoliopsida; order Santalales; family Viscaceae; genus Viscum; species Viscum album. The sequence goes on along the minus strand of OY728148.1, from coordinate 802,458,512 downwards.
AGTGATGAGATTCTCTTTTTATCTCTCATCAACTCATTTTCTGAATTTTTGAAGTGACGCCGTTAGGCTGTCAAATTTTACCAAGGGAACGTTTTAACCCAATTTCGATTTCTTTGGGTTCAACATGTAGTTATTGAATATGTCATCCTTTGAATATGTGTGAATGAACTTTTATTGTTTTACACTTAATATCCAATTATATTGGGTGTATTTATTTTTTGCACACATAATTTTGATATTGATTTATCCTTAATTTAAGGATACCTTCCTTATAAGGGATTTCATCACATTTTACATCCCTATTGAGACTTCATTGTTGTTATGCACCAATTAACTCTTATATGGTGTATATACTGTCCTTTGGAATATTATATCATGAATCCATTTATTCTCATGATATTATAAAGTTTTGATTAAATGTTATTCCTCAATTATTGTATTCAAGTGTCTCTAATTTTGGTAAAAACCCTTTGACCAGAATATCACTTTAAATGTTTTAATGACTTGTTCTTATTAATATCCATGTTTTCAAAATGGTTTTAAGGATTTATTTATATGGATATTAATGGTTTAAAATGTTAAAAGCTTCAAGGTGCTATGGGACACTTTGATTCAAAATTCTCCTTATTAAATGTTTTAAATGGTTTTGGAAATGGTTTCTTTTTGTATGGATTAATTATTTCAAAATACTAAAATGTTATATTGTGATTGAAATGTGGAAATGTTTTGTTTCCTTTATGCATGTTTTATGTGATACGTTTATGTTATGGTTCTTGGGCATTGTTATGAAAACGGGTGGTTCCGTGATAAACTAAGGGCGGGTGAGCCCGATATACCTCTCCAATGCATTGGGTAACGCGAAGGAGTGAAACGTTAAGGTTTCTCCGAAGAGATTTAGGGAATATACTGTGATGAGTATTCCAAACGTAACCAAGAGGGTTACTCCCTACGTAATAATGTTATGAATGCCTCAAGTTACCTTTTATGTCTTATGATTTCGATGATTTATTCATGATTTGATGAGGTATGTTAATGTGCCTATGTTTTATGGGTAAAGTATGATTTCATTATTATGTATATATAAACTCATGTTTCCTTTCCATATTTTTTTTATAACCCTTACTGAGCTTTTTATGCTCATCCCAAGTTTTTTTGAAATGTTTTTCACAGGTCACGGGAAAGGTACATGATAAGATGATAGAGTCAAGGATGTGTCAAGAAAGAATCCAAGTTTTATTTTAAATATGTTTCCGTTGTTGGGAAGAATGAATCTTGTCTTTTATGTAACCACTTTGTTTAAAGGTGGAATGTAATTCAAGTTTCAAGATCTAATTCTCTAAAACTCTAAACCTGAAAAGATCCTCAACGTGTAATCTTGTGATAACTCAAGATTATGTAAGGTTTAAGGCTGGGGCCTTATATGGTCCCTTACACTGCTCAGTGGTCCTCCCCATTTTTAGCAATTTTGCGGCATGGTTCTATATGCTACACCATAGTCTTGTGTTTTCTAGAATGGGTATAAAAACCCAAATCCCCTTAAAAACCATTATTCTTTTAGATTTTATCTCATTTATTAGGAGACCCAAGTGGATCTTTGGAGGTATTTCATCCCTTTTTCATTTGATTTAAACCCAGACTTAGGATATCAATTCATAGTGGTTATAGGTGATGTTAATTATTTCCTTCTCCTAGTTTTCTTTCTATTATTCATCTTTAGGAGGTTTATATTATTGAAACCTTTGGTTTTGATATTATTCTAGTAAGGGGATTGTGTGGTGTGTTTTTTTCTAGGTCGATCGAGGTGTTTTCCATCATTTTGGTGCTCAATGGTTGTCTCCTATTATTTCAACCAAGTGTAGTGGGTTATAAAGATGTGTTTGATGTGGAGTATCCTTCATCTCCTTTTTAGTTGTACATGCAGGAGGGATCATGATTTTGTTTATCTTTGTTAATATGGTATGCACTAGCCTAATGAAAATAGTGATTTATTTTAATTGAAAATGGAGTGTAAAGGGAATGAATCACATGTTTTACCACTTTTGATATTATTTGATATTGAGATTGTACAAGCTTGATGAATTTTTAAAAATCATGTTCATTGGGTTCATTATTTTCATTATGGTTGATGTGTGTGTGGAACCTTATTGTGTGATTGTTTTATGTCACTCTAAATAAAATTGTTTAAGAAAATATATTCGGATAATAAATTTGTTTCACATAGAAATTATGTATTGTGTGAGAATGTCCTTAAAATAATGAAGTGAAAGTGATGAAAATCCCCTTACTAAATATAAAAAATGATAAATGAATGATGTGAAAAGTATTGTGATGTTTGGTGAATATTTGATGAGATGTGAGAATGGTGTGCGATAGTTATGATGGGGAGGTGGTCATGGTTTTGAAATAGTGGAAATGTGGGGGCTTATTATGGTGAGTAGGATGGTTATCGTATTATGATGTGTTTTTATAGTTTCCATGGTAGTAATGGAATGAAATGTAAATGATGAAATTGAAATGGAATGGGTTGAAATGTCTAATGAAAATTTAAATTAAAATGAGAAGTGTAGCTAAATAATTTTTTTCTTGAATGTCAAATTAATGGGATTAATAAATTAAATAGGGTGGGTAATGGAAAATCTGGAATTTTGATCAACATGAAATGAAGTCTGTAATGGGTTTTGTGGATTATGGATTAATTGTGTGGTGTTATGTATTTAGTGGTGTCAGTGAAAGTGGTGAAGGTTGTGATTCTTGGTAGTGATTTCATGAGCTAGGGTAGTAGTCTTATTATGAACTCATAGACTGGGTTTGTGTGTGGCTATTATATATATACATTGTATGCTCCTTTTTATTTCTATATGCACACCACCACATTGAGAAATATAGGTCAACAAATAAATTTTTTGGGTGTTTTTTATCAATATATCGGTGGTGAGGATAGATGACTGGTTACTCTCTCTTTCTTACTCTCTCTTCTAGACGAGTTTGATATGTATTTAACATGATGGTCAGAATTCAAAAGTGCACTAGTGGTGATTGTTTGATGAGGTAAGTATTTATCTATAATTGGGGGGTCATACATGGTGTGAGGAGGGAATGAGGTTAATGTCCTTTATGTTCTCAATACCCTACTACACTGGTTATTGTTGTGGATGTGATGTGATGGATCAGGTGTGTTCGGATGGTATGTGATGTGATGTGATTAACTAGGTGTCTCTAGGTGATATGTGATGGCCTAGGTGTGTTTTAGTGAGGTTACTTTACATAAGTGATCGGAGTTCTAGGAAATATGACTTTGGGGTGTGAGAGTGGAAAATTAGTGGGAAAGTAGTGAGGGTTACCCTTTTTATCGATATGTTTCTTATTATGTTATCATACTTGGATGTGTTTTTTGGTGAGCATGCCTTGGTGAGGATGGGTTTGGTTAGTTGAACTGCCTAGGAATTGTTGGTTATGTTGTTTACTCAGTGGTGCATTAATATTCTCTTTTTCACATGTTCACAAGAGACTTTGGGTGTTATCCTAATGAGTATGCCTATATTATCACCTTGTATATATAAAAACTATTTTCAGGTTTCTAGGAGGACTATGTGGACCATGTTAGACATTACTAGATTAGACTTGGAATTTTTTGATATTTTTATACCTTAGTATTTTCTTTTGGGTACTTATTTGGAAACTCTTATATTTATTTACATTATTCATGCATTATAACATAGTTTTGGTTACCTTCTTTTATATTATGTCATAGAGTTGATTGATTATTGATATCTTATCTCCTAATCCTATATTATAGAGTATAATTCATTCCATTTATGTTATATTTTATACCCTCAGTTCTAGTCACCAACCTAGGGCCTATTTGAGGTGGTATTTGGGGTTCATTATCTCTATTCTTTCATTACCGATCTAGAAGGAGTACCTTTGGAGGGAGGGGGTCATGATAGAGTGGTATCAGATGTTTTGGTTAAGGTATAGGATGGGGTTTGGAGTTTTTCATTGTGATGATTTCATGGGTTGGTAGGGAAACAATGTCAATTTATCTTGGTGCATGACATAGGGTAGGTAAGACCATCTAGGACATGGGATATTAGGCCCCCCCATGATCCGACTCAAGGACTTTGATCCTATCGAATAACCAAGTTAGGTGGAGTCATTTGTAGGTTAAATACCTAAGAGAGGTACAAGAATTATGATTATTTGTGTTATTATTTGAATTGGGTGGTTTTTAGAAGTTAAAATTAATTAAGTGAATCTTAATAAAAATTTAATACCACCATGATTATGAAATACTTGTTTGCCCTTTCATCTATGGATCTAGGTAATAGTTTTTGTGTGTTTCATGCAGTGGAGGTTTAATTGGTTGATCTATTTGATCATTAATGGATCAACCTGGTAGAGAAGGATGAGGCATGGAAGAGGTCATTGCATGCCTTTCAGGGGAAAATTTTGGGTAAGTATGTGGGTAGGGTCTCTGGTTTGGAGACAGAGATATGGTTAGAGGATATTGATATTTCATTCAGTTTGATCCAGGCCTCAGCAGAGTACTAGGTTCTGTGGGAGGTTAGTTAGATGTGAGAATATTTTCATCAGTTATGGACACTATATCTTGGTGAGTGTAAGGAGGTAGATGTTTTGTGGGTTGAATTATAGAAGGTGTTTTGAGAAAAGTTCCTATCATCATCCATGAAGGTAGTGAAGAGGCAGAAGAAACTCTCTCTTAAGTAGGGGTGCATGAATGTGTAGGAATTTGGGATCAAGTTCAAGTACCTTTTGTATTTCATGATGGATATTTTTCCTTATGAGTATTCACAAGCACATTGTCTTGAGGTGTAACTCTACCCTTCTATCTAGTATGTAGTTACTCCCATTACATTGATAGTATATCTGGAGGTTTATAATAAGGAAAATGTGATCAAGTTTATGCACTCATGAGGAGTATTATCATGAGAAGGGAACCGGTAGGGTTCCTCAATGAGTAAATTTTTTATTGGAAGGTCTCAGGAACTAGGTCCTTTGAGGTTTAAACCAATAAGGAGTTGATCTTAGCAGATTCCTTTCTATCTTTCTAGGTCTATTGGTTTCCATGATTTTCCTAGGGTCCTTTGGCTAGTTTACTTTTCTTATAGGATCCATGGTCATCTTCAAAATAAGTACATCATGGTTCCTGGAGATCAGTATAGTGGAGGTGGTATGGTTCAGTGTCCTCCTTAGAAGCAGTTTCTAGTGATTTGGGACCCCAACCTACACATGTATGTGAAGGTGGTTGTCAAAAGAGAGGTAGAGGAGTTGGGCATGGTCAATTTTATGCGATGGAGGTAGAAACACCGTAGGGGCTAGAGATCATTTGAGGTATGATCATTTTTTCATCTACCCTTATTTCTTCCTTGTTTTATTATGAATATTCTAACTCAATTTTTTCACTCACTCTAGTTCATGATCTAAGAATAGATGTAAAGAGGCTTCTCATGCCCCTGGTGTTAACTACACCAGTCGAAGGCCAGTCCATCTTACTTAATGTGTGCCTGAGGTGTCGAATGATTATGGGGACACATTATTCATATGGGGAAACTTTATTTCTATATATGTAGCTATAATATTTAATCATTTTCATATACTAGTTATATTACATGTGTAATATTATTTAATACTTCTGGAGTAGAGTTGTGTTCTTGGATTTGGATGGTCAATGTGTATTTTTCGTTGGCAAGAAAAGTTTTCAGGTAAGCATCAGATATATGGATCCCCTTATTTCTATAATGGACGAGTTGTCCATGAAATTAGTAGACACTAGGATGGTGGAGCTTCCTAGGTTCATCATGGATTTTCTATATGTTCTCCCTGAGGAGGTTGTAACACTACCCCCTCAATGTGGTATTAAGTTCTAGATTGGTTTTCATCCTGGTGATTCTCTAATTTATATGGATTCTTATCAGATTTCACCCTATGATTTGTGAGGGTTGAGGATTCAAATAGATGGTCTGATTCATAAGGTTTTCATCCAGACCAACATGTCATCGTGTGGTACTCCATTATTATTTTCTAATAAGAAGGATGGTAGTATGAGGTTGTGTATAGACTATTATAGGTTGAATCATGTGATGATCAAGAACCACTTCCCTCTTATTAGTATTGATGATCTCTTCGACCAGTTGATATGGTCAAGTTGGTTTTCTAAGATTGATCTACAGCCTAGGTATCACCATTTGATATTGAAGGAGGAGGATGTCCCAATGATAGCCTTTATATGAATGTATGGGAAAATTGAGTTTGTATTCATGTATTTCAGTGTCATGAATATAGTAGTTGTATTCATGGGCTCATGAACTCCATGTTCCATTAGTTCTTGGACTAGTTCATATTCATTTTAATCAATGAAATATTTATCTTCTTAAGATCAAAGGAGAGGAATTTCAGTCATCTTAGAGTTATCTTGAAATTTTTTCGATGCTACTAGCTCTATAGAAAGTTGTTTAAATGTAAATTATAGACATGAGAGGTTCATTTCCTCAAGAATGTAGTATCCCAGCAAGTTGTGTTTGTATACTCATAAAATATCAAGGAAGTTTTTTCTTGGGTGGTACACAAGAACATGGCAGAGGTATGTAGTGCTTGGTATTATGGGATATTACTAGAGGTTCTTGTATGATTTATTATATATTATATCCTTATTGATAGATTTTACATGGAAGGACCTAGATTTTATCTAGACTAGTTAGTTTCAACCAAATTTTGACTATCTTTTTGATAAATTGATCAGTGGTTTGGTGCTCCAGTTTCCAGATAAAGGGGTAATGTTTGAGGTGTTTTGAAATTCCTTCTATCTAGGTTTGGTATACATCTTGATGCAACATAAGGTAGTGATCTCTTATGATTCTAGGAAGTTATTCTCCCACTAGTGTAATTATTCCACTCATACTATAAATCTAGTAGTGATTGTGTTTTTGTTGAAGCTATAGCTATATTACCTCATTGGATAATTATTTTTGGTCTTTAATGGTCATAAGATCTTGATGTATATCTTTTCTTATCATGACATTAATCTATAGTAGTGGAGGTGGATGGAGTTTCTCTAGGAATATAACTTCAAAATCTCATATACCTTAGGAAAATGGAATTCTATGGAAAATTCTTTGAGTTGTAAGTCATATAAGGATGTTTTTCATGAGTTCATAGATTCTTGGAGGGTGATAGAGGAGTTGGAATCACTCCACTTAGATACACAGGTGGTTGATGGTGGAGGTTTCTTATTTCATATGATGGTGTAGTATTCTCTAAGATGTTTTATTACTTGAGGATGCAGTTTTGGTGGCCCATGATGAAATGGGTAGTGGTAGAGTTTTTGTCTTGGTCTTTGGTTTTCCACTAGGTGAAAGAAGAACATCATGTTCCTGGAAGTTTTTTGCATCCCTTGGGTGTTCCTGAGTGGAAATGGGATGACTCTATGTGGACTTCATCATAGGGTTACCCTGGTCTTAGGGATGATCTGATTCTATCTAGGTAATTATGGATTAGTTGGTGAAATCACCCCACTTCCTAGTGATCAAGGAGTCAGGATCTATGGATGTTTTAGAAAGGAGGTATGTGGATGAGGTTGTGTTCATGCATGGAGTTACAAGGTCCATTGTCTTATATCAGGATTCTCATTTTACCTCATGATTTTGGAGGGGATTGTATCATTATTTTAGAACTCAGTTACACCATAACATTACTTTCCACCCTCAGACATACGAACATACAGAGAAGACCATCCAGAATCTATAGGATATGTTTTAGGCATGTATCTTAGACTTTGGAAGATATTGGGTAAATAAATTTCCTTTGGTTGAGTTTTCTTATAACAATATCCATCGCTCATCAATTTTAATGGCCCCATTTAGGGATTTGTATGGGAGTTAGTGTCATTCTCTTTTTTTCTAGGCTGATATTAGGGAGTTTTCAGTTCTTGGTCCCAAAATGGGGCAGAACATGACAGAGAAGGTTCGGGTTATTCATGGGAGGATGAAGGTGGTGTAGGACCGGTAGAAGTCTTATATAGGTTATAAGATCATGCCCTTGGATTTTGAGGTTAGGGACCACATTTTCTTAAATTTTTCCCCTATTTGTGGGTAAAAAATGTTTTTCAGAGAGATTAATATCTCTCCCCTATTTTTGTGCCTTTTTAGGTGTTGGAGTGTGTTGGAAAGGGGCTTATCAGTTGGTGCTCCTACCATGGATGGACATAATTCACAATTTATTCCACATATCTCAACTCCATCAATATATTCATAATTAATTCCATTTCATTTAATGGGGAGATTTAGATATTAAGGATGATGCGACATTCATGGAGGGGCTGATAGAGATTTAGGATTTTTCAGGAGAAGGTTTTTTATGAACAAACCATTCCATTGGTTTGTGTGTTATGGAGGCATGGTGTCCTCAAGGAGAGTAATTGGGATTGTGTAAAAAATATGTGTTCCTAGTACACGTTAGTTATTTTGAGTTTCATCTTATTTTTAATTTCCTTATTGATGTGATATATTATTCATTTATGAGATGTGATTTTTCATTAATGTGATGTGTTTTAAAACTTCCATCATATGAATAGGGTAAATCCCAATTCCTAGTCAAGATGAATGACACATTTTAAAACCATGTGGCTGAGTCAGTACATCCTAAAGTAGATATTAACTTGATATGGAAGATAGAATTTGTTTATTTTTGTGCTTGGGGTCATTTTATGAGATGGTTGTGGTGATTGTTGGATTGAGTTGTGTAGAGGAGTGATGGAATGAGGCTGGAATGAGTGGGTTTCTTGTAGGCGGTATAATGGTGCTTTAATGTGGATGTGATGGATTTTTAGTGAATATTCTTAGCCAGGTTTGGTGTGTTTATTTGGTGGTAGTGTTCAATTGTAATGATATCCTTGAGAGGTATTTCATGGGATGGTTGCTTGGACCTCTTTCTTTTTTCCTTTTTAGGCTTGGTTTTGATTCTTGAATATGAGAATAATTTGATATGAGTTTGATATAATAGAATAGACCTTCAAACATGTTACTTTGTGGGAATTATTGTGGTAGAGGTGTGTGGGAGAGGTCCTAATGAGTTTATAGGATAAAATGAGGATATGGAGCTGAGATTCCAACTCATGAGGTTTCTATGGAATGGAGTGATAGGATACACTGTAGGTCTAGCTTTAGTGGCATGGATAGGACAGTAGTGATATAGAGTCTTGGGAAGAGTTTTTTGGTGCCTCTACTGGATTAGTAATAGCTACAGTGTGGAAAAATTAAATGTGGAAATGAGTCTTGAGGGTGAGTTTTTGGTGGTTCTATTGATATCAAGTTAGTTTTTCCATGTAATTAGGTTGTGGAATATCCCCCTTCATGGTTATTAGGTTTTTCAGCGCTGTGGTCTTGTATGTGTCATGGTCCTTTCCCTTATTTTATTAATCTATGGTGTGGAGATCACCTCATATCTCAGAATCATATTTGACCAACCTAGTTGTGGTGTGGTCCCTTTCACTATGCCATGAGAATACCTATTTTTAGTAATTTTATATCATGGTGTTATAGGCTACATTATGGTCTTGTGTTTTCCTAGTTGGGTATAAAAACCTAAATCCCCTAAAACCCCATAATTATTTTGGGTTTTCTCTCATTTCTTTGAAAACCCAACTACATCCTTTGGATGTCTTTCATTCCATTTTCATTGCCTTTCGACCTTAGCCTTGGGAGATCAATCTGTGGTTGTTCTAGGTGATGCTTCTTATTTCCTTCTCCTAGTTTTCTCCCCGTTCTTCATCTGAAGGAGGTTTCTATTCAGGAAACCTTTGGTTTTGATTTTATTTTGTTAAGGAGTTATACATATCATTTTTTATAGGATAATTTAGGTGGTTTACTTTATTTTGGTTCTTTTTGGTTCTCTCCTCTTATCTCAACCTTTCAAAGCGGATTGGAAAGATTTTTTTAAGGTAGGGGATCCTTCATCTCTCTTTTAGTTGTACATGTGGGTGGTATCATGATTTTGTTTATCTTTGGTAAGATATTATGCACTAACTTTATAAATATAATGAATTTTTTAATTGAAACTAGTGGTTAAGTGAAATGAATCTCATGTTTTACTACTTTTGATATTATTTGATATTGATATTATACAGGCTTGATGCCTTTTTAAAAATCATGGTCATTAGAGGATTTGTTTTCATTATGGTCGAGTGTTTATGGAACCTTGTTGTGTGATTGTTTCATGTCACTATAAATGAAATTTTATAAGAATTTATATTTAGATAATAAATTTATTTCACATGGAAATTATGGATTTTGTGAGAATTCCCTTGGAATAAAGAAGTGAAATAGATGAAAAGCCCCTTGATAAATATAAAAAATGATATGTGAATGATGTGAAAAGTGTTGTGATATGTGGGGTGTATGTGATGATATGTGGGCATGGTGTGTGGAAGTTATGATGAAAAGATGATTGTGGTTGTGAAATGGTGGGAATGTGGGAGCTTGATGTGGTGAGGAGGATGGTTGTTGTGTTGATATGTGTTGCGCTAGTTGTCTAGGTAGTAATAGAATTAAATGTAAATGATGAAATTGAAATGGAATGGTTTGAAATGGATAATTAACATTTAGATTAAAATGATAAGTGTGGCTAAAGTGATTTTTCTTGAATGTGAAATGAATGCGATTAATAAATGAAAAAGGGTTGGTATTGGAAATTTTGGAATTTGGATTAACAAAAAATGAAGGGAATAATGTGGTTTGTAGATTATGGATTACTTTTGTGGTGGTATGTATTTAGTGGTGGTAGAAAAAAGTGGTTTATGTTGTGAGGCTTCATGGTGATGTCATGAATGGGGAAATAATTTTGTTTAAAACCCATAGGTTGGTCATGTGTGTGACTATTATATATATAAATTATATGTTCCTTGTGATTTCTATACACACCCCACCTATTTCGAGCACAATTTTCCAACAAAGAAATGTTTTTGGGGTGTTTTTTCCAATATCTCAGTGGTGAGAATGAATGGATGGATACCCCCTCTTTCCCATTATCTCTTCCAGACAAGTTTGATATGCACAGGTTGTGATGGATAGAAGTTAAAGTTCACTAGTGGTGATTGTTTGATGAGGTGATGATGTGGCTATAGTGGGGGGTCTTTCATGGTGGTATAAGGGAATGAGGTTTATTTCCTTCATGTTCACAATACCCTACTACTCTGGTTATGGTTGTGAATGTGATATGATGGCCTAGGTGTCTTTTGGTGAGATGTGATGTGATGTTATGGCCTAGGTGTATTTGTGTGAGATGTTATTTAATGTGTGTCCTAGGTGTGTTTGAGTGGAGTTACTTTACATAAGATATGGGAGGTCTAGGAGATATTGTGTTGGGATTTGAGAGTGTAAAACTAGTGGGAAAGTAGTGTGTAATACCCTTTTTATTGATATGATTCTTATTATGTTATCATACTTGAATGTACTATTTGGTTAGCATACCTTGGTGAGGATGGGTTTGGTTAGTTGACCGGATTAGGTGTTGTTGGTTCTACTATTTTCTCAATGGTGCATTAGTATTCTCTTTTTCACATGTGCATATGAGACTTTGGGTGTGATCCTACTAAGTATACATGTATTATCACCCTACATATATAAAAATTGTTTTTTAGGTTTTTGGGAGAATAAGTGGACTATTCTAGACATTAATAGCTTGGACCTAAGATTTTTTGTTGTGTCGCCACCTTAGTATTTTCTATTGGGTACTTATTTGGAGACTATTGTATTTATTTGCATTATTTATGCATTGTAGGATGGTTTTGGTTTCCTTGTTTTATATTATGTCATTTATTTTATTGATCATTGATATACTATCTCCCTATCCTATATTATATTGGGTAATGCCTTCCATTTATGTGAGTTTTTAAACCCTATATTATAGTATCCAACCTAGGGCCTACTAGTGGAAGGACTTGGGGGTCATTATCTCTCTTCCTTCATTGTCAGCTTAGAAGGGGTACATTTGGAGGGAGGTTTCATGACCTGGTTGACCTCTTATAGGGGATTTATGGCTAAAATGTCTTATAAATGGGGAAACCTAGCCTAATTCTATGTCTAGAGTTAAGGTTGACCACCTGTTTTATTTAGTATTAGAGTGATCTTTTCAAGATCAGTTGAGGATTGGGTGACCTGATAGGGTGGTATTTAGGTATGGGTAATGAGTCTCATCACTTGTGGAAGTGTTTGGTTTACTTAATTAGTTAATGTGAATAACCTAGAGGGGTTGGTTAGGAAGAATCCATAGGGCTATCCTTATAGCATGTTATATTGTATTATACTACTAGGATAGTGTTGGTTATTATATGCATTATTAATATTACTGCTACTTTTTTTGTGACATGATGAGACAAATAATTGTGATCGTTTATTGAGTGATAGAATGGTGGGTCATTATATGATGGTGTGTGGGTATGGATGTATGTTCCAACCTCGAGTAAGAGGCTTGGGCTCTGAGATGATGATGTATGACCATAGATGAGTGAGTGGGATTGGTTTGAGATGCGATGTGGAGAATGATGTGTAGCCAAACTTGAGTAAGAGGTTGTGTTTGGAGACTTGATATGGGTTTGGTGGGTGGCCTCACTTGAATGAGAAGGGTGTGGATAGGTACTTGGTATGGGATATGTATTGATACTTTATGTGGGATTGTACCTTGAATGGGAAGGAACTTTTCATGTTATAGATGAATCGCCTTTCTATAATAGAACCCAAAAAAGTATGGCCAGGCTTTGTGCACCTTGTTAGCACAAGATGACCAGATATAATTGTGTGATTTTTATATCTTTATTTCTATTAGTCTATCAACTTTTATATATATTATATACTTATTATAATTACATGTTGGTGGTTTCATATGGAGTGTATTACTCACACCTTTCATGAGAACTTTTTTGCATGTGTATATTTTATTTTATGGGATATAGAAAAAGTCAAGGTCTTTGTAATAGGTTGTTGATCATGTGGATTTATTTCATGGATTGAGGTGATTCTAGTAAATACACTTGGATCCTTTTACTTTTATTCCTCAGAAGTTATTTTGTTCTTTTGTTTATTACTTGTCTCAATATGTCACGTGTGGGGATACTTTTGACTTTGATATATGTTTTTTATATCTAATATTATATTTCATGTGATTTTATTATCTTTTGGATTCCTCTAAGTTTATTTATACTTGTTATTTATTTATTACTACTTCCACTATGTTTATTATTAATGGTAACATGATATCAATGAAATAGTAACCCATTAAATTATATAGTCCCATTACACTTGTTGGAATCTTATTGTATATGTGGATCCATTCAGGATTTCATGTGCTACTCTTGATCTAACCAAGTAATCTAGTCTAGGGTATTACAAAATGGTATTAGATCCCCTTTTTTATTTTATTATTTTTAGGTATTGGTAGAGTGGGGATAAGATGGTTGGGGATCGATTAGGAAGTTATTCTTATGTCTAGAGAATAAATTTATAGTGTACATTCAAATTGCCATGGTAGTTAGATTAATTTTATTAGTTATACTATTATAGTTTAATTTTGTTCTTTAAGTGTAATTATGTAGTTATGGTTTATGGGATTTTTTCTCTTACCTCGGGTGGTGAGAGTGGGTGAGTTCATGCATTGTGGATAGTCATGTAGTTTATCATGTCAATAACTTAATTACCTATGGTTTATATTGGTTTAAATTAATTAAATTCAAATAATAATATATTCAGTGATTTCCCAAATACATTATTGGTGACATCTAATTAATTTAACTTGAGAATTATATAATTCCATTTATTCTGATAGATAAAAACATGAGTGTAAGTGGTACATGCTTAGTACTTGGGTGATTAGTTTTTGGTTATACCTTTTTGTTTTGGTTAGACTCTTATGAAGTGTTTCTTAGGGGTTTTTCATGTGTATTCACCTATTAATTGCTTAAATTTTGTTAATATCTATGTAGTAAATGGTGTTTTTAATTCCTTTTTTCAAATTTTAGAAATGTTGCCTCAATAACATCTCATAGTGCCACCCATGGACCAATTTAAGGTTATTCTTGAGTAAAGGAATGATATTGTTATAACTACATATTTTTAGGAGGGTAAGTCTGATATTTATCATGAGTTTATCCAAGCATTACAAAAAGTAGATCCAATTCATCTAGGGGTATTTCATCTAATACCAGTTGGATGTGGAGGTTCACATTAGATTGGAAATAATATACTAAACAATTCAAAAGATTTTTAGTTATATATCCCTTTATATTTTCAAGTTACAGGAGGTCCTCATGATACTAAGGATTGTAGTTAGTTCATCGACGTAATCTTTGTGTTGGTGGAGACACTCAATGATCAGTGGGTGAAGCTTGCAGCTGATGTGCTTCAGGGACCCACTGAGAGATGTTGGGGTGCCATGGTATAGTATAGAATACATTATGTTCTATCATGGGGGGCCTTCAAAGACCTATTTTTCAAGTATTTATTTTCTAATTCACAAAATCTAGATTAAAAATAGGAGTTTATAGATCTTTGGTAAGGGATAACATCTGTGATGGATTATGAGACCCGCTTTGTTGGGTTGTTATTATTTGATTCATTGTTAGTAGGAAATGAGGCCCATAAGACCTATAGATTTTATATTGTCCTTATAGAAAAGGTAAGGTTTAGGGTCAAGATATTTAACCTTATTTCTTATAAAAATGTGGTTTATAAGGCTCTAACAATTTAGAAGGTCATGAGAGAGGATAGTGCACCAATTTCTTTTCCTATATTTAGTGAGTTAGATGGTGTCCTTCCTATTAGTTTTATTGGTGCCTCTTCCGGTGGTAGGAAGGGGATATATTATGAGATTTTTTAGGGTATAAATAGATAGTCTAATAATGTTAAAGGTTCATTATTCCCTCCCACTAGAAAAGTTCCCCTTATGTACTATCAGTGTGGGAGGATTAGTTATTTTTTAGTGTGTGAATAAGTCCAATGAAGGAGTTACAAGTGTGTGGTGGGATGGGTAATACCTAGAATTTCCATGAGAGTATGTATTATTTAGGTTTAGTAATAGTTTAAAGGAAATTTTAGGCTTTTAGGAATTGATTGTGGGGGCTCATACTAATAGAAAAGAATCATCAAGAAGTTTAGGCCATGAATTCAGATGAGGGTCTCAAGGTAAGTAGTATCTACAGGTACCTTAGAGGTCAATTCCTCAGGAAAGAAAATGATTATGGGGTCTGGGATGTAGGTTTAATCTAACAAGGGTAGAAATCATATACCAGGTTTCATTTAAAATAGAAAAGGCTCCTTCCTCCACCTGTATTATGTTTTTAGTTACTTAAACGCTTTTATTTTATTTTTTTCAATATAGGGGAGTCTCATTCTATTATTTATTATCATGTCATGTTTGTTTTGGGGTTGGAATTAGAGTTCTCCCATAGGATTTTTTCTCTTTAAACACCTATTAAAAAGAATTTGAATCTTATATTGATTTTCCCATCTTGTGTATCAGTGGTCGAGGGGTTTATACATTTGTTGGATTTCCTTATTCTATATATAATGGGTTTTTACATCATCCTTGTGATGGATTGGTTGATAATATTATGGGATCACATAAATTTCTACCATAGGTAGGTCTATTATACCTCCCTTAAGTTATAGGGGTATGTTCTTATGTGAAAGTGGGATATGGAGGAAAGTAGAGTAGGACCTAACATCAGTTGGAAGAGATCCATTACAGGATAGGTGGTGGGTGTGGTTCTTATATTGGATCAAGTGATGGTTCCAAATACTTTTCATCTAGTATTTTACTATTTCTAGGATGTCTTCCTAGCTAGACTACCTCCTAAAAGTCATACCGAGTTCATGATTAATCTGGTTTCAGGTTTGAACCCCGTATCAATTTCTTCTCATAATATAGAACAGATTGAGTTAAAAGGGTTGTAGGTATATATTTAGAATCTTTATATGAAGGAATGTATTCACCTGAGAACCTCCCCTTGGGGTGACCCAAATTTATTCTCCAATAATTCAAGTGGTAGCCTTAGGATTTTTGTGGATTACTATAGATTTAATCATGTTTCAATGAAGAACATGTATCTATTGTTAAGGATATATGACATAATTAATTGTTTAAGGGGAGACAGATAGTTCTATAATATTATCCTATAGTTTGGATACTATCAGTTGTGGTTTGGGGTTTAGGATGTACTAAATACATCATTTATGATAAATTATGGGTTATATGAGTACCTTGTGATGTCATTCAGTTTGAATAATGCATTTTAGGTGTTCATGTTGTTGGAGTTAGTGACCTAAAAAAAACTAAAATTATAATTTCAATTACCTGTACACTCAAAGACCTAAATATTAATAAATATATTATCACATAATTAGTTTTTTTCATAACATTAATTTAATAATTTTCATAGATTATGTTTCACTTATAAAGATTATAGAAGTTCCCCGCTATAATTATAACCTTGAAGTGCTGTGAAAATATTTTTAAACATATTTTCTATAGTAAAATTACATCAATATGATAGGAAACAAATAATTTTTGACTATCTGGTGTTGGAGACTCAAAAAATATTGAGACTTATTCACATGAAGTTTTCACTTGGAAATCTCCAAGATAGAAGGTTATGAGAACAAACTTGCCAATAATAATTCCAAATGTTATTAGTGTCATTGGATATTAATATGTGTGGATGTGTGTATTGGTCCTTATAATTGATATTATTATTATTGTATATCACAAATTTCAAACTTTGGTATATTTATGAAAATAGTGATAACATAAGTTTGCGGCGAGGTAGGATACATTGGGTGATTCATAAGTGATATAATATTAATGAATAAGTCAAGAAAGGATATATCCCACCCATTTTATGGAAGTAGAAATATCTAGACCTTTGATTGAAATATAACTATCTGATTAAATCCATGGACATGGTGATTCATCAATGAGTTCATTTCATGTAGTCAAAGAAATATATATCAAGCATATAGGTTGATGACACAAATATGTGACCTACTTGATGAGATATTGAGACTAAGATATTATGTTAAATAGTGAGAATTCATATGATGTTGTTTTCCTTATAACATTAATATATTTCTCTATGGGTGCATTGATGTGTTTCTAGATTCTAATCTTGGACTTTAGGCTATATCTTCTAAAGCCGCTGAGAAATGGGCCTATAGGTTCAAAATATAAGTATATATAAAATATTAGTTAAATTCTATTTGAATTTAATAGTTAGAATAAATATTATTCTATGGATAGAGGAATAATAATTATTTAGTTTTTATTGACTACATTGATTCAATCACCAGTTATTTGAAAGAATATAAAATATGAGTTGAATATTAAATAAATAGAATTTTCCAAAAAGAAAATATAAAATTTTTATTTATCTATTTTTTATTCGAAAGGTAATGAATAATTATTTATTTGGTTATGTGAATATTTAATAATTATTTATTCACCATTTAGTGAATATAATATTTATTGATTTATTAAATGAATAATATAATGATATTTGTATATTTAAATAAATATTTATTATTTAAGGTTTGATAAATGCCAAGGTGGATTCACCATTTGAGTTAAGGGACTGGATGAAATGATATTTAAATATTCACAAGTTAGTGCATGTCATAGAATATAATAATAATTATATTATTATTATTTAACATGGGGTTTATTTAGAGTTATCTATTAGATAAGTTCTTCTACACAATTATTAGTAGTCTAACCCTAAGTATATTATCCCGATTATATCATTTTGTGAGATAATGAGAATGGTGTGAACAACAATATTCTCTAAAAGGATTCTATCAAGATAGAGAGAACCTCTCAATAATGATCTCAAGAAAAAGAGGTGATTCTTCTCCTCCTTCTCAAGGTCAAGATAACAAGGGAAAGAATTATTCATACTTGAGGGAATTATTATTACAATTAATGGTGAATGAAACAATATGACCATTACCTCCATTTTAGAACACTAAGATCCATCAGTGATGTTTTGAGATTCATGGATCAAGTGTGAATACTACTAAAGGAATTCTATGTTAGATTTTTTATCTCCATGATAATATTACAATAGAAGGCACCAAAATCATCAAAAAATAAATAATACTCAAGGTGAGGTAATGATTATCTTAAAAATCATTATAAATTATATGTGAAAAGATCATATCAATGAATATTTTAGGGTTTCTTCATTCATATTTGAGGATTTTATCCAAAAAACTGATGAAAAAAAATTATTGGGCATAGGCTTAACTACTTTTGTTTTGTCCTGAAGCCTTTAAGTGGTATCCAATAGGTCACATTTTAATTTATATTTATTTAATATTTATTGATCAATTACACATATGATATTTCAATTTAATATGACCAAGAATATGATAAGAACACATGAAGAATGATTGAAGATTCCATCTAATTTTTTCAAGAATTCTGGCCAAATAACATGGATACACGAGTGTAACATAAAATTACATGTCATATACTCTTGGTCAACCACACTAAGAGGAACCACACAAATCGTGGAATTTTTTGTGGGAGAATGGTATGCAATGTCATTACATGTCATGTATTGACCACCAGTTGACATGCAATTTGACAGTGTGTACACACTATATAGCGGGTTACACATCATGTAACCCCATATAGTTTTTTGAAATGAGAATCTCAGAAAATATGTGGTCAAATAACATGACATGTAATTAATACACACTAATTATTGATTTTCATCTGAGTTATATGACATTATGTTAATTACATGACATGTAGCAGGTTTTACATGTTGTGTAATGTGTAAATATCTTGTGTAAAATATACACCAAGTCCCTAAGTGTGTATTGTGGGATAATAGTAAAGAATCATATTCCATGTAGTTGGGTGTGCATTCCATGTAATTAGGTCTAAATTTCACTAGGTATACATGGGTATTTTCATATCCTATGAGTCAACATGAAGATAGAATTAATTAATTAAAGTAAATTGAACTATGTGGCATGTAGTTATCTAAACACATTGTGTGATAGGGTTTTACTACATGAACTAAATGCTGAGTATTTCAGTGGGTCGTGTGAATTATTAAAAGATTAATTAATTATTTTTCAAATTAATTATGTAGACAAAACATGTGTATGGTTTTCATACATTTTGTTTACTTTATGTAATTTTTTAGTGGCACACACTGCATATATTAATATCATGTTGTATAGTCATAAATACTACACAAACTATATAGATTAACTAATATAAAAACATGTCATGTATATCATGACACACCTTATATGTATATATTCCAGTTAAGTACATTGTACATGAAAAAGACCATATACAACATTAGTTACGTGTTGTTTCATATGATAGTACATTTCATGTAACAGTTAAACATCATAAGGTTTAAAGCAGAAGTAGAATGGGAAACATAATGTCGCATCTAGTACACACCATGTACTTAATTAATTTTAATTAAAATTGATTTATTTAATTTATTTAAAATTATAGTGGATGAGAATCTCCAAAACTTCTTGGATGGACAATTAAGATGAATTAATTAATTAATTAATTAGATAATTAATTTATTAATTTAGAAGAAATTATCGTAATAAAGAAAAAATGGAATAAATGCTAACATGTTTTAAATGTGTATCCATTGCATGCATGGATGATCACAATCTTGACTGGCCTATGTATGTTTTGGTTTTCTATTTAATTAAATTATTTATTACATGTGGTATTGGTATAATTTTATTTTAAAATTAAATATAATGATCTGTGTATTACCCCTTAGTCCTTATTATGTATGGTCCTATATGTAAATGGTTTCTTTTATATAACCCCAAACCCATGGTACCCCTTACCTATAAGTGATTAAGCATCTGTAAATAAAATATCTCCAAGGTGAGAGATGATAGTTCTAAACTGAGCCAAGATGAAATAAACCAAAGGAGATATATAGGTTAAGAGGTTTAATGCTACAACTCAAAACCAGCTTGGTTCAATGAGTTATTCCCCTTGGGTCAAGAGTTTTTTTATCATTTGATCAATAAACTAACCAATTGTAAAAGTTTATGATCAAGCCACATTATTATTTTTATTTTATCTAGTGCATGTTTTTATTTAATTATGTGATATGTGTTTATCTAAAAATGATCTCATAAAGTTAATTAATAAACAAGAATTCAAAATAAAAAAATCAATGGATTATATATAAATAAATCATAGGATGTGGTTAATTATTTATATAAAATTCAAATAATATTAAAAATCATGTAAAAGGATAAAATAAAACATTTATGTATAATATAAATAAAATCCATCAAATTAATATTAAGTCAGACAATGCCTTATATTACTTGAGTTAGAATGCAACCATAGATTAGAGTGTTGGTCTAGACCTTTTCTTGAAACTTTCATTTATCATGGATTTCTAATGAAAGTTATGGGTTGAATCAACCAAGTTGACATCAATATTAGTTTCCCTAAAAAGAAATTTCATAGATTGGTAGTAAGTGTTGAAAAAATAAGGTTAGGATTTTAGGAATGGGAAGTCCACTCAACGGATTAAGGAACTTTTAGTTAATATAATTGACCAAATCACCAACATAAATACATTTGAGTAATTTGATCAGTTCCTTTTATGGGTTATGAGAATAGATATGTGGATCATTTACAATGGGATGTATACATGATAGGATATTCCAGATCCGATGGTGAGGGTTTTGATATTTTTTAGAATAGTGGGATACTAATAAATAAAACTTATTACATCACATTTTTTAATCAAGATAAAGTAATAAAACTATCATTTACTTATTATGGAAAATAAAAAGTTGAACCATGGGAATATTTTGATCATTTATGGACATAGACTATTTCCTCACTAGAACAAAATTTTGAGAGTGGTGAATTCATTTATACATTGCACTACTATAGAAAAATCTTTTCTATATTCCAGACTATCCACCTCATCGAGCAAGATATGGTGAAAATGATGCATGAATGAGATTCATGGAGGATTCTTCTTATTTCTATTGTATAATGCTATTAGATATATCCAGAGATAAGATGATCTAGTATAAGGATATGGATTCTTACACTATAAAAATTTATATCCTTGAACTTGAAAAGAGAAAGAGAGGCTTAAGATAAATGAGATTTTCACTACATTGTATTAGTTTAAACTAGATAATCGTAACCTAGATAGTGACCATGCCTTCAAAATTTTGGAGTACATTGATTAGATAGTGAACTTAAGATTCTATTTAGATTACAAACTATCCATTAATATCATTTTATCATCCCTACCACTAATATTTTATATATTCAAAAAAATTATAATATTAATAGTATAAAACCACTCAATAATATTTTTACAATGCTTTACTAGGAATATAAGTATTTTTGGGAAAATGGTTCATCACCCATTACATTAAATGGAATAAAATAAAAGTTTGAAAATTACAAGGCTAATAAAAATTCATTATTTTATTTATATATTCCATTAAATTGACAAAAGATTAAAAGGTAGGGTGTTGAATAATAATCTATTTACTTTCCATTTGGAAAGAAAAATCATCAGAAGAGAAATTGAAATGAATTAAATAAGAAGCTAACAATAAAATCTACTTTAGGTATATTCATTATTTCATATTTATGATTCACTTATTAGGTATTAAATACAATGTGATGTTCACATAGTTGTATTTAAATATAAGAATCAAGGAAGTTCAGAATAATTATGAGAAGTAAGGGAACTCTCTAAATAATTGAGAAAGGGTCATTCCTAAATCATCCAAGAGGAGGAAACAACCTCTGATTTTTCTAATGGATTGATTCTAGTTTAACTATTATTTTGTATTGAATATTACTATAATATTTATCTTAGTGTACAGTTATATACAATGAGACATTATTTAATGTTTTTAATGAATATTATTATGGTATTTCATAATTTAATAATAGTTTTGTTATACTTGAATCGCATATATCCAAATGTGAACAAAATTACAAATATATATTAAATAAGACTCATACGCATTTTTATCCAAATAATTCTTTGTCAAGTAAATCTAAAATTAGTTTTCAAGGAAATATGTAGTTATTTATAAACATTCTTAGGAATTCGAAAAACTTACTTATTATGTTTGAGACAAAGATACCTCTATAAATGAAGGTTGGTTATGAAACACTTCTATAGTTAGTTCATCTAGACCGTGTGAACTACTCTAAGGAAAGGTTATAGGTAAATTGATATACTTCCTAGGATTCCTTTAAGATAATTTAGGGATGCTTGTTAAAGAATTGAATGCACTTTCTAAAATATATAGGATTCTCTGGTTCAACTTGTTGGAGTGTATCTTAACCAAGTATTCATTAATCAATTAAATATAGAGTATAGTTACTCTTGAACTAACATTTCCTTATACGCATATAATACCTAATTTTAGTTAAAATAAATATTAATGAGGAGTATTATATATATTTCAAGTCTTCCATGATTCCTTTATAGACATGTTTTCACAAATATTTTTGTAATAGCTAACCATAAGTCAACTATTTTTACAATTGGTGTCATATAATTCATTATATGAAAGAAATACTTTATGCAATAGATTCATGTGTTTAATGAGAATTTTTAGTCAAAATATGGATTTAGATAAAAATTTACATCAAGTAAAACACAAAGTGAATTTCAGTTAATTATCCTATAGCTACTCAGGATAGTAACACCTCTAAGATAAAAACACTTCTCTTTTTATATAGTGGAAGAAAGCTGGATTTCAATGAAGACTAGGCACCAGATACGCATGAGTTGACCTAGGAACACTATACTCTACTAGGTTAAATAGTAGGCATTGTTCCAAACACACATGATGCATAGGTAAATTAAAACTAAAGAGGTGATTTTATATTTAGAAATATATGTTATATATTATTCAATGATAATAATGAATCCTATAGGAAGTATTAGATTGAAATAAGCTAAGATTTTTAAATTCATAACAATTTTGAGATGGAAAATTATTTACCAAATACTAGTCCCATATTTTGGTAGTTTCTCTAGTTGATGTAATGTCATTGGTGGGTATTCAAGAGAAACTAGACATGGATAGTAAAAGTTGGTACTAATAAGGATCAATTTGTTACTAAAGGTTTTAAGATATTTCTAGACATAGTCTATGAAAAAAACCCATTACCAATCATCATGAAAAAAATCTATTTAGAATTATTCTTTTCATAACCACCTTCATTAATTATAGAATATTAAATGAGAATTAATATGTTCCAGATGTTTATAAAAGGTCAGTGGAAATTATATAGTTTTACTATATATATATATATATATATATATTGATAACATATAGAAAAAAATTATTAGTCTTGTGATTAATTAATCATAAGGATCATTTTTTCATGAATGCCTTAAAGTAACAATCTAGATTAAAGGAAATAAGATCTATTGACTTGGATCTATGGGATATTTTAAATCTATTCATAGCACATATTTTGTAAGGTATTGAAAATAAAAAAAATGGAAAAATTCAAGATAGAATTGTTGCATATGTCACATGAATGAGTTCCATCTTAGTTGATGTGTGAAAATATGAGAGTGGACTATTGTGATGAATAGGATATATAAGACTAAGTGTACTTTAGATTCTATCTCACATTTCATGATATGTAATAAGTTTTGATATTTCTTCTATGTAAATAATAGAGGGTGAATATCAATCAAAACTAGGAGAACTACAAATACTTGTATATATAAACATCAAACAGTACTTTGAGATAAAAAAAAGTGGATGGATTCCTATTAGTTAGAGAAATGAGAATACTAGTGATCCATGGGATATAAAACTAGTCTTCCTTCAGATGATTTTAATCTATTACTGTACTAAAACTAAGGTAATATTCAAACCAAAATTATTATAGATAGTTGTTACCTTTTATAAATACTATGAGTATGTTTAGGTATCTGATTAATATTAAGAATTATATCAACGATGTTTCTTTTTCAATCCATGGTTTTAGCCAAGATGTTAGGTTTTGATAGAGGAAAAAAGGGTAAATACTTAGGGATATTGCCTCTTGAGGGATTTTCTTAGAGGGATGAAATAAAAGTATGTAGAAAAACCAAAATAACATTGTAGGACCAAAAAATATAGCCATACCTTAGAAGAATCATGTTTATCATGTGAGGCTAACAAGTTAGTTAGCAGTTGGCTCAAGTGGAAGTGATAGTATAATGGAGTTGGTTCTATAGAAACAATTGTATTTTTAATTTCATTTACCAGTATATTTAAATAATAGAACATTAATAAATATATTATCACATGATGAGTGTTATTCTATGTAAAATTAATGTGATAATTTCAAATAGAGTATTTGTCTCATTGAAAGGTTATAGTAGTTCCCTACTTTAATGATAACCTTGAAGTGCTATAAAAATATTCTAAAACATGTGTTTTATGGTGGGATTAAATTTATATGATAGGACATGGATAATTTTTGACCATTAGGTGTTATAGGCTCAAAATACATTGATATTTTATCTCATTAAGTTTGCACTTCATAATCTATAAGAGAGGAGATTATGAGAGTATACCCTATAATAGAAATTCCACATATTAATAGTTTCATTGGATATTACCATCTAAAGATGTGTGTATTGTTCCTTAGACATGAGATTATTATTAGTGTATATAATTAATCACATGATTCGATGTATTGATGAAAACCATGAAAGCATATGCTCGCAATGAGGAAGGATACATTGGGGGCGTCATAAATGAGTGAAAGGATTTATCCATTTTGTTTTATAGAAGTAGATATCTATATCCATTTCATTGGAATTGAACTATCTAATTAAATCCATGTCCATGGTGATTCATTTATGAGTTCCTTTCAGGAATTTAAAGAAATATATATCAATCATCTAGGTTGATTGCACAATTATGTGACATGCTTGATGAAATATCGAAACAAAGGTATTATATTACATAATGAGTGTTCATATGAGGTTATTATCATTGTGATATTAAATTATTTATATATGGGTACCTTAACATATTTATAGATTTTAACCTTTAACTTTAGGCCAGTTCACCTAATTCCATAGATTCCAAGAGGGCCACACAATAATTGTATCTAGAATCTCAGTTAAATTTTATTTGAATTTGACATTTAGAATAAATATTATTCTTTAAACCAAGGAATAAAAATTATTAAATTTTTATTGATTTCATATATTCAATCATTAGTTATTCAAAATAATATATATATGAGTTGAATATTAAAAAAATATTATTTTCTAGATAGAAAAAATATTATTTATTTATCTCTTTTTTATTCTCAAGGTAATAAATATTTATTTATTTGGTTATATAAATATTAAATAAATATTTATTCACTAGTTAGTGGATATAATATTTATTTATTTATTTATTGAATCAATAATATAATTATATTTATTTATTTATTTAAATAAATAATTATTATTAAAGTTTTGATAAATGTGTAGGAGGATTGATGGGTTGAGTTAGGTCCCAAATGAAATGATATTTAAATATATGTGAGTTAGCGTATATCATGGAATATAATATTATTATTATTATTATTATTTTACAAGGTGCTTATATAGAATTAACTATTAGATAATGGCCTTTTCATAATTTTCAGTTTTCTAACCCTAATTATATTAAATTTATTATATAATTTTGTGAGATAATGAGGATGGTGTCCACAATGATATTCTCTTAAGGAAATTATCTTTAGATAGATAAAACCTCTCAAGAATGCTCTCAAGAACGGGATGTGATTCTCCTCCTCCCTCTCAAGATTGAGAGAACAACTGAAAGAATTTTTCAACCATGAAGGAATTTATTTTTCAATCAATGGTGAATGAAACAAGATGATTGCTACCTCCACACTAGCACTTGGAGATACATTTATGATTTTATGAGATTCATAGAGTATGTGTGGATACCACTAGAGGAATTATAGTTTGGATTCTACATCGTAGTGATGATACTATGATAGTGAAAGAACCGGGCATGCAGTGGAATCCCCAAACAGGTGGCATTTTAAAAATTTCCACCGACGTTCGACATGAACTTATCGACATCAGAAAATGGATGCCTAGTTTAAGCCGAGGATCACGCGTGAAGGGTTTAAAGTACAAAATAAAAGTGTAAAATACCTGGTTTGATTTGAATCTTTGCACGACATATGCTCATCGCTGGAGATTGATACTCTAATAATCTAAAGCTTGATTCCTCTATATAATCCACATGTGCTTTAAGAAATATTTGGGAGCACCGATCATCAAATTCTGGGTGCTAGCGTAGAGATCCAATGATGCTTTCAACGCTTTGACGATCACTGCATCACTTTGGTTGTGATGCTTGAGAGAAAGATTGATACGAACTCCTTAGATCTAGAGATTATCTCTCTAGATCATGGTAGAGATGAGAGGAGAGAGAAATACCATGAATAGTCATTGGTGATTTCCCCTCCTCCTCTATTTATAGTGTGTAATTAAAATACCCGGTATTGCCTCTCTGGCCCCCGAATACTTAACGTACTGTTAATGATATGTTATGACTACTAATCTGAGTTATAAATATTATTATCACTCTCTTGTAATATATTTAAATATTACATGATAATAAATGAGTCCATAACTTGACTAGTTGTTCCCATAAATATTAATTGAACCATTAATAGTTTAATATTTGTTCAAATAATATTTTTTATGTATTTACATTAAACTTTTAAATGTATTAATATATAACTTCAATGCTCATTATTCTTAACTTTAATAATATGAATTTATTTATTTCATTGGTGATCATATCTCCATGGAAAAATCCTAAAACCCAGTGGTGGGGCCCACCATGTCTAATATACCTATTCAACTGAATAGGGAAGATTCTTGAATACGTTATTCTGTGTGACCCTCTAGGCCCTTATATCGATAGTAGTGAATGATATTCAAAGATCAAGAGTAGGATCTAGCAAACCATCATGGAACCTAAAGAGATAAGGACTGTCATGGTAGTGACAACCAACCAACGAACATGTACTGTGTAATATAATCTCTTTGTATTTAATATCTCATAAAGCAGGATTCACACTTGTGTCATTATCCTTTTATTTATTTATTGTTTATTGATCCAACTGGATGGATTTACCCTCGACTTTCAAGGCCATGGTCTTATGAAGGTACAACCATCCTTATCAACATGGCATGAGATATATTACTTCCATAACTTGGAAGAGACAAATCCTTTCTTGACCATTCAACCAATGTCATGCCATCAATGATGCACCCAACACAAAGTTCCTCACCGTGATTTCAACATCATGGTTTTCATCTTGCATCAGTGTACGTGATCAATTGACATACACTAACAATGATCTCAAGTCAAGAGACCATTACACATGATTGTAGATAGGAACATCCAATGACACCCTAAATATGTGGTGTTCCTATTGGTGGGTCATTCCTCATGATCTCACTACTAGAGATCACCAAGTGTGAACTTCATGAAAATAATTCTCAATGCTTATGATACCCCAGCACCTGATAGTCAAACATCTATTGTATCTAATCAGTAAGATGTATCTAGACCATAGATCATATATTTAAGATTAATTTCATAGTATCTCGAGGTTCTAATTATAGCTTGGGATATTCTATAACCTATCGACATGATAATTAATCTATGGACATTATCATTTCAATAGTGGATGCAGAAAATTCTACACTATAATGGTAAGATGACATAATATATAACTAATTGTATACACAATATGGTAATCAAAATCACTGAATGTTTGGGTCTAGGTAACCCACTATTTCAACACTCCCACATTCACTAGATCCAACTTGTTAACCAAACTTGTTAGCTACTTACATGATAAGGATAATGCTTCTGCTGAGTAACGGATTTAGCTACTGGGTCTACCACAGTTCTGCCACATGGCTATTCTGGTATTAAGACCTCATCTCATTGAGTAAAATTTCTCAAGAGATAGTATTCTGAATATATCCCACTTTTCCACTGTCATAACTTTACATCTTGGATAGTAAGAATATCATAATTGACATTATGACAATATTTTCCTTACTATGTGTGCTTCCAAGAACTGTAAAAAATCGTTGCATTTAATAACTACTTCTTAGTTGCCTCAGATGTTGAAATGTACTCAGTATTTGTAAGTATGGCTACCACTGGCTTATATGAGCTTGATTCTCTCATTGTCTTTAGCCTAACTGCGATATTAGATCACATGGATCTAAGGAATACTAGTTTGTGTTCCCTTAAAACTAGTATCTTTATTTCTCCATTTACTAGGTACATGTATTTTGTACTTGCCGAAGTATAATTAGATAGTTTTGACTGCTTCCCTTTCAATGCTCCTGGATATCACTAATATTTTCCTACTGTAAAATATATACTGGAAATATCAGTTCTTGTACATAACATGGAATATGTGATTGATCCATCGCTTTGATGTATAGATTTCAACTCACCATGTTTATCTCTTCCCATGTCCTGAACATATCAACTTGGAGAGATTATGCCCTGTGACATAGGCAACAATTCATCTCTTGAATTGTTCAAACTTGTATTTTTTCAATACTATGTCACTATATATATGATTGACTAGATCCAAGTAACCTTTAGATCCACCTCATTAGATCTTTTTCCCTAGAACTTAGGTTTCTACTTTAAGCCAATCACTGGAGAATAGATTTCATCTTGGTCTTATCTAACTTGAAGACCAATCTTTTTCCATATGTTTTCAAACATATTTTTCTTGGAAAACCTTGGAGCTCCCACTAACTTCTAGTAGACACTTGGAAAACATTTTTTGTAAATGTGTATTCTATGATCTTTTTGCTTACTTTAATCCTAAATAGGATTTTAGTAACCTACAACCTTTATTAGCATTCTGTGACGTGACCATACCTTTCTGGTTGCGTCTTATAGACACCATCCACGATTGGTGTTCATGACATCAAATGCTCAATAATATAATCATAAAAATTAGCTATGACAAGTAAAATTCTAATAAATTTAGGCATAACGACTTGGTCAAACCAATCGATCCTTATTGGTACCACTCTTGTACCATCCATGGATCAACTCACTTGAATACCCACCACAGTATTCAATTATTTAATCCCCTTTAAAATGTGATACAAGGAATCCTTTATTGAATTTTAGTTGGTCTTGTCAATCTCAGCTAATTTCCATACACTGCTTGTAGGAAATATTATTCTCAATGAATAATAGATCATCAGCTGTGATGGATATTATACCATCATCATGGTTTTATAATTCCTACACAGTATGTGTCTCTGGAATATACTATGTTCCACATGTGCTTGTGGAACTAGTTCATATACCAACTATTTGTGAATATGAAGCATTGACTAAATCCAATTCAATTTAGCTCCCACTGTCTCAAAAGAGATGTACACCCTTGTAGAAATTTAGTTGATCACTTGACTAATACTTTTATATATTAGGGGTTTATGTAATATCCTAGAAGACCATTAGGATTGTTACATAAATGCACCATGTGTTTAAGTTGATGCATGTTTGCTTATGTCCTAAAAAACTCTTCGCATCCAAACACATGTCCATATGACATAATGAATTTATCATCATACTATGACTCGTATGATATCCATTTTTCATTTTAGTTAGAATATGATTATGGGATTATGCCGTTATTTGCGAAGCACGTCATGAAATATAATGGAAGTTTTTGCAAGTTGTAGCATTGATACTACTTACATCAATACTCTGATTTATAAAATGTGCGTTTAGGAATTTCTCCACACTACATTTTTTTGATCAATGTTAACATGTAATAATTCATCATAGATACTCCTCATTAACATCAATTTCATGATGTGTATAAGGTAATTTGAGTTTAGGAATTACTCCATGCTACATTATCATGATCGACAATTGCATAGTCAAGATATTCTTCAGCATGTCAGTTTGAAGTAACTCATATCTTATAATCATGCACTTACTTCACTTTACCATTCCTTAATTACATAAAGGAATCTTATGAAGTAAATATATACCTCTTGATTTTCCTTGAAACAGTTCATAATTTTTGAACTAATTTCAAAAGATTTGTGACATACCTTTATTTATAAAGGTTCATTTGTCCAAACTAAAGACGTTGATAATACAAAAAGTATTTATCTGTGCCGAGCCTAAATACCATAATGGGTATTTTTCTTGATGTCCACTTTTAGTTTTACTTGATAGAGAATTATCTTTACACAACTGGGTATTGGTCTTACATTTTATATTCATCAAGTATTGCCTATAATTTAAGTATTATTGAACTATAGTTTGAGTATAAAATACCAAGGACAACATTGATTCTTTAATTTGGAATAATGTCTCTTTGTGACCAAGAACACATGAGATTACTGTCTTGGTTATACTCAATAATAGTTCTACATGAATATTTCATTTGGAAATTAGGAAGTCATGTACTTATTAACATTGTCCTAAGTATCACCCTTTCTCATCCACTTGGATAGTAAACATGACTTCTAGTAAGGTTTCTATACTTACTTGGTTACTGTATTAGAATGAACATATGTCATCAGCATATTGTATTTAATACCCAAGTAGTAAAACTGAAACATTACAATTGATGAATATTTTTGAAGAAGAAGTGGGTAACTTGCTTCTTTAATTCAATTTGTTGCTTTTAAACTTCCATTTTTATATTTTATAATATGAAATGAAAATAACATTTGTTAATACCTCATTCATTTAAGGATGTTGTGAATATGCCGTTGGCATTACTTTCCTTTGGCCTTTTCACCTTGTCTTTCAATTTATTCTTCATAAGAATTAAAGATAAAACTGTCTTTGAAATTATTATTCACTTGGTGGACCTTACCTAAATAGGTAATGAAGTGTTTACTCAATACTTTTTCATTTTATAACTTAAAACAAAACTTGAGTAAAGGGGTGAAAATGATATGAGAAAGGGGTCCATTTAAAGATCATGATCCATCTTTCAATTTACACGTGTCGGTGTAACCGTCTCCTTATTCATATCATTTCTTTGATTTCTCCTTGAAAACATCTCGACGTTGAGACTTCATGTTTTATCATCCATGTCCTCATGTAGCGACCACAACTAACATTGGACGTTGATGAAATCATAATAACATAACCATTATACACTTTGTACATCAGTCTCCTGTAAGCAATTTCACCCTCACTTCTTGAGGTAGTTTAACTGGTGTTGGGGACACTAGCACCTTGAGTTTTCTATATCATAGTACTATGCGCATGCGCCTGTACTATTCTTGGATACTTGTGTTAGTGAGGACATTTACTTTGTCCAATATTTATCGCAGTTCAAACATGTGGTATAATTTTCTATTTTACTACAAAAATAAATTCTATAAGATTAGTACTTTTTCTCTAGATTACCGGGTTAGACATTTTGATTAAATAATTAAAGTATTAAATGTCTCCCTCTATTTTATAGAATTCTAGGAACCCTCAATGCTAGAATCAGAATTATTTGTTACTAGAGTATTCTAGTGGAAAGGATCTCAGAACCACCTCTCATAGTCTACAAGTTATGGCTATGCCACTACTTGGAGGGTTCAAGGTAGGCTTTTGGATGACCAACCACATGAACTCGCAGTTCCTTGATCTGTTGAGTGAAGTCTCAGCTTCTAAAATCAGAAATTGATTTAATCAACACTTTCCTCTAAAATGATAGAAAGTTAGCTATGTATAATCCTTACTAGCACTTTAGTTAAGTTGACCCATCACTTATATAAGGACTCCCTAGTAGTAAGAGGCACCTTCAGTTGTGGCATGAGCGGCACCCCAAACACCCGGTTTTCTTCAAAATAGAATGATGAAATACGGTTATGAATTAATATATCTTTGAGGGTTTTATTATTTTTAATGTGATGAAATAAATCATTTTCTATTTTTATAAGCACATACTATGTGATTGTACTCACAACTAACCATGAAAGAAATAGAAAATTGCATCACGTCACATGTTCATTTTATCTTGCATGTTTGTTTATTATTATTCTATGTGATCGCGCAATAACTATACATTCAAAATAATAATAAACAATGAAAAATAAAATGATGAACTGATCATGATCCAGTACTATTGGTTGATCCGTTGAGTGAATAATGGACCAACCTTGACCCTAGGGGTGATACCTTGAGTCGCATTGCCTGCGACTCGAAATGCAGCGTATGCCCCTCCAATGAATCATATCACATTTCTAGTGTGTCTCCATGACTCATCACAAACTACCTCACAGGTCGTCTCGCCATTATACAACATCACTAGCACATAGGCGAGGGGGTCTCAGGGTATAAAAATACAACTATGAGAATGGGTGTGCAGGCCCTTATACATATAACAACTCTAAGATAACACACAATTAAAATAATTATTACAAAACCATTGCAATAATTAAATAATTAAATAAAGTGCATCAGACGTACATTGGATGGTCTCAAGATCATGATCAGTCATAGAGGCATTAACTCGCATATATAAACTAAATGAAAAATAAAAAATTAAACTTACATTAAAATAATACTTGAGAGAATTTAATTAAATTAAAATTTTCACTCTAATTTTTAATTTAATATTTTAATGTCGTTCAGTCCTGGTTAATTAATTAAATTTTAAAACTAAAAATTAAATTAATTAATTAATTTAATTAATCACAAAATTAAATTAATTTCACCGCATTAAATTATTAAAACAAAAAAAATATTTAACTAATTTAATTATCAACTGTAATTAAATTAATTTTTTTAATTAATTTTGGATTAAATAAAAAATCACTCAGGCCCCTGAACTTCGGTAAGGGCATGTGAATGCTCTATGGAGTCGGTACCATCAGAATTTGTGACAACCGGTCTGGTAGTAACCTGCTCGTAGGAGGGGGTCGGCGCTGCAGGTGTCTTGGAGGTCTAGTGAGGCGTCGGACTGGAGGTAGTATCTGCACAGGCGACGCGGTCTACGGCGTGGGAGTAGATCCCGGTGGGGCACCTCAGGTGGCGATCGACACTGGAAAGTCCTGCTGTGGGGTTGGGGCGGATGGGATTACTGGCATGGAGGGTCGGAAGGAGGCGCAACCGAGGGGAAGACCCAGGGAGGTCTAGTGTGGGGTGCGGCTGGCCGATAGAAGCTGGGGAAATGTGTAGAGGCACCCAAAAAGGAGGCCAGATCAGCGGACGGGGCAGGAGGGTGACCAGTGGGTCACTGGTCGAGGTGCTTGCACCTGCTGCACAATGGAGAAAACTGGGGGGGGGGGGGGGGGGGGGGGGCACTCAGCCCCCCAAAAGTTGATTCCCCTTTTTTTTGTCATTCGAGACCAGCAAAGTATTTCTTCCCAACCCCTTTTTTTATCTTTTCAAAAGACTTGAAAATCAAGTATTTTTTTTATAAAATATGCCATTCCACACTCCCAACCAAAACAAGGACAATCCCTTTAGAAAAATTCTAAAGCCTGTTAAGGATTCCGAAAGTAATAATAATATTAACATATGAATATATTATTATAATCAAAATTATAATAATTAAATTATTATTAAGATAAAACTATTATTATTATAATAATATAATTATTATAATAATAATAATTGTTAAACTCACCGGAAAATAATATTTTGGTGACCCACTTCCAACCTCATTAAGGATTGTAGAAAACTCATAAAACAAAGTTCTTCAAACAAAAACACACACAAAATATTTTTTCAATCTGAATTCTTAACTTCAGATATCCGTAGACTGGACATCTGACATCTAATTCAGATATCGTTTGTTGCGTTGGGACCGTATCAATGCCCTCTTCATAGCTTAATGCAAATTTATTTTTTCAATTGACTAAAAATCTTTACGCGTCCCTTTTATACCACTTAAAGGAACCGAGCATGCAGTGAAATCCCAAAACAGGTGGGATTTTAAAAATTTCCACCAACGTTCAACATGAACTTGTCGATATCGGCAAATGGCTTCCCGGTTTATGTAAGAACCTAGATCTTCATTTCAGGTATGGATATTTATTTTAGGTTGTTTTGAGGAAAAAGGAAGAAATAGTAATTTCCTATGTACATGTCATGTACTTATGAGTACACATCGTGTACTTGGGTACCGCGTACAGCCACGTACTGGTCGTGTAACGGCTGGGTACATGGTCGTGTAGGTGACCTAGAAGACTACCTAAAGCGAGGGCTGATTGATGCTAATACACGACGTGTACATTTAATGAACACTCCATGTACTTTTCTTTTTATTTGATAAATCAGAGCGGGGTCACGTCTAATGTCTAGAACATATTTCTTCTTCCCTTGGTTTATATAGGAGAGCAACAGAACGACCATGAACTACGACCCCATCCCAGTTCTCTGTTCGATCTCTGATTGATACGTCATCAGTTGCGTTGGATTCTCACCGATGAGTTCTCAATTTCCCTAGGGCCATTCTTCTGGATTCCTCCTCTCTCGTGAGTTATTCAAGGTTGAACATTTTTCACTTTTTTGTATATCTATGTCATTCTAAGCTGATTCAAGAGTTGACGTTCAAGAGTATTGATCATGAAACATCAAGGTAGGTGGTTTTTGCCTTTCGTTGTTTTTCTTTGGATTATATATGCTAAAAGTGTTGCATACCCACATTTAGGGTATTGCTTGGTTGGGAATTTAACCCTATTATTTACCTTTTATGGTTTAAATGATTAAAAATGGGTTGTTGCGTATGTGTAAGGTTAGATGCCTTGTTTACGGGACACCCCATGGGTGTGTTTCCCTTGATTGACTGTTTATGGCCATTTTTTCTAGGTTGCCTATGAGGCGTATCATTTTTTACATGCCTTGGTTGTTTAGGATGAAATTTGATTGATTATGTGAATTGCATGTGATATGATTGTGAATGTTTATCCATGTATTAGTTATAGATTACATGTACTGCCTTATTTTCATATGCATGTTGTTTTTTCAATGGACCGTGAGAGCCTTAGGAAAATTGTGGGGTTTCCATGTTTAATTACACAGGACCGTGAGAGCCTTGGTGGAGACTTTGACCCAGGGTTATTGACCGTGATAGAAACCTAGGAGGTTGTTTATTATTTATTTTTGATATGTTGACCCAGGGGGTATTGACCATGAGAGCTACCTAGAGGTCAATTATAAATTATTGATGCTATGTTGACCAGGGGTATTGACTATGAGAGATACCCAGGAGGTCATTTATCATTACTCTATGTTATGTGGGACCATAGGGTTAGACCATGAGAGCTTTCCTAGAGGGTCGGTTATGGATAATTGAATGATTGTGATGAGTTCCCAAGCCAAATCACAAGCTCAGACTCAGTCTTACTTGATTGTTTAGATGGTCTTCTGAGACATCTATTTTATTAATATTATACAAGGGGATATAGATCTTAGGATAGATCCCAATATTACATTATCCAATGGATTGAATAATTAATAAATGTAAATTAATAAAAACACCTAAATCTAAAAATTCCATAATTGCATAATTGATTCCAATCTCAACGAATGGAATATTGGTGTAGAAACCACATGAAACAGAGTGTGGTCAACCTTCAATACACCCTCAAACCTAAACCATGAAAAATCCACAATCATTACACCCAAAACCACCAAAACCCTAAATAAATTCATGGTAATATATACCTAAAGATAAAAAAAATGAACAACAACTTGAATATCCCTATACAGGGCCTCCTATACAAGTTTTAACTGAAGTACCTATGAAATTTAATGATTCCACCTTGCCTTTGTGGAATCATCTTTACAAAACCCTAACTGAGTGATCCAAAATTAAGATATAAACAAGGAAGGAGGGCATGGAATAATAGAGGAGGAACTTTCTAAAAATATACACTATGAAAACGTCTCAAACACCCCAGATCAAAGGGAGACAAGGGGGAGGGATGAGAGAGACAAAGAGGGATTCTCCCTCTTCCCACATATAACTGAACCTAGGGAAACCTGAGGGGAGTCCCAAATAGGGTCCCCTAGAAAAGACTGAAAATCCCGGTTAAAAAACTGCATATTAACATAACCATGATGTGACCCTCTTGGTCATGTTTTGAAGAATATTCATAGGTCCTTTCTATGGAATGGTATATAGACCACAATGAAAACAAATCCAAAAAAGAAGGGACCCTGGTCTTCACAAAAATTCTCCATGACATAGCCCCTATGGGTTGATACACAAGCCTCCCCAACCAGGTTCACATTGTGGCGTAGCCCCTAGGCTGCAGCGCAACTAGCCGCCAAAAGGCAGAGGGTCCAATTCCCATAGTCCATCCTTGTGGGAACCCCATGAAATAGCCTTACTTTTTTATTATGTGGTCTCCTACCTTTTCTCAACACTACACTGTGACACCCCTATATACATTTTGGTCCTCTTCTAGACTATAGTGTTTGATTCTCTAACACCTGGTAACCCACTCTAGGTTTTCTTTCATCAAACCAACACTCCTAAAACATCCTAAAATCATCAAGATCATGGTTGAGACTCTCTCTCCTCGACCGACATCCAAAAATTCAAATTCCCTCAAACCTTCATTATCCCATAATGACCCATTTCATTACAACCTCCCCATTATAGAAACATTTTGTCCTCATAAATCCCTATGAACTTCCTATATATGGAAAAAACTTACCAAATAAGGAAACAAATACAAATACCCAATAATTATACATAAACATCATAAAACCATCATTAAAACTTTTTAAAAAGGTAGGGTTTTTTACACTATAAAGACCTACCCTTACTCTAAAACCGAATATAATCAAAATAATAACCAAACCTGATACATCAACGAAAAAATCATCAATAAGAATAATCTAATCATAAAGAAATCAAACCAAACAACTCAATATTCTTAAACCCAATACATCACATGAAATATAATACTTCTAAAAACATAGTTTTTTATTAACACATGTAATATTACCAATATAAATGATAACTAAAAGAATATAAAACAGAAATAACTTCTCTTGGAAATAAAATATTTTACTCAATTTAAAACCAAACATGGAATAACACACAAACACCACTTCAAAATGACAATATTCAATATTTACCTCACATTACCCATGATAAAAATTTCTTATATTATAAACCAAAAACCCACATAAATACTCAAATTCTAAAAGAAAAAATTTTAATCCACATGGTTATTCATTACCAACTTATACAAGAACCATTTTCTAGTAAATAAAACTTTTGAAAAAGTAGAATTCATAATTGAACACATGGGTACTCTTGTTTATTCTAATAAAACATGGAGAATAAAGAGAAATAAAACCAACCCAACATAAAAGGATGTTTATTTTATGTAATAGCAGATGTAAGTCAAAAACCATTTTCCAAAATGAATCACATTTTCTAAATTTATGAAACCATTTTACACCACATTAATACTATTTAGTTTTCTAAAACACCGCCATAATACCAATTTGAATTTCAAATTTTTACCACATTTTAAATATTCTCATTTAAATTTCCCATTATAACCATTGTATCGTTATAAAACCTTTAAAACAAGAAAAACCCATAAATTTTTAAGATTCATACAAAATTTAAAAGAACACTTTTTCTTTCATTTAAATCGCTTAATAAGAAAAAAAATACTTTTACCAATATTACATAAAAAAGGTCTATTAGAATTCCTAAAATAGTTTCCAAAAGGTTTCAAAATATATTTTACTCATTTACACCACAGGAAATCATGTCTAAAATATATCTACATGAAATAAAAACCTCCAAATGAAATTAAAGGGCACTTTAGAAAACCACTTTTGGTTAATAAGTTTAAATTAAAAAAATCAAACACCAAAATTCATAACATAAGGGGTAAATACAAATAGAATAAATCAATTAAAATACCTCAAAAAATTACCTCAATTCATTTAAAATTTAAAGTAAACTAAAGAAAAATTAACTCAAGATCACATAAGTGTTATTAATATAAATAAAATTCAATTCATAAGAGTAATGTAACACATAAATAAATAATTAAAAAATAAAAAAAAACCACACCCTTCTAAGATTCATGGCTCGCATGTATAGTCTCTATCCCATGCACTCTACCCATGAATTACATTGGTTCCTATTCCAACTTCTTTTAAATGTGGAATTGAAGCCATAAAGAAGGATAATCCAAAATTAGAATTAGAATTACATATTCTCAAATTTCCCTAGAAACTCAAGGTTTGGTATTAAAGTCAATGATTAGGGACCTACTTGTGACCTACCTCCTGAGTTCATATAGGCTTATCTTCTATCTACCTTGAATTCCCAAATAATATGAATAGAACTTGGATCTGATATCATTTTTTCATAACCAGACCTCCATGGGATATGAACCTGGTCATATGACCCCATAGTTCTTTTGTAATACCATGGATGCCTTCCCACCACACCACAAGTTATTACCCATGGATTTCACCTATAATACTAATGATTGTATCCATAAGACAAAACATCTTATTTCTGTGTATTTTATCCTCACTCACACACACCCTGGGAAACTGTCCAGGAGGTAACACATTTTGAAACTACTCCAAGACAAGCACACTTAATTGTGGACTTATAATAAAGTAAACCCATGAAAATAAAGGTACACCTTATTTACATGGGTAGTAACATTTAGTCTTTTATGTATGAATTTTTATTTTTTGTTACACTTGACACTCCTTTAAATCACAACATACTCATTGTAGACCCTAGTGGAAATACCCAGTAAAAAGTGAAATGGCACTACCTGATTTTGGGGTTTGGGTCCACAATGAGGATGTTGTGCTTTAAAGAGGTGTAGAGTGTAACACACCTAAAAATGTTAGACTTAAAAGGATAAATATTATTAACCATGTCAACAAGGTGAATTTTCTTTTTAGGATCCTATTAAATTAAAACTCTATATTTAAGTGTGTTTGGCCTAGAGTAGTGTCAAGTAATGGTTCCGGACATAGAAAAAGTGCCTATTATGCCTATAGACAACTCAACTTTTGTCAAATTCAACGGATCATTTGAAATTTACATGATGTTAACACCATGAGAAATGAATTTTTTTAATGAATATTGACAAATAATTTTACTATAATTAATATATACCTTTTTTCATGTTAATTTATAAATAATTTAAAACACTAGAAGAAATATTACCTTAGTTTTGAGATATTTCTTCAATTATGATGTCGATCAATCTAACCTAATCTATGTATCATCATTGTGTAGTGAGGACCCAAAGCAGATTCCCTCTAGTGGTGATCCACATGTGCTCATTTGATCTCTGAACAACACTGATGAATTTTTAGGTGCTAGCATGGTTGATTGGTTATCTTACATTTTTTACCTTGATCACTTCACATTCCTTCAAGCTTGAATGAATTTTCTCCTACTATTCTTAATATTGAGAGTAAGAGAAGAGGAGGGATATCTTGAGAGGTAATTCTTGTGTACAATGATCAAACTTTCTCTGATTAACATAAAAGTCTATTTATAGACTTAAAGTTAGGGTTTAACATTTAATTAATTGAACAAATTCCCTTAATAATATATTAAATCCAAAAGTAACCCCATTCCATGTAATAAAATAATATTATTATTTTATTTTATGATGTGTTATGACCCACATAATGATAAATATTTATTTTACAATCTGGTAAATAAATATTCATCACCAGACAAATATTGTTCTGCTCTTCCTCTTAAACATTTATTGAATTCTCAAATAAATATTTAAATAAATATTTTTAATTTAATAAATAAATAAATATTTTATTCACAATTTGATGAATAAATATTTATTTAATATTAATGTAACCAAATAAATTATTTATTTAATAAATAAATAATTATTTATTATGG
Source organism: Viscum album (assembly GCA_963277665.1). Lineage (NCBI taxonomy): Eukaryota > Viridiplantae > Streptophyta > Magnoliopsida > Santalales > Viscaceae > Viscum > Viscum album. Next base: position 802,418,510 of record OY728148.1, on the reverse strand, counting down.
TTTGAATAATAATAGATAGATAAATATTATATATTTATGTAATTAAACAATTACCTGGTGAATAAATATTTATTTAATATTTAAGATCATTTAATAAATCTTAAATAAATATTACTTCTTGACTCAAAGGATAATATTTATCAAATTATTAAATATAAATAATATTTAACTGGGAATAAAGGAAACACTTTGTTTGTGTCCCTCTAAGCCTCTTCCTTTGTGAAATTGGACGGGTTTGCCTAAAGTCCAAGATTACTATATATAAATGATTCAAGGAATCCATAAAGGAAGAATATATATTGTAATGACAAAACTACATATGAATGCTCATTTTGTAACATAATCTATTTGTCATGATATCACATCAATCCAGTTCCACACTCGTGTCATCAACCTATATTCTTGATACGTTCTTTTTTTATTATCTGAAATGAACTCATCAATACAGTATGTCCATGGAATTTAATATGATAATTCCATTTCAATCAAAGGTTTGATGCATTAACTTCCATAAATATAGAAGGGATAAATCCTTCCTCAACTTATTCATTGATAACACATCATTTATGGCACACCCAGTATGCCCAACTTCACCTTGAGCATATATCATCATGGTTTTTGAAAATAAATCAAATTACATGAGTCATGACATGTATTAATAATAATATTAAAGTCTAAGGATCATTACACATGCTCATAAATAGTAATATACAATGACACATAAACATATATATTTTCTATAGGTGAGTATGTTCTCATAATCTCCCATATCATAGATTTATAGGTGTGAAATTCATGAGATGAAGTCTCATCTCTTTATGAGTACTCTCATCTGATAGTCAACATAATATGTGTCCCATTGTAGAATTTTATCCAACCATAGAACAAGTTTAAGAATATTTTCATGGAATTTTAAGTTTCTCATCATATTGAGGAACTTTTATATCCTTTTCAATGCAACAGATACTCTAGGATGTTATTACATTAAAGTCACATAGAATAATGAAAAATGTGTAAAAAGATATTTAATTAATATTCAAATATTTGAATATAGATGAAATATAAAGTACAAAAATCAATTTATAGGATACAAACTCCAATATAATCCCACTTGGACTAGATCCAATATCCAATGACTTTTAGTCTGCTAGCTCTCACATGATGATCATGTTTTTACTTATTTAAATCTTTAGTTAAGGGGTTTACCACATTGTATTTTGTGGGAACTCTAATCACTATGTCGTAACCTCTCTGAGAAAAATCCCTTAAGAGATGATATTTATAAATTATGTGTTTTATCCTTTAATGTGATCTTGTATTATTTTCAAGAGCCTCCATTATAGTATTATCACAATAGAGTGTGATAGGGTCTTTACCAATCAGCACTACATAAATATCTTGGATGAAATTTCATATTTAAAATGATTCTTTATCTACCATATAAGTTTCAATATACTCATACTTCACTTTAGAATCAGTTACCATAGCTTTCCTTGAGCTATTCCAACTCACAATTCCTCCATTCAGATCAAATATGTATTCTAGCTATGATTTCATATCATCTTGATATATTTAGAAACTAACATCTTCATATCCTCTGATGAATTTCTCCTTATCTCCTCTATAGACTAAGAAAATATCTTTATTATACCTCAAATACTTAAGGATACTCTTGACTTCCATTTAATGGTAGTCACCTAGGTAATCTTGATATATTTCTACCATGCTTAAGGTGTGGAAGTTATCTATCTTGGTACATATCATAACATACATGATCGACCCAATCGCGGATTCATGTGGAGTTCTTTACATTATATGTTTCTCCTCATGTGTTCAAGTACACATTTTCTTGAAGATATGAATACCATGTAACACTAGAAATAATTCCTCTTGGATTATTCTATATTAAATCTATTTAGTATCTTATCAATATACATACTTTGACTTAGTCCAAGCATCCACTTGGATCTATCATGATGTATCTTGATCCCAAGAATATATATTGCTTTTCTTAAGTCCTTTATGGAGAATCATGTGTCTAACCAGGCCTTAACAGACTACATGAATGGTATTTCATTTCTAATAATTAGTATCTCATTGACATAAACTATTAGGGAAACAATTTTACTCCCACTAAAATTCTTATAGATACAATGTTCATATTCATTATTTATGAAACCAATTTCATTATATCTTAATAAAATTGATTTTTCCATGGCTTGGATGATTATTTTAGTCCATAAATAGATCATTGTAACTTATATACCTTATTATCATCCTTTGGAGTCATAAAACCTTTTGGTTATGTCATGCAGATATCTTCTTGAAGGTTACCATTTAGAAAATCTATATTAACATCCATCTATCAAATATCATAGTCATGGTAATTTGCTATGGCAAGTAAAATTTTGATGGATTTTAGCATGGAAAGTGGTGAAAAGATTTCACCATAGTGTATTCCTTGACATTTTTTAAACCCTTTCACAACCAATCATGCTTTATAGATATGGACTTGTCTATTCATCTCTGATTTCTTCTTGAATACCCATTTATAACCAACAATATTTAAATCCACTGGTAGATCTACTAAAACCCGTACTTGTTAGTGTATATGGAATCCATTTCAAAATTCATATATTCTTTCCATTTGGTAGATTTTATTCCACTTACTACTTCCTTATAGGTTACAAGGTCATCAACTAATAATTAGTCACCATCCTTGATGACTAAAAAACCATATCATTATAGTTCTATAACCTATCACAAACTTCTATATAGTACTTATGTCTCTAGAACATACTCGTACATGGGTATTATTGGAATATGTTCTTGTTCCAACTCTTATGTATCTTGAGCTTGGAATTTATCGAAGTCTATCTTGCTCCCACTATCTATTTTAGATATGTGATCCCTTTCAAGAAATTTAAGATTTCTATTAACCAAAAATTTCTTATCTGAAGGATCATATAGGAAATATTCTTTAGTTTAATTAGGATACCCTGTAAAGATATAGTTAGTTCCCTAGGGTGAAATTTTATTTCTATAAATATCCTTAACAAACACTTCATAACCCCATGCTCACACATCTAATAAAATGGTTTTATTTTCATACCAAAGCTAATATGGAATATAGGTCACCGCTTTAGTTGGAACTTGGTTTAGTATGTATGATATTGTCTATAATAAATATCCCCAAAAGGATAATGAAAGACTTACATGACTCATCATTGATCTCACCATGTCTAACTAGGTGTGGTTCCTCCTTTCACTCACACTATTCCACTGTGATGTATAAGGAGGTGTGATTTGAGATGAATTTCTAAACTCCAATAAATTATCAATGAATTATTGATTAAGATATTATATTTCATGGTTTGAATAGATTTTTCTAATCATCTTACCAAGATTTTTCACAACTTCATTCTTATATTCCTTGAATATGAATTACACCTCATTAAGCATACATATCCATATCTACTAAATTCATCAATAAAAGTTATGAAATATGATTACCCATCTCTAGGTTCAACTCTAAATAGTTCAAATTCATTAGTATGAACTAAATCAAGAATATTTGTGGCCCTTTCACCTTTTTCACTAAATGGGGCTTCAGTAATTTTTCTTTGTAAACTTTTGTGACATACACTGAGTGGTTTTAGTTCAAATGAATCCAAATATACATCTTGGTATAATATGATCAAACTCTTTTCATTTTTATAGCCAATATGGTGATGTTGTAGTTGGGTGTGGTATAATTCATGTGAAATAGTTTTGTTATTTATTACCATTACTTGGTTCATGTAATCCAACACATAAATATTGTTATTTAAATATGTCTTACCATAGAAATGTTTTCATTGTAAAAGAAGAAAAATAGAATCCAAAATTTGAAAATAAATATATTTTTATCAAATATGGACATAGAAATAATATTTTTGGTAAATAAAAAAACATAATAACAATATTTTAAAACCAATATCATTCCATTTGGAAATGTGAGGTAGTAATATCTAATATCCACAATATCAATTCTAACTCTATTGTCTACTCATAGATCCACCTCACCATGGGAAAAATTTAGAATCTACTTTTTTCTTGTATTTGAATATATATTTTAGCATCACATGTTATATATAATACCTGATTTGTAGAAATGGATAAATTGTACTAAATAAAAAATTAAATTGAATATTTCCCTTAATTCCTTTTTTGGGTGTAATTTTTCTTTTAGTGGCCCTTTTTTCCACATTCAAAATAGATAAAATCTTTTTCCCTTGATTTCACCTTGATCCTACACTTCTTATAAGGGTTTTGTGAAGAAGATTTATATTTGTAACTAGTCTTATATATCTTCCTTTTTCCTTTCATTTTATTCACTATTAGAACACAATGCTCTTCATTCTTTATATCCTAGTCAACTTAGAAAAGTATAGTAAGAAGATATGATAGAAAGTTCTATATGTTGTTCATATTAAAATTTACAATAAAACTTATGAATATCTATAGAGTGATTAAATAATGAGATTGGTGTGCAGTTATTTTGTAATATTAAACCTTAAAACCTTAATATGCTCAATTTAGCTAATGATCTTGAATATGTGAGACCCAACAGGTGCACCTACTCCAAGTATTCTCATGAAGAGTGACTTGGATATCTCAAATTGTTCCTATCTTTATCTCTATTAAAAAAGATTAAATATATTATATAGTATAATATAGTCATCCATGTTCTCATGATACTTAATGAGTTTTTTAGACATGGATGAACATTAAACATTGAAAATCTAGTGCATCGTTCAGGTGTCTCTCATAGACAGTAAACTCTTTATCACTCACCTACTTGGTATGAGGATCAAGGATTGAGGATTATAGTATGTAAGACTTATATTCATAGAGAAACACTACATGTAGGCATATAAACCATTCCTAGAAGTTACTATTATTTAAATGATGGTCTTTATCCAGAATTGATTGTAGAGATAGTGTATTTGATGAAATTTTCATTATTATACAATAATAAGAGGGCAGATTATTATTAATTTATTACAAATTATGTAAGACATGATAATTAATTTTATTAATTCTACCACTATTTTATCAATTCTCAACAACTGTCACCATTGAACATGGAATATCCCATCACTTTATACATTATAGTAGCAAGTATCCATATTTCCCTTCTTATAATCCAGACTATGGCCATGAAAACCATAAGAAGGTGTTTAGGTAGGCAGTCTTCACCAAATATAGGCTTGTATCTCCTTATTCTATTGAGTGGACTCCAAAATCCTGAAATACTAACTCATATTTCCTTAAAATTTACCACCAATTTTTTATTGAACAAACTTTAACCATTAAATTAAATAAAAGTATGGTTAAGTCAACCCATCATCCTAGTTAAGACTCCTTTGTAATTAAAAGTTCCCTAAACTATAGCCTAAACTAATAATTTAACTATGATTTATGTTAATTCACATAATGGAAGGCATAATGACTTAATATTAACTTTATGGATTCTAATTATCATACATAAATTTTATTATTTTAGCTTTTACATGTCTTATTAATATTAATTGGATTTTACTTAAGTGATTAACCATATACCAATAAAATATTTATTCATAATCCTTTTTATTTAAATTCTATATTTTCATATTAATTTATTTATTTATATGATAAAAGTCTGGTATCCATAAAATAAATCATACAATGGAAATATATAAAATAAATAAAACATGGTGTGATCATGAGCTTTAACTCGCAGTTTTATTATTGAGTAGACAATAAATAAACCATTTAAACTAAGTAAAAAAGACTCTTTAAGACGATATGGGCTCAATTTTACAATATTCCACCATTTTTATGTGTATCTCCTTGGTTTGGTTTCACCTAAACTCTATCTCAAACTAACTTCATGTGCCTGGTATCTCCATCCTTACAATTATTTCACTTCACTCATGGGTAAAGGGAACCAGAAAATGGGGGATTACATAAAAGAAATCATATATGTCATGAACCAACCTGGGTCGGCCCTGAACCGGTCACCCGAGCCGGCCCGTGGCATGACCCGAGGGGCGTTCATGATCCCCGCGGGTTAGAAACTAGCATTGGGCATCAAAACTAAATAGGTGGGAACGATTTTGCCCATAAAATGAAGACAAATAAATTAATGAAGACTAAACAAAGATAAAGAAAACTAGTAGTGGAAAAAAACAATACTACACATACCTCTATGTGACCTCTTGGTCACCTCCAATAACTAACAGTCTGCTTCGCACGGGAAGACGAAACAAGAACCTGAACCAAACAGCTAAACCTGTATCTGAAAAGGTAAGATAGGTGTGAGAATTAAAATGCTCAGTAGGAGAGCCCCAACAATCTATTCTCATATGCATTTCCTTTAAATAAAAGATCATCAATTCCAAGTTTGAAATACAATGTATAGAACTAGGTTTTTACACATTTTCTTCTTTAAAATAAAATCATGATCCATTACCCTTCGTATTTTAAGCTAAGTTCCTTTCCAAGGATGAAGGTTTAACCTTTTTAGAGAAAGAGGGATAGTAAAGTGTAATACATTTTAAAAAAAACCTTTTCCACACACTTTTGAAGATCACTTTTATCCATTTTAACAAAGAGATTCATCATACGCGAAGGCAAAAGCAATAACCACACAAGGGAAATGGAAAAATAACAAGCAAGAGAAATCAACCAAACAAAGCACCTCAATCATCTGCCGTAGATAACTAAGTGCCAATATACATGGGAAAACCTAGGAGCTCGTGAATAGTCTAGAACGTACTATACATGTGACTCATATCTAAGGCATGCCTACTCTCGGTGACGTCATAATTCCCTAATGCCCGGTGTTTCCCTACATGGCCTAACCTAGGGACTCAATCACCTAGTAGAGTGTCATCCATACTAGGGGCCACTAGACAGTGCGTAGTCTAAACTAGTGCAACAATCATTCACTGAAAATTCGCTCACTATGCTAGGTTCCCATTTTCAGACTAAAATGGGGGTGAGCCAACAATGTCAAACAAGTATCCAGTCATAAGTATATTCCTCGCACATAGTCAACACACATAACAAAGTCACCCCCGAGTCACCCCAAGGAGTACATCCCTCGCCTTTCAACCATTCGATCATAGGAAAGTCCTACCCAGGGAACCTTCTATAACATATAACTCAACCAAAGCAAGGGGGACCACATCCAAGGAGAGTTTTCTTAAGATAACTAGTTTTACAAAAGTGCCAACCAGGCCTCACATAATTTTCGTATGCCAAACCATTTCTTAAGGAATCACACGCACGCCACTTTTAAAACCAAAAATACACTTGGAAACCCATTTAAGAAACTTAAACCAGCATTTTAGATCTAAAACACATTCACAAGGTCCAAAGGGGAATTTAATCAGGAAATTGATGTGGAAACACAATCAAACCACTCCAATTTAAGACAAAAAATTTTACTAACAGTTCTATATCAATAATTAATATTAAAACTAGGTGCGAAAATCTAGAAATAAATGATTCTTAAATTTAAAGGTTAATACATAGAGATCCTACCTCGGAGAAGGAAGCGGACCAAGCCGAGACACTTCAGATCTTGGGGATTCTGACTAAAGATGCTCACACTAGCACACACATAAATTTTCACTCATATATATATACCCTTAATCCATTGAACATATTCCCCGTACCATGAGGTAATATGTGCAAGGAAGATATATATATACATGTGCACATACATACCTATGTATATGTGTGTGCACCACCAAGAAGCCACCCAAGCTCTAATTAGTCAACCTAGAGGAACCAACATTTAGAAACCAATGGACCATTCAAGAAATCAAGATCTAAAGAAACACTATTGTAAAGTAAGTAGTTTCAAACAAACCTTTACGTTTTTTACAACACAAATATATTTACCAAACACACTTCAAAAGCCATTTTCCATAGACAAAACACTTTCAATTTCACAAACACCAAAAACCAATTTCAAAATCATTTACCATTCCCTAATAAATTTATGAAACCCCTCTATAAAATTCCACTATCAATTCATTCACATCTCAAGTGTCTTTGAAAAGACATTTCGCACACTTTGCATAATTTCTCAAATTCCCTTTTTATAACACCAGAAAACACAAACAATAAAGACAACCAAGACAACGGCCTAACCCCGCTTCATAAAATCATTCATGTTTTTAAACCATTTTTAAAACAATCTTTTCACCATTCAAACAATTTAAATAGACCATTACACAATTTATAAAACAACCCAAAAAAACACTACACGGCCTCACACCAAGAACATACCCAAAATCTCTTTTTTAGAACCAAACGCACACTAAAAACATTTCCAAACATCATTCGCATCACTTATGTAATTTAAATAACCAATTTCATGATTTATAAATTGACATCAAATAACACAAAATGGGTTACACATAAAAAACACTCAATTCCATCTAAAAAGGAAACGTAAAATTTAAACGCATATGAAACCTTTTTGGAAACAGATTTTTCACCACCCATATTAACCAAATAACACATTAAATTAACTAATCAGGCAACATAATTAGCCAAATAATATTTACAGTGGGAACCATCTACCTCGGGTGCCAAAAGCATCAAAAACTGGTGTAAAATTACAATCGCATCAAGATCGCACCATAAGGAACCCAAAAAGAACCCTAAATCAAGAATTCAAATCGAAAGGAATCAAAATAGAACCATAAAACATACCCTTAACTGCTGAAAAAAAACTGAAACCCCAAAGGAGAAACAAAATAAAAAATAATCCTAAAAAATTACCCAAGTGAAGCCGCTAGCGAGGGAGGGCGTCGGTGAAGTCGAGGTCGCCAGAAAGGAGGTCGGCCGGCTGGGATCTCACCAAAGAATCATCGGCCAGTAGGGGGTGGCGCGTATAGCAGTAGGGCTGAAGAGGGGGGTCTGGCCGGAGTGGGGTGTCATCGGCAAAGGATGGTGCGGAAGACAGTGGCGGTCGGATGCGGGGAGATCCACTGGAGGCGGCCTGGGCGAATGCGGAGGTCAGCGGGCAAAGGTGTCAGAGGCAAGGTCGAGCGTGAATGGGGTTGGGGTGCGGGTGTAACTCTATTGAGCGGCTGGAGAGCTGGGGGGAAGGGGGCTCACGCAGGGAGTGGGGAAAAAAGGGGGGTCAGGATTTAGGGTTAGCTAAAAAAAATTATGTTATAATAATAATAATAATAATAATAATAATAATAAAATAAACCAAAATAATGATATTATTATTATTAAAACTATACTATTATTATTATTTTATGATTAAACATTATTTTATCAAAATATATTTTATTAAATTATTATTTTACTTCATTCCATTTCACTCAACCTTTAATTAATTTATTTACTTATTTTGGATGTCGGGAAACCACACGGCTCGCGTGACGTCAAGTGCACGGTCGAGCGAGCTGTGCTCGAACCGTGTCACCCGGCACTAACCACCTACAAAGTCAAACTACATGTTGACGCATAATTTTATACGTCACGCGCAAGTCACACGTCAAACCCAGTCGGGGTATGACAATTCTTCCCACCACAGACACTTTCTGCCCCCAGAAAGTCACCAAGTCAAAAGATATCCAAAACTTGAGTTCGTGCCCGAATAGAGCCAAAAAAGGAAAGTCAAGAGCCTCAGGCTGATGATTCACTCCACAAGTCACATTTGATCGGTCATGGAGAAACCATGACATAAAATGAGGGGAGAACGCGAGAGGGTTCTCCCCACCACAAGAACTCGACTAACACCGAAACATTAAAACCCACGCACACCAACCTAAGGAGGGGATAATGCGGGAACTCCCAACCTGAACCTACCGACTTCTCCACTTGAGTTGAGCGGAACCACTAAGACTTAAACGGAACACCACCACAAGGCCACCTGGCATATCGGGGCACCAAAACAATGAACTCCCTATAACAACATTGTTGGAACTAAGAATTCCCCACACAGATCTAAAACTCCCAATACATAAAAATCCCTTAGTACGAGCGAGACAACGCTTCCACTAAAACCCGGAACTCTCAGCACAAGACAAAAACCTCAAACGCTCACATCTCCAAATGATCACTAATGAAATCAAGACCAACCCACACAAGGTACAAGTACACTTTTATGAAAAAAAACAATTTTAGAGGCCACATTCAGAAGAATGCATCTACTACGATCATGAAAGAGTAGGTTCATCACAGTATCACCACAAAGGATGAACTTACAATAGTAGGAAAACAAGAACAAGTAAATCTAAATGTCTATATTCCAAGACAAAAGATAAAGAACCAGTAAAAGGTATCACATGCCTCTCATGCCCTGACTGTGCACAAGCTTCACCCCGAGACCTGAGGCTGGGGCTTTGATGGCTGAAGCATCTCATGCCACACAGTCAGACACGAGCATCCCCAAATCAGAACACCTTCTTCGAATGATACCTCTTTTGAAACCTTTCCCAATGACCTGAACGGTCACACAATAGCAGGACTTCGGATGGATGAGATAAGATGGCTTATGATGCTCGAACCGGCAACACCGATGGCACATTAGAAAGTAGTCTAACGAACCAGAAGTCGACACCGAAAAAGGGGATTTCTTTAGAGGCGGGTTCCTCTTGTACACCCTGCTTGCAAAATGGGGAACCTTTAAGAATGACGAGAGGCACCAGATTTTCCAAGCACTTGCGATCCAGATGTCGACTCCTTAAAGCGGCCAACACAGGCCTTCTCCAACCACTGGCCTTGTTAACTACGGATGGGCTCTCACCTATTTTCGCCTTCACCTACTTAGGTATGATCCATTGGATTAAGACGAACTTAAACACCCCTCACATCATCCAAACTCCAAGTATGATGAGACATCCACCCCCATTGGTCTAAAGATGGACCATTCACTAAACCCAAGACAACACGAACTCTAACAAACTCGGGAATTCCCAACCACCCGAAGACATGCCCTACTCTCCTCCTTAACCCACTTCACTACCCATAACGAACCCCGAATGCCTCAAAAGACAAACAACACTTGATAGAAACCATAATTGGGCACGACTCATTAACAAGTTTTTCAGACATTTTTGGGTGGCATATTTAGAACATGAAAAACAAAATCGCAACTGGCATTAAGCCAAACTCAATAAAAAAAACACCTCGAACTGAGACAACTGGCCCGGAATCCCAAACAAGCTTAAACACAACCAAAGTAACACCAAAATCCAAGGGTAAAAGATTCATAAATCAAACATATACAAACACTAGTAAAATTATCTTTTCAAAATATCAAACCCACCTTTCAAGAAAAACCATGTCCCGAAATCATTTTTTTTCATTCAAGTCCATTTAAAAAAAACAAGCCAAGCCTTAAATCCCAAAACCCCACCCCTAGCATCCTATGAACCGCCGCATAATCCTTTATCCCTTTCCATTAAAATCACCCGTACATATGAGTCAATGTGCACTTCACGTGGCTACCCACACATATGAAGATGGTCCTAAGGGATACCAAGGGTTGCACTTTCCATTCCATTACCAAATAAACATAAGCCAAAATTTTCCAGATCAAAACACTTACACTTTAAATACCCACTTCACCAATTTCATCACAACTTGAATGAAATCCCCTTTTACCAGTTTTAAAACCATTAAATAAAGACCCCTTTTAATTAAAAACCACTTACATTTCCAAAAACACTATAAAACTGACCAAAATCAAGACAAATCACAACCAACAATGAAAAAAAACATAATTAGGAACTAGTGATTGTGCCCAACTTGGCGACATGGTAGTGAGCCATGCCCCAAGTAAGACATAACACCAGAGGGCCTTGAATCCAGAATGTGGGCTCCAGATGGGTCACTACTCCATGTGGGGTCACACTGTGACACCGATTCACCTCTATTGGCATACCTCAATCCGAAACAAAGACAAAAGACCCACAACCCGGACTACCCCTGGTAGCTCAGGTATCGTCATGAGCGGTGGTGATCAGGCATCGACCCGCAACTTACCTCCTAAGCCCCGACAGTCCTAATCTCCATTTAACGGACATCCCAAATAACAAGGGTCTGCTCTGATACCATTTTCTCATGAACCAACCTGGGTCGGCCCTGAACCGGTCACCCGAGCCGGACCGTGGCATGACCTGAGGGGCGTTCCCGATCCTCGCGGGCTAGGAACTAGTGCCGGGTATCAAAACTAAACAGGTGGGAATGATTTGACCCATTAAAGGAAGACAAATAAATTAATGAAGACTAAACAAAGAGAAAGAAAACTAGCAGTGGAAAAAAACAAGACTACACATACCTCCATGTGACCTCTTGGTCACCTCCAATAACTAACAGTCAGCTTCGCACGGGAATAAAAAACAATAACCTAAACCAAACAGCTAAACCTGCATCTCAAAAAGGTAAGATAGGCGTGATCATTAAAATGCTCAGTAGGAGATCCCAAACAATTTATTCTCATATGCATTTCCTTTAAATAAAAGATCATCAATTCTAAGTTTGAAATACAATGTATAGAACTAGGTTTTTACACATTTTCTTCTTTAAAAGAAAATCACGATCCATTTCTCTTCATATTTTAAACTAAGTTCTTTTCCAAGGATGGAGCTTTAAACTTTTTAGAGAAAGAGGTATAGTAAAGTGTAATACATTTTAAAAAAACCTTTTTCCACACACTTTTTAAGATCACTTTTATCCATTTTAACAAAGAGATTTAGTAGCACCCAAATTTACCCTACAGGTATGCGGTCGTTGTAGTACAGGTAGGGGTCGAATCCACAAGGACCGAAGAAAAAACCGAGAGACACTCTGATTTTGGAAGGATTTGGATATGGAGTGGCCAGATATTTGGAATGATTTTATTTTAATAACTACTGATTTAATTTAAAGAAATAAATTAAAACATACACTTACTTAGTCTAAAATAATTCATAGAGATTAGTTGATCCTAAGTTGTTACTAGGGTTAGATTGGATGTATTTATTTTCTTATAACGTTCGTTTCACTAATTCAAGACGTATCCACAAAATGATATAAATCCTCAACATCATTCACCAATTTAATCCCTAAACAATCTCAAGGATAATCACCAATGCACTTAGAGGAACAATTTAATGATCACTCCAAGGAATTGGATCTTAATAGCACTCAAAATGTGTCATTGTTAAAGTTGGCGAAGACGAAGAAGAAAATAATCATCCAATGGAAATCTTAAATTAATGAAATGATTACAGAATTTTATATCATAAAATAACATCCAATCTGCCCCATGCAACTCCCTAGGACCAACCCATAATGGTTTAGCCCTCCATTGATTCTATGATCTCAAAGGAAGCGGAAAGTAGACTCATTGGGGCGGAATTGAAGTAGTAAAAAAAACAACAACAACAAAAACACAATCACTCCACCGTTGTGTGAACAAAATCACAAGGTTTGGTGTGAATAAATTCACACCTTGAGGCAACAGTATCAAGATGAAAATAGGAATAACAGAATAAGAGAAGAATAAGAAGTTTTATTAAAAACTAAGGTGATTGAAACAACTTACATGAGAAGGAAAAACGCTACAAGGACAATTTGGCATAATAACATTACAATGAAAACAAAGCTCCAAGATCCCTAAATCCACCACCACTCCTGCCTTAAATAGGAAAAAATTAAGCCTTGTACGATCCCCCAACATCCCACGTGCCTTTAATTAATTATGTTGGGGAAAGGTGGGTGGAACATTAATGACGAGAGACTTTTCCACTTCTTGCCCCGAAGTGCTGCCAGCTTGCATCCACCGGAAAGACGCGCCTAAAGTACCTTCTAGAAGGCAGAATTTGAGTGGGCCCTAGAATACTTAAATGAATCCCCGGATGTACCCAAATAGCATGTAAAATTTCAGACCACATTACGTTGTGGTTCGAGAGATATGATTGAAATAGTGGGCTGTTTTTCTAGGCCGCAGACTCTGGCCCAAAATTAAATCTTCAACTTGGGCCGCCTTACTCACCACCATTGAGAAAGACTTAGCACTAGATCCAGAAAAATTATTTGTTCCCCTATATGTCTTATAGTCTCATATAAATTTTGGGCTTCATTGGGCCTGTATTGTGGGCCCCATAGTCCAATCAGTGGGATGATATCCAATATGCCTTCTCCAGAATTGTTTCCTTTAATCGCCAAATATCTCCATCATCCTTTATTAATAATCCATTGATCCTTGAATAAAAAATGTTCATAATTAAGTGAATATACATTTAAAAAAATATCAAATTAAAATATGGATAGTTACATTCTTTAAAATCTGATGAAACATTGGGCCTAAATTAGTGCACATTAGGCATGAAGTGCACAAATGATGAGAATGAGTGTTCAAAATGTAAAATGCACTAAAATGGTATTTATGAATAGCAAGGCACATGAAAACTACATATATTAGCAATGAATATTAGCCTCTTATAGTGGCTAATCACACCCCCCAACTTGAGTTTTGCTAGTCCCGAGCAAAATATATCTCACAAAAATGAAATTCGAATGACCTTTTCCAAAAACATTTTAATACACATTTCTCACCCAAAGATCACATACCAAAAAATTATAAAACCCATCAAAATCATTTAAAAAAAGCTATGTCCACAGGCATATCTCAAGCCCAAGCCCATTCCTTTGTTCAAATTCATTGCCACATTTCATCCAAATTCAATTAAGCATGATGAAGTGTTGTGTGTCACAATAGACATGGGGGTTCATTTCCATTCGAGGGAGAAAAGATAGAAGCGCTAGGAGCAATCAAATTTTAATAATAAGATGAGTACTAATTTTTTATTTTCTTTTTTTTTGGTTTTTTTTTGCAATTTTTCCATGGTAATTGAAATTGAACTCAATTGAGTCAACCCATGTAGCAAGACTTTGCCGATGACTCCCAGGCTCAAAGACCTTAGGGCACCAAGTGAAGCTCTCATACTCGGGCATCATCTCGAGTTAACTCAATCAAAAACAAATTCAAATTACCATAAATAGAGATAAAATTCCCAACTCTGGGCCAGACAAATATGGAGTCGTGATCCCCAAGTGCCGAAAGCCACACATTAGGTCAATTCATTACTCTACGCGCAATTGATTTTTTTTTGAATACTCATGTTAAAATTAAAATGATCGCCAATCCTATGATATTTATTATGGGTCCCCAAAAACTCAAACTAAAACCCCACAATCTAGAGGACGTGCATTGTGTTTTTTTATTAAATGGATGAAAATATAACAGTGAAAAATCACATCGGACAACCGCACTTTCCAATATCATGTTCAAGGTTAATGACATTTTTTCTTCCACAAATTTTCATCTCCCCCCCCCCAAATTAAAATAACATTGTCCCCAGTGTTTAAAGATAAGAAAGATTAGAAGGGGTAGAGGTGAGGAGTTCAAAGAGGAAATTGAAAATGATAAACATGGAACAAATTCACCTGATTTTTGAAGTTGAAGTTCATGATGCTCCATATTACTCTTTTGATCTCTTTGGAGATGTATGCACCTCCTTGATCAAATATGTATCACCCAAAATAGTCCCTGAACCATAAAAAGAACAACAAACCAGACAAAAAAAACAACATAACAATTTATTTAAAACCAAGTATCAGCATTTTTATGGGTTTCCTTTTTTTTTAAATTTTAAAAATCAAACTGATGATACATTGTCTTCTTTATATTTTCCGGGTAAGGTATTACTCCGGGATCACACCGCGTGACACGGATGAATATGGTGCTCCCCTTTCATACCCATCCATACTCATAAAATAAGAACAGGTCAAAAGTCTAAAAAAAAATTTAACCTACAAAAACATAAATAAAAAAAACTGATGATACATTGTCTTATCTTAATTTTATGGGTAAGGTTTTACTTAAGGATCACACCACGTGACACGGGTGAATATGGTGCTCCCCTTTCATACCCATCCTTACTCATAAAAGAAGAACAGTTCAACAATCCGAGGTACTAATTAAATGAAATAAAACATGAAAACCGCGGGTTGCCTCCCGTGCAGTGCTTAATTTAAAGTCTTTAGCTCGACTTGAACCCCCCAACTTAGCCAATTCCGACTTTAAAATTTTTAATGACCTAATCTTTCTCTACTTCAACATGATTGAGAATGCGTATTCCTTGTGGTTGGTAAGAAGATTTGGAATTTGATTCATGAACAATCCGATTATCTAAAATGAATGAAAAAATCCAAGGAATATCAGAAATAGTTGATCTTTTTTCTTCTGTAGTCTTTCCTAATAAATCAAAGATAAACCCACCTTTTTGGGTTTCATGAGATGAATGAATGAAACCCCCAAGATCTTTCTTAACAAAAATTATAGGGTACTCGATTGGGGAAGGAAGGACAATGATTTTGAGCTCGTTTTGGATAGGATATTTAGACACAGGTTGAGAATTTGAATCCAACTCAGCTTCATTTTCCAAATTTCTTGACAAAATTGTTTCATTTTGAACAGAAGATTCAACCAAAAAATTGGAAAGAATAGTGTTAGGAATGGGCATGGACTCAATGTTTTTGACTTCTCTCATTGGTTCATTGATTGGTGTTTTTGAAAAATCATCAATAGAGTTACACTTAGGAGACTCAATCCATGATGTCAAATTCTTCCCATTTGAATCCAAAAAATCAATTTCCTCCTCATTTAAAGACCCTCCATCAATTTCATGATTCAATTCCCCTACCCCAAATCCAAAGGTTGGTTCTTCAATAAATTCATGAGAGGCTTGTGGGAAACTAGACACTTCACATAAGGTTTTGGAAGGTACAGTTGGTGTATGGATGAGTTCCTCACAAGTATTAATACACTGTAGTTCTAATCTCAACGATGATACCTCGGAACTCATAATCTCCATTTGATTACATAATTGTTCAAGGAGTTTTTGAGGATTAGGCTGGATAGAATATTGTAAATCATGAACTTCATTGAGTTTTATCTCTTCAATCTTCCTTGATAGGGCTGAAAATTGATCCTTTAAACAATCATCATCCCATTGATTGTACATTTCATCAGGTGTGTGATAATCATTGAAGGGTTGATCAAAGAAATTTTCTAATTTAGGGGATTCCCAATATTGATATTCCATTTGATTCCAGCATGAGTTTGTGACATGGTAATTTGGAAAACACTCCATTAGAGAAGACAGAAAGTTGGATTCTAGATTCTCAGGACACACACAAACAGAAAGGGGGAAAAGATAAGAGAGATGGGGGTGAGAATAGAGAACGTGGGGTGAGAAAAGTATGATAGTGTCTAATATAACTTACTTGGGTCCCCAGAAACGGCGCCAAAATTTGGTAGCGCCCAAATTTACCCTACAGGTATGCGGTCGTTGTAGTACAGGTAGGGGTCGAATCCACAAGTACCGAAGAAGAAACCGAGAGACACTCTGATTTTGGAAGGATTTGGCTATGGAGTAACCAGATATTTGGAATGATTTTATTTTAATAACTAATGATTTAATTTAAAGAAATAAATTAAAACATACACTTACTTAGTCTAAAATAATTAATAGAGATGAGTTGATCCTAAGTTGTTACTAGGGTTAGATTGGATGTATTTATTTTCTTATAACGTTCGTTTCACTAATTCAAGAGGTATCCACAAAATGATATAAATCCTCAACATCATTCACCAATTTAATCCCTACACAATTTCAAGGATAATCACCAATGCACTTAGAAGAAAAATTTAATTACCACTCCAAGGAATTGGATCGTAATAGCACTCAAAATGTGTCATTGTTAAAGTTGGCGAAGACGAAGAAGAAAATAATCATCCAATGGAAATCTTAAATTAATGAAATGATTACAGAATTTTATATCATAAAATAAAATCCAATCTGCCCCATGCAACTCCCTAGGACCAACATATAATGGTTTAGCCCTCCATTGATTCTATGATCTCAAAGGAAGCGGAAAGTAGACTCATTGGGGTGGAATTGAAGTAGTAAAAAAACAACAACAACAAAAACACAATCACTCCACCGTTGTGTGAACAAAATCACAAGGTTTGGTGTGAATAAATTCACACCTTGAGGCAACGGTATCAAGGTGAAAATAGGAATAACATAATAAGATGAGAAGAAGAAGTTTTATTGAAAACTAAGGTGATTGAAACAACTTACATGAGAAGGAAAAACGCTACAAGGACAATTTGGCATAATAACATTACAATGAAAACAAAGCTCCAAGATCCCTAAATCCACCACCACTCCTGCCTTAAATAGGAAAAAATGAAGCCTTGGCCGATCCCCCAACATCCCATGTGCCTTTAATTAATTATGTTGGGGAAAGGTGGGTGGAATATTAATGATGAGAGACTTTTCCACTTCTTGCCCCGAAGTTGCAGCCAGCTTGCATCCACCGGAAAGACACGCCTAAAGGACCTTCTAGAAGGCAGAATTTGAGTGGGACCTAGAAGACTTAAATGAACCTATGGATGTCACCAAACCGAATGTAAAATTTCAGCCCACATTACATTGTGGTTAGGGAGATATGATTGAAATAGTGGGATGTTTTTCTGGGCCGCAGACTCTGGCCAAAAATTAAATCTTCAAATTGGGCCGCCTTACTCACCACCATTTAGAAAAACTTAGCACTATCTCCAGAATAATTATTTGTTCCCCTATATGTCTTATAGTCTCATATAAATTTTGGGCTTCATTGGGCTAGTATTATGGGCCCCACAGTCCGATCAGTGGGATGATATCCAATCTGCCTTCTCCAGAATTGTTTCCTTTAATCGTCAAATATCTCCATCATCTTTTATTAATAATCCATTGATCCCTAAATAAAAAATGTTCATAATTAAGTTAATATCCATTTAAAAAAATATCAAATTAAAATATGGATAGTTACATTCTTTAAAATCTGATGAAACATTGGGCCTAAATTAGTGCACATTAGGCATGAAGTGCACAAATGATGAGAATGAGTGTTCAAAATGTAAAATGCACTAAAATGGTATTTATGAATAGCAAGGAACATGAAAACTACATATATTAGCAATGAATATTAGCCTCTTATAGTGGATAATCAAGATTCATCATACGCGAAGGCAAAATCAATAACCACACAAGGGAAATGGAAAAATAACAAGCAAGAGAAATCAACCAAACAAATCACCTCAGTCATCCTTCGCAGATAACTAAGTGCCAATAAACATGGGAAAAACTAGGAGCTCGTGAATAGTCTAGAACGTACTATAAATGTGACTCATCCCGAAGGCATTCCTACTCTTGATGACGTCATAACGCCCTAACGCTCGTTGTTGCCCTACATGGCCTAACCGAGGGGCACAATCCCCTAGCAGAGTGTCATCCGTACTAGGGGCCACTAGCCAGTGTGTAGTCTAAACTAGTGCAACAATCATTCATTGAAAATTCGCTCACTATGCTAGGTTCCCATGTTCAAACTAAAATGGGGGTGAGCCAACAATTTCAAACAAGTATCCATTCATAAGTATATTCCTCACACATAGTCAACACACACAACAAAGTCACCCCCGAGTCACCCCAATGAGTACGTCCCTCGCCTTTCAACCATTCGATCATAGGAAATTCCTACCTGACGAACCTTCCATAACATATAACTCAACCAAAGCAAGGGGGACCACATCCAAGGAGAGTTTTCTTAAGATAACTAGTTTTACAAAAGTGCCAACCGAGCCTCACATAATTTTCGCATGCCAAACCATTTCTTAAGGAATCACATGCACGCCATTTTGAAAACCAAAAATACACTTCTAAACCCATTTAAGAAACTTAAACCAGCATTTTATATCTAAAAAACATTCACAAGGGCTAAATGGGGCATTTTATCAGGCAATTGATGTGAAACATAATCAAAACCACTCCAATTTAAGACAGAAAATTTTACTAACAGTTCTATATCAATAATTAATATTAAAACTAGGTGTAAAAAGCTAGAAATAAATGAATCTTAAATTTAAAGGTTAATGCATAGAGATCCTACCTCAGAGAAGGAAGCAGACCAAGCCGAGACACTTCGGCTCTTGGGGCTTCCGACGAAAGACGCTCACACTAGCACACACATACATTCTCACTCATATATATATATACCCTTAATCCATTGAACATATTCCCCGTGCCATAAGGGAATATGTGCAAGGAAGATATATATATACATGTGCACATACATACCTATGTATGTGTGTGCGCACCACCAAGAAGCCACCCAAGCTCTAATTAGTCAACCTAGAGGAACCAACATTTAGAAACCAACAGACCATTCAAGAAATCAAGATCTAAAGAAACATTATTTTAAAGTAAGTAGTTTCAAACAAACCTTTACATTTTTCACACCACAAATACATTTACCAAACACACTTCAAAAGCCATTTTCCATAGACAAACAACTTTCAATTTCACAAACACCAAAAACCAATTTCAAAAGCATTTACCATTCCCTAATCAATTTATGAAACCCATTTGTAAAAAGCCACTATCAATGCATTCGCATCTCAAGTGTCTTTGAAAAGACATTTCGCACACTTTGCATGATTTCTCAAATTCCCTTTTTATAACACCAGAAAATACAAACAATAAAGACAACCAAGACAACGGCCTAGCCCTGCTTCATAAAATCATTCATGTTTTTAAACCATTTTCAAAACAAGCTTTTCACCATTCAAACAATTTAAATAGACCATTACACAATTTATAAAACAACCCAAAAAACACTACACGGCCTCACACCAAGAACATACCCAAAATCCCCTTTTTAAAACCAAACACACATTAAAAACATTTCCAAACATCATTCGCATCACTTAAATAATTTAAATAACCAATTGCATGATTTATAAATTGATATCAAATAACAAAAAATGGGTTACACATAAAAAAACACTCAATTCCATCTAAAAAGGAAACGTTAAATTTAAACGCATATGAAACCTTTTAAGAAACAAATTTTGCACCACCCATATTAACCAAATAACACATTAAATTAACTAAGCATGCAAAATAATTAGGCAAATAATATTTACAGTGGGAACCATCTACCTTGAGTGCTGAAAGCATAAAAAATTGGTGTAAAATTAAAATCACATGAAGATCGCACCATAAGGAACCCAAAAAGAACCCTAAATCAAGAATTCGAACCGAAAGGAATCAAAATAGAGCCATAAAACATACCCCTAATTGCTGAAAAAAAACTGAAACCCCAAAGGAGAAACAAAAGAAAAAAGAATCCTAAAAAATTACCCAAGTGAAGCCGCTAGCGGGGGAGGGAGCCGGTGAAGTCGAGGTCGCCGGAAAGGAGTTCGGCTGACTGGGATCTCACCAAAGAACCGTCATCCAGTAGGGGGCGGTGCACAGAGCAGCAGGGCCGAAGAGGGGGTTCTGGCCAGAGTGGGGTGGTGTCGGCAAAGGACAGTGCAGAAGACAGTGGTGGTCGGATGCAGGGAGATCCGTTGGAGGTGGCCTGGCCGAATGTGGAGGGCGGCATGTGAAGGTGTCGGAGGCAAGGTTGAGCGTGAAGGGGGTTGGGGTGCAGGTGTAATGCTGCTACGCAGCGGGAGAGCTGGGGGTAAGGGGTATCATGCAGGGAGTGGGGAAAAAAGGGGGGCCGGGATTTAGGGTTAGCTAAAAAAAATTATTTTATAATAATAATAATAATAATAATAATAATAAAATCAACCAAAATAAGGATATTATTATTATTAAAACTATACTATTATTATTATTTTATTCTTAAACATTCCTTTATCAAAATCTATTTTATTAAATTATTATTTTACTTCATTCCATTTCACTCGACCTTTAATTAATTTACTTACTTATTTCAGATGTCGGGAAACCACATGGCTTGTGTGAGGTCAAGTGCATGGTCGAGCGAGCTGCGCTTGAACCGTGCCACCCGGCACTAACCACCTACAAATTCAAACTGTGTGTTGACGCATAATTTTATAAGTCACGCGCAAGTCGCACGTCAAACCCAGTCGGGGTGTGGCAATATACATGTGGACCTGTTCATAATAATAAGGGAGGTATGACTCATAGACTATCAATTTAATTTAATAAAATAATTAAAAAAAACTCATGAAATAATTAAATTAAAAGAAACCATGCACATACACAGGTTAGTCTAATCTCATGATCATCCACTATTGTAGTGAATGTATTTTTAAAATAACTGGCTAAAATTCATTCAAATTCATTATTCTATTAATATAAACATGTGTGAATTAATTTAATTAATTATCTGATTAATCAATTAATTAAATTTATCTTAATATCCATTAAATTTATCCTAAAGATACCCATCTGGTTTGATTTTAAATAAATTAATTTTATTTAAAATTTAATAAAATAAGTACACGACATGTACTTGGATGCAACTTGGTGAGTACATGTTCAAACTACTCAACTTATATAGTGATCATATATATTTTACTCACACAACATATAGAATACACATTTTATCACATAATTACCTGGCATGTATGAGTCAATAAATTATACATGGAACACATGTTACTTAATGTAGCATGTAATGCTTTTAATGAGCATAGATTTATCGATGTATTATGACTATAAATGCTATGTAGTTAAGAAATTTATATAGAAATTAATTAATATTTCAAATTATATATATATAGCCTCTCATATGGTGTGTACAGGTCAATAAATGACACATGGAACACATTTTTTTGAGGTTTAAAGAGGTAATAAAGTAAATTTTAATTTTTTGCAAAAATAGATTGGGTACACAATGTGAATATCTAGTTACAATTCATGTATAATTATTTTTATGTGTCCATGATACACTCCTAGGGACTCTACGTGTATTGATGCATGTGCATTTGTAAGGTACACAACATGTATAGTTGGTACACACTATGTAGCCACCTTGTTACATAGATGTTAATCCCCATGTGTCGTGTAATTATTACTTTATGGGTATTTGAATATGCATTTTCCATCATGAAAATGTGTAGACTACAAGGAGTGTAACCTAGTTACATAGTGTGTAGTCCCTCATGTCATGTGTCAGTCTGTCTTGGTCAACATGTAAAGAATTTAATACAATATGTCTCCTTCATTTCACAATATGATGAATTATATCATGCTATGTCCTGGTGTGGTGAACTGGCATACACGGCATGTACACTACCTACAAACCATTAAATCATATGTTGTCAAACTAGACTCCTTGGAACCTTTAGATGATTTATTAGGATGTTAATCATTAAAATTTAATCAAATGCGGATTAAATGAGCAAGAAAAGAAGGGATAAAAAAGATATCTTGATGATCAAATTATAATAATGAATTTCTTGGAATGAAAACTACCTTTTAAATTCAAAAACAATCAACAAACAATAAATAATTATAAATTGAATGTGACCCCTTTGATACCAATTGATGGTTTCGAGTGTAGTAGATTCACCTATTAGACCTATGACCAACTCATATTTTGTTGTATTCAATGGATAATTTTAAATGTACATGACATGAACACCATTCCCAATGGAATTTTTTCTAAATAATATTGACACATAATTTTTTTGGAACCAAGATAGAGGATATTTCACATTAATTTATAATTAATTTAAAACATAAGAAGAAATATTACCTAGGTCTTGATTTCTTTATTCATTGATGATGTTTATCATTCTAACCTGATCGGTGTATCATCATTGTGTAGTGAGGACTCAAAGTAGAACTCCTTTATCGATGATCCACACGTGATCCTTCGAGCTCTAAAAATGCTGATGAATCATTGGGTCTTAGCATATCCAATTGATCATCTTGCGCCATTATTATTAATATATATAAATTCCTTTAGACTTGAAGGAATTTTATCATTTTCTTATTGATCTTAAGAATAAGAGATAAGGAGGGAGATCTTGTGTGGTAATTATGATACAAAATTATTAACCTTTCTTCGATTGACATAGTGATCTATTTATAGACTTAGGGTTAGGGTTTGAAATTTAATTAATTGCTCAAAGTCCCTTAATAGTCTATTAAACCCAAAAGGAACCTCATGTTATGTAATAAAATAACAATATTATTTAATTTTATGGCATTCACTAACCCATAAAATGATAAATATTTATTTTATAATATGGTAAATAAATATTCATCACCAGAAAAAAACTGTTCTGCTCATCATCCCCAACATTTATTGGATTCTCGAATAAATATTCAAATAAATATTATTCATTCAACAAATAAATAAATATTTTTTTCATAATATGATGAATAAATATTTATTTAATATTTATGTAACTAAATAAATTATTTATTTAATAATTAATTAATTATTTACTATGGTGCGAATAACATGAGATAAATATATACTATATATTCATGTAATTAAACAATTGCCTTGAAAATAAATATTTATTTAATATTTGTGATAATTTAATAAGTATTGAATAAATATTATTTATTGTCTTGGATAATGTCAAAGGAAACAATTGTGTGTGACCCTCTATGCCTCTTTTTCAGTGGTATTAGGCAGACTTTTCTAAAGTCTAAGATTACTATCTAGAAATAGAATAAGGCGCCCACAAAGAAAGAAGATATGTCATAATGAAAAAACCACATATGAATAGTCACTATGTAATATAATACCTTTTTCATGATATATCATCAATAATGTTGCACACCCGCATCATTAACCTATAACGACCCAAGATTTCATTATACATTTTCCTTAAATAAATAATGTTTCTTATAGATTTCTACACACACAACACCGAACTAAAGCGATATTGTGATAAATTTAGACGATTAAAACATGGATATTTTAATTATTAAGCATGAATATAAGTAAGTGAATTATGAAATATGTTAATATTTATAGTTATATAAAGGTCAATTTATACATATTTACTTTTTTTTAACAGGTTGAGGGTCAAGACCCCTTTATGCATTGTACTTTTTATTAAAGAAAAATAAGTAAATTACTATTAAATGATGAAGTTAATAAAATATTATATATATTGATTAATTCTATATTTATTAGAGTTTTATATAAATTAAGAATAAAAACAACAAGTATTTTAAAAATTTATTATCCTATAAAAATATTTTTTTATACTTTATAATTTTATTTAAAATTTAAATTTATATATTTTAGAATGATAAATTGAAAAAATAAAGTACATTTTTGTATTTATCATAGAAATATCATCTTAGGATAAATTTTTTAGATTTTTCTTTAAAAAAATTATTTTTATGTGAATAGTGAAATATATTGATAGTTCAAATTTTATGCCATTATTAATATATAAGTATGAATTATAAATTTATAAAAAAATTTAATTGAAATATATGTATTTTATTATTTAAATTATAAATTTCAAAATATTTATTATAATTTAAAAATCTGTATTTGATATTTTAAAACTCAAGTAATATTTTTCTCAAAAATTGTTTTGATACATTATACATTTATTATATTAAAATTAATTTTTAGCACTTTTAGAAATTTAACAAGAAAAAATGGATTTCATATTTTAGATAAACATGATCATATTATTTAATAAGTTAAATTTCAATTTTAGGAATAAAATTATGATTACTAAGATTAAAATTAATGCTCATGATAATGGTAAAACGATTATTTTCACATAATTTTTTTATTAATATTTTGCAATTTTTATCTAAATAATTAAATTAATTTATTCTAAATGATGACCCTAATTTGTTTTTTAAACATATATTTAATTTTATTAAAACATATTTAATTTTTAATTAATTCTAAATAATATTAAGAACATGTAATGGTCAAAACACCATTTTTTTACAAAAACTATTTTTTATATAAGATATTTTAATTTAAAAATTAATTTTATATTATTTAGAAATTTAATTAGATTAAATTTAGGTTCAAAACACCCAAATTTGGTAATATTTTTTTTTATATTTTTATTAAAACATAAATTTCTTAGCTTAAAACTTTTTACCAAGGTAAAAACAAAAAAGATAATAGCATAAACTTAAGAACAAATTATCTTCAACATGTTTAAAACATGTTTGGAAATACGTGGTTGAGGATTTATCAACCTGATATCACCCCACACTCCATTATTTAAAAATTTTGAGTCTTTTACCCTTTAATAGTGTAATTATATAATTGAAAATTAAAGGGTGTTCTCAAAGTTTCTTTGTTCTTCACTTATAAATGGGGTCACTTACACCCCTTCATGACACACTCATTAATTAGAATTAATTCCTAAAAATCTATCATTTTTATCCTCCTAGAATCCTCTATCATGTTTATAATCCTCTTATCTAATTTAATTATCCTAATTCATTCATTTCCAAGGACACTTTCAAGAGAAAGTTTAAAATCTCAAAGAAGTTAGGCACATGCACAAAATGAATATGGAACAAGGTAAGGTTTTGTACTAGCTCAACTTTCTTCCATTGAGTTAAAAATTTTATTATTGAACTATATTATTCCAAGTTTGATTTACTCTACCTAATGAATAATTTTTATTTTATTTGCTCATTATTTTCTAGGATTTTATAATTCTTCCTTATACCCTCATCATCAAATGATTCTTACCTCAAGGATTATATTACTTATAAGGGTTTTCGTGACTCAAATATTTTCCTTGGATAATAATAAATCTGCATTGACTATTATATTTAAATATTTATCTATTATAACCTATTATGATTTTATTTTTTATTTCCACATTATTTTCTTGGGAAATCAGGTTTCACAGTAAATTATTCCCCCTTGATGATTTTATTGTTTCATGAAAATTAATTTTTGTTTAGAATAATTCTCATATATTTTAATGGATTTTCCCTCCATATCCATATTTTTACTTCTCCAAAATGTTCTCATTTCTCTAGTGGAAACTCAATTTTTTTTATCTCCAATGATATTATATTCCCCTATATTAATTTTAAAAAAAATGTTTCTTTATCCTTTTAATGTTGTGGGTTTTTGATAATATTGTTTTAAAATATTTAAAAGTATTTTCTTTTCTATGATCTTATATTCTTACCTTATTCATATCATTTTTTACATATGATTTATTTATTATCAAGGTCTCTTAAATAGAATTTTTTTAAGTAATGTTTTAATAATTTTTCTCTTCATCCTAAAAAATGGTTTTTTGGAAAGTGACTTTAAAATCATGTATTTTCTAAGATGATATTAAGAAATTATTTTTATGGAAAATAATTTTGTAATTTCTCTTGTTTTTACAAAGGAATATTCTATAATGTAGTAATGGTTTATAAATCACCCTATATGTTCTCTTATTAAATACTCCTTTTGGGATATTATGTTTTTGGTGTCAAATGATCATGTTTTTTATGTGATACCATTTGTAAAAATTATGAAACCCATTTTCTTCTTGTGGTTTATTTATGATGTGATGAATGATTTGATTTTAAGTGTCACTCATATATATGTATGATAACAGGTGGGGTCCTACATCACCCTCCAATGCATTGGTAATGGTTTTATATCTCATGAGATAACGAATCATGGACATACTTGGATTTTTTTCACAAATTAAAGGGTGGACATACTTGTATTTATTCACAAACTAAAGGGTGTAAATACTTGGACTTGTTAAAAAACTTAAGGGTGGACATACTTGGATTTGTTCACAAATTAAAGGGTGGATATACTTGGATTTTTTCACAAACTAAATGGTGGATATACTTTGATTTTTTTACAAACTAAAGGGTGAACATACATGTATTTGTTCACAAAATTAATGGTTGAGCATGGTTTTATTTGTTCATATTTTTTTCTTATTATTATTTTTGTGACACTTATCTAAAATGTTCCTTATTTCCAAGTTATTCTCAATGTCTATGAAATTCCATGTTTTAAATATGTTAAACTTTATTATGTTATGATTTTATGTTTTGTTTGATTTTCATTATATGTTTCTAGGACATGATTTTAATGATATTTCTTTGGTATTATGCTTCTATTCAATGATACTTAATGTTAAATAAAGTGTTATGATTTTTTTATGATCCCATTATCTTTTTATCTAATATGTCTCCATTTATCATGTTTTCCCTCATGTTTATGATCTAACAGTTATGACTATTTGATAAGTTTCACTTACCTAGAATTTGAGATCACCCCTTTATTATGTTTCAATGACTTGTGTTTTAAAGATGATTATATCATATGATATTTATAGAATTGGTTATAGTGGATAAAGTTTATAGATAATTGTTAACAATTTTTGTAAAATAATATGTTTATGTAGCTACTCACCAAGACACTAAACCTTTTGATCCTCGAGTTATTCAACTGTTTGTGAGATGTATTATATAAAACATGGAACCATTGTTTCATTTATATATGTTTATATTGAGTTATCATATTTGGTATCAAAGTAGGGTTTGGTTATTTTGGGGATTATTTTAGAGGACTTTAGCAATAACCCTAGGAATAATTCTAAGTACAAGATAACATCTTGAAATTTTGGTAAAGATTTGAGTATGTAGTTTTACCAACAATGATCTCTCTATTTGGATTCTGACTAGTGGATGTGGTGGTGGCATAGATTTATTTAGGGATAATCACCTTGAAATGTGTTGTTTGATCATTGACTCGATCATCACCATGATGCATGATGAGTGGGCCTAAGACTGCATACCAGTATAGACAATCTCATTGGATATGCTTCGGTTAATTCACATCCTCTTTTTAAACCATTATGAGGGATTTGAATATGTTTAGGTTAGAGAAACCAATAATAAAATTACCATGGATAACATAGATTTGATACTATAGGTTTGTATGTTATTTTATCTACATAACTTAAGATCATAGTTTTCCCTTAGTAAATTTACTAAATTATGTCCCTAAACATTCTTTAATTTGAAGTAATGGATGGAATGAGGAGGAACTGAGCAAATAATGAGTATGATTGACAATATGGTGATTATTAGAATGAAATTAAAAATTGTATAGGAGTTAGTGTACAAGACCTAATAGAAATTCTCACCCAATTATCACAAGATATGAATAATAATGTTAATCGTGTTGAACTCCCAAGTACATTGAGGAAATATCAACTTGTTGTCAAGTATTTCATGAGACAATGTCCACCCTCCTTTCATAGATCTTATAATCCATTAATTTCTGACTAATGGATCAATGTGATGGAAAATATATTTTTCATTCTCCAGTTCTCAGAGCACAAGAAGTTAATTTTGGACGTCTATTAACTTGAAGGATAGGTTGACCAATGGTGTAATCTCATTAAGAATACAACAGAAAAGTAATAATTAGACTCTATGGAATAATAGGAGTTTAATAAAGTATTATTCATCAAGAAATTTCCTTTAACTCTTCACATAAGGATGGAAATATAATTCTAATATCCAAAATAAAAAGATGATGAGTCTATTAGTACTTATGAATAAAACTTCATGAGGCTCACAAGGTATGCCTCTGGTTATATCTCCCAATATAAAAGTAAGATCTAAAGTTTCTAAGATCGCTTAAAACCAAGTCTTTGAAGGGTATTATCCATAATAGAATTTGAAATCTACAAGGAAATTTTTCGATGCTCACTAAAAGTGGAGATGGAAACAGGGGACTATCTTTATTTTGGGGATAAGAAAATAAAGGTGGAGTATCATGGAAGTTCTAATGATAAGACACATAGGGGAAAGAAATTCTAATTGCCTTTGTGTCAAAGATGTGGGAGGAAGAACCTACGAAATTTCCTCAAGGGATTTGGGAATTTATTAAGTGTGTTTGGGTGGGCTATATTGCACAAAATTTTCAAAGTAGTTCCAATGATCCAATTAATACAACGGTGGAAAAGAAGGCCCTGACCAATGTTCCACCTAAACATCAATACTTCAAGTGCAAGGAGTTTCATAACTATACAAATCACTACCCTAACCCCAGATATGTTGAAGAGAATAGGACATAACAACCTCCTAAACTAAGGGATAAAGGAAGAGTGAATACTACCACTACTATTGAGGTAGAGCATGATAATTAAGTAGTGCATGGTACATTTATTCATCACTATTGATTTGTGGATGTATTATGTCATGTATTTTTTCACCAACTACTAGTTATTAAAATAAAAACACTTAGTGATATCATTATTGTATCAAAGGTATATGAATGTACTTAAAATATTATGGGATCATGATTCAAGAAAGACTTATTATCATTCCTTTTGATAAATTTAATTTGATTTTCAAGATATATTTTTTCACTCTACTTGAAGGGGAAAAAATATTTGCTGGAATAAGGAAGTCAAATTTCATATCTATGACATCTTATATTTAAAGGTGTGATATTTTGATGTTTAAGAGTGTGTTTTTAGGTATGGAGGGCTTAAGAGATATTTTTGGGAGTTTCTACACAACATGGGGTGAAGACTGCTTATTGGACACTTTTACATCATCAATTATATCTTACAGTTTAATTCCTTTATTGGAAACCATCCATAAGACACTTTATGGAACAAGAATATTGAAAGACTTAAAATCCTTTTTATGTCATAAAATCCTTTTATGTTGTAATACCCTCTTTTACATGATAAAGTCATTTATCAGGATAATCTAATCTGAGGAAATATGTTTTTCAATAGAAATGTGTTATGGGAATTTTACTCCGTAAGGACCTATTTACACCATAAATCCTTTGTCCCATTAGGTTTTTATCACGTTGTATGTATGATATTTCTCTATTTTTCAGGTCACTCCTCTCTCAAACCCTATGTATTATTTTAAACAATTTGGGTGATCTTCACTCCTTATGGGTCATTTCATTTAGTATTTTATATTTTTAGTGGTTGTGTCACTTTTCTATAGGTAAGATAACTTTATACTTATTTTTTTCCTTTGTTCGTATCAGTGGTGAGGTGATGAGTTTTCAATTTTTTGACCATGTGGTGATATTTTGTGTGATTTTTCTAGATCTATTATGCAATTCTATTTTGGGGATTGATCCTTTATTGGTTGTGGTGTTGTGGGTGTGCATTATTTGTGGTATGTTGTAATCTACCCTCTCTTCTATCTGTTTTGTTTGTGGAATATGATTCTAAAATGTGGGAATCAATTCTTGGGCCTTCGTTGTTGTCTTTTCATTCTTTTCTATATTGGTGAATCCCATTGTGGATGTGTGTGACCCGAGTTGAGGTAGGTGGTTATGTCTCTATAATTTATTGAATGAATTGGGATTTACCCTATTTTATAAATTTAATTATAAATAATGGCATTATTTTTTGTGTGTATAAATGGATTTGAAATAAAATATGGGTTTTCCCTTGGTTTTGGTAAAAGATAATGCGTTTTTTCAAAGCATTTAGAAATGGTTTTATAAAGTAGGTTTGAAAAAATAAAGGTTTGTTTGAAATTCATTATGAAAATACCTTTCAAAATGATTTGTTAAATTCATCACATGAAAATCCTTGGATAATTTGTTGTTTGTTGTATCTTAGAGATATCATCTATTTCATTATCGGGGGGTTCACTTATGGGGTTTTCCTCTACTCCTTAGGCCTGTGTTATAAGGACTTGAGTGAACAATAGTCATTGATTTTATTATAATTAGTTTACTAGCCTAACTTATTGTAATCCTTAGCATGTTTTACCTATTATTTGTCTTTGTATTATTCTGGATTTGATATACTTGTTTTGACATTGAAAAAAATTTATGGAAAATATTCTTTGAAACTGTTTTCCTGGATTATTTTGAACTATGTAAAAAAGGGAAATATTTACCTTGTTTTTTATATAAAACTGCTTTACTTATTATCATTCCATGTTTTCTTTTAAAGGATAATATTTGGATTGTTTGTATAGAGTCTTGATATGGAACACCTTAGTGGGATCCTATTAAGCCTGTTTAGCTCACACCTTTCACACCCCTTTGGTGGTTTGAGACCTAGTTATGCCTTTTGATGTAGGAAAAGGAAAGGTTTCATGGTGAGGAGGTGAGGTTTATGTCAATTGGCTATAGTGGATAGTTTTTATAATGTGATATGTTTCCCAAATTATCACATGGAGTAGTTTTATTTGTTTTAGTTTTCCTTTATTGTTGGACTTGTACTTTTGGTTTGTTTTGACTGTTTTGAGTTGTATCACTTATGCTCTTTTCTTTAAGTTATGGAATATATATTTCTGGCTATTCTTACATTGTTCCTTTATACTATGTATATATATATATATATATATATATCATTTTATCTACTTAAGGTTGGGATAAATCATTCTATCTGGGGTTTTTTATGCTCATGTGTTAATCACCTACCCATGAGGATCGAGAATTGCCTTCAGGTATGTGGTGGATCAGGTCAAGTCCCAGTTTATGAGGTTATCCTAGGTCAGTTCATTATAGTGTGGTATTAAATAATTATTATTCTTAGTCTTGGGAATATTTTAAATATAAAATAGTATTTTCATAACATGAGAGGTAGGTTTCGATGAGTGTCTGGCCAACTCTTGTCGGGATGATACTCGAGTTACCATGGGATATCAGGATGTGTGTCTCATGTGTTGATTTCTTGATCTGAATCTCATTTTTCATTTATTTTTTTCTATTTTGAACTGATATTATCATATTATATGATATTTTCTCCTATTTTTGGTGTGAATTGATATGTCTCTAAGATGTCTTCCACAAGTTCCAGATGAGGATGCAGCAGATGCCTCTTAAGGGAATCCACCTCTTTATCAGAATTTTATAGAGGAAATCATGAAACTAGTTTGTGCTATAGACCAAAATATACCATAAGTCCATAACATAATTGTTGAGGTACAACTAGGATATGGAGGATAAAAGGATCTATCTTGGGAATTTTTATACAAGAATCTCATGTCCTTTAAAGGTATGAATGAATCCCAAGAGGAGGAGGACTATCTAGAAAAGATTGATCAGATATTTGACTTCTTGGATACACTTGAGACTATCACAGTGAAGTGTGTAGAGATAAGGCTTGAGGGCCATGGTAAACGATGGAGGGATTCCATGGTATAGGCAGGTAGTAAAGTGGGTTTTGATTGGAAGGGTTTCAACTCCCTCTTCTTCTAGCAATTCATCCCATAGTCTCAGATGATGAAAAATTATTTGGAGTTTCTCTCTTTGTAATAGAGAGATCACTCGGTTTCAGAGCACACCAATCTATTTATAGAGCTAGTTCATTTTACTCCATAGGTGGTAAATAATTATCATTTGAAAGCTCAGAAGAACATGTAGGATTTGTGACTAGATATCATATCAAGGGTATTTATACTTAAACTTTGTACTTGTGTTGATATTATAGATAGGGAAATGATGAAGATATGGATATGGTGGGAAAAATTGTCTTTTCTTATTCTTCCCTTCCACCTATTGGTAGCTTAAATAGCATATAGGGAAAGAATGGTAAGTTTCATGAGCATCACAGGAGTGGTGGAGGTGGTTCCTAGTAGCGGTCCTCCTCTGAACCATCAGTTACATCCAATAGTGTGCCTATAAATTGATATCATTGTAGAAAGTTTGGAAACACCAGGTGTTTTTGGCCCGCCCCAGCAAATATGTTCAATGATTGTGGCCACTACGAACATCTATAGAGTTTTTTTTCAGGCTATTTTTATGCCCCATTATGGTTAGGGATCATCAACTCTAAAGGCCACTATGGCATAGTTAAAAGCTTCAAAGTCCACAAAGTTCCAAACATAAGCCTCATGAGTGAAGTACCTTCACAAAGTGTATGAGTTTCTAGTAGAGGTTGATAAGGGTCCAATGACAATAAGAGTTACCATTTTTTTCAATCCTCTATAGAAACTTCTTTATTTGATACTGGTGACTCCCACTCATTTATATTTTCCCATTTTATTGATGTGTTAAAACTTAAAAAAAATATCATGTCCTTTTTCATGGAGTTAGTGAAACCTCTTAGGAAGAGGGAAGAGTATGGGTTTTTGTGTCCTTCTTGTTCTCTATCGATATCTGACACGGAGTTAGTCAGGGATTTCCTTATTCTTGACCTGGATCATTTTGACATCATCATAAAGATGGATTGAATTATCACTCAATGTGTAGATGTTTATTTTCATCATCAGTGTTTCACATTACCTACTACTAATGGGAGCGCATGGGTGTTTTAAGGAGAGTGGGATCTAAGGTCTGGTTATACTGGACCTTCACAAACATAGCTCAAAAGTTTTTTTTTCTATTATTATACTTGATCCTAATGTGGTTTATTATCTTATTGATCTTACCATGGTTGTTTAGGACTTTCCTGCTATTTTTTAGATGACTTCTCTAGTATTCCTCAAGCAAGGGAGGTAGAGTTTATGACTTATTTGGTGATGGGTATGCAACCAATATCAATACCCTCATATCATATGGAACCAGTGAAGCTTAGAGAGATCAATATTCAGTTGGATGGTCTGATAGAAAAAGGTTTCATTTTTCATAATGTTTCATCTTGGGAAACCCCAAATCTATTTATTTTTAAGGCTGAAAATTCACTTTGATTGTGTATGGACTACTGGAAGTTGAACTAGGTGATGGTTAAGAATAAGTATCATTTTCCTTGAGTATACTGTTTATTTGACCAGTTGAAGGGAAAAAGTGATTTTTTAAGATTGATCTTTGTTCAGGTTATTATTAACTCAAAGTTTGAGAGTTTGATATACTAAAGATGGATTTTAGGATTAGGTATTTCCATTATAAATATTGTGTGATGAATTTTGGTCTGACTAATGATCCATCATTTTTTATGGATCTTATGAATCAGATATTCCATTGGAATCTCAACACCTTTATAGTTGACTTCATAGATGGTATTTTAGTTTATTCAAGTTCTGAGTGTGATCATGAGCATCATCTAAGTTTGGTTTTGTAAATCTTGTGGAGTCACAATTTTTATATAAAACTTTCAAAATCTAGTTTTTATATCCAATAAGTTAAGTTCTTGGAACACATGATTTATGAATGTGGATTATCAGTCATTCCTAAGAAGGTGAAGGCTATCTATTAATGGGAGTAGCTATAGAACATTTTTTATATTTAGAGATTCCTTGGTCTTGTTGAATACTATCAGTGGTTTGTCAAGTATTTCTTGAAATTAGTGTCACCTTTTACTGCTCTTAATAGGAAATAGGTGAAATTAATATGGGATGAAACATGTCAAACTTCTTTTGATGAGTTAAAATGACTTCTAAAATTGGTACCTATATTGATCTTACCTGATCCTATTAAGGGGTGTGTGGTATATTATGATTCTTCTAGTGTTGGTTTGTAATGAATTCTTATGTAGGATGGTCATGTGTTGTCTTATTGTTCTCATCAGATTTAGACATATGATAAGAACCACCCCACTCATGATTTAGAGCTTACTGTAGTTATTCATGAACTTAAGTGTTAGTGGAACTATCTTTTTGGGAATATATTCATAGTCATTTATAACCATAAGATTTTAATATATACCTTTTATCATAAAGACTTGAATCTCGAATAGATACGGTGGTTGGAATACCTTCATATTCTTGATTTCAACATCACCTACACCTCAGGGAAGGGGGATCTCATCAAAAATTATATCATTAGGAAAGTATCATAACAGGTTGTCTTGGAATAAAAGGAAGAGTGGAACCTAATTAGACTCTTTTATTAGTTTCATCTGGATGCGTAGAAGGATGGTTTAGATATGTTTTTGAGCAGTATTCAATTATCATCATATCTCCTTAAGTCTATCCTATAGATTCACATAGGATGATTAGTTCAGAGGAATTAGAGAAACCCTTTATTGTAGGGAGACCATTTTTAGTTAGTTTATCCCTTATTATGGTATTCTCCACTTCAAAAATTAATTTGTTGTCCCAACATCTGTGAGGAGTTTAGTTTTATTTGATTTTCATGGTTCTTCATGGGTCATTTATCTGGGCACTGAGAATATGAATTATGGCATGATATTATGTTTCTAGTGAATGGGTATGAATCGTGACACTACATATTATGTGTCACTCTACTACACCTTCCAACATATATAGGTGGATCACCTAAAACCTTATGGTTTTCTCCGGCCTCTTCTGGTGCTAGTTTTTAAATGGTACAAGGTAACCATTGACTTCTTTGTAGTATTACCATGGACTCCCTAAAGGAATAATGATATATAGGTGGTGATTAAATAGTTGAAAAAATTATCCCATTTAATTACAATAAGAAACACCACTAAGTTTGAAGATCTAGGTAATCTATATGTGAAATAGATTATGAGGTTATGTGGGGTTACCACTTTCATTATTTTGGATAGGGATATTAGGTTTAATTCCTGATTTGGAAGAATCTTTATGAGGTGATGGGTACTTAGGTCAGGTTGAGTACAACTTACCATCCATAGAAAAATGGTTATATGGTTCATTTTATTCATATCATGGAGGATATAATTCATGCCTATATCTTTTAATTTTATTGGATCATGGGATATCCATCTAGGTCTAGTTGAGTTTTTTTATAATAATAGTTACCATTCATTGATCAGAATGGGTCCCTTCAAGGATTTGTATAGTCACCCATGCAGATCACCTCTTTGTTGGGTAGAGGTGGGTGAGGCCTCTCTTGTGGGACCGATTCTCATTCAAGGTATGTTGGTGAGTATTTAGGATATACATCAGATTCTAGTTACAGCATAAAGTTTTCAGAAATTTTATGTGGATCATCAACACCATCCTATGGAATTTTTCATTGGTGACCAATTTTTCTTTAAATTTTCTCCTTGGTTGTGCCACCATCATCTTGGGAAATAGGGAAATTTGGCACCAAGATATGTTGGACTATTTTTTTCACTGGGTAGATTGGGCAGTTTTCATATTGGTTATAATTATCAACTTAGTTGACAAGTATCCATGATTTTTTCTACATATCTCAGCTTAGGTTGTACCATCCTAATCCCTCTCATGTTCTGAGCTGGGAAGAGATCAAGTTGGAGCTAGATGTTTTAGTTTTAGAGTATCCAGTGGATATCATTAACTCTTTTGTGAAAGTATTTAATGGTAATTCTATCCCATTGTTTAGAGTGTTACACTAACACAAATCAAATTCTCACAAGACTTAGGAATGTGAATTATTGGTGAGGTAGCAGAGGCCTCACCTCTTTTTGGATCACCCTTATTTCACATGAATTCTAAGGGATGGAAAGTATTATGGTGGGGAGATTATAAATTCTTGAATTTTAATGTATTATCTTTCGATTTTTAAGAGTGTTTTTTGGGTTTATAGGGATTATGAATTGTTTTGGGAGTTTATGTAGAACCTAGGGTGCATACTTATTACTAGACACTTTTATATCATAAGTTCTAGCTTAAAAAATAATTTCTTCATTGGGAACCAGCTGTAAGATGGTTTATGGAATAAGAATCTTGAAATCCATCAAATCATTTTTATTTCATAAATTCCTTTTATATTATAAGACCTTATTTTATTATATAAAATCATCGATCAGAATAATTTAATCTGAGGTGGCATTTTTTTAGGCATAAACATGTTATGGGAGTTTATATCATAAGTATCCTATTTTAATTATAAATACTTCATCCCAATAGGTTTTTATCACACTAAATGTCTAAATTTTCTTCATTTGATAGGATTCTCCTCTCTTGAACCCTAGGTATTTATCCAGGTGATTTGTGTGATCTTCACTCCTTCTAGATCATTTCATTTGGTTCTTGATCTCTATGTTGGTTTCATCACTTATCTCTGGGTAAGATACCTTTCTGCTTCTTCGTTTTCATTGGTCGTTGCAGTAGGGGGAACTGAATTTTGAATATTTCAATCATATGGTGATTATTTGTATGATTCTTATAGATAAATTATGATATCTTCATCTGAGGGCTGATTATTTGTTGGTTATGTTGTGGTGGTTTCATGTTCTTTGAGGTATGTTGTGATCTACCCTCTCTTCCATCTATTTTGTTTGTAGAATGTAATTCTAATATGTGGGAATCAATTCTAGGGCCTTATTTGTTGTATTTTAGTTTCTTCCTATGTTGGTGGATCTCATTATGGGCATGTGAAACTCGATTTGAGGTAAGTGTTTCTATCTCAAGCCTTTGTTGAATAAATTGTGATTACTCATATTTTACAAATTGATTTATAAATAAATTGGTATGATTTTTTCATGTGTATAAATGAATTTGAAATAAAATATGGTTTTCACCTTGGTTTTGGTAAAATAGAATGGGTGTTTTCAAATCATTGTGAAATGGGTTTTTAAAACAGGTTTGATAAAAGAAAAGGGTTGTTTGAAATTGATTGTAAAAGTACCTTCTAAAATGATTTGAGAAATGAAGCACATGGAAAGACTTGGATACTTAGTTGGAAGGTGTTTCTTAGGTTCATCATCCATTTTATTAGTGGGGGGTCACTCATGGGTGTTCCTATTCTGCCTAATACTATTGTTCTAGGGAAATAATGTAGGGATTATTGGAGGGTTCACTCATGGGGGTTCCTATGATCCTTAGGCATGTGTTCTACGGACTTGAGTTCACATTAGTCCATGATTATGGTATAATAAATGGAATTTTTTACCTATTATTTTTCTTTATATCATTATATATTTTACATACCTACTTTTAATTTGAAAATTTTTTATAGAAATTGTGCTTTGAAACAGTTTTTCTTGGATTATTTTGGAACTGTAGAAAAAGGGAAGTACTTATCACGTTTTTTATAAAAAAAATTATTTATTGCTAATCATGACATGTTTTATTTTAAATAAGTTTATTTGGATTTTTTTTTTATAGATACTTGATATGGAACACCTGGGTGGGATACTACTGAGGCTGTTTAGCTCACACCATGCACAACCCTTTTACGGTGTGTAGACTTGGTTATGACTTTTGATTAAGGAAAATGCAAGGCACTACAGTGAGGTAATGAGGTTTATGTCAGCTGGGTATGGTAGATGGCGGTGATATGGTGGGATGTTTCCCGCATTATTATATAGAGTGTTTTTATTTTTTTCCTTTGTTGTTAGATTTTTACTTTGGGATTGTTCTGACTTTTTTGAGTTGTATCACTTCTGTTGTTTTCTTTCAGTTATGGAATATATCTTTATAGTTATTCTTCCATTATTCCTTTCATATATGTATATATATATATTCCATTTCATATTCTTTATGTTGAGAAAAATCATTTCCTCTAGTTTTTTTATGGTCGGGTGCTATTCGTCACCCCGTGGGGATCAGGAGTGCCCTTTAGGTATGTGGTAGATGGAGTCGGATCTCGATTTGTGAGGGTATCCTAGTTTGGTTAATTATAATATCAACCTATGATAGTCTATAAATTCAAGGATAACAATTATCTCTCTTGTAAAACTAATTCTACTATAATATTCATGATACATAATCATGGAGGATACTTAGCTCAAATGGTTAGGAAGAAATTTCATATTGTGATATGTCTATTATCAAGGAAATGATGAGTTCCCTTGACTTACACATGTTAAGGTTGGAACTTTTCTAGAAATAAAACGATGAGTTATAACAACCTTAAGTAAATAATTAACTATTTTCCATTGGTAAGTGATATTTAAAATTTTGAGGATACAATTTATTTAGTGGGGGAATGTAATGACATAAGATTTCATTGTACATTTTCCTTAAACAAACAATGTGTTCGATAGATTGATCCACATGAAACACTGCACATAAATGAAACTAGGATATTTTTATAGTTTTAAAACCAAACTTTTGAATTATATGGTAAGAATAGAATTAAATAAAATATGAAATATGTTAATATGTATAGTTTTAAAAAGTTTATTTAATATAAATTTACTTAATTTATTATTGTGTTTAATAATTTATCTTTTTATGTGTTGTAATTTTTATTAAATGAAACTAGGTATATCATTGTTTAATTATGAATTTAATAAAATATAATATTTTTTATTAACAATATCTTTATTTTTGTTTTATAGAAATTAAGAATAAAAATAACTGGTATTTTAAAAATTTATTTTCCTATAAAAATAGTTTTTTCACTATACTGCATTATTTTATTTAAATGTTAAATTTAAATATTTTACAATGATAAATTGAAAAAATAAACTTTATTTTTGGATTTATAATTACAATATTATCTTATTATAATTTTTTTATATTTTTTTAAAAGAACGATTTTTTGGTGAATAGTGAAATATACTGATGCTGTGACTTTTATGTAATTATTATTATATAACTATAACTTATAAATTTATGAATCTTTTTTATTGAAAAAATATGCATTTTATAATTAAAATTTTAAATTTTAAAATATTTATTATAGTTTAAAACCCTATATTTTATATTTTAAAACTCAAGTGATATTTTTCTCAAAAATTGTTTTAATACATTATACATTTAATATGTTAAAATTAATTCTTAACACTTTCAGAAATTGAAAAAAATAAATGGATTTCATATTTTAGATAAAAATTATCATATTATGTAATAAGTTCATTTTAAATTTTGGGAATAAAAGTGTGATTACTAAGATTAAAATTAATGACCATGATAATGGTAAAAGTATTATTTTCAAAGAATTGTTTTATTAATATTGTGTAACATTTATATAATAAATTAAAATAATGTATTTTAAATGATTAATCTAATATTATTTTCAAAAACATATATAATTATATTATCACGCATTTAATTGGTAACAAATTAAAAATAATATTAAGAACACATAATGGTTAGAACACCATTTTTTTACAAAAAGCTATTTTTTTATGTATAAGATGTTTTAATTTAAAAGTTAAATTACATTTTTTATAAATTTAATTAGATTAAATGGGGTTTAAATTTAGGTTAATCATACACAAATTTTTTAAGCGGTTTATTTTATATTTTTAGTAAAGTATAAATTACTTATTTTAAAACTAGTTACCAAGATAAAAACAAAAAAAGGTAAAAGTAAAAACCTATGAAAAAATGATTTCCAACATGTTTAAAACATGTGTGTGAATACTTTTTTGAGGAATTATCAACCCAAGATCACCCCCACACTCCATTATTTCTTAAATTTGTATTCTTTTACCCTTGAATAGTGTAATAATATCATTGGGAATTAAAGGGTGTTCTCCAAAGTGCCATTTTCTTCACTTATAAAAGGGGACACTTCCGCCCCTTCGTGCCACACCCATTCCTTCAAATTCATTATTTAAAATCAGAAATATTTATAATCCTAGAATACTATATTAATTTCATAATACATTTCTCTCAATTATTTATCCTAATACCTTCATTTCCAAGGATAATTTCAAGAGAAAGTTTAAAATTCCAAAGAAGTTAGGTTCATACGTGGAATGAATCTGGAACAAGGTAAGGGTTTATACTGACTCAATTTTCTTCAATTGAGTTAAAAACTTTCTTATTGGACTCTATTGTTCCAAGTTTGATTTATTATACCTAATGAATAATTTTTTTATTTCCTCATTATTTTCTAGGGTTTTACAATTATTTCTTATAAGCTCATCATCAAATGATTCTTACCTCAAGGATTATGTTACTCGTAAGAGTTTTTATGAATCAAATATTTTACATGGATAATAATATCTCTTCTTTGACTATTATATTTCAAAATTAGTTTATTATAACCTATAATGATGTTATTTTGTATTTCCACCTTCTTTTCTGGGGAAATTATGTTTCACATCGAAGAATTCCACTTTAATGATTCTATTATTTTGTGGAAATGCATTTTTTAAGAATAATTCTCATTTATTTTATTAGATTTTCCCTCCATATACATGTTTTTACTTACTTCCAATGTTATCTTTTACCTAGTGGAAAGAAAAGTTTTTTTTATCTTAAATGATCCTATATTCCCATTTATTCATTTTAAAACAAATGTTTCTTTATCCTTTTAATGGTGTAGGTTTTTTGATAAAGGCATTTTAAAATATTTAAAAGTTTTTTCTTTTTTTGATCTTATATTGTTCCCTTATACATATCATTTTTGAAATATGTTTTGATTATTATCAAGGTATATTTATTTAAATTTTTATTGAAGTAGTTTTTTAAGAAGTTTTCTCTTCATCTTAAAAAAATGGTTTTTGGAAAGTGACTTGAAAATCACATATTTTTAAAGATGATATTAAGATATGATTTTTAAGAATAAATATTTTTTTTACTTTATCTTAAATTTAAAAAGGATTACTCTCAATTGAATTAATGGTTCATAAATCACCCTATATGTTCTCTTCTTAAATAATTATTTTGAGAGATTATGTTTTTGGTATCAAATGATCATGTTTTTTAAGTGTTACCATTTGGAAAAGTTATGAAATCCATTTTCTTCTCATGTTTTATTTATGATAAGATGAATTATTTGATTTTAAGTGGAACTCATATGTATGGATGGTCATGGGTGGGGTAATGTATCACCCATAATTCATTGGTTATGGTCTTATATCTCATAAGATAATGAAGCATGGGAATACTTGGATTTGTTCACAAACTAAAGGGTTAACATACTTAGATTTGTTCACAAACTAAAGGGTGTAAATAATTAGATCTTTTTCACAAACTAAAGGGTGTATATTCTTGGATTTAATCAAAAACTAAATGGTGGATTATAACATCCCATACCCAGATGTCTCCCTATGGTGCCCTGAGCCCGGTTGGCCACATAGCCTCAAGCGTATCTCCCCAAACGCCAGAGGCTGTCGACTAGTAGTGAGGGACAAGGTGAGTCAATGGGGAGACTATTCCCTCATTACTAGAGTATCACAGTGGAAGTCAAACATATAATAAATTACAGAAGTGAGATAAATAGCAGTCAACTGAAAGTAAGGAAAGCAAGACAGGTGTACATAGCAATAACTAGAAGTGTCTCATATACAAAATGATGTAGATGGTACAAGTATCTAGAAAGTAGAATAATAGTACCTGTCAATAAAATACAATAAATGTATACCATAAAGAAAAAAAACCAAAAAGTTATCCCAATATCACAAGCCTACATCTTTGTTCTATGCTCCCCTACTCCAAAGCCACATTCAACCACCTGTACCAGGGCGCTTACCCCTATCATCACCTACAACCATATAATTCGTTTGGGTCCACAAGGAGGCCCAAATAGGTTTTGAGATAAACATCCCA
Source organism: Viscum album (assembly GCA_963277665.1). Lineage (NCBI taxonomy): Eukaryota > Viridiplantae > Streptophyta > Magnoliopsida > Santalales > Viscaceae > Viscum > Viscum album. The sequence continues at coordinate 802,375,362 of OY728148.1, read as the reverse complement.
GTAGTCAATCACCAAGGTCTATATAGTTCTAACAAAAATTATACAAAGGTTCTAGTAAGTGTAAACAACCAATAAGTAAGCGCATATTCCCATGGCATAAGTCTGCTATAAAGTAAAACTGAACATCCCTCAAGGCTACCTACAAAAGAGTCATCTCATAATAAAAAATATATATATAAGTAAACAAGCAAGTAACATGGCCATTTTGTACATCCATCTGTATCCTGTATCACATATCCATGCTATATAATGAGTCAAAAGTCCCATGGCCACGTCGTATAGTGAAGTGTAGACCGCAAGGGCCAGATCCAAGGTGTCAGCAGACCAAGGCATCCAAGTAAAAATATCTAGACCATGGAGGGATAGATCCAAGGAGCTTTTCCAAGGAATACCATCTATTCTCATGGGTATCCCAGGTGGAAACTCGGTTAGGCACTGGTTGGGGTCCTAGAAGCATGAAAATAACAAGTCCTACGCAATCCCAAGAAATCCAGATCTATAGGGTAGAAAGGCTCAAAGATTCCCAAAAAATCAAGACCCAAGGGGAAGATTCAACCCAAGGCATCCACTGCTATATTCCATATCCATGGAGAGAAGTCCATGGAATCTATCAAACCATTCAATCAAGCATTCAATCATTCAAAATAAACATTCATTCTATGTGAGTATACCCACTCACATCCACCTGCACAATCCATGAGTATACCCACTCAACCAAACCATTTATCAACTACAAGAATATGGGACTACCCTCCCATATAAACCATTTAACCAATCATTAGTAATTTCATACAGGTATACTCACCCATTTTATCCATTTAACATGCCAAAATATCAAAATAGACGAGGCCTAACATGATATTCATTAATCAGGAGGAATTACATCTCCTAAAAAAGCTACTCAAGATATGAAGTTATCTACGGAATTCATATAACTATGAAATCATGATCACACACCCCTTGTGTGGTTTTAATAGGAATAAAAAAAACTTATTTTCCCAAGGTGCACCCCTCAGGTGAACTCAAAATGAGAAAAGGGTGCCAACGCACCTAAACGGAACCTATGGTCAACCTCACTAGGTTAAAATACAGCTACTAAAAGATACTTTCTCAAAAAAGAGACCTCTCTGGAAATTAAAACGGATGGAGTAAAGGCCGAACATCTGAAAAACACCATGAAAAGCCGAAAGAAGGTATATACCAACTACCGCGCCTCAGTAGTAGACAGTTCATCCAGTATTAAGTCTCGATTCTTCCTGGTTTGGGAGAAATATGAAAAATGTAAGAAGAAAAAAATATTAGGGAATGTGAGACTAAATCTAATTAGTGCATTCTTTATTCTGAATAATCAAGAATGAATAAAAATGAATCGAGGACTTATTGTTATAGATCTGATGAGACAATCAGCGATTGAAACGGAGGTCGAACGGAAGAACTGGCTCAAATCCTATCTTAGGCGCCAAAAGGGAGATGTCTATAGATCTCCTATCCATATAAGAATAAAAACCCAAAGTGGGTTTAAAAAGGAAAAAATATTTTTAATTTAAAATTTAAAAAAACACACAACAGGGTCGCACGGTTTACATGCACGGTTTCCCAAACCATGCGAAAACCGTGTGCACCTCACTGCCTAGGAGGAAAACTTCGCACGGTTACCCCACATGGTTTAACTAACTATCTGGTAACCATGAGGAGATGCTTTTACCAAAAACCTACACTTTTCAGACCTATTGCATGGTTTGGACTAACCATGCACAGGTCGTGCACAAATCGTGCGCCAGGTTTTTTTCAGCCCAAAACATGGTTCTACACCCTGAACAAGCTCCAAAAACCTCCAAAACACCTGTTATCAATTTTAGCATTCACATAAGGCCATAACAATGAATTTATACCAAAAATAAAAGGATCCATACCTCGTATGAAAACTAAAGTTCTTACAATCTTCCCCCCTTATAGCAATTCGTCCCTGAATTTATCTCTAAAGAGTGGTCAAGATTCATCTGAGAATAACTCCAGCCACTAAGCACATACGTCGTTCTACCTCTCCCTAGTCTTGTCCTATAAACAGTCTTTCCTCCATAGCACTCAGACTAGAGGAACTGACCAACCTCAAAGAACCTTTGCGCACCTATAAATGATATGAATCAGATGCTCCTAAAAGGATGCATCAACCTAAATCTCAACCTCCAATGGCTGAAAAATGTGAGATGGTTTTGAGTGGTAGCGGCATAGTTGAGATACATGGAATACATCATTCATGGATCGGTACCTATGAGGTAGCAGCAACCAATAGGTAACTGACCTAACTCTCTCCAGAATCTCGAATGGCCCAATATATCTTGGTGAAAGTTTACCTTGTCTCCTAATATGCTTGTGTCCCAACCTCGGTGAAATATGCAAGAAAATCTGATCCCCAACCTCAAACTCTAGAGTTCATCTGCATTGATCAGCATAAGATTTCTAATGAGACTGTGCAGTAGACATCTACTTCTAAATCAACTAGACCTACTCAAAAGTTTCCTGCATGAGACATAGTCCCAGTAAAGCTGCCTCTCTGACCTCTAACCATCATATGGGAGAATGAAATGTACTACTGTATAAATCCACGTAAGGTTCCATCTCTATCATCGCATGATAACCATTATTGTAGGAGAAAACAACTATGAGAATGTGACTCTCCCAAAATCCACCAAAATATAGGATGCATGCTCATAGCATATCCTCTAGCACCTATATCGTATGCTCAGATTGGCCATCAGTCTGAGGGTAGTATGTTGTTCTCAGAAGAACCTATGTACCAAACACCCTATGAAAACTCTACCAAAAACAAGATGTAAATAGGGCTTCCCTATCTGAAACAATAGTACATGGGACCCCATGAAGTCGTACCACCTCTCGAATGTACAAATTTCCAATATCATCAACACTGAAGGTCTCCTTGATCGGCAAGAAATGTGAGACCTTGACAATCCCGTCAATGACAACCCACACAACATAATTACCTTGAGGTGACCTTGGAAAACCCATCACAAAATCTATCATGACATCGTCCCATTTCCACTCTGGTATAGGTAACTACAATAAAATCCCAGCTGGTCACTGATGTTCTGCTTTCACCAACTGATAGGTGGAACACCTCGTAACAAAACCAGTTACCTATATCTTCATTCTCGGCCACCAATACTAACATCTCAAGTCATGGTACATCTTTATAACTCTGGGATGAACTTCCCAATATGAAGCCTAAAACTCTCATATCAACTCATCACATATATCCATTAAATCCCAAAAATTTCCATGGATATGTAGGATCTCATCATCGCCTACCATCCAACCAGGAGGAGGGTCCTCACCTACCACACCTTCAAATAGAACTAGGCCTTCAGAATCTGATAAATACCTTATCTTAACTCTATCCATCAGGTTAGAGGTAACAACTAAGGATGAAATAAAAGTTTAACCCTGACTATCGTGCACCTCAAGATGCATCTTAGAAAACAAATCCATAAGATTCCACTCACTACTTTTCTACTGCACTGCCTGTATCTGAGTCATCCTACTCAGTGCATCGGCCACTGCATTTCCCTTACCAGATGTTTAGGCAAGCTTGAATTCAAAGGACTGTAAGTAATCCACCCACCTTCGATTCCTCAAATTCAGATCACACTACGTAAAGATATAATTTAGGATTTTGTGGTCAGTGTACACCACAAAATGCTCCCCCAGTAAATTGTGCCTCCAAAAGAATAACACATAAACAATTGCAGCTAACTCGAGATCATGCATAGGGTAGTTCATATCGTGAGGCCTCAGCTACCGAGACACGTATGCCATGACTTGATATCACTACATTATAACTACCCCCAGCCCAATACCTGAAGAATCACAGTAAACCATGTAACTTTATCCCTGCTCTATCAGTATTAGGACCGGTGCTGATGTCAGCCTCCCTTTCAACTCCTGAAAGGCTATCTCACAAGATTCTGACCACACAAACTTCACACCCTTTTTATTCAATCTCATAAATGGCACTGCTAATTTTGAGAAGTCCTTTGTAAAATATCTTTAGTATCCAACTATCTCCAAGAATATTTGTATTTCAAAAACTTTCTTAGGATATTCCCAAGAACCTATATGTCTCACCTTCTCTAGGTCCACTGACACTCCTGTCTTCAAGATAATGTGACCCAGAAAGTGAATCTAATCCATCCAAAAGTGGTACTTTGAAAGATTATTATATATTTGATGCTCTCTCAGTGTATTCAAAATTATCTCAAGATGGTTGGCATGGTCGTGTCGATTGTGAGAATACACCAAGATATCATCCATGAAAACCACCACAAAAGAATACAAGTAAGGATGTAAAACTCGGTTCATCATCAACATGAAAATTGCTGTCATGTTTGTGAGACTGAACAACATAACCAGATACTTGTATAACCCGTACCTATTATGAAATTATGTAATAGGTATGTATGTAGGTCGAACACACACCTGGTGATATTGTGACCTCAAGTTGATCTTTGAGAATACTCGAGCTCCTAGAATATGATAAAACATGACATCTATCTGTGGCAATGGATATCATTTTTTAACCATTATCTAGTTCAGTTTCTGATAATACACACATATCCTAAGAGTTTTGTCTGCCTTTTTTCAAAACGGATCGACGAATCCCATAGAGAAGTATTGGGTCTGATAAACCCCTTCTCCTCCAAATCCTCTAACTGTCTCTTGAGCTATTGAAACTCCATCATAGTCATCCTATATGGAGGAATGGATACTGGAATAGCTCATGACACTAGCTTTATAGATAAATACACCTCTCTCTTAGAATTTAAACCAGAAAATTCATCAGGAAAGGCATCCCTGAATCGCTCAACCACTAAAGGAAATTCTGCCTAACTCACTCCCTGGTCATCTAGAAACAAACTAGAAATCTGGGCTATCATCCCGCTAATCCCACGATGCTTGGGTCCATCTCTGCTAACCTGGACATCACATTCACCCTTCTGAATAAACACTACACCCTCTGGTGATGTGAAAGTAACCCTTCTAACAATTTTAATAAACATACGCTCGATAATCCATGAGCTAGTTCATTCCGAGAATGATGTCAAACCCTATCATCTCAAGGACATAAAGATCCCAGAAGAAGTGACACCCTCTGACCTCAAGGGGAACTCCATACAATGGTTCACATCGCCTGTCCTAACTCCCAATGGTGTTTCTAGCATCAAAATACCCTTATAAATCCAAACCACAAGCCCAAGACTTTTTACCACTTGTGTAGAGATAAAACTATGAGAGCCACCTGTATCGAAAAGAGTAGATGAAATAGTATAAGATACTAAGATCATACCTATCACCATAGATGGTCTAGGATCCTACTCTTGTTAGGTATGTTTCTGCATAAGTCTGGCATGTACCATGGCCTTATGACCCTACCTGGATACCTTGAGTTGACCCGCCTTGCTGACTCTGAGAACCCGGTGTTTGGCTACCACATCCATGACCACCACTTCCCTATCATGAATGGCCTACACTACTCCATCTCCTAGCCTGATGTGGAGCTGAAGACCCTAATCCTAAACCTAACATTGGAGCCGACCCTTTACCACTCGTAGCTGTAGGGAAGGTCCTACAAAACCACTGCATGTGCCCCATCCTACCGCAACCTCGACACTCGACTGGGTCACGGTCACACTAATTTTTCATGTGGTCTTGCCTACCACACTAATGGAAAAACACCAAGTTGTCTACACCCACAGCCCAACTAACACTCATGTCACAGGAAGCCTCAAAATGGTGCATCCTACCTAAAGACGTAGATCCACTAGGGCGAGAAACATCACTCTCCTATTTTGTACCCCCATCTTCCCTTAGGTTTCACTCTATAATAATTTTCTGATTCATAATCTTAGTGATAGAAGGAAACCTGAACACGTTGACATGAGATCTGATAGCATGTCTAAGACCTTTCTTGAATCACCTTTCCCTCAACAGCTCATTAGTAAGATACATCAGTTCAAAATGTTGCATATCTATAAAGTATGTTGAGTATTCCATAACCACCATCATGCCCTGTTCCAAATTCATAAACTCAGTATCCCGCTCTGCTCACAGAGTCACAAGGTAAAAGTAGTTATGGAAGCGGGTTTCGAATTCATTACAACCCATATTACATAGCCCATCATCCTAGTTTAAAACATTGCACCTGCTCTTTGTTGATCCATGTAGCATATACGTCGTGAGCATGACCCTTCGCTCTGGAGTCATCTCCAAATGATCAAAAGTTGTTAACGTGGTCTCTAGCCACAACTCTACAGCCTGTGGTCTACCATCCTATGAAAATGTAGGAGGATGTTGTTGCTGGAACACCTATTTCAGCTCATCCGTAGTCAAGTCAGGTTGTGGTTCTCCCTATATCATCTGCATATAGTGAAATAAACCCTCACAGAAATGTGCCTCATCACCTATGTCCGAAATAGCCTTAGGTGTCACAGCTGGCACTATAAGAGGATCAAGCGATAGCCCATGGCCCACCTTCTCCAAAGTAAGTTCATCGCCTCCATTTCGGCATACCACTAGACTTCATTATGGTGGAATTTCTCTATAATTCTAAATGAACACCTTAGGAAAGAACAACATCAAAGCACAAAGATCAAAAGCATAGGATAGGTCAAAACCCTCCTAGAAACCAAGTCAACCCATAGCTTGCTCCTAAAGGCAGAACTGTATAAGAAATAGCCAACGAACCACTAGAGACTATGCCTATCACCCACTCAAAATTCAGGTCTAGGTCAAGTCTCTATTCATTAGTTCGAGTTTCCATTTTCATTCAGTTATCTAAGAAATTATTCATGGGTTACCAATTCTGAATCCCTAGGGTCCTATAACACCTCAGGAACCCAACCTTGGTTCCCATTCAAACCATACATGTAACAAGTTCATTTAAGCATTTACATTTCACTGGTGTGTCATTTACCAATTCTTAAGGGCCCATACTCGTTATGGATTTAAAGATGATGTCACACCTTTATCTACTGTACCCAAATAACACAACAGTAGGCACAATTATCACATCAACTATCACAATAACATGCAATATCTAATACATCCTAGATGACATGTCATGATGCATGGCATGTAATTATAACAAGTGTTTGTATGATGCATTAGATGGAACACCCTCATATCATTGGGTTTCAAATGAAATAGAACCCACAATTGTATAAATATTAATATTAGAAATCAAGTGTGTCAATAGTGAAATCAAATCAACTATAATAGTCAAAATTCATAAAATTAGAACTCAAGTCAAGGCAATTTGGATTTTCCCTATACACAGGGTAGCTACTCCTGAGAAAAATTTATTACCAAACTCTATTTTCTTCCAATATCTATATAATGTCACCAAATAGTAAGTCAAACCAGAAAAAAACCCTCTGATACCACTTTGTAATGTCCCAAACTCAGATTTCTCCCTATGGTGCCCCGAGCTCAGTTGGCCACATGGCCTTAAGCGCATCTCTTCAAATTATAGAGGCTTGCGACTAGCAGTGAGGGTCTAGGTGAGTCAGTGGGTAGACTATGCCCCCATTACCAGAGTATCATAGTGGAATTAAAACATATAATAAATATCAAAATTGATATAAACAGTAGTCAATTGAAAGTAAGGCAAGCAAGAGAGGTGTACATAGCAAGAACCAGAAGTGTCTCATATACAAAATGATGTAGATGGTATAAGTATCTAGAAATTAGAAGAATATTACATAGAAATACAATACAATACAAGTATCCCAAAAAGAGAAAATGACCAAAAAGGTATCCCATCATCGCAAGCCTCAAGTTGATCCTATGCTCCCTTACTCCAAATCCACAATTAACCACCTGTACTAGGGCACTTTCCCCTATCATCACATGCAACCATATAATTTGTTTGGGTCCCCAAGGAGACCCAAACAGGGTGTGAGATAAACATCCCAATAGGCAACCACCAAGGTTTATATAGTTCTAACACCAATTCTACAAAGGTTCTAGAAAGTGTAAATAACCAGTAAGTAAGCACATATGCCCATGGAATAAGTCCACTATAAATTAAAATTGAACAACCCTCAAGGCTACCTGTAAAACACTACTGGAAAATGGACCTATCCCCATGGTTTTGGGGAAAACCGTGGGGATAGGTACCCCTATACCCATGGTTTTTGAGAACCATGGGCATAGGAAAATTTTCAATACCTATACCCATGGTTCACAAAAACTGTGGGTATAGTCCCCCTTATACCCACAGTTTTCCAAAACCGTGGGTATAGGTCCAGAAAATTTTCCTATGCCCACAGTTCTCAAAAACCTTGGGTATAGGGGTACCTATCCCCATGTTTTTCCCTAAAACTGTGGGGATAGGTCTGGGATAAAATATTTATACCCACGGTTATCAAAAACTGTGGGTATAGGTTTTCCGTGTGTTCGCGGGAAAAAAAATTTCCCACAGGAGGGAATTTTTTTTTGGCGGGAGACCTATACCCACGCTTCTTCCCTCTATACCCATGGTTTATATAACTATATTTAACTAAATATATATATATATATATACACATAGTTTATGTTAGGGGAGTGGTAAGATGTGGTGTTTGGAGCGAATAGGTTGCGTGATCGAAACCCACCACCGGCATTCTTTTAGGATCTATACCCACGGTTTTAAAACCGTAGGTAAAAAACTTTGACACCGTGGAAATTGTGTATGATGCTTTGACACGGTGTCAGAATAGCTATACCCACGGTTTTAGAAAACCATGGGTATAGGCTGGGGACCTATACCGACGTTGTTCCAGCCCACAGTTCCCAAAACCATGGATATAGGCTATACCCACAGTTTTGGGGGCTATAACCACGGTTTTGAACCGTGGGTATATGCCGTTTTTTCAGTAGTGAAAGATTCATCTCCCAACATGGAAGCTATAAAAAAGTAAAAAAATAAAGTCACACAACCATTCCATACATCCATATGTATCTTGTATCCCACAGCCATATTGTATAATGAGTCAAAATACCCACGGTCACACCGTATAGTGAAGTGTAGACCGCAAGGGCCGGATCCAAGGTGTCAACAGACTAAGGTATCCAAGTAAAAATATCTAGACCAAGGAGGGCCAGATCCAAGGAGCTTATCCAAGGAATCCCATCGATTCCCATGGGAATACCTAGTGGAAAATATGTTAGGCAATGGTTGGGGTCTTAGAATCATGGCAATAAAAAGTACTACACGAGCCTAAGCAAGCCAGATCCACGGGGTAGAAAGGCCCGAGGCATCCCACGAAATCAAGACCCAAGGGGTAGAGTTAACTCAATGCATCCAATACCACATTCCATATCCATGGAGAGTAGTCCATGGAATCTATCAAACCATTAAATCAATCATTCATGCATTCAAAATAAAAATTCATTCTGTGTGAGTATACCCACTCACATCCACCTACACAAGCCATGAGTATACCCACTCAAGAAAACAATTTATCAACTACAATAATATTGGTCTGTCCTCCCATATAAACCATTTAACCAGTCATTAGTCATTTCATACAGGTATACTCACCCATTTTATCCATTTAACATGACAAACTATCAAAATAGACAAGGCATAACATGATATTCATTAATCAAGGAGGCAGTACATCTCTTAAACAAGATAATCAAGATATCAAGTATTATAAGGGATTAATCTAACTAGGAAATCATACACACACACCCCTTGGTGATTTTAATAAGCATAAACAATTTGTCTCATTAAGGTTCACCCCTTAGGTGACCTTGAAACGAGCAACGGGTGCCAACACACCTAAATAGAACCTATGGTCAACCTCACTAGGTTCAACTACGGCTATTAAAAGTTACTCGCTCAAAAACGAGACCTCGCTAGAAATTCCAACAGATGGTGTAAAGTTTGAACATCTGAAAAACACCAATAAAAGCCGACATAAGGTATAGTCCACCTACCTCACCTTGGTAGTAGACATCTTGTCCAGTATCAAGTCTAGATTCATCCTAGTTTGGAAAAAATTTTAAGAACATATAAAGAATGAGATATTAGTGAATATGATTCTAAATGCAAATAGCACATTCATTTTTCTGGAGAATCAAGAATGGATAAAAAGGAATTGAGGACTTATTATTATGGATCTGATGAGACAATCGGTGATTAAAATGGAGGTCAGATGGAAGAACTGACTCAAAGCCTATCTTAGACACCAAAAGGGATAGATATAGAGGGATTATTCCCATAGAAGAATAAAAACCCAAAGTGGGTTTAAAAATAAAAAAATATTTTTATTTTAAAATTTACAAAAAAAAACACACAGTATGGTCGCACGGTTTACCCACATGGTTTCCCAAACTATAAAAAAATTGTTTTCACCTCACTTCCTAGAAGGGGAACTTCATAAGGTTACCCTGTATGGTTTTAATAACCTTTCATTAACCATGCAGACATGTTCTTCCAAAAAACCTGCACTTTTCAGACCTCTCACACGGTTTGGACTAACCACGCACAGGTTGTGCACAAACCGTGCGCCAGGTCATTTTCAGCCCAAAACTTGATTTTTCACCCTGAACAAGCCTCAGACACCTCCAAAACACCCATGATCAAGTTAATCATTCACATAAGGCCATAACAAGGCATTTAAACCAAACAGAAAAGGATCCATACCTCGTACTAAAACCCAAGTTCTTACATGGACATACTTGGATTTGTTCACAACTTGAAATGTGGACATACTTAGAATTGTTCACAAACTAAAGGGTGGACATACATTTATTTTTTCAAAAAATTAAAGGGTGAACATACTTATTTGTTTATAATGTTTTCATATTCTTATTTTTGTTCCAATTCTCAAAAATGTTCCTTATTTCCAATATATTCCCAATTTTTATGAAATTTCATGTTCTAAATATATATTTCTTACTTATGTTATGATTTCATGTTTTTTTATTCATCTTATAAGCTTATAATATATGATTTTAATGATATTTATTTAGTCTTATGTTTATATTCCATAATTCTTAATGCTCAATCAAGTTTTATGATTTTCCCTTGTGATCCCATGATCTTTTTATCAGATATTTATTCATTTCTCATGTTTTTTCTCATGTTTATGATCTAATGATTATTACTAGTTGATAAGTTTACCTTAGTGAGTATTTGAGATCTATCATTTCTTATATTTTCATTCCCTAGGTTATGAAAAATATTACATCATAAGAGACTTCTAGAAGATGGTATATAGGAGAAGAGTTGTGGAGAAATGTGAACAAAGTATTGTAAAATAATATGATTTTTTATCCAATCTCCAAGACACTAAACCATTCAGTCCTCAGGTTGTGAAACTATTTGTGAGATGTATTATCTAACACATGGAATCAATGTATTATTTATGAATGTTTAGCTTGGGTTACCATATAACCTATATGTTTGATATATCTTTCTTTAACTATCTGAAATGAACTTGTTAATATACCATGACCATGGAATTTAATGTTACGATTCTATAATTTTGAGACATCAAATTCTATACAGATGGAAGGGGAAAATAATTCCTCAACTTATTCATTAATAACATATAATTCATTATTCATCCAACATACCCAAAAATTTTGTGATCATAAATAATCATGGTTTATATAAATACATCAAATTACATGAGTCATGACATGCATTAATAATAATATTAAAGTATAAGAATCATTAAAAACACTCGCAGATAGGAATACCCAATGACACATAAACATGTGGATTTCCTACAAGCGGTTTTGTTCTTATAATCTCCCATCTTGAAGATTACCAAGTGATAAATTCATGAGATAAATTCTCAACTACTTAAAATTATTCACACCTAATAGTTAATATGCTATGTGTTTCATCATATCATATTATATGATCATAAAACAAGGTTTAATAATATTTTCATGGAATTTTATGGTTCTCATAATAGTGGGGATTTTTTTCCCTTTTCAATGTGGCATATACTCTAGGATATTATTAAATTAAAGACACATAGAATAATTAACACTATATAATAATATATTTAATTAATATTCACCACTTTAAATATACATGAAATTTAAAGTATAAAAAATTAGTTCTGGGATACCAAATCCAACATCAAGATGGTTTACCTCCTAGGAAGTTTCCCCTATTAGTCGAGGTAGAATGGAAAGAGAGGGTGAATTTCCTTTAAAATTTTAAAATAATAAATGAAAAGGAAAAATTTTAAAAATAATAATTTCAATATGATGAAGTGATAAAGAGATAAATTCAATATGCATTATAAAAGAAAATATCAAATTTAATTAAATGTGTATAAAAAATAGATGAATTAAATTTATGCAATTATGTGTATTGGGATCGGATGATACAAAGCATAAATTGAAATAGAGATAAATACGATTTAATAAAGAAGATAAAAAATATATCAGTCTAAGCCCCTAAATCTCTTCCCCTAAGGTTGAGAGGTTTGTCTTATTACCTTGATTTTAATAGAGATCAAGAAACCACGTCCTTCCTTTCTTTTTGACATAAGTATCATTAAACCCTCATCCCATTCTTTTCACCGGTTATAATAAGAAAAAAAATTATATAAGGGGTGATGAGATGAGAAATATTTATTTAATTCAAATATGTTAAAATATCATTCCCTTATCTCCCAATAGGGATAAATACAATTTGATTATATATATGGAGAGATAATTAAGGAGCGATCCCAAGAGAATTAAGAATTGGAATTGGAATTGGATTTAGAGTGGATCTTGATATTGAAGAGAATTTTATTTAGATTTTTCATTAACATGTCACTTTATTTGATCATTAAATCCAACATAGATGCATGTTAAAATCCAAGCCAACCAATTCCTCTATTAATATGATTTATATTAGTTAGAGGGGTATTGGGTTGAGTTAGGGATTTAATAGACCGAGTCAAAGCATTTAAAACCTACCATAAATTCCATTTGACTATGTTGGATCGACCCACCAACTAGATAAATGATTCCACCAGTCAGTCAGTGAGATTTCTCAAACTACTTGGATCTATCTACTTCCACTAGTTTTTCAGTTCTCCTCCTCCAACTAGCTGGTGGACTTCTGCTGCTTGAGGGGTTTCTATTCACACCATCAGTTGGTTGGTGGCCCTTCAAGATTCTTCTTAAGCCTTCAACAATCTTTGAACCTTCCTTAAAAGGATTAAAAATACCAATTAAAACTTCATTATGATATTCAAATACATTACAAAGTATTTAACATTAATATCCAACTTCAATTAGATTTCATCATTTTCTTTATTAGGGTCAACAGATGGAAACTCAACAATGTAATTATCATCCACTAAAATGAAATGATTAAATACATAAGATGAGTGTTTTGATCATGAAAACATTATGAGATAAAGAGATAGATACACCAATCTCCCAATTTTTGATGATCAAAAACACTTACCATAAAAAGATATATCATTTGAAAATCAAGAGTGAAACAGGTATTCAAAGTAACTTATGATATTAAAGTTCAAGATATTCAATATTATCAAGAGATAAACATAACAAGAGATATTCAAAAACTTATCCCCTTTTAAACCAAATATTCTCCCAATAACATTCTACCAAAAATCAAGATACATATACCCCTTTGTAATGCAAAACAATTCTCCCCAATAATCAAAAACTTCTCCCCCTTTGTGATTGTCAAAAAGAAAAAAAGGAAGGGAAATAAATATATTTAAATCATGAAGGTAAAACAATAAATACAAAAAATATTATCTCCTCATTAATTATTATTATTATAATATTAAAAAAGATATAGTAATAATACATGTAAAACAAAATCTAATCATAAAATAGAAATAATTAAAGCACAAGATATGGATTGGAGATAAAATACTAAAGATCACATAATCTCAATTACAAGAAAACAAAAAAAATAGATAAGAGTGAATCTCAAGGTTTTGAAAAGATTAAAATAAAAAATATTTGAAAAAAATAATTTTGTAAAATATAAGAAAAAATTTTGAAAAATAATAAGATAAAAAAGAGTGATTTGAAAACAAATTCAGGAGAAAGAAAGAAGTAAAAATAAAGGAGAATTTTTTTTAAAAAATTAAAAAGATAACCACTCATCATTTAAGAAAAAGAAAACATATCATTGACAGAGATAGATAGAGAGATATAGGAGACATATTTAAATGAAGTTAAATTGGGAAAAAATATTAAATACATAGAAATAACTATCATCAGTGTAGATCATCCCATGACTTCATCTGTTAGTTTCAAGCTAGGGGTGAATTTGAAATCAGGAATAACTAGTCACCCATTGAGAAAGTATATTCATATAATATTCACTAGATAAGTATCCCTCTAAATTTGTGAATTTTAATTAGTAAAATGAAACTTCACCATAAGATAGAGTGATATTAATGATGATAATAACAATGATTTCAAGAGGACAATTAAAAATAATAATATCAAATTTATTTTAAAGATATTGAATATTTTTAAGCGAAAATATTTTCAAAAAAATCAAGATATAAATTAAAATCTAAAATGACAAACACTTTATAATTTGAAACAAATACAACTAAGAATTTTTTTAAAAAATGTGAACTTCCCCTTAGAAAAACATTTAAACAAGGGAATCATGAAAAAAATTGAAAAGTAACTTCAAGGAAGTTGAGGTTTTAAAAACATGCCATAAAGTATGACATTTAAATAAATTATAAATAATTAAATAGCACAAATTATATTAAAATCATGCACATTATTCTTCCTTATACTAGAGAAAAATAAGATAATAAAATAAGAGGGGTAAAAAATAAACACAAAACATATCCCACTGTATAAAAAAGTTAGTTCACGCCAACCAATTGAAAAACTAAAGAAAACTATTTGTAGCTTGATGGATCATAATTTTAGATTTGAATGGTCCTTTTCCATTGATAATATTCCGTATGATATTTCAATAAGTTTTAATGGAATAACCCTATAAACTCTCAAATGTGAGTTCCCTTTGGTATCCAGAATTTGGGTCCAATAATGTCAGTTAGAATAGATTTAGGTACCCAAACTTTTTTCAAATAATACTTTCTATTATAGATATGGGGAGAAAGATGAATAGATTTAAGTCTCCCATATCTATAATTTTCGTAATCACACTCATAAATTAGAATCTTAGTTTTATGATAATAATTAAAAAACTTATTTTGAGATAATATTTTTACAAAAGTTTTTCTTTTGGAAGAACTAACATTATTTGAAAAACCAAAATCATAATGATTTTTTACAGTAAGTTGAGAACCCGTAATCATATCAAGATATTGATCACCATGGTTGAATTGGGTGTGAGTATTTTTAATTTCTTCAATTTAAGATTCTAAATTCTCAACATTTGGTTGTTCTTGTAATTTCAAAACCAAATCATTTTTTCTTTGGAAATAAGATCATTTTCATTAAAAAGTTAAACTTTTTAATTAAGAACTTGTTTGTATTTCTTTGAAAGTTCTTTATATTTAGAAATGAGTTATTTAAAAAAATTACTAGGTCTATTTTATTTATTATAAGAGAAAAAATAAAATTATGAATGAGTGGAAGATGAGGAATAAGAAGGAGAGTGAGAAATGGGATAACTAACCTCATCACCTACCTCAATATTATCATTGAGGAATTTAGGACATGATTTATTTGATAAATTAGAGTTCATGGAGTCAAATATTGTACTCTATATTGATAAATTAAGATATTTCTTACCTTTATTATTTTCTTTTAACAACTTTTTTAGATGGGGAAATCTGATCTAATATATCTCTTCTTATTTCATTAATAGCATGCCACTTCCAATCCATTTTTTCCTTCTTAGTATGATGGGTTGATTTATTATTTATGATTTTATTTAACTTATTGAATAAATTTTAAATTTCATCTTCACTTTTTGATGAATATTTATCATAAATATCTTTTAAAGTAATTATTCTCTTGGATTCTTTGGCTTCATTTGTTTCTTTAGCTTATTTGCCATCTTATATCCTCATGGTTATTTCATATGTCATAAGAGATCTGATTATTTTTTCAAGTGGAATATTTTTTATGTTTTTTTATTCTTGTATAGTCATCACCTTGGGTGACCAAGATCTAAGAAAACCCCAAAGAATACTCTTCACTAAATTTTTTGTAGACATATCACTACCAGGTGACTTTCGACCATTGAAAATCTTAGTAAAATGTGTAAACATATTGGTAGTAGATTCATTTGAGTGAAAGGTAAATTTTTCAAATTATAGTCTAAAAATATCCAGTCTAGAGTCTTTAAATTTATTCATGCCTATGTGTGTGATTTCTAAGAGTATTTAGTTAAATTCATTTTGTTCAAGCCCCCAATGGAGAGAGTTCATGGTTTTTACATTAAGTTCAAAAGATGTAATATCTTGAGGGGTTTATTTATTATTCTATTATTTTTTGGGAGTTTATCTATGCATAACCATTTTACAAATAGTATAACATATGATGCTAAGAAATATGGACATGTGATATTTTCAGTAAGAGTAATTTGAACCATTAAATAAAGGATTGTTTCCCAAAAAAACTCATTCGAGAGAATTTTGAAAATAAGATTCCATTAAAAAACATATTTGAAACTAATTAAGGTTTTTAAAATTGAAACTAATTTTTGAGAAAAAAAATAATTTTATAAAAACACAAAGATCCCCTTTGATACCAATTGTTGGTTAGAGTATAATAGCAATAGGGGTGAATTACCTTTAAAATTTTAAAACACCAAATACAAAGTATAAATTCAAAAAAATGATTTTGATACGATGAATTAATAAAGTGATTAATTTGATCTATATTATAAAAGATGATATCAAATTTAATTAAGCATGTATGTATAATGGAAAACAAGTGAATCAAATTTATGCAATTATGTGTATCGAGATCGGATATTCCAATATATGAATTGAAATAGAGAAAAAAATGGTTTTATAAAGGATTTAAAAAATAGATCAGTGTGATCCCCTATGTCTCCTCTCCTCAGGTTAATAGTTTTGTCTTACTCAATTTATTTTAATGAATATTAAGAAACAATGTCATCCCTTGTTTTTTTATGGAAGTAGTAAGAAACTCGCCTCCCTTTCTTTTCACTAGTTGTAGCAATATTACTTTTGTATATGCGGTGATGAGAAGAGAAAGATTTTATTTATGTAAATATATTATAATTTCACTCAATTATATCTCAATAACTATAGATAAATTTTGAGTATAGTGATATAGATATAATTAATGAGAGATCTCAAGAGAATGAAAATTTTTAATTGGCTCTAAAGAGGATCTTGAGATTGAAGAAAATTTGTTAGATATACATCGTTGACACATCACTTTATTTTATCATTCAATACACCATTAATGTGTATTAAAATCCAAGTTACTAAAGGTATCTATTTATAGGCTTAATAGGAACTGGATGGGTCTTGGGTCAAGTTGAGGCTTTAATGTCCCGAGTCAAATAATTTAAGACCTATCATAAATTCCATTTGACTTTATTGGATCAAAAACACTGGCTAGTTGGGTGATCCCACTAGCTAGATGGTGATATTTTTGGGACTTTTGTATTTATCAGCTTCCACTGGTTAGATAGTGCTCCTCATTTGGATGGTTGGTGGACTTCTGGTGCTTGAGGGTATTTTTTCCACACCACTGGTTGACTGATGGATCTGCACTGTTTAGTTGGTGCTACCTATGACATCCTCTTCAACAAGTGGCCATTCAATATTCTTCCTAGGACTTCAATGATATTTTGACCTTATTTACAATAATTCAACATAACCATTAATATTTTATAAATATCTTCAAATAAACTCTAAATTATTTAACATGAATATCCAACTTCAATAAGATTCCATCATTTGATTCATTATGATCAATATAAGATAACTCAACAATGTAACTATCATTCACTAAAATAAAACCATTGGATACATAAGACAAGTATTTTTTATCATGAAAAGCATAATAAAGGTACAAAATCCTAGGTTGTGTGCGAGTGAGGACAAAGAACACTGAACGGACATGTGTTGGCATGTGGGGATAGCCATTAGTCTGATAGGTGACCCCGATGGATAATATCATATGGTGTGTTAGGAATACAGCCATGGTATTACAGGATACCCATGGGTTCATATGACTAGGTTCATGGCCTGGAGTGATCAATTCCTGACATGATCTCCTCAAGTAGATGAACTATATAGTGTATTAGATCTCAAGTAGAAAGATGAGAATCATGTGTAAATAATTAGGTAATGCTCGTGTGTATCTCAGAGTTGGATATAGTTTTTCATGAAACTGGTGTTATAAACCATGGAGAATAGGTGTTTCTAGATTGATAAGTCCATGATGTCTCTTGTTATAGACACCATGATTTAAATGAGAATTTTATGCCATAGAATATGGGTTATGGAGTTTTCAAACTAAATGGGTGTAGTATAATATCAAATGATGTTTTGTTATCCTAATTGATCATTTTTAGGTGTAATTAGTGACAAGTGTGTCATTTAAGATATTATTGATGTGTATTAATGATTATAATGAGATAATTTGAAGAAAGGATAATTATTTGAATCAACTATATGATATGTTGGTATCACTAGGAGATTTGGGGAAAGATGAAACATTCTATTCAAAAAGGTTAATTGAATATAAATAAATGTTAATGGTTATTCTCAAGGATAAGAATTTATATGGTGGAGAGTTTTCATGAATCATGTCCATATGTTTTAGTGGAATTAGAGAAAGCCAAAATTTCATGGAATTAAAGTCAGTGGTGCTTTGATCTTTGAGGTTTAAATTTAAATTTTGAAGTTTTGGGATTAAATTGTGGATGATTTTATAAACGTTTGTAAGGTTCAGTGGAAATTAAAATATTTGAGTAAAAGTTAGGAGAGATTCATATATGAAACAAAGGACTTTAGATAAAATTGATCACCTGGTGGGGACTCACTGGGTACCCTATGTGATGTCGAGGGGTACTAAGCCCAAAGGATCTTACCGAAAGTTTGGTGGACACCTTCCAAGGGTCTGGTGAACCATCATATACCCAATAATGGTCACTGGGTACCCAATTACCCTCAGATGTTATTTTTTAATTTTTATTAAATTTATAATTTTTTAAAACAAAACCCCACCCGCTCCTCTCTCATTTGTGTCAAATATAGTTCCAACGGATCCAACTCCCTCTCTCCCCCATGCCCCCTATTATCCCAACTAAATCTCCTTCTAATATTGTCTAGTCAGTGATCTATCTATGACAGTGGAATCCTAGTGTTAATTAAAGATTTTTGTTCCCCTTCTTTATCTATTTATTCTAACATTCATTATTGCTTCTCTATAAATACCTAAATTTGGGGGGTTTCATCTATTTTTATAATTCCATGTGATTGAGGACAAATCAACATGCGATAGTGGACAGGATTACCCATGATAATATAGTATAGTTAGTCCCTTGAATTTTCCTTCACTTTATAAGTTGTTTCTTGGATGGTATGATGGAGATATTATATGACTGAATGGGACTATCTTGGAATTGATCTGATAGGTATTTAGTGTTCATAATAGGGTTAATAAGGCTCTCTTGGACCATGATAGATGTACTCCATGTGGTCCATTTTGATTTTAGAATCATCCATAAATTATGCCAATATGTGGTCATTGATTGAAATTGAAAGTAGAGTCTATAAAGGGTGATTGACTTTGAGATGATTCTTAAATAGCTCAATGAGGTCCAATGAATTGATGTATTAAATTCTATAAAGTGTGTTCGTACATCCTTGGGTTTTGGGTTTGGTTAGGTTAAAGTTCCATGGTTATAGTGAGTCCATTGGTGCAGTGACTCATGTCCTTGAGTAAAATAGTATGTGATAAGAATCATGGGGCCTTTTTTTCCCATGAGTGTGACCCTACCAAGGGTAGAAAGGGATGTTAATTGTCCAATTAGTGATTATACTAAATATTTTGGTTATGGAAATGAATAAATTGAGTGTAAAGTCATTTTTACCACTAATATGGTGACTTGTGAGATGTGGATGGATTTTATGGATAAAACAAGGATGTAATTTAGTATTTGTGAAAGATGACCTATCAAGGGAGGGTAAAACCTTATCTCTTGCGTGATTTTAGGGTTTATGTGGATAGATATGTGAGGTATCATGAAACTTATTTTGAAAATGGATTTATCATTTAAACATGTTTGATTAAAATTATTTTCTATTGATGATGTTTAAATGAAATGGTTTTTCTTTCATTCTATTAGGGTTTTATTTTTTCAGTTGTTTATGTTTTTTATTATATTTTATAACATGTATATTTGTGGTTTGATGATGTTTTAGGATGGTAAAAAAAGAATAGGTTTTGTTATAAATCACCTGTGTAGGTGCCTTAGGCCTTTGATGATAGTGAAAATGGGTTGAAATGTATAAAATAGTCATGAATAGATATATGTGTGTGTTTGAGTATATCTTTAAGGATTGTATAGAACATATGGGATATATGGATATGTGATATAACATGCATTTCCCTCTTAATATAATATATGTTATATTTATGGCTATTTACCCTCATATAGAGGATGTGGTATCCATGTGAATTTTCCATATTAGTTTAATTAATAAGGATTTAATCCCTTAAATAGATCTTGAGTATGGATCTAGAGAGGTATTGTTGGATCCCATGATGGCATGGTGATCACATGGTTAACCAATGCAGAAGGTATATGTTTTATTATTTCTGGGCATTAAGGTGAAAATGGATTATAGTTGTTCTCTGATTATCTATCTATTTTTTGTTGTTAATGAATTTCATATCATGAATTTACTCATATATATAATGGAAACTATTGTTTATGACATACTAAGTTATGTAATTGCACCCTGATGAGCATGCAGACACTATATTTCGCATGTAAATCAAGGCACGGGCGATGGTACAGGTCTGGAGATTTAGAGTAGCTCAACAAGGATGGGGAGAAAATGTCAAGGAGATATTGAGGTAATTTATATTCATGTCACATTTTTGTTTTCCTTTTTTATTTATGTATTTCATTTGATCTTCCTATTGGGTGGTATCTTATAATGAACCAACCCGATTCAACCAAACATGTCACCTGAGATAGCCCTCCACAAGGTGGTGATCAACCTAACAATCAAAAAAGTATCATGAATAACCAAAAAAGGTGACATAAAATAGAGTAAAATTCATATGAATAGTATAAATCCATGATACATACAAATACAATCTAAAAAGGGTTGAACCTACAAGAAAAACTAAATAAACACAAGACCAAGTATCCAAGTGACAATCTTTCACCCCCATTCCAAATCACTCAAAAGGTGACAACTGCCAAGAGAAGTCTTAAAGACACATGAATCCATTATCTTTACCTATAACCTAAAAAATCAAGGCTAGAAATTCCAAAATCCAAAAGTAGGGTGTGATTATTAAAGATCAATAGGATAACACCAAAAAATATATACAATTTATATCACCATGAAACTGTTAGCTTAAGATTTAAAACATAACCAGTTTATAAATCCATTTCCATATGAAAATTATTTTTAAACATCATTTGGTTTCTTTTAAAAACATTACATATCCAAATCCACAAGAATATGAATATAGTTAAGAATTATAAGTATATTTCAATAATCAATACAATTGTATCCCAAAATATAACATGTTGTGCACATAAAGCATGGTACAAAAAAGGAAAAAAGATAACACAATCTAGTCTGGGAGCACTGTGTCCATGAGACAAAATCATAAGATAAATATGTGAGAATAGTGAACATGATACATAAGTTAAAAACATAATGTATGAAACATCATTGGGCTCTAAACTATAGAATATACAACTAGGAAAAAGAAAAGGACACTAATCTAGAAAGTGGATCCTACGATACTAAGTCCTACCATAATTTATCAATATCAACCTTATGTATATACCCAAGGTTACCAAATGTTCCCATGTGACTTGTTTTTACAAAAAATATAAATCATGTTCATGATTTAAAAAACATTTTCACAAGTGAAGTATCACCACTCCCATGCTTTTAAAATCTATTTTAAAATAAAAACAATTTATAAATATAATTTTCACAAGTGAATCATCACCACTCCCATGAATTGAAAATTCAATTTAGAATAAAACCCATCATTGAGGAATTTAATTAACATAAGAAATACATAAATAATTTTTAAAACAAAACCATTTTATAAAAAATTCACTATTTAGGGTTTTCATAAAACTCAAAAAAATTATAAACTATTTTTAAAGAAAACCCCCTTTAAAAACATTTTCCAACATTCTAAATAGGATTTTAGAAACTTCCCTCATATAAAATAATAAATAATTCAGAAGGATTCCACAAGAATCCCCAGTATATTTTATTTTTTATCACCAAATTATAGATACACCTACCTCAGAATCAAGATCAAAAATGCTCACACAGAATCCACCACTAGTGGGGAAAAGGAACCTACAATAGCATGTGAAGTTCCATGCACAACGTCCTAGGAAAAATAACCTCCAACCATATTCTGTTGATTTTAAAATGAGGATTAAAAGTGACAAATAACTTATATCCCCCCTCTACAATATATGTACACCAAAAACTCTCCTAAATAGGATCACAAAAATTGTATCATCCAAGGTTAGGGTAAAAGAAATGCACCAAATGTTCTGGTTCGCATCACTTAAAACCACAAATTAAATTTATCATTTTATTTTATTTTAATAGATTCATAATTTAAAATAATTTAAAACTCTCAAAAAATAGTTAAAAATATTTAAACAAGAAAAAGAATTAGGTTCCCATGATTTTAAAGCTTTTAAAAGGGCTTTAATGTGTTACCGGGTTGATCTGGAGAAGGAGAAATGGAAAAACAATTTTCTATTTATTTTTCTCCCAAGTGGAGTGTTGCATAACGGTAACTTGGTTTTACCCTTATGTATCTCACATCTGTCGCATGAGGGTATTGAGTTACCCTTATGTAACTATTAAAGGAAATAGCTCATGCTTACGTAGATTTGGTTCACCCTTGCACAACTCTGGATTACCCTTATGCAAGCTTTGTATATGGGAGGTTACCCTTACATAGCGCCTTCCATACACTTATGCGGTGTACAGGTTACCTTTATGAAACAATTATAAATTCATGCTACCCTTACTCAATGAGGGTTTACCCTTATATAACCTTTAAAAAATATAGGTTACTTTTATATAGTTCACCAGGGTTACCCTTATGTAACATGGTTACCTTTACACATCATATAGATAATTACCATTACCATGGTGCAACTCACACCTTACCCTTATGCAACCCATATAAAAAGGGGGTTAGCTTTACATACCTTTTTGAAATAAAGGATTATCCTTACACAATGCATTAAAGTCCCTCTCTACTCTTACGAAACTTATGTAAAAATGAGTTACCCTTATATAACTCCTAAAAACCACCCTACGTAAGGGTGGAATGCACTTACCTTTATAAAAAACCTTATTTGACGCATAAGAATAAAAAGTATGTTAAAAATTATTTTATTCCCACTTAAAAGAATTAAAAATTAAAACCAAAATGGGGTTTTAATTTTTATAAAAAGTGATTACCATAAAAATGAGGGTGTTCCAATTCTCCCCACAATAAATGCTTTCTTCTCCCAAAAATACATAAAGATTATGAATTCACAAAGTGAGAAGGCCACTACCATATAAAAAATATGTTTCATTCCCATGTCACATGGATATCCTATCTGTACTTCCACAGTACACAGATTAAAGTGGTTGTTTTACTACATAGTACCCTATCCTGATGATCCATAAACTAAAATGACTATTAAAACACTAAATTTTTAGGTTTAAAATCAATATCCTTACATTTAAACACAATTATATACCTCCTAATTTTAGGAATATTCAACACATCATGAACTAATTTCGAGTTTGTTGGCCCAACTAGGTTAAATATCCTATGAGGGGGGTGAATCAAGGTATGAAAGATTAAAACAACGGTCCCTTTGGATATTATTTCATAATTAAACAAAACTCTCTTCCCACTCTTTCCCGTAGCACAGAATTAATGGATATTAAAGCATGCAAAAGACATTATAATTTTACTTGGTTCACCCTCACTATGATTCATACTAGGAGTATACAAAGGCAATTTTTCAATGTACTAGATCCATTAAATCCACTCTACTGTTATAAGGTTTGGAGTAGACTCATTTTCCCTCTTGGTTTACAACCATTCACAATTTGAAATCTTGATTATATCTCTAATAAAGTGAATTCACTACTCCTACAATAGAATATTCTAATGATTAGTTCTGATTTGATTTACACTTATGTGTGTCTTTATGATCATGTTTCATAAAATATATGACAAACACTATTTCTCAAGACTTTTCCTCTTAGATCATGTAACCCCTACACTAGTCCCCTTCACAAGACCCCTTCTTGAGACCTTAATTTTACACAGATCGTGTGACTCTGGTGTGAGACCTTGTTCAGGTTATGTGGATTGTGGGGCACCAATGGGTCTAACTATGTGTGCAAACACCCAACACATACCTCTATTCATAGGATACCTTCATGAGACCCCTTGGCATAACCCCTTTGTAAGATCACTTCACAAGACCTTCTTCAATTCACAAGGATCGCATGACACTAATGTGAAACCCTCTTTAGAATATGCAAAATACCTCCTTTATATTTTTCTTCAGATTAAACCACTTAATAAAATTCCTTATCTCTTAAGGATGGGTTGAGGTGTATTTATAGCCATAAATACACCACTTTAACTTCACAAATCACAGTTATTCATCCATTCCACCACCACATCATTTCTCTTACATGTTTCATGTGATCAGTTCTAGATTTTTTGATCTACCTCCATGTCATGTCACATGTCACAAGTGAATCACGTGATCACCTATCAGATGTCGCAAGCACTTCATATGATCACATTCTACATGTCTCAAGAAGTTCATGTGATCACCTACCACATGTCCCAAGAACTTCACAATATCACCTTGTGCATGTTTCAAGTGCTTTAAATGAATCCATAATGATATCCATTGACAGTCACATGGTGTTCAATGACATTATCTTACACACTTCATGTGACTCCATCATGAGATCCATTGATAGTCATGAAACAACATGATTTCAATTTATCGTAAGAAGACTTTATCATTTCTATCATATTTTCCTTCATGTGTTTTACATGTTTCCTATGTTTGATCCTCTTATACTCATGAAAATCACATGATACACTTTACTTCATCTGATCATGTGATATCATTATACTCTTACAATCACAAGATGTCCAGTCATCGCTTGATTTTGAATAGCTGTGAGACATGTTCTCCCTTTCTAGACGAGCACACTATGTGTGATTATTTATGATGTGCATGCTCTATGTCAACCTTTATAACTTATGAACTATGAATGATCCTTTGGGACTTACACGTTATGAGTGATCCTTTGGGAATTACCTGTTGTGCATGGTCCTTAGGGACTTATGCACCTTGTGTGATCCTTTGTGACTTACACACTCCATGTGATTCTTTGGGACTTATGTACTCTATGTGATACTTTGTGGATTACGTGCTCTGTGGGATCCTTTGGGACTTATTCACTACATGTGGTCTTTTAGAACTTTCATTATCTTCATGATCCTTTATCAATAATCCTTTGTTAAAAACATAAAACCTTTTCAAAAAACACAATCATCCCCAAAACACTATCAATATGGATTGTTGGAAAAAGATTCCCCATTTGGGATTGTTTATAACACTTCAAGAACTAACTTTTTGATGGTTCATGCACATATGAAACCATTTGCCTTCTCCAACCCCATATAGTGATCAAGATCTTCCGCAACACATACTTTAATCCCACATGAGTCAATCTTGGCATGAGAAATAATATTATAATGAAAATTTAATTGATGAATCACTTTGTTCTTGATCCTTTCTGAAAGTGGCCAGTCAAGATAATTGTATCACTAAGAGGAGGAGGGGTGAATCAGTGATACTTTTTATTTTATGTTTCCTTGAAACAACCTTAGCCTCCTATTAAATATTTCATTCCCTACTAAAAAAATTGAAACACACATCCACAGGAATACAATAATTTACAAGGTTCATTATTCAATAAGAATAATTAACTACTTGGTATGGTTTGGAAATGATCCAATACCACAAAATCCACCGGAAACAATAATTTGTGTAGAATACAATGAGTAGGATCTAAATTTTCACTCGTGTAGCACTTTGAAGACAATAAAATAGTGTGTGTTCACCCTCTTATCACAAATAGGGTAATACAATGATTGTGTAACAAATAATGTTACATGTGTTTCCTTTTCAATTTCCACAAATGTATTCCTTTCAAAAAAAATCTATAATTTCTTACCCAGAAGCTGGTAATAACTTTAAGGACTTTGATATAAAATTCAAATATGATTGCTTGGTATGATTCTTCTAATCTGATTTCCCAGTTTGATTCTTCCAATTTGATTCTCCCGATATGATTATTCAAATCTGATTTTCCAATACGATGGATATAACTTTGATAAAATAAAATTGATATAATTCATAATTCTTCTTCCGTAGTCCATAAATCCCAATACAGAAATCTTGATCCAATTATCCAGCCTGATATGGTGATCAGTCAAATACGATGACAAGAAGAATATGATAGATAGCTAAATATGATGATCTATTGAATACGATGACTAGATAAACAATGTTTTCATCTTGTCTCTTATCCTTTCACTTCTCCATCGAAACTTCTTCAACAAAGTCTTAATATAGAAAAATTATTCCAAGATTCTCTCTCTTCACGTGAATAGTACATCCATTATCAAAAAAAAGTAAAAAGTACTTTAATATTTTATAGGTGACCCAAGGATAGTTTTGGCAGGAATGCCAAAAACTTTCATGATCAAACAAATTACCCAAAATCTCAATTTCCCTTGAATTTCAGGTGCATTTATGACTTCATCAACTCTTCTCGAATCTTATTAAATATTTATCAAACTTCATCTCTTATTTAGAATTTCTT
Organism: Viscum album; assembly: GCA_963277665.1. Classification (NCBI taxonomy): domain Eukaryota; kingdom Viridiplantae; phylum Streptophyta; class Magnoliopsida; order Santalales; family Viscaceae; genus Viscum; species Viscum album. The sequence continues at coordinate 802,348,213 of OY728148.1, read as the reverse complement.
TTTCAAATGCCAATACAGATTTGATTTCTTATTCTGATTATATCAATATAATTTCTTCAATACAATTCTTTATACCAATTGAAAATAAACATTCTTTGAATTTCATGATCTCCCTCAACAACACATCAAACTCTTTTCTTCATCTCTTTTCTTGATCTTATTGTAGTATAAATCTTATTCTTTATTTATTTCTCTTGACCCACTTGATCGACAAACAAAGTAATTAAACCCCTTTTAAATGTTAGACTACATTATTGATCACATTATTTTTTTTCTTTGCAATCATCAGTCTCAATAAATTCTTCCTATGATTACGATGGAATCCCGAGTTTGATTAGCATCTTTCGTTTTTTAATACGATACCACTGAAAACTTATTTCTCTTTTCCCAAAAACTTCAGTCTCCAGAGATTTGTTTCTTTTGGATTTTTTTCTAAATAAAAACCAGAACCTTCAGTTTTTCACATTTTCCACAAATGTTCTCATCCTTTATAAATCTAATGAGTCCATCAGAAATCTTCGGCTTCATCAACTTTATTCTTTAAAACTCAAGAGACATGAATTACTCATGAATTTGAATACATTGACGATCAAATTCTATAGTTTTTATCTTTATTTTAGAAACATCCTTCTTTCAAACCCATCCTGAATACGATATGAATGAATACGATCTTCAACACCCTTTTTATTTCCCATTCAAATCCAATAAATATGAATATGATTTAAAACATCTATTTTATTTATTTCTAATAGATTCTCAACCGTTAGGTATTGTTCTTATCCTTCCTTTCATTAAGCTTGCATCATAAGTTTTACCATTAACTTATGTTTTTTGATAATTCCAAGATTAGTAGAGAATCATCACATTTAATTTATCATAGTCATGCAGACTCTAATTCTCTCATTTCAATCACTTCTTGCATACCAAATTCAGAGATAATTTGATGAACATTTACCTCCAGCAAGATACATTCTCAATACGATCGATCCGTTCATTCCCGATTTAGTGTGAATTTGATGAGACTTTTCTTCCAGCCAACTTCTATGAATATGGTGTACCTTTTCAATCATTGTGAGTTAAAATATTTTGAATACAATGGTCAGTATGAAAATACAAAGTGATGTGATTTTTTTCTTTCTTCTAAAACTTTTTTGATAATAAAATACAACACTTTGAATAAAATCACCTTCTTCATCAGCTTGGTCCTAAAAATCTCCCCATTTGGATTTTTTTTCAACCAAGATTCATAAATCACTAAAATTTGTATCCTCATTAAATGAATTACTTATTAATAATTATAATCCTACATGATTTGACTCATTGTAGGAAACAAGAATTATTAATTTAAAAACCATGATGTCCAGAAGTAGTGATCATGATATCTCTTCAAAAAAATTATTCCTCAACTATTTCACTTTTCTAGAATATAATACAATCTTATTCCTATAACCTCTCCAAAAAATAGTTATAATAGTTCACACACATATATAACGTTGAATTCACAACTTACCCACAACTCCCCCTTTTTACATGCATGTAAAAGGATAGATTTATGAAACAATATAACTATCCCCCTTGAAAACACTATATAAGGTGAGATGAGAGAGGAGAAAAAAAAACATACCTCAACCTTGATGAGAAAGAGGTTGGACTCCCATGTTCAACCTTAATTTGGAAAACTATTCCTTTAGTAAAGGTTTTGTGAAAATTTCAATAACTTGTTCCGATGTTGGAACATACTCCAACTTAAATTCTTTTTTCTTTACATGATCCTTGATGAAATGATATTTGATATCAATATGTCTTCAATGAGAATGTTGAAATGGATTCCTAGTGAGATTGATTTTACTTTTATTTCCAGAACCCAAGAGAAAGGGTAACTTCACTTCAACAAGTAAGTCTTCTAATTGAGTTTTCATTCATATGAGTTGAGTAGTGGCTTGAGTGTTAGAAACATATTCAGATTCATTCATATTGAGAGTTATAGAATTATATTTCTTTGAATTTTAAATAACACAATTCTTTCCCAAAAAGAATACTCCACCATATTTGGATCTTATATCATCAAAATTTCATGCCCAATCAGCATCAAAATACCCAAACAGATCAATAATTTTTGAGTTGTCATACCTGATTATGAAATATGTTGTGCCTTTTATGTATCTGAGAATTCTTTTTCTAACAATTAAGTGTGATTATTTTGGAGTACTCTAGAATCTAGCACATAAAGTAACAGTATAAACAATGTCGGGTCTTGAGGTAGTCAAATATAACAAACTTCCAATCAGCTTCCAAAATTCTTTCTGATCAACTAATTTTCCTTATCCAAATTTTTTCAACTTTGTTCCCAGTAAAATTGGTGTGGAAACATGTTTTTAGTTTTTTATTTTTAACCTCTTAAAAATTTACATAGCATAATTTTCTTGAGAAAGAAAAATATACTTCTCCTTTTGTAATATTTGTAACCCAAGAAAGTATTTCATTTCCCCCAGCATGGATATTTCAAAAAAATTCATCTCTTATAAAAATCTTTCACAACTTATTTCATCATTCCTAACAAAGATAATGTCATAAACATAAAAAATTACGATGAGGGAATACTCTTGACTTTTTGTGATATAAATATTTTTATCAACTTTTCCTTTCTTGAAACTCATCTTCCTTAATAAATCATTCAATTTGGAATACCATGCACTCGGAGCTTGTTTTATTCCATACAAGGCCTTATTAAATCTACATACATAACTTTCATCTTTCCCAAAAACAAATCCAAAAGGTTGTTTAATATAAACTTCCTCATCAAGATCACTATTCAAGAATATGGATTTAACATTCATTTGAAAGATCTTTTAGCCTTGTTGTGCTACAATAGAAAGAAAAATTCTGATTGTTTTAAGTCTTTCTACCATAGGAAAGGTTTCATAAAAATTAATGCCTTCAATTTTTGAATAACTTTCACACTAATCTTTCTTTGTTTCTTATCACTTCACCTTCTTCATTCTGCTTGTTCTACAAAACCCACTTGGTGCCAATAATGTTTTTATTATTTTTCATGGGTATGATTTCCCATGTATCATTCTCTTTAATATGATCCAACTCTTAATTCATGGTTTGAACCCATTTCTAATACTCAAAATTTTATTTTACATCATTCAACTCGACTTTTGAGTACAAATAAGTATGTGTGATAGCATTTGTTGTTCTTATTTTTTAAACCTTCTGATGTTGATCACCAATAATATTCTGATCTTACACTTGTTTCCTCAGCCTAGGATGAGATTTTTTTGAGTATCTTCCTCATAATTGGAAATAGTTGAGTCTAATTCTTCTTCTTGATTAGGGTTATAATTGTTCGTATCCTTATCAAAAAAAAAATCCTCATCCTGCTCAACCTCCTTATCTTCCTGAGTATGTTTTTATACTTCATACCTTTCAATAACTTTCACATCAATAGAATCAAAAATTATTTAGGTTTCTTTATTGAAACATCTATATCCTCTTCCTTCCAGATCATAGAAAATAAAAATTTCATATTTACCTTTCTGTTCAAACTTTCTATAGTTTCCACCTTTCTTCTTTATAATACATAGACTCCTAAAAACTATAAAGTGTTTCAAACTTAGAGTTTTGACATAAATCAATTATTATGGATTCATATCCAATATTTTACTATATAAACATCAATATTTAATATAAACAGTATTACTTATGGATTGCCTCCAATAGTAATGAGAAAGACCATGTTCAAGTAACACGGTTCTTCCCATTTCCACTAAACTTTTGTTCTTTCTTTCAAAAACACCATTTTGTTGAGGAGTGTATAGATAACTATACTCATTATTAATTCCATGGTTCTCAAGATAAATTTAAAATTATTCACTTTTGTATTCACCACTATTATCGGTTCTCAACTTCTTCACTAAATATTCATATTCCTTCTCATCTTTCCTTCTGAAACTTTTAAACATTTTCAAAGAATCTAATTTATGTTTCATATTCATAACACAATTAATGAGAGTAAAATAATAAATAAAAGTGAGGAAGTACTTATCTCTATCTAATTATTTTTTTCTTATTGGACCATATATATCAAAATGAATCAGCTTCAGGGGGTTTTTTGAACAAATCTCAACTCTCTTATGCACCGAATTTGTAATCTTTCCTTTTAAGAAAATAGTGAAACACCAATCTATTCTTCTTAGAAAATCAAGAATGTCTCAGAAACTATCTCTATTTGATAACTTTCTCATGTTTCTTTGACACATGTTTCCCAGACTTTTATTCCACAATTGATTCTCTTCCACTATACTCAAGTAATAAGAGTTTTTTATTTCACCAACCTAAAATAAGTTTCCTTTTGTGTGTTGGACTTTTATAACTATCATTCCATATTCTTCACTTTTCACAAAAAAAACATCTTTTATAAAGATAAATTTGTTACCCTCATAACACAACTTTGAAACACTTATAAAATTGTGTTTCATCCAATCATCATACAAATATTTCTTGGATTTCATCTTTTCTCTTCCAATGATGGTTGACCTGATACCTTTGATTTTCAAGGATTCATCATTTACAAATGTAATTGTTTCTTATTTAAAGTCTTTCACATTATTAAACAATTTAAAATATCCTATCATATGAAAAGAACAAAAACTATCAATAATCCAATTTCATTCCCCTTTTAAAGCTTTCAATATGGTTTCAAAAACAAGAGATTTTTTTTCTCCCTTTTTATTCTTCACCTCCAGCTTCTAATAATTGTTAAGGAACTTTTGTTGTGCCGGCAATAAAACAAGACATCATTTTTCAAGGTTTCTAGGTTGTTAAAATATTTCAAAAAAAAATCAAATGGTTGGAATCTATTCTCAATATTTACTCCAACCTTTTCAGGTTTCTTTGAAAAAATATTCTCAGAATTATTTATTTGAGGAGATTGACTCCCCCTTAACATTTTCCTTCCATAACCAGTGGGATAATGAAAATGTTGTTGGTTGAATAATTAAATATTTTTTGTGTGTTTGAATCCCCCAGAATAACATCAATATCCATATAAAGATTATTTACCTTTAAAACATCCATACTGATAAGAATTGTGAATATATTTCTCAGTAACTTTTTTGTATTTATTTTCAGAGCAACTAACCTTTATGTTATCAATTAGAGTCTTCCTTTACTTTTTACCTTTATCAGATCTATAAGTATTAAAAATATTTTTAGATTCATATAAATTTTAAACCTCTTAATTCCTAACATTTTTGGTATTGGCCACATACATAGATTTCCTATCTTTGTTTTTATCAGAAATATTTACATCCTCCTTTTCAATATTTGAAGGTAAATTTTATTGAACCTTCTGAGTTTTATCATTATGGTAACTTTCAAAAACTTAAAATATATAGTTTTTAAAACTTTTATTCCTCAATTTAGTTTTAGATAATTTTTTTTGACAAGTTACAACTCTTCTTCTTTTTATTTCAACTTCACTTACAAATGCTTGTAACGATTCTTTTATTCCTCAATAGATTTCTTCATATCATCAATTTCTTTCACCAGTTTCACCTTCTCATCAAAAAAATATTATTGATTTATTTTGGATAAATATTCATCTTTCATCATTTTGTTTTGCTTTTCAATACTTCTAATATTTCTCAGACATTATTTCAACTCTTATTTAAATTGATATTCAAGTTGAGTTTCTTCTTCTTCGGAACTACTATTTCTGAATTATTCATCATTTACTATTGTAATAATCATATTCTCAATACCATACTTGGAATATTTTTTTGGATTCAGCATCATTTTCCTCTTATTCTTCATCTTTATATAAGAAACTTCTTCTTTTGGATTTGAATAATTTCCCCTCTTTCCCTGTGGAAAACAATTTTCCTCTATCTTCTTATTTCTTACATGATCTTCTTGGCTTTCTTTATTCTTTATCACTATTTTCTTCTTTCTTTCTTCGAGAAAAATTATCTAAAAAGTTCCCAATGGTTACACACTCAAAATATTTCAGGGTAACTTTCCATTTTTATTCCCCTATATCTTTTTTGACATTTTTAGAAAACAAGGATAAAATTTCATTGATGTTTTTACATACCTCATTTTCATAATTGGATTCACCAACATTATCTTCAATAAGAATCTTCTTTGACTTCTCTTCCTTATTATCCTTGAAAGAAATTTCTCTATCAACTTTTGTTTTTATTTTCATAGATTTCTCCCTTATCATTTCATAAGTAATGAGAGTGCTATGTAAATCATTTAGAGATAATATTTTAGGATCTCTATCTTCTAGTGAAGAACATTTTGCATCAAACTTGTTAGGAAGGATTCTCAAAATATTTTCAACAACTATAGAATCATATAACTTTTCACCAAGACATCTGATAGTGCTAAAAATTTCATTCAACCTAGTAAATAATTCCCTGATAGATTCATACTCACCCATCTTCAAATCTTCATACTTCAATCTTTATATTTGTAACTTTACCTTCTGTACTTTTTTCTTTCCTTTGTATATGTTTTTAAATTTATCCCATATACCTTTGGTTGTGAAAAAAATTAAACCTTAGGAATTCACTTTCATAAAGTTATGATAATAAGGAATTATTGGCCTTTCTGTAATTCTTATGATTCTTATTATCAACAGATGTTAGAGGAACTTTCTAATCAATAGGAGAAAATTATTCTGTTGCAGCTTCAAGAATATCATAACTGATAGACATAAGATAAAGAAACATTCTATATTTCTAGATATGATAATTATTTCCATCGAAAGTTGGAATACATTTATTTTTACACAATTGAAATTCTCCATCAGTAAAGAATAAGAAAAGGAAACATTGTCTCTACTACCAATTCAAAGTGACCAATCAAGATAATTGTATCAATAAGAGAGGGAAGGGGTGAATCAGTGATGCTTTTTCTTTTATTTTTATTTTTTATTTTTAAACATTCACCTCCTATTAAATATTTCACTCCATGCTGAAAAAAATTCAAACACACATCCATAGGAACACAAGAATTTACAAGGTTCACTATTCAATAATAATAACTATGTCCTTGGATTGGTTTGTAAATGTTCCGATAGCACACAATCCACTAGAAACAATCCTTTGTGTGGAATAAAATGATTAGGATATGACCTTTCACTCATGTATCACTTTGAATACAATACAATAGTGCATGTGCACCCTCTTATCACAAATACTGTAATACAATGAATGTGTAACAAATCATGTTATATGTGCTTCCTTTTCAATTTCTAAAAATATTTTACTTTTAAAAAACAATTATTCAATTTATTACCTAGAATATGGTAAGAACTTCAAGGAATTTGATATAAAATTCAAATATGATTGCCCAATCTGATTCTTCCAATTTGATTTCCCAATATGATGGATATAACTCTGACAAAATACAATTGATAAAATTCAGAATTCTTCTTCCTTAGTCCATAAATCCCAATACAGAAATCTCAATTCAATTATCCATCCTAATATGGTGATCATCTGAATACAATGACAAGAAGAATATGATAAATAGTTGAATATGATGATCCACTGAATATGATGATCAGCTGAACAATGTTGTGATCTTGTCTCTTCTCCTTTCACTTCTCCATAAAAATTCTTCAACAAAGGATTAATATAGAAAACTTCTTCTCTCCCTATAAATTTAGAACTTCTCTCTCTTCACATGAACGGTACATTTGTTGTCAAAAAAAGTAAAAAATGCTTTTACCATTTATAGGTGACCTAATTATGGTTTTGGTGGGAATCCCAAAAACTTTATTGCTCAACTAGATTATCCAAAATCTCAATTTTCCTTGAATTTTGGGTTTATTTATGACTTTTTCAACTCTTATTGAATCTTCTTGAATCTTCATCAAACTCTATCTCTTCTCCAAACCTTATTTTTCAAATTTCATTCTAGATCTGATTTATTATTCTGATTATCTCAATATAATTTCTTTAATATGATGCTCTATACTAATTTAAAAGAAACATTATTTGAATTTAAAGCTCTCCCTCGATAACACATCCAACTCTTTTCTTCATATCTTTTCTTGATCCACTTGTAGTGCACATCTTCTTCTTCATTTCTTTATCTTGACCCACTTGATTAATAAAAAAATTAATTCAACCCCTTTTAAATGTTTGAATACATTTTTGATCACATTCTTTTTTTTTCTTTGTAATCATTGGTCTCAAGAAATTCTTCCTCTGATTATGATAAAATCCTAAGCCCAATTAGTATATTCCTTTTTTAAAATAAAATACCACTGAAAACTTCTTTCTATTTTATCATCAACTTCATTCTCCAAATATTTGTTTCTTTTGGCTTTTGGTCTGACTAAAAACCATCACCTTCATTTGTTCACATTTTCTGAATACATTCTCGGCCTTAATGAATCTGATAATCCCATCAGAAATCTTCAACTTCACCAATTTTCTTCTTTAAAACTTAGAATACATGAATTCCTCATGACTTTGAATACATTGGTGATCGAATGATATAGTGACTATATTTATTTTAGAAACATCCTTCTTTCCAACCCATCCTGAATATGATCTGACTGAATATGATCTTCAGTACCCTTTTTCTTTCCCATTCAGATCTGATCAATCTGAATACGATTGGTAGCATCGCTTTTATTTCTTTCCAATAGATTCTCAATCATTGGGTATTCTTATCCTCCTTCCTTTCATCAAGATTTCATCATAATTTTTACCATTAACTTATGATTTTTGAGAAATCCAATATCATCAAAGCATCGTCACATTTGATTTATTATAGTCATGCGAACTCTGATTCTCCCATTATGATCACTTCTTCCATACTGAATTCAAAGTGAATATGATGACCATTTACCTCTAGGAAGATACATTATCAATGTTATTGATCTTTTAATTTATGATTCAGTGTGAATATGATGACCATTTACCTCCAGGAAGATACATTCTCAATACGATTGATCTTTTCATTCCAGATTCAATGTGAATCTGATGAGACTTTTCTTCTAGACAACTTCTCCGAATACGATGGAACTTTTCAAAGATTGTGGGTCTAATTATTTTGAATATGATATTCAGTACGAAAATACAAAGTGATGTAATTTTTTTCTTTCTTCTAAAACTTATTTGACAATAAAAAGACAACACTTTGAATTCAATCACCTTCCTCATAATCTTGGTCCTAAAACTTTATTTTGAAACCTTATCAACATAAAAAGATAATACAATTCTAGCCCTCATGATCACTTATTAACCTGCACATGTTAAATACTAGCATCATTATCCCAAAGGCCACTCCTTTTCATGATTATTCTTCATGAACAGATTCAAAATCTCCATATTTTGTTTCAAACTCCCCTTGTTTTTCTAATCCCCCTAGTATCTTCCCCCTGTAGTGATCAAGACATTTTTTATCCCTTTTTAAATGAACTCAATGGTCACTCCTTTGTGGTCTTCAGCATTATAAAGGACACATATCATCACTTGGGAAAAAATGCACCATACCTCAAGGATAGGGTGTCTCATATTCACACTATTTAAGTGTGGGGATTCAATTGAACTCTAAGAGCCAGTTGATATTTTTTAAATTCTTCTTTTTGTAAGGCCTTCATTAGGATATTTTCAACCTATTTTTCAGTAGTCACGAGCTCTGGCTTCACAATTCCATGATCCACAATCTCATTGATAAAGTGATATTTTATTTCAATGTGCTTTTTCCTTGAATTGTGGATTGTATTTTTTCTAAGATTTATAGAACTTGAATTATCATAATATATTTTGATCATATTCTTCACTTCAAATCTCATATCTTCAAGATACTTCTTTATCCATAGTAACTACATGAAATCTTGAGTATATGTGTTGTATTTAGCTTCTATAATGCTCAAATAAATTCAATATTGTTTCTTTATTATCCAAGAAATACATTATTTTCTAATATAGAATGCATCACGTGATGTTGAATTTTGATCATTTACTAAATCAAACCAATCTGCATCTATAAAACTCAATAACGCTTGTTGATATTTTTCATTGTATAGTAAACCGAAATCCATTGTGATTTTGATATGTTGAAGTATTATTTTCACCACAAGTAAGTGGATTTATTTGGGATTACTTTAATACCATACTTCCTGGAATGTGTTAAAAACAATATCGGGTCATGTCACTATTGATTAAAATAAAATGACAGTGATATATTTTTATTCTATGATATTGATTGCTTTGCCTTTATCATACATTGAAAATTTCATCCATGTGGAAACCAAAGTTTTCATATCATTGGAATTTTCTATTCTGAATCTTCTCACAATATTCTTAGAATATTTTTATTGAGAAATAAATGTTCCATGTCTTTATTACTTTACCTATAAACTAAGGGAAATGTTATATCACCAATCATTGACATTTCGAACTCGTATTTTATGAATTTTGAAAACTATTTTCACTATGCTTCATTCAATCCACCAAATATTATATCATCAACATAAACCAACGTCGTCATACTTTGATTTATCTCATTACTAACATATAGATTATAATCAAATCCACCACATTGGAAACTGGTCTTCTTCAAATACTGATCAAGTTGTGAATACCATGCTCTTGGTGCCTCCTTTAACCCGTATAGTGCCTTCTTTAACTGAAAAAACTTTGTTCTCATATTCATGAATGAGAAAACCATCTGATTGTTCAATATAAACTTCTTATTCTAAAACCCCATTCATAAATGATGACTTGACATCCATCTAGACAACTTTGAATTTCCTTTGCACTGTTATGGATAAGACTAATCAAATTGTCTCCATCCTTTCAATGGGTTTGAATGTTTCATCAACATCAATACCCTCTATCTAGGATTATCCTTTTCACACTAGTAATTATTTATTTTGAATTATTGTTTCATATTCATTTATCTTATTATGAAAAAACCCATTTGGTCCTGATGGCATTCTTATTTTTCAACCTCAAAACAATCTCCCATGTTTGATTATATTCTATTTTTTCAAGTTCTTCATTCATCACCTGAACCCAATTCTTATCTATTACAGCTTTTTCAAAACACTTTGAATCTACCTATGATAATAAATATGCTTGATGTAGAGTCTTTATCCTCTTTGTATTCATTGGAACTGTTTGATCATAGATTATGTTTTTTTTATCAATTTTAGTTTGGATCTTTGGTTTCTATATAGATACAGGTCTAAGTTCACCCTTCTCATAATATAAATCTTATTTTGAATCTACCTCAGGTACTTTCACTCCCCCTGAGATTCTTATCCCTTCATAACTATCCTCTAAAAACTATTTATGGGTTTTATAAATATTTTGATCATTTTCCACCATAATAATATCATTTCTCTCCAAAAAATTATATTATCTTATTAAAGAATTTATATGATTTTATTTTTTCCTAAGTAACCAAGAAATATCACTTCATCTCTATAGAATTAAAACTTCTTGTATTTATCATTATTTAGAATGAAACACTTACTTTAGAATATATTAAAGTACTTCAATGTCAGATTATTTCCATATCACAAATTTTATAGAGTCTTCTCTTCCTTTGGATATAATAATTCTATGTTAGAAATATAGATTGATGTTAACACTACTTCTTTACAAAACTTCTCTGGAAGGTCTTTATCATTAAAAATCATTCTATCCATGTTGTTGATAATATAGTTTATTCTCTCAACCACTCTATTTTTCTATAGAGTTATTACTATTAAAACTTGGTGCCTTATCCCATGTTTCACAAGATAATCCTTCACTCGGTTAATTGTGAACCCTATTCCATTTTCAGTTTGGAACTTCTAGACTTTTTGACTTAACAACTTTTCAACTTCCATCTGATAATATTTTATGCCACTAAACACCTTGGGATTATGGGTGATAATTGAAACCCATTCCATTATATTTAAATAATTAATCAAAAGGACATAATATCTCTTCCCATTAATAGATCTTAGTGAAATAGGTCCACACGCATTAACATGAACCAGTTCAACCACTCTTGTTGACCATTAATATTTTGCCTTATATATATTTCAAGGAATATTCTCTTATTGGAAATCATTTCACATATGAGTATGATCATGTGATAACTTATGGATATATCAAGTAGTATCACATTTTACCAGATCCTCCAAGGATGGTTGGTTCAAATGACTAAGTCATTTATGTCTCAACCTATTTTTTTCTTCCATGGAAAAAAATAACATATCTTCTTCTCCACTCACAAGGTATAGATTCCATTTTCTTTACTTTCCTTTCAAAAAAATGTATCAAATTTTCCTTTGATGATACATAATATCTTAGTAAATCCTATAGATTTTCCTGAGTCATGCAATTGATTGACACTTAGAAAGTTATGATTGAGGCCTTTAATAACCAAGATATCAGCACATATCATGTCTTTTTCCACAAACTTAGATTTTACTGAGCCAATAATCTACATACATTCATCATTTCTAAATATTATGACACATTCCTTATTGTACCTAATTTCTATCAAAAAAATCCTTATTTCCTATCATATGGTAGGTGCATCCACTATTAATGATCCATATTCCAATGAGATCTGATGCTTTAAAGGAAATATCTAAAACCACTACCTACTTATCTTTTTTTATCCACATATTTGTCTTCATACTTGTTGTTGACTGATATTATTGATCTTACTTAGACTATGATGGACCAAATTCATGTTGAAAATATTAAAATTTATTTTGTTCTCTCAACTCGTTCAATGATACCTTGAGATGTTGTGTACAACCACTTTGGATGTAGTACATTTATATACATTTTTTATGAGTAATATCTGGTCATGTTTCTAAATAATCCACACCAAAAATAGTTACCATCAAAATAATTCCTAGAATATTGAACAATTTTTGTATGCCTTTGAGGCTCTTATGCCCATAGGTACCTCTTGGATATGGAATAGACATTTTGAGAATGGACCATCTTTCCACAGCAATAACACCTAATATGAAGTATATTCCTATACATAATTTTTTCACCACTATTTGTCCCTTGGGATCTAGGAACTTTATGTTTATTATTTATATCCAAATAAAACTTCAACCTCAAAGTGGGTGTTTGTAGTCTAACATCAATCATTACTGCTTTATTTTTATGATCAATTCCTATACCAATTTTTTCATTTTGATGTGTAATTTTCTTATCCAAACATTAATTTTATTCTTTTATTGGACCTTAGAACTTGAATTTTACTTTTTCTATCACTTGTGTGTCCTTATTTCCTGACATCATATGGAGATTCAAGAGTTTCTATCAATATTTAACATTTATTTGTAGGACTAAAACTGCCTCTTCAAGTTCTTCGATACATTTTGAAATGGTATGTGCATTATTGGCATGTTAATTTGTCGTTTGGGTAGTTGGAGGCACTCAAAATAGGTCTAGAGGTCTCGGTAGAGATGGATCTATAGGAGTAATTTATTTGGTGGTTCATGAAATGAATCAGATTCACTTTGTGAGTTGGTGGTTTATAGCTTGTAATTAATCTGGTTTCATGACTTGTATGTGGGAAATGGGGATTCCATGAAATGGATTCATGCTGTAAAAGATAAATTTATGACATGAAATAAATTCAAGCTGAGGTAATTTGAATTTCAGTGAAAACCTGAGATATTGTATTTTCACATCCTTTATGTGGTTCATGGATTATAAACCATGGGACTTAATGAATTACACATCATGAAAGGGTTACATAATGTGAATGGTGTAGGTTCTGGGTTTTAAATAGGTTTTATCATCCATTTTTATTTAATTATGACTTACCTGTCTCTCTCATTTTAGGGTGAACCCTAGGATATTTTTTAAGATATTCCAGCCCCTTTCTCCCTATCTTGATCTGCAGGTTATGGTGGTTAAGTTTTAGTGATCCATGGTAAGTTCTTCTCTTTACCCCCTAGTTTCTCCTTGTTCTTCCTTTGGGGTATCACTGTGGTGATGTTGTTTTGGTTTGGGGTGAGTATGGTCTGTGTTTTGACAACCCTTCGATGTGGTGTAGGTTGATCCATGATCTTGTGGTGCAGTTGTGGTTGCAGACAGTTTCTTCTTCACCCTATGGTACGCATTGATATCAGAAATCTTCTTTGAGATAGTGGATCCTAGTTCTAACATATTTATGTTTTATGTGTCTGATTTTCATTTCTTTTATTTCCTTTGAGTGGATATTAAGGGTTTGTTCAATACATAATTAATTATAATGTCAAAATGAATTGATGGGAATGGGGATTTATCACATGTTTTAATACTTTGATTTATTTTTCTGTTGAGTTTATCCCATGTTATTTCCTTGTTGAAAATGAAATCTATTAGAAGCCTTGTTTGCATTGTAGTTTGTTGTGATATGATGACCCTTGAAATATTGTGTGTGATTTCACCCTAAATAAAAAGGATAAATAATGTATATTTGGATAATAAATTGGTTACCCCTAGATTCTAGTTTGTGTGATAATACCCATGTTAAATGAATATTTAATGTGATAAATCCCCTGAATAGTTTTGGAAGATATTTTTTAATGTTTTTGTGTATACTTGTTCTAGTTGCATTACCCCATGTGGTTTGGTCTATTATGAGGTGGTGGTGGTGACCGACTAGGCTGTATAGTGTATGGGGAGGTGATGTGGTGGTTGGATAGAATGGATGTGATGTGGGAAGTGGTTTTAGTGTAGTAGTTATTGTTGTGATATGTGGTGATAGCATTATATGGTGGTTGTGTTGTGAGATGTGGTTGGGATGTTTGATGTGATGTTGTCATGGTGAGATGGCATGGGAGATGTAATGCAATGACGATGGTGGATGTGGCATGTTGTGGTGGTGGTTGTCTGAGTTGGGCCAGTTGTAGTGTGGCGTGGTTGAGATAGTTTCTCAGTTATCAATGGGATAAACTGTGATGATAAATGAAAAAAAATAGGATGGTAGATAAAATAGATGAACTGGAAATGGATGTGTGGTAATTGACAAACTGTATTGAATAAATGAAAGATTAGTGTAATGTGAAATGAAATAGATAATGAACAAATGTGGTGAAACCTATAACTGAAAGTTGTAAATTTTGTGTGGCTTGTGTGTTGGTTGTGTGGTGTTGCATATGGTGGTGGTAGCAGTTTTGATAGTTGTTGTGTGATACGATGGTGGTAATGTGGTGTAATCTAGTGCAATTGATGTGAACCCATAGGTTGGGTATTTTATTCTATTTATATATCATGTATGTTTATGTTATTTTATACACACCCCACCCAATTTGGATAACATTACCAAAGATCAAAGGTGATGAGTTTTGGGTGTTTTCCCCAACATCCAAGATGGTGGTGATACATATGGTTGGCTACCCCCTCTCTCCCACTCTTTCTTCAGAAATAGTAATACAGGTTGGTGTTGGATATTATACAATGGTGATGTGTGAACCAAGTGTTTATGGGTGATATGTGATGTGATATGATGTGTTGGTCCAGGTGTTTATAGGTGGGATGTGATGTGATGTGATGTGTTGACCTAGGTGTTAATGGGTGTGACATGACATGGTATGATTTGATCTATGGTGGGGTCATGCATGGTAGGATGAGGGCATGAGGTTTATTTCCTTCATGTTCATGACACCCTATTGCTCTGATGTGATGTGATGTGATGTGTAGCCTAGGTGTTTTCCAGAGGGATGGGATGTGATGAGATGTGCAGCCCAAGTGTTTGTAGGAAGGATGTGATGTGATGTGATGTGTGGCCCAAATGTCTGCAAGAAGGATGTGATGTGATGTGATGTGATGTGATGTGATATGTGGACCAGGTGTATATGGTCAGGATGTGATGTGATGTGATATGATGTATTATGTGTAGAGGGGATGATAGTATAGGATGTTTGACATTGGGGTATGAGAAAGGAAAATTAGTGGGGAAGTGGCATCAGGGTTCCTTTCTTTGTTATGATCTTGATTCTATACTATTATATTGGATGCATGATTTGGTGAGAAAGACATGGTGTAGTTGGTCTTGGTTATATGACTTGTATAGGTGTTTGTTGGTTCTTCAGTTTTTTCACTAGCACATTAGCATTCTCTTTTCACATGTTCACTTGAGGCCTTGAATATGTCCCTACTAAGTATACCTATTATGCTTACCCTATGTATATAAACTATGCTTCAGGTTTTTGGGAGGACTTTGGGGATTGAGGTGGACATTACTAGCTGGATTGAAGTTTTTGTTGAGTTACTACCATAAATTTGTCTTTTTGGTATATTTTTGGAGACTTTTATATGTATCATTTTTACTTTATTCATGCATTATGGGATGGTTTTTAGTTTACCTTTATATTTTCTTATGGAGTTTCTTGGTGATTTTTTATCCAATATCCTGATCATGTTACATTTATAGAGGGTAATTCCACCCATACTGTAATATTTTTATACCCTCAGTGTTATTCGCTAACTTTGGACCTACTATAGGTGGGAATCAGGGGTCATCATCTCTTTCTCTCTCCTCATTATGGTATCTTTGGTGGGAGGGGGTCATGACATAGTGGTGCCAGAGGTTTGGTTGAGAGATAAGATATATTCTGGAGTTATACATAGTGAGGTTTTCATGGGTTGGTATGGAAACGATGTCAATTAACCCTGGTAGGTGACATAGGCCAGGGAGACCAGCTAGGTCATGGGATTTTAAGGCCCCCCATAATCCATTTCACAGACTCTAAGCCCATTGAACGGCCAAGTTAGGTGGGCCTATTTATAGGGTAGATACCTAAGAGAGGTAAATGTATCATGATTGTTTTTTTTATGTCTGAAATGGGTTATTTTTGGAAAATAAAATGAATAAATTAAATAATATTTGATAAAATTCTATGCTACCGAGATTAGGGTGCTCTTTATTTTTAGGAATGACCCATGTTCATTGTCTACAAGTAACTCAAGCAGTTGAAGTTCATCAGGATAATCTGTTTGATCGTCGAAGGGTTTACCCGATAGAGGAGGATGGGGCCTGGCAGCGGGATTTGTGTGCCTTTCAACGGTAGAGTTTGGGTAAGTACGAGGGGAGAATTTATGATCTGGAGATAGAGCGCTAGTTGAAGGATCTCAAGATCTCCTTTGGTTTGATCCAAGCACAAGCTAAGTTCTAGGTTCCACTAGTGGTTAGTTATATGTAGTTAGATATGAATCAGTGGTGGAAATTGTTTCTAGGTGACCAAAAGGAGGTATATGTGTTGTGGCCCGACTTTCAGAGGGATTTCTTAATGGAGTTTCTATTATAGACAATGAGGGTAGCTAAGGGGAGTAAGTTGCTTTTCAATAGGAGATATTGAGTGTTTTGGAGCTTGGGATCAGATTCAAGGACCTCAAACACCTTTCCCTTTATGTTTTTCTAGATTAGAAGTCCATAGTGAGGCATCTGAAAGTGGATTTGCACTAAATGATCTGGTACGTGGTCACACTATTTAGACTCCTAATGTGTCTGGAGGTATAGAAAAATTTTGAGGTTATTGAGTGGATGATTTACTTAGGATTTGTGGCTCAAGAGAGTGTCACACATGGTGTTTCAAGGAGCAGATCTTTAGGCAATGGGTCATGGATATTCAGGAAATCAGGGTTTCATTCAGTGGGTAACTATTCGTGACAATTTCTTCCATGTATGTCAGAGACAAGTGTTTTTTGAGTTCCTATTGGGAGTTTTCCATTTTCATGCTATATTTATGGAAGATATGGGCTTCATTGGGATCAGTGTCTTACCACTCATGTATTTTGGTTTTAGATGAGAGGTTAGGTCCCTTTTCAGTAGAAACAGTTTCCTCTGAGGTTGTTTTAGCGACAGGGACCACAAGTTATTATTCATAAGCTGGGAGAAGGTGGAGTTGACAGAGGGAAATCTCATGGTAGTCCCTGTACACAAGGACCCAAGCTTGAGTGCAGACATGGAATCTAGTAGAAGAGAGTCATAGAAGATGAGCATGGTCATATGCATGCATTAGAGGCAACAATTTCAATAGAGAGAGGAGTTTTGAAGTACAATTAGTTTATCATCTACAATTGTGTGTGATTTTTTTGATTCATGAGCCTCATACTCCCACATTAATATTTCTTTATTCTATTATTTGTTACTAGATATAGAGAGGATTCTAGTTCCCATGGTGCTATCTATGTTGGTTGTAGGTCAGGCTTTCTTGATTGATGGGTATCAGGGGTGTAGACTGGTGATGAGGCAGCACCAGTCATTGGGGGACATATTATTATTATAGATACAACTATATGATATTATCCTTGTCATGGATTTTTTTATTCTATTTTTGCATTCATCAACTTATTTTAGAGAATAATTTCATTTTCCAAAGTGGGGGTAGCAAGTGGAATTCATTGTAGATATAGGTTATTGATTGGGTGGTAAGAAAGTGGAGACTCTTTTGTCATTGTTGGTAGAGATATTAGTAGAATCTTGATTTGGGGGTGTTCTCAAGGTTGTGTAGGATTTCCTATATGTTTTCCTAGAGAAGGTTATGGAAGTACCTACTTAACTCAATGTTTAGTTTGGGATAGGTTTTCATCCAAGCGTGTCTGTGATTTCAATGGTCCCTTATCAGATGACACCCATAGAGTTGTATGAGTTGAGGTTATAGGCATATCATCTAATTAAAAGGTGTTTCATCTAACATAGTGTGTCACCATGTGGTGCTCTACTATTTTTCACCAAGAAGGTGGATAGTCGTATGAGGTTGTGTATAGAATACTAGAGGTTGAATTGGGTAACAATCAAAAAATTTTACCCTCTTCCAAAGATCAATGATATGTTTAACCAGATGATAGGGGCAAGTTGGTTCTCTAAGATCGATAGGAGGTCTGAATATCACCATTTGAGGGTGAAATATGAATTTGTTCAGAATGATTCCTTCATATATAGGTATGGTAACTTTGAGTTTTTATACATGTAGTTCAGTGTTACGAACACACCATCTGTGTACATAGGGCATAGAAAATTTGTGTTATGTGAATTCCTAGACTGGTTCATTGTCGTATTCGATGATGATATCTTGTTTTAATTAAATTCATGGGATGATAATATCAATCATCTCAAAAAAAATTTACATGCCCTTTGACACCACCATATTTATAGGAATTTGTTCAAGTGTGGGTTCTGGATGTGAGAGTTTTGTTTCCTGGGACATGTTGTGTCTCGACAAGGTGTGGCAGTGGACCTGTCAAAGGTCGAGGTAGTTGTTTCTTGGGAAACATCCAAAAATGTTCCAGAGGTTCATAGTTTCCTTGGTCTCTTAGGTTATTATTGGATATTCATGTCTGGGTTCTCTTGAGTTTTATACCTCTTAATAGCATTGACCATAAAGGATCAGAATTTTGTGTGGATAGATTAGTGCTAATCAGTATTCAATTACCTAAAGGATAATTTGGTTAGTGATTTAGTGCTTCGATTTCTTGAGGAGGATATGTTGTTTGAGGTTTCTTATGATGTTCCTTGTCTGGTATTTGTATGTGTATTGATGAAGTAAAGAGTGGTGATCTCTTATGGGTCTATGTAATTACATCACCATGAGTGTAACTATGCCACCCATGATCTGTAGTTGGTAGTATTTGTGTTTTCATTAAATTTGTGGTGACATTACCTAATCAGTGAGTGTTTTGTGGTTTTCATGGACCATGAGAGCCTGAGATATTTTTTCTCTTAGAGGAATCTGAATCTACACCATTATAGGTGGATGGAGTTTCTTTAGAGTTACAATTTTTATATATCTTACACCCTAAGTAAAGGTGATGTAGTTTCCAATGTGTTGAGTTTAAAGTTTCTAGATGATGCATCTTTGGATTCCATAGATGTTTTCAAAGGAATGTAGGAGCTTGCAGTGATGCTTCTTGATGTTGGGGAGAGTAGTGTCTAAGGTTTTCTTCATCTGATGATCATGGATTCATCATTGATACATCATGTGAAGGAGTCTCAGTGGATATACTCGGAGAAATAGGTGATGTGTGATCATGTTGTCCATGGTGATGCTCATGAGTGATGATCATAGGATGTTAGGTTCTGATATTTATTCCAGGGGAGGTTTTTTTTTCACAGTTGATGCATGAGGGAGTTCTCTATGAGTTTTATAGATCTCCTTTAGCAATAAATCCTAGTGTAACAAAGATGTATCATGGCACAAGGATACAACTTTTTTGGTCGGGGGTGAAATGGTTAGTAGCGGATTTTTTGAAAAAGTGTCTGGTTTTTCAGTAGGTAAAAGTGAATCACCATGTTTTGAGAGGATTAATGTAGTCCTTGTATGTCCTTGAGTTGAAATAAAAGGACATATCGATATATTTTTTTACTGGTTTTTCCTGAGCTCATGGAGGACATGATGCAGTTTGGGTGATAGTGGACCAACTAGAAAAATTGACTCACTTCCTGACTATTCGTGAGTTGAGTGTCATGGATGTTTTATAAAGGTGTTATGTTGAAAATATGGTTAGTCTTTATGGGGTACCAAATTCCATCATCTCTGATTGGGATCCTCATTTTACCTCATGATTATAGATGGGATGGTAGCATTCTTTTGGTTCCCAGTTTCACCTTAGCACTACTTTCCACCCTTATATAGATGGGTATATGGAGTGGACCATCTATACATTGTAGGATATGTTGTGGGAATGAATCTTGAACTTTGTTGGATCTTGGGTATGAAACTTTCCTTTTTTTTGAGTTTGCGTACAATAATATTTATCACTCATCCATCGGCATGACACCATTTTAGAAATTTTACGAGTGACCGTTTCATTCTCTGTAATTCTAGATAGATTTTGGGGAGTCATAAGTTCTTGGTCTTAATGTGGTGTAGAGCAAGACCAAGAAAATAAAATTGGTTCTTGAGTAGATGAGGGTAGGGAATAACTTTTAGAAGGACTATTTTGATCCTAGGTTGAGGCCCTTGGAGTTTTAGGTTGTAGATCATGTGTTCTTGAGAGTCTCCCCTCGGCATGGGTAATGGAGGTTTCATAGAGGAAGTAAGATTTCTCCCAAGATCATTGGTCCCTTTGAGGTGTTGGGGTGTGTTGGTGGCATGGAATATCAGATGGTGTTGCCACCGCATTTAGAGAAGATCCATGACATCTTCCACATGTCACATCTCTATTAGTATCTTCATGATAACTCCCACATTATTGACTTGGAGAGTTAGATATCGATGAAGATGTGACATTCATGGAGTGGCCAATAGAGACACTACTACAAAATAGTCCTTTAAAAATGTTGGAATTTATTAGTTTTGTAGAGGTGAGTATATACATACTTAGTAGGATGCCTTGAAAATTGAAGAGGGAGAAATATGAGACATGATAGAAGTAGTCAGCTCAACCCAAATCAAGAGGTAAGTGAAACCCAACAACATAGATATATACTCGTATAAGAAACCCATATGAGATAGAAAGTTGATATTCATCTCACAACCCATCCCAGGACTATGAGTCTTCCTAAAGCTCCAAAGGTCCATCATATATGCCCAACATCTCGCATGTCTGAAGAAGAAACTGCATGGAGTACCCACACCTTTCCACTATGCCACATAGTCGAGGGGGAACAATATCCAATTAGAGGACCCACGCCTTTGTACTATAAGGGGATGTAACTCAATATATATATATATGACTCAGTCCCTAGTGCACTAGGGGATTCCACTCAGTAGGTAGAGGGCCCATTCCCTAGTTCGTCAAGGGGGTGAAACTCAGTAGGTATAGAAACCACACCCTAATCTGTCAAGGGGTGCCATTTGGTAGGTAGAGGACCCATTCTCTAGTCTGTCAAGGGGGTTCCACTTAGTTGGTAGTGGACCCACACCCTAGTCCATTAGGGGGTGTCACTCAGTAGGTAGAGGAACTACACCCTAGTCTATTAAGTGGTTCTACTTGGTAGGTAAAGGACCCAATCCCTAGTCCATTAGGGAGTTCCACTCGGTAGGTAGAGGACGCATGCCCTAGTTTGATAGGGGGTGCCACTCAAACTAGTGTGAGAAGCATGGGGGATCCACATCTTGGTACAATAGAGAGTTTTCAACCCCATTCTTTCTCTGATGATCTTTCCCAATCACTATTGTCATCGAGCATCACCTAAAGAAGCGTCGTACTTGAAAAATATCATATAATATCTTAAAATCCACTATAAAGTATACCATCATGTTATATATAGAAAAACACTCTTGATAGGCTACTCATGGGACAAAATTTGAGCCCAAATAAAGAAGATAAAAGATAAATAAGTTGAGAGGGAAGTAAATGGTGTGTATGGGGGTCCACACAGTGTGTGTCCCCACCTCATCACCTGGTCGTGTATCCTCTGAACATGGCTCAGTGTCCATGTCACCATACACGGTGTGTATAGGGACCACACGACATATATCGGCCACCCACGGCATGCCCGTGTGCTCCTGGTCATGCCCATGTCTATTGGATTGTGTAGTGTACTTGGCTGCATACCTGGTCATGTATAGGGACATGTCCCAACCCGAGTACCTAGCCATTTTCAAGCCTATGTACCTAGTTGTGTTCATTATTCTGGTCATGTTTATGCCCATGTACACCTTGAGTACACATCAGGCCACAAGAACTAGGTCACACATCATGTGGGGGTCCCACACAATGTGTGATACTTATCTCCACCTAGAAACTCTAATTGTCGCAGCTAGGGTAATACATGGCATGTGTTCATCCCAGTACAGGTTGTGTAGTCAATATTTTTAAAGAAATTTAGATCTTATCTGTGGATCCTAGATCCACTATTTCTGCCTCAATTTTTTATATTTGGCCACTTGAAATTAGTGGGGGTATCCTCCTCCCATCATTTCCTAGACTTAGATATACATAAAACATATTCTTCCCATTCACACAAATCCTTCACGCGCGCACTGCTCCTCCAGTCATTGTCATTCGGTCCTAGATCCCAAATCTATGGGAATCATCATGTGCATCCCACAATGGAACCTGATCTATCCACAAATCACCGTATCGATCATTGTTCACACAACTTCCACAAATCTAGGGGTTCAATCATGCTCGAAATAACCTCAACAAATTCAAACCATGACCCCATAGGCCTGTGATAAATGACGTGGAGAATAGTGGGGAAATTCACCATAATAAGGGTGATAAACATCATTATCCAAGAATTATTGGCCAACGGTTGCAAGATAGGGAATACAGGGTGATATCATGGTATAAGAAATAATAAATTGAAATAAAACAATTTATTTTGACAATGGGTTCATGTAAAGGGAATGAAATCACCAACAAGAGATAATCAAATCAAATTCATGTTTTGAAAATTTAATCAAGAGGTTTTCAACCACAATTGATGAGTCTTGCATCAATTATGGATTGATCATTAGTGAAGAATGTGTTTTCCAATGATGGGGATAATATGTTGTGTTTGTTGTATGTTGATCCATATTGATCCATCCCCCAGTCGTTATCCTATCTCGATCGGTTTATGAATAATGATGAAACCTCCTCTCAATAGTCCTAAGGTTATGCAGCTAACCATGGATATTTTCCACAATAGGCTATTTATAGAGGGAATCAGTTTTGGGGCATTAAATGCACTAATTAAATTAATTAATTAATTAATCCACTTAACATACCTACCAACTTCTACCTCATCCAAACATCTAGCACTGACCAACTTTAGGTCATGCTTATGGTAAACACTGTGACTTGGATTCAACCATGATCTCTTATTTTTATATAAGTCACTATTCATGATATATTTGATTATTTTTAAAAAATTGTGTGTGTGTGATATAAAATATTTTTAATATTTTTATAAAATTAACTTTGGGATCACCAGGCCTCATAATCTTTCATTGTCTCAGTGCCTGGATATGAAAAAAAATTAATATATTTTAAAGTCTTATAAGGAAAAAATAGAGTCTCTAAAGATATGCTTGGTATGAACGATGTGAGTTTTTCATTGTGATATGGTTTGGGTGATGTAACATGACAAAACTAGTGTATGTGGGGTGATGTGGTGGTGTTTGTGTGAGTTGGGATATTTGTATAATGGTGTGGTTGAGATACTTCCCTAGTTGTCCATGGGATGAACTGTGATTATAAATGAAAAAAATAGGCCAATAGATAAATTAGATCAACTAGAAACAGATGTGTGGTAATTAGCTAATTGGATTGAATAAATGAATGAGTAGTGTAATGTGAAATAAAATTCCTAGTGAAAAAATGTGGAGAAACCTATAACTGAAAGTGGGAAATGTTGTGTGGCTTTTGGGGTGGTTATGGGGTGTTTCATATAGTATTGGTGGCATTTTTAATGGTTTGTGTGTGGTACAATGGTGGTTATTTAGTGTGCGATAATTTAGTTGATGTGAACCCATAGGTTGGGTATTGTGTGTTATATATATATCATGTATGTTTATGTTATTTTATACATACCCCACCTGATTTGGATAATCTTACCAATGCTTAGAGGTGCTGAGTTCTGGGTTTTTTCCCCAACATTTAGGATAGTAGTGATATGGATGGCTGGATACCCCTCTCCCTCACTCTTCCTTCAGCGGTAGTGATACAGGATGGTGTTGGAGATTACTCGAAGTGATGTGTAGCCCAAGTTCGCGAGCGGGATGTGATGTGATGTGATGTGTTGGCTCAGGTGTTTGTAGGTAGGTTGTGATATGATGTGATGTGTCAACATAGGTGTTTGCAGGTGTGATGTGATGTGATGTGATGTGTTATACCTGGTATCTATGGGTGAGACGTGATGTAGCATTATTTGATCTATAGTGAGGTTCATGTGTGGTAGGATGAGGTAACGAGGTTGATTTCCTACATTCTTGTGATACCCTACTACTCTGGTGTGATGTGATATAATCTATTTGTGGCCTAAGTGTCTATGGGTGGGATGTGATGTGATGTTATATGTGGCCCAGGTGTCTGCAGGTGGGATTTGATGTGATGTGATATGTATCTCAGGCATCTATAGGAGGGATGTGATATCATGTGGTATGTGTGGAAGGGATGGGAGCACAGAACGTTCGACATTGGGGAATGAAAGTAGAAAATCAGTGTGCAAGTAGTAGCAGAGTTCCTTACTATGTTATGATCTTGATGATATATTGTTATATTGGCTGTTTGATTTGGTGAATAAGTCATAGTGAGGATAGGTTTGGTTAGATTACCTGTATAGGTTCTTATTGGTTCCATTGTTTTTTCACTGGTGCATTAGCATGCTCTTTTCACATGTTCACTTGAGTCCTTGGATATACCCCTACTAAGTATACCTGTTATGCTCACCCTACATATATAAATTTTGTTTCAATTTCTAGGAGTACTTTGGGGACCAAATTGGACATTACTAGCTAGGTTGCAGATTTTTTTGAGTCACTGTCATAGATTTTTCTTTTTATTGTATGGTTAGATACTTTTATATGCATCAGTTTTACTTTATTCATGCATTTTGGGATGGTTTTTGGTTTAACTTTATATTTTCTACTATATTTTTTTGGTGATTATTTATCCTATCTTCTAATCCTATTACATTTATAGAGTTTAATTCCTTCCATAATGGGATATTTTTATACCATTGGTGCTAGTTTTCAACTCAGGGACTACTGGAGGCAAGACTCAGGGGTTGTCATATATCTCTCCTTATTTCGGTATCTTTTGTGGGAGGGTTCATGGAACATTTGAATTTATATTTTATTGTGTTGGTTATACTATCAATAACCTTGTTATTTTCTTCAACCTTAATCTTGAACTCAAGGAATTTTTCTGAGTTTTTTGGATTTTCTTATCTGAGATTTTCAATTTCAACCTTTAACTCATACTTTTCTTCTTATTGTTATTTCATATAGAGTTTTTCATTTTAAACCACCCTATTGGATTTATTTTTTTGGTTCTCAAAATGTCAATCACCCCAAATGAAATTTCTAATTCCACCAGTAGGTCAACTCTTCCTTCAAATAATTCTTCATCATTATCATTTTCTTCCTTGTTTAGGAATTTCCAACAACCTCCACCATGTAATTTTATCCATGATACTTTCATTATTTCATCTCTTATACCTCAAATTATTATAAACTATCATTTTCTTGTCAAATTATATTCTTTTTTATGAATAAATTTCACCTATTATTTTTCATGTCGTTCACTATAACATCCCAGATAAAAAGGTATGCTCTTTCTAATGTTTAAGATCTTGTATCTTAGGTTCAAATGGATTAGGATTTGTTTTTGTATTTTCCATAGAACCTAGGTTGGGTGATTCCTTCAGGGCACATTTACATCATAAATTTTTTATTTATGATGTACATTATGTTCTAGGAACAAGCTATGAAAACAGTTTAGGGTATAAAATCTTTTTATGTTGTAAAACAATTTTTATGTCATAAATATGTCACTCAATATAATTTATCCTGAGGTGATGTTTTTTATTAATACGTGAATTATGGGTAATTTATGCCATAAATATATGATTTACACCATAAACCCCCCATTCCCAATAAGTTTTAGGCATCTCTTTCATAACTCCCTCTTTATTTTTTCTACACTCTACTCCCTTGAACCCTAAATATCCTTCCAAAAGATTTTTGGTGTTTCCTCCTCTTTTGGATCTCTTTCTTCCATGATCGATATCCAACTTCATTGTGTTACTTATCTTTAGGTAAGTGTGGCTTTTCTGCTTCTTCATTTCTCTTTTTATAGTAGTGGAATTGAGGTGTGATTATGGGATCTATTGATCATATGCTTATGCTTGTTTCATCCCTTCTATATTCGTAGATTCTTATCTTCCAGAGGCCAAACCTCTTGTTTGTTGTGGACCTCATCTTGGTGTGGTATAGATCCCCCTATAGCTAGGGTCTCTGGCACTTCATCTTGACCCAATGGTCCATGGAGGTGCACAAGGGAAAGGAGAGCTCGCGTGTTGTGGTATGGATATGTCTACTGGGTCTACTGCTGCCTTTATATAACAACACCTTCCTAAAGTCTATTGGTGACTCAATTGGTGGATTTCTCTATATGGATGACCACACAAGAAAAGGATAGGAAACCTCGGTGGACAAGATCTACATCTATTTGGATCTATCACTTCCCATCCCAAAGAAATTGTCCCTAAAGGTGCAAGATTCATTCTTCTAGAACCAGGATGTCATCTATACAGTGTTTCCTAAGTATTTTTCTTCCTATCAACTCTAGGGTAACTCTTTAAAAATCTGTAGGAAGAGTCACAATGGAATTTGGCGACCTATTTCTAGAGATCATCCAAGATGTGACCCTCCCCTGACCGTAGGGCATGGCCCTGAATTTTCCCATGCGATGCCAGGGACTGACCCCTCCTCTTATATGGGTAATGGTCTAGACCCACCGGTCCCGTAGGGGTCCCCTTATTCCTACAATACCCGAGACCAACACCCCATCCTGGAACTAGTCCCTTAAAATAAGAATGTTTCCCACCCTGTGGTCCCTAGATGCCTACCTCATTTATGCAACCCCTCTAAGTGGATTTTGAATGGGACCCTCATAGATCAGTTTCTAAGTTCACCAGTTGACTCCCTGATGATTCCCACCTTCATGTGTTTCTATTTTTTCACCTAATAATAGCACTCTTGATGGTATACTGATCCTGTCCAGAAGAGTCCAAGAGCCTTTTTCCCCCACGGTTCGAAAAGAAGCTCGGAACATTGAGTGGGCCAACATATATCAAGATGCAACGCCAGGTCCCCCAGATGACCGGTTGTCTGGAAAACCTGGGCTCTTGGCTCTATACCTATTGAGTGGGGAGGGGGGAAATCCTTTAAACCCTCACCATTCATTCATTGGGTGACCCCTGAGTTGGTTGCTCAGAGCTTGGGGATGTGTACAAGGCTCTGATTGAAGCAAAAACAGACCCAGGAGTGCTTATTCTCCCACTGCAAAGAGACCAAGTCTTCTGGGGCCAAATCCAGGAATTACTCTTCCAAATGATACCCATTTTCATATAAAACTCTCGTGGAATCGGTTCATGAGTTAAAAAAATTTCATCACCTCAGAATCCATGAATCACAAGGCCCATATTGTTGTCATTCTGGAACACAAACAGAAACCCGAAAAGATTAAGGAGTTCACTCATAGAACCAAAATGCATGCCTCCATGCATGAAGAGCCTATCAACAAACAAATATGGGTTTTCTAGAATAGGAAAATTTTGGTTAAACTAATCTAGGCAGGAGAGAAACACATTACGACAAGCATCACCTATGGCATGAGGACTATCCCGGTGACCTTCATCTATGGAAAATGTGATGCACAAAGGAGGGAGGGCCTATGGTAGGAACTCAGTGCGTTCGACCCAGGGGACCTACCTTGGATCATCGGGGGTGACTTCAACGTGGTAATAGAACTGGAAGAGAAGAAAGGGAGAGGGGAATTTACTAGGACAGAGAGTATGGACTTCGTCCAGTTCATGGTTGGAAAGGGCTTGCTAGACATGGGATATGCGGGAGATCATTTCACCTGGTGCAAAAATCAACACGGGACCAACCGCTTCTGGAGCCGGCTAGACCGATTCCTTACCAACATCCACACTCTTTCCATGTTTCCAAATTCCAAGGTTAGACACCTTGTATGTGGTATCTCTGATCACTGGCTACTACTTCACTCTCTCTCTCCAACACAGGACAGGAATGAAAAATTCAGGTTCAGTAGTCGGTGGAGTGATGACCCGGGTTACCAAAAGGTGGTTAGGGAAGTGTGGAGAGAACCAACCTAGGGACACAAATGGGTGGCTATCCATAAAAAGTTTAGGAGACTGAAATAGAGGCTATGTTTGTGGTCTAGGGATCTTCCTACAGTCGATCAGAACATGGAAGAGATAAGAAGGGATGTGGAGCACTTGGAAACCAGTCTAGAGGAGGACTGGGATAACGCGGTTTTTTTAGAGCTACTAGATAAAAAGAACTATCTGGATGATCTTTTTTGGATCAAGAACTTTGAGCAAGAGAGGACTTGAAGATTAAATGTCTCTACAAGGGTGAAAAAAACACAACTTTCTTCAATGTCTGTATCAAGAAGAGGTGAAGGCCAATCAAACCCAATATAGCACTAGATGATGGTACATACACTGATGATGGAAATGTGGTCGGGGATATGGCTCATAGTTACTTCAGAAACCTCCTGTAAGGCCCCATTATGAAAATTCTTAATGGATATTCGGAAGGGGTGAGGAGTTTTAGGGAGAGGTCCCTAGCCTCATCTCTCTCCATGAGAGTGAATCAATTGAACAAATCCCTGTGGAGGAAGAGATCTATAATTCCATGATGAGGCTCAACCCTAAGAGCGCACCTGGACCAGATAACTTCCCAGGATTGTTATATAGGGTCTCTTGTGAAGTGGTTAAAGGGGACATTTTTGCTTCAATTCAAGACTTCTTCCGAGGTGGTGGCCTTCCATGTGTGGCTTGTGTTACATCCCCCTTAATCATCCCAAAGATCAAAGATCCCTCATCCCTTCTTCACTATAGATTGGTGAGTATTTAAAACTTCCCATAAAATATTATGGCTATCATCCTCAACACATGGTTGTCATCTCTTCTCCCATGGTGGATCTCACTTGAGCAACATGGCTTCGTTAAGGGATTCTCGATCCAAGAGGTGATAGCCTTGTTATAGGAGATGTTGAGGGATCTGAATATCAAAATTCATGGTTCCAACATAGATATCAAGGTGGATATGAATAAATAATATTATTTTATGGAATAGGGGTACATCAATAGGGTGTTGGAAATTTTGGACTTCTCTCCTTGGGCATGTGACCTCCTTTTCAGGTGTTACAGCTCCTCTTGGTTGGATATCACATTCATGGGGTGAAACTATATCTTCTTCAAGGCGACCCGTGGCCTGCACCAAGGTGACCCCATATCACCCAGTATATTCATCATTGTTCAGGACACTCTCATCCATATAATCAACATATTTATATCTAATGGAGTCATCCAACCTTATTGAAGGAAATGGAACCTTCCCTCGGTCTCCCGTCTGATGTTTGCTGACGACATAATCATCTTCACGGATGCTGGTAAGAAGTTGATGCAGGGGATTATCCAGATCCTTGAAACATACTTCCACTGGATTGGACAGACTATTAATAAGGAAAAAAGTCACTTTTATATCTCAAATAGTTGTAACAATAGGAGGGATATTCATTTTGATTAGCAGGCTAGGAATGTAGTGCTAATCCTTTCCCATGGATTATCTAGGCACACCTAAAGTTCCCAATCAGAATATTCTAAGTATAACTAAGAGGGGGAGGGTTGAATCAGTGATATCCTTTTCTTTTTATGTTTCCACCTTTTTGAAACAACCTTCGCCTCCTGTTAAAGAGTTTCTTCTCTAATGAACACACACAACCACATGAACATAAGATTAACAAGGTTCACTACTCAACAAGAGTAGCTACATCCTTGGTATGGTACGGAAATAATCCAATACCACACAATCCACTAGAAAAAAATCCTTTGATGTGGAATACAAAGAGTAGGATATACCCTTACACTTTTGTAGCACTTAGAAAAAAATCTTCAAGTGTGTGTGCACCCTCTTAGCACAAATAGGGAATTATAGTATTTCAGTGCTTCTTTACAATTGAACAGGTGTATTATTTGAAGTACAAATCTTCACTTTCTTACCCAAAATATGGTAAGAACTATCTTATGCAAAACCAAATATGTGTGAAGACCCCAAATCTTTCATGCACCCTTTTAGGTTTCTTGTGCTCAAATTTTATGCCATGCGCACAAGATTTAACTTTTGTCATGAAACACATCTTGCACGCAACTTCAATCTTGCGTGCAACTGTATTCTTGCATGAAACTTATCCTTCTTGTGTGCAACTCTATTTCTTTCATGAAATCTCCTTTTATTAATATTTTTCCACACCTCAAATCTAGGGATTTCTCTAAGTGTTGAGCACACAAAGTGTGAGGGGGTCACCTCTTATTTATAAACCTTATTGACCCATGCACGCAAAAACCCTAATGCGTCACACAAGATCCTGACGCGTCGTGCAAAACCCCATTTGACATCGCATTGGGTGAATAAGTCTCTTTTGTGCCAACCTCATATTTCGTGCACTTCTTGAATCTTTTTCAAACTTCATGCCTTTTCCATTTTTCTATGTTTTGACCTCGAATCATGCTTTGTACGCAAGATTCCAAACTCCCTTCAATCTTATATGAAAAAACCAATCTTGCGCACAAAACCAAATATTTCACTCAAGCCTCTCCTTTTCCATATTTTGATGTTCAGATCATGGAACTCCACTTTCGCACAACATAACAATCCATATTCAAACTTTCGTGCAACATACTTTTCCAAAAACACATTTCTTCATCTCCTGATTTTCAGGCTCTAAAATTTGGAAAACACTGGAAAATGACACCACCTTAAAACGTTCTTTTGTGATGCCTCCAGATCATCCATTCCTTTGTAATTTCTCTATTTATTGCATCACATAACCATTATTCAGCTTTCATCACTAAATCCACTATCGTGATATGTATCCTTTGATCTAATAATTTTAGCATCATCATATTTTCAACAGGAAGTACTGTAACTTCACTATCTTCCAGCAACATCATTCTTTCCAATTAAAACTAAACATGACTGGAATCACCTCTAATCCCCCTTTCCTTCATAATGATTTCATCGCAAGTCCTCCTAACTTATGATATTTGTGAAATACAAATCATAAAATCATCATTTGATATTCATGTCCTTTACAAAGTGAATTGATTTATCTTCTTTGACAACAAAAGGAAACACTATGTAACAAAAAACTCTTCTTACTTCCTTATATATCCAAATTGGTCCTAAAAACACCAATATCCTCAGGCAGGGTGTGGATTTGGGACTTCGACCATGTGGTAAGTAAGATTGTGGGGCGAGTTCACAACTGGAAAAACCACTTTCTCTCCTTAGGAGGTTAGATTGCACTGGCTAACAATGTCTTATTAGAGATCCCTGTCCATGCACAGGCGAACTCCAATGTACCTAAAGGGGTCATCAATTCCATTGATAATATTATATCTAGATTTATCTAGGATGTTGCTTCGGAGCAGAAAAGATGTTGGGTCACTTGGGAGAGGATGGAAAGGCCTATCTAGGATGGAGGAATCGGTGTGAAGAGCTTGGAGGACACCATCCAAAGAATGCACAAAAAACTGGTGTGGGTCATGATAGAGGATTGCACATTGTGGGGAAATACTATGTCACATATCCTGGGTGGAAACATGGGCATTGCACCCATGCATGGCTCCCCGCTCAGGTCCTCAATCAGTATCCTCATATCAGCCCTCTGCTAGAACTCGCAGTGGGTAGTCAGAGAGGGGAACATCCGGTTCTGGCATGACAACTGGGTCAGCGATGTGATTGGCTACCCAGGATACCCCGCTCCCAACATCAGCTTCAAAGAGGTGAGCCTCCACCCTCAGTTCATTAGGCTGGTTCTGGATAAAAAAACAACGAGAGTTATTTAACCTCATTATCATCATCTCAGAGGCAGATAGGTGCTTGTTCACCCCTTCAACTTTAGGAAGCTTCACCATGAAAGACTTCTAATAGATCATCGCCCCCTAGTACCAAAGCGATAGGTGGAATGAGGTTGTATGGTGCACCAAAATCCCCACAAAATATGACTTCCTAACATGGATAATCATACATCACTCCATCCCGATAGATGACAACATAAAAAAGATGGGAATCAATATAGACTCAAGATTCCATTATTGCAAGAACAATCAAAATGATACCATGAAACACCTATTCTTAAAAGGTATATGGGAACATGAACTATGGATCTTATTTGGTGCTTTTACTGCGTATCAAGACTGGGACCTTCACAATTCTCCCTTCATTGAGTGCTGGTACAAGGGGATCGATAATGTGGGATCGGAAAGAATGGTGAGAACCATAATACTCAATGCAGGGTGCTAGAGTTTATGGAAATCTAGAAACTAGGTGAGGTATGAGGAGATTAATTCAACTAGGAGATCCCTATTATATGCACAAGGAGTCTGCTGGATGACTGGGTGACCCACATTAGCAACTGGAGATATGCACCCTCGCTTCAGCGTATGCACGGTCCATCCCTAGTGACTCATCCCATGTCACAAGGCCATTAGGTATGGTGGATGCCCCCAACGGAGGACTTCAAGTTGAATACATATGAATCCTACTCTTCGGGTGTTATATGAGGAGGTGGTGTAGTGAGGGACTATAGGGGAAGTATTGTCTTGGACTTCATGGCTCACTACAGGAGTAGAAACTCTTTACAAGTAGAGGCTAATGCGATCCTGACTGAGCTCACCCTTTGCATGAAAAATAAGGTTAGCCTCTCCCAGGTGGAGACTGACTCAATGATCATACATGAATCCTTTCTTGGGAGAGGTTCCACACCTTGGTTTATATCTTACATCATAATGAAATTTAAGGCTCTCATCACCAATAATATTAAAGTCACCCATACTTGGAAATAGGGGAGTAAAGTAGTGAATCACCTTGCTTATCAGACAGGTCAAAATTCTGAGGTTACCTATCTCCACAAAATATCTTGATTTAAACATAAGTAGGTGAATCTAATTAAAGTAGATACCCTCAGCCTATACTACTTCAAGCCTCCTTAGGTCCCAGAGGCCCTTTGGCTTGTACTCTTTCTTGAATAAAAATGATACAATTATGATAATGTGAGGGGATTCACTTTCTGGGGTGTTTCTCTATTCCTAGATTGAGATTTCATTTGGCTCTTGGACTTGATTAAAATGGTATGAGGGTTCACTTTATAGGGTTTTCCTCTATTCCCTAAACCTTTATTCATGGTTTCTAGGGACTTATAGTGCACACTAGTCATATTGATGTACAAGTCACCTAGCTAGCCTAGTCGTGAGTGATCCTTAGTGTAGGTTTAGAATTGTGTTTTGTATTTGTACTAATTTGACTTTGATATACTTGTTTTTAATAAATTTTAAAATGTTTATGGAAAATATTCTTTGAAAATATTTTACCTATCTTGTTTTAGAACTGTGGGAAAAGTGGTACTATTTATCATGCTTTTGATATAAAATTGTTTAATAGTTTACCATGCCTTTTTTCTATAAAATTGAGTATATTGAGATTATTGTACAGAGAATAGATATGGAACACCTAGGTGGGATCCCACAAAGCCTATTTATCTCACACCTTGCATACCCCTTTGGCAGTGTGTAAATCTAGTATTGTTTTTTCATACAGGAAAAATAAAATCTACAGTGAGGCAGTGAGGTTAATGTCAGATGGGTTTCGGTAATTGGTGGTGAGATGGTGGGATGTTTTCCACATTATCACATGGTGTAGTTATTCCTTGTTTTATCTATCCTTTGTAGTTGGACATTTTATTTAGTATTTATTTGGTTTTTTATTTGTATCTCCATTGTTGTTTCCTTTGGTTATGGAATATGTCCCTTTTAATTGGATTCTATCGTTTCTTCCTATTGTGTGTGTGTGTGTGTGTCATGTATCTTGTTTCATTTTGGGTGAAATTATTCCCTTTGGTTGTTGGTTGATGCCTGGGTGCTTGTATCTAGGCCATGGGGATCGAAAATTCCCTTCGGGTATGTAGAGGAATGGGCTGAGTTCCAATTTCATGGGGTATTCCAGGTCAATTCATTAGAAATTGGTATCATAGGGGGTTTATCCTTGAGTTTCCTAATCTTGAGATGTCATGTAGACTAGAGATAGAATTTTCATGAATTTAGGGGTAGATTTTGATGAGTGTTTGGATAGCTATTTCCATGAAGAGCTTCAAGTTACCAAGGGATGTTGGGATGTGTGTCTCCTATATAGAGTTTTGATATTAATCTTGGTTTCTGGTTATAGTTTTCTGGTTTGAACTGAGATTATCCTATTGTTTGATAATTTTCTTCTATTTATAGCATATAATAACATGCCTATGAGACATCTTCCATGGGTTATATGGTAGGGTACAGTGATATATTCTCATCAAGGGAATCCACCCCTAGATTAAAATCTTATTTAGGCTATCATTTGGGAAGTTCATGTTATGGAAAATAATGTACTAGGATTTTAGAACCAAGTGGTTGAGGAATATCCAAGAGCTAGATGGGACAGATATCGATCCTAAGAGTTCCTATATAAGAAGCATGTTTCCTTTAAGGGTACAAATGAACCCCAAGAGTTGGAGGACTAGATGGACAATATCAATCAAGTCTTTGAATTCCTAGATACACCTGGGGATATCAAGGTAAATTGTGCAGCATTCAATCTTTAGGGTCCCATTAAGCAGTGGTGGGATTCTATGGTACATTAAGATCATTATGTGGGATTGGATTGGATGGGTTTTAGGACCCTCTTCTTTCAATAGTTATGCCTAGATACTCTTATGATGGAAAATTATCTAGAGTTCCTCTCTTTTCAGCAAGGATATCACTCGATGTCATAGTACACCAATCATTTTGTGGATCTGGTTCATTTTTCTCTAGAGGTGGTGATGAATGATCAGTTGAGAGCATAGAAATATCTACATGGTTTACATCCAGATGTCAAATTGTAGGTATATATATTGAAGCTTACAGCCAATGCTAATATGGTGGAAAGGGAAATGATGGTATATATGAATATGGCAGGAAATATTATCTCTTCTAGTACTTATCTTTCACCCGGTGGTAGTTTCAGTAGCGCATAGGGAAAGAAGAGAAAGTGGAACAATAATCTCAAGGGTGGTGTAGGTGGTTCTAAGAAAAGGGACTCATATACATCATCATCAGTAGTCAATAGTGTGCCTATTACTTTCTATCAGTGTGGCAAGGAAAGACACACTAGACAGAATTTTCCCTTGCCCATGAAATTTTGTAATGCATATGGTCTCTAAGTCCATTTGTAGTTGTTCTTCTAGGCTATGTCTATGATTTTTTATGGTCAGATATATTCATCTCTAAAGGCCACTATGGAATAGTTAGATAATTAAAATACCACGGGGCTCTAGCCACAAGCCTTGGGAGTAAAGCACCTTCACACAGTCAATGAGTTTCTGGTGGAGGTTGATGAAGGACCAGCAACAATGAGAGGTTCTATTTTTGTTTCATCTTCTATATCAAATACTTTATTTGATATTTATTCCTTGCACTCATTTATATTTACCCATTTTATTAATATGATTAAAATTTCAATTAATCTCACACCATTTATTATAATGTTGGTGAAACCTCTTGGAAAGAGAAGATAGCAGGGGTTTCAATGTCTATCTTGTTCTCTATCGATAACTGATGCAGAGTTAGTCTAGTATTTCTTAATTATCAATTTGGATATGTTCTATATCATTATCGGTATAGATTATCTTGTTTATCATCATGTCTAGATTGATTATTATTATCATAAAGTTTCATTCCTTATTACTGATGGGAGTTCTCGAGTGTTTCGAGGGGAGTGGAAAATAGGTTATGGTCATGCATGACATTCCCACCTAGAGATCAAGAGTTTTTTTTTTGCCATTTCAGTTGATCCTGATGATGTTTCTTCTATTAGAGATCTTCCCTTGGTTGTTAGGAATTTTCTCGATGTCTTCCCATATGAATTTTTGGGTCTTCCTCCAGAGAGGTAGGTAGAGTTTATGATTGATCTAGTTCTAGGTACACAGCCAATCTTGATACCCTCTTATCATATGGAACCTACAAAGATGAAAGATCTCAAGATCCAGTGACATAGTCTGATAGAGAAAGGTTTTTTTTCATATTGTTTCACTATGGGTAGTCCATGTGCTCTTTTCCAATAAGGTGGATAGTTCACTTCATTTGTGTGTGGACTATCAAAAATTTATCTGAGTGAGTGTTAAGAATAAGTACCCTTTTCCCCATGTGGTTGATTTTTTATATCATTTAAAGTGAGTGAATTTTTTTTTGAAGATCGATCTTCAGTCAGGTTATCATTATATCAGGTTTCAAGAGTTTGATATTTTGAATATTGATTTCAGGAGTAGGTATGGCCATTATAAATATCTCATGATGCCTTTTAGTCTGACTAATGCACTTATAATTTTTATGGATTTGATGAACTGGATATTTCATCAGTATCTCAACACCTTTATCATTGAGTTCATGGATGATATCCTGATTTACTCAATATCTGAGTGTGAGCACGAGCACTATCTAAATCTACTTTTGGAAATCTTGGGAAACCATTGACTTTATGGAAAGCTTTTGAAATGAAATTTTTGGATCTAAGAAGTAAATTTCTTGGGATATGTGATTTTTAAATATGGATTATCAATAGATCCTGAGAAGGTGAAGGTGTTTCATCATGGGAGGATCCATGGAACATCTTTGAGATTCAAAGCTTCCTTGGTCTGGCTGGATACCATCGGCAGTTCATTAAATATTTCTCAAAGTTGGAATCACCTTTTACTACTCTTAACAAAAAAGGGGTGAAGTTAACATGAGATTATAAGTGTCAAAATTATTTTGATGATTTGAAATGTATTCTAACATCGTCTCATATTCTGGTTTTACCTGAGTCTTTTAAGGGATATGCAGTGTACTGTAATGCTTATAGTACTGGTCTAGGTTGTGTGTTTATGCAGGATGATCATGTTGTGGCCTATGGATCTCATCATCTTTATCCATGTAAGAAGAATTACACCACTCATGATTTAGATCTTATCATGGTTATACATGTGCTTAAATTTTGGTGGTAATATCTTTTTTGAGAGATGTTCATGGTCTTTTTTAACCAAAATAATTTGAGCTATATATTTTCTTAGAAGGACTTGAATCTCAAATAGATACAGTGGGTGGAATACCTTCAGACATTTGATTTTTACATCGCCTACACCCTAAGAAAGGGGGATATATGATTTGATGCTCTCAGTTAGATTGTTCCACCATAGGCTATTTTGGAATCAAAGGAAGATTTTAATCTAATGGTACTCTACACTTAGTTTCATCTGGATGTATAGTAGGACGATTTGGGTATAGTTATGACTAGTGTCCAATTATCATCATCTCTCCCTGAGTATATTATATAGAGTTAGTAGTGGGATGATGAGTTTATAGGAATAATAGAAACCCTATATGGTGGGGATACCACTCATGGTTTGTCTCTCCCTTCTATTGGTATTCTCCACTTTGGGGATTGGTTTTTCATCCCAGTATCTATGAGCAGTTCAGTGTTACATGATTTTCATAGTTCTTCATGGTTCATTCATCTGGGAACTATAAAAATGTGTTGTGACATGAGATGGTGATTTTTGTGGCTGGGTATAAATCACAATGTTACATATTACATGTCTCATTGTTACACCTACCAATAGATAAAGGTAGATCACATGAAGCCTTCTGGTCTTTTTCAGCCTCTTCTAGTTCTAGTTTAGAAATGGGATGAGGTGTACAAGGAATTTTTTTTTGGATTTACATAGAATTCCTGAAGAAATAATTATATCTGGGTGATTATCTATATGTTGATGAAATCATCTCATTTTATTATGATCAGGGACACCACTAAAGCTGAAGATCTAGGTAATTTTTTGATTGCACCATGATTTGTTACTTTATTTCACTCTTACACCACAATTTTAAACTAGTTTTGTATTTGAAATTAAAATTTTAAAAACAAATTGAAATTACCATTTTATTCAATAATTTAATTTTTATCACTGTTAAAAAGGGATATTCTACTTGTTTTGGTGATTTTATTGTATGAGGAGGTGATTTGGAGGGTTGGATATGATCCAGAAGGGAAATGGACCAAACTGCATGGAATCCCAAGGATATATGTCCACTATTTTGAACATTTATTGAAAACTATGCCTCAAAATGATCTTAAATTTTGTTTCTAGATCCAAAACTTCATTTTATACAACTAATCTCAAGAAACTAAATCCTAGTTCTTAAATATGGTGGCCCATCTGAACTGATCGGTCCAGGGGACCAAATATGCACAAATTCAAAAGTTAGGTTCGGTATTTTGAAAACATATCCCAATACATGTGTCAAATGGCTATAAAATTTGACATGGATACATTCAAGAGTCTATAAAACAACTCTCCTCTTTTGTCCAAGTCGTGATATGTCTTTTTACTTTCCCAAAACTAAGATACAAGTGGTATAACCAAAAATGGGTTCCCAAAACTACTTCCCATTTTGGATATAAAAGGGAACCCCATTTTAAAGTTAGATCAAGGATTTAAGTGCTTCCAATTTGGAGTTATATAGTAGTATTATCATACCCTTTTAGGTTTTATATCTCCCTATCCTCATAGGGGGATCAAGGGTGAAGAATGATATTCACCTGAGCTTCCTCCTCCTCTCGATGTTGGGCTAAACGGTGGGTGTTCATTGTGAGGGAGATACAAATCTTGTAAAGGGAGTTCTAGAACTTTTACTACTATTGTTTTGATGTATTTTGTGTTTGAAAACATTCCATTCATAATTATCTTACTTTGATTCATGTTTGAATGCTTTTTTTGACTGAATCGAATAGAATGCTCTTTAATTTTAACCGGTCGGTGTGAAGTCTTGAGTGCGTGACTTGTGTTGTTCCAATTGGGAATCACAGTAATCCTTTTCTTCCCTACTTATTTTTTATTTCAATTTTCTTTGGAAGTTATTATACCATGAATGAGATCTATACCTTGAATATATGATTGTTATTTCAAGTTTTGTATCAATGTGCTTTGATATAAAATCTTGGAAAGTAATTGGGATTCTGATTAATTTCAATCAAATATTTATATCAAACCCTAATTAATATCCAAGAACAATGAACTTTAAATGTTTTTAGTAAACTCACAATAATCCATTTTTCCCGTATTTTTAAAAATTCACTTGGTTTTTCAACTATTAAACTCTTTAATTTAAGTTATTTTCTTAAAGCTGTTTTCAAAACCACCCCCCTCTTTTAGTAATATTTATTAAAAATACACACTTTAAGCATCCAATTATCCTTGAGATATGACCTAGTCTCTTCTATATACTATAAATCAACCTTAAAATAATAATAAATTTGATGTTTCATGATAATGAGTTCAAATTTTGTCATCTTTTACAGGGAGCGCTATGGTTTTTAGTGCATGTTTTTTATAAAATATTTGTAAATTTTGTGAATATTTATTTGTTTTATCTTATAACTTTTCAAATATTTTTTCATTATAATCTATTTATTGTGTAGGTTCTATGCATGACGCATTCTAATCCAATCAATTTATCACCTTTTGAACCCAGACTAGAAAGGATCCTACATTAATGACACTGAGACACACAAGACAACCCTTTGAAGGAGGACACACTAAATCTTGCTACTTTTCTAAACCCCTCTTCATCTGGAGCCAAACTAGAAACTAAACATTAATTATATAACATGGATGAAAATAATATAACACTAAAATAAATAACCTCACCTAATGTCAATATCCATCCTCCATACATTGAAATACAAGGATAGGTACCTAATTTTGAACTGAAATCTAGTTTAATTCACTTATTACCAAGATTCCATGGACTCACAGGAGAAGATTCACATAAGCACTTAAAATAATTTTACACTATGTGTTCAACATTAAAACCTTCTAATGTGGATTAATAACAAGTAAAACTTATGTAATTTCTTTTTTATTATAATACACTACAAAATATTGGTTGTATTATCTTAATTCATCAATTAGAGGTTGGGCAGACATGAAACACATATTTCTTGAAAAATACTTCCCAACCTATAGAACTACAATAATAAGGAAAGAAATATGTGGGATAAGACAATCTCAAGGGGAAACACTTCATAAATACTAGTAAATATTTAAAATTATTTTTTCAAGTTTCCCACACCACCAAATAAGTAATAAATTTTAATATAGTACTTTTATAAAGTTTTAATTCCTATTGATCAAAACATGATTGATGTTGTTGTATGTGGTGTGCTATTTGAAAAAACCCCAATTACTGTAAGGAGACTCATTGAGAACATGGCACATAAAACTCAACAATTCAGTTCAAGGACCAGTGTAACCATTCGAGGTGTCCTTGAGGTGTGGAGTTTTGAGTTTGAGAAGAAGGTGGACATGAAGTTTGAAGAGGTAATTACCCTTCTTCGACAACTTGATCTTTCCTAAGGGAAATCCCAATATCCTCCTCCCATAAATTATGGTATATGTTCTTCTTACACCCACCACTCTGACCAATGTCCTCAATTGAGAGAAACATCTGAGATT
This sequence comes from Viscum album, assembly GCA_963277665.1. Classification (NCBI taxonomy): domain Eukaryota; kingdom Viridiplantae; phylum Streptophyta; class Magnoliopsida; order Santalales; family Viscaceae; genus Viscum; species Viscum album. Next base: position 802,306,970 of record OY728148.1, on the reverse strand, counting down.
TGTGAGGCAATCTTTCCAGGTCACCCCTATAACCAACCCTTTAGGAAAGAACCTTACTATCCATCCAAACCAAGGTGGAAAGATAACCAATCCTATAGGCAAGGGGGGTATTCAAACCAACATCAACAACTATGGAACCAATTAGGGCAAATTATTCAACCACCACCACCCATAAATCCTCAGCCACCACAAAGGCCTTTCCAACAACCCCCTATAGAAGTAAATCCTAGCCTAGAAGATATGATGAAACAATTTGTTATAAATAATCTCCAATTCCAACAAACCACTCAAGCATCCATACAAGACTTAAAAACCTAAGTAGGCCAACCTTATAACTTTTGGGGGTAAATCAAAACTCATGGGTCAGGTAAACTACCCTCTCAACCACTAGTCCTCCCTAGAGATAAGGGAAATGTCAGTGTCATCACCCTTTAGAGTAGAAATCAACTTAAAATCCAAATGACCCCTCTATTATATTCATCCCCTCCTAAGGAAAATACCATCCCGACCATTGAAAATGGTCCAAATGTTGAAAAACCTTGTCCTGAGAGAATCCCTTCTAAAGAAAATAGATTATCATTTGATGATCTTCCTAGAAAAATAATTCCTCTTCCATTTCCCAAAAGGGACACCCAACTAAGAAAAGAAAAATAAATTTAACTTGATAAAAAAAACTTAGAAACTTTCAAAACAGTGTAGGTTAACATTCCATTGATTGATTCCATAAAGAAAATTTCATGATAAATAAAGTTTCTCAAAGATATTTTTACACACCAAAGGTGACTTAGAGGTAATGAGAAGGTAAGATTGGGTAGAAATGTCTTAGCATTGATAGATCCATCACTTCCCACCAAATTCAATAATCTTAGAACATTCTTGATTCTATGCACCATAAGGGAGTATTACTTTTCCAATACTATGTCTGATTTGGGTGCTTCTATAAATGTGATGTATCTCTCCATTTAATCTTCATTTTAGGTTAGGGAAATAAATCCCACTAGAATAGTCATTCAGCTAGCAAACCAGATTACAACATACCCCATTGGTCTGTTAGAGGATGTTCTTGTGAGGGTGAAAAATGTAATCTTTCCTAATAATTTTTATGTTCTTAAAATAGAATATGATAGGATAAATAGACATTCCACAATTATATTTAGGAGGCATTTCTTCAAAACCTCCAAAACCATAATTAATGTATACAATGTTACATTATCTATAGATTTTTGTGGTGACATTGTCTGCTTAAACATCCTTGATTCCATGAAGTACCCCTCAAAAGAACATTCCTCACTTTCAGTTAATTATATTGATGTTCTCCCTTACCCTAAAAAAACTTCTCTTCTTTCCCCTGACCCCCTTTCATATTTTTCATCATTGATTGAAATTCTAGGAAATTAATCATGTATAGAATATTGTATCGGTCTAGAAAAATGTCATGCATGTTTATTAATTGATGACTTCTTTAACACTGAGGATTTCATGACCATCAATGATACTTCTAAGCTTGTAAAATCCCATTCTTCATATAAGAATGACACCATTGAGTAGTTATATGAGATCATTGACCTTAGACTTTCACATTCACTCCCATAAATCCAAAATCCACTTGAATTGGAACTGAAACAACTGCCTAGAGATTTAAAATATTCATATTTTGAGAATGGAAACAAGATGCCTGTCATAATTGCTATTTTACTCCCTTAAAATCATGAATTGCAACTGCTTGAAATTTTGAGGGAATATAAGCAAGATTTGGTATGTACACTTTCCAAAATTCTTGGTATTATCCCATAAATTTGAAAACATCATATATTGTTAAATGATGAGGATAAACCAATGATTCAGGCACAACATCAACTAAATATGGACCTATTAGATGTTTTTAAAAAGGAGGTAATAAAATTATTAGCTGCTGGAATCATTTTCCCTATCTCTGACAGCCAATGGGTTAGTCCAGTTCAAGTAGTTCCTAAAAAAACTAGTCTAATGGTGATAAAAAATGAAAACAATGAATTGGTTCCAACCTGTGTATATAATAGTTAGTGTGTCTGTATAGACTATTGTTGACTAAACCAACACACTAGGAAGGACCATTTCCCATTGTCATTCATTGACTAGATTATAGAGAGGCTATTAGGGAAGTCCCACTACTTTTTACTTGATGGGTATTCTATATACTTTCATATCTATATTTTACCTAAGGATCAGGAAAATACAAACTTTAGTTGCCCCTTTGGCACATTTTCCTATATAAGGATGTCATTTGATCTGTGCAATGCTTCAGGTACTTTCCAATGATGCATGGTTATTATTTTTCATATTACCTGGATAATTTCATGGAATTTTATGATTTTACTATCTATGGATCCTCTTTTTATGAATGTTTGATTAGTCTTGGTTCTTTCCTATGTCGTTGTATTGAAAATAATCCCATATTAAATTATGAGAAATTATATTTCATGGTGCGATAAGGTATAGTATTGGGACATGTCATTTCTAAGGATGGTATCCAAGTAGATAAATCAAAATTGGATATCATTTCTTTCCTACCATTCCCCAAAAAATGTACGACATGTGCATTCTTTCTTAGGTCATGCTAGATTTTACCGTCATTTCATTTGTGACTTCAGTAAGATTTCACTCCCACCCTCTCGATTACTCCAAAAATAAAAAGAATTTGTTTTTTATAAAGAATGTGAGGAATCATTTAATAAATTAAAATTTAGTCACACGTAACCCCTAATAATCCAACCACCTTGGTGGGATTTACTATTTAAGATCATGTGTGATACCTCTAACAATGCAGTTAGGGTAGTCTTATCACAAAGGGTCGATCGAGCTCCACATTTCATTGCCTATGCCTCATGTACACCAGACCCTTCCCAAGAAAACTACACCACAACTAAAAAATAATTCCTTTCCATTTTGTTTTCATTGGATAAATTTAGGTCATACCTTTTAGGGACTAAATTTATTATGTTCTCAAACCATGCATCCCTCCAGTATCTCCTTAAGAAATTAGAAACCAAACCACGTCTTATTCACTAGATTCTCCTCATTCAAGAATTTAACCTTGAAATTAGAGATAAAAAAAGGAGTAGAGAATGTGGTGGCTGAACATAACAATAGGATACTCCCATCCTTGTACATTTAATCATCCCCCTATATTCCCATAAATGACATGTTTTCTAATGAGAAATTATACCGTGTGCAAGATTGTATTCCTTGGTATGGTGAAATTGTAAATTTTTTGGTAGCATCTTGCATCCATATTGATCTAAACAAAAACCAAGTTGATCATCTAAAACATGAGTCTCGTTGGTACATTTTGGACGACCCCTACCTTTAGCACATGTATAATGATCAAGTCCTCAGGTGTTGTGTTCATGATAGTTAGTTTTAGTTTGTCCTATGTTCTTCCACACTCTTATTTGTGGGGTCCACTTTGGTCCCCAACAGACTACTCAAAAGGTCCTTTATTCTGGTCACTTTTGGCCAACACTATTTTGGGATGCCCGTGATTTCTATAAATATTTTCCACATTGTTGAATAATGGGTAATGTCTCTAAAAGAAATGAAATTCCACAATAACCCTTTCTATTTCATGATATTTTCTATGTTTGGGGTATTGAATTTATAGGAAAATTCACCAATTCATTTGGGAACTTTTTCATTCTTCTAATAATAGATTATGTGTCAAAATGGGTAGAGGCATGATCCATAAGAACTGATGATTCCAAGGCTGTTGTGTAATTTTTGAGAACCCAAATTTTTTATAGGTTTGTATTAATTAAGTTCATCATCAGTGACCAAGGTTCTCATTTCTGCAACCGAACAATGCAATCACTTTTTCATTGGTATGGTGTTGGGTATCGAGTGTCTACTACATATCACCCACAGACTAATGGTCAAGCTGAAGTGACTAATAGAGGGGTAAAACAAATTCTTGAAAAAATAATCCAACCCAATAGAAAATATTAGAGTCGTAGACTTGATGATTCATTATGGGATTACTGTACTTCCTTAAAAACTCTCATTGGCATGTCACCATATCGGTGAGTTTTTGGAAAGAGTTGTCACTTACCTATTGAGATAGAGCACCGAGCCTACTGGGCCATCAAATAATGCAATTCTAATATTTCTAGTGTAGGTTCTCAAAGGAAGCTGTAGATTCAAGAGTTAAAGAAAATACATAGAGATTCATATGAGAACTCCTGTATTTATAAGGATTGAACCAAGGCTTCCCATAATCATATCATCCTTCATCATCAATTACACATTGGGAAGAAGAACCTCCTTTAAAATGAAAGGAAGAAGCTGCATCCAAGTAAGCTTCATTACTACTAGTTTAGAACATACACTGTTGATGATGTTTATCCATTTAGTGTAGTTTAGGTTCAAAATGAATAAATAGGAGAAACCTTCACTATTAATGAGCAGTGGTTAAAGCACTTTCACAAATCCATTTTAGAGTACCTGGTGGAGGAACTCCAAGTTCAATAAGAAAACTACAAATGACACCCATAATGATTTATCATTACTTCCCACATTCTCTTTTATTACAGTGAGGAAACTACATACTCTAGGTGTGGGGGGTTAAATTCTTGGGTTAGTTATAAATTTTCATCATCTTATTCTTTTTCTCTTTTTAGATTGCTGAATAGTATTATTACTTCCCCCATTGTTTTCCCCTCACTTTTGTGCCAGAATATTATTTTTTTAGGCCCACTTAATCAATTAAAATTATTCCTTCTTAATCATGGAAATTATTTAACATGCATAAGGAATTTCCATATTTTAATTTGTTTAAACATTCAAAAAAATCACTGATGAAATGTGCATTTCAGCATGAATTCAACATTGTGATGTGACTTTCTCTTAAAAATTGGTTGTTTGCTGATGATATAAATGGTTGTATCATTTTGAAACCTTTGATAAGAATGGTACCCTTTTTTGAGTAGTTTAAGGGAAAATTGTGTCACTTAATTTCTCCACACATATTTTCACCCAACCATGAAGTTTGAAAATTTATTACTTAATAGAAGGTAAATATAAGTTAGGTTAATTTTTATCTACTTTCAAAAATTATTTTTCCATGTGTTAATTCCCTATTAGATCTATTTTGTTATTGTACCAGATTTACCTATGTGTGTATACCTGTTATCTGACTATTGTACGCCCTAAAAAACCAAAAAAAATAAAAACAAATAAACATTGAGGGTAGTGGTGAAATGTAAAAAAAATATGGGGATATCTAGGTCAGTAGATTATGGTTTGAATTTTGGGAATACCTAAGTGAGTGGTTCTTTAAATTTTATTTCAAAGGATGCAGGGTGGGTTCGGTGGAAAAGATCATATAAGCAGACAAATTTTAAAATAACCTATATTTACTTGATAGAAAGTGTAAATAATAGTATGAAATGGTTTTCACATACAAATTTGGAGAATTAGTGACGTGATTAACTTTTAAATTATTTTCTTGGATTAATATCATGTATATCTTGTAATTTTGTTCTGATGTAATTTTTGAGATGTCTTTTTTCATGATCATTGAGAATAACTCCTCGGTGTGATTTTTGTTTTGATCACATTTCTATCAGGAATTAAATTTTCATTGAATGTGAAATCTTAATAAATTTGAGAATATCTCCATGCATAATTTTTTAAAATGTGACTTTTCCTAGGATTGAAAATGTTTAGATGTTGGGGTGTGATCGCACCATGATTCACTGCTTTATTTCACTCTTACACTACTGTTTTAAACTGGTTTTGTATTTGAAATTCCAAATTTAATAAAAAATTGAACTTCCCATTTGATTTAGTAATTTAATTTTTATAAATTTAAAAATTTTAAATTCTACTTTTTTGGTGATTTTATTGTAGGAGGAGGTGATTTGGAGGGCCAGAGATGATCCATAAAGAAAATGGACCAAACTGCATGGAAGCCCAAGGACACATGTCCACTTTTTTGCACATTGTACAAAATCAATGCCTCTAAATGGGATTAAATTTTGTTAAAGGATCCAAATATTTGTGTCATACAACTCATCTCAAGAAATTAAATCCCAATTTTTCCATATGGTGGCCCATCTAAACTTATCTATCTAGGGGAGTGAATCTGCATGAATTCAAAAGTTAGGTTCGATATTTTGACAATATCTCCCAATAAATGTGTCGAATGGACTCCAAATTTGACATGGAGACATTAAATAGGACATAAAACAACTCTACTATTTTTTCCAAGTTTTGATATGGTTGTTTACTTGATCAAAATCGAGATACAAGTGGTATAACCAAAACCGGGTTCCCAAAACCACTTCCCATTTTGGCTATAAAATATAACCATGTTCACCCCATTTGAAAGTTTAAACAAGGGGTTGAATTGATTCCAATTTATATTTCTATAGGATTCCTATCATCCCCTTATAGGTTCTATAGATCCCTATCCTCATAGGGGGTCAAGGATGAATAAGGAGATCCACCTGAGCTTCCTCCTCCTCTCGATGTTGGGTTAAACGGTGGACATTCATTGTGAGAGAGCTACACGTATTGTAAAGGGAGTTCTTGAACTTTTAATGCTACAAGTTTTATGTATTTTGGGTTTGAAAACATTCCATTAATAATTATCTTTGATTAATTTTTTAATGCTTTGTTTGATTGAATTGAATGGAATTCTCTTTACTTTTAACCGATCAGTGTGAAGTCTTGAGTGCATGACTTGTGTTGTTCTGATTAGAAAGCACAAGAATCCTTTTCTTCCACACTTATTTGAGATTTCAATTTTATTTTTAAGTTATTTTACCATTCATGAGATTTGGACCTTGTATATATGATTTTTATGTTAAGGTTTGGCTCAACATGCTTTGATATAAAATCTTGAAAAGTAACCGGGATTATGATTAATTCCAACCAAAGACTTATATAAAACCCTAATTAATATCCAAGAATTATGAACTTGAAATGTGTGTAGTGATCTCACAAAAATCCCTTTTTCTAATATTTTTCAAAATACTCTTGGTTTTTCAACTATTAAAATCTTTAATTTAAGTTATTTTTTTAAAGTTATTTTCAAAACCACCCCTATTTTAGTAATATTTATTAAAAATACACACTTTAAGTATCCAACACTCCTTGAGAGATTACCTAGGGTATACCCTATACTATAAATAAACCTTAAAATCATAAACAATTTGACATTTCATGATAATGCGTTCAAATTTTGGCGTCATTTCTGGGGAGAGCTTCAATTTTTAGTGCATGTTTTTTATAAGATATTTGTAAATTTTATGAAGGTTTCATGGGGTTACCACTGCCATTATTTTAGAAAAGTATCCTAGGTTTACTTATAGGTTCTGTAAGAGTCTCCCAGAGGTAATGGGGACTCAGTTCAAGTTGAGTACAACTTATCATAAACAGACAGATGGTCAAAAAGAGCATGTTATTCAGATCCTAGAGGATATATTCTATGATTGTATCTTGTATTTTGTTGTATCATGGGATATCTATATAGGATTGGTTGATTTTTCTTATAATAATAGTTACTAGTCATCAATCAGAATATCACCCTTTTAGGTTTTGTATGGTCACCCATACAGGTCACCTCTTTGTTGGGTAGAGGTGGGAGAGGCCTCTCTTATGAGACCAAGTCTCATTCGAGAGATGTCAGTGAGGATTCAGGATAAATATCAGTGTTTGGTTACAGCTCAAAATTATAAGAAATCGTATGTGGATCGTTAGCATCGTCCTTTGGAATTTTCCATTAGTAGCTAAGTTTTCTTGAAAGTTACTCCTTGGTTGGGTCACCATCAGCTTGGGAAAAAAGGAAATCTATCTCCAAGATATTTTGGACCATTTAAGGTTACTAAGTGGCTCGGGCAGGTTGCATATCTATTTGAATTGTTGGCTCAGTTGAGGGATATGCATGATATTTTTCACATATCTCAGCTCAGGAAGTACCATCTTAATCCTTCTCATGTTCTGAATTGGAGAAGATTGAGTTGGAGCTCGATGTTTCTATTTTAGAGACTCTAGTAGATATCATTGATTATCAAGTGAAATAATTGCATGGGAAGTCTATTCCATTGGTCAAATTTTTATGGTGGCACAGATTGTATTCTAATGAGGCTTAGGAGAATGAATCATCAGTGAGGGAACAGTGGCCTCACCTTTTCCTAGAGCACCCTTCTTCTTCATGACATCCTATGGATGGAAAGTCTATGGTGGGAATATTGTAACATACCAGATAAAAAGGTATTCTATTTTAATGTTTAAGATCTTGTATCTCGGGTTCAGAGGGCGTAGGAGTTGTTTTTGAAGTTTCTATAGAATCTGAGCTGGGTGATACCTATAAGAAACATTTATGTTGTAAATGTGTGATTTATAATGTAAATTATGAACTAAACACAAGTTTGAAAATGGTTTATGGAATAAAATATTTTTATGTCATAAACCATTTTTTACATTGTAAATATGTTACTTGGGATAATTTAACCTGATATGACATGGTTTTTAGCATACATGAATTGTGGAGAATTTGCACTATAAATCTATGATTTAAACCATAAACCCCTCATTCCCAATAGGTTTTAGGCTCTACTCACATAACTCCCTCTTCGTTCTTTATGAAGCTAACTCCCTTGAACCCTAGGTATCCTTACAAGCAATTTTGAGTGTCTCCTCCTCTTCCAAATTTCTTCGTTTAGCACTCAATATCCATCTCAGTTGTATTTCTTCTCTTTAGGTAGGTACATCCTTTATTCTTCTTCATTGATCTTGTTACAGCATTAGTGTTGTAGTAAATTTATGGTATTTATTGATCATATGATGATTCCTTTTTCAACTCTTTAAGATATTTTGTGATATTATCTTTTATAGTCCAACCCTCTTATGGGTTATGGTGCAGTGTGCAAGTTCGTCAAGGTATGTGTTGATATATCCTCTATGCCGACCATTTTTTTATGAAATAAATTATGAGATATGATAATCATTGTTAGGGCCTCCACTGTTGTCTCTTCATTCCTTAAGGTGTTGGTGGATCATGTTGTGAGTAGTGTTTTACCCAATTTCGAGATGGATGGTTCTATCTCTAGTCTATGTTATGTGAACCATTGATTTAATTTTTTTATTAAATAGTTTTCTAAATAAAATTTCATGATTTACTAATTTGTGTGTGTGAATGAGTTTTTAAATAAAATATGGTTTTCCCCTCATTTTGTTAAAAGAAATATTATTTTCAAAGAATTGTGAAATGAATTGTGAAATGGGTTTTCAAAGCAGGTTTTTGATTAAAAGGGTTGTTTGAAATTATATTATGAAATGTGTAATCCCTTTGAAATAATTTGAAATATATCACATAGGAGACTTGGGTACTTAGGTGGAAGGTGTGGTATTGAGATTCCTCTTTTGTATTGTGAAGGGATTCACTTTTTAGGGTTTTCCTCTATTCCAAAATTGAGATGCATTTGGATCTAGGACTTTATTGACATGGTATGAGGGTTTATTTTCTAGGGTGTTCCTCTATTCCATGAACCTTGATGCATGGGTTCTAGGGACTTATAATGTGCACTAGTTATATTCATGTACGCTTGACCTATATATCCTAACTATGAGTGATCCTTGGTGTATGTTTACTATTTTGCTTTGGCTTTGTACTATTTTGACTTTGATGTACCTATTTTTGATTGATTGTGAAATGATTGTGGAAAATATGATTTGAAACTATTTTACCTTTCTTGTTTTAGAACTATGGAAAAAGGGGAAATATTTATAATGATTTTGATATAAAACTATTAAAATATTTATCATACCTTGTTTTATATAAAATTTATCTTATTGGTATTATTGTAAAGAGATTGGATATGGAAAACCTGGGTGGGATCCCACTGATCCTGTTTTGCTCACAGCCTTCACACCCCTTCAGTGGTGTGTAAACTTGGTATTGTCTTTTGATAAAAAAAGGAAAGGCATCATAGTGAGGCAATGGGGTTTATGTCATATGGGTTTTGGTAACTAGTAGTGATATATTGGGACATTTACCACATTATTGCATGAAGTAGTTAGTCTTTGTTTTAGTTGTCTTGTGTAGTTGTACAATTTCTTTGGGTTTGATCTAGTTTTCAAGTTGTATAGCTGCCATTTTTTTCATTGGTTATGGAATATGTCACTTTTAGTTGGATTATATTGTTTTTTCCTATTTTATATGTATATATTACATGTATCTTGTTTCAGGTTTTGAAAAACCATTCCTTCTGGTTGTTGTTTGATACTCGGGTTCTTTTCACTAGCCTGTGGGGTTCAGGAATGTCCTTTGAGTATATACGGATTGGGTCGAGTACCAATTTTGGAGGGTATTCCATGTTGGTTTTTTATATTCACACTAACTAGAGACTTATTCTTGGGAGTTTCATCATCATCCTCATCATCATATTAAAACTTCTTGGGACACTTTGTTGCAAGGTCTCTAACCTTTCTACAACAAAATCATGCAAAATGAGGTTTCCCTTTAAACTTTCCTTTCCACTTTTATAAATTTGAGGAAAGGAATGACATAACTTCATCCACAATATCTTTTTCTTAACAATCTTCTATAGTGAGTTTCTTTATGGCCTTGAAATCCACTTATTTAGACTTCCCTTTTTTTATAGACTCATTATCATCATTTCTCATCTTGTATGTGGTAAGAGTATTGTATAAGCTATCCAATGTCATCTCCTTTGGATATTTATCTTCTAGTATAAAACCATTCATATTGAACTAATGTGGAAGTCTTCTCAAGATGAGTTTAACAATATTTATATCATCAAGAGTTTCACTGAGACCATGCATGTCTTCCATGACAACATTCACCAATCAAAGAATGCATTTAAAGACTCATTATGGTGAATTATTTGGTCCTCATATTTGTTCCATGAAACCTGAAATTTATATTCTTATACTTTTGAATCATCTTCATATATATTTAGTAGCTTTTCCCACATGACATGTGATTACTTACATGTCATCACCTTCATGTAGATTGTGTTGGATAAAGCCCCCACTAAGTCAGTGATTCATCAAGTATCAGCATCCAATGCTCTTTAGTTTACTTCAAACAATGATCCATTATTCATACTAGCTGGAATACCATGTATTATAGTTGTAAACATATCCATACCTAATGATCGAAATTAGTTCTATATCTGATTCTTCTATAGCTAAAAATTGTTTCCATCAAAGATCGGAACCCCTTTGTGATTAAAAACTTCCATTATTTCTATTGATAGAGAAGGTATGACTTTAACCCTTTTCTCTAATACCAATTATTATACCAACTAGGTTAAATACCCTTAGAGAGAGGTGAATTGGGGTATGACATATTAAAATAACTATCCCTTTGGATCTTGTTTCACCCTTAAACAAAACTCACTTCTATATCCTTCATGTAGAATAGAATAAATGGATATTAAAACATGCATAGGAAACAAAAAATTTAATTGATTAACCCTCAGTATTCTACATCCAAGGTGTATACAAAGGCAATGTGTAAATATACCAAATCCACTTAAGCGTACTCTTGTTACAAGGTTTGGAGTGAACTCATTGTATCTCCTGGTTTATAACCATTCAAAATTTGAAAGATCACTACTCTCTCTCTCTCTTTATCGAATTAAATGCACTGATCCTCTAGTATAATCCTCTAATGATTGGTTCTAATTTGATTCACACTTGTGTGTGTCTTTATGCTCATGTTTCATCAAAGAGATGAAAAAAAATCTTGTGCGAGACTTTTCCTCTTGAAGCATATAACCCCTGCATAAGACCCCTTCACGAGACCCCTTCATGAGACCTTATTAAATTCATGGGGATCATGTGACTTTGTTGTGAGACCCTGTTCAAGTTACATAGATCGTGTGATATCAACGGGTCTGCCTGGGTATACAAACACCCAATACATACCTCCCTTCACAAGATACCTTTGTGAGACCCCTTTGTGTGACCCCTTCATAAGATCCCTAAGACATTATTCAGTTTAAGTGTATCACATGACACTGATGAGAAACCTTATTCATCTTATGAAAAATACCTCCTTCATAATTTTCTTTGGATTAAACCATGTAAATAAAATTCCTTATCTCTTAAGTATGGGTTAAGGGGTAAATCCACCGCCTTAACTCCATAAATAGAGGTTATTCATCTATTCAACCACATCATCATTGTCCATATTCAATTCACATTATTAGTTCTAGATTTCACAATCAACCTCCATTACATGCCACATATTGAAAGTGTTTCACATGATCACCTACTGCATGTTTCAATCACTTCACATAATCTTCTATCACATGTCATGAGCACTTTTAATGATCACCTTTTGCATGTCACAAGTGATTTGCATGATCACAGTTCTCATTTCATAATCACTTCATGTGAATCCATCATGAGATCCATTAAAATTCATGTAATGGTCAGTGGCATTATCTTACATGCTTTGTGTGACTCTATCGAGAGGTCAATTGATAATCATGTGGTCACATGATTTTGAGTGACCATAATAATACTCTATTATTTCCAGCATATTTTCCTTCATGCAATTCATATGAATCCTTCACATGATCCTATTATACTCATACATATTTCATAATCAACTTTACTTCATGTGATCACATGATCTATTTCAACTCTAACAATCATAATACTTTCAGTCATAGCTTGATTCTGAAAAACCGTGAGACATGTATGACTTGGGAAAACTAACACACTCTATGTGATCCTTTAAGAATTCCACACTTTGCATGATCCTTTAGGTCTTGTGCACTTTACGTGATCCTTTTTGACTTATGAACTCTGTATGATCATTTGGGACTTACACGCTCCGTGTGATCCTTTAGGACTTACATGTTCTATGTGATCCTTTGGGAATTACACGCTCCAAGTGATCCTTTGGAACTTTCATGCTCCATGTGATCATTTATCAAACATGTTTTTTTAATAATATCAAACCTTTTAAACAAATAGAATCACTCCTAAAACACCATCAAGAGGTATTTTTTCCAATAGAGTGGGATGATAAGTCTAAATAATTGGACACCTTTCCAAGATGTTAAGCAATTTCAAAAGGGGACAAAAAACCTCAGTGATGACTTACTCTACTTAATCAAAGATGGTATTCTAAACCAAAAGAGATTCAATGAGAGTGATATGGTAATTCACCTCATCCTCCAATATAAAATTATGGTAGTTGACATAACATTATAGGTGGATCAAAACTATAGCCAACCTCACCATCCCCATCACTTCAGAATGAGAATCAGGCCTACCAAAGACCATTCACCTACCCTTTCTTGACATTAAGAATATTCACAAGGTCATCCATATGACACTTTAGAGTTAATCTCCTAAATCATAGAGTAGTACAGATAAGAAACTAAAAATTCAATGAAAACAAGCACACCATGAAGATTAAAAACCCCTTGAAGATAATGTTCAAGATTTTATACCATAACCATATACCTGGTAGGAAATACATGAGTTAATTTCATGAATCAATTTACTATTACCCAAATCGTATCTTCTTTCCCACTAAGAGTTTGTTGTGGGATAATTATAAAGTTTATAGATTCGTTATACAGCTTCCATAATAGAATGGATAAGGCTACACAAAACTGGTAGGTTTGTGGTGTTTTTCTTTGTTTTATTTTAATAGGAATGGCATCATGACCTAAATTTTGAAATTTATTAGCTCACTCTCGACACTATCATTGATGTCTCAAATCATGACACATACTAATAGCCCTAGGGTGAATGGAATAACTATACCTAGGTTCATGATCCATAAACTCCCATTCTCAAATCAACTAGAACAACTAACTACCTCTGAAGACACAATGTACCATTAGGAAACCGAAGCTAGAAACCTAAGGTATTATCACCATAAAAGGTTACATTCCAATGCTACCAACTGGCATATGCTACTTACTCAAGACGAATATGATTGTGTAAGTAAGAACCAGATGGATCACAAGCTGGGTACACGATAACATTAGAGCCTCAAACACAACCATGTTTATTTTTGTAAAAGATTTCCCCAAGGATCCCTCCTCCTTTGATTCATCACAACATGCGTTCGTAAAACACTACTCAAGGTGTCTATGGAAACGCCTCCTATCCCAAGATTTTACCTAATATCATAATCAAATATCTAAAATCACTTAACCCAATATTTATATCATGTGATCAGATTTCTCTAGGTGGAAGTACACTCTAGACACTTATGATCCAAATATCTCATAAACTTCTCTTCGAGGGGATAGTGTCATAATTTTCTGAGAGCATGTAAAACTATTATCGACTCATGGTCATGATGAGATAGATTCATTACATGAAGTAATAATTGGTGAAGCCTTAATCTTATTTCATAAACCATTTTCCATCATCAAGACACATCCCAACTCCATGCTTGAGGCTTTACATAGACTTAGTCAAGACCCAACTAGGATTAGCATGAAACAATAATAGATCTTGAAATTAACCTCACCTATAGAATTTTAAAGGAGACCAAGGTTCCAAATTATCTATCATGAGTCTTTAAGGAAAATAGAGACCCAACATAGGTTTCCCTGGCATTTATATTCAATCTAAAATGGTACAATAACAAGTGACTACACCAATACAAGATATAATTAAAAATAAAACTAAGGTTTCACATTACAAACAAAGGAAACCTAAAAGATTTATACTTATAACCATGGTAAAAAAACATGACTTATCAGGGTGCAACAAACCAAGGGAAAACAAGTCCAGGCCTATAAAAAGGAATCACCCCCAAGAAACATCCAAAAGATCGACCTCAAAGATCATTAGGAAAGAACAATCAAAAACACAAAATCTATCACATCTCACATAACTAGAAGAAAGTCTAAACATATACATGCCTCAATAAGAAATGACATGGATCTATTATTGGGTTATGAAAAATGAATATATAGTAAATCAGGTTTATAAATCTAAACTTGGTAGTCCCACTATCCAATCGATAAGAACATATCAACAATGGATCTCCTGTCCAAACCAATCATGAAACTAAATCTCATTACCCATGAAAATACCTAGGGTTCATCAAGTTAAGAGCACAAAATCAAAACCCATGGCATATCTTTGTCCACAAAGCTAGCCTATCGAACCTAGTTCATAAAATTAAATGAAACAATGAGGCTTGAAGAAAGAAAGGATGACCATTGTTCTCAAGGAAATGTCCCATGGAAGATATTAAATTTCACACCTAAATAAGGTTATCCTAAAACAAAAACCTCTCAGAAAATAGAGTGTTCAGACTCGATGGGTTCAATACATAAATCATAAGATACATCCTAGATTCCAATCTTCCCAAGGAATGCAACAAAACTAGGAAAATTCGTCCTTAAAGACCCACCTACCAAACTAAAATTATAAAAAAAATGTTATCATACTGATTTTACTCAAGACCTCCCATTATTAAAACCTAGATAGGAAATAAAACTCTCAAAACTCTATTTGGAGAATGGTGAATACTAAAGAGATAAGAAAAAGGACTACTCTTGAGTAAATTATCACACTACAACTCAAGACCTCCCTGTAAATCTCACTCAATCCACACAAGAGGTGAACTCCATTAAGTCTTGTCCCTTGGAGCACATCATATAAACCCTACACATAAGAAAGGGTTAAGAAAAACATATAAGTCATCAAAGAAAGTAAACACTTTCATTGAGTTTTTTTTAAAAAAAACCCACTCAAGTAGCATAAACTTCTTTTGAAAACTATTTATTTTGAAAACCTCCAAACATCACTTGAAAATGAGTTTTACAAATAATTGGTTTTATAAGTAAACATATTTCATTACTTTAGAAAAGGATTAAAAAAGAGAAAAATTTCAAAATTCCACAATTATAAGATAAAACCTTACACCCTTTTCAAGTCAAATCATTTAAATATAATTAATTTGAATCACATTATCTATGATTTAAGTACTTTAGAAAGTAACCACCATTCAAATTTTGAAAATTGGTTTTCCATAAAATATAGGTACTTATTTT
Source organism: Viscum album (assembly GCA_963277665.1). NCBI lineage: Eukaryota > Viridiplantae > Streptophyta > Magnoliopsida > Santalales > Viscaceae > Viscum > Viscum album. Next base: position 802,290,921 of record OY728148.1, on the reverse strand, counting down.
AATCTATCATTACACTTTTAAAATCCATTTAATATTCTATATTAAAAGTTAAAAACAACCAAAAAAATTACTATAAAACCAAAAATGTGACATTTACAAAATCATGGTAAACAAATATATCTTTAAAAAACATTTAAAGCTTATTAAAAACATTCTCTAAGGGTGTGAAATTCTTTCATGAAATATTTTTAACTGGTTTGAAAACCAAGAAATTTTCTAGGTTTTCATGGATAAACAAAAATTTATAAAAAACATGAGCTATAAACCAAGCATCACATCACATGTAAGAAATAAAGATTCCCTTTTCAACGCAAAAGCATCTTTTCTTGAAAACTATTTTCACACAATAAACTAGTTATACAATCCATGCACAACCAAAGTATTTCATAACTGTTATTAAAATTGTTTCTTGATATCAACATATCCCAAGAACCACCTTGATGATTTCCCCATTAATTAGATTCACTCAAATAATCCAAAAATAGTGGGTTATAAATAAAAAAACAAAGGGATTTAGAGTCATTATTGATGAATACACATGGTTAATGACCATGTGTTAAGTGTTCCACAACCCCTTTAATGTTTATAGAACCAATTTTCTATTCACCGAATAGTTTTTCAAGCCATCTAAGTCAACTACACAACTTGAATCCTATTTTTATTTACACCTCAAATCCAAGATAAATCCCAAGGAAACCAACACATTATAATGAGGATAACAAGTCACCATACCAAACCATAACTCATAAAAAACATCAAATATTAAATAGATAAATCTTGACTACCCATGGTAACTCAAGTGACATCACGAAAGGTGGTGATCAAGCACCTACTCTTCATATACACATTGATCTCTAACAAGTCCTAGATACAGTCTACCATAGGCCCAAACCAAGCCCAAGAAGTATCATAACACTTATGGTTGGGCATGGATCTGATACCATTTTGTAACAAACCATCCTGGTTCAACCTGAAATGTCACCCGAGATGGCCCACCACAAGGTGGTGATCAACCAAAAAATCAAAAAAAAGTCTCATGAATAACCAAAAAGGTTAAATAAAACATAGTACAATGTGTAATAATACTACACATCCATGAGACATACAAAGACAATCCAAAAAGGCCTGAACCTGAAAGAAAAACTAAACAAGCGCAAGACCAAATCTCTAAGTGGTAATCTATCATGATCAATCCAAATCAATTTTAAGGTGACAGCCACCAAGAGAAGTCACCATGCCACATGAATCCCTTCTATGAACCGATAACTTGAAATACCAAGGCTACAAATTCTCAAATTAAAAATTAGGGTGTGAAAACTAAAGATGAGTAGGATGTCACTAAAGAATATATACAATGTCTATCACCGTGAAATTGTTATCAAAAACTTTAAAACATAAATAGTTTATAAAGACACTTCCATATGAAAACTATTATGTAAACATCCTTTGGTTTCTTATCAAAACATTCCATATTCAAATCCATAAGAATATGAATATAGTTAATAAATATAAACAAAGTGAAATAATCAATACAACTATATCCCAAAATATTACATGGTGTGCACATAAAGCATGGTGCACAAAAGGGACCAAAATAACACAATTTAGTCTTGGAGCACCATATCCATGGGCCAAAATCATAATATAAATATGTGATCATAATAAAAATGACACATAATTGAAAGACATCATGCATAAAACATAATTGGGCTCTAGCCTATAGAATAAATAACTGTGAAAAAGAAAAGTACACTAAGTCGACAAGTGAATCCAATGATACTGAGTTCTACAAAAATTTGTTGATATCAACCTTATGTTTATACCCATGGTTCCCAAATATTCCCATGTTCCATGTTTTCAAAAAACAAAACATAAATCATGATCATGATTTATAGAAAATTTTCAAAAGGGAAGTATCACCACTCTCATGATTTGAAAATCCACTTTAAAATAAAAACAATTTATTGATATAATTTTCATAAGTGAAGCATCTCCACTCCCATGATTTGAAAATACACTTTAGAATAAAATCCATTATTGAGGAATTTTATTGACAGAATAAATGCATAAATCAATTTTAAAGAAAAATCCTTTTAGAAAAAAATCCAAAATTTATGGTTTTTGTCAAAATTAAAAAGTGAATAAACTATTCTTAAAGAAAATACCATTTAAAAATATTTTCCAACACCTAATATTGGATTTAAGAAACTACCCTCACATAAAATAATAAATTAAACAAAATTATTTCATAAGAACACCCATTATTTCATGGTTTAACTCCAAAATATAGAGACACCTACCTTGAAATCATGATAAAAAATGATCATATGAAAACCACCACTGGTGAGAAAGAGGAACCTACAACAGTATGTGAAGTTCCATGCATAACAACCAAGAAAAAACCTCTAAACCTCTTTTTTTGATACTATAATGAGGAATAAAAGAGACAAAGAACTTGGATCCCCCTACTACAGTAGATGGACACCCAAAACTCTCCTTGAGAGTATCTCAAAAATTATTACATCCAAGTTTTGGGTAAAAGAAATACACCAAACATTTTGGTTCGCATAATTTAAAAACATATATTAAATTTATCATTTAATTTGCCTTTTAATCGCTTCATAATTATAGAGCATTTAAAACTCTCAAAAATTAGTTACAATTCTTTAAATAAGAAAAATAATTAAGTTTCCATGATTACCCATCTTTTAAAAATGATTTAATGTGTTATAGGGTTGATATGGAGAAGGAGAAATGGAAAAAATCTATTTATTTTTCTCCTAAATAGATCACTGCGTAAGGGTAACTTGGTTTTACCCTTATGCAACTCACGACTGTTGAGTGAGGGTACTAAGTTACCCTTACATAGATATTAAAGAAAATATATTACCCTTACGTAGCTATGTTTACCCTTATGCAACTCTGGAATACCCTTATGTAAGCTTTTTAAATGGGAGGTTGCCTTTATGCAGCACATTCCATACCCTTATGCAATGTACATGTTACCTTTACATGACAATTATAGATTCATGATACCCTTACATAGTGAGATTTTACCCTTACGTATCCTTTAGAAAATCTATGTTACCTTTACATAGTGTTCCAGGGTTACCCTTATGCAACATGGTTACCTTTACACAGTGTATAGAGAATTCCCCTTACCTTTACACAACTCACACCTTACCCTTATGCAACCCATATAAAAAAGGGGTTACCTTACATACCTATAGAAAATAAAAGCTTACCCTTACACAATGAATTTAATCCCATCTCTACCCTTACAAAACTTATGTAAAAGAGTATTTACCCTTACATGACTCCCAAAAAACCACCCTACATAAGGGTAGAAGGTACTTACCATTAAGCAGGCCCTATTCCATGTGTAAGGGTAAAAATTAAGTTAAAAATTATTTGATTTACACTTAAAGGACATAAAAATTAAAACTAAAAGGGGGTTTAAATTATTATAAACAAATTAATTACCATAAAAATAAGGGTTTTATATCTCTTTTTTGATATATGAATTTGCGACATTTCAGGCCCATTACATTATTGCATAGTGACTGACTGAAAATTACTTTTTTATTATAAATCAATTTAAGGGAAAGTGAGAAACCGAGAAGTCCCACAAGAAAGAAACAAAACAACCCACATAAAGAAAACCCAATACAAACTATAGGATCTGCCCCTCCCTTGCATCTGCTCCATGATAACAAGACTTTATTAGGATGGACCTTTCAGCAAGCAGTCCCGTGAAAAAATGAACGGGCACGAAACCGATGGCGAAGCCATACCCTCTCAAACATCCAAGTCCACAAGGCCAGCACCGGTGAAGTCTTTATGCTATGATCCCCTTCTTAAGCAGATCCAAATAGAATTTTGGAAACAAAGCATCAAACATCGCAAAAGCACCGAGAAAAAGGAAACAAGAAGCAGAAAGAAAGCCACTCACTCAAGACAACCAGCACCTCAAGTTTAACCAAAGTAATTAAAGATTAACTTGATTTTACCCGAGTCCATTTCTCTAAATAATTTCCAGTAGATAGATGATATATGAGTGGTGGGTTCATCCGTTAGAAGATCCTCTACTCGGATGGACAGCTTGTCCCATGTCTGGATATACTCCTCAAGGCTGATAATCCCCTTATTGAAGCCCCCAACTAATATCGAATCTTTCCTGTCAATCCAAGCATATTTTTCTTCGTTAAGGGAGAACCTTAGCGGTCTCTCCGTCAATTTAATAGATTATTCTTCAGTTTCATTGAGATATAAAACTTATTCCACCGGTTCTTCTTCCAAGATCATGAGAAAATCCAAGGATTGTTCATCCACCACACCTGCCTTGTCGTGTTTGTCCATCTGTTTGTCTTTTAATTTCTTTGCTGATCGTGTCTCTATAGGAAGAGGTAAGTAGGAGTAATCCTTCTTCCCCTTATTACTTCTCTTTATTATAATTCCATGTTATACTATGATATGTTATTTATATTATGGTTGTTTGTTATTTATCTTCTCTTGTATTCTACGATACATAGGGCATAATACACCCACTTGATATGAAAAAATCTTTACTACTAGTCAATAGTATTTGGTGTATGGGGAGGCATGTTTGGGGTATATGATGCTTCAACTCAGTTTTTAAGGATGGTGATCAAGTCAGGGATGTTACACTTTGGATATTTAATATTCCCCTAATTGAATACCTAAAATCCTCTTTTTAACTAGAATAATTCATTACTTGACCAAATAAACATATCATTAAATCTTTTATATAATAGTATTTTCCCATGTTTGATAAAAATTTAAATCATTAGTAAATTTTTATATGATTTCATTAATTATCAAATTTTTATTCCTTTAATAAAAAAATATTTTCACTGAAAGTTATATAGAGACCCAAAATTTTCATACATAAATATTATATCTTAGTGGATGAATATTCATTACATAACATTATGATCTGTTTAAAAATATTAAAGTTTTATCATCTTTGGAAATTTGGACACATAAAAAACTAGCACATAAAAGGTCTACATCATCTCTCACTTAGTTCTTCACAACTAACACTCTTCTTAGACACATCATACTTAAAACCTTTCTTCATATCTTGGGTAAAATAAAATATAATAAATGGTGAGATTAGATCCCCAATAAGGGTAAACAAGGGAGATTTCAATCAGTGGTCATAAGTGAGCATAATATAAGTATAAGGGTGTGAGAATATGAGTTTAACATTAGAAAATCATACCTAATAATTCAGAAATCTTAAACATGAATCATGGAAAAAATATTATTTAATCAAAATACATAATACATAAGAGTGTGGAATCATCAATAGTTGATCATGATCCATGAGAACATATCATAAACATAAGTCATAAGTTTGTGGAATTCATATAAGAATAGAAAATAAATTCCCTAGTTGAGGTTCACTCTCAATACTATCATTGTGGACAAAGTCCCATAATGTAAATTCTAACCAAACATTAATAACATTATATTGGGAGTAACTTCCATCAAGTTAACTCTTCCATCTCTTAGGAGTTTATTAACTTTGATGTCACTTAAGAGTTTCTCAACTTCATCACCATTACCCATATGCATTGGAGTGAGATATAGGTTCCACCCATCTATTTTTTAAAACGTAACCACCCATCCTTGGTTTATAACAGAACCACCCATCACATAATTGTAATCAAGTCATATGTATTCCATAAAATCATGAAAACATTTATCATTCCATGAAATCTTAACCGATTGAAATAAAATTAGTTTCACAAAAAATTCATCATCATAATTATAAACCATATAGAGAAAAAATAAAGATGGTAACATTGGATAATATTCCTAATAAATCATAAAAAACATCAAAGGATGTTGTCATAGATGAAAAATATCTTTAAATATCACTGGAACATTTCTTGAGGAAAATATCCTTTTCATTTTGAAATCACTTATTTAAAATCTAAAATTTTATAAAATACTAAGTTTTTTTTTTGAAAATAACCATGTAAATATGTTAATTAATATTCAAAGTAAATATTATTCATGATGGTGGGAATATTTTTTTATGCGGTGAATGTTAAAACAAAATTTCTTTCACATTTTTAGTAAAAGTACATAGTTCAAAAGAAAACAATAATAATATTACTTCAAAACATTTTTATATAAAGTAAAACATGGGTAAAATTAATTTAATAAATCTTTTTATAATATTAAAAACATTTTTAAAACATTTTAAATAAAATATGTATATGGAAGAAAACAATTTTTTTCGAAGATAAAAATGAAGTTGGTGTTCCTTAAAAACATTATTTTTGTCTCTTGAGAAATTAAAGAGAGGGAAATGAAAGGAGAAAATGTAATATATAGAAATAACCAGAGTATAATAAAACCCATAAGATTTGGGATATATGTATCATGTGATTTCCTCATCTTAAATTTAAACATAAGCAATCCTAGTAAAAATTAGATTGTAACATAAAACCCATTTCACTTTGGTTACTTTCGAATCAAATCTACTTGGATAAAATAATTTTAATTGTAAATTTAAATACCATGAATTTATAAGGATACATTATATAACATTTAAAAGGATTATTTACACATCATTAATATAAATATGTGCATACCATCAAATATGTATCAACGAAACAAAATTGAGACAAAGAACCCTTATGGATTTAGTAATTTTCAAATTGAAAGTCATTAAAAGATTTAAAATAATATAGTTATTTAAATTCATTGAATTAAATAATTTAGTATGTAAAAAATACATTATTTGGAATTATATACACCATATAAATAATAAAATGGTGCATAAAATTAAAACATGTCTCAATGAAAAGAAATTGAGATGAAACCCTTCCTCAAGTCCATCTTATTTTGTAAGTGCTCTAAAATCCTATATAATAAATATAAATTTATTATAATTATATTATGAATCCATAATAATACCTATAATACCATACATATTTCACTTATAAAATATTATCACTCATTTATTAACAATGTTTTGTTATCCTCATCAATTTGGATGTTAACCACTTCATTTTTCATGTATATTTTGGTTTAGTAGTTATGGTCCTTGCACTTTGATAATGATTTATTCATATATGGAATGTTAATAATTATATAAATATCATATATATTCATTATATATATATTTATAAGCATTCATATAAAGTGGTGATGAAAAGTGAATTACATCACTGTGTGGAGACGGTATATCATATGTATGCACGAGTGATGTTTCCATTTTTTTATGGATGGAATGAAATAAAGGTAAATAATAATTCGACTTTATATAACCATGAATTAATTATAAATATAATATATATAAATTAAATCTAACATAATAACCATACATGTTTTTAAGTGAAGGAAAATGACATGTTTATTCGTGAAGGCAGTAGTCTGCACGACACACGATTCATGTTTTTGTTTTTCTTAATGGAAAAGGAAAGGGTCCTTAATGCTTGTACCATCATTATAATAACACAAAAGTATAATAATTATACTGATTTTATAATTTTAATATGGTGAAATAAAATTCGAGTAAGAATAAATGTTCATAAAGAAATAGAAAAAAAAATAAATAGAGGTTAAGAACTTATACCTCACTTGTTGGATTATCACCTTCACGAAGGGGATTAAACCTTTGAGGGGTGGTATTTTTAGTAGAATATAACCTCCTTAAGGTGTATATGATTGTGGGTTAGAGGTTTGGATATATTTTTTACTAAACTTCAAAGTTTTTGGTGTAAGGTTAAGTGAGGAGAAGAGTGCCCCTTTTATAAGTGAAAATGAGTAAAATATTTGTAAATACCCAAAAGTCTTCAATAATGGGAAGTAAATATCAAGTAAAATGACTAAATATTTGATAAATAATTAAGCGTATAGTATATAAGGTCAATTATAACCTCCAAAATTCAATTATAAACATTTTTTAAACATGTTAGACCCTTAACCTCTAGGGTTACTCATTTTTACCATTTTAGTTTTCACCACAGTAACTAGTTTTTACCTAGGTAATTTATCCTTTAAGCCCAAAAATAAAATAGTGCTTATTATATAATTTGTACCTAATGATTAAAAATTTTAAATCCATTTTTTATTCTATTTTTTAAAAAGTGATAAAAATTAATTTTAACATACACTAGTAGAATACTAACCTATACCAACGGTTTGGAACCGTTGGTATAGGCCTCCAAACCGTTGGTATAGCCTATACCAACGGTTTGGAGAACCGTTGCGAAGTAAGCCGTTGGGATAGGTCTATACCAACGGTTTTCCCAAAACCGTTGGTATAGACCTATCCCAACGGTTTACAAAACCGTTGATATAAGTAATATGAAAATCTATTCCAACGGATATAAAACCGTTGGTAAATGTATTTAAAAAAAACATGTGCTGGGATTTGATCCCACAACCCCTTGTTTATAATCGAACGACTTAACCACTAAGCTAACATCACTTTTGTAAACATAATTTCATAAATATATATATGTATTATCATAATTATTTAAAATTTAGATTTATATAATGTTCTCGGGTAGCAGACCTGGAAGAAATGAAAGAATCTATCCCAACGGTTCTCAAAACCGTTGGGATAGACCTATCCCAACGGTTCTCAAAACTGTTGGGGTGGAAATTTCCAGGGGGGTGAATGTTGGATTTGGGACTGAGTTTTCCCAACGGTTCTCCCAAACCGTTGGGAAAGGGGGGGTCTTTCCCAACGGTTTGGGAGAACCGTTGGGAAAGGGGCCTCAAAACCTCCCTTTCCCAATGGTTCTCCCAAACCGTTGGGAAAGGGGGGGGTCTTTCCCAACGGTTTGGGAGAACCGTTGGGAAAGGGGCCTCAAAACACCCATTTCCCAACGGTTCTCCCAAACCATTGGGAAAGGGGGGGTCTTTCCCAACGGTTTGGGAGAACCGTTGGGAAAGGGGTGTTTTGAGGCCCCTTTCCCAACGGTTCTCCCAAACCGTTGGGAAAGACCCCCCTTTCCCAACGGTTTGGGAGAACCGTTGGGAAAGGGTGTATATAAGTGTTGGGAAAGATCCGATTTCCAGTAGTGATACTAAATGTATAATGTATTAAAAAAATTCCAAAAATATAACTTTAATTCTAAAATGTAAAATATGGGTTTATAAATTAAAAAATATATTTTTAAAATTATAAATTAAATTATAAAATACATATTTAGTCTTATAAAATGGTTTTGTAAATTTTTTATTCATACTTATATACTAATAATGTCATAAATTCATGTTTATTTGTAAAAATGATATTTTACACTATTCACTTAAAAACAATATTTTTAGAAAAATCTAAAAAATTCATCTTAAGAAAATAGTGACATGATGATTTCACAAATGATATTAATTTCGTCAAATAATTTTTTTTAAATGGTATAAATTAATTATAATGTAAAAATACATTAAAACCCATTTTTGAAAAAAAAAACATATTTTGGAAGAAAATACATTTTTGAAGCATAAAATGACTTTAATAGAAATTGAGTACTTATTTATTATGAATTATTCAATATATTTTCACTATTAAAAAAATTATAAATATTTTTAATAATTTATTTATTACTATCCATACTTATAAATTTAACGACTATGTAATAACGGTTTACCATGTCACAATTCATATAAACTCGGTGTTGACTATATAGAAAGTTATTGAATATATCAAGTTTATTTCAAGTAAAATACATATAAAATCATGGGGTGTTAGAAGATGGGTGTCACAAACTAGCCCAGAAACCCTGGTGCCCTGATACCTAGACCGATCTTGACATAACTCGAAGGTCGTTTCCGATCCCCATGGCTTGACGACAAGCACCTAGCATTACATAAGATAAATGTGGGAACAAATTTTCTACAAAAATAATGAAAGAAATAGATACAAGTCAGTATTATCAAAAGAAAACTCAATAGTTAGAAGTATACCATAAGTCAAACATATATGAATAACCCAAAGTATATCATCAAAGTACCAGAAAACAGTATAAACAACCCAAGTCCCAATGAATATGACAACTCAAGCCAGAAGAGTCAACAAAAAATGCCACCTCCTTATGGCGATTTCCCCTTGATCGAACCTGGTAAAAGGAAATCTACAAACACCCAAAGTAATAGGTAGGGTTTAAGCTAAAATCTCAGTAGGGCCTAACCAAATATTCCATAATAAGATGCCGCATTAATTAACCAAATAAAGATTTAAATTTTAAATAAACAAACATGGAAGTACCAAAATAATATTTTAAAAAAATGTGATTTACATTTCAATTTATAGAAACATTTCTAAACAATATATTAATAAACATTTTTATATAAAACAATTTATATAAATTCACAAGGAATATGTAAACTAGTTTACAAATAATGGAATGTGTGTGTGTGTGTGTCTAATAATCACAAATGGGAAACATGGTCATCTACCAAGAGGTATGATAGTTCCAGGTTATGGGATCCTCACACACTTGAATAGGTGATCACGACAATATGTGTACACACATCCCTCAGATACTGGTCAAAGAGGACTCATCACCATCCCATCAGGGATGTAACCTATTGTATATGTTTTGTTAGACTTAAAACGTGTCAATAGAGTGTTTTCCCAAATAAATCACTAAATACATAGTATTACCTATGATCTAACAATAATAAATAATGGGAAATTTATTTCAAAAATATTTAAAATACAATATCTCATTTACAATTTCAATATGACAAATTTCATTTAAAAACTAATCATGGGGTTTTAATCAATTTATTCCTTTTTTCAGGATAAAACCAAAAAGGTTCTTATCAATTCAAATTGATCCATTTTTTTCAAATACATTTTTGAAATCAATTTCACAAACCAATTTTACAATTTCATTCCACAAATTAATTTCATAATTTTCTATCAAATTGCATGAACACACCCCAATTCACTAAAATTAGGGGTTTTCCCCAATTTTCATTTCAAAGAAAATCCAAATCACAATTCACAAAGAATTGGTTTTTCATAATTTAATTTAGATAAATTTAATTTAAATAAAGAAATTTAGGGTTAAATCAATTGTCCAATCATAAATGAAACCACCTACAAAAACAAATAGATCACATCTCACAACACCCATAATGGGAAACTCCAATGAAGAATGTCGACAAATGGAAATATGATAATCAAACCTATATTCGATATATAAAACAAAAGAGATTAGATCATCCAAAAACATGAAGATCTATCAAACCCTAAGGAGGAGAGATAAATAAAGTGGGAGATAAAGAATGGGAGAATAAATCTTACTAGGGATAGATCTAACGATGATCGCCTAGCTTCGATCTGCCTTGTAGAGGGTTTAGAGGATCCAAAATCAGTTATTAGGAGTTCTAAATACCTAGGAAATCATTTAACCCTAATTTAAGGTTTTTTGGGGGTCTAAATTGGGGTTCAAAATTTTTTAAATAATTTTTAGAATAATTGAATCTCATGTGCACAGTTAGCTGGGTAGGGTCATATAGTTTGTCAAACTATGTTCCCTAAATGTGAGCCCCTACTGTGGGGTTTTGTGGTCTCTCCTTGGTGGACACACAGTTTGTAAAACCATGTGACATCCATGAAAACCCCCACTATTTGGGTTTGTATAGTTTTCGCTAGGAGGGTGTACAATTTAGGAAAATCGTGCGCCAATCATGTACAGCCCAGAAATTTCCAAAATTTTCAACTTCTTTTCTGAAATAGGTTGAGACGAACCCCAAATAAAGCAAGGAAAAAAATATAGGTTGTGAAGTACCTAAAAAAGGTAATAAGATGTTACAACCTCTCCACTATAGAAACTTTTTGTCCCTATAAAGTCTATCAAGAAGCTTCCATGTCAAAAATATGAGGGAATTACTCTCTCATCAGTGCCTCCCTCCCCCATGACTCATTAGTATCAAAACCATGTTGTTATAGCACTCAAACCAAAGGTATTGTCCTCCCATGCAGTACCTTGGTTTCAGAATCAATTATCCTAACTAAATTTTTATTTATGAATAAATCAGATTCAACATCAAGATCAATCCAACTCATAACATGAGATGGATCATAAATATACTTTCATAGTTGTGATGAATGGAACATGTTATGTATCGATGTCAACTATGGAGTAAGTGATAAATTGTAATCCAATTTTATGACCAAATATATAACCAAAAAAGGTCCCACAAAATGAATATAAATCTTCCCTTTCCTCTCAAGCCATTGATAGAGTGCTGTTGTGGGCGCCCTCAAATGATTAATGTGATTTTGGGGTACTTAGGTGTAGTAGAGTGGCTGACCAAGGTCGTCTCTCAAAGGAGGAAGTGAATTTAACAACTTATTAAAGGTATTCTAAAACAAATAAAATAGAATAGAATAAAAACACTAATTTAAAGGATTGGGGTTTGTTATATTTTATGAATCTAGAATAATTTTGCTGGAAGAAGATTGTTTTTTTTTTGTTTTTAGTTTTGAAATGAAGTTCGATTGAAATGACACAACAAAAAGATGTTTTTTTAAAAATCTATTTTAAAAGGCATCATCGATCTAAATCTACCTATTCATTCACTTATTAATCATTATCATTTAAATAAATATCCACTTAATTATGATCCCCTAATTTGTTATCCCTCGAACCCTACGAGAGTTAACTTTAACCACAAAGATGAAATTACTTAAACCCTAGGCTAGCTTCAGAACACGCAATCGCAGCACCCTGCTTTGATTGTTGTTCTAAGGATAGCTTATGGTCAGTGGTTAATTAGAGAACATATCCATTCTGGAAATTAGGATGAATTGTTTTTAGGGATTATATTTGAACTCTACAAATTTATCCTGTGTAGTCTTGTATTACCGATTAAGATTACGCTCTCACAATTTACACAAAATCCCGACCTCGCGTGTTTTTGTGTTAATTGTTCAATTGCTTTCTTAGTTTCTTGTAATTTAAAAACACAATTCATGGATCATATTATGTGAATTAAAGTATATCATTGATTCAAAATAATTAAATAAAGAGGGTAGAAGATAGATCGATTACTAAAATACTACTCTTCCATGGGTGGCGTAATCATTGTAAAAGCGTTTTGCATGTGCAAAGGTTTATAATGGGTATAACCCAATAACGCTTCTACTAAAGAATTCAAGACCAAAGAGGAAGATTAAGAGAAGAATAAATTTAAACAAAACAGAAGAAAATAGAATAAATAAAAGAAGAAAAAATAATTTTATTACATAAACAAAATCATTACAACATGAAGGAGAAGAAGAAGGCTTCGTCGAAGGGATCCTTGCTTCAAGAGCTACCCTTATTGAAATGGTTGGAGAATTGGAGTGGATACACTTCTCCTCTTCCCTAAACTTCCCAAAGCACGTCCTAACCCCACCAAATGAGAAAAACACCAATTTATAGAGTGGTGGGGAGGCTAGGTTCAAAGTGGTTTCAAGTATGAATGGGGAATCTAGGCCAAATATTTTATTCCAACTTTAACCGCTTATTTGACCACCAAAACGCGTGAATTGGCCGGAATTATAGCAGGATAAAATGTGAGGATATGGGTTCTCTATCTCCTATCCATATTTTGGATTAATACAGGCCCATATGAAGGATTTATGGCCAAAATACAGAAGCTTCTCTATTTTGGCGAGTCCAGCCCAACTTTGACTTCATGGCCCATTTTCAACAACCAAATTCACTCTTTAGCTCTAGTGTCCTGAATAAAAGTTATAGAAAATTAAGTTATGAACACTTTTACAAAATTTCAAATTCAAATAATAAATATAAAAATATTTATATTTGAAATACTACAGTGCACTATAAAGGGTAAAACTGGAATTTTCACCAAATTTTCAAATGAATGATCAAATCCCAAATATTTTATAAATAAACATATTTAACACAATGTGAGGAAATTATATCATTTATTATCAATAAAATATTCAACAAAATAGTGTTTTATTAGCCATAAATTACCCCACTGAGATGAAACTTTAAATAACACCTGATCACCAACTGAAAATTCCAACGATCTACAGCGATAATCAACCTAAGATTTATACTAACTATATTCCGTAAACATTATATGAAGAATCAATTGAATATTTTTTGTCATATCTTAAACCAAGCTTTGTACAACCAAGTAGCTTTCACTAATCTCTAACCAACACACCATATATTTACAAGATTGGCCATAAAATGCCTCAAGAGGATCCATTCTAATCATAAAATGGCAACTATTATTATAAGAAAACTCAAATATCCCCAGATGGTAATCCCAAGATCTACTAAAGTCAAGGATGTGGGCGTAAATCATATCCTCAAGAATCTAAATAGATCTCTCTGTCTGGTCATCTGACTATATATGGTATTCCTTACTCAAATGAACTTGAGATCTCAGTGCCTCCTAAAGGCCTCTCTAAAAGAGAAAAGTAAACTACGGATCCCTATCAAAGACTATAGTGGATGGAACACTATGAAAATGAAAAATCTCTTTAACGTAGAGATTTCCCAACTCCTCAAATTTTGTTATATCATGAATGGGTACAAATTGAGGTGATTTAGTTAGCCAATCAATCACAACCCATATCGTATTATTCTTTATCTGGGTACGTAGAAACTCATACAAAAAGTCCATAAAGATCTCATCCCACTTCCAATTCAGCACTGGAAGTGGCTGAAGAAAACCCAAAGGTATCTAGTGCTCGACCTTGACCTGTTGGCATGTGTAACAATGAGAGAAAAAATTAGCAATGCCCCATCTCATACCTAGCCACCAAAATTTTCATCGCATGTCATAGAACATATTTGTGGTTTCTGGGTGCACTGCCCATCAGGAATTATGGCAATCCCCCATCACAACTTTCCTTACCACTAACAGTGCAAAAAACAATTCTAATAATATAGAATTATCTCCATGGATAATGACTAGTTAGCAATGGTATCCCCACCATAAATAGAGTACCTAATGTCATGTAACTCATCATCAAGTTATTATTCATAAATAATCATCTTGAGAAGAGAAGAGGTCAGCTGAACACTAGACAAAGCAACCTATACCCTTAATTCCCAAACTCCTATATGAAACTATGAAAAAAGAGCCATCAAGTTCCACACTTCTGGTGATTCATTCAGGTCCTGGGTCAAAATTTTCCTTCTCAAAGCATCTGCTATGACATTCCCTTTCCCTAGGGTATATGAAATATTGAAAACAAAATATTTTGGGTATTCCACCCAACACCTATAGTAGATATTTATATATTTTTTATAGAATATATAACTCAAGATCTTATGGTTGGAATACATGGTAAACCTTTCTCCAAAAAGGTAATGTCACCAAATATTTAGTGCATCCATCACAACTGCAAGTTCATGGTCATGGGTTGGGTAATTATTCTGGTGTTTCCTAAGTTTCCAAGATCCATAATCAAAAATATGATCAACTTAATTGATAACATAACCCAAACCCAAACCCGATGCATCAAAGAAGACCTCATTTCCCCACCCGGCCTCTAGAAGGGTCAACATCGATATAGTTCTCAAAATACATTTCATCTCAACAAAATAACTCTAACAATTATCATCCCAAACAACATTTACTCCCTTCTGAGTTAGAGAATCCATCGTAGAAGCTAACTTTGAGAAATCCTTTACAAACTGGTGATAATACCCCACTAAACCCAAGAAGATTTGAATCTCAAAAACATTGTGATATTAATCTCATGTCATAACAGGTTTCACCTTCTCAGGATTAACTAAAATACCATGTTTCCTAAGAACATCACTTTTCAAATCCAGAAATCACATTTCGATAGCTTGGAATAAAGTCAGTGATTTTTCAATAATTCTAGAACTACTCCCAAATGACACACATGATCCTCCTCAGACTTAGAGTAGACCAAGATGTCATCCACAAAGACCACCAAAAAAGTATCAAGATAACCATGAAAAATACTTTTCATTAAATCCATAAAGACTTTAGTAGAATTGGTTAGACCAAATGGCATGAAATGGTACTCATAATGGTTGTAACTACTCTGAAAGGCAGTATTTTGAATGTAAAATTCTTTTATTCTCAACTGATGGTAACCGTACTGAAGATCAATTTTTGAAAACCACTTTACCCCCTTCAACTGGTCAAACATTTCATCAATATATGGAAATAGATACTTGTTCTTTACCATAACTCAATTGAGTTTTTAGTAATCAACACAAAGGCAAAGTGACCCATTAGCTTTTTTATCAAAGAGAACAGGCGCCGCTCAAGGTGACACGCTTGGGTGTATAAATCCTTTTTCTAAAAGATCATTCAATTGAGTCTTCATATCTTTAATCTTAGATGGTGACATGTGGTAATAAGGAATAGATATTAGTTGAGTATCACGAACTAAATCAATAGAAAACTCTACCTCCCTTACTGACAGAAAACCAGAGAATTCGGAAGGAAAATTTTCAGGAAACTCTACAACCACTAGAGAGAGATCACTACTCAAGAATTCCTGCTCCAAATCAAAAGTTAACACAGATATTACTTTCCCCAACTCTGGATAAGAAGGTCTGGCTCTACTCAACCTCAGGTCCCACTCTCCCTGAAAGATACAACATGCACTATTGGTCACAGTAAAGAAGACCTGTTAAATATAAAAATCAATCCAGTATTTATTAGAAATGAGTCAATACATCCCGAATATGACATTAAGAGGTTTAATGTCATAAACTAGAAAATCCCAAGCAAACTCAATATCTTATAAAGATAAAATATAAGCATGACAACATAGAACCTTCTCTCTCTTCATTCTAAGGGGTGTAGTAATATCTATCACATAAGATAAAAGTTCCATAGGAATATTTAGAAGATTCACAATATGATTTGATATGAACAAATGAGATGCATTGGTATCAAATAAAGCAGTCACTAAATATTAATAAATAGTGACTCTACCTCTCATAGTCGTTAGACCCATGTCTGCTTCCTCTAGAGACTCTTCCACTACGTAAAGGAGCTTCATTCCAGATACCTGTGGATAGAACCCATTTTTCATGAAGTATATGATTTCACCATAGTTTTATTAGGCACTAATGATGTCATGACACTATATGAAGTAGAATGGACATGAAATAACTTCTTCAAGTGACCTAAGCATCCGTATAAACCACGTATCTTGGGTGTCTCAGTGCAAACCCGTTTCGAGTGCCTAGGCTTGCCGCATTAGTAACAAATCAAAGGTCCTCTACCAAGATCTACAGAAGGTATAGAAAAACCTTGATTTTAAGAACCACCATAAAAATCCTAAATATTTATATTCCCTATAAATGAATTCATATAACTACCACTAGAAGAAAAAGAAACTCTTGTTAACCCTGACTTACCTACATGGTCCATCTGAACCATTAACACTCTATCCAGAACATTAGCATAATAAGGAATCTTCAGTAACAAAACCATAGAATGAATATCAGATCAAAGTCTCATCTAAAACTGGCAAGTCTTTATCTTCTCATTCAATACAATCTCAGGTGAAAATTATATAATCTTTTCAAAACAATTTGAATATTCTGTCATGGTCCTGTCATCCTGCTCGAGTTTGAAAAACTATACAGCCTTGGAAAACACCATAAAATATGGATATAACTGGTCAATGAAAAGAAATCTAAATTATATCCACTGTAAACCCTCGTGATTCTTCATTATCACCATCTTGTCCTACTATCTACCACTAGGTACCTCTAGCTTGAAGATGGCACATTTCACCTTGACTTCATCAGGTGTTTCCAAGAACTCAAACATAAGCTCAATATTTCTCAAACAATCCTTATCTATTTGAGGATAATTAGAGCCTTGGAATGCTGGTAGATTTTGGAAAAGTAAATCATGATCATGAATCCTAAATTCACCCCTCTAAGATTTCATAGTTGGAGCCTGAATGGGGATGGGTGCAAGTGCTTGTCCCAGAGCTTGGAAAACATGCACAATAACTTCAACCATATTCCAATACATGGGAGGATTTTCTCACTGTGTTTCATTAGTATCTTCCTCTTGGATATGATTCACACATATTCTAAAAGGCATGATGCTATACATCATCAACAGACAGCATAAAATACATAAAATTAACAATCAAACAAAGAAACAAGGGAAATTAATCCCATCAGATAGATAAACAAGATTTTAATTTAAATCTATCCAAATAAAAATTAGGGAAAATACTAGAACTAATACTCAATAAATCCTTCCCAAACCACACTTGGTGAATTAAGGCTCATTATAGTGAGAGATGTTCAACTCAATCAAAAATTCCTCCTAAGTCCTGAAAAGACTACTCAACGGTATACTAACATCAAGGAAAGATGCTTAACCTTCCTTTGATACAACTTTTTCATGAACCAGTCCAGACACCCTTGTACCTAGATACCCAGGTTGATCCTGACATAGCTCGAAGGGAATTCCTGATCCCCACAGGTTTTTGACAAGCACTTAACATTACATAAGATAAAGGTGGAAATGAATTTTCCAAAACACAATAGAATAAATAGATGCAAGTAATTATGATCAAAAGAAAACTCTATAGGTAGAATTATACCATAAGTCAAATAGGTATGAATAACCCGAAGTACATCATTAAAGTACCATAAAATAGGATAAACAACCCAATTCCCAACAGACAAAGAAACTCACACCAAAAGAGTCAATAACAACTGCCACCTCCTTGTAGAACTTTCCCCTTACTCGAACCTAGAAGAAGGAAATATAAAAACACCTTAAGGCACAATTAGGGAGTGAGATAAAATACCTATAGAGTATCACCAAGGATTCTATAATAATACTCCACATTAATTACCCAAATAAAGAATTCAATTTTAAATAAACAGGCATGGCAATACCAAAATCATATTTAAAACAAATCATGTTTTACATTTCAATTGATGGAAACATTTCTAAACGATGAATTAATAAAAAAAATTATATAAAATAGTTTATATAGATTCATAAGGAATATGTAAAATAGTTTACAAACAATGTCATATATATATAAAATAATCATAAATGAGAAAAATGGTCATATTATAAGAGGTATGATAGTTCCAGGTTGTGGGATCATTATACACTTGAAATGGTGATCATGGTAATATGTATACACATGCCCCTCAGACACTAGTCAAAGAAGACTCATCACCATCCCATCAGGGATGTGACCTACTGCATATGTTTTTTAGAGTTGTAAAACATCAATAGTGTGTTGTCCCAAATAACTCACTAACTACCTAGGCTTGCATGTACTCTAACAACAATCAATAATGGAAAATTTATTTAAAAACTATTTAAAAAAAATTATCCCATTTTCTATTTCAATAAGCCAATTTCCATTTAAAAATCAAACATGGGTTTTTAATCAATTTATTACTTTTTATATGATAAAAACAAATGGTTTATTATCAAATCAACTTAATCCATTTTTATCAAATAAAAATTTGAAATCAATTTCACAAACCAATTTCGCAATTTAGTTCCACAAATTAATTTCATAATTTTCTATCAAATTCCACAAACACGCCCCAATACATTGTAATTGAGGGTTTTTCTCAAGTTTCATGCCAAAGAAAATCCAAATCACAATCTTCAAAAAAAAATAACATTTTAATTAAAATAAATTTAAATTAAATTAAGAAATTTAGGGTTATATCAATTGGAAAATCATAAATGGAACCACCTATCGAAACAAAGAGATCACGTCTCTCAATGCCTGTAATGAGAAACTCCAACAAAGAATGTAAATAATGGAGATCTGAGAATAAACCTAGATTCAAGATCTAAAACAACGAATATTAGATCCTCTAAAAATATAGATATTTATCAAACCTTAAGGAGTATATAGTAAGAGAGTGGGAGATAAATAATGGGAGAAGAAATCTTACTGGAGAGAGATAGAACGATGATCGCCTAGATTTGATCCGCCTTGGAGAGGGTTTGGAGGAGCCAAAATTTGTTCTTGGGAGCACCAAATACCTAGGAAATCATTCAACCTTGAGTTAGGGTTGAGTGAGGGTCTAAAGGGGGGTTTAGAAAAAATTTAATGAATTTTTAGAATAATTAAATCATGCGTGCAAGGTTAGTTGGGTAGGGTCACATAGTTTTTTAAACTATGTGCCCTAACTATACACCCCTACTATAGGGTTGTATGGTTTATCCTTGGTGGGAATATGGTTTTTCAAATCATGGATCATCTATGAAAATCCCCATTATTTGGTTTTGAATGGTTTCTACTGTGAGGGCGCACAGTTTGGGAAAACCATGCGCCAAACATGCACAGCCCAGAAATTCCCAAAGTTTTCAACTTCTTTCCCAAAAAAAACTGAGACAAACCCCAACTAAAGCATGAACAAAAAGAGGGGTCAAAGCATACCTGAAAACAGTAACATGATGTTACACTAGGTATAATCATTCTATAAAAAATCATATATTTGTACTTTTAAATATATAAAACACTTAATCAATTGATTAAATATATAAAAACTCAGGAAATACTTAAAATTTATACTAAATTTGGATTAAACCAAATTATTATACTAAGGAAGGCATCACATTCAGTTTGAATGACATGTTCAAAATTTTATTCTGAAATGTAACTAGAATTTATAATCACCATATTTATTTTCACCCATACCAAATATCAACAGATCACTTACCAGGATAATATTATTTTTATATATTTTTACCATCATTACTCACCATCATACATTATCTGTGTTTATTAATGATATAAATCATTCATTATTATATTAAATAAAATTAAATCATCATAACAATAAGATATGAACCATTATTTTGAAATAATTTAATTTCCATAAATATCAAAATATAAAAATACCATTATCATTAATTTTAAAATAATCAAAATTCAACTCATAATAGAATATAGTCATCCTATCATTACAAAACACATTAAAATAATTGATATAAAAATAATATTATTAAATGCATAAATATCACATTAACACGCTTTTATCTATAAGAATATTTTATATGCATTTAAACCACCATCATACCACTTCATAACACATATTTTTTCATAATTTGTAGGTGTGTGTAAAATCCAAGATAATATTTTCATTATAAACATAACTCCAATTATAAAAATAATTATAAAATGATTATTTAAAATAAATTTTTGATAATATACTTTTTATTATTCTATGAACACAGAATTGACATTTTTCCTTTGAAACTTCAACAAGTGCCTAAAAATGAATTTCAAGTATCTATTCCCAAGTCATTACCAATAACTCATTGAGAAGTTCACATTGAAAGTATTGGAACTATTAAAATATCAACAATAAATTCAATGAATTCATTAGTTAAAATTTTCAATCTTTATAAACATCCTGATGTTGTGATGTCAAATGCTAAAGGATTGTGTTGCATTGATTTGGATAGTTTTAAATTTTTCATTTGATTATGAATTTGAGGCACAATATTAGATGAAGTTAAAAAAGTTAATAAAATTATATAAATGGGAGAGATTGATATTGAATATACAACTATAAACACTAAAAAAACATGTCTTAGCTACAATTTATTAAGGACAGTTTTAATAACTTTCTCTAAATAAATCACATTTGAAAAAAAAAATATAATATAGTTGTAGTTTCATGTAACTGCCATTATATTTTTTTATTTTAACATTTAACGATGGTTTAAATAAAACCACCACTAAATATTTTTTTTAAAAACCTAATTTCAACCCCCTCCCCCATTCCTACTTCTCCCCAAGCCCCCCCCCCCCCTCGAGCCCTCGCCAATGGACACTCATCATCGTTGATGCTCCCCCCTTCTCCCTCAAGCCCTTGTCGCTCGTCACCACTGTCGCTTCCCCCTTCTCCCCTGAGCCCTCACCACTTGCCTCCCCTGAGCCTCTCACCACACTTTTTCCCCTCACTTACCAAGCTTCTCTTCACTCCTCACATTTCCCCCTTACCACTCGTCACTACTTCCCCTGAGCACCCCTATCCCTCGAGCTCTTACCACCCCCTCACCATCACTCCATTTCCCCCCTCACCACTGCTCCCAGATCCCCCTTATTTTCACTCCCAACCACTCTCTTTCCCCCTAGAAGTGGCTCTACACCACTCCCTTTCCCGCTTGCAGCCTCTCCTAACCGAGCCCTAATATCTACTACTCGAGCCATCACTACAGCTGTTAAATTGTGCATTTTGGAAAAACTTCCATATTTTTTAGATTTTGGTTCCTAGAGGGTTTTAAGTTGATTTATTATTTATTATTATTTATTTAGGATGTATTATGATGTATTATATGAGTTATTGATGTTATTTTCAATGAATTGGTTTGATAATTGTGATGATATTCCAATAGGTGTTTCAAAATGAAGTATAATTTTATGAAATCAAGGGATGTTTTCAAGTGTTTTAGATCCAAAATAAAATTTAGTCTTGAAAAAAAATTTGGTTAGGACTCCAATAATTTTAAAAAATTTAATTGGTGTTAAGTTAAATGTTTTAAAACGTTTTTGGGCATTTTTATATTCAATTATATTTGGTTTCCCTGAATTATTTTAAAACATTAACAATTTTAAAGGTTGGTGTTTTAAACATCAAAGGTGGTTTCTTCTTGGGTTTCAAAAAGGATTTGAAAAAGGGTTTCCATGTGAATTATTTTTAAAAATATTTTTAAATAGCCATAGATGATTTAATAATGAAATTTTGGTAGTATTTTAAAGAGGAAGTGGAGATTTAGAAATGAATTTTTTCTGGTTTTCTAAATGAGATAAAAATATTTTATGTTTTAAATGGGGGAAACATATTTATGGTATATTTAAATTTATGAAGTATGTTTTTATCCCTTTATTTAATTTTTTTTTCTCTTAAGGGGAAAAGGTAAATTTTTTTAATAGTGTTTTAAATTTAGTGTGTTATATTTATAGTCATGTTTCCTGGTTTAATTTAGATTCATTTGATTCTATTCATGGAGTATTGCTTCTTTAGTACTACGTTTCATGTTATTTTTTATTTTTATTCCCATAAAATTCTTTCGTGGTTCTTGATTGGTGTGATTATTTGGGTTTTATCCTTAATTTTTAAATGAATTTACATTTACCATGAATATATTTTATATTTAATGAATGAAAGGATTTTCAAGATATAATAAAATAGATTATGTCACAAGACATCACAGTGTCCAGTTCTTATTTTGAGATTCAACATATCTTGATTTGTATAATTATTGAAGCAAGATCCAGCTATAGAGGAAATCATATTTTTGAAATATAAAATAAAAATTGATAATATTAAAATAAAATAAAAATTTAGAGATATTTTAATGTTGGATTGAATCATATTTATGTTGAATTTTGTTATGTTTAATAAAGAACCTACCCCAGTCAATGACGAAGTTGGGTGATGTTTAACTTTGATTGTACTTGTTTTATTAACCATTTATATCTTTATATATGAATGTACATGGATAAGAGTGAAAATATAATACTTATGGATAAAATTTGAATTAATTTACCTCGAAACACACCTTGGTATGCTAAAGGTTTGGGAAAAATTTTAGATTATGCAATTGTAAACCAATCAGTGGATGGTGGAATAAAATGTTTGTGTCCTGGTTGAAAATTAAAGCAATGTTTGAATAGAAATGAAGTATATAAGCATTTGATATTGAAATAATTTACTACTCTATATGTATGTTGGATTTGGCATGGTGAATTGAATGTTATAGAAAATCAAAATAATGACAATCTAAACAATGAAATACAAAGTGACCTGCCAGAGGATAATTCAATTTGAAATTTGATAAATAACGCATTAGGATTTTTAGGATTCATTGTCTAAAATTTTAAAATAACAGTAGAAACTTCAGTTGATCATGAGTAGGTTAATCTTACTTAAAACTTAAAAAACAAAAAAAATGAGTTTTATGAATTAGTTTAAGACAGACAATAAGAATTGTACGAAGGGTGTTCAAAGTATTTAAAGTTTTATTTTATACTTAAGTTTTATAATATCAAGTGTCTCTTTGGAATTATTGAAAAAGAAATTTCCATGATTTTAGAGTTGATTCATGATGAATTTAGTGAAGATAAGATACATACATCATTCTATGAGATGAATAAAGTCATCAACAAACTTGGAATTGATTATACAAAGATACATGTATGTCCTAGTGATTGCATGCTTTATTGAGGAGAAGAGTGCGATAAAGAAGAATGCATAATATTTTATACAAGAAGATGGTATTCAATGAACAAAAATGCGAGTATAAATCAATGCAACCCCAGTAAAAAACAAAAGAAGAAAACTCTTGCAAAGGTATTGCATTAATTTCCTATAAAACCATGCTTGCAAAGATTATTCATGTCGTTTAAGACTGTATACGACATGAAGTGTCATGATCGGTATAGTAATGATGGATTAATTATAAATCTAAAAATTCAACATCATGGAAGATATTTGATTCATTATATCTAAATTTTTCTTTAGATCCTAAGAATGTACATTTGGGGTTGGATTCTAATGGTTTTAACCCTTTTGGTACTTTAAGTAATAATTGTAGAATTTTCCCATTTGTTTTGATCCCCATAATATACCTCCATGGATGTGTATGAAGAAGACTTCTTTCCTTATTTCAATGATTATTCATGGAAAGAAAATTCCTGGAAATGACATTAATGTATACCTTCAACCTCTAATCAAAGAATTGTGATAATTATGGGATGATGGTGTGGAAAAATATGATGATTCAATGATAAAACTATTCAAAATGCATGTTGCTTTAATGTGGGCAATTAGTTACTTTCCTAGAAATGGAAATTTATCTATTTGGAACACTCATACTGGTTTGGATTTTCTATTTTGTAATTTTTATTTTGAACCTCAATGATTAACTCATAGTAGAAAATGGTGTTTTATGTGTCATTGTTGATTTCTTTATGCTTCTCATAAATTCGGGTTTAACAAGACATGATTCAATGGAGATATTGAATTGAGAAAGCCACTAAAGGTGTTATCTAGTTTATAAATATTAGGAAAATTAATTAATGTCACTAAAGAATTTGGAAAATGTCATCAGTTTAAAGAATGGGGGAAAGGGTATGATGTATAGTATCTAAAGTAGCTAGAACACAAAAATGGAATAAAAAGAGTATACTTTTCAAACTTCTTTATTTGGAGTTTAATTTTTTATTTCATAATCTTGACATAATACATATTTAGAAGAACGTTTATGACAATGTAATTTTTACATTTCTTAATGAGTAGGGTAAATTGAAGGATCACCTTAATGATCCTAAGTATTTGTAGTCAATGAATATAAATCATGGCTTGTGGGAAAATGAGAATTGAAATTATCCTTCAGATATTTTTACAATGAAAAATCATGATAAATACATATTCCTTCAAACTTTAAAGAATATAAAAGTTTCATATGAATATTCAAGTAACATATCAAGGTGTGTTGGCTTAAAACATCGAAAGTTACATGGATTGAAAATTCAAAACTCACATATTCTAATGGAGAAGTTGTTGTCATTTTCATTGTGAAATACATTACCAAAAAAAGTAATCACGGTTATAGTTGAGTTTTGTACCTTTTTCAGAGAGCTTTGTAGAAAAAATCTACATGAAACTAATCTTTATAAACTTCAAGAAAGAATTATTTTGACACTTTTTCATTTGGAGATGTTATTTCCCCCTTCATTCTTTACAGTCATGATTCATTTAGTTGAATAATCTAAACTTGGTAGACTGGTACACTATCGATGGCTGTATCTAATTGAGAGGTATGTTGATATTATTTTTATTTTCATTGGTGAATTTTATTTTATCAAATAATTGCATATAATTTTTTAATATGTTTCTTATTTTTTTTTCCATTAGTTGATTAGGTCATTTGAAATCATATGTGAGGAATAAAGCTCAACCATAAGGCTCCATTATTGAAAGTTACATAGTCAAAGAGTTCTTGACCTTTTGTTCTAGGTATTTGGATGATATTGATACTAGATTCAATTGTTATGGATGTATTGATGATGTCTCCACTAATTATCATTCTAAAAACTAGTCATTGATATTTCAAACTATTGGATGACCAATTGCAAAGGGGTCAAATTTTACACTGACTAAATTGGAGTTGCTACAAGTACATAGATATCTATTACTCAATAGTGTTATTACAAATCCATTTATTGAAGAATTACAATTACAAAAAAAGTGGCAACTAAGGGGTCAAGATCGACATGATCTGGAATTAACAAAAGCTATTAATAAGAAGATTTTTGAATGGTTCAACCATCGTGTAAGTATATACTAATATTCATATTACTAATGTGTAGTTATTTTAAGTAACACCTTATATCATTTTGTCTAGAAAATGAATGTTGAGAATTGATCCAAAATATCAAATGATTTGAAGTTTTTGGATCAAGGTCATCTAAGGTAGGCTAAGAGATTTGATTCCTATAATATTCATGGCTTCAGGTTTCATACAGTTTATTGTTAATAAGACTTGAAAACTCAAAATAGTGGTGTATTTACACTTGAAGAGGTGGGATATTATGGAATGTTGAATGATATAATTGAACTAAACTATCATGTTTAGTTTTCAGTTGTCTTATTCAAATGAAATTGGATCAACATTGATATGGGTATAATGAAAGATTATTTACATTTTACTTCTATAAACTTCTCTCAATTGATTCATACCAATGACCATGAAGAGCATGATCCATTTGTCTTGGATTCACAAGAGAATATGGTTTATTATGTGGATGATGAAATACATGAAGGTTGGAATGTTGTTTTACACTTAAAGAAGAGAGAATTATATGATATGGGCAATGAAGTTCAATTGGAACTATGTGATAGTGAACCCCATCAACCACAAAACATTGAATAGTTTTTTCCTAAAAATATCAAAATAATAGAACTTGAAATAAAGGTTGAAAATAAAGCACTCAACATAATAGATGTTGATAATAATAAAGGCAATTAAGATGAAGACAATTGAATGTATAAATTAGTAATGAAAATATATTACAATTTCCCACTGATAAGTGTTTCATATATATATACATTGTTCTGGTTTTTATTTTTTTTATAAAAAAACTTTTAGTTTTGTATTTTTTATAAATTAAATATATCTGAACCATTTTAATTGCAAGAATACCAAGAACAAAAAAAATAAAGATCCTAGATGATCAGCATCTCAGAACACGCCACCACTACTGTTAGATTTATTGGATTTGAGTGATTTCATTATACCTAAGACTAATTGTGATCCATCCATTTCCCCATATGTTTTTGGAAACCCATTACCCGGTTCACCTTTGGTGATGGAGCAGTTGGTCACCCCTCCATCTAGGGGATATTAGCGATTTATCGTTACTGGTATGTATATCATTGTACAAAAAAACTATATATTTTATTAATTGTTTAATGCATTTTTCGGATAGATAAAGACAACCATATAAGGGATAAAAATATGAACATGATATATATATGGGATCATAAGAACTTTAAGATTATCATTCCATTTGATGAGTATGGGGTGCCTATTGGTGATACTGATGGAATCTATGGGCAGATTCTTGGGCATCTTTCTTTTGTGACGGTGAGCTTTTCCATTAATTGTAAATATTGGAGGAATATTCCTATATCTTGGAAAAATGAGGTCTTTGATACTCAAGTAAAGTTAATATTAATTTAATATTCCTTGATAACTAATTTAAAATACATGAGTAAAATTTTGTAATATACTTATAAAGTGTTATGTTTTTTATTTCTAGATGTATTTTCATTTTGATGTTCCTAACTCCATTTCACACCCATGGACTTTGAAAATTTTAGGAAATAAATAGATATATTTTAAATGGAGATTATGACATGGTTTTAATAACACATCTCTTATCTCACGATAGATGTATGAGAAAGTGTCTGAAGGCATTTCATGTGAGCAATGGAAGTTATTTATCAATATTAATAGATAAGCATTCATGAGGTAATTGCATATTTTAAAAAAAAATAACATAAACATAATAAAATTATAATTTTTATTAATGTTTATATTTTTTATAGGAATTATCTAAAAAAATATTTTAAATCATGAGAAACAATTCATTTCTCACATCGCTAGGTTTCAGAGTTTTTTGAGAAAAAAGAATAATTTTTATTTGTATTTTATTCATTATTATTTATATCATTTTATTATAAGTCAAGGTTTTTTATAAATTTTTTATATTATTTTGTAAATTCTAATGAATTAGGTCACTTTTTTTACTAAATAGATATGTGGTTTAAAGTGCAAAGTAAACTCGATGTAAATTTTGTAAATTTCCCTACTAAAGACATTAGAGTAAGTACTTTTCATTATCATTTCATGTTATTTTATTACTATAAAAACATAATAATCACAAATATATTATAAAAACAAAAAATTCTTAAACTAATTAAACAGGGCCAACTATATGGATCAAACCATATGAATTTGGCATTGTTTGATACATCTAGTCAGATCCAATTAAT
Organism: Viscum album; assembly: GCA_963277665.1. Taxonomy (NCBI): domain Eukaryota; kingdom Viridiplantae; phylum Streptophyta; class Magnoliopsida; order Santalales; family Viscaceae; genus Viscum; species Viscum album. Next base: position 802,262,371 of record OY728148.1, on the reverse strand, counting down.
TGGATTTAAGAATTGTTTGTTGTTATAATTTATTTTTAAATATTATGTTTGTATAGTAATGAAATAATAATAAATATTAATGAAATTTTATTAATTAGATAATATTATGAAGTTATAATATTTCAAAAAATCATTTTTTATATTTTTGGATTAATAGGTTAAAATTCAAGAATTTTGGGATGCAAATTCTTCACAGACATCATTGGTTTCCTATAATGATGCGGTTGTAAACGTTTTAGGGAAGGAGAATCTAGAATGTGTATGGTGGATGGGTTATGGGCCTAGTGTATCAGTTTTCTTTGTTAGGGTGTCATCATCCATTATTGCTACACCCAGTGGGGGTTTGAGTAGTGTCATTGATCAGGAATCAGAAAGAAAAATTATAAGATTGAAATAAAAAGTGCAGGAATAAGAATCTTATAGAAAAACATTGGATCAGTGGTGGGAGGAAATGGAAAATTCTTTAGAAAATTTATTTTAGAGGATGAAAAGCATGATACCTAATGAAATTTCCAGCTTTATATCTCATCATACTAAGGTAAATTCTAAATTCTATAGATCATTCACACATTTACAAAGAACACAAACAACTTCCATAGATAAAACTAAAATTACTATTTTATGTAGAAAACACACACTTTGAGTCATACCAACCACATATTGGGTTTTATTTACATGTGTTTTATTTCTATACATCAAAAATTAATTATAGATCATTATCCTTAAGTTTGAAAACATTCTGATCTTATTTTCTCGGTTTTGACTCAGTAAACAGTTTGTAAAGGTACCAAAGCCTTTAAAAACATGTTTCGAAGGATCAAAACCAGAAAAATGATATCAAATTACCATTAAATTAGATGTAAATGACCATAAATTTCTTTGTAAAATATAGTAACCAACATCATGTCATTTTGAGTTACGGATTTCCTAAGATGTTCATAGACACATTTTTAGTGTTTTAAAATACTAAAATGTGCATGTAATGGTTCAAATCATATAAAATGGACTAATATTAACATTAAATCTTGGTAAATCTATTTTGATATATTTTTGATGTGTATGTGTAGAAAACATGTCAATATGACGTGCAGTGTGGTCAGAATGACTCGGTAAACACTTTTTAATGGTACCAAAGCCTTTAAAAACATGTGTTAGGGGGTCAAAACTAGGAAAACAATGTCTAATTACCATGAAATCATAGTAAAATGACCGTAGATTAATTTTTGGAATGTAGTAACTTATATCACATCATTATGAGTTACGGTTTTCCCAGGATTCCCATAGATGTGTTTTTAGTGTTTTAAAACACTAACGTGTGTGTAATGGTAAAAATCATAGAAAAAGACCTCATATTGATATGAAATCATGGGTAAAACATCCTTGAGTTATTTTTTATGTGTATCCATAGACAAAACATCAATCTGACATGCGGTGTGGTCTAAATGACTTAATAAACACTTTTTGAAGGCACTAAAACCCTTAAAAACGTGTGTCAGGGGGTCAAAACTAGGAAAAAGATGTTAGATTTCCCTAAAATCAGATGAAAATAACTTTAGATTGATTTTTGAAATTTAAGAACTTAATTAATGTTATTCCGAGTTACGATTTTCCTAGGATGACTATAGACATGTTTTTAGTGTTTTAAAACACTAAAATGTGCATGTAATTGTCATAACTATAGAAAACGATCTCAAATTGATGTGAAATCTAGGGAAAACCCACTATTGAATTATTTTTTATGTGTAAACATAAAAAATATGTCAATCCGATATGGGGTGCGGTCGGAATGACTCAGTAAACACTTTTTAAAGGTACCAAAGCCTTTAAAAGCATGTGTTGGAGGTCAAAACTAGGAAAACGACATCAAATTGACTTGAAATCAGAGGAAAATTACTGTAGATTGATTTTAGAAATATAGGAACTGAAAGAATGTCATTCTGAGTTATATTTTTCCTCAAATGTGTCTGTGTTTTCAGTGTTTTAAAACACTAAAACATATGTATAATGATCAAACCCATTGAAAACGACCTCATATTGACATAAAATCATGGTATAACCATATTTGAGTTCTTTTTTACATATATTCTTAGACAATATGCCAATATGATGTCTGGTGTTGTCATAATGACTCGGTAAACACTTTTTAAAGGTACCAAAGCCTTTAAAAACATGTTTCAGAGGTCAAAAACCAGGAAAAAACTTCATATTTCCTTGAAATAAGAGGAAAATGACCATAGATTAATTTTTGAAATGTATTAATCTACTTCACATCATTCCAAGTTACAATTCTCCTAGGATGCTCGTAGATGCATTTGTAGTGTTTTAAAACACTAAAATGTGTGTGTAACGATCAAAACCATATAAAACAACCTCATGTTAATGTGAAATCATGGTACAACCACCATTGAGTTATTTTTTATGCATAAATTTAGACAACACATCAATCCAATGTGTGTTGTGGTCAAAATGACTCAATAAACACTTTTTAAAGGTACCAAAGCCATTAAAAACATGTGTCGAGGGATCAAAACTAGGGAAAAAATGTTATATTTCCCTAAAATCGTATTAAAATGACCATAGATTTATTTTTGAAATTTAGGAACTAAAAACACATCATTCTGAGTTATAGTTTTCCCAGGATGCCTATAGACACGTTTTTAGTGTTTTAAAACACTAAAACGTGTGTGTAGCAGTCAAAACCATAGAAAAAACCATAGATTGATTTGAAATCATGGTAAAACCATAGTTGGGTTATTTTTTATGTGTTTTCATAGTCAACACATCAATTCGACATGTGGTGTGGTCAGAATGACTTGTTAAACACTTTTTAAAGGTACCAAAGCCTTTAAAAACATGTGTCAGAGGGTAAAAATCAGGCAAACAACGTCGAATTTCTATGTAATAAGAGGAAAATGGCTATAGATTGATTTTAAAATTTTAATAACTAAAGACACATCATTCCAAATTATATTTTTTTCAAGATGCTCGTAGACACATTTTTAGTGTTTTAAAACACTAAAACATGTGTGTAATGGTCAAAACCATAGAAAACGACCTCGAATTGTGTAACACCCCAAGCTTTTATAAACCTTTTTTTTAATAAATTAATTTTATTTGATTTCTTTTATTTCACGCTACACTAATTCAAACTTTATTTATACTCTATACCAAGTTAAGCTTATACTACACGCAACACCAACTTGGTTTACGTTACATGCAACTTTGAGTTTTTACAAAACAACATTTTATTATTTTCATTATTTAAATGAGATAGTTATAACATAAAAATTGAACATAGTAATATGAATAGTAATAAATACTTTTTAAATGTTATTTATAATGGTTTTATGTAAATAAATCATATTAATAATAAGACATACAATTTTTAGTAAAGTCTTTATATGTTTGAAAATACTATTTTCTCAAATGAACTACTTTTTATGTCCTATGAGAAATAATAAAATTGATTTTAGAAAATTTTAGAAATTAAATTTAATAAAATTAAATTAATTTTTTAATTCTTAATTTTAAAATTATCTTATGATTAATTTTTTATACTTTTCTGAAAAACCTCATTTTTTTATGAATAGTGAGAAATACTTAATTTTAATTCAAAACCACTTTTTCATCTAATTTAATTATTTTATTAAATTATATTTTAATTTGGTTTTAAAGTTTAATTGGTTCAATTTTACATAAATTGGTCCAATTTAGGTCATTGTAACCAATTTCACATTGAAAATGGATATAAAAACATCCCAAACTTTTAAATGTTCTTTCTTAAAAACTCGTTGTCGAGACACGTCTGCGGGATTAATTTTAAATTAATTTATGCCAATTATATGTTTAGAATTTGAAAAAATGGATTCCATATTTTTAATTAGAATGATTTATAATTTTTAATAAAATCAACTTAGTTTTTGACCAAAAATATTAGTGAAATTGATTAAAATTAATTGCATTTGATTGAGAGAAAAATTAGCTCATCGAATGACTAAACCTTAAACTTAAGGACCCAAATGACCTAGAATATTGTAAAAAATCCATTATATATAAATATTTATACCATATAATCCCTTGTATTTATTTTTTACCATTATTTTAGCCACTTGACATGGGAAAAATGTGGGTGGAATTCCCTTTTCAAAAATTTACAAGAATGTCACTCCTCCTCCACTATAAAAAGACACTCACCGCTCACACTTATTCACACCTCTCAAGCCATTTGGATTGTAAAAAATATACCTAAATATCCTAAAAACATCCCTAACTTAATATTATAATCCTAACTTTGGGATTAAATTCATCCAAGGAAGCCCTTTGGTGCAAACCAAAAAGAGTTACCCAAAGAAGAGACAACATCCTTCCTCAAGCTATTTTGTTTTATTTTCATTATCCACCCACTAAAATCGTATTATTATGTGATTATATAATAAAATAATTATCCTAAATATACTAATATGTTATTAGTCTAAGTTTTCAACCTACACTTACACACACTTTTATCTAATGGGTAACAAACTTATCATTCTTGTGTACGGTGAACTATCACCACACGAAACAATGTTGTTCGTTTTTCCTTTACCACCTCTCATGGTTGGGAATTATAATGGGAAATATATTTTTATATTATATATTTATTATATTTATTATGTATTTATTATTATTTAATTATTATATAAAATATACCTTCAAGCTTTCTATTTTGCGTAAACACGATAACTTCGTTTGTGGACATGTTGACTATTGCCTCTTCAAAGCGATGTGATCCATTCACACTTTACATGGAACATATTAAGGATTGGTTTGGTAAAAATATATGATATATATTAAATAATAATTCTAATATAATGATATTATATACATATATATACATATATTTCATTTACCTTCTTTCTTTCAATATGAAAATAAAATGAAAACAACATTCATGCGTACGTACGACATACCGTCTCCATAAACGATGCATTTCATTTCATATTTCTATATTTTATATATTATTATAAATATATTTATACTGAATATATATTATATTTATATAATTTTTTACATTCTGTAAATAATTAAATCATGATCTAAGTAAGAGAATCAAGAATAACAAGTCAAAATATGTGCGAAAAACAAAACAGATAATACTTGAAGCATAACATTAACATTGAATTGTTAATAAGTGGGTAATATAAATAAATATATGGTATTATATATAATAATATGTTTCTATGGTATATGTATAATAAACTTATATTTATTGTACAGGAGTTTTGAACAAGTATGGTGAGAGTTAAGACATAAGGTAAGGGTATTTCTATTCTTACTTTTAGTTATGTGAGATTTATGCCTTATTCATCACTCATTTCTTTCATGTGCTGTATATAATACCCATGAATATATTCTATTATTATTATCCTTAAATTTATGGCTATTTACATATAAATTTTATTATCTCTCTTTCATGGGATTTATATTTCAAAAGTTACCAAATCAGTAAAGTAATTTTGTCTCAATTTGCCTTTTTTGAGGCACATGCCATGCTATGAACCTATATTCTTCTACGAGGTGTATACACTGACCTTTTACATGTTATATAGTGAATAAAATTATTTTAATTATATTTTAATCTACATTTAATTTCATTTTATTACATGGGGATTCTGATTTAAAGTTACCAAGTGATAAGAGTTTATTGCAACAATCTCATCGTTTATTGGGATTGGTTATGATTATGCTTTCATTGATTAAATATTATGATCCATATTTCAATAAAAATAATCAATTTTATTCTCCTATGGTTATTCATTATTTATTCATGTATTTGTTCCATTTTCTCACTCTTTGCCACTTAAAATAATTAAGAAAATGTTTTTAAGAAAATTTGACCTTATTTCTCTCTTCAGTCGAATACCTATTTTATTCAAAAACCGTGTTTTAAAAAATGTTTTTAAAATGATATTTTGATATTATTTTCAAGTAAAAAGTATTTGAAATTTTTTTATGGTTTTCAAAGCTTCTATTATAAGTTTTCAAGCTATTTTCAAAGGAAAATGTTTTCAAAAATGTTTGATGTTTAACAAAACGTTTTTCAAAGAAAAAAAGGATATTTTCCTCAATAAATTTTTTTAAAAGATATTTCAAAATTATTTTCCATCTAAGATAACATTTGTTGGTGTTACTCATGAATTTATAAGAAATTATCTAAAGGTTACATTCATATTCTTTCTCTAAATGGTTTATGTATTGATGGTATGATGTTTATGAAACCCATTCCTCTTTCATGGGTTTTATGATTTTGAAACCTGATTTTTTTCACAAGTTGTGCTTTGATGAAATGATTATGAAACCCATAACTTTTCTACATGTAATGATATGATTACATGTTTATGACACTCATTTCATTTTAAAGGTTATGATATAACTATTTATGATATTGTGGAACATGTATGTATGATTTCATTATGAGATAGGTGGGACCTATATCTCCCTCCAATGAATTGGTTAAAGATTTATATCTCATGAGATAATGATAGGATTAAAATTGACAAGATTGATTCTCTATAGAAGATGGGGAAATCTGGTCTACTATAGAAATATGGGGAAACCTGATCTACTAAGGGAAGATGGGGAAACCCAATACCTTACAAGGATAGGATTGTGACTGGGTATGGTGGTGTGTCTCACCCAGTAGTTGTAGTCCCCATGAAGTGCCATGTAAAGTTTTGGAAATACACCTTGACTTATAGGGAATGATATTACATGTTTATGTGTCTACCACAATTCGATGTCTTATCCCTATGTTATTATTTCATAGATTATGCTCTTGATTCCATTTTGATTCATGTCTTATAAACTCCCAATCTTTATGCCATGATTCATGTTTATAATATTTGGTATACAGAGCATGATATTTTAATGTCATGATCACATTCTCATGCCCTTATTCTCATGTTTATTCTTAAATATCTCTTTTTTTACTCCTAATGAGCATCTAATCTCACCCCTTTTTATGTATTCTTTCCCCATGTTATGAAAATATGTATTATTTATAATGTGTTTAAGAATGGTACTGGTAATAAAGAACCTAGTTAGAGATAATGTATCTCACTTATATACTAATGTTTGTGTTTCCATGTTTTCAAAGGCACTAGACTAATATGGTCTTTGGGCGCCTGTTTGTGTATTGTATTAAGTATTCTGAAAAAATGATGTAATGTTAATGTATATTAAGTGAGGGTCACTATAGTTGGTATTAGAGTATAATTTTAGTTAAAATTTGGAAACTGTGATTAGAAAACCTTATTTATAACCCTAAGGAAATGTTTATGGGTAAGTATAAAAATAAGGATAAGTATAGGAAAATGTCCTAGAATTTTGGTATTGGATAGAGTGAGTGGTTTCCTAGAAATACATCTCTATCTAGATACTACAAGTGGATGTGTATCTGGCACAAATTTACAAAGGGTAATAACCCCAAAAATATTGTATTGAGCTAAACTCAATTAGGAAATGATGCACGATAATAGGACTTGTTGAACACCAGGTTTGACACTCCTCAAGGATATGCTTTGGGAATTATTAAACTCTTCATGAACCATCATAAAGGGTTTAAATATGAGTTATCTATGAATAAACTAGGATAATCCTAATGTGTCATAGATTAAATAATGTTTCATAATTTAGGCATCCTATAAGTTTCTTTTTTAGGATTATGTGTTTCCTCACTATGATAACTATTTCTTACTCTATGATTTTTTGTTTTAGTTAATGGATGGAACCCAAAGGAACTGTATTAATGGTGATTAAAATAGACAATGAAATGATTATACTCATGAGAATTTGAATGCTATAAGATCTAGAATACAAAATCTAATTTTTATGCTCACTCAACTTTCTTAAGATATGAATCATACTAATCTTACAAATGAGAAAAAGAGGTAACAAAATTATGTTGAGACCTTCATAAGGAAATATATGCCTTCTTTTAGTGGGTATTCTGATCCAATTATGGTTGAACAATGGATTAGTACCACTAAAAATATATTCTCCATTCTCTAGATCTCGAAACATGAGAAAGTCATTTTGGATATTTATCATTTAGAATGTGAAGTCGACCAGTGGTGGACTCTAATCAAGAATACGAGGAAGCAAGATGATATTTAATCCTTGGAATGGGATGAGTACAAGAACTTTATTCTTCAATAAGTACTTTCCTCATGTTCTTTGTACGAAGATGGAAAAGGATTTTCTTGAGTTGAAGTAAAATGATGATGAATCTGTTGGTGCCTATGAGGATAATTTCACAAGAATTTCAAGGTATGATTTTGTAATTAATGATGAAAATAGAGGGAACGTTGCCCATAATTAACCTCCCATACTTTAGTGCTTTAAGTGTAAGTAGGATGGTAATTATCCTAACTAGTTCCTAAACCCGAGGGTTGGTGATGATGATTGGTGTCAGCAACTACTTAAACTGAGGGACAAGGGTAAGTCTCGTGTTATCGCCATTTCTGATGAGGGGTGTGATAACGACATGGTAAAAGGTACACTTACCATCCACTCTAGAACTACTAATGTCTTATTTGATTCTAGGTCTACCCACTCATTCATATCTAAAGAATTTGTTGAGGGTATAAAGATTCCACCAAACCCATTATATGTGGAACTATTAGTGCAACCCCCTAATGGTACGATGATTGCATCTCAAGTTTATGATTCCTCTTCAGTTGAAGTTTGTGGGAATCTGCATCATGAAAATCTTATCATTATTCCTTTGGTTGAATTTGATGTTATATTAGACATGGATTGTATTTATCTATATAAAGTCCACATAGATTGTTGAGGAAGGGAAGTTATGTTTGATATTTAAAACCAACCTATGATTATCTATCAATGTGAAAATAAGTATGAACTTATTATGGAGATTACATCTAGTGTATGGGTCTTAATTTCCATTTAGAAGGCGTATTTGTCTCAAATGGTTGGGGAGAAACTCAACATTGATGATATTCATATTGTTCAGGAATCTGTGGATGTGTTCTTGGAAGAGTTTTCTAGTCTTTAAAAAAACTTGAAGTTGAGTTCTCGATATAAATCATACCTAGTTCTACACTAATTTCAAATACTCCCTATAGAATGGACCCAATTGAGTTATAGTAATTGAAGAAGAAACTCCAAGAAAACCTTGATAAGGGATTCATTCGGCCAAGTGTTTCTCCTTGGGGTGCACTTGTTCTCTTTTTGAAAAAGAAATATGGGTCAATGCGACTCTGCATTAATTATTGGGAGTTGAACAAGATCATGATCGAGAAAAAGTATCCTCTTCCCCATATTGATGACTTGTTTGATCAACTGTGTGAAGATCAATACTTTTCTATGATTGGCCTTCATTCTAGATATCATCAATTGAGGGTTAAAAAAGAGGATATACCCAAGACAACATTCCATACAAGTTATGGACACTATGAATATATAGTGATGCCTTTTGGTCTTACTAATTCCCCTATTATCTTCATGGATTTGATTAATAGAGTCTTTAGAAATTACCTCGATTAGTTTGTGGTATTTTTTATAGATGATATTCTTATCTATTCAAAGATAAAGGAAGATCATGAAGACCAGTTGAGAATTTTACTAAAGACCCTAAGGAAGGAGAAGATGTATGAAAAAATTACAAAGTGTGAATTTTGGCTGAAAAAGGTTTCATTTTTTGAGTCACATAATCTCAAGAGATGGTATAATGGTATATCCATCAAAGAAGGAGGATATTGAATTTTGTCTTAGACTAACCATGGTGACTAAGATCCATAGTTTTCTTGGTTTAGATATATATTATTAGTTATTTTTTGTAAAATTTCTCATGACTATCTAATTCTCTGAACAAGTTGACTTGGAAGGGTGTCAAGTTTCTCTAGACAGATGAATGTGAGGAAAAATTTCAAGGAACTAAAGAGAAGGTTGGTTAGTGTACCTATGCTTACATTACTATGTAGTAGATAAGGGTTTTTAATCTATAGTTATGAATATAAGAAGAGATTGGGATGTGTTTTTATGAATAATAACATGGTTATTGTTTATGCCTTGTAATAGTTGAAGATCCATGAGAAAATTTACCCAACTCGTGATTTGGAGTTATCATCAGTAATTTTAGAATTAAAGATATGGAGGCACTATCTTTATAGATAAAAGTGTGATATATATATTTATCATAAAAGTATAAAATATATATTCACACAAAAGGAGTTGAACATGCACCAAAGAAGATGGTTAAAGATGATAAAGGATTGTGACTGCTCAATACATTACCACCCCAGGAAAGAGAACAAGGTGAATGATTCTTTGAGTCAAAAGTATCTTGCTAGATTATCCATGATGAGGATCACAAAAGATCCAATATTTATAGATTTGAAAAGTATGGATCTATAAATCTTAAAGGAAGGGAGAAATATTATCTCTCTTAATTGAATGTTCATCCCTCTATACAAGTGAATATTAAATAGGCACATAAGGAATATGTAGAGAAGTAAAAGAAGTTTAAAAATGATCTTGATTTTAACCTTTATTAGGATAAAATGATAAGGTTTAGAAACTATGTATGTGTTCCTTTCATATCGTATTTGAAGGAGTTTTTAGAGGAAGCTCATTGTTCTTCATTCTCTATTCATCCTGAATATACGAAGATGTATAGAGATTTTAAGGAATGCTTCTGGTGGGATGGCATGAAGAGGGATATCACAGAGTTTGTATCTTGGTGATTAGTATGCCAGTGATTTAAGGTAGAAAGAAAAAATTCTAAGGGGGTGTAGCATCCAATACCCATTCCAGAATGGAAATGGGAGAACATCACTACAGATTTTTTCATCGGACTCCCCAAAACCTCTAAAGTGTTTAATGCTATATGTTTGGTAGTTGGTCACCTTAATAAGTCAGTGCACTTCATTGGTATCAAATAAGACTTCTCTTTGGATCATCTTTCCATGATATACATTAAGGAAGTGTTAAGGTTTCATGGAGTACCATTTTACATTGTATCTAATCAGGATCTGAGGTTTACCTCAAAGTTTTGGTGAAGTCTTCAACAATAACTTGAAACATAATTGAGTTTCAACAATTCTTATCATCCTCAAATGGATGGTTAGTCTGAAATAATAATTCAAAACCTATAGGATATATTTATATCTTGTTCATTGGATTTCAAAGGTGGTTGGGATAAACACATTCCTCTAGTTTATTTTTCTTACAACAATAACTTTCACTCAAGAATTCAGATGGATCCTTATGAAGCCCACTATGGGAAGAAATGTAGATCTCCAAATTTTTGGGATGAAGTTAGAGAAAGAAATATAGTGGGACCTGAGATAGTTAAATAAATGGCAGATAAGGTTAGAACCATTCAACAACATATCAAGGAAAATCAAAGTCAGTAGAAAAATTATGCTGATAACCATCAGCGTGACCTAGAATTTGAAGTTGGTGAGAATGTGTTTATATGAATCTCTCCTTGGAAGAATTTTATGAGGTTCAGGAAGAAGGGAAAACTAAGACCTAGGTATATCGGTCCCTTTGAGATTATTGATCATATCAGAATGGTATCCTATCACTTGAAACTTTCTCCAAATCTCTCTTATATCCATGATGTGTTCCCTATATATCTCTTGAGGAAGTACATACCTGACCCTTCATGTGTACTAATCTCAAAATTCATACCGTTGGAACAGGATATTTCTTATGATGAACAACCAGTTGAAATTATGGATCACACAGAGAAATATCTATGAAAAAAGACCACTCACCTGGTCAAAGTTTTGTGGATAAATCACCAGTTAGAGGAAGCAACATGAGAACTTGAGTATATGATGAAGTAGAAGTGTCCTCATTTTTTTGTATCGGAATGACGAATTTCAAGGGAGAAATTCATTTTAAGGGGGGTAGAATGTAACACTATGAGTTTTTATGAACCTTTATTTTTGAATAAATTAATTTTATTTGATGTATTTTATTGCACACTACACTAAGTAAAACTTTATTTATACGCTATACCAATTTAATATTGCTATACACACAATACCGACTTGGCTTTCATTACACGCAACACTGAGTTTCTACAAAACATCATTTTATTATTTTAATTATTTAAACAAGATAATTATAACATAGTCATTGAACTTAGTAATATGAATAGTAATAACTAATTTTAAATATTATTTATAATGGTTTTATATAAATAAATCATATTGATAATAAGACATATGTTTTTTAGTAAAGTATTTTTATGTTTGAAAATACTATTTTCTCAAATGAACTGCTTTGTATGTCCTTTTGTGAGAAATAATAAAATTAATTTTATACACTTTTATAAATTTAATTTGATAAAATAAACTTATTTTTTTAATTTGTAATTCCAAAATTATCTTAGGGTTAATTTTTTATATTTTTCTGAAAAACTTCATTTTTTGATGAATAGTGAAAATACTAAATTTTAATTCAAAACTGCTTTTTCGTCTAATTTAATTATATTGTTAAATTATATTTTAATTTGATTTTAAAGTTTAATTAGATAAATTTTATATCAATTAATAAAATTTAGTCCATTAAAACCAATTTCACATTAAAATTGGATGTAAAAACATTCCAAACTTTTAAACATTTTTTCTTAAAAAACCGCTATCATGACACGTCTGCAGGATTAATTTTAAATTAATTTCTGCCACTTCTGTGTTTTAAATTTGTAAAAATAGATTCAATATTTTTAATAATAATAATTTATAATTTATAATAATATAAACTTAGTTTTTTACCAAAAAATATCAGTAAAAGTGATTAAAATTAATTACAATGATTAAGAGAAAAATTAGCTTAACAAATGACTGGACCTTAAAATTAAGGATCAAATTTACCTAAAAACTTGTTAAAAATACATTTTATATTCATATTTATACCCTATACTCATTTTGATCTATTTTTACCATTATTTGAGCCACTTGAAATAGGAAAAATTTCAGTGAAATTCCCTTTTCAAAAATTTATAAGAATGTCACTCCTCCACTATAAAAAAGCACTCACCCCTCCCACTTATTCACTCATATCAAGCCATTTGAATCAGAAAAAATATAACTAAATCTCCTCCAAACATACCTAAATTCATTCTAGAATCCTATCTTTAGGTATAAATCCATCAAAGGAGGCCCTTTGGTGCAAACCAAAAGGAGTTACCCAAAGAAGATGTAACATCCTTCCTCAAGCTCTTTTGTTTTATTTTAATTATCCACCCACTAAACTCTTCTTATTCCATGATTATATAATAAAATTGGTATAATAAATATTCTTATATGTTTTTATTATAATTTTTCTACTCACACTTACACACACTTCCTTCTAATGGGTAACAAACTTATCGTTCTTGTGTATGGCGAACTATCGCCTCACAAAATGATGTTGTTCATTTCTCCTTTACCACCTATCATGGTTGGGAATTATGTCGTAAACTCTATTTTTATATGATATATATTATATTTAGTATGTATTTATTCTTTTAAAATTATTATATAAAACATTACTTGATGCTTTCCATTTTTTGTAATCACGATCACTTCGTTTGTTGGCATGTGGACTACCGCCTCCTCATAGCGATGTGATTCATTCACACTTTACATAGAACGTATTAAGTATGGTTTTAGTAAAATTGTATGATAAATATGAAATTATTATTTTACTATAATTATATTATATATATATACATACATATATGTCATTTACTTTCTTTTAAAATGATAATAAAATGGAAACAACATTCATGCGTACGTGCGGTCTACCGTCTCTCTGAATGGTGTATTCCATTTCATATTTATATATTTTATATATTATTATAAATACATATATACTGAATATATATGATATTTATAACATGTTTTAAAATCTATAAATAATTAAATCATGATCTAATTAATAGGATCAAGAATAACAAGTCAAAACATGTGCGGAAAACAAAGCAGATAATACCCGAAGCATAACATTAACATTGAATTATTAATAAGTGGGTATATAAATCCATATATTATATTATATATAATAATATGGTTTTTTTATATCTATAATAAACTTATATTTATTATACAATATGTTTGAATGATTATAATGAGACTCAAGACATAAGGTAAGGGTATTTCTAGTCACACTTTTATTTTTGTGAGATTTATGCCTTATTCACCACTCATTTCTTTTGTGGGGTGTATATACTACCCATAAATATATTATATTATTATTATCCTTAAAATTATGATTATTTACATGTCCATTTTATTATCTCTCTTTCATGGGTTTTATGTTTCAAAAGTTACCAAATCAGTAAAGTAATTTTGTCTCAATTTTCCTTCTTTGAGACACATGTCATGTTATGCACCTATATTCTTCTAAGAGGTGTATACACTGCCATTTGACATGTTATATCATGAATATAATTCCTTTAATAATATTTTAACTTTCATGTAATTTCATTTTCTTACATGGGTAGTCTGATTCACAATTACCAAGTGATAAGAGTTTATTGCAGCAATCTCATCATTTATCGGGATTGTTTATGATTATGATTTCATTGATGAAATATTATGATCCATATTTCATGAAAACTCGTGAATTTTCTTCTCATATATTTATTCATTATTCATTCATGTATTAGTACCATTTTCCCACTCTTTGGTACTTAAAATAATTAAGAAAAAAAATTAAGAAAATCTGACCTTATTTCCCTCTTCGATCGAATACCTATTTTATTCGAAAACCATGTTTTCAAAAATGTTTTTAAAATTATATTTTGATATCATTTTCAATGAAAAAATATTTTAATTTTTTTATGGTTTTTAAATCTTCCTTTATAATTTTTCAAGATATTTTCAAAGGAAAATGTTTTCAAAAATGTTTCATGTTTTTAAAAAAATATTTTTCAAATAAGAAAGGATATTTTACTCAAGAAATTTTTTTAAAATATATTCCCAAATTATTTTACATATAAGATAACATATGTTGGTGTTATTCATTCCTTTCTGGAAAATGATCCAAAGGTTTCATTCATATTCTTTCTCTAAATGGTTTTTGTATTGATGGCATGATGTTTATGAAACTCATTCCCCTTTCATGGGTTTTATGATTTTGAAACCCACTTCATTTCACAAGTTATTATTTGATGAAATGATTATGAAACCTATCTATTTTATACAGGTAATGATATGATTACATGTTTATGACACCCATTGCATGGGTTATGATATGACTATTTATGACCTTGTGGCATATGTATGTATGATTTCATTATAATATGGGTGGGGCCTATATATACCTCCAATGAATTGGTTAAATGTTTATATCTCATGAGATAATGATGTGATTCAAGTCGGAAGGCTTAATACACTATGGACGATGGGGAAATTTGATCCACTATGGGAAGATGGAGAAACCCGATCCACTATGAGAAGATGGAGAAACTCGATCCCTTAAAAGGAAAGGATTGCAACTAGGGATGGTGGTGTTTCCTGACCAGTATTTGTAGTCCCCATTAAGTTCCCTGTTAAATTTTGGAAGTGTGCCTTGACTTATATGGAATGATATTACATGTTTATGTGTCTACCATAATTTAATGTCTTATTCCTATGTTATTATTTTGTATCTTGTGCTTTTGATTCCCTTATGATTCATGCTTTATAAAATGTCAATATTTATACCATGATCCATGTTTGTGATCTTTGATATATAGGTTATGATCTTATAATGTCGTGATCACATTCTCATACCATTATGCTCATGTTTATGCTTACATATCTCCCTTGTTTACCCTTACTGATCATCTGAGCTCACCCCTTTTTATGTTTCCTTTTCCCATGTTATGAAGATATGTATTATGTTTGATGTGTCTAAGAAGTATAATAATCATGAATAACCTAGTGGGAGATAATGTATCTCACTTATGTACCAGTGTTTACATTTCCATGTTTCCTAAGTCATTAGACCAATACGATCTGTGGGATCCTATTTGTGTATTGTATTAAGTATTCCATAAAAATGATGTAATGTTAATGTATGTTAAATTAGGGTCACTATAGATTGATTTTAAATCATGGGACAACCACCTTTGAGTTATTTTTGATGTGTATGTGCAGAAAACACATCAATCTAATGTGTAGTGTGGTCAAAATGAGCCTGTAAACACTTTTTAAAGGTACCAAATCCTTTAAAAACATGTTTCAGGGGGTCAAAACCAATAAAATGACATCATATTGCCCTAAAATTAGAGGAAAATGACCCTAAATTAATTTTTAAAAAGTAATAACTGACGAGACATCATTCCAAGTTACGTTTTACTCGGGATGCCCGTAGATGCATTTTTAGTGTTTTAAAACACTAAAATGTTTGTGTAATGGTAAATCCCATATAAAATGACCTCATATTGACATGAAATCATGTTAAAACTACCTTTGAGTTATTTTTTACATGTATACATAGACAACATATCAATCTAACGTGTGGTGTGGTCAGAATGACTCGATAAACAGTTTTAAAAGGTATCAAAACCTTTAAAAACATGTGTCATGGGTCAAAACTAGGAAAACGATTTCATATTTTCATGAAATAATAGGATAATTAATATAGAATGATTTTTGAAATGTAAAAACTGATGAAATTTCATTCCGAGTTACGGTTTTTCCAAGATACCCATAAACACTTTTTTAGTGTTTTAAAACACTAAAACGTTCGTGTAATGGTCAAAATCATAGAAAATGGCCTACTATTGACATGAAATAATGGGAAAACCATCTTTGAGTTATTTTTGACATGTACATGTAGAAAAAATTTCAATATGACATGCAGTGTGGTCGAAATGACTCAGTAAACATTTTTTAAATATATCAATGCCTTTAAAAACATGTGTTGGGGGTCAAAACTAAGAAAACAACATCAGATTACCCTAACTTTAGAGAAAAATGATCGTAGATTTATTTTTGAAATTTAGGAACTGGCAACACATCATTATAAGTTATGGTTTTCCCGAGATGGATGTAAACATATTTTTAGTGTTTTAAAACACTAAAACATGTATGTAATAGTCAAAAGCATAGAAAATGACTACATACTTATGTGAAATCAAGGGACAACCACTGTTGAGTTATTTTTTATGTGTACATATAGACAAAACATTAATCCTGAAGGTATTGGGGTATGCAGGGGAAGCTGGTAGGCTGGGGATTTCAAAGTTTTTCCATTATCGAAGCAACAAAACTTCATCATCTCTAGAGATCAAGCCCTAGTACTGTTTGAGGATCCCGCTTGGTTTAATTAGAGCACAATAAATAAAAATGAACAAGTACCTCATTATAATTTTAATAGCAAACAATTTTCACAAGTTATTGGTGGTCATTGCTCGAATGATCCGGTGTTGAATCCATCTAGATCATCCACACACGCTTCTTGAATCTGTATGACCCCGATTAATCGAATTCTAGGTGCTAGTGCAGAGCTCTAATGATCACTTTGATGCTACGACGATCACCATCCTTTGATCCATGAAAGTAAATTTGGATCGTTCACTCAGTTGAATGATTCCCTCTTCAGTATTCAGGAGGAGAGAAGCTCTCAATTCCTGAATAATGAATAGACCATTAGAATAAGCTTCTCTCCACCTATATAGTGGATGTAAAAATACCCAGTTAGGGTTCCCGACCCCCGTGAAATAAACATCCACTTAATAAGTGATATAAATAATTAATTATGATGAACTAAATGCTCTATAAATATTATTTATATTTTATCACATACCTATAATATATATTAAATGCATATTACATGATAAACGTGATCCATTTACTCAACTCATAATTCCAGATAATATTAAATGAACCTGGAATATTATAATAATATTCATTTGTATAATATTAATCCTTGTATTTACTTAATTACTTGTAAATAAATTTAATAAATAAATTCAACCCAATTATTCTTTACTTGAATAATGATGAATTTATTTATTTATTAGTGATCGATAAAACTTGGACAACACTAGGACCCCATGGTGGGTCCCACCATGTCCTATATACATATTCAGCTGAATATAGAAGATTCTCAAATGCGCTACTGTGTGTGACCCTCTAGTACCTTATCTAGGTAGTAGTGAATAATATTCATAGATCAAGAGCGAAGTCTAGAAACTCATAAATGCCCCTAAGGAGATAAGGAAAAGTAATAGCAATAAAAACCAACCTACGAACACACACTGTGTAATATAATCTGTTTGTCATGTGATATCTCATAAAGCAGGATGCACACTTGTGTCATTATCATTTCTTACTTTATTAATAGATGATCTCTCTTAATGGATTTACCTTTGACTACCATAGAAATTTATTTATGAAAGTATTTTCATCCTGGTCAACCAAGAATGAGATATCACTTCCCCAACTTAGAAGCGAAAAATATTATCTTGATAATTCAATCAATGTTATGCCACCAATAACACACCCAACACAAACTATCTTGCCATGACTTCATTGTCGTGTTTTTTACCTTGAATTAAAGTACATTATCAAATGGAACCCATTGATAATGATATCAAGTTATGAGACCAATACACATGTCCATAGATAGGAACAACCAATAACACCTAAAACATGTGGTGTTCCTATTGGTGGGTTTTTCCTCATGATCTCAACTACTAGAGATCACCAAGTGCGAACTTCATGAGAATAAGTCTCAATACTTATGAGCCCCCAATAACCGATAGTCACACATCATCTGTGTCATATCGGTATGATGTATTTAGACCATAGGACTTTACTTTAAGATTACTGTCATGGTATCTCTAGGTTCTCATTATAGCCTGGGATCTATTATAACCCTATGATATGACATGTAATCTAATGAAATTACCATAAATATAGTAGACGCAAAAGTATCAACACTATTATGGTAAGATAAACACACACACACACACATATATATATATATATATATCAAACTATATACATTTAGTGGTAATCAAATTACATATCTAGTTAGGTATAGGACACCCACTTTCAATACTCCCACTTGCACTAGAGCCAACTGCTAACAAGTATCAATCAGATAGCTCTCACATGAGAATCGTGTTTCTGATAAGATCTAGATTTAGTCATGGGGTCTTCCATGTTATCTTATGCGGCTACTCTTCTAATTGTGACTTCACCTCTCTGAGTAAGATACCTCAAGAGATAAAACTTTTGAAGTATATGTTATGTCCTCTAGTGTGACATAGGCTCTTTGGAAAGCACCACTACCATGGTGTTATCACAATAAACTAAAATAAGTTTCGCACTTCTAGGAATGACACCAATGTCTGAGATAAAGTTTCATATCCATAATACCTCCTTAGATACATCAGAAGCCACTATATGCTCAGATTATATTGTAGAATCAGTGACTACATGTTTCTTTGAGCTTCTCCATCTCACTGCACCACCATTCAGGAAAAAGATGTAGCCTGACTGTGGTTTCATATCATCATGATCTTTCTAGAAACTAAAATTGGTGTATCATATCACTAATATCTCAACATCTTCTCTATACACTATGAACATATCCTTTATACGCCTCAAGTACTTCATGGTTATTTTTACAACTGCCCGGTGAAGATCTCCTAGGTTAGCTTGATATTTCTCAACCATGGTTAAATAAAAGACAACATCAAACCTAATACATAGCATGACATATATGATAGATCTCACTCCCGAGTCATAAGGAATTATACTCATTCTATCAATCTCAACCTATGTTTGTGGGCACATTTTCTTGGAGATATTAATACCATGTTACATGTGCAACAATCCTCTCTTAGATTGTTCCACGTTATACCTTTTGAGTAATTTGTTAATATATATATTTTGACTTAGTCCACACAACCTCTGAGATCTATCTCAATAGATCTTGATTCCTAGAATGTAGGTTGCTTCACCTAAGTCTTTCATGGAGAATCATTCATTTAACCAAGTCTTAACTAACTGTAAGACTTGCATTTTGTTTCCCATAATTAGAATGTCATCAACATGTAATATTAGTAAAATAAGGACATTACCATTAACCTTCTTATAGACATAAGTATCACTTTTGTTTTTGAAAAAAACAAATTCTCTTATGGCCTTATCAAAATGAACATTCCATGATCGTGATGCTTGTTTTAACCCATAAATGGATCTCTACAACTTGCACACTTTATTTGCATTCTTTGACCTAACAAACCCATTGGGTTGAGTAATATAGATGTCTTTAACCAACTTCCCATTTATAAAAGAAGTTTTTACATCCATTTACCAAATCTCATAATCATGAAATTTTATTATTGCAAATAATATTCTTATAGATTTTAGCATTGCTACTGGTGAGAAGGTTTCTTCATAGTCTATTCCTCAATGTTGTCTAAAACCCTTCACTAACAGTCTTTCCTTATAGGTATTAACCTTACCATCTATGTCCATCTTTTTCTTGATTACCCATTTTCACTTAATGGGTTTTACATCAGTTGGAGGGTCTACCAAAATCCAAACTTGATTTTGATACATGGACTCCATATCAAAATGCATGGCTTCTTTCCATTTAGTAGAATCCTTGCCTTATACTGCTTCCTTGCAGGTTAGAGGTTCATCATCCTCAAGGAGTAATGTGTCATCTGACTCGGTGATAATAAAACCATAACTCTCTAGTTATCTAACCTCTAGAGTTTACCTACGCAGTACTTGTGTCTCGGGAATATCTTCATCTCTCACTATATCTTGTGGAGATTGTTCCCATACCAACTCTTGTGCATTTAGAGAATTAACTTCATCAAATTCAATTCTACTCCCACTATTTCCATTAGAAATGTGTTCTATTTTTAGAAATATAGCTTTTCTTGTGACAATCACTTTTCTATCTGAATGGTTATATAGGTAATATTCTTTAGTTTCTTTAGGATGTCCTATAAAAATGCACTTCATGCTTCAAGATTTCACTAGGTATAGTTTTGAAAAAATCCTCACATACTCATACATGTATGTTTGTCATATTGGGTTTATTTCCACACCATAACTCATAAGGAATCCCATATACAACTTTAGTTGGCACTCGATTAAGGGTACATGTCGCTATCTGTAAAGTGTATCCCCAAAGGAATAATGGAAGAGTTGTCTAACTCTTCATTGATCTGACCATGTCAAGCAAGGTCATATTCATCCTTTCAATAACACTATTCCAATGTGGTGTATAAGGAAGAGTGAGTTTGGATACTATCTCATACTCCTTCAAGTGATCAATAAAAGCTTGATTAAGATACTCTCTACCCCGGTCTGGGTAGAGTTCCTTAATCTTCTTAGCAAGCTATTTTTCTACTTCATATTGATACTCCTTAAACATCTAAAAGGAATCTGACTTATACCGCATTGAGTATATATATCCAAACCTATTATAGTCATCAATAAACATAATTAAGTAAAAAAACCCACCCCTTTCCTCTACAATAAATGGACCACATAAATTGGTATTAATTAATTCTAGTAATTCAATGGATCTTACTCCCTTACCATAAAAGGGTACATTGTCATCTTCCCTTTTAAACAAGTGTGACATGCTTCCAATGGTTTTAACTCAATTAAGTCTAAATACCCAGATTGATGTAATTTATGTAATCGCTTCTCATTTACATGACCAAGCTTGAAGTGTCATAGGCAAGTGTTATATGAGTCGTGCTCATTGGTTTTTCTAGTTTTGTCATTAATTGTCATTATCGAGTTTTCGAGTTCAAGTATACATAATCCATTATTAAGATGTGTCATACCATAACACGTGTTATCCTTATAAAAGAGACAACATTTATTTCCAAACTTGAAATAAAATATCATTGTGTCCAAACTTAACACTAAGATTATATTTCTAGTTATAGAGGGTAAATAATAACAATTATTTAATACAATAACCAAACCACTAGGCAAAGTAAGGTGATAATCTCTCACTACTATGGCTGCTAGACTCGCACTATTTTCATCTCAGAGATCCACTTCACCTTTTTTAATCTTCTTAAATCTACTTTTTTCCTATATATGAATACAAATGTGTGAACTACATGTTGTATCTAATACCCAACTTATAGATAATGAAAGATTGCATTCAATGACAAAAATACCTAAAATGGTTTTTTCACCTTGCTTCTTCTTCCTAGCTTGGAAAATCATCTTCCAATGGCCTTTATTACCACACATAAAGTGTATAGGTTCGTGCTCATTGTTATGCCTATGTATCCTTGACTTCTTGGAAGGACGGAACACCAGTGTCTTCGGCCTGGACTTGGACTTTGACCCCTTAGCCTTACTCTTCCTCATATTGTTCACCATAAGGACTGGAGAATTAGTATTCTTCATATCCTTATCAGTTTGGAAAACTAAATCCAAAAGATCTGGGTGCAACTTTTTCATGTTATTCATATTGTAATTAATAATAAAAGAAAAAAATATTAGTAGTAAAGAATCAAGAATGAGATTCTTCGCTAGTTCTTGATTCAATTTGAACCTAAGGGATTTAAGCCTCTCAATGTACCTAATCATCTTAAGTACATGAGGTCCTGCTTGATTCCCTTTTTCTAGCCTGCACCTATAAAATGCACTAGAAATATCATACCTTTATTGCTTTGCTCTCTCCTAATATAATTGTTGGAGATGAGTAATCATCTTGTAGGCATCTTTGTCCTCATTCATTTTCTGCAATTGATTGGACATAGATGACAACATGATTCACTATAAATCTAGTGCATCATCTACATGTTTTTATACGTATCTTTATTCGTCTTGATTGCTCCCAGAGGAGGCTCAATAAGAAGTGATGACTCCAGTGTATAAAGCTTCCTTTCTTGGCATAATACTATGAGAAAACCTTTGTACCACTCCTGGAAGTTATGTTCAGTCAGGATATTTTCTTTATCCAATATAGGTCATGGTGATAATGTTTTGGTGGTGTTGGTGATTTCCATTTTTGATCTACAACAAACTAAATTTTAGTAACCAGTACTTTATCTTGATTACCTTTTAGACATTTGTGATTAATTAATTATTATATCATTTAAATGTCTACCACTATTTTATTGAACCATAATATCCCTCACTATTAGATTCAGAATACTCTGCCGCTTGAGTATTATAGTGGCAAGGATCCTTGAAAATTATCCCCATAGTCTACAAGTTTTGGTTATACCACTACTTAGAGAGTTTCTAGGTAGGCACTAGGCTGGCCAACTGCATTAACCTGCAATTCCTTGAACTATTGAGTAAAGTCTCAGCTTATTGAAATCGTAACTTGATTCCCTCAACGCCTTACCTCTAAAGTGATAGAAATCTATCTTTGGTTACTTCTTTGTTATCACATTTAGTCAAGTCAACTCATTACTCTCATAAAAACTCCTCGGTATTAGGAGGCACCATCAAATTTGGGTGATGAGCACCCCAAACACTCGGTTTTATTCAAATTTGAGCAACAGAAGGCTTTACAACTTAATATATCTTTGATGGATTTTATTATTTCTTGATGAATATAATCCATTTCTATTAATATGTTCAATATATGTTGTCGTTATCATAATTGAACAAGCATTAATAAAAAAACATACATTGCATCCTTATGCATTCTATCTTGTTTATTATTTTATGTGATATTGTAGTAAATATGCACATGCACAAAATAACAAACAATGGATAAAGAAAATTAATCTACCTGACTAGTCTTGAGCATCTAATTGTGATTGATCCATTTAAAATAAAGATCAATCTTGACCTAGGGGGGTTCGTACATGATTCTTCTCCTAACTCGCATCATAGCACACCCCCAGCCCAGTGTATTCTCTTCTCATATAGAGTTTTGCCTCATCTTGGTAGGGTGTGCGCCTTAAAGTGTCGTCATCTTTGTACAAATATACTCATGCATAGGCAAGGGGGTCCAGGGGTGCAATATATAACAGATACAATAGACGCACAGACCCTTATACATATTGAATAAAAATAATATGGTGCGCAGACCATCATTTAATTACCTACTTATTGCAATCATCACATGCGATAAATAATTAAATAATCCTGACAAGCACAACGTCACTCAATTTGCTCAAGACCAGTTGGTACATCAATGTGTGATAAAAATTAAATTGAAATAAATTTAAAAGTATGAGGGTATTTAAATAAATTAAATGAATTTAAATAAATTTAAATAATTAATTTTTATTTGGTCCCATGTTTAATTTAATTTTAATTCAAAAAATTAAATTAATTAATTAATTTAATTTAACATTAAAATTAAATTAATCTTTCAGATTATTAATATATTGTTAATTTCCAACCAAAATTAATTTTAATTAATTTAATTTAAAATTAAAATCAAATTAATAAAATTAATTTATTTTGATTAAATTAAAGTAATCTTGGCCCTGAAAACCCCACCTAGGCCCATTGTGGACTGGGTCGTAGCCCCATAGGACCATTTGGGCCAAGAAAACCCCGTGTAGGGAGCCTGACAGACCTACCCAAACCCATTCCGAGTCGGGGAGACCTGCCCTGACCCATGGAGGGACAAATCGGGTCTGACAGGACTTGTTGCAACCATAACAGGGTGCCTCATGGCCTGAAGGCATCACACAGGGGGCTCGGGACCTGAGCAGTGAGGCACGGTGGTGGGGTTCTGGTGTGGTCATGCAGTGGCCAGCTAGGAGGGGCAAGGTGAGGGCTCCCAGTGAGGCAAGGTGAGGGGTCCCGATTGGATCTGGCGATAAGCGACCTTGAGCAGCAGGGATCCTCAGGAGAGATGGCAGCCGACAGTCGAAGCTCGTGGGGGAGCAAGATCTGGCTGACGACAAGGTTCGTAGTGGTCACGACTTCCAAATCTGGGTGGCGACGGTGGCCTACGGAGAAGGAGCGGCGGTGGGATCTTGGTCGTGTGAACCTATCGGTGTCACGGTGGAAGGTTTCTAGATGAGGCGGTGGCCTCAGTTGGTCGGCAAGTGGACCTCGAAGGAGAATGGGCCGCCAAGGGAGGTCCACAGGAGAGAGAGGGAGACCGATCGTTCCAGCAAGGAGAGGTCATGATGAAGAGAGGGGGGCCTCGACCAAGAGTAGGGGAAGGTCGCAGGTCACTCGAGCTCGTGGGAAAGAGGAAGGGTCACCCAAGGGAGAAGGTGCGCCACTAGAGGGAGGAGCAATGAAGACCCACGAGGTCTTTGTGTATTAGGGATAGGTCTCGGTCTCCCTTCCTTTCCATTTTTTAATCACACAGACCATGGAAAAACAACTTGCACCTCTTTTGTTTAAGTAAAGTGGGATAAAGAAAACTTTTCACCCTTTTGTTTGTATTACACACAATATATCACCCCTTTTAAATTTTCCCCCAAAAAAATCATAATAAAATATTACAAATAACATAATATTTCAATTAACTACCAGTGGAAATTAGGGTTCACCAGCCGAAACCAATCTGGTGGCTAGATTCTGGCCAATAAAATAGGGTCATGAGAATTCATAAAAATACGATCAACTAAATATAATGTATTCTTCAAAAAAATTAATATATGAAATTCTTAATTCTGAAAACATTGTTTCAATTCATAATTTTTTTTAGATGGTCATAACATTGTAATTCGAGATCATATGACCACAAAATGGTCAAACGAGATCATATTGACACGCGATCAGATTCGCTGAGACCATTTTAACACTCTCTACTTTAATTTAAAGCAACATAATTTTTTTGGATCAGAAAAACCATGCATCTCTCTGATGTCAATTGAAGGTACCGAGACACGCAGCAGAAGTCGATGAGTTAGGGATTTCAAATTTTTTCCATCACTAGAGCAACAAAACTTCATCATCTTCGGTGATCAAGCCTCGGTATAGTTCGAGGACCCCTACTTGGTTTAATCACAACATAATAAATAAAAACAAATGAGTACCTTGTTCTGATTTGAATAGTGCACGATTGTCGCAAGCCATTGACTACCGTTGCACAAAGGATCCAATGTTGAATCCTTCTAGATCATTTACACGCACTTCTTAAATTTTCACGCACACCATTTTTTAGATTATGGGTGCTAGCGTGAAGCTCTGACGATCACTTTGATGTTGTGATGATCACCATAATCACCGACCTTCGATCCATGAAGGCGAACTTGGATCGTTCACTTAGTTGAGCAATTATCTTTATAGGATTCAAGAGGAGAGAGAATCTCTCAATTCATGAATAATGAATAGTATGTTGGAATAAGATTATCTCCACTTATATAGTGGATGTAAAAATACCCAGTTAGGGTTCCCCACCCCCCGTGCAATAAACTTCCACTTAATAAGTGATATAAATAATTAATTATGACAGATTAACTGCAGCATAAATATTATTTATATTTTATCAAATACTTGTAATATATATTAAATACATATTACATGATAAACCTGAGCCATTTACTTGACTCATAACTCCTTTTAATATTAAACAAACCTGGAATATTATAATGATATTCATTTGTATAATATTAATCCTCGTATTTACTTAATGACTCGTAAATACATTTAATATATAAATTCAACCCAATTATTTTTTACTTGAATAATAATGAATTTTTTTATTTATTAGTGATCAATAAAACTTATACAACACCAGGACCCCCTGGTGGGTCCCACCATGTCCTATATACCTATTCAATTAAATAGGGCAGATTTTTGAATGCGCTATTATGTGCGACCCTATAGTCCCTTATTTCGATAGCAGTAAGTAATATTCACATACCAAGAGCAGAGTCTAGTAGCTCATCGAAGCCCCTAATAAGATAAGAAAAATTCATAGCAAACCAACCTTCGAACATGCACTGTGTAATATAATTTATTTATCATATGATATCTCATAAAGCAGGACGCACACTTGTGTCATCATCTTTTCTTCCTTTATTATTTGTTGATCTCTCTGGATGGATTTACCTTCGAATATCATGGTCGTGGATTTATTAAGGTACTACCATCCTGATCAACCAGACTTGAGATATCACTTCCCCAACTCGAAAGTGACAAATCATGTCTTGATCATTCAATCAATGTCATGTCACCAATGACACACCCAACACAAACTACATCACCACGACTTCATTGTCATGGTTTTCAATTTGCATCAAAGTATGAGATAAAATGACACACGTTTACAATGAACTCAAGTTAGGAGACCAATACACATATCTGTAAATAGGAATAACCAATGACACCGAAAACATGTGGTGTTCTTATTGGCAGGTATGTTCTCATGATCTTAGCTACTAGAGATCACCAAGTGTGAACTTAATGAGAAAAAATCTCAATGTTTATGAGCCCCTAAAACCTGATAGTCACAGATCATTTGTGTCCTGGCAGTATGATATATTTGGACCATAGGACATTGCTTTAATATTACTAACATAGTATCTTTTAGTTCTCATTATAGCATGAGATCTGTTATAACCCTTTGATACAACACATAATCTAAGAACATTACCATAAATATAGTGGATGCAGAAGTATCGACACTATTATGGTAAGATAAACACATGTATATATATTAAAATTTATACATATAGTGGTAATCAAAGTACATTTCAAGTTGGGTCTAGGGCACCCACTTTCAATAAATTCGACATGCGGTGTGGTTGGAATGACTCAGTAAATTTTTTTTAAAGGTACCAAAGCCTTTACAAACATGTGTCGAAAGTTATAAACCAATCAAAAGATGTCAGATTACCCTAAAATCAGAGGACAATGATTGTAGATTGATTTTTTGAAATATAGAAAACCATGACACATTATTCTGAATTACAGTTTGTTCAGAATGGCCGTAAACACTTTTTTAGTGTTTTAAAACACTAAACCGTTTGTGTAATGGTCAAAACCATATCAAATGACCTAAAATTGAAGTGAAGTCATAAGACAACCACTGTTGAGTTATTTTTAAAATATAGAACATGTTTTCATATCAAAGTCTTTAAAATTTGTTTATTAAGTTAATTTCAAGAACATTGCACGTTGATTTAAAAATTAATTAGAATATTTACTTGTCCCTTTTCAGTTTCAAGTGTTGAATAACATATTAAATAGGTAAGTTAATATTTTCAAAGTGTTTTTAATGATATATTATTTATTTTATGTTAAAATGTCTCATTTTTTATTAATAAAATAACAAATTTTATATGCTACATTCTAAATATATTTTGTGTCTTCTCGCTTTTTCATTTCTTTTCTTAAATGTTCTGGTTTTTATTGTAGGTGATGGATGCCAGCAGTAGGCAGGAGGTTGGTCGTTAGATTTACAACATTATTCAGAAGGTAGTTGTGATGGTTTTTAGTTTTCATGGTATGTTTAAATTTTATCAATGATTATATTGCAATTCTGATTTATTATGTTTAGTTTTAATTTAAGTTTTATTTCTTTGTAACAGTTGATGAGATGATATGGTTGGTTTCAATTGATAAAGTGATGCAGAGGCAGACTGATGCAGTGGAGGTCATGGGGTTAACGTATATTGTGCATGAGTTGTTGTTGAACATATTTTATATGTATATATTGATGGCTGGGGTATGGGTTGACCGAGGTATATTTTGATTGAGGTTATGATGATTGTGGATGTATGATGTATGTATGATGGGTTTTTCATATATTTATGTTTTAGTTTATTATATGATAGTTTTTTTATATTTACACTTTTTATTAAATATTAAAAAAAAGTGTAATATTTAGCGGCGGTTTTTAGTAATCGTGCAGCGTCCTGTGTTTTTGGACCATATGAAATTACAAAGGAATTCGAATTTTGTCGTTTAGTGGACAGTTCATTTTGTAAAGCAAGATTTGAAATGTAATTTTGAAAGTTTGAACACTTTAGAGTGTTTTTTTAGACTTGGGTAAAGGCCTGAGGGGTCCCTTGGGTGTCTCATTGAGTTTCAAGGGCATCAACCCCCGAAAATCCCAGTTTTGGATGCTCTGAGTAGGGCACATGGTTTGTCTGAAACCGTGTGGCCCCCAGCAACAAATCATGCGGCCTGGACCAGGTGAGAAGATGTAACGACCCAGACCTGAACAGCCACCCGAACAGTGCTAAATGGGTCGGGTGTTACTACCTTAGGCGCACCTCCCCGAACGCCCAAAGGCTGCTGACTAGCAGGGAGGGTCTGTTAGGTATAGTGGGAAGGTTATACCCTCTCAGAGGATAATAATAACGGTATTGGTACAAGCATAACAATAAAGATGCAGCGGAATAACAGACTCAGCAGACTCAAACTAGACCCGTGGAGCGGAAGCACATTCAATATTAATAAACAGCAGAAGTAATAAATATAACAACAATAGCGGAAAAAAATACAACAGCATGCTGAACACATGTAACTACTACTAAACCATAAAACACTACTGGAAAGATGATCTTTCCCAACACTTCTATACCAACGGTTTGTAAAAACCGTTGGTATAGGTACCATTTCCCAACGGTTTGGCCAAACCGTTGGGAAAGCCATAGATTTCCCCACCTTTCCCAACGGTTTGGAAAACCGTTGGGAAAGGGTGTGTTTTGAGCCTCTTTCCCAACGGTTCACCAAAACCGTTGGGAAAGAGTGACCTTTCCCAACGGTTCACCAAAACCGTTGGGAAAGAGTGACCTTTCCCAACGGTTCACCAAAACCGTTGGGAAAGAGTGACCTTTCCCAATGGTACACCAAAACCGTTGGTAAAAACCACCCAAAAAACCAACCTTCGGACTAAAGAATTCAACCCACCCCTAACCTATCCCAACGGTTTTCAAAACCGTTAGGATAGGTTCTTTGATTTTTTTCCAGATCTATTAACCGAGAACATTATATAAATAAAAATTTTAAATAATTATGATAATACATATATATATTTATGAAATTATGTTTACAAAAGTGATGTTAGCTTAGTGGTTAAGTTGTTCGATTATAAACAGGGGGTTCTGGGATCAAATCCCACCGAATGTTTTTTTTTGAAATACATATACCAACGGTTTTATAACCGTTGGTATAGATATTCATATTACTTATACCAACGGTTTTCAAAACCATTAGGACAGGTCTATACTAACGGTTTTGGGAAAACCGTTGGTATAGACCTATTGTCACGGCTTACTTGCCAACGGTCCTCCAAACCGTTGGTATAGCCTATACCAATGGTTTGGGGGCCTATACCAATGGTTCCAAACCGTTGGTATAGGGTATTTTTCCAGTAGTGAAACATGCATCCAAAGCAGGTCAGACATATCTGAATATAAAAAGGGAGTCAATGGCTAACCAACAGTAGTTACACAAGTAAGCATGCTAATACAGGAAAGGAAACAAAATAAGATAAACTCCAGATAGGTAAGACCTCAATGTCCATACCATCTCCATGCAACAACTAACGCAGCCCAACTCCTGAAGCTGACCTCTTTCCTGCACGTAAATCCATAAAGTCTGCACGCATCCCGAAGGGCCCGTGCAGGGTGTGAGACAAATCTCAGTAGGATACCATCCAATGGTGCGTACCTAATATAAGTGTTTAAGCAGACATGCATTTATAAGGAAAACAATAAACAGTACGATGCACAAATAAATACAAACTCCACTGGTGCTCAACAACCACCATGGAGTGTCACCTGCTTCATCCAACGCCAGAATCTCTGTTGTGTAACCCGGCACCATGTGCCCCCTGACACCGCGTGTCTCAAGTACCGACGTCCCGAAGGCACGTCCAATAATAGTAACCTAGCACCTTGTGCCTCCTGACACCTCATGCCTCAAGTATAGACGTCCTGAGGGTATGCCCAAGAAGTAACCCGGAGGAACAACGATGTTTGTCCTCAAATAAATAACCGGAGGGACAGCGATGTTTGCCCTCAAATAAAGTAACCAGAGAGACGATGATATCCTCCCTCAAATAAGTAACCGGAGGGACAGTGATACCTGCCCTCAAATAAATAACCGGAGGGATAGCGATACCTGTCCTCAAATCATGGCGAGCATCAGCCCCCAACCCGATAGCCTTAAGCTATCCCCTGGAGGCTCCTCACCTTCCACGTGGCTTTCTATGGCAAGCACCCCCAGCCAAAATACCTAAACCGCATCTACGTGGGCCTCTACCCACATTAGTGGTCAAAACCACCTCATCACGGAGTATCTCTATATGCACACTACTCAAGTTCCGGGTGAGAAGTAATCACCAAAATCGTACCTAAGACACCACACATCTGACACCTTGTGTCCATGCGATCATGTCGCTCAAGTCTGATGGCCTTGCCATCCAAGTAACCCGGGCCATGCCCAACCTGACAGTCATCCTGCCTCAAGCCGACATCCATGATGCCCAATCCCGTGGTTAAAACCACCCAAAATAACCTTGGGCCAAGCCTAACCTGACAGTCGTACTGCCTCAAGTCGACGTCCATGACGCCCAATCCTGTGGTCAAGACCACCCAAGTAACTCGGGTCATGCCCATCACAACCCAAAGGTTCCAGCATATGCAAAATCACACATCATATATATAATCGCATTTTAACAGAACACATGACAGGAAAAACCATCTAAACAGATGAATTGCACTAAGAAAGTGTCGTCCCATACCAGTATTGAAGTTTCTAAGGTCTCCAACAATTCATATCAAGTTTTAAATAACTAAACCTAACAGTTTAAACCAATACATTTCAAGTATTATCATTTTGGCACCCTCGACCAAAATGCCCCATGTGAGCAATAGCCTCTCGCCCGACCCTGCTCAATAAAGACAGGACAAATGGCATACCCAAAGGTTTCCCATAGGTGTAATAAACAACTTAAGATGCAATAGAAGATAAATTAGGGTCTCTCTCAAAATAGCCTAAAATGCGCCATAGGATGCGCCACACAGATGTCCACGAAAACATGAAAGAAGATATGCACCACCTACCTCGTACTAGTACGATGATACTCCTTCGATATCAGCCTCCAATTAGGTCTAAAATGCGGTAGATCGAGGGGGTTTCAATGGATCAAACGGTGCTCGAAACGGAGTTTGGACGAAGATCTGGGAGGGATTTGAAGGTCTGACCGGCTCTCCCCGCATAAGCCCCAAGTAGATGGAAGAAAAAGAGGAGAATGGGAAATCCTGGGTGGCCCGGAACTTAAAAACCCTAATTTTAAGTGGTCGTATGGTTAACCCGCACGGTTTAGCAAACTGTGCACCAACCATGCGGTTGCCACTGCCTCACCTAGGAACTTCGCATGGCCAACCCGCACGGTTTAGAAAACCATGTGCCGCCTGTGCGGAGCCCACTGTCTCACCCAGAGACTTCGCACGGTTTGTTCAAACCGTGCGCCAACCGTGCACACTTGCACGACCTCCCCAACTTCAAAAGTTTAACCCAAAATTGTCCAATTTCTCTAGTTTTCTCAGAAGTGAGTCAAAATTCAAACAGGGTCGGAATTTTGACCCGTTCCAAAAACTCGGGTTCTTATAATCTCCCCACCTTAACATAGCTCATCCCCGAGCTATCAAGCGAAACCCGGAGATGGCACCGGACATACCACCCCAATCAAAGCAACCCAGACTTCCCTGGTCATAAGGTTCTGGCTAAATTCCTCAAGGGGCTTCCCACCTTAGGAATCACCTAATTCGGTCTCAACCTGACAAAACTCAGAACAAGCAAAGGTTTGCAAACCTGTGTTCCGGACTCAAGGTCCTCCTGTGATGCATCGTCACCCCTGCCCCTCATTGGAGCTCCCGTGTCGTTTCCGACACCCAAACGTATCATGCACCGCATCAGTGTTCGCCTCCACGAGCTACTGCATCCCATGGATGCTCAAAACGAACCTGGTGCCTAGTACCTCAAGTAACCTGCATCCTCGATGCCCCGATGCCCATGACACCTCAAGTAACCCGCATCATCGATGCCCCGATGCCCATGGAACCTCAAGTAACCCACATCCTCGATGCCCCGATGCCCATGGCACCTCATAAATATACATATATAAAAAAATATCACGCACCTGATATGGCGCCAATCCCACTTACCAACATCTAGTCAATCCACATAGGTCATGTGCATAATGTGCACCCAAAAAAAACATACCTCTACAGGTCATGCCAAAAGAGAACGAGGGAATCACAGCCACACCCGTGGTGTACCTCTAACTGTCGTCAGCTCACCAGCCTGCTCAGCCTCTAGCAGCCCCACGGCATGCACCTGGACTGAAGTACGGTTGTCTGATGCCTGACCTCCCTGCGGTGCTACTCCAGCCACTGTCCACTGTCCCCTCAGATGGATCTCGTTGTCTCTGTCACGTCTGCCACGTGCAGTTGAACCTCGGCTACCCTCTCTTGGTACTGAACCTGAACCAACTCCAGATGTCACCGTCTGTCCTGGTCCCTGTTTGCCAGCTGTCTGGAAAGGCTGCCTGCAAAACCTCTCCAGATGCCTGACCTATCCACATGTCTGGCACTCCTTTGGAGGCATATCTCACTGAGTCAGAACATGCCCCGGCTGTCCACATTGGAAGCAAACCACTGCAGAACTGCTACGAGGTGGTCTAGCTGAGTCCTTGGCCTGACTGCCCTACTAGAACTCATCCCGTCCTCGCTTCCTGTTGTTCGAACCCTCACTAGAAGCCGTCGTCCGGTCAACCTAAGGCCTATCACTCTAGTTGCCCTCCACTATGAGCGCCCAGTTTACTGCCTCTGAAAAAAAACCCAGCCTGAAAATATTCACCTGGACCCGAATGACGTGTCGTAAGCCATCCTCGAAGCGCCTCACCCTAGCTGCGACATCGATTACCATACCAGGTGCAAAGCGAGATAGCTCAATGAAAGTAGCTGCATAGTCCATGATGGACATGTCTCCCTGCTAAAGGCTCAAGAACTCCTGAGCTCTCTCTGATCTCAGTGTCTCTGGGTAAAAGTGCTCGAAGAATCTATCCTCGAAGTCCTTTCATGCTAGTCCCTTGTGCCTGCGAGCCTAAACCTACACATCCCACCAACGCTTTGTCGGTCCTCGCAGTATGTACGTCGCCAACTTGACCCTCCGCCCTGGAGGTGTCTCGAGCTGCTCGAAGATCATGTGCATACTCTCTATCCAGTTCTCAGCTGCCTGTGGACCACCCTCACCCTGAAAAAGCGGCGGGTGTTGCGACTGGAACTCTCGTGTCAGGTACGCCATAGATGGCTTTGTACCCTGTGCGCCTATGTCGATCCCCTGCAAGACACATACCAGGCTAGCTCGGAGCTGCTCGTCGAGCCATGGCCCGAACGCTGCCAAACCCGGCTGTTGTCCTGCCTGCACTGGATCCTGAACCTAATCCTATCCCTAAGCCTGTACCTCCGGCTCGTGCTCTGCCTGTACCAAATCCTGAACCTGATCCTGCACCTGTGGCACTGTATCCTCACTTGCCTGATGCTCCATCGAGACGTGTAGGAGGAACCCGCTGAATACCATAAATGGTCAGACAACCCATATATATATAAATATATATAACAGTATATATCCCACGTAGATAAGGAAAGCAGTAAAAGGCAGTGCATAACTACCACCCTTACTCTCCCCCACCGCAACCCATGCCCCACGGCATCCCGGCCTCATGGCCTCCTTACCCGCCCTTAACAGAGCCAAGTATCAAAAGTACCCCGGGTCATGCCCGTCCTGACAACCAACGTTGCCTCAAACCGACGACCGAGTCACCCAATCCTAGTGATCAAAATCACCTCAACCGATAGTACCTGCCTGCTCTCATAAGAGCCAAACCCAAATGCCATGCCACATGCAATTCTAAAAATATACAAAGCATGGCATAACACATTGCAATAAACAAGCAATTGTATCAGGAATTTCACCAATTCACATTTCAGAGCATACAAAGCATGGCAATTGATTTTTATTCACATGGCATTATCACTTCAGAAAGCATATATGCAATTATGAAATTGAAATACCCTAAAATGTGCCTATCAAAAGCCAAGAAAACAAGTCTCGCCATACCAGGCCAATGTCTAATTCTCCCTTACCGCACTAGGTCAAGGGTTACATATCACAATCAATAACATCACACACAAAGTGAGCCACTGAGGTGGAAATCATATAAACTGTAATATGAGCAAAAGCAAACAGCAATTCCCACCCATGGCAACTAGGTCCATCCCTCGTACCTGGGGCTGTAGACACCCAAGCACAAGTTAGAGACCCAGTTCCAGTAACAACCTATCTCCAGTATACCATATCCCAAATAGTAAAGCCAGCAAAAGAAAAGAGAAGTCTCAATCTCATTAGTATCCAGTAAAACGCTGCTACTAAATCCCTATCAATAACTCCTCTAATACCACTTTGTAACGACCCAGACCCGAACAACCACCCAAACAGTGCTAAACGGGTCGGGTGTTACTACCTTAGGCGCACCTCCCCGAACGCCAAAGGCTGCCGACTAGCAGTGAGGGTTTGTTGGGTATAGTGGGGAGGCTATACCCTCTCGGAGGATAATAATAACGGTACTGGTCCAAGCATAATAATAAAGATGCAGCGGAATAAAAGATTCAGCAAACTCGAACCAGAACTGCAGAGCGGAAGCACATTCAATCTCAATAAACAGCGGAAGCAATAAATATAACAACAACAGCGGAAAAAAATACAACAGCATGCTGAACACATATAACTACTACTGAACCATAAAACATGCATCCAAAGCAGGTCAGACATATCTGAATATAAAAAGGGTGTCAATGGCTAACCAACAGTAACTACACAAGTAAGCATTCTAATACACGAAAGGAAACAAAACAAGATAAACTCCAGCTAGGTAAGACCTCAAGGTCAATACCATCTCCATGCAATAACTAACACAACCCAGCTCCTGAAGCTGGCCTCTTTCCTGCACGTAAATCCATAAAGTCTGCACGCGTTCCGAAGGGCCCATGTAGGGTGTGAGACAAATCTCAATAGGATACCACCTAATGGTGCGTACCTAATATAAGTGTTTAAGCAGGCATGCATTTATAAGGAAAACAATAAAAAGTATGATGCACAAATAAACACAAACTCCACTGGTGCTCAACAGCCACTATGGAGTGTCACCTGCTTCGGTCAACGCTGGAATCTCTGTCGTGTAACCCGGCACCATGTGCCTCCTGACACCGCGTGTCTCAAGTACCGACGTCCCGAAGGCACGCCCAAGAATAGTAACCCGGCACCTTGTGCCTCCTGACACCTCGTGCCTCCTGACACCTCGTGCCTCAAGTATCGAAGTCCCGAGGGTACGCCCAAGAAGTAACCCGGAGGAACATCGATGTCTGTCCTCAAATAAATAACCGGAGGGACAGCGATGTCTGCCCTCAAATAAAGTAACCGGAGGGACGACGATATCCGCCCTCAAATAAGTAACTGGAGGGACAATGATACCTTCCCTCAAATAAATAACTGGAGGGACAACGATATCTGCCCTCAAATCACGGCGAGCCTCAGCCCCCAACCCGATAGCCTCAAGCTATCCCCTGGAGGCTCCTCACCTCCCACGTGGCTTTTTACGGCAAGCACCCCTAGCCAAAATACCTAAACCGCATCTACGGGGGCCTCTACCCACACGAGTGGTCAAAACCACCTCATGACGGAGTATCTCTGTGTACACACTACTCAAATTTCGGGTGAGAGGTAATCACCAAAATAGTACCTAAGCCACCACACATCTGACACCTCGTGTCCCTGCAGCCATGCCGCTCAAGTCTGATGGTCTTGCCATCCAAGTAACTCGGGCCATGCCCAACCTGACAGTCATCCTGCCTCAAGCCGACGTCCATGACGCCCAATCCCGTGGTTAAAACCACCCAAAGTAACCT
The DNA here is from genome assembly GCA_963277665.1 of Viscum album. Lineage (NCBI taxonomy): Eukaryota > Viridiplantae > Streptophyta > Magnoliopsida > Santalales > Viscaceae > Viscum > Viscum album. The sequence continues at coordinate 802,225,524 of OY728148.1, read as the reverse complement.
CGGGCCAAGCCCAACTTGACAGTCGTACTGCCTCAAGCCGACGTCCATGACGCCCAATCCAGTGGTCAAGACCACCCAAGTAACTCGGGGCATGCCCATTACAACCCGAAGGTTCCAGCATATGCAAAATCACACATCACATATATAATCACATTTTAACAGAACACATGACAGGAAAAACCATCTAAATAGATGAATTGCACTAAGAAAGTGTTGTCTCATACCAGCACTGAAGTTTCTAAGGTCTCCAAGAATTCATATCAAGGTTTAAATAACTAAACCTAACAGTTTAAACCAATACATTTCAAGTATTATCATCTTGGAACCCCTGGCCAAAATGCCCCATGTGAGCAACGACCTCTCGCCTGACCCTGCTCAATCAAGAAAGGATAAAGGGCATACCCAAAGGTGTCCCATAGGTGTAATAAACAACTTAAAATGCAATAACAAATAAATTAAGGTCTCTCTCAAAATACCCTAAAACGCGCCATAGGATGTACCGCACAAATGTCCACGAAAACACGGAAGAAGATATGCACCACCTACCTCGTACTAGTACGATGATACTCCTTCGATATCAGCCTCTAATTAGGTCTAAAACGTGGTAGATTGAGGGGGTTCCAACGGATCAAACGGTGCTCGAAACGGAGTTCGAACGAAGATCTAGGAGGGATTTGAAGGTCCGACTGGCTCTCCCCGCGTAAGCCCCGAGTGGATGGAATAAAAAGAGGATAATGGGAAATCCCGGGTGGCCCGAAACTTAAAAAACCCTAATTTTAAGTGGTCACACGATTAACCTGCACGGTTTAGCAAACCATGCGTCAACTGTGCGGTTGCCACCGCCTCACCCAGGAACTTCACACGGCCAACCCGCACGGTTTGGCAAACCGTGCGCCGCTCATGCGGAGCCCACTGTCTCACCCAGAGACTTCACACGGTTTGTCCGCACGATTTGTTTAGACCGTCCGCCGACCGTGTGCACCTGCACGACCTCCCCAACTTCAAAAGTTTAACCCAGAATTGTCCAATTTCTCTAGTTTTCTCAGAAGCAAGTCAAAATTCAAACAGGGTCGGGATTTTGACCCGTTCCAAAAACTCAGGTTCTTATAGCAAAGGTTCCCCGAACGGGGTGCGCACGGTTAGTGCCACTTAGGCAGTACCCTCACACTATTCATCGCATGGTTGGCACGCTGTTGGACTAACCGTGTGGGGAAAATCGTGTGAGGTTGGTTCTTAAGTAGCAGGAGGCGCATGGTTGGCGCACAGTTTGAGCAAACCATGCGGCCTAGTTTTTTAGGGGGAATTTACCCTTTCACCCTTAATGAAATATTTAAACCTTTTTTTCCTTTTCCTTCTCTCCTCCAACGGGATTCTCCTTCTTTCCCTCACGCTTGGGCTCTTCTCCTTCTCCCCCATAGGTTTTGATCAATCTCCTTCATACAACAACCAAATCTCTCGCTGTCGGAAGCGTTGGAAAACCCTTGATAAGCTCCTCCTTCCCCTAACTTCTATTTCAAGGCTTCTCTTCCATCCATTGTGCTATTTACATGCAACAGTTTTTGCCTTATTTTCAAAACATTTGATGAATCCTTCAATTTCTTCCGTTCTAGGTCGAATCAAGCCTCCATAACGGGCAAGTGGAGTGCTACTACATCGAGGTAGGTGGTCTAGGCTCTTTCCCATCGTTTTGCTGCATTTTTAAAGGACGCATTGTTGTGCCGCTCGCCAGACCCTTCCGGCGACACTTCGTTCTTATTTATTAAATTAATTAAAATGGTTTTTCATGTCCTATGTGACCTCTCTTTACGGTGAAACCCATACGTGGGTCATTTTCTTGATCATTGGCCACCCCTTTGGGTGTGCCACCATTAATGGTTGTTTTCTCGTGCCTTAAATGGTTAAATCACCATGTGTGAATTACTCCTTTATTAAACGTCCTAATATTTTAAATTGAATTAAGATAAATGGATGGTCATGAGATTGGCCTGTGGGCTTCATGGCTCACACTTTGTAGTTTAATTGCTTATGCTTGATGCTTCACCTTAGCCATGCTTAATTGTTTATGCACTTTGGTTGGATGTCTATGGGTATTGCCTTAAAGCATTGCTTACATTCATAATACGACATGTGCCATATATTTGAGCTTGTTGCTTAGCCTCTTGTGGTTGTGCCTTATGTTCCATGTCGTGTGCCTTGTCATAATATGTCGTGTGCCTTCATTTATTTACCGCACGAAATGGAAATGTCTATACATCATGGGTGTTAGCCTACTAAGATTGTATCTCACACCTTGTTCGGATCGCCATTGAACTAGGGTACCCAGACAGACCTCCTTGGTTGCAGGATCAGGATCCTTGGTTATTTGCTTGTGTTGTCACGCTTGTACCCGGGGGTAGGAGCACATAATCGAGTTGGCACTCGGGATGCTTGTGGAGCTAGCCTTTGAGCATTCGTTTTCTGATTGTATTATACCTGGCTATTGTATTTCCTTCTACTTGTACTTGCAGCATCTCTTGGACATACATGCATCATTTTATGGTTGGCCTTGACCACTTTATTCCGATTATTACATTTGTTCTTCTGCTGTTGTCTTTATGTTATTTATGCCCCAACTATTGTCTGTTGACTTCATTCTGATTAAACCATTGTGCCTCTCTGATCCATGAGGGTATAGTCTCCCCATTATACCATCATTAGACCCACACTGCTAGTTGACAGCCTCCGACGTATGAGGAGGCGTACTTGAAGCCATGCGGTGACTGGTCCAACTATCGTTTCCATAGTTAGTCAGGTCGGGACGTTATAAACTGCCGCTGAATAGATTAATGAAAATTCTAATTAGTGACGGTTACTATTAGTCGCTGCTAAACATAATCGCCGCTAAATACATTAGCGGCAGTTAGGTTCATGTTATATATTTTATTTTCAGGTTATTTTAAAAAACCCACCGCTAAATAAACTCGAAACTGTTACTAAATGTTCAAAAAATGACACATATATAAATCATTGCTAAATTAAAGAAACCACCGCGAAATGACTAGCAACCGTGCAATACGCGCCGATTTTTATAACTGCCGCTATACTATTAGGCGGTGGTTTAAACCTCCGTCGGTTCAAGAAAAAACCGCCGCTAATGACCTCTTGTTTTTTTATAATGAAACACAAAAGAGTTGATTTTGTTGTTTGAAAGGCTTAGAGCATATGGGCTTGATTTTATGAATAAAGCAGAAAAAAAACTTTCCCTTAAGGTTGATATTGATCCAATATTTGAAGGGAAGATAACTTTACTTATGAAGAAACAATTTGACGGTTATGTGGAAGTCAATGGTATTAGAAGTTTATCTCCTGCAGAGAAATTCAAAGCAATCCATTTTCTTCCAATTATAGACCAAACTCCAATGCCATTGAAGGAATGTTGTATACAATTTGAATAATTCGAAACAGTCTTTAGATTTTTGCTGAATACAATTTTTTCAATCTCTTCAAATAAAAATTGAAGGAACTATGTATTAAATTTCAATTCTTTTTTTGAAACACAACGAACAAAATGATATTTATGAGGATTTGTTATTTCAAGAACACAAACATTTGAAAACGGTGAATGAATTGATAGAATCAATTATATTAAACACCATTGGAGAGATGCAGAGTTTTAAACGACACGAGTGACACGTCAAAGTTTGTTAACCATACACATTACATTTGCATCGATAAAGAAGAGCTTTTCTAAATTGAAGTTTAGTGAAATTTATATTCGGACCACTATATCACATGATAGATTATGTGACTTGACTATCATCTTAGTTGAAAATGAGTTTTTAGATAGTTTTAATTATGATGAGTTGATGAAAGATTTTTCTTCAAAAAAATGCGTCAAGAATTGTTTTTCTTTGAACAAGATTGCATGCATTGCAATTACAGTTTTTGAAGTGTCATAACCGAGCTAGTTTTTGTTGTAATGATCATATAAAAACATGCATTGCAATTAGAGTCTTTTTGTTTTGTTTTAATACATGTATTATGGTTTCACATTGTGGATTTGGCAACACACCATTGACGAATGTGCGCAAATTATGGTCTCCAGTTCATTGTCTGAACTGGAGACGATTCTGGTCCCGGATGTGCGGTGAAGTATTTATTATTTTAAATCCAAATATAATTAATTTTTATTGATCTCATATATACACTATAAATTATATCTATGCAAAGTATTAGTTTGGATGAAAAGAAAGTTATCTGGATGGGCTCGGGGTTGCAACCCGGGTTCCGTCGGGAATGAGCATCTTCAAAGGGCTCGTCGACTCCTTCGGTTCGTTTTTCTCCGATTTCAGTTCCCAGTCTCAATTCCATTCTTCCACTGGTCCAACCATGGATGGCGCCGTGGCTGGAGCTTCGGTTTCGAATGAACGCGTCGCCTACAAGCTCAAGGGCTACTTCGATTTGGCGACGGAAGTTATTGCCAAGGCTGTCAAGGCCGAAGAGTGGGGATTAATAGACGACGCCATCCTTCATTACTCCCACGCTCAGTCCATTCTGGCTGAAGCTAATTCGACCCCGGTCCCTTCGTTCATCCGTGTCAGGTTTTCAATATTGATCCCATTTTTTTAATTGTTGTTATTCCGTTCTTTTGGTAAAATCATTTTGATGGACGGTGTTTGGAGATTTCCATCGGATAAACTGAAAGAAGAATAACCGATGAAAATATTTGTAAAATAAAATGGGGGGTGGAATGTTCTTCAAGCCCTCGTTTGGCAGCGCTTTTTTGAAAGGAAAAGAGATGATATGGGACGATTGAAACGGATTTCTCCCGTTTGGCGATGTCAAAAGGACCGAGAGAAATGCAAGGCACGGAAATGGGGAGAAACGGATTTCTCCCCTATCAATGATTCTGTCAGTTTTGGAATCGTCCCAAAATCGGGGCGATTCCGACGGAAACCATCCGATCTTTGAGACTTCGTTTGGCAAAGGGGATTTGGAGTGAAACGAAAGGAAATGGAGTGATTGGTTTTCATTTCACCTGTTTGGCGGCGTTAGATTGGAGCAAGAGAAACCCATAGCGGAGAACCCAACAACGATTAGTGAGATTGTCAGACGTGCCATAGTGCTGGCAAAAAGGATGATTACGACCCCACCATGACCATGACCACAACCACGAGTACTCGAAAAACGACCACCGTCGCGATCCAGTAGCGCAGTGTGATTTGCAATGTCAATAGTCGGGGAAATCACCCGATGAGGTTTGCTAAGGCGATGGTAGACCGGTGGAATCTCAAGAGAGGAGGGGTTGACCAACATTTCGGTGGTAGTCGTCACATACTCTGGATCAAGGTCATGAAGAAGACTGAAGAGACATAACCGATCTCGCTGAGCCAAAGCAGACTCTGGTGTTTGAGGAAGGGGCCAAAGCTCAAGTAACTTATCACGTAGAGCCTTCCATTCAGTGAAATATGTTGGAAAATGACGATAGTGCCGACGGATGGTGAAATGGCGTTGAAGAACATCTGTCACCCGAGCTAACTTATTGATTTCAGAATACATGAGGGTCAAGGATTTCCAGGGTCTTTGACGGTGTTCGCTGTTTGAGTCACATCTTTTGACGGAGCGTTCCATAGAATTGACAATCAAGGCAAAAATTGTACCGTTCGCAAGGCTTCAAACCTTACACTTTGGATTTGATAGCGGTGGGGGAGAAATAACAAGGTACGAGTCTAGATCCATACCAGTAAGAGACATAAGGATTGTCTTATGCCAGACATAGAAGTTAGTTGTATCAAGACGCTCATTCACAAGGCGCACAAAGGCAATGATCAGCTGCGAAAGGACTGAGGAAGTTGGTGAGGAATCTGCCATGTCAGGAGGTATAGTGGGAAGAGACTATAAGAGACAACCAAGTTGACAGGAAAGCCTGAGCGAGGAGGAAACTGCAAGGGCGTTCTGAGGACGTCATGATGTCGGAGAGAGGCGTCAGGAGCAGCGGCGTTGGGAGGTCGTGAATATAGACGTGTCCAGTAGGAGGTGGAGGCTGAGGAGCGCCTGGAGGAGCACTGCAGAAGGGACGCAGAGAGTGACAAGGGTTGTGCGAGATGTTGGAGCGAGAGGCTTGGGCGTGCATGCGGAAAAGCGCACAGTAGTGGGCGCGGCAGGAGAGTCGCCCAATGTGCCTTGATTACGTCTGGAGGGGGGTCGCGCCTGGTGTAGCGCTGCCAGGGAGGTCACCGCTAGGATCAGATGTTAGAGAAGGTTGACGCCATCAGGAAGTACGATAGGTTGGGTGCAGGCGCAATCCCCAGGGGAGCAATAGGGGTGGTGGGGCGCACCTAGGAGGTGTGGCGAGGTTGTGCGCAGGGTGGGAAGCGGCTAGGGTTGTGGCGCAGAGGAGAGCGGCGAGGCTTTAGAGGAAGACGATGGGGCGCGACAGAGCCCAACTTGGACGAAGGGAGGCGGCCAGTGTTGTCAAAGGCGCGCGGCGCAATAAGGTGCAAAAGCCGTTTGGGGATGCGGCGCGAGGCGCAACTAAGGCGCATGCGCACATAATTAATTATATTCAGTTTTCAATAATATTTTAAATTTAAAAAAACTTAAATTCAATAAAAAAATGCAAATTAAAATAGATGTGCAGTCCTGTGCGGGGAGGTGCTGTTCTGTGCGGCGAGAGTGGTGCAACATTAAAAAAATTGCTGTGCAGTGCTGTGCGGGGAGGTGTGCTGTGCGGCGAGGTGCTGTATGATATTTATATTGTTTTATGTTATGTTTATTTATTAATATATTAAATGTGTTAATTAAAATTTAATAGGTGAAGTGAGGGGAACAATTCCCGAGCGTCGCGACTCGCGTCCCTTCCCCGATTTCCGCTAGTCACTGCGTCGTCCCTTCCCCGATTTCCGCCAGTCACTGCATCCCTTCCTTCCCTGATTTTGAGCTGCGTCCCTTCCCCGATCTCAGCCATCCGATCGCGCCCTCACCCACCCACCCCCGATCTCATCACCGCCGCTTGTACACCCATGATCTCGGCCGCCACCCACTATCACGTCGCTTGCCCCCCATCTCCGCTGCCGCCCTGCTGTGTCGCCCCCGGTCCCATCGGCCACGGTGCGCCTTACTGCGCCTGACACTTTTAGCGCCCCTCTGTTTGGCGCGAGAGGCGCGCGCCGTTGTCGCGCCTCGGTGAGGCCGCACCGCCTCACCACTTTTGAGGCGCAGAAGGTGCGCCTCGCCTCGCCTCGCGCCAAGGCGGGGTGAGGCGAGCGCCTTTAACAACACTGGAGGCGGCGGTAGAAGGCGGGCGGAGTCGGGGCGTAGCGGAGGGAAAATAAAATCGAGGCGGAGGGTTTCTCTGATACCATGTAAATTGGTACTCCCTCTACCTCAAAGAGGGGGAGATCTTTATTTATAGATAGAGGAAAATAAATACATCTAAGAGGAAAACAACGCGGGACCCTAAAATACACTTAAATGGGTCCAACAATTGCATTAGAGTCCCACATTCAAAAGAAACAGAATAGTTTTATGTTTGAAGTATTGTTTTGGTTTACTCATCCAAGTTGTCAATTGATTTTGTGTTCGATACTTGACATAATAACAAACCTTATTTTATATGTTGCTCAAAAAGTGGTTCATATTATATTTGATACGGACCAAACCTATATGATGCTTGCTTATGGTGGAGCTTGTTAGAGTCCCACATCAAAAATATATTGATGCACAATGCTTGAAATACTATGTTGGGTCACTCCTCACATTGCCAATTGGTTTTATGATGAACATTTAATGGGCAGAAATAAGCGAATGGTCAGCTAGCTAAGTAGACAGACCTGATTGATTCGCCAGTCAAGTTGATTGGCCGATCACCTACATTTGAACAAATTTATTATTGATATTTTTAAACAAGAACAATTTCAGCATAAAATTTGGGTTCCTGAGAACCCAAATTGTTTCCATCCATGGTTTCTCAAGTTGCGACTTTCGTGGGTACCAAACATGTTCCTTGATGGAATTACCTCTCCCTTCCCATTTCTGGAGACTCCATTCATGATTACCAAACATGCCCTAAGTTCCCAAGAATGATTCCTTGTGAAGTTATCAGTTTTGTTAGTCTTATAAGTTATAACTGTTTGAATTTTAGGTCCATAGTGTTGGTTTTTTTTTTTTTCGTGTCACAGGAAAATATGATTTCTACCTCTTTTTTTCTGCTGGCATTTCTTGATAAAATGGAAATAAAAGGCTTTTTTTTTTGTTGCAACATTTCATCCTTGTTGCTTTACAACAGTGAACAGGCAAAGGTGAAGAATTATCGACAAAAGATATCAAAATGGCAAGGTCAAGTTTCAGATAGGTTACGAACACTATCTCAACGAGCAGGTTCGTTTCATAGACAAAAGCCTTAGTTCTTAACTATTAATGACCAAGAGAGTGATTATTTTACATTTTCTTGTTCCAGGTGGCACATCCACAAGTAAGGTGTGTACTGTCTGCCTATGGTTAGTGTGCATTTTTTTTTTTTTTTTTTTACTTTTAAGGAAAATTCTGCATTTTTAATAAATCTGTTGTCTGTTTTCCAGAGTAGATCAATTCATTAATTTAAATTTACATACAGAATACCTCAAATTATGCACAAAATGCAGAAGTTTCGGCGACAGCTCCTACTGCCAGAAAAAAATATTTACAGAGGCCTTCTTGTTCTGGTGGAGGAGACACTCGAACCGTGAAAGGCCTGTCTGATGGAAGCTCAAAACGCATTCAAGGATCTGGTCCCACTGGTGATGCAAAATTGGTTGAAATGATCAACTCTGTTATCGTTGATGGCGGTCCATCTGTTAAATGGGAAGATATCGGTGGGAACTGTTGTCTTAATTGTCCTTTTATTTGTCCTATTTCATTTGAAATCATTAAATTATTTTTAATCATCTAAGCTTGTTCACAGCTGGCCTTGAAAAGGCAAAACAAACTTTATTGGAAATGGTTATCCTGCCAACTAAAAGAAGTGACTTGTTCACTGGCCTTCGAAGGCCTCCTAGAGGTATTCAGATACTGGAACTTAAGATAAACTGCTGCACTGGCAGACTGTTTTAAGTGGTCTTATATATATATATATATATTATTTTTCTCAGGTTTACTTCTGTTTGGTCCACCTGGAAATGGGAAGACTATGCTTGCCAAAGCAGTAGCCTCTGAGTCAGATGCTACATTTTTTAATATTTCTGCATCTGTTTTGACATCAAAATGGGTATGTTTTATTTTCACTTTTAATGCTACATTTTTTTAATATTTCTGCCTTCGAGTCAGATGCTACATTTTTTAATATTTCTGCATCTGTTTCGACATCAAAATGGGTATGTTGATCTTCATTATTATTTTCACTTTTAATGCTAAATTAAGATTTTAATGGTTTAAATTACTTGAAATAGGTGGGGGAGGGTGAAAAGCTTGTTCGAACTCTCTTCATGGTTGCCATATCACGACAGCCATCTGTAATTTTCTTTGATGAAGTATGTTACTACCCCTTGGAATTCCATTGAGATGGTTCATTCCACTTCTCTGCGCGCCTTATCTGTATTCCAGTTTCCTTTTGTTAAGAATATGACTATGCAACTGAATCTAGAGTTTTATGTTCTTCTTCGATGTTATTTTTCTTCCTTCAAGTCATCGAGACCTTTCATCTTTGTATCCTTAATTCCTTTTTGATCATGTCCTTGTTATTCCGCAACTGCAATTTGTTATAGTGTGATTTGAAGATTACGGCACTTTCTAAAATCTGTCTTCTTTCTATTTATTTATAGTTAATTTTTGGCAATTCCTCTCTTCCACAGATGGACAGTATTATGTCAACAAGGTTGGCTGATGAACACGATGCTAGCAGGCGATTGAAATCAGAGTTTTTAGTTCAGTTTGATGGGGTGGCCTCCAATTCAGACGATCGAGTCATTGTTATTGGTAAGCTTCACACCAACCAGTCATGCCTACCTCTGAGTGTGTTATGTAAATCCATTTTTGTAATTTTAAGTTTTATTTAGCCTGTAGCTTTTACAAACTTGATTGACATATTTTTCCCACTGTAGTTGCTGGTTGTTCCATTGCTGCATTATGTAAAACTGTTAACCATGAGTAAATCTGCTAACGAGAATAATCACCGAATACCTTGGTTCTTGTAATCTCCTCTTTTTTGTGTATGATTAACTTGAATTGTTTCTGTTGAGACTGACAGTAAAAAGGGTGAATGGGCAAATTTGGTAATCTTTACAAAGTCTCTAGTGTCATTATGAGAAACTCTTTTAATTCTTTAGGGAGAATTACCAACTTACTATAACTTTTCTGCATGACGGAGAAACAATGCTTGCTCTTTTATTAATGAAATAGAAGAAATAATAAGATGGAGGCAGGAAATTCCTCTCACCTCTCGTACCCGGTTTCCAAGACCCCTTCCTAGAAGGCACACCCCAAACTGAGCCCAACTCATAGACTCTCCATTGGCATAGTTTCCTAAATAACACCTATTCCTAAATAATAGTTGTTTCCTAAATTGCATAAACATCTTAATGTTGGAGTTGGTGTCCTAGAACCAACTGGTTGTACATTGATTACATGAATATTTAATGTATTTAAATATTAAACATCTTATTACATATTGTTCATTGTTCTACATGACTATAATGTAATAATGTTCTAGAGTATTTGTCGTATTAATAAGGTCGTAGCAGTTCCCCGCTGAGATGAAAACCTTGAAGTGCTATGACAATATTCTTAAATATAGTTCTGCGGTTGGATGACATACTATGATGAGACACATAGTATACAGACCGTCAGGTGCGAGTACTCGTAAGCATATAAGACTTCTTCTCATTAAGTTCGCACTTGGTAATTTTCAAGACGGGAGATTATGAAAACAGACTCGCCAGTAGGAATTCCGCATGTTTTGGTGTCATCGGATATTCCTATCTGCGAGCGTGTGTAATGGTCCTTAGAGTTTAAGATTATCATTAATACGTGTCATGACTCGCGCACTTAGATTTGCTGACGAAAACTGTCACGCCGTATGTTGGCGGGAAGCAGGGTATGTTGGGTGCGACATGAATGACAAGTTATTAATGGATAAGTCGAGGAAGGATTTGCCCCTTCCATTTATGGAAGTTGATATCTAAGCCCTTTGATTAAAATAAAACCGTCGCCCTAAATTCCATGGCCATGGTATAACGACGAATTTATTTCAGGTAGTCAAAGAATGACGTATCAAACATATAGGTTGATGACACTATCATGAAACCTGGTTGATGAGATATTGTGACAAAGAGATTATATTACACAGTGAACGTTCGTATGCGGATGTCGTCATTGCGACTTTAAGTTCTTTTTCTTGGGTGTCTTGACCCGTTGCTTGACAGTAATTTTAGACTTTAGGCAAGTCTGCCTAATACCAACGAGAAAGAATTCTAAAAGGTCACACAGTAAGTGTTTCTGGTGGTCTCGATTAAATTCTATTTGAATTTAATTAATGGAATAAATATTATTCTCAAGACCGAGGAATAATTTTATTCAAGTTAAAATGACCGCATAAATTAAATAAATATTTATTCATCGGACTGTGAATAAAAAATATATATTTATTTTATTGAACATTTAATAAATATTTATTTACTAGTTTGTAAATAATAATATTTATTTAAGAGAATAAAATATTTTATTCGGGTGTTCAATAAATGGAAGAGGAGTTCGAACGGACCAATACCGTATCCGTTGATAAATTAATTATTTACAAGTCGGTAAATAATGTTTATCTAGTTGACGCAAGAAATAATAATAATACTGTTATCATTATGTGACATGAGATTTCATTTATGGTTTCGTTTTGCGCAAGTTGGCGCACCACAAATAATGGTGCTGTTATTGTTATTATATGGCATGAGTTTTCTCTAATAGTTATAATTGCATTTAATTACTGTTTCGTAATTAAATATTGCAACTGAAACCCCATGTCGATTAATAGATATGTATGTCTATTATGCCAAACCCCGGTGAATTGAGAATTGTTGAGCCAAACATTTTCTCTCTCGACTTCTCTCATCTCTCCCTCTCAAGAACGAGATAAGTTCTTCAATACCGAAGAACGAGCGATCAAGAACGATCGATGCAAGACATTCGTTCCGCCGCGCTAGTACCCGCGGAACAAGTGGCGTTGATCGGAGACCATTGGAGCACGTGTGGATCACCACTAGAGGGATTCTACTTTGGATCCTCGCAAGCGCAACGAAGACAATCCGAAAGTGTCATTCCAAACGATCAACGGTCGTCAACGAAGAAAGTACCGAAGACCCGGATATTTAATTTCTTCAGAAATTATTAAATTAATTATAAACATGATGTGCAAGATCCTCTTTCTCGGATCTGGCGCTGTTCTTCTTTTTGTCTAAATCTTTGATTTCAATTTGTGGATACTGGCGTTCATCGTCGTATTGATCCCGGATTGGTCATCGATTACGGCAAAATCAAAGTTGGGCCCTCCCAACCGCCACGCTTCCGCTGCGTCCGGAACCTTCAAGTGGTATCAGAGGGGGTTCATCATCGTTTATAATTATTTAAATAATTCGTTGGTGATTTACTCTTTAATAATTTAGTTTTTCAATTCATGTTTAATCGTTCTTGTATTCTGAATTTTGAGATTTGTTATTCTTTTCGTTTCTCGCAGATCTAACAGAAACGAATAATTTTTTGATTAAAATTAAATCGAGGATCTCATCAGGAGGCGCTGACGATTCTGTCCAGGTAACATGACAGTACACGCCGTGTATTCAGAGTTACATGTCGTGTAATCTGCCGTACACGCCGTGTATTCAGAGTTACATGTCATGTAATCTGCCATACACGTCGTGTAATCCGGATTACACACAGTGTAGTTTTGTTCAGTGCATCGAGAGTAATTCGACAATTACTCAAGCCGTGTGCATTAATGACACGTGCTGTAGTTAATTCTTACACCGCGTGTTGACCAAGATAGATTGGCGCACGGTTAGTCGGATTACACGCCGTGTGACCCACTGGACACGGTGTGTAGTCCCTTCGGGTCAAGGGCTAAACCGTGTATCCCATACACGGCTAAGCTGACTGATAATCGTGTAACCCGAAGACAACACGGCGTGTGACCCACTGGACACGCCGTGTACTCCAAGATTTCCGAAGTACGCCTCACACGTCGAATCCCTAGGCGTGTACTTCGGATAAAACGGTGAAGACAGTACATGCCATGTAGTCATAACTACACGCCGTGTACTTTATCAAATTACACAGAATTAAAACTTTAATGTTTGTGTAATGTTCAGAATTACATATCATGTAGATTCGAACGGGTGTTCACTGTGTTACCTCCGAGGTTATGAATGAGAATCTCACGGAAATTCAGAGAAGGATTAAGATAAAATGATTGATTAATTAAAGATAATAATTAATCGATTTAAGCGCGATTTATCTTAATAAGAACGATTAAAGAATTGAATGCTAGTTTTATTAAATGCGTAATTCGTTGCATGTATGTGGATGATCATGAGTTAGACCATACCTTTGTATGTGATTGGTTTCCTTTGAATTTATTTTAAATTAAATGGTTGGTCTGCGTGCCATCTCTCCTCATTAATATGTAGGGCCTGCGTGCCCATGGTTTCTTTTATGTAAACCCCCTTTTACCCCTCACCTGTGTGAGTTAAAAATCATATGTAATAGATGAAGCTCCCAAGCTTGTGGAGGCGGTTCAAGTAAGGAGCCGAGGTGAAACCAATCCAAAGAGATATAAAGGTGGACAGGTGAAAATCTGTAGACCTGAACCACAAATGGTTCAAGGTGTTTCTCTCCTAGGTCAGCGGTTAGTTTATCAACCGCTAGATAAACTAACCATTAGAAAAGCTCATGATCATGCCCTTTATTTTATTTCTGTTAGTTGCATGATTTTTCATTATGGATGTGTTGTCGCGATTACATAATTAATGAATTAATAAGCATGCAAGATGGAACTAAAATAAACCAGGCTTATGCGTAAATATTATCAAGACATGGTTAATCACTTAAAGTTCCACTTAATATTAACGAGCATGTGATAAAGATAATAAGGCAATTTACGTATAAGAGATAAAAATCCCTCAATAAAATATGAAGTCGGACTAAGCCTTTCGTTACTTGATTAAGGGCAAGACTCAATAAAACTATGTGTTTTACCAACCCTTGTTGATACACTTTTATACAAGAAGCTTTTATGAAAGTTTCGGGTTGACTTAACCATTTTACATTAAGAGGAGTAACCCTTACTAGACTTGGTGTAAATTTGGAGACAAGCGTCGAGGAAATCCAATTCAGGATTTTAGGATTGAGGAGTTCACTCAATGGATCAAGGAGCTGCAAGCCCGCAGTTGACAAAGACCTGCCTACCTAAATACCTTCAAATAGCTTGACCAATCCTTGTTGGGGTTATACGAAGGGGAATATGGATCCTTGCCACTAGAATGTCCCAGCAACTAGACATTCCGAATTCAATGGTGAGGGCCATTGAGACTTGATAAAATAGTGGGAGACTTAATAAAATTAATTTATTATTTCTCATAAAATGTAATCAAGAAAGTACTAATTATCTGCTCTTTTAATTGTAGAATAAAAATGACAAACTTGTCAACCACACTATCCCTGCGATCAATACTGGATAAAGACAACATTCTCACCGGCAGTAACTTCCAGGAATGGTTTAGACGCCTTCGGGTCATTCTACGCCATGAACGGAAATCTTATGTGTTGGAGTCCTCATTCTTCGCTTCGACGTTCAATGTTTGATGTTATCATCAGTGTCTAGTGAATTCATGAAGTCTCACGAAAACATGGATGCCTATAGCATGCTTGAGCACCTCCGTGGTCTTTACTAGGAGAGAGCAAGACATGAACGGTTTGAGATCTCCAAGGCACTCTTTCAGAGTAAGCTTGGAGAGGGTTCCCCAGCTGAGCCTCACGTAGTCAAGCTCATTGACTACATTGAGCGTCTGGAGGTTCGAGGGTTTAAACTCCCCGAAGAACTGGGTTCCGACCTCATTTTCACATCACTCCCTCAGAGCTTCTCCAGTTTTGTTGTGAATTTTAATATGAACAACATTGAGAAGTCTCTACCAGATCTTCTTATCCTCCTTCGCCAAGTGGACAAAGACATTAAGTGCGAAAAACCTTCCGTCCTTATGGTGAATAAGAGGAAAGAGAAGGCGAAGAGCTTTAAGCCCAAAGCTTCTTCACGCCCTTCCAAGAAAAGAAAGATCAAAGGGGACGGAAGGGAACAAAAAGCTGTTTGTTTCACATGTGGCAAGTAGGGCCACTGAAAGAAAAACTGCACCTAGCTAAAGAAGGGGAAGCTTCAGGTGCATTTGTTATCGAGTGCAATTTATTTGTTTCCACAAATTCGGTATTAGATACAACTTGTGGTGCTCACATATGTATCCAAATACAGGAACCAAGTAAATTAAAAAAAATTGACCGAGGGGAGGTAGATCTACGAATAGCTAACAGAGCTAGACTTGTTGTTGTAGCTGTTGGGGACTACCACCTCACGTTGCTGACTGGGATGATCTTGGTATTAAAAGGTTGTTATTATGTGTATTATGTAACCAAAAACATTGTTTCTGTATCCATACTAGATACAAATGAATTTTTTTCTAGTTCGGAAATGAATTTTGCTTCTTTTATAAAGATAACATTTGTTTTGATAAGACACATTTATATAACAGTCTTTACGTGTTGGATTACACAAACCAAGTAATGACAATCGATAACGAAACTACTTCACATAACTCATACCACACCCAACTTTGGCATCACCAGCTAGGTCATGTAAATGAGAAACGCTTGACAAAGTTATATCAAGATGGATATTTAGATTGTTTTGAACTAAAACCACTTTCTGAATGTCACACATGTTTATAAGGCAAAATGACCAAAGCCCCATTTAGTGGGAAAGGTGAAAGAGCTTCTTGAATTGGTTCATACCGGTGTGTGTGGACCATTTCCAGTTGAAGCAAGGGGTGGGTACTCATACTTCATAACTTTTACCGGTGATTTTAGTAGATATGGATATATCTACTTAATGAGGTATAAGCCAAATTCTTTTGATAAGTTCAAGAAATACAAGAATGAAGTTGAGAACCAGTTTGGTAAGAAGATTAAGGAACTCCGCTCAGACCGAGGTGACGAATATCTTAATCAAGACTTCATTGATTACTTACGGTAGTTTGGGATCCTATCCCAACTCACTCCTCCTTACACATCCTAGTGGAATGGTATAAGCGAAATAAGGAACCGCACCTTGTTGGACATGGTGAGATCAATGATAAGTCATGCAAGTCTTCCATTATCCTTTTGGGGATATGTGTTACAAATAGCGACACACATACTAAGCCAAGTACCAACTAAATCGATAAATGGTATTTCATACGCGCTTTGGAGCGGAAGAAAAGCCATGTTATTGAATTTACATGTGTGGGGAAGCAAAACGTTTGTTAAGGCCTCTTTAGGTAACAAACTTGCACCCTGAGGCACAAAGTGTATCTTTATAGGATACCCCAAGGAAACAAGGGGATATTACCTATACGATCTCTCAGACAAAAAGGTTATAGTGGCAAGACATGCCATATTCCTTGAGAGGGAGCACATCTCCAAAAGAGATAGTGAGAGCGAGATAGACTTTGATGAAGTTGAGGCTCAAGGTACACAAGAGTTGGTACATGAGTGGATTCCACAAAGCCCTGTGGAAGAAAGATCTGTTCCAGAGACACAAGTACTGCGTAGGAGTACAAGAGAGGTTAGAGAACCGGAACGGTATGGTTTTCTAGTTACCGAGGATGATGACTCATTATTAGTTGATAATAATGATCCTCTAACCTATAAGGAAGCAGTAAGTGGCACAGACATTGCCAAGTGTCAAGAAGCCATGAATTTTGAAATGGATTCCATGCACCAAAACCAAGTATAGATTTTGGTAAATCCTCCAGTAGATGTAAAGCCTGTTGGTTGCAAATGGGTATTCAAGATGAAACTGGACATGGAAGGACAAGTCAGTACCTATAAGGCACGACTGGTTGCAAAAGGGTTTAAACAACGTCAAAGCATTGTCTATGACGAAATCTTTTCACCAGTTGCAATGCTGAAATCCATCAGAATTCTATTGGCCATTGCCGCTTACCATGACTATGAGATTTGGAAAATGGATGTCAAAAACAACATTCCTTAACGAGAACTTTTAATAAGATGTTTATACGACACAATCTGAAGGGTTTGCGACTCCAAAGGATGCCAATAAGATATGCAAGTTGCAAAAATCCATTTATGGATTAAAGCAAACATCCAGGTCATGAAACATTCGTTTTGATGAAGCCATAACGGAATTTAGTTTTATAAAGAACGAATGTGAACCTTGTGTCTACAAACGGTTTAGTGGAAGTACAATCATTTTCCTAATAGTATATGTTGATGATATATTACTTATTGGAAACGAAATACCGGTCTTAGAGTCTGTTAAGGCATGGTTGAATAAATGCTTCTCCATGAAGGACTTGGGTAAGATAACATATATTATTGGGATCAAGATCCATCGTGATAGATCCAAGAGATTGTTGGGCCTAAAAAATACATACATTGACAAAATACTAAAGAGATTCGGTATTGAACAATCCTAGAGGGGATTGTTGCCAGCATCACATGACATTAATCTTTCCAAGAAAATGTGTCCTCAGACGCATGAGGAAAGAAAGAGAATGACAAGGATTCCATATGCATCAACAATTGAGTTAGTCATGTATGATATGTACTAGGCTAGATGTCGCCTACGCATTGATTGCGGTAGTAAGATATCAAGCTGATCCAGGTGATCGCCTTTGAATGGCAGTCAAAACTATCCTTAAGTATCGAAGGCATACTAAGGATATGTTCCTGGTTTATGGAGGAGATGAGGATATGCAGATGCTAGTTTCCAGATTGATCAAGATGACATGAAGTCGCAAACGGGATACATCTTCACTTTAAATGGAGGTGTTGTGAGCTAGAAGAGCTCAAAGCAAGGTGTGGTCACAGATTCTACAACATAGTCCGAGTATATCACAGCTTCTGAGGCAGCTAAAGAAGCAGTTTGGATGCAGAGCTTCGTCCTAGAGCTAGATGTGGTACCTAGCAGTAAAGATCCCGTCACACTTTATTGTGATAATACTGCAACGATGACTCTCACAAAAGAGCCAAGGTCACATTAGCGGACGAAGCACATATTACGGGAGTATCATTTTTTGAGGGATTTTTCTTAGAGAGGTGAAGTTGCATTGAGCAGTATTTCCACGGGACAACGTGACAGACCCCTTGACTAAAGCCTTGACTCAGCAGAAACATGATCATCATGTGAGGTCTAGCGGACTGAAAGTCGTAGGCAGTTGACTCTAGTCCAAGTGGGAGTTTATTGGAGTTGGTGTCCTAGAACCAACTGGTTGTACATTGATTACATGAATATTTAATATATTTAAATGTTAAACATCTTATTACATATTGTTTATTGTTCTTTATGACTATAATGTAATAATGTCCTAGAGTATTTGTTGCATTAATAAGGTCATAACAGTTCCCCGTTGAGATGAGAACCTTGAAGTGCTATGACAATATTCTTAAATATAGTTCTGCGGTTGGATGACATACTATGATGGGACACATAATATACAGACCGTCAGGTGCGAGTGCTCGTAAGCAGATTAGACTTCTTCTCATGAACTTCGCACTTGGTAATCTTGAAGACAGGAGATTATGAGAACAGACCCACGAGTAGAAATTCCGTATGTTTTGGTGTCATCGGATATTCCTATCTGTGAGCGTGTGTAATGATCCTTAGAGTTTAAGATTATCATTAATACGTGTCATGACTCGTGCATTTAGATTTGCTGACGAAAACCGTCACGCCATATGTTGGCGGGAAGTAGGGTACGTTGGGTGCGTAACGAATGACATGTTATTAATGGATAAGTCGAGGAAGGATTTTCCCCCTTCTATTTATGGAAGTTGATATCTCGGCCCTTTGATTGAAATAGAACCGTCGCCTTAAATTTCATGACCATGATGTAACGACGAGTTTATTTCAGGTAGTCAAAAAATGACGTATCAAACATATAGGTTGATAACACTATCATGAAACCTGTTTGATGAGATATTGTGACAAATGGATTATATTACACAGTGAGCGTTCGTATGTGCATGTCGTCATTGCGACTTTAAGTTCTTTCTCTTGGGTGCCTTGACCCGTTGCTAGACAGTAATTTTGGACTTTAGGCTAGCCCGTCTAATGCCAACGAGAAAGAATCCTAAAGGGTCACACACTAAGTGTTTCTGGTGGTCTCGATTAAATTATATTTGAATTTAATTAATGAAATAAATATTATTTTCAAGACCGAGAAATAATTTTATTCAAGTTAAAATGATCGCATAAATTAAATAAATATTTATTCATGGGATTGTGAACAAAATATATTTATTTATTTTATTGAACATTTAGTAAATATTTATTTATTAGTTTGTAAATAAAAATATTTATTTAAGAGAATAAAATATTTTATTCAGGTGTTCAATAAATGGAAGAGGAGTTCGAACGGACCAAGACCGTGTGTGTTGATAAATTAATTATTTACAAGTCGGTAAATAATGTTTATCCAGTTGGCGCAAGAAATAATAATAATACCGTTATCATTATGTGGCACGAGATTTCATTTATGGTTCCGTTTTGCGCAAGTTGACGCACCACAAATAATGGTGATGTTATTGTTATTATGTGACATGAGTTTTCTCTAATAGTTATAATTGTATTTAATTGACGTTTCGCAATTAAATATTGTAACTGAAATCTCACGTCGATTAATAGGCAGATACATATATTCATTGTTTTCAAATCACGCCGTCGCGACCGCGATCGCGCTGTCGCGGTGCGGAGCGACGCCCAGCTGCTTCAGGTGGGCTGATTGCGGGCAGAACGCGATCGCGCCGCGCCCCGCTATCGCGGCCGTCGCACTTCCGCCGGGATCCCGGTTGGCGGGGCTGTGACTTCTTCCGGCGTTGGTTTTTTTTTTGCTTCGTAACTGGTCCAACCCAGCTCGCCTAATGTAAACCCTTCTCGTTTCGTCCTCCCAGTGCAGCGACGCCGCCCCCCTTACTGTACACACCTGTTTTTTTTTCCAGGCCCTGTCACTGCTGTGCGGCTCCTTCATTGCTCCTCTTTCGGGCGGGGCTCCTCTTCCAGGCACGACTCCTCTTCCTCTTGTCACTGCTGTGCGCAACAACCGCCTTTTTTTTTCCAAGCGCGACTCTTGTTACAGGCGTTGCTCCTCTTCCTTCCTCCTGCACTGCTGCGCGCTCAGCCACCTTTTTTTTCGGTGATCCAAACATCTGTTTTTTGTTTGTTATTTGTGTCAAACAAGTATCTTAAACCCTTCTTTCTACTATTTCTGCCTTGACTTCTCTACATCTACTATGGCTTCATCTATTGCACCAACTCATCTGGAACGGTACAATCTTTTCCACCATTGGCTAACCCTCAAGGAAAAAATTTAGATATTGCTTGGCAGTGGAATTCTGTAAGAGACATCAACAATAAAAAGAAAGTCACATGTGACTTTTGCATGATGATGACCAATGGAGGCATTACTCGAGCCAAAGAACATCAAATGGGATTGCTGGGAAATGTTCAGAAGTGTAGGAAGACTCTTCAAGAAGTGAAACACAAGCTTCTTGCAGCGCAAACAAAGAAAAAAACCGACAAATCAGCATATATGAATGCTATTCATGATATTGATGAGGATATGGAGGAAGAGCTTGAAGAAATCCATGATGTTGAGAGAGGAACAAAAAGAAGCTATGCATCAAGTGCCTCATCATGTTCCAACAAAGTGAAAAATGTGAAAGGGCCACTTGATGCAATCTTCATGGAAGATCCGACAAGAGTAGTCAAGGATGCAAAGCAAACAAGCATTAAAGATGCTTATAACAAGCAATTAAGAGATCGAACGGTGCAATATATAGAGTGATTCCTTTGCACAAATGGAATTGCTTTTAATGTTCGATCAAGAAGCTTTAAGATGATGGTGGAATCAATTGGACAATATGGACCACACTTGAAAGTTCCAAGCTATCATGAGTGCCAAGTTCCTCTTCTTAAAAAGGAGTTAATATACAAAGGAATTGTTAAAGGGCCATGAAATTGAACGAGAAAACTATGGTTGCTCAATCATGTCCGATGGTTGGACGAACAAGAAAGGAAGAACTTTGATCAATTTCTTGGTAAATTGTCTAACCGGTTCAATGTTTGTAAAAAGTGTTGATGCATCAAGTTAAATGAAAACGGGAGAAGCAGTTTTTAAATTATTGGATGATTTTGTGGAAGTGATCGGAGAATCAAAGGCTGTGCAAGTAGTTATGGACAATGAAAGCAATTTCAAGTTAGCCGGTAATAAAAAACTTTTGTTTTTTTTTTAATTTTTAAAAGTGCTTCCATTTCATTTTAATATTATCAATTCAGTTAACAACTTAAACTTTTAATTGTTTGTTATTGATTTTGTATGATTTTAGGCAAGTTGTTGATGATTAAGAGACAACACTTATTTTGGACTCCATGCGCCGCACATTGTCTTGATTTAATTTTGGAAAACATCGGCAAGCTTAGTAGGGTGAAGAGGGTTATAGAAAGAGGCATTAAGTTTGTGGCTTTTATCTACAATCGCTCATTGACATTGAACATTATGAGGAGGTTCACCAACAAAACCGAGTTGGTGAGATATGGAGTTACTCGGTTTGCTACAACCTTTTTAACTTTACAAAGTTTGTATTTGCAAAAAAATAATCTCAGAAAGATGTTCACTTCTGAAGAGTGGTTGAGATTCAAAAAATCAAAAGAAACAAAAGGAAAGCGTGCTGCCGACATTGTATTGATGCCATCATTTTGGAATGATGTTGTTTATAGCCTCAAGGCTATGAGACCTCTTGTAGAAGTTCTCAAATTGGTTGATAATGATGAGAAGAAACCCGCAATGGGTTTCGTTTATGAGGCTATGGACAGGGCAAAAGAGACAATTCAGAAGCTTTTCAAGAACGATGAAACCAAGTATAAGGATATATTTGAGATAATTGATGAAAGATGAAATTCTCAATTGAATCATCCATTGCATGCGGCGGGTTATTATTTGAATCCTCAAATTTTCTATGGAAATCTAAGTATTGAAAGAGATGCAGATGTGATGAAAGGCTTATATTTGAGATAATTGATGAAAGATGGAATTCTCAATTGAATCATTCATTGCATGCGGCGGGTTATTATTTGAATCCTCAAATCCTCAAATTTTTATGGAAATCCAAGTATTGAAAGAGATGCAGAGGTGATGAAAGACTTATATGACTGTATAGAGAGATTGTTTCCTAGCCCTGATGAGAAAGACAAGGCTTGTTTAGAATTGGCAACATATAGAAGTGCACAAGGCCTCTTAGGTGGGAAAGGTTGCATGCGACAACGAAGCACAATAACTCCTGGTAAGAGTTTATTTTTGTATTAATTATTTAATTACATTACATGATCCTTAATTTTAGATCACTACAAAACAATGCTAATACATAATAATTGCAGCTGAATGGTGGAAGAATTATGGAGGAGGAACAACATCTTTGATGACAATTGCCATCAAAGTTTTGAGCTTGACATGTAGCTCATCGGGATACGAGAGGAATTGGAGTGCCTTTGAGCATGTAAGTAACTTAGTATCAATTCTAAACTCGCTTTCAAGTTTAATTTAAGCTTAAACTTCATTAGTGATACCAATATTTTTTTAATTTTCATAGAACAAGTTCATTCTAAAAAGAGAAGTCGGCTAGAGCATCAAAGGTTGCAAGACTCGCTGTTCATCAAATAGAACCAAACTTTGAAGGACTGGTTTGATTCCAGAGATGTCACTGATCCCATTGTCCTAAAGAATGCTGATGATGATAGTAGTGAGTGGTTTTTAGGGCAAATGAATGGTGATGAATATGGTGGTGAAGATAGATTGGTGTTTGAGGATGACAACACCATGACTTGGTTGAGGAAGTTACAGGGGCCGGTGAACCTTTTCATTATACAAGGAGGAAAACAAAAGGAGGAGATACCCACGCTTCAAGTTCAAGCTCTAAAGGAAAAACAAGGATGGTTATTGAAGAAGAAGAAGACGATGAGCATGAATCATATGATGATGATGGAGAAACAAATGAAGAGGAGATCTATAAAAGTGATGATAGTGAAAGTGAATGTGAAGAAGAAATAGACGATGTTGAAAATGAAGAAGACGATTGAATTGAACTTTGGATGTTCTCATGGTTGTTGTTTATGAATAATTGGATGAGACATGTGTTTGATGTATTATGATGAATTTATGAATGTTTTTAATTATGAATTTGAATGTGTTTTTACTTTTTATGTTTTGTGTTTAATTTTTCAACATATATGTTTGTAAAATTCTATAATTTAACTGTCCCGCGATTGGATAAAAAAGCGGCCGTGACGCGATCCGCGTCGCTGCTATCCCGCTATGGGACCCCGCCGCGTCGCGCTGCGATCTGAGATTGAAAACTATGCGTCTATTGTGCCAAACCCCGGTGAGTTGATAATTGTTGAGCAAACATTTTCTCCCTCGACTCCTCTCATCTCTCCCTCTCAAGGAGATAAGTTCTTCAATACTGAAGAACGAGCGATCAAGAATGATTGACGCAAGACATTCGTTCCGCCGCGCTAGCACCCGGAGAACGAGTGACGTTGATCGGAAACCATTAGAACACCTGTGGATCACCGCTAGAGGGATTCTATTTTAGATCCTCGCAAGCGCAACAAAGACAATCTGGAAGAGTCATTCCGGACGATCAACGATTGTCAACGAAGAAAGTACCGAAGATCCAGGTATTTAATTTATTCAGAAATTATTAAATTAATTATAAACATGATGTGCAAGATTTTCTTTCTCGGATCTGGCGCTGTTCTTCTCTTTGTTTAAATCTTTGATTTTAATCCGTGGATACTGGCGTTCATCGTCGTATTGATCCCAGATTGGTCATCGATTACGGAAAAAGCAAAGTTGGGCCCTCCCAACCGCTACGCTTCCACTGCATCTGGAACCTTCATTTAACACATTCCCCTCCTCTTTCATTTGGTTGGGCCTGAATCCTCCACATATATTTGCTGGGTTGGGTCAGGTCCCCATATGAATCACAACCGGATATGATTTAAATATGACAGCCTCTTTGGCCTGGTTTGGCTCCAAATCACCAGCACTTTTTCGTGTTAAAATGGTCAACACATCCTTGGCTGTACATCTCAATCCGCTCGTCCACTCTAGCCGTAGTAGAGCTGGGATTGTAGGCCGTATCATGTGCATCAGCTGGAGACAATAGGTAACGAAATATAATTTTTTGGCATTGTCAGGGTGTTCTTCTTGAATTCCAAACTAGGGAAATGGAAAATGTTACTGCTGGGAACTCGTTACTATAAAGAATTGCTGGCAGAATCGAAGATCCCTCCCACCCACGACGTGTATTAAATACGCATCCCACGGGTAAATGATTTGGCCTCGGTAACCCGGATGTAGTTGTGTCCAAATAGTGCCCATGTTTTCAGGAATTCAGTTCGTTGTGAGTTTAAATTGATGTTGAGCTCCATCCAGCAACACGCTCACCAACAATAGTAAGAAGGGGAGGAGTGACCCGGTTTGCGCTAGACTGCCCCATGTTCGTGGGTACTGCAGCACCCCGGGGTACTGGGTGAAGTCCAGTAGTTTCCAGAAGAGGTTCTGCATACCGAGAGCTAAGTTCTTGTTTCTCCCTCTGTTGATCGACGGGTTCTGTAGCGGCGGCATGGCACTGTAGCGGCGGCGGTACTGTAGCGGGTACTGTAGCAGCCGGGTTACTATTCACAGAATAGGAATTTGGCCAAAAATTTGGGCCTACGGGCTATGTAATGGGCTACAAGCCCACTGGGCCTTCGGGCTATGTAATGGGTCTCCCTTTACCCAGTTAAAAGAGGTCTTTGCTTTGCTTTGTTAATAAAAATGAGGTTTCAGCCCCAACTTAAAAAAAAAAAAACGTTGCAGGCATATCTGCTGTCCTAGCCACGGTCGCCTCTAGTAATGCCATAACCGTGATCTTGCTAGAACAGGGTCCTGACTCCCGCGGTTTGTTCATTGGCGGCACTTCATTCTCCCAGTGAGCGGTCATTCTCGCAACGTGCATCGCTGTAGCACCAAACTGTGCGGAGTATGTCTCTGCCGCAAAGGGTGGATGGTCCTCATCAGGTGGTGGGGAGGTGGCATACTAGGCCGGAGATGGACATGTAGAATTCGGAAAATTCATGCGCTTGCTTATTGCGCTCGTGTTCAGCTTGCGCGTGATGCATCTGCGCTTAGGTATGGTACTGCTTAGTGAGACTGGCTATTGCCGATGTCAAATTGCATCGAGTACTCGCACCTGATGGTCACGTTCTATGTGTCTCATCATAGAACGTTATCTGACCGTAGAACTATATTTAAGAATATTGTCCTGTCACTTTAAGGTTCTCATTATAGCAGGGAACTGCTACGACCTTATCAATCCAATAGATACTCTAGGATATTATTATATTAAAGTTATGCAGAACAATGAACAATATGTGATAAAATATATTATTAATATTCAAATCATCGAATATACATATAACCAAAGTACAAACAGTTGGTCCTAGGACGCTAACTCCAACATATCCGTCGCCCAGATCGCATTTCGCTCCAATGTTGTTGAGGTCGCATTTCGCTCCAGTGTCTTCCAAGTGCCAACTTCACTTGGTTGCTCGCCAGACTGCATGACCAAAAATGACTCGGTGTCATCCAATTGTGGTCACTTTTCCAAGAGTCGCAACGCTCCGGTGAAATACTTCGAAATTTTGTTTGCTCTTGTGCGTCTTGTTCCCAATGCCGCTGCTTGAGGGTCTCCCTCGTCGAGGCTAGCTTACTTATAGACGCTTTCAATTATGCAATCATCGTGTCAATGCGGTCTATGTGCCTCTCTACTCTATCGAGAGGAGCTTGGTAGCTCATCTCCATTGCCAGAACGCACATCCTTCCGAAGAGTATCCCGCATTGCTCTCCCTCTCTTTGAATGGATCCAGCAGGTTGTATGTGTTCCTGTGAAGAGTATCAGAATTACAGACGTATAAGGGTGTAATTTTGGCCCGACCCTCCAAAAAATCAGGCCGCGGACCATTATTCGGGTCGGGTCTGGCCTGGCCGGCTCGAACAACCCCATGAGGCGGCCTGAGCCCAGCCTCGGGCCGGTCCAAACCGTCGGGTCTGGCCGAGCTTTTTGGGCCGGACCACGGGCAAGCCCTTGTGGGCTTTTATTATTTTCAAAAAAAAAATATATATATATATATACATATACATATATATATATTTCTTGCTTTTTTTATGTAAGCGTTTTTTAAACGTTTTTTCATTTAAACACTTATTTTATGTAAAACAATTTTGTTTTGTAAAAAAGTTTTTTTCATTTAACGCTTTTTCATTTTTTTCTTGTAAAAACATTTTGCAAAGTTAACGTTAATTTTATTTTTCTTTTTTTATTAGCGTTTTACAGTTGAAACGTTTTTCATTTAATTATCAATCATTTTACATGTTTTAAATTGTTCACTTCATGCGTTTTACGAGAACCCTCAACGTCACATACCTATTATAATTATAATATTTTCTTTAATTTAATAAAAATCTAAAATATAGATCAATTCAGAAAATAATTAAAGGTTAAATAATTTATTTGAAAATGTTCGATTAAAAAAAAAGAACTTGCCGCAACTGTCTTGTCTAAATAAATATCAATCATCGTAATAAATAACTTTCATAATAATTATAAATCATAAAATAGACATAAAATAATTAATTTCAGATTATTTTAAATAAATAATTGAATGATAATTAATTAAAATAATTTAATGTCATTTGACCGTTTTTTTTCTAAAAAAATTAATATGGAATGGGAGGGTGTGCGAGCGTGCACTGAAGTTGGGTGGGGTGGGAGGTGTCTTGTTTTTTAGTTTTTATTAATAGATAGATGGATGGATATGCATATTTACATATATAATATATATCTATATGTATATAAATATATATGCATATGTATATATCTCTATATATGTATATGCATATAATATACATATATATATATGTATATGTATATGTATATATATGTATATGCATATAATATATACATATATATGTATATATATATTAAGGATTGTAGTTTAAAACCAGACACACCGCCTGGACCAGCCAGCAGTTTCCCAGTTATTTTTTAGTGGGGACGGGTTCATTCGGGCAGGCCGACCTGGGTCAGGCCTGCCCACAGAGGCTCTGGCCCGGCCCGATGAATCATGGGCCTGAGCCCAGTCCGGCTCAAGTCGGGGCGCTTGGGCTTTCGGGCTGTCAGACCAAAATTACATATGAGAGAGAAGAAGAAGAATGGATGAGAGAGAATGGAGGCGTAAGAATAATGCTTGAGACCCCCCCGCAGTGCTCTCGCTCAATCTCACAGCTGAACAAACCATCTTACAATTGTGGGGCCCCCTTCTAGAAGTTGCTGGAAAGCAACTGTGTGGACCCCCTTTTCCTCCCTTCTAGAATATTTTTCTCCAGGTTGTACCATGGTGTCCAGGTCTTCATCATTCCGGCTGCATGGAATAACATACCTTATTTATGCATGCAAATCATAATTTGCATGCAAGTCGAAATACTGCTCATATATATCATATATCACATATATATATATATATATATATATTTATGGCTTTAAGACATATATCCATTAGTGTGTGCCTCTCCAGTTTTGGTGCTTCGGTAGCAGACGACCGCCCGCAGACAAACTAGAGATTGTTTGTGTACTGGTCAGATTTTTTTTCTTTTCCACCTAGATCCAAGGTCAAACACCTCAAGTCTGGTCTTCTCATGCTGGTCTAGCAGGCATACTTCTCATGACGTCTTATGAGTTCTCTTAAAAGGTCATCCTTTGTTCTGTAAAGATTTGTTGTTCCTCTCCTGTTCATGATTCGGCTGCAACACCTCTACCCGTCGTTGTTGAGCACCTGGCTCTAGTAACTTCATTATGTGGTGGAAGACATGGGTGTCTCCTTGAAAGGTATGAGCCACTATTCCTATCTAGTGAATTCCCCTCCAGACCCCAAGGGACCGTGGCATGTGGGAAACAAGATAACAAGATCTTTCCGTTTTTTCTCAATGGATAAGTCTGTAAATCATGTTTCCAAGAATGTGACTACCGTTAAGGAGCTCTAGGACTCCTTGTTTTTTATGTTCTTCGAGGCCAATAAATTGTTTTGTGTTTCTGATCTCTTCCAACAATTATTCTCTCTTTGGCAGGGTTCCATTTGATTTCACCATATTACAACGAATGGATGACGATTGTGGATGAGATACATGACTTATGACCAGTTCCTCAAACTTTTGATGGGATGTTGACTCAACGTGAACGACTGTTTTTGTTCTCCCCTGCAGGGGTTGAATCCAAAATTTGTCTCTATCGCGACTGAGATGCTTGCCGGTTCTGGTGCTCAACATCCATCCTTTGTGTATAGTCATGGTATTCAACCTTTACTACTTTTGAAGATTTTTCAGTTCGCAGTGCTCTTGCTTTCGTGGTGGCAGTCGCGGTGGTCAATTTGGTGGTAGGGGTTATAGCCGTCCTCGATCTCAATGTACTCATTGCAGCCATTCTGATCTCCCCGTTGATACTTGTTGGCAACTCCATGGTCTTTCCGACCATCCTCCACCTCTTGGCCGCTCTTGTCCTATTTAGGTTGTAGTGGTTGATTCTATGGTTCCTCATGTAACGAATCAGCCCGGGCCGTCCATTTGACGGATGCCCGAATGGATATGCCACTGGCCCGATGGGTGTTCTCGATCCCCACGGGCTGACAACTAATGTCTAGGCATCACATGAACACATTTGAGAACGGTTTCGCCCAATAATCAAAGTAAATGTGACACCAGGAATATAGCAAAAATCCGGAATGACCTATCCATATATTGGGCGTCCACACCGAAACAAATAGGCAGAAATAAACAAAACAGAATATAAGGAAAGCAGTAAACAACACAAGCATAAAAAACCTCCCTCACCACCCCGGTCTCCCTCTCCTGCAAGGCAAAGACGACGCCCACTAGATTCCTATTATCGGCCACTTCAATTTCACCACACCTCAAGTAAAAACCTAATTGGCCAAAGCAAATCATATAAAAGGCAACTTGCCGGACATTCTAGGAAAGTAAAGACAAATCCTACAAAAACAGGTAATAGGCACACTGGTCGAATGCAGTAAAATAAAACTAACCTCAAAAGGAAACTGAACCAAGAACCTATAACTGAAATAATATATAGGCGTGAGTACAACATCACTTAGTAGGCCATCACAACCCGCAGAATCTAAGCAGTCGCTTTCATATTACATCCTAAAAATGCTAGTTTGAAATACAATTGAAAAATAACGATTTTCTATGAAGTTTTACAAAGAAGCAACAATACATCAAGAGTGTGATAAAACCCCATTCCAAGATTTTATTAAATGAAAACAATCGCTTGGAAAACGCTTTTCCCCGGCCCAAACCACTTGGCCAAAACATCATTTTAAAGTCCCACTTTAAAACCATTTCATGAACAACTCTTTTAGAAATACCCATTTCAAACTCAAAGAGGTTTCTATCCATCACAAGGTTTTCCAAAACCTGTTTGAAAACCAACCATTTATGAACCCAGGCACAACGACCTAAAAACACGTTTCAAAACTCACCCGCACTTCGAGTTTCAAAACAAACAATTTCCCACTGTTCTCGCTTGGGAACACCTTTCAAACTCATCTTAAAAACAGTTTGAACACTTTAAAATCACACTTTCCTTATTCGTTTTAAAAACCTTTCACAAATTCTTCTCAAACCATTTGAAAAGATAACCACACAAAGAGAGAAGAAAGCACATAGTCAAACAGCACATGCTGAATACCCAAACAAAGCATAACAATGGTGCGCATAAACATCATCATCATATAAGCAAATAAATGGAAATGGGCATAACACAAGGCAATAATAAAATGAACACAACACATAAATCAAACCCGACATCAGTAAGGTGCACCTAGGGCTCCAGCCATAAGGGTCTAATGTGAGTGAGTCTAAACAAAGTTTGCTAGCGGTCTAAACAAAGCCGAAGCTCTCAGGGTCTTCCTCGGGCCCAACTCCAAGAGCTCTCACGATCTCCTGGCCAAACAAGTGGAAACTCTTACGGTCTTCCTACCAAAGGCTCTCATGGTCCCTTGGACAACTGACGGAAGCTCTCTTTGTCTTCCTACCGAAGGCTCTCATGGTCCCTTGGACACCAACAAAAGCTCTCTTGATCTTCCTACCATAGGCTCTCACGGTCCCTTGGACAACACATGCTCACACCCCGGTTATCTGATGTGCTACTCAGTGCCAAACATAATCACATCACAAGTTCCATACAACAAGTGCTATTCCACAAGTCATTTTCATAAACAAACATGCCCATTTGACAAAACATCTTCCTCAAGGTACAACCATTTCTAGAACATCTTTAGAAATCCATTTGAAACCAATAAATAATTTTGAGCCATTTTATAACACTCAAGCGCCCCCCATTTTGGGAAACTCACTTTAAAGCTTTAAATTGCCAAACCAACCCATTTGTAAATCTCAAAAGCTTTAAACATCTCAAAGCAGAGGTTAACACATCCCTTTGAAAACACACACCTCCAAACACTTGGTTTGAAACCCACTTTAAATCAGGAATACTTTTTAAAACATCAAGCCGGTGCTCCACCGCTTTTTAAAATCAAAAGCATTCTTTAAAAGTCAATCGGGTATTATCATCGACACTTGGCATGAATTCACATCCCATGCCAAGGTTTTAAAAAAACCATTTTTTGTATCAAATTGGCAAAGGCTCCCACACACAAGAGAGAGTCCCTCTGAACCTTAAACACCCAAAATCAAAATTTTAGAACTATCCCTAACCCTAGCCACGATTTAGCATCCATTAGGGTTCATGGAAGGGGGGGAAATCGGGTGAGAGAAGGAAGGAGAAGAGAGGAGAGGAGGGGAGGAAAGCTTACCGCTTGAAGATCGCAAGGGAAATCGGTTGGAATTGGAGGAAGGAGGTCCGACGAAAGGAGGTGGCTTAGCGCGAGGAGAGTTGTGCGAGTCCTAGGAGTAACTATGCGGGACCTTTAGTGAGCCTGGGTTGTGGCACATGATTAGGTAAATCGTGCGACAACTGAGATATTGTGGGCTCAACATTCTCTGCATGAGATCGACTATCCTTCTCTAATAGTCTGCACACATATGATGTGATAATCAGGCAACAATCAAGATTGCTACAAATCCAGTGTTTCATATGCAGACTAAGCATATTGCGGTTGACTACCATTTTTTTCATGAGGATTTTGAAAAGAAGCGTCTTACTTTTGGTTATGTACAAACCACAAAGCAATTGAGTGATCTGTTTATTAAAAGGGTTTCGGGAGCATGAGTAAAATTTTCATGTAGCAAGCTGGGCATGATAAATATATATGCTCCAGCTTGAGGGGGAGTGTTGGAGTATTTGGAATATTTAGATATTTAGGAGATGGGGTTTGAGTCGTCATCTTATGTATTTTTAAATTTCAAATCTCTCGCGATCTCGGGATTGTATCTCATATCTTCTGTTGGACCCCATTTCATTTAATTGGGTATTTCTGAGTCCCACATCGGACTTACCCTCTCTGTATTTAGTTTTACTCATCTATAAAAGAACATCCTCACCTCACATTGAGGTAAGGGGAATTCACCATTCACATGGTATCAGAGCGATCTTAATCCCGACCCTCCCTCCCAGCGGCTTCCCGGTTCTGTCCGGCCCCGCCTCTCTTCCCCCCCCTCTGGCTCTGCCCTAATCTCCCGGCGGCCCTCCCTGGTGGCTCTCTCTCCCGGCGGCTCTCCCTCCCGGCGCAGCTCCCCTCGCTCCGCGGTGCCCTCGCCAGCGCCTCGCCCAGGCGCTCTCACCCTCGCCCAGCGGTGCCGCGCCCTCGGCCTCGCCCCGGCTCCCCGCCCTCGGCCTCGCCCTGGCGCCCGCGCCCTAGCCCCGGCGGCTCCCGGCTCCCTGACGGCCCTCCTTCCTGGCGCGACGCCCTCCCGCGGCTCCCGGCTCCCCGGCGTTCCGGTTCCCTGTCGTCCCGCGCCTCCTACGCCTCCCGGCCACCCTCGCCTGGCGCGCTCTCGGCAACCCTTGCCCGGCGCCTCCCACAACTCCAGCGCCTCCCGCACCTCCCGCTGCCCTGCGCCTCCCGAGCGCCCCCGCTGCTCTCGACCTGCGCCCCCCCCCCCCCTTTCCGCCGCCTTCACCCTAGCCGGCGCTCTCGGCCTCTGTCCCGGCGGACCCTCCCGGCAGAGCGCCCTTGTCCCGACAGCACGCCCTCGTCTCGGCAGAGCGCCCTCGTTCTGGCGGCCCTTCCAGCACGCGCACGTCCTGCGCACGATCATCCCGCCGGCCCGCTGCATCAGCTACCCGACGCTTCCATGGCGGACTCCTCGGGACGTGGCCGTGCTTCAAGTCGTCCACGTCCCTTCTGTCACCATTGTGGCAAGTTTGGCCACCTGATCGCCCGATGTTGGGTCTTGCATGGACGCCCATCTCAGCACTCGCGACAGGGACAGCCCGCGGTCCGGGACGCGTCCTCGATTGTCGCCTCTCTTTTCCCGTCTTTGGCCCTTTCTATGGCCGACCTCAGGCGGCCTCATGATCCGCCGACCTCTGTCCGACCCGCTCCCTCCTCGGCTTCTCTGGCCCGTACTGTTTGCCCCACTGCCTTGGTCAGCCATTGCTCCCCTGCATGGCTGCTGGACTCAGGTGCCTCCGACCACCTCACCGGTGATGCTGGTATGCTGACGTCTTACTGCACTTATGTCGGTTCTTCAGCCATCACCGTCGCTGATGACTCCACTATCCCCATAGCGGGTTTCGGCGCATGTTCCCTGACTCCATTGATCCATCTACCCTCTGTGGCACATGTGTCCCGCAGTCCCTTTAATCTGCTTTCCATCAGTAAACTGACTAAGGATTATAACTGTGCGGTCATATTTACATCTTCTGGTGTTGTGTTTCAGGAGCCGACTACGAACCGGGAACTTGGTCGAGGCCGGCTTCGAGACGGGGTCTACATGTTCGAGGGACCAGCACCCATTGCTTGCACGTCTACCTCTTCTCGGGCACTAGATCTTCATTCCCGATTGGGACACCCGCCTGCATCCACCATTCATCAGATGTTTCCGGACTTCCATCAGACTCCTACTTTTCATTGTGAGTCCTGTTCTTTTGCGAAACATCATCGCTCTTCCTACATTCCTCGCACGGATACACGGGCCTCCCACCCCTTTGATCTGGTTCATTCAGATGTTTGGGGCCCGTGTACCATTCCGAGTCACTTGGGATATAAATACTATATCTCTTTCATTGATGACTATTCGCGCATGACGTGACTTTACCTTCTTCGAGAACGCTCTGAAGTGTTTTCCACCTTCCAAACATTTTTCAATGAAATTAAGAACCGTTTTTCTATCTCTGTCAAATGTCTCCGCTCGGATAATGGGCGTATCTCTCCACTTCCTTTCGGCAGTTTCTCCAGGCAAATGGTATCCTTCATCAGACCTCCTGTCCTGATACACCCCAGCAGAACGGCGTGGCCGAGCAGAAACACAGACATATTCTGGAGACTGCTTGTGCCCTCATCTTCCACCGACAGGTGCCTCTGCTTTTTTGGGGAGATGCCATTCTCACTGCTACATACCTCATCAATCGCCTTCCTTCTTCTATCCTTAAGGGGGAGACTCCCTTTTGGGCTCTTTTCCCCACTCTCCCTCTTCATTCCCTCCCTCTTCGAGTGTTTGACTGCTTGTGTTATGTTCGTGACACTCGCCCTCACCGTACCAAACTCTCTCCCAAATCCCTCCGCTGCATATTCCTTGGTTATTCCCGCACTCAGCGCGGATACCACTGCTTCTCCCCGGACCTTCGCCGGTATGTCATCTCCGCGGATGTCTCCTTTGTTGAGGGTTCTCCAATCTCCTTTCCCTCTCCTCCTCCTGACTCTGCTATTGATAACTGTCTTCCCCTCATCATCCTTCCTCCACCGGCGTCAACCCCTGTTGACACCCATTTTGGTCAGGTCTACTCCCGCTGTCCTTTGACTGTATCCCCCGTTCCGGCCCGTGACATTGATGCTCCCGCTTCGTCCGCTGCTCCTGCTCCACCACCCGAGGACTTGCCCATTGCCCTCCGGAAAGGTACTCGCTCCTGCCAGAGTACTCCTCTATTTGTCTCTTCATACAGGGGTCTGTTCGCTCTGGAGACAGTTTCTATACCTCGCACGGTTGGTGAAGCCAAATCTCACCCCGGGTGGTTAGCTGCAATGCGGGATGAATTGCAGGCTCTGGAGGAAAACCATACTTGAGATCTTGTCCCCCTTCCAGCAGACAAACAGGTAGTGGGCAGCAAATGGATTTATACGATCCGTCTCAATCCCGACGGCTCTCTTTGCCGCCTCAAAGCTCGGCTGGTGGCGAAGGGGCTTGCTCAGACATATGGCATCGACTACTTTGAGACCTACTCTCCGGTCGCCAAGATGGTCTCTGTCCGCCTGTTCATCTCTCTGGCTACTCATCATCACTGGCCACTTCATCAGCTAGATGTCAAGAATGCCTTTCTCCATGGCGTTCTTGAGGAAAAAGTCTACCTGAAGCAGCCCCCTGGTTTTTCTGCCTCCGATGCCGACTCCCATGTCTGTCGCCTCCGTCGGTCCCCTCTATGGCCTCAAACAGTCTCCTCGAGCTTGGTTTGGCCGCTTCAGCACTGTCGTCACGGCCTTTGGCCTCTCCCGGAGTCTGAAGGACCACACCGTCTTCTTCCGTACGACACCGCACGGCTGTATCTTGCTCGTGGTATATGTTGATGATATCATCATCACAGGAAGCGACTCCAGAGGGATCGCCAGCCTCAAGGCGCACCTTCACCAAAACTTTCATACCAAAGATTTTGGTCCCCTGACTTACTTTCTTGGCATCGAGGTCTCCCGTTCTGAGGATTCGATCTCTCTCTGCCAGCGTAGGTATGCTCTTGATATCTTGCAGGATGCCGGTCTGAGCACCGCCACTGCCGTGGACACCCCACTTGAGCCTGGCGAACGTACTCTCCATTCCGACTCGGAACCATTTCCTCATCCCGAGCGCTATCGACGTCTGGTGGGTAAGCTGAACTACCTCACCATGACGCGACCCGACATTGCCTGCGCCGTTGGCAAAGTCGGCCAGTTCATGGAGCATCCAACCCAATCTCAGTGGGATGTTGTCCTTCGCATTGCCAAATACATCAAGCGAGACCCTGCACGTGGCCTTCAGTATTCCCGTCATGCTCACTTGGATGTTGAGGCCTTCTGTGATGCCGACTATGCAGGTTGCCTTGCGACCCGCAAGTCTACTTCGGGGTTCGCCGTGTTCTTCGCCGGTAACCTCATCTCTTGGCGCAGCAAGAAGCAGACTGTCGTCTCCAGATCGAGTGCCGAGGCTGAATACCGCGCCATGGCCACCGTCACCACTGAGATCCTCTGGCTTCGTCATCTCCTACATGAGCTCGGCTTCCCGGCACACACCCCTGCTCATATCTGGTGTGACAATCAGGCCGCCACGAAGATTGCCTCAAATCCCGTCTTTCATGAACGGACTAAGCATATCGAGGTGGACTGCCACTTCCTCCGCCACCATTTGGAGCAGCACCATATCAGCTTTGGCCATGTACCGACGGCAGATCAGCTTGCCGATCTCTTCACCAAAGGTCTCCCAGGGGCTCGTCTTGACTCTCTCACTTCTAGGCTGGGGATTCACAGCCTCCATAGCCCAGCTTGAGGGGGAGTATGAGTTTGTCTTGTCGTCTTTTCTTTGTGGGACTCAATCCAATCTGGGCATGTCCAGCTTGAGGGGGAGTGTTGGACCCCATTTCATTTAATTGGGTATTTCTGAGTCCCACATCAGACTTACCCTCTCTGTATTTAGTTTTACTCATCTATAAAAGAACATCCTCACCTCACATTGAGGTAAGGGGAATTCACCATTCACATCTTCCTTTATAAATAAACTAACCGGACCTCATTTTGAGGATACGATTTTCTGCCATTTGTTTTCCACATAAACAATAGAAGAAACGATAAAGAGGGGTCTCGAAACCCCTTCCCACAAGACATGCCCCGAACCGAGACTAACTCAGACCCTCCATGCCTGAAGTCCCTCCCTCACAACTCATGTTTAGGACTACTTAAATCTCTGAGTTTTCTAATGACTCTCCCCTTTGACATAGTTGCCTAAATTATGTAGTTTCCTAAATAATATAGGTTTCCTAACCTGCTTAAACACTTTCACACTGTTTCCTCGATTATATTTGCCATTTGGCTGTGCCTGGATCCTCCACATATATGCTGGGATGGGCCGGGCCTATCACTGTAGCTCTACACAAACTTCCTGTTTGGATTGGATCAATTGTTTTGGTGAATTTTTATTAATGTCGTTTTCTTTCATTCTTTATTATGTTACAGGTGCGACTAATAAGCCACAAGAAATAGATGATGCCGTTCTGAGGAGATTGGTTAGTTTAATATCATGGGAATTTTCTGGCCCCTTTTTTTTACAATGAGAACTGACATTTAATAATTGAAATGTTGATGTGAAATTATGAGTACCTCTGGGTGGTATATGTTGTACACTGCTGTAGCTAGATGACACAATTGACGCATGTAGCGAGTCCTGTATTCATTTATCTTGTTGAATTATTGTTGAAGCCTTGACTTGAGCAATATATTTCTTTTCTGAGAAACTATTTTTCTTCTGAAGATCTGTCTCATACGCTGATGCATGGCTGTTACAATGATCGTTTGCCTTCATTCCCGTTATACTTAATAACTTGCCCATGGATATTTACCATCATACAACTCTTGTTGTAATGGAATCCTAGCACAGGACCATTTCTGTAAGTATTTCTTGTAGTAGTTGCTTAAGGCTCCGTTTGACTGTACTTGCCGAAATCTGCTTATATCACCCATCACTTATTATAAGCAGTTGGAAAAAAAAAACAGTTAGAAAAAATAAGTGGTGTTTGTTCTTTTTCGGAAAAAACACTGACTCCTGGAGGAGAACACTTAAATAAGTGAAGCAATCAGGAAACACTTATACAAAAGCTCTGTGCTTCAAGGCTCTGTTTGACAGAACTTGTTTAAAAGTGCTTCTAGATCTTATCACCCACGATAAACAGTTTGAAAAAATAAGTGGTGTTTGTTCTGTTTCTGGAAAAGCACTTCCATGTAAATTCCAGAAGAAAATCACTTAAATAATTGACAGAAAATCACTTTCAATAGTCAATCTGGAAACACTTCTATAGAAGCCCTTGTCGTAAGTGATAAGTGTTATAGGAAGTTTTGAACAAATGCTGTCAAATGAAGCCTCATATAGACTCACTTATAAGTGATAAATGCTATAAGCGGTTTTCAGTAAGTGCTTTCAAACGAAGCCTAAATGTTGTCAAAAGGAGCCTAAATCCTTGGGAATATGGATCTGATATTTTCATTCAATTGTGTTTACCTCTGGGAAAGCTCATTTCTTTGAAATCTGGACACTTCTAATGACTGAACTGAATATGCATTTAGTCTCAGTAGGGCATTTGGAACAATGCTTTGGATAATTTCTTTTTTATCATATTTTATTGACTATTGAAGTGGAAGGTTTTTATTTGCTAAGCCAAGTGTTTCTTTGATTTTTCAAAATACCGTGGATCTAATTAATAATGGAACATAATCATGAAAATGTTTGTGCTATATTATTTTTCAGTATTGAAACTGGATTTCTCATCCGCCCCCTTCTTCTTCTGTCATCATCTGTGACAAATGCGCAACACTCAAACAGGTGAAGAGAATCTATATACCTTTACCAGACCACAATGTCAGAAAAGTTCTTCTGAAACAGAAACTCAAGGGCCAAGCATTTTCTCTGCCCAGTAAGAATATTAATTACTGGCTTGCATGTCATCTTAATTTTACTTGTTGCGTACTCTGTATCTATGCCTTTCTTCTAGTGTTATGTATCTCTTCATCTTAAAATAAATTTTCTTCACAGAATTCAGTTGTATGGCCAGGGGAAAAAATTTGCAATCTGGCCTGTCAAGAATGGTGCTTGATATATAATTTCTGTAAAAAGTGAGTCATGGTTAATCTAGAGTTTCCAAAATGGTATTGTGTGGGGATTGGTGGTAGATGAAGAAATCAAACCAAGGCGGTCATTCGTGATCCAACTTGTCGAAGGTAAACTGCGTGATCACTACCTTCATACCTAACATAGCTTTAGTGACAACTTGATATGGATCAGATTTAGAATTTAGAGAACGGTCAAATATGTAACATCCCGCCCCTCATTAGCTTGAGAAGAGGCAGAGTTGCTACTGGTCTTAAGTGACATCCTCAAGACATCAAAAACCAACAATAATTCAAGGGCTTCAAGAATGTTGAGGGACGATTTGCCCTTTTTAAAGATAAACCACCCAATCAACCATAAACAATAAACATTCAATCCTCTATATGATGCATGAATAACAATACAACCAAAGGTATACCCAACAGTAAACAACAATATCATAGTACCAATGAAAACAAAAGACAATAACCAGAAAAATTCAAAGGGACTTCAAGACCCAAAGACACCCAAAAGACATAATTCCAAGCAACACCCGACCAAGCTTCAAGCTCCGACTCCACCTGCTATCCTCACGGAATCAAGACGCATCTCTGGAGAAATATGATACTTTTCCTTTACTTGTGTCCCGATAGATGACATCTGCAAACGCACTAAGGTGCCCAAGCTGGGGTGAGTATAAACTCAGTAGGATTTTCTCAAAGACTTCCAAACTCACATCACTAACACATTTTATATAAAACTGTTAGCACTGTTTTTTGTTTGCTTTGTTTTTCTTTGCTTTGTTTTCTTTAATTATGTATCCAAGTTAGGTACACCTAGCTTGAGGGAGAGTGTTAGAGTTTAAGTTGAGTCAAGTTCCACATCGGACTTGACGTATCATGTAATCTCTATTATTCATTATAAATTAACCCCAAGGCCTCCCTTAGAGAGACATCTTGGGTATTGGGTCTGCTCTCTTTAGGGGGTTCTCTAACCCTTGCGTTCCCTCCCTTCGGATCTCTCTCCCCCTGTACATTTTTTTTATTTCTCGACGGGGGGCAGCGACCCCATGGCCACCGAGCCCTAATCTATCGTCGCCCTCTCTTTCTCTACGTGCAGCCCTCCCTATGGGACGAGCCTCCGTCTGCCTGGACTCGTGCCCCGCCTCGCCGACTGCTCCCTGTGCGGCTCCTCCGCGACTCTCGTGCGCCGGTTCCCTTGCAACGCTCCCTCTCAGTGCGCCCCTCCTCTGTCATCCGCGAGCCCTCTTGCCCCCTCGATCTTTGGCCTCCCGTCGCCGTCGCCGATCTGGTGCTTCCCGTCGTCCATGGTCCGCTCAGGTCGCCGACTCCCGTTATCAGCCATTAGATCTAGAGCTTTCGAACGCCACCCCCGACGACCCCTCCCCTTTCGTCGGTCGTCTTGTGCGCCCCCTCGCTGGCACACCCACGCGGTTCCTTTATTGCGCCCCTGTAGCCGGTCCTCTCGCGCCCTGTCGTCGGTATGCTCCCACACGGCTCCCCCGTGCCCCCGTCACCAGCACTCCTGCATAGCTCCCCTGTGCCCTTGTCGCTGGCACGCCCCCGCATGGCTCCCCTTGCGCCCCCAAGTTTTCCTGATCGTCTTCTCCGGCATGTGTCTTTCATCAACCAGGATCCGGAGCTGTTTTCTCGGCTCCTCTCGGTTCTCCGCACCGATAGCCTACCCTCCAGATCCAGGGCCTTTGATTTGCTGGATCTCCACGTGAAGGCTCGGTTCTACGGCATCAAGGGCCTCTTTCTCGCCTCCCAATCCAACCCTTCCCAGTTCGAGGCTTTCAACCTGCATCGCTCGTCTGTCCTTCCGCTGAGTGGCGGCGAGACGCCATCAACTCTCCCGGCGCACCATCGCCCGACCCATCTGTGTAGCTTTCCCGACGCCTCGTTGATCGGCCCCGCTTGTTCGGCTTTCCCGGTACCCCGACGACCGGCCCCGCTTGTGCGGCTTTCTCGTCGACCGGCTCCGCCTGTGCGGTTCCTTTGTTGCGCCTCGACGAATTGTCACGCCACTGATGCAATCTGTCTATTTCAGCGACATCTTCCATCATTTTCATCTCGAGGGGAGCTGCGATCACAAATGATTTCTTTTTGTTTCGGCTTGTTTTGTAATCAAGCTGGGTATGTCCAGTTTGGGGGGGAGTGTTAGCACTGTTTTTTGTTTGCTTTGTTTTCTTTAATTATGTATCCAAGCTAGGTACACCTAGCTTGAGGGGGAGTGTTAGAGGTTAAGTTGAGTCAAGTCCCACATCGGACTTGACGTATCATGTAATCTCTATTATTCATTATAAAATAACTCCAAGGCCTCCCTTAGAGAGACATCTTGGGTATTGGGTCCACTCTCTTTATCATTTTACAAAAACAGTTTAAAGCAGTTAAAACAGTTTATATCAAGTCATAAGCAGTTCCAAGGAAAGCAATAGACCAAGTCTTTAAAACATTTCCCATTGATTTGGCATACCCATTCCATGTTTCCACATACACACATAGGCATGCAAAGTGACAGTTCCATACTCATGAGCATTCTCTTGTCGATCCACCAAGTCGTCACAAGGCGATCAATGTCCAAGCGCCCCAATGACACAGGCCCCTTCTACAGGGCCACGTCATGGTACCCCAATGGTATACGCCCCTTCTACAGGGTCACATTGAAAGCAATGAACTCCAGCAAACCATATATGCCAAATCCCATGCCAAACCATTTTACATAAAAACCAAGTCTTTCTTTAAAACATTTTATCAAACAACTTGCATGTATCTTATAAGAACAGAAACTGAAAACGACACTTTAATATTTTTAGAGGAAGAAAAGGGTACAACAATATAGAAGACACTTACAACAACAAAATTCACCTAGGTAAGCCGAAGCCCCACCTAGTCTAAGCCCCCTGGCCGAAATACCCAGTACTTCCCCCCCTGAGACACTAATCCCTGTACTATTTATAGGATATTCTAGGGAATCAAATACAGCTAGCTAACTAACTCAAAAAGCTCCTAACAAACAGCTGGGACCACCACCACTTTAATAGACTCCACTCAAACAGAATGCTGGGGACCACAGGCTGGTTTTCCTCAGCCACTTGCCTGTGGGTCCCTCCAGCTCCTTGACTAACCGCCTGGGCTAACTACCCGTGGGGACTCCCTGCTGTAAACCTGCATTCCTATCACTGCCACCATCTCGAAAAACCACCTTGTCCTCAAGGTGGTGGATGTATCCCCAAGTGTGATGGGCCCAACATGTCAAGCAATTTTCCAAACCAGCCTTGCTCCATGGAATCGCAAATGGTGAGAAGGTGTGTCTTTGTTGTCATGTCAAGCAATCTGCCAAATGCTCCTCCCGGGTTGCTTAACATCGATTGTTGGCAGTTTGTTGCCGCGCCACATCATAGTTTCTAGATGGTGCAGTCCCCTAGGTATCATGGAATCGTCGTGGTGGGGGCTGGTTGCCGGCACAAGTGCCCCATGCTGTGTATGCCAAGCAATCTGCCATAGGCTCTTCCCGGCTTGCTTGACGTCTATTGTTGTCAGTTCGTTGTCGTGCCGTATCATGGTTGCCAGATGGTGCAGCCCCCTAGGTATCATGGAATCGTCGTGGTGGGGGCTGGTTGCCACCACAAATGCCCCATGTTGTGCCTGGTTTGGCGCCAAAGCAGCAGCAAGTCTAGATGGAGGAACTGCAGGGAAATACACCAGTTGAAAAGCCGAAGGGCTTGCATCGGTGCCCAATCGGTGGCCATGCGTCCAGAAATGCAGTTCCATGGTGAGAGAAATTAGTGACGAGATCCATCCAGTAGCACGCGCAACAACAGTAGGCAGAAGGTGAGAAGTGACCCGGTTTGCGGTAGGCTGTTCCATGTCTGTAGGAACTGGGTGAAATCTAGCAATTTCCAGAAGAGGTTCAGCAGACCTTTTTGGACTGTCAAGCGCCAGGAACAGCTTCGCAGGCGTACCAAGTGTCCTCGCCGTGGTTGCTTCCAGGGACGTTGCACCCGTGATCCCCCCAGAACTGGGCCGTGATTCCCGCGATTCTATCCTTGGTGGCGTTGTGGTTGCCGATGGAACGAGTATACCTGCAACTGCAGCCTTCCAAGTGGAAGTTCCCGCAGCAGCGGGGCCGCGGGGAAGGCAGACAGAGTTGAAGAAGAGGATGAGTGGTCCTCAGCGAGAAATGGGGCGCGCTCTGAGCAACGAGCCATGGAATTGATGAGGTGGCAGAGGGCCGCCAATTCGGACGCCGCAAATTTCTGGAAATCAGCCTGCTTTGTGCGGGTTGCTGCCAATGTCGATTCCAGGTTTGGGAGAGCGATTTCCAGGATTTCCATGCGTTGTTCAAAACTGTCCAGTTGTGCCTCCATTCCCAGCATAGGTCGTTGCTCGCCTCTGCAACGAGAGAATCCAACAACGTTCCGACAGTGGTCTCTTTTTGCGGGAGTGATGCAGTGATTTTGCACTAGCGAAATCCTGTCCTGAAAGGAAAAGAAAGAGGATGGACGACGGTGGATGCGTCGCTGTTGATGATGG
Organism: Viscum album; assembly: GCA_963277665.1. NCBI lineage: Eukaryota > Viridiplantae > Streptophyta > Magnoliopsida > Santalales > Viscaceae > Viscum > Viscum album. The sequence goes on along the minus strand of OY728148.1, from coordinate 802,182,653 downwards.
CGGAAGGAAGGGAAAAAATGGCGGCAATGGATGCGGGGGTGAGAGCGGCAGAGGAGAAATGAGCGATGCTCCAGCAGTAGGGAGCAATGGCAGGCCGGACCAATTTGATAAGAACAAAAACTGAAAACGACACTTTAATATTTCCAAAGGAAGAAAAGAAGGGTACAACAATATAGAAGACACTTACAGCAGCAGAATTCACCTAGGTAAGCCGAAGCCCCACCTAGTCCAAGCCCCCTGGCCGAAATACCCAGTACTTTCCCCCCCTGACACACTAATCCCTGTACTATTTATAGGATATTTTAGGGAATCAAATACAGCTGACTAACAAACTCAAAAAGCTCCTAACAAACAGCTGGGACCACCACCACTCTAACAGACTCCACTCAAACAGAATGCTGGGGACCACAGGTTGGTTTTCCTTAGCCACCTGCTTGTGGGTCCCTCCAGCTCCTTGGCTAACCGCCTGGGCTAACTGCCCGTGGGGACTCTCTGCTATAAACCTGCATTCCTATCAGTATCAAAACCATCCTATAATTTTAAAACCATCATTTTAAAATTATAAACAGAGTTTCTGAAATCCATCCCATTTCCCAAAATTTTCAAAGCCATAACCAAATGGGATTTCCACCTAGAATCACACTAGGGTTTCACCTCAATTTCAAGCAAAACATTTAATTAAAATTAAGCCTTCGAGTTAAGTAGAGAGAAGAGAGAAGCCACTTACCTCTCAACAGTCGATGAAAACGAAGAACGACACCACAAAACTCTAGATCCGGACATGGATCTTCTTCCCTTCAATAGATTCAATATCTTATCAAGATTTCCATCTTAGAACATAGATCTATCCATAACGGACTAGATCTATGGTTCCGAGAGAGGAAAGGAATAATCTTAAGAAGAACAGGTAATTACCGACGATTTTGGATCTGCAACGTGCTTCGATTCACCTAGAAGTCGCTTTCGGGTCGTAGGGAAAGGTCTCTTAAGTCTTGGGAGGGAGAGAAAACCAAGGTCCTGGAGAAATAGGCAACTAATGAGGCTTACGGGGCTTAATTAAGATTAGATCCAAAAATTTTGGAGTGCCCATCGTACGACGCACAGTTTGGCAAAACATGCCGAAACCTTCCGGAAACCACCCAAACTTAACCCAAGCGTTGAATAGGCTTAAAACACATAAAACGAGGATAAAGTGTTGCGGAAACGCCGGGAGTTGCAGCGACAGAAATGACGAAATACAGAAGAGTAAAAGGGAAAAAAAAGAACAATAACACAAAGATTTACGTGGTTCGGGAATAATCCCTACGTCCACGGAGAGGCAAAATATCCACTATAATTCGGGAGCACAATTACAGAGTTTTTCTGGTCACGAACCCTAGCCCGAAAATGAGCTACAAAAGGAGTGTTGATGGCGAATTCCCTTTACCTCAATGTGAGGCGGAAATATTCTTTTATAGATGAGTAAAAATAATTACAAGGCAGGATATTCCGATGTGGGACTCGGAAATACCCATTATACTAAAATGGGGTCCAACACTCCCCCTCAAGCTGGACATGCCTAGCTTGGACCGAGAGTCCCACAAAGAAAAAAGACGACATCGAATAAGGCCATCCATACTCCCCCTCAAGCTGGGCTGTGGAGTTGGTGAATTCCCAGCTTGGTAGTGAGAGAGTCAAGGCGAGCTCCTGGGAGGCCTTTGGTGAAGATATCGGCAAACTAATTCGTTGTCGGAATATGGCCAAAACTAATATGATTTTGCTCCAGATGGTGGCGAAAAAAGTGGCAGTCTACCTCGATATGTTTCCTACGTTCATGGAAGATGAGATTCGATGCAATTTTCGTGGCTGCCTAATTGTCACACCAGATATGAGCAGATGTCTGTGCTGGGAAACCAAGCTCATGGAGGAGATGACGAAGCCAGAGGATCTCAGTGGTGACCGTGGCCATGGCGTGGTATTCTGCCTCTGCACTAGATTGGGAGACAACTGTCTACTTCTTGCTGCGCCATGAGATGAGCTTACCGGTCAAGAACACAACAAATCCAGAAGTAGACTTGCGGGTAACAAGACAACCTGCATAGTCCGCATCACAGAAGGCCTCAACATCCAAATGAGCATGATGGGAGTACCGAAGGCCACGTGCAGAGTCTTTCTTTATGTATTTGGCAATGCGGAGGATAACATCCCACTGAGATCTGGTTGGATGCTCCATGAACTGTCTCACTTTGTTAACCGCGCAGACAATGTCTGATAGTGTCATGGTGAGGTAGTTGAGTTTGTCCACCAGACGACGATAGCTCTCTCGGTGAGGAAAGGGTGTTGAGTCGGTATGGAGAGAGCGTTCCCCAGGCTCAAGAGGAGTGTCCACGGCAGTCGCCTGAATCAACCCTGCATCTTGTAAGATATCAAGGACATATTTGCGTTGACAGAGAGAGATAGTGTCCTCAAAACGGGAGACCTCGATGCCAAGGAAGTAGGTGAGAGGACCAAGATCCTTGGTGTGGAAATGGTGGTGAATGTGTGCCTTGAGTTGGGCGATGCCAGTGGATTTGCTCCCTGTGATGATGATATCATCAACATATACCGCCAGCAAAATACAACCATTTGACGTCGTATACGGAAGAAGATGGTGTGATCCTTCATACTGCGAGAGAGGCCAAAGGCTGTGACGACAGTGTTGAAGCGGCCAAACCAAGCACGAGCAGACTGCTTGAGGCCATAGAGGGATCGACGAAGGCGGCAGACATGGGAGTCGGCTCCGGAGGCACGAAATCCAGGGGCTGCTGCAAGTAAACTTCTTCGTCAAGAAAACCATGGAGAAAGACATTTTTAACATCCAGCTGATGAAGCGGCCAATGATGATGAGCGGTCAGTGATATGGATAGACGGACAGAGGCCATCTTGGCAACCGGAGAGAAGGTCTCAAAGTAGTCGATGTCGTATGTCTGAGCAAATCCTTTCGCCACAAGACGAGCTTTGAGGCGATGTAGAGTGCCATCAGCATTGAGACGGATCGTATAGATTCATTTGCAGTCGACTGCCTGTTTGCCTGTAGGGAGGGGGACTAGATCCCATGTATGGTTGTCATTTAGAGCCTGCAGTTCATCCCGTATAGCCTGTAGCACCCCGGGTGTGATTTGGCACCGCCAACCGTGCGGGGGATAGATATTGTCTCCAGTGCTGACAAACTGTTGTTTGAAGAAGTAAAAAGAGTAGTCTGATAGGAGCGAGTACCTTTCCGGAGTGCAATAGGCAAGTCATCTGGTGCTGTGACAGGAGCATCGGATGAGGTGGGAACGATGTTGTCCTCGACCTGGACGAGGGGTACAGTCGATGAGCGACGAGAGTAAACCGTCCCAAAGCGATGACCAGTAGGGGAAGACACTAGAGGAGGGTGAATGATGAGAGGAAGACACTCATCGATGGTAGTGTCTGGATGAGAAGAGGGCGGAGTGAAAGGAGAGCTTTCAACAAACGACACATCGGCAGAGATGATATAGCGTCGTAAATCTGGAGAAAAACACCGGTATCCATGCTGAGTGCGGGAATATCCAAGAAAAATACATCGGAGGGATTTGGGGGAAAATTTAGAGAGGTTGGGGCGAGTGTCCTAGACATAGCAAAGATATCCAAAAACTCGGAGTGGAAGTGAGTGAGCAGGGAGAGAGGGGAACAGAGTATGAAAGAAGTCTCCCCATGAAGGATGGGAGAAGGAAGGCGATTGAGGAGGTAAGTAGCATTGAGAATGGCATCCCCCCAGAAGAGAAGAGGCACCTTGCGGTGGAAGAGGACACGAGCAATCTCCAAAATATGCTGGTGTTTTCGCTCGACCACTTCATTCTGCTGAGGGGTATCAGGACAGGAGGTCTGATGGATGATGTCGTGTGCCTGTAGAAACTGCTGAAATGGAGTGGACAAGTACTCTCGCCCATTGTCGGAGCATAGACATTTTACAGAGATGGAAAAGTGTGTCTGGATCTCATGGTAAAATGTCTGAAAGGTGAAAAATACTTCTGTCTGATCACGAATAAGGTACAACCACGTTATATGGGAAAAATCATCAATGAAAGAGATATAGTATTTATACCCTGATTGACTCGAGGTGGCACAGGGACCCCATACATCAGAATGAACCAAATCAAAGGGTTTGGTAGCCCGTGCGTCTACTCGAGGAATATATGAAGTGCGATGGTGTTTCGCAAAGCTACAAGTCTCACAATGAAAAGATAAATGCCGACTCATATCTGGATAGAGCTGATGAAGGGCGGAGGCGGAGGGGTAGCCCAACCGAGAATGGAGGTCCAAGGCACGAGTAGAGACAGACGTGCGGGCGACGGATGTCAGGTCATCGAACATGTACACCCCATCTCGAAGCTGGCCTCTACCAAGTTCCCGGTTCGTCGTCCGCTCCTGAAACATAACGGTAGACGATGTAAAGATAGCATTACAATTGAGATCCTTGGTCAGCTTACTAATGGAGAGAAGGTTAAAAGGACTGCGTGGTACATGGCCCACCGATGATAGGTGAAGAGATGAGGTCAGGGAGCATGTACCAAAGCCGGCAATGGGGATAGTGGAACCATCAGCGACAATGATGGTTGAGGAACCAGTATAGGGACTGTAGTTGGAGAGCATACCTGCATCACCGGTAAGATGGTCGGACGCAACTGAGTCAAGCATCTAGGCAGGGGAGTGATGACTGACAAACGCAGTGGAACAACCCGAGTGGGCAAGAGATGCTGATGAAGAGCCCGGTAGTGAGGTGGTCCTATGATCGTGAATCATCTGGATCTCAGCCATGGAGAGTTCCAAAGATGAAGAGCGGCAACAGGCGAGGATGCATCCTGGACCGCAGTCTGGCCCTGTCGTGGGTGCTGAGCGGGACGACCATGAAGGACCCAGCAATGGTCAACCAGGTGGCCGAGCTTGCCACAGTGCTGACAGAGTGGATGAGGTCGACTTTCTCCACGTTCGCGTCCACGAGGTCCGGTAGGGCGACTTCTGCCACGACCCAGGAGAGCAGTGTGATCAAGGCTAGGGATGGGTGGGGCAAGGGCCCGATGAGCCTTTCCAAGGCGATGATAGACCTGCGGAATCTCGAGGAACGAGGGGTTGGCTAGCATCTCCGTAGCCGTCGTTGCATATTCTGGGTCGAGGCCATGGAGGAGGCTGAAAAGACAGAGTTGGTCCCGCTGGGCTAACGCTTCTGCAGGTGTCTGCGGAATGGGCCAAATCTCAAGAAGTTCATCCTGTAGAGCCTTCCATTCCATGAAGTATGCTGGAAATGGACGGGCTTGCTGGCGGAGGAGGGACAACCGCTGAAGAAGATCGGATACCCGAGCCAAATTATTGGTCTCGGAGTACATGAGAGTCAAGGAATCCCAGAGTTCCTTGACTCTATTGGCTGTCTGGGTGACGTCTTTGACAGAGCGGTCCATAGAATTGACCAGCAAGGCAAAGATTTTGCTGTCTGCAAGCTTCCACGGACGATATTTCGGGTTGGTAGGTAGTGGTGGTGGATCCTCGAGATGGGAATCGAGGTCCATGCCGGTTAGTGACATCAGCATGGTCTTTTGGCAGACAGAGAAATTTGTGGAGTCGAGCCGCTCATTGACCAAGCGGGTGGAGGTGGTGATAAGTGGAGGGAGGACCGAGGCGGCCATCGGAGGTCGTCGGGAGTTGCTGATGAACTCGGCATTGCGCGCCGGATGCCGGCAGCCCGCAGGAAGGGCGCCGAGCGGGAGGTTGGGGGTAGCGACTGGAGGGCAGGCCGACGGGGTTGCGCCTGGACAGAGCCGATTAGTGGTTGTGGATCCTCGAGATGGGAATCGAGGTCCATGCCGGTTAGTGACATCAGTATGGTCTTTTGCCAGACGGAGAAATTTGTGGAGTCGAGACGCTCATCGACCAAGCGGGTGGAGGTGGTGATAAGTGGAGGGAGGACCGAGGCCTCCATCGGAGGGAGGTCGTCGGGAGTTGCTGATGAACTCGGCATTCAGCGCCGGATGCCGGCAGCCCGCAGGAAGGGCGCCGAGCAGGAGGTTGGGGTGGCGCCTGGAAGGCAGGCCGGTGTTGGATTGGTGTTGCCCGATCCGGTTGGGCCGAATGCTTGTGGCCTGCAACTGTCGCGGGTCGAGCTCCGTGGTGAGCTCGTTGGGGGTTGCAGGGGGCAACGCGCCCCTGCTCCGGGGGCCGAAGGGCCCCGGCCCAATTTTTCGGCACTGTAGCATCTCTGACTACTGTAGCGGAGCTGACCAACCGACACCGACAGACACTGTAGCAGTGCGGACTTCGGAGTCAACTTCAGTGTAACACTTTTGACTTCCAGCCGGCAGCCACTGCAGCGCTTTTGACAAAGTCGGCCGCCGTTCACTGTAGCGACGCAAACTTACCTTTTCGGAACAGTGATCGTCTTCTTCATTTTATAGCGCATTTTCGGGCTAGGGTTACCACTGAAAAACCTCTGTAATTTGTTGCTCTCGAATAGTGAAATTCTGCCTCTCCCGTGGACGTAGGGATTTTTCCCGAACCACGTAAATCGTCGTGTCCTTTTTGCTTTCTTTTTTTTGTTTTTCTCGTTTCTGTCGTTGTGTCTCCCGAAGATTCCGCAACAGTCAGTGGGGCAGGCCGGCGGGGTTGCGCCTGGACAGAGCCGGGAGGGCAGGCTGGCAGGGGTTGCGCCTGGACAGAGCTGGGAGGGCAGGCCATCATGCAGAGTGCACCTGCTGGGAAGGGCGGGACGTTGCCGGGAAGAGGGGCCGCTGGCGGAACGCGGTCGGGAAGAGAGGTCGCGGCCTTCGTTGGGGCGAAGTGAAGCCGGCGGGCAGGGCGGGATGTCGTCGGGGTGGAGGGAAGCCGGCGGGGGGGGGGTGCCTTCGTCGCAACGGAGGTTCGCAGAGGGCGCAGGGAGCGCAGTCGCTGGAGGGAAGGCTGTCATGTGGGGGGGGTCGCAGGGCGTCGTTGCCGGGAAGAGAAGCGTCGGTCGAAGGCCCGGAGACCCACGCCTGTCGCTGGGAGGAGGAGCTTGCGTCGAGGAGAGCTGCGCCAAGGAAGAACAATAGGGTTAGGGCAGAGGCGGGGTCGGACAGAATCGGGAAACCGTAGGGGATTTCTCGAAACCGTAGATGGGAGAGAAAAAGGAAGGCGGGGGGGATCGGGTTAGAAAGTACCCTCTGATACCATGTTGATGACGAATTCCCCTTAACTCAATGTGAGACGGAGATATTTTTTTATAGATGAGTAAAAATAATTACAAGGTGGGATATTCCGATGTGGGGCTCAGAAATACCCATTATACTAAAATGGGGTCCAATAGAGAGGAAGACGATCACTGTTCCACCAACCGCACAAGAAGTCCGCGCTGCTACAGTGAAAGGCGGCCACCCAAGTCAAAAAGCTACAATATAGTTGACTCCGAAGTTCGCACTGCTACAATGCGTGTCGGTCGGTCAGCTCTGCTACAGCGGTCAAAGGTGCTACAGTGCCGACAAAATTGGGTTGGGGACCTTCGGCCCCCAGACCCCCGGAGCAGTGGCGCGTTGCCCCCTACAACCCCCAACGAGCTCACCACGGAGCTCGACCCGCGACAATTGCGGGCCACAAGCATTCGGTCCAACCGGATCGGGCTACACCGATCCAACATAAAGTACCTGAAACTGAGGGTGCTACAAAATAGGTGTAATCACTCTTCAAATTGAAAGAAGTTCTACCTTCTTTAAACGGTGATACTGATGCTCCCTCAGCCTCATACTAAACTTAGTTTTTTTACCGTTTATCCATTCCTTTTTTAAGATCACTATTCTTTCATACCTAACGTAGTCTTTGTGACAACTTCATATGGATTATATTTAGAATTTAGAGGAAGGTCAAATACGACCCAGAGTTGTTGATTTTATGCTGCATGTGACATGGGCCCTGTGGCTTCTAGTTAAATTTCACATGAACTGTTCACTGGTTAATTTTAGGTTAAGATGGATCCCAATCTGCATTTACCATGGGGTTCTTTTATGTGAGCTTCTATGCAGTTTTGTATCTGCTTTTACTTGGTTCTATACAAACTCCAGACTAATTATAAGAAGTCAAGGCTCCGTTTGGTCATGGATAACATTTTTTATTTTTGTTTTCCAAAAATGTCTTAGAAAATATTCTGTATTGTAAGGAAAAACGAAAAGTATGTGAATTAGCTTTTATTGCATTTTCATTTTCCTGAATACATGAAAGCATTTTGTTTTGGGTTTTCTAAAAATCTCTCATTTTGATTTTTATTTCCTAAAAAAGGTTTTCCATTTACATGGTTTAATACAATTTCTAATATAATTTTGGGAAACAAACATGTAAAACATTTTCCATAACCAAACGGAGCCTAATGTTTTTACATGTATTGTTTTTTCTTTAAACCAAACATCTTTGTCGGGTCCACTTTTGCTGTGTATTCATCTTCACCTTTTAAACAACTATTTGTTGCACTGGGCAAGCACTAGGTGACAGGCATTCATCTTCTGCATCACCAAAGAATGACGTATTTTTTTTCCTAATTAAATGACATTTTAATTTGCCATTAACAGCTTATTCTTTAGCAGGTTCTGACATAGAACGACTGGCGAAGGAGACGGAAGGTGAGGTGTTCTTAATAACTTCTCTTCCAATGTTTTTGATTTGATTTGATTTGATTTGTTGGAAATTGATGTCAAGTCCTACTAGCTTTCTGTTTGTGTATTGATGACCAAACAAAAAGAATTATTTATTAGCAGGATTATTGGTGGCTTGCAGTCTGCAGACTTGTCATTGGAGAACCCCTAACATAGCAGTGATATAATACACTCCTGAAAGATTAGGCTATTTTTGGTTCATGAAAACATTTTCTACTTTCATTTTCTAATAATGTTTTAAAAACTGTGTTAGAAAATGTTTAGTGGAGTAAATAAAAAAAGGTTGAGCTTGGTTTTGGAAAACATTCTCTATTTTCTTGTTCCAAAAAATATATTAGAAAATATTTTGACAACTGAGGGAAAAACTAAGTATTTAATTTAACCATCCAAACATTTTCTTCATTTGAAAACATGAAAGCAAGTTTTGATTGTCTTCCAAACTTAAATCATTTTCATTTTTAAAAAAATGTGTCCTCTTTACATAATCCAATACATTTTTGGAAAATGAAAATGATAATTTTTTTCTTTTCAAAACCAAACACAACCTTGAAAAACGTTGTATTAGAAAATCTATTAAATTATGTAAAGCAGAAGACATTTTTTAGAAAATGAGAATGGAAATGTGAGATTAATAAAAATTAAAAAATACCATGTTTCTTGGAAAATGAAAATATAGTGTTAAATCAAGTACTTATTTGTTTTACCTTATTATCCAAAATACTTTTTAATACATTTTGAGTACATTTTTGGAAAATGGAAATAGAACCTTATTTTCTCTCTTTCATCTTAGTGAACGCTACTTTAATGACATAGGGTATTCTGGAAGCGATCTTCAAGCATTGTGTGAAGAAGCTGCGATGATGCCAATCAGAGAACTCGGTGCAGGCATTCTCACTGTGCAGCCAAATCAGGTATTCGGTGTGCTAGCATATAACTCTCATGTTGCGGCAACTCTCTGGAACTCTATTTATTGAGATAGATAAAGAGATACAATACGTGAATGAAAAATACAAAATTCAAACGGGATAAGAAGATCAGAAAGATAGATACACTTATTCGAATACAATAAATATTGACATATCCATATGCTAGATACATAATTACTCTAGCAATTTAAATCAATTATGATTTATTGATCATTGTTGGTGGTTTTCATTATAATATACACTATTACCAGGTGAGAGCGCTAAGGTATGAGGATTTTGAAAAGACAATGTGTGTGATCAAACTTAAGTGAGGAGATAGGGAAAACGGATTGACATATTCAACTACAATGAATGTTGACATGCTCATATCTTAGATGCATAATTACTCACAGTTAAAATCAATTATGGTTCATTAATAAAAAAAAAAGGTTCATTAATCATTGGTTGTGGTGTTCTCTTACCAGGTAAGAGCGCTCGGGTATAAATATTTTTAAAAGACAATGGGTGTGATCAGAATAGGGGATAAGGAGATATAGGAAAGGGTTAGACACTCAGTCATTGTGGTCGGGTGTTTGGTTCCCAAGGGTTGCTCTTCAGCATCGTAATTACACGATCGGTGATTTAAGACCTCAACAGTGCTGGGCAGCGCATGGGGAGAACAGTTTTACCTGGTTGACGCATCCAAGACCTGGGGTTTGTCAATGCATTGGTAGGAACGAGCTATGCTGGGAAACGCATGGATTGTAATGGGTTGGGTTGGGTTGAGGTTTCTATTCAAAAAAAGAGGAAAAAACCAAATGACCTGTTCAACTACAATGAATCTAGACACTCATATCCCAGATATATGATAGTTTAAATTAATAATGGTTCATTGATCATTGGTGGTGATGTTCTCTTACCAGGTGGGTATGGGGATTTTGAAAAGCCAAATGGGTGTGGTCAAACCAAAGGGAAAACCGATAGACCTACTCAACTACAATGAATCTAGAGACACTCATATCCTAGATACATAGAAGTTCAAATCAATTATGGTTCATTGATCATTGATGATGGTGTTCTCTTACCAGGTAAGAGCACTGAGGCATGAGGATTTTGAAAAGGCTATGGGTGTGATCAGACCTAGCCTACAGAAGGGCAAGTGGGAACAACTTGATCAGTGGAATCAGGAGTTTGGATCTAATTAAGGCACTTCTACCTGTTTCCACACCATTGGCTTTGAAAATTTCTTGTATATAAATCATTGCTTGTGCTCCAATGTTTGGTTTACTTGATGCTGGGGGTTTTTTCTTAATTTTTTTATTTGATTCCAAAGATTTTTTTGTTTGCATTTTAACCCAAAAAAAAGTGATTTCGTGTATTTGTTGTATTTTCGTTTGACTGTTACTTTTTTTTTAATGTTTAAAATCAAGCAATTAGCGAAGGGGAAAAAAACCAGACAGAACTGATTTTGTGAATATTTTTAGCTAAATTTCTACAACAAATCATGTTTTTTTACATTTCTTATTTGGAATATTATGTAAAATTAACGACACAACGCTGAACATGTTTTTAGTTCGTTTTTTGTCTGCAATTAAAAAAATTTGTGCATTTGATTATGGTGTTTTTGAATATTTTTTATTGGAATATCATTTGATTATATTTTTCTGTTAATTATTTCATGATATTTGTTTTTTCACTAAAAGTTGGTGTATATTTTGTGTTGCTTTTTTTTAAATGTTTTGTAATATTTTTTATCTTTTATGGCAATTTTATATTAAATTAAGAACATGACAATTGTTCTGTGTTTATTTATTTTTTAAAAATATAATGTGCTATATGATATATGTTTTACATTATTTACTAATTTTTTAAACATGGATTTTCAAATTAAATGGCGGGATTTTTAACAATTAAAACAATTTAAATTTCCCTCTTTAATATTTTGTATGTCAGATTTTATATATTTTTTCAAAATATTCCTCAAAAACATTATCAAGTTGTATCTTTAGAATGATACAAATCTTTAAAATACCACTCAATTATTTATCAAAGTAAAAAAAAAAGATAAAACATAATAAATTTGTGAAAACATTTGATAAAACAGTAAAAGAATTTATAATAGATCTATTTTCGTTTGTCTTTTGCTTTTTTTTTAATGTTTAAAATCATGTAATTGATAAAAAATCAAAACAAAAACGATTTTAACTTTGGTTCGAACACCCTTCACGGGCATCCAGACCATGCCGAACAGATACGGGATCATCCGCGGGCTGTTTCAAATTATTAAAAAATATATACGCATCAGTCTCCATTGGTATTCCCACACTAAACGAAACTGCTGTCAGTCCCTCTCCCGAGACCGTCTAAACATGCGGTGTCGCGAGTTCCTAACTCATGTGTAGCCGCCCCTCACTTTCTGGAGACCGCTGTTCCACGCCTTCCCCCGCCCCGGTGGGAAAGACGGGAAAGACGGGAAAGCGACAACATACGAACAACTGAAAATACAAACGGGCATCGGAAATAAAATATTTATAAAAGTCTGCATAACTTAAGTGGATGCGTAACGACCAAAAGTAAATGTGCATAATGTAAAAGATTGACACCGGAAATTTTTACGTGGAAAATCCAAAAGTGAAAAACCACGAGACCTAGTCCAGAAAGAGAAATCCACCAAAATGAAGAATTACATGGTAGATACTTCCCAAAAATAGAAGGGATCTCAAAAATAATACTCTCCAATGTAGAGGAAAAATGATCGTTGATGAAAGACACCAAATTGGCTCTGCTTTTGATATTGTGGATGTCCTATAAAAGCCTTCTCGTAGGCTCCTTTTATAGCAAAACAATCAACGTGAAGATGTGTTGCCACATAAAAAACGCGTCTCCTTGTGAATTAATTCACGCGGTCTTGACTCGCATTAAAAACACCTCATTAATAGAAAAATCGCGTGGGCACCATTTGAGGAGGCGTTACGCGGTGCGCTAATCAAGAAGACGCCCAACAAACTCCCCCTCCGACTCAAGTGGGAATCATTGCCAACCTTTTTGCACTTCTAATAAAAAAAATATCAGCCTCCCCTGCAAAAAATAAATCCAAACCCGAACTCTGACTGTTATCAACAACGGAACACGCCTCATGACTCCTAGTCAATCGGACTTTCGATATCCCAGAAATGCCTCTGGTACCGCCACTGTCTTTCGATAACGTCCTTCGAGTCCTTGAAAAACTGCTCCGCCAGATGTTTGTCGTCGCGTTCTGCAACCGAGGACTTCAACCAATCCCTATGATACCAGATGTTGGGAAAGACGGGAAAGCGACGAACATGCAAACAATAGAAAAAGCGAACGCGCGGCGGAAATAAAATATTTCCCCCCTAAATAAAAGCGGATGCGCAGCGATAAAAATAAGTGCAGAAAAATAAAGTTGACACCGGAAATTTTTACGTGGAAAACCCAAAAGGAAAAAACCACGAGACCTAGTCTAGAAAGAGGAATCCAATAAAATCAAGAGGTACACGGTAGAGACTCCCAAAAATGGAAGGGATCTCAAAAGTAATACTCAAGTATAAAAGTGTGGATCAAAAGACGGAGAGCAAGAAAGATGATCGTCGAAGAAAAATGATCACCAAATGGGATTTGCTCTCGGTGTTGTTGATGCCGATGATGTTGAAATGCCTTGTCGCTGCCTCCTTATATAGGAAAAAGAATCCGCGTCAATTAATATCTTCGCGACAAAAGTGTGTCACCGCGTGAATTAATTCACGCGATCTTGGCCCATATTAAAAACACCTCATTAATAGAGAAACCGTGTGAGCACCATTTGAGGAGGCGTTACGCGGTGCCCCAACCAGGAAGACGCCCAACACCGGCCTCCCCTGTCCAGACCAGAGTCGTCGACGTTGTCGCCCCTCCAGACAAGCCATCGCTCACCTTGGCCTACCCCCTCCAGGCTCGCTGTAGCCCCACCGTCGCCCCCCACCTCTCCATGTCTTTGCCCGATCTCCGTCTCCCCCCACACCCTCGCCCACCTCCGCCTCCCCCACGCCTTAGCCCACCTCTGCTTCCCACTCAACCAGCCCCCTCTCCCTCCTACGCCTTCCCCCACGTCGTCACGCGCCTCACCTCCCCTCACCCCGCACCACCCCCGTCCCCTGCCCCCACCTCACCCCCCATACCATCACCCGCCTCTTCCTCCCACCATGTCAGACCATCCCTCTTGCCCCCCTCTGTCACTCCCACGTCGTTGCCCTCCCCCCACATCGTCGCCTACACACCTTAATTTTTTATTTTTTAATTGTTGTTATTATATTTTTTATCACACGCACATATATGTGTGTGTGTGTGTAAAAACAAGATGTGGGTCTGCGGGCTAACCTGGCTTGGGGCTGGTTTGAGGTGGAGTGAGTTTTTTAAAAAAAAAACATATTGTAAACGGGCTTAGACAAACAACCCGCATGAGCAACCAGACTGTGAGGATAAACCCGCATGGATACAGGGTCACCCACAGGGTGTTAAATTACACACACACACACACATGCAACAGTCTCCACTGTTGTTCTCGCATAAAAAATCTACTTTATTAAATGAAACCCAAGTTACGAAGAAACGAAACCAGCAGGTTTACCTGTATTTTCTTATTTGTGTGTGTGCCGATTTAGATTGTATCCAACCTTTTAATGTCGTTCGTTCCTTTCCCGAGATCGCCAAAACATGAGGTGTCACGAATTTCCATACCCACGCCTAGTCGTCCCTTCCTCTCTTGAGACTGTTGTTCCCCGCCTTCTCCGGACTCGTTATCTACCGCCTCGACCTCCCATGTCCCAACCAGAGTAGTCGACATCGTCGCCCTCCAAACAAGCCATTGCTCGCCTTAACCTCCCCTCTTCGAGCTCACCATCGCCCGCCTCCGCCTCCACCTCCCCCCACTTCGTCGTTCAACCTTTGCTTCCCCCCCATGCCCGACCATCCCCCTCGCCCTCCTTCGCCTCCCCCACGCTGTCGCCCGCCTCGTCTCCCACACCCCACACCAGCCCATCCCCTGCCCCCCCACGCCGGACTATCCTCGTCACCCCTTTCGTCTTTCTCACGCCATTTCTCGCTTTCGCCTCCCCCGTAAGTAGAGTTTTTTATTTTTTATTATTTTTATTGTATTTTTGTCATATATATATATATCAATATATTATAACATTTTAATTATATTAATAATTAAAAATATAATAATAAAAATAAATAATGTGGATTGCCCACGGGCTTGTCCGCATTCGATGTGGGGCGGGGTAGAATTGATAAATCTGCCCTTTTAACATGCGGGCTTTTGCAATCTCAAGCCCGCCCCACGCCAACCCGTCCATTTCACATTGATATATATATATACCCCCACCCCGTCCCCTAAGTAAAGTGTTTTTTATTATTTTTATTATATTTTTATCACATATATATATATATATCAATATATTATAACATTTTCATTATATTAATAATTAAAAAATATAATAATAATAATAAATAATGCGGGTTGCCTGTGGGCTTTCCCTCATCCGGTGTGGGGCGGAGCGAACTTGATAAATCTACCCGTTTAACATGCATGCTTTTGTGATCTCAAGCTCAAATGGTCCCAAGCCCGCGCGGGCTTAGTCTGCCCCACCCCAATTCGTATGTTTAGCATTGTTAGTGGTGAGCCAGCCTGGCTAGGCTTAAAAATTATGTTTGATTAGATGTGTATTTAATGTGGGTAAAAAAATTTGAGTTTGGTCCATTTCATACACTAAGTGTACTCGTTCACGAGTTGGACCACATTTTTAATTAATATTAAATTTTAAATAGGTAATAGTTGTCACATATTTATAAAATATATATGTTTGACATAAAAATGCTATATTAAATTGAAATAACATTAAAAAAAACATTCGTGGCCGACAGGACGATATGTATATGTTGAGGCCGATCTACTTAAGTTTGTGTTTTTTTGCTTTGCTCATTTAAACTCGTTTAAAATCGAAGTTATTTTTTGTTGATTCGATCTGATCCATAAATGTGAGTGTGAACCATTCTATTAATATTTTATTTGTTAAAATTTCACAATAAATCATTTTTTTAATTTTTTATTTCATAAGGACATAACATCCAATTCAATTTTTTTATTTATTTTCAGATTAATATTTTTTTATTTGGTTTGAGAGAGAACTCTTAATGACCTGGAGGCCAAAAATGCATACCCGAAGATCCAGATGCACAACGCCTTTACGCATTTGACCCAATTTCACCGAAGCAACCCATTCCCAACACCACTTTAATGTCCCCGCCTAACTTGTCACCTCCCCGTGCAGGGTTGTGCGGGGCCTAAACACAATGGCCTGTTTGCACCGTCTCTTCACTGTCTTGTGTTCGGTTAACTCCATCAGATGACAGCTACTACTTTGATTCATCATCCCAAAGCTGGCTCAGTATAGCCGAACCACCATACATTGACGACCCGGGGCCCCAATACATGGCCTGGATGTCCAATTTGGGTGATTAGTACTGTTGCTATAGTTCCTCGCTATAGTATCTGCACCGCTACAGTGCTGCAATACCGTTACAGTCCCTTCAAAAATTCGCTCCTGCCTTGTTTTGAACCCGTGTTTCATGCCGGATTGTGAGGAGTCTTTTACTACTTAGATAAGCTCCCAACTGTATAAGGAGATAACACTAATTTTTTTCCATTTGTAATAAAAAATCTACATGCATTTAAATGATTTTTATCATAACATTATTTGATTATATTTGTGTGTTAATCCGTTCTTTATATTTGTTTTTTTTCATTTTTTTTCAATAAAAATAACTTCTCCTTTAAAAAAATAGAATGCATTATGTCACAAAAACAAAACACATTACATGTGTTATTTATAAAGTACAAAAGCCCCAAAGGGTGTAGCCTAGTGGGTATGCCTTTGAGGGGTCTCGTGGGAGGTCTCAGGGTCAAGTCACCCCGAATATTTATAAGCGCGATAGTTATCTTTATTTCTTTGTAATCCCCTCACCGAATTGTTGTACAAAGTACAAAACAACATGTGTTAATTTTCCAAAACACATAACAATTGTTTTTCCATTATTGTTTTTAAAAAAGTGGGTCAAACTATATTATTTATTTTCTAATAATCTCTCTTTTTAGCTAAGTTGAAATAGAACTACCTGAAGGCCCAGAGGCTAACCCTTACAACTTTATTAGATCCAATGACATTGAAACATCCTCTCCTCAGCTTCTCTGCAAGTTTGGGCCTAGCTCACCACCTGAGGTTGCTATCGGCTTGTAGTGCCCTATGCAGGCATGGGCCGATGACGTGTTTTCCATATCCATCCTTCAATTCCGGGTACAGTTAGCTCCACCTAGTTACTGCTCACCACCTGAGGTTGCTATCGACTTGTAGTGCCCTGTGCAGGCATGGGTCAATGACGTGTTTTCCATATCCATCCTTCAATTCCGGGTACAGTTAGCTCCACCTAGTTACTGCTATTGCTATGATCAATCATTTTGGGGCTGCTCTAGTATTGGTGAAACTTAATTTGTTCCACGACCTATAGTCCCTGTGCCCTAAAGGCCTGTGATGGCCCAAAAGCCCTGCAACCCAAAGGCCTAATTCTGTGGCCCGAAAGCCCATTTGAGGCAAATAATACTGCTGCTACAGTCCTCCGCTATAGTGCCTATTACAGTTTTGCTCCTGCCCATTTGAGGCGAATAATATTTGTTTTTTCTGTTATTTTGTATCTTTTTAATTGGAAATATTATGTTTTCTATATTTTTCATTATAATTTTTATATTGAAACAAGGTAAAAAAATTTGTTTTATATTTTTATTGATTTTTTAAAATCGTATATTTTTTATTCACAAAAAATTATAAAATATATGTCTTGTGATATTTATTCATTTTTTTGAATTATTTTTTATTTTTTTATATTTTTATTATCATTTTTATGTTAAATTAAGGATAACACAATTATTTTCCGGTCTTTATTAACATTTTAAAAATAAAATATGTGTTATGAATTTTTTGAATAAAAAATATCATGTTTTTTATTTTTTATTATATTTTTCATATAAATTAAAGACAAAATGTAATACTTGAGATTCCACTATAGTAAATAAACATTTCATCCCAAAAATTATGGCACATTGCAAATTTAATTATTTCATCATAATAGTACAACACATTATAATACAACAGAAAATTAGGAAATTATATTTACCATAAAACCGTTTTTTATAATATAATTAATAATTAATAATATATATAGATCGATGAATCATAATATAATTACACACATGGGTCTCAAAATAAAAATAAGAAGAGTTTTCAGATCTTAGGCGCTAAATGCATGATTTTGAAATGCACAAGTGTTTTTATTTAATAATTAAGTTTCACATAGATAGATAATTATTTTCATAGAAAAGATTTTAAATTTGGAATCAACATGTTAAAATTAGCCAACAATGTTTTTTTATAATTTTCTGAGATAGTTGAATTTTTAGGTAAAAAGTAAAATACGATATGAATATATGATAAGTATTATAATATCCTAATGACTTCAAAGTGGTGCATTAAGTAACAAAAAGGCTTTCTCAGCAAAAAATGAGTTTATTTATTAAAACAATGTATTTTAAAGTAATACAATTTATTTTCCAAACCTATAAAGAATATTGCAAAACCAAAAGTATATTTTAATGATTTTAAAAACAATTTTTTATGAATAAGAATCTTGTCCACATCCAAAATAATATACTTTAAAGGATTTCAGTTGTTAAACAACTGAAATCCAAAAACTAGATCCTACATGTCAAATACCATGAGTTAAAACCATGAGAAGACTACTGATTTTCCTTTTTTATTAACTTAGAGTTCAAGGCCCATGCTTTGAAATTAATAAAAAATCTCCCCCATTTACTATAAATACCCACACATCCCCCCTTTTCTTCTTCACTCCAAAATTAGCGAGCACAATTCTCCTCTCATTTTCTCTCTTCAGAGTCTCTTTAAGGAGTTTCTAAGGTTCTAAGGTGCACTTTTCAAGTTTTAAGAAGATGCTTTTCAAATTAAGGGTTCCCAATCCCCCACTTCTTCTTTTCAATTGCAATCCTTTTGTTATAATATCATTTAAAATTCTTTTTCATATATTTCCATGCTTCTAATCTCATGATATTATCATCCATTTGATATATTTTTAATGAGATATTACTTATTACCTCTTATTATAGCCTTTGCTTAAGCCATTATCATGCCAATATAAGGGCATGTAATCCCTTCCTATCCTTTATTTATGCAATCACCTAAGTGTGTGGTTTCATACCAATGACATCTATGTTTGGATACTACAAGTGGATGTGGACTTTGGCTCAGATTCACCTAGGGGTAATAACCTTAAAAAAGGTTCGTTGGGTATTAACTCGATCTTTACTCGGTGCACAACAAATGGGCCTAACTGCACACCTGGTTTGATATTCTTGGGGGATATGCTTTGGATGATTCACAAGTTTTTTACGATCCATAATAAGGGATTTGAATATGTTGTTATAGACTATTTTCTATTGATATCCTCAAACCATGAAAGTGCCCCACACCATTATTTCATTATCATTCCATTGATAAAGGTACTTTCCATTACATTGTGAATATCATGTAGTTTCTTAGTTGATTTTTATACATTCACCTAGACAGTCATATTATTTCATTGAATAAGGAAATATATACATTCCATACATCCTTTATTTTTGTATGGATACCTATTGATTACTTAGCTATGATTTATGTATGCTGTTTCTTAGGGAACATTAGGATATGTATTATTCAACCATTCTATTCATATGATGAATGGATTGGACTTGTATTGTGATGGGTGGTGCCTAAAATTATATAGCCCTTCAATTCATCGGTAGGTCTCATGAGATAAACTAGTTGGGGATTTGGTGAAATCCTTATCCATTAATATATGATGTCTTGGCATGAGGCCTTGATGATATGTTTACGATGTGTGACATTATGCATTCCATCACTATGAGATCAATTATTCTTATCCATGCAATTAATTATTGGTATGTAATCCATGGATATATTATTATCACAGTTCCATTTGTCATGCAATTTATTTATTCTTGTCATATTATTGATTCCATGTTTATGTATGATAGCTTCTATTGTATTCTACCCCTTACTGAGCATTTGAGCTCATCTCTTTATATTGTTTCCTATTTCCCCATGAATCCATGAATATTACTGCATCAGAATTATGGATTTTCAAGGATAAATAAATAATTTTCATGTATTTAGTTGATGTACCTTAAGTTTTTAATGTAATGTAATGTTAATTTATGTATCAAGTTTCCTAAGATTCTAAACTACTGGACCCTATGTATTGTGATCTATGTATTATGTACCATTATAATAAAATAACCACTAACTTCGGGTTATCGGAGTCGAGGTGTTACAGTTGGTATCAGAGCAAGTTTAGTAGAAATATTTAGAACTAGATTTAAAAGAACATAGTTAGAAAACATAACTCTATGAAAAACCCTTAGAATATTATAGACATATTTCTAGATTACATGACATGAAATTACAATAAATGTATAGGAATTATATACCATGATTTATAATTCATAGTTTTATTCCTCTTGATCTAATTAAATGTCTTATTATGGTTATATAAAATGTGAACTTCATTGGTTTTATGTTTTTGGATTTTAAAATACCGTTATGAATTGTGATTATTGCTAATATAGCCATTGAACAATGATCACATGATTAATATAAATATAGGGATTTAACAAATCCAATTTACTCAGACGAAGGAAGCGATTGCCTCATCCAGTAGAATTTCCCCATACGAAGCCCATTTTTCAGAGCTTGGAAAGGAGGTGGCGTCATTGGGCTTCGCTCTTGACCAAGCTCAAGCTGAGCTTGAACACGTTAAGCTTGAGCGGAACTGACTACAGGAGAAGTGGAAGTTAATAGATATTACCACCCGAGTGATGTTATCCGATCCACACCAAGAGTCTATCACCATCTCACACCTTACCCTTTGGTCTTATGCAGGTGTTATAAGTGGTTATGTAACAATACCCTAGTACTATGACTATGTACATTATTTTTTTTGTATAAAGAATGTGCATTCATTTTATTATTGTTACTTTGTGAATAGTTTTTAAAAGCAGAAATAGTATTTTTAGTTAATATTCAACTAAGAAATCTATTTTGACGAATTATTGGATTTTTGAATTAAATAATATTTTAATAAAATATTATTATTATTAAATTAATTTTTATTAAATATAAATGATCATATAATTTTATGAATGCCCGAATATCCCGAAGGCCTTCTTTTTTATTTTATTATGGATAATCCCCCTTTTAAGGGTTGAAGGGGAACCCGTAAATGACCCGTATGCCCAAGGCACAAGGCTCGAAAAACCCGCAATACATGACCCGAAGGCCCAGAGGCATACCATTCCCAATACATGACCCGTAGGCCCAGCCCACTTGAACTACCCCTCCCCAGCTTTCTGCGTCATTGGTCACCTAGCTCCCACCTTGCATTGCTGATCGACTAGCATTGCCCTGTACAAAGCTGCATGGTGCCTGATCCCGATGGCGGCTGCCATACCCTCTCATTCTTCTGATCTGGTTAGCTCTGCATCTGGTGGATGCTACTCCTGTTGCTCTGATCCTCTTCTGGGGTCTGTTCTGTGTGAATTGGGATACTCCATGGTCTACGTGACCCAAAGGCCCTATGGCCCGAAGGCCTTTGATGACCCGAAGGCCCTAGAGACCCGTAGGCCCAAACCGGTGGCCCGAAGGCCCAAATCGGGTGAATAGTTCCGGCTGCTACAGTACCGAATAGTAACTACTACAGTGACAGCTACAATACTGCTACAGTACCCAGAAATCCACCTCCACCTGGTTTTGAACCCGGGTCTCTTGGATGCCAAGCAAGATGTCGAAATTATCCAACAATGATTTTTTCATAATTTTCTGAGACAGTAGAATTTTTGGGTAAAAATTAAATACCGTTTAAATATATAATGTGTTTTATGACATCATAATGACCCAATAGTGATGTAATAATTATTTTAGTCCAATATATGTTTTAGCATTAAAATAATGTGATTTTATATTTATTTGATTTATTTTACAAAGCTTTAGTGGACCCTCCAAGACTTATAAAACATTTTGTCTTTTTAAATTGTTTTCCTTGAGAGTGTGACTCACCTCTACATAAGCAACCCTATTATTTTAAGAATTTAATCCATTGGAATTATAAAATATTGTTTTCTACTCCCCTTTGGAAAAAACCATGGGAAAAAACCATGGGCTGGTTTTTGGTATTGATTAGTTTAATGTGAGGTGTCCCAAACCTAAATAATAAAGAATTCTCTCTCCTTCCTTATATAAACCCACCAAAGCTCCCAATTCCTCTTCACTCAAAGCCTTTTGAGTTCAACCAACCCATTACCTCCTCTCTCTAGAATCCTCCCAAGGTTCCCCAAGCTCCCAAGAAGCCTCTCTCAAGCCTCTCTCAAGCCTTTGGAAGCACACTTCCAAGTAAGAAATTTCTTCCTTTCTCATTTTTTGTCTAATTTTCTTTAAGTTGTTATGACCTTTTGTTTTCAATTACAAATGTTGGGGTATGATTTAACACCCCCATACTATCCTCTTTATGTTTGGATGATGGGATACCTCTTTCTCTCTCATTAAAGCCTCCCATGTACACCCGTTACCATGCCGAAATTCCGTGAGGGATTTCTCTCTCCTCTTTTACATCCAAGTAATTATTTTGTGTTATGCATCTAAATTCCATTACATTTGTTGTGAAATGTATCTATATGACCCTCTTACTGTCCATTTCATGTAAATATGATGAGACACCCCTTTCTCTCTCATCAACCTTTTTTATGAGTTCTTATTTCATGCCGTTATGCTGCCGAAATTACACTACAATTTTCCAAGCCAATGTCATTGTGTAGTGAATACCATGACCATTTCTCTATCAAGGGTATTCACCTTTATGCACATTTTATTATTGATTATAAATCTTCATGTATGTATTCCACATCCCTTTATCATGGAATAAATGATAATGATTGATTCCATGTTTTATGATCCATGTGGCACACTTATGCATGAAATGAAATGTTTAAGAAGGGTGCGCCCTAATAGCGCTCCAATGCATTGGGTAAAGTATAGTATCATGATACATCATGTGCAATGGGTGTTGACTCATGATAATTAAAGTGAAACTAGGGTTTACTCGTTCTTCATGTGCAATGAGAGTTTACTCATGCTCCATGTGTAATGAGCCTTGGCTCATGCTAATTCCACGTTAAGTGTTGTTGCCACATTTCCATGTTATGATTATCATGCTTTATCATGCCTTTATGTTTATGCTTCTCTTGTGCTCTATTGATATGCCTATTGTCTAACATGTATTGTATTCCTCATGTTATTCCATGATTATTCCCTTACTGGGCTTTATAGCTTACCCTTTTCTTATGCATGTCCTCAGGTTATCCCAATCAATGCTAAGTATGAGGGAATGTAGTGGTAATGTAAAGAAATTTTTCAATAAAGATGTTTTTTTTTCATGTTTTAAGTTGTTATGTAATGATCCTAAGCCCCAAAGACACTAGACCTCTCAATCTTCTATGTTGTATCAAATGAAGTTTATGTAATAAATTATGTTTAATTGTGTAATAAAAGATCAGGGTTGTCATAGTTGGTATCAAAGGATAGGTTTAGTTATTTTTGGGATTAGGATTAGAAAACCCTAGTGAAGACTTAGAGACAAGAATAAGTATTTCAAAAACATCCCTAAGTACTGGTGAGTATTGAGTAAGTGGTTTGTCAAGCAAATAAATCCCTGTCTGGATAGGAGCAGGTAGAGGCGGCTCTGACACAGATGTATCCTAGGGGTAAAACCTGAAAACACCGCTTTGAGATAGACTCAAACGGAAATTGCTGCACGACAATGGGTCTTGCTGCACTCATGGTTACGACACTCCCGGGGGGATATGCTTTGGTAAATTCATAAGCTTAGTATGAACCCTTATTAAGGGAATTAAAAAAAATCCCCTAAGAATATATGTTAGAAAGTATACCATGGATAACATAGATTGAAGCCTATAGATTCATAAGTTAAGGAAATAAAAGTTATTTATAAGTCATCCATTTTTTCCTTGGATTACCCTTTATGTTTTACCCCTAACTTTCCTTTTATTCCAGCCAATGTCCGGTAATAGGAGGACTCGGTCTAACAACTGATGTGAAGACCAATGTGATGACTATGCAAATGAGACGCCTAATCCGATGGGAGCGGGAATCACGAACTTTGTCACGCTTCTATCTCAGTTAACTCAATATTTGAATAGAAACATGGGTCAAGAGGAATGTTCAACCCCCTTTAAGAAAGAACAAGTCGCTATCGAGAGCTTCATGAGACAAAGGCCTCCTACTTTTAATGGATTGTCTGATCCCTCAATCGCCGAACAATGGATCAACTCCATTGAAAAGATATTATCCATCCTTCAATGTTCTGAACAAGAGAAGGTTTTTCTGGATGCTTATCATATGAAAGGTGAAGTTGATCAATGGTGAACGTTGATAAAAAATATGAAGCCTAAGGAAGAGATCGAGGCGTTGGAATAGAAGGATTTCCGGAAGATGTTTTTCGATAAATATTTTCCACGCACCCTCTTACTTAAGATGTAAAGGGACTTCCCTGCCCTCAAGCAAAAAGATGACGAATCTATCAGAGCATATGAGGCAAAAATTACAAGGCTTGCACGATATGCCTCCGTCTTTGTCGTTACCCCCGAATGCAAGGTTGACTGCTTCTTTGGTGGGCTGAAACCTAGCCTACAAAAAGCGCTGGTGATCCGTGACTTCGACAGCTATGAGGAAATTGCCCAATGTGCCCTTAAGGTCGAAATGAAGATATGAGAATCTTAGGGGTATCATGGGGATAAGAATTGTAAGGTGGAATTCAATGCTGGTTGTCCGATGGATAAATCCAACGGTGTTAAGAAGATACAGCACCCCACTTGCCAAAGGTGTGGAAAGAAGCACCCCGAAAATTGCCTGAAGGGGATGAGGAAATGATTTAGGTGTGGAAGAGAAGGGAACCTAGCTGTTAACTACTGACAAGAAAAACTCACGACTGCAACAGAGGAGAGGAATGCTCCGTCTGAACCTCAACGCGTGGTTCATTGCTACAAATACAAAGAACTAGGGAATCTTACAAATCAGTACCCTAAGCCAAGGGTTTTAGGAGGCAACCAACAACCTCCAAGGCAACAAGGGTGAGATTTTGCTATCGCTACTGCCAAAGTGAACCCCGACAATGAAGTGGTGACATGTACGCTAGTTATTCATTCAATAATAGCGAACGTACTTTTTGATTCAGGTTCTACACATTCTTTTATATCTCTAAAGTTTAGTAGAACAATCTCAACACCGCCACAAATCATGGAAGTGAAGATGTTGGTGAGTACAAAAAATGGGGCAATCATTGCATCCCATGAATATAACTTCTCCCCTGTCATAATATGTGGATTGAATTTCCCAGTGAACCTCGTCATACTCCCTCTAGTGGAATTTGATACAATTCTTGGCATGGATTGGATTTCCTTATATAGAGCCAACATAACTTGTTGTGAGAGGGAAATCACTCTCTATGTGGAGAATTGACCCCCGATTCTATACAAGTGAAAGGAGGAAGTTGAATCTTCTTTAGCTACATCATCTCAAGTGTGGATATTACTGCCCTATGAGCACGCATATCTGGCTTAGACGATTGAGTATAAGGAGGCAACCATCCTTGAAGATATACCTATTATGAGGGAATTTTCTAAAGTGTTTCCTGAGGAATTTCCTGTTCTTACTCCTATAAGGGATGTTGAATTCTCAATCGATCTTATACCTGGGGAGTTTCTAATATCCAAGACTCAGTATAGAATGGATATTGTGGATCTTGAGGAGATGAAGAAACAACTACAGGAGAATCTGGATAAATGGTTTATACGCCAAAGTGCTTTACTATGGGGTGCACCAGTCCTCTTCGTCAAGAAGAAGGATGAGTCAATGCGCCTTTGCATCGATTATCATGAGCTCAAAAAAATCACAATAAAGAAAAAGTATCCTCTCCCACGAATCAATGACTTGTTCGATCAGATGCGTGGAGCACAATACTTATCCAAGGTGGATTTTCGGTTGGGATATTATCAAGTAAGGGTGAAGAAGGAAGATATCCCCAAGACTGCTTTTTGTATAAGATACAGGCACTATTGAATTCATAGTAATGCCTTTCAGACTCACTAATGCTCTAACAATCTTTATGGACTTGATGAATAGAATATTTAGAGATTACCTCGACAAATTTGTGCTAGTATTTATAGATGATATTCTAATATACTCCAAAACCAAGAAGGATCATGAGGAGCATCTAAGAACTGTACTAGAGACCTTGCGGAAGGAGAAGCTCTATGAAAAGTACAGCAAGTGTGAGTTCTGGTTGAAGGAGGTCTCATTCTTGGTCTATATCATCACAAGCAATGAGATATTTGTGGATCCCTCCAAAATAGATGAAATTGAGGGATGGCCGAGGCCAACATCGGTAACAGATATCCATAGCTTCTTGGGGTTAGCTGGATATTATCGACAATTTGTGAGAAATTTCTCACGATTGTCTAACCCTCTTACCAAGCTAACTCAGAAGGGAGTAAAGTTTTCTTGGAGTGATGAATGCGAAGAAAGCTTGAAGGAGTTAAAAAAGAGGCTTATCACTGCGACCGTGATCACTTTACTCACAAGTGGAAAATTTTTGTGGTATTCAGTGATGCTTTGAAGAAGGGCCTGGTCTGTGTGTTGATGAAAAATGACAGTCATTTCATATGCTTTAAGGCAATTGAAAGTTCATGAGCAGAATTATCCAACACATGATTTGGAGTTGGCTGCGGTGATCTTCGCTTTAAAAATTTGGTGGCATTATCTCTTTGGGGAGAAGTGTGAAATATATACGGACCACAAAAGCCTCAAGTATATATTCACATAGAAAGAGTTGAACATGTTCCAATGAATATGGTTAGAGATGATCAAAAACTATGAATGTTCAATCCATTACCACCCTGGGAAAGTGAACAAGGTGGCAGATTCCCTAAGTATAAAGGACCCGACGATTTTATCATTGATGAGAATTGAAAAGGATCCAATCTTCTTAGATTTGATGAAGATGGACATGGAAATCATAAATAAGGGAACATCATCAATCCTTTCACAAAATATTGCTCAACCGTCACTTTTGGAAAGGTTAAAGGATGATCAAAAGGATGATATGAGAATTCAGGAAAAAGTGAAAGCTATCGAAAAAAGGAAATCCTCAGAGTTTAATGTTAATGAAGAAGGAATTGTGAGATTTGGGAAAAGACTATGTGTTCCATCAATTCCGGAGCTGAAGAAGGAACTTTTTTATGATGCACATAGTTAAAATTTCTCTATTCACCTAGGAAACACAAAGATATATCGAGATCTCCAAGAGCATTATTGGTGGGATAATATGAAGAAGGAGATCACTGAATATACATCAAATTGCCTAGTGTATCATCAAGTGAAGGCAGAGAGGTAGAAGTCTAAGGGGATGATGCAACCATTTCCCATACCATAATGGAAATGGGAGAACATCACCATGGACTTTTTCATCGAACTTACAAAGACATCCAAAGGCAATAATGAAATCTGGGTTGTTGTGGATCGTCTTACAAAGGCTACACACTTTATTTCTATTTGGGAGGATTTACCATTGGATTAACTGGAAAAAATATATATCAGGGAAGTGGTAAGGCTTCATGGAGTACCACTATCTATTATGTACGATCGAGATCCAAGATTCACCTCTATGTTTTGAAAGAGTCTTCAACATGCTCTGAATACTGAAATGAACTTCAGTATGGCCTATCATCCTCAAACTGATGGCCAATCTGAGTGGACTATCCAAACACTTGAGGACATGTTGAGAGCATGCTCAATGGACTTTAAAGGAGGATGGGATCAACATCTTCCTCTGGTTGAGTTATCTTATAATAACAGTTTCCACTCGATCATCCAAATGGAAACATATGAAGCCCTTTATGGGAAAAGATACAAAATACTGACATGTTGGGATGAGGTCGGTGAGCGTAAGATGCTTGGACCAGAAATGGTCGAAGAAATGGTAGAGAAGGTGAAAACTATTCAGCAGCATATCAAGGCAGCCCAGAGTCGATAGAAGAGTTATGCAGATAACTGTCGATGGGACCTTGAGTTTAAAGTTGGAGACATGATATTTCTATGCATATATCCGTGGAAGAAGGTCATGAGGTTTGGAAAGAAAGGGAAGTTAAGTCCAAGATACATCAGCCCCTTTGAGATTCTTGATCGTGTCGGGGCTGTGGCCTATCAACTATCACTTACACATACTATGGACAAAGTACATGATGTATTTCATATATACCTATTAAGGAAGTACATACCAGACCCTTCACATGTACTCTCTTCAGAGGTCATACAATTATAGGATGATCTTTCTTATAAGGAGAAACCAATGAAGATCTTAGATCATTGAGAAAAAGTTCTACAAAATAAGAAAATTCCCCTCATCAAGGTGTTGTGGTGAAACCACAAGTTTGAAGAAGCGACGTGGGAATCAGAAGAAATGATGAAGTAGAGTTACCCACATCTGTTTTAGTGTGGGAAAAGGAAATCTTGAGGGAGAAATTTCTTAAGGGGTGAAGATTGTAACAACCCAAACTTTCATTAATAATAATTCCTCTTGATATAATTAAATGTCTTATTATGGTTATATAAAATGTGAACTTAATTGGT
Source organism: Viscum album (assembly GCA_963277665.1). NCBI lineage: Eukaryota > Viridiplantae > Streptophyta > Magnoliopsida > Santalales > Viscaceae > Viscum > Viscum album. The sequence continues at coordinate 802,154,222 of OY728148.1, read as the reverse complement.
TTTATGTTTTAAGATTTTAAAATACCATTATGAATTGTGACCATTGCTAATATAGCCTTTGAACAGTGATCACATGATTAGTATAAATATAGGGCTTTAACAAATCCAATTTACTCAGACAAAGGAAGTGATGGCCTCATCCAGTAGACTTTACCCGTACGAAGCCCATTTGTCAGAGCTCGTAAAGGAGGTGGCATCATTGGGCTTCGCTCTTGACCAAGACCAAGCTGAGCTTGAACATGTTAATCTTGAGAGGAATCAACTACGAGAGAAGTGGAATTTAATAGAGATTACCACCTGAGCGATGTTATCCGAGCCACCCCAAGAGTCTGTCACCATCGCACACCTTACCCTTCGATCTTATGCAGGTGTTATAAGGGGTTATGTAACAAGACCCTAGCACTATGACTATGTACATTATTTTTTTATAAATAATGTGCATTTATTTTATTATTGTTACTTTGTAAATAGTTTTTAAAAGTAGAAATAATATTTTTAGTTAATATTCAACTAAGAAATCTATTTTGACGAATTAATGGATTTTTGAATTAAATAATATTTTAATAAAATATTATTATTATTAAATTAATTGTTATTAAATATAAATGATCATATAATTTTATGAATGCAATTGTAATTTTTATTAAGGTTTGAAAGCTGTTTGTTTCAAAACCCATGAATTTTTGATAAATGTCAGTTTTTATTTTAAAAGTAGAAATTAAAATATTTATAAAATTATTTAGATAAAATGAATATTATTTTTGGAATTAGGACATTGAAATTATCCAACGATGAATTTTTCTTAATTTTCTAAGACAGTCGAATTTTTGGGTAAAAATTAAATACCGTTTAAATATATAATGTGTTTTATGACATCATAATGACCCAATAGTGATGTAATAAAATACTATAAACATTATGTTTGGCCAATATATGTTTTAGAATTAAAATAATGCAATTTTATATTTATTTATTTTACAAAGATTTAGTGGACCCTCCAAGACTTATAAAACATTTTGTCTTTTTAAATTGTTTTCCTTGAGAGTGTGACTCACCTCCACATAAGCAACCCTATTATTTTAAGAAGTTCATCCATTTACCTTCGAAAATATTGTTTTACAATCCATTTTGGTAAAAACCATTTTCTGGTTTGTGGTATTGATTAGTTTAATGTGAGGTGTCCCAAACCTAAATAATAAAGAATTCCCCCTCCTTTCTTATATAAACCCACCCAAGCTCCCACTTCCTCTTCACTCAAAGCCTTTGGAGTTAAACCAACCCCTAAAATCCTCTCTCTAGAATCCTCCCAAGGTTCCCTAATCTCCCAAGAATCCTCTCTCAAGCCTCTCTTAAGCCTTTGAAAGCACACTTCCAAGTAAGGGATTTCTTCCTTTCTCATTTTTTGTCTAATTTTCTTTAAGTTGTTATGCCCTTTTGTTTTTAATTAAAAATGCTGGGGTATGATTTATCACCTCCTACATACTATCCTCTTTATGTTTTTATGATGGGATACCCCTTTCTCTATCATTAAAGCCTCCCATGTACACCCATTACCATGCTGAAATTCTGTGAGGGATTTCTCTCTCCTCTTTTACATCCAAGTAATTCTTTTGTGTTATGCATCTAAATTCCATTAAGTTTGTTGGGAGATGTATCTATATGACCCCTTAATATAAATTTCATGTAAATATGATGATACTCCCTTTTCTCTCTCATCAAACTTTTTTATGAGTTCTTATTTCACGCCGTTATGCTGCTGAAATTACACTACAATTTTCCAAGCCAATGTCATTGTGTAGTGAATACCATGCCCATTTCTCTATCAAGGGTATTCACCTTTATGAACATTTACTTATTGATTATAAATCTTCATGTATTTATTCCACATCCCTTTATTGTGGAATAAATTATTATGATTTATTCCATGTTTTATGATCTATGTGGCACACTTATGCATGAAATAAAATGTTTAAGAAGGGTGCGCCCTAATAGCGCTACAATGTATTGGGTAAAGTATAGTATTATGATACATCATGTGCAATGGGTGTTGAATCATGATAATTCAAGTGAAACTAGGGTTTACTTGTGCTTTATGTGCAATGAGGGTTTACTCATGCTCTATGTGCAATGAGCCTTGACTCATGCTAATTCCATGTTAAGTGTTGTTGCCACATTTCCATGTTATGATTATCATGCTTTATCATGCCTTTATTTTTTTTATTTTATTTTATTTTTTTATGTATGAAAATCATGGGTTGTTATAGTTTCTAACAATCAATTTATTTTATTAAAGAGAACGAGAAAGGGGAAAGGTGAAAGGTGAAAGGTGAAGAACAAAACTCAAGGAGGTCTGAAGAAGTGGAGACCGAGAGCATCCGCAATAGCCACTTCCATTCCGCCCGGGGGAGGGAGCCAAGAGATTCAAAAACCATAAGAGGAAAGGACTGGGAAGTACTAGAGGCCAGAAAGTCCACCAATCGGTTTCCCTCACGCCATGTATGAGAAATCTCAATGCCATTAGGGAGGAGAGCCCTGCACTTGCGGATGAGGTATGTGATGTGCCAAGGAGGGGCGACGTCGCCCTTAAGAGAACTCAAAATAATTTTAGAATCAGTCTCCACCATATTGAGGGTAATGTTTCTAGAAATACATATTTCTAAGCCATAAAGCATGGTCCTTTCCTCATCCAGCAAAGAATCTCCAATCCCATAATATGTATTGAACGCCAGGCAAACCGAGCCAGCCGAGTTGCGAACTGATCCACCCCCCTCATGATCCCCTGTCTGCAAGAACCATTAGTATTTAGTTTAAAGCCATGAGATGGGGTCCATAGAACCCAAACGCTAGTCGGCATGGGGCTAGGGGAACCAAACGAATGCCTGCCAGCCAAATAACGATGCAGGGAGGGGGCCAACTCCCAGTTGTCATGTAGACTTGCCAGCTCAGACACTAGAAACCTGGTTTTAATAACCAAGTTGTGGGAAGAATGAAGAGCAGTATTGTGCCTTGCATAATTACATGCCTGCCAAATACACCAAAATCCCGCAACCAGAAGGATGGAGCGGGCCGCTTCCTTGTGCTTATTTGAAGCCCCTCTGAACTAGCACTAAAAAAACTCATCATAAGAATTAGCACCTGTGGAAATATCCATGAACTCACCAAGGTCTTTCCAAACATGGACTGCCCATTCACTATGACCGAAGAGGTGAAGCGCGGATTTCTAAGAAGGAGCACGACAACGTGTGCATATTGAGGCCATATGAATACCTCTCTCCTTGATCGCTATCTCCATGGGAATAGCCTTGGAGCGAGCCCTCCATAGTAGGAAATTATACTTGGTCAGGATATGCTTGCACCAGAGAACCGATCCCCAGGTGTTCATAATCGGCTGACGGAGCAAGGACCTACTGTAATCATTGTTCGGAAATCTAACTGAGGAGGAGGCTGAAAAGATGCACCTATCAGGGGATCCATCCAACCTGATGCCCTGGAAAAAATTCACCTGAGTGTGGTTGAGGATAGCATTGATGAATGAGGGGTGAGAGCTGGCCTCCCTAAAAGAAATGTGAGGAGCAGGGCAACCTGGGAAGCCAAGCAGCCCAATACCCCAATTGTACTCCCAGAAGTTGATGTCTCCCCGACCAAGAAGCCATTGAGAATGGTTCTGGAGAAACAGAATGTGCCTGCAAAGAGAGGTCCACAAAGAGGAAGGTTTCCTACCGGTCCTCCTTAATCCATAGACATATTTCTTTCTAATGAAACGGCTCCATAAAGAGTTACCCTCAATCACATCCCAAGCCAACTTACCTTGAAACAGATACATAGACTCACCCAAGTTCCTCACATTGATACCCCCAAGCTCCACTGGTTTTTCTAACCTACTCCAGGAGGCCCATCGGCACCTTCCCTCTCCGTGGGCATCCCACAGGAAGGAGTTCAGGACTTTCTCCATTTGGATGATAGTTGAATTGGGGACTTTAAGGACAGACAAGATGTGTATGGGGATCAAGGACAACACACTTTTGATGAGGGTGATCCTTCCTCCAAATGAAAAGAATCAGTTCTTCCAATTGTTAATGTGGTTGATGATCCTGTTAGCCATGTCCTCAAAGTGGTGAATACGAATTCTTCTAGGAGCGATTGGAGCGCCCAAGTAATGGGGAAACTTTTCCCCTGAATGCCAAGCAATGACTCAATACTACTCCTGCGCCTTCCCAGGCAGTGAGAAGAGAGATAGACCCCACTCTTCTCCTTATTGATAACCTGGACGCTCTATTTAGAATATTACTCTATAAACTTAACAAAATTCCTTACCAATGTGGTACTTCCGTTGATGAAAAACATAGAGTCATCTGCAAATAGGAGATGAAAAATCCTACTAAAACGAGAGCCATAGTGAAAAGGCCGAACAATGGCGACCTGCATTGCTGAGGAGATGAATTTGCTAAGAGAATCCTGGGCCAGTATGAAAAGAGTCGGAGATAGAGGGTCCCCCTGTCTAAGTCCTCTTATGGATTTGATGAACCCACATGATCTTCTAGAGAAAATGATGTTGAACCACGGCGAGCTAAAGCAACGAAATAAAAGATCAAAAACAGTCTCAGAGAAGCCCATACACCTCATGATGCGAATAATGAAGCTCCACTTCAGAAGATCGTAGGATTTGTCCATGTCATATTTGATAATCACATTTGAGCCAATCACCTTCCTATTGATATCCCAAACCATCTCTTGGGAAACCCCGATAGCACCCTGAATTGATCTTCCACGAATGAAGGCGTGTTGTTCCTCCGAGATCCATCCATGCATGAATTCAGAAAGTCTGATGTTGATGATGGTGGCTAGAACTTTGTATGAAAAATTACACAGGCTAACAGGTCGATACTGAGAGATAGAGGAAGGAGAGCACACCTTTGGAATAAGGATCATATTAGTAGCACTAGAAATTAGAGGGAGAGACCCGCCCCTGAAAAAGTCCTGGATATCCTCTATAAGGTCCCTCTTGATGATGCTCCAGGCTGCAACGTAAAAGGAACCCAAAAAGCCATCCGAGCCTGGAGCATTATCCGGGTTAAGATATTTAACTGCCTCCCATATCTCCTTCTCTTCGGGAACACTTACAAGCAGGCCATTCACATGGCATGGGACAGAGCTGGGGATAGAGTCAAAGAGGTCTGACCGTCCTGAGGGGTAACCATTTGGGAGCTGAGAACTCGGGTCACACAATAAAGTTTTGAAATGGGAGAAGACCATACCACTAATCAGATCCAAATCACTAGAGAAAGATCCATCCTCAAGTCAGATATTAGGGATCTGAGCACATTTCTTTTCCTTTAAGCATGTATGGAAGAAAGCAGAGTTGCGGTCTCCCTCCCTGAGCCATAAATTGCGAGATCTCTCCCGGAGACGTCTTTCCTGTTCCAGCAGAAGCTCATTCCAGCATTGTTTATTGATATGCCTATTGTCTAACATGTATTTTATTCCTCATGTTATTCCATGATTATTCCCTTACTGGGATTTATAGCTCACCCTTTTTTTATGCATGTCCTTAGGTTATCCCAAGAAATGCTAAGTACGAGGGAATGTAGTGGTCATATAAAGGAAGTTTTCAATAAAGATGTTGTTTTTCATGTTTTAAGTTGTTATGTAATGATCCTAAGCCCCAAAGACACTAGACCTATCGATATTTTATGTTGTATCAAATGAAGCTTATGTAATAAATTATGTTTAACTGGGTTGTCATATACATAATGGAAGGAACATAAACCATGTCAATGCTCGTAATCAATTTCGGGATTTACCTCAAGAACAAGTCAATGAGGCTAGTATTGGAGCGGAGCATATTATAACTATATCAGGGCATTTGACTCATGTTATATCAGGGCATTTGACTCATGTTATATCAGGGCATTTGACTCATGTTAGATTGCTTCATGATGCAGTAACCTCCATCCTTCAATATAACCACAAATTTATTAGTAATTGAACAACGAATCAAGTCTTTATAGAAGGTATTCCTTGTTTTGGGATGTAGTGAAAGGGAGAAGGCTATCATGGATGTATATTGTCTAAGAGGAGATGCTGATCAATGATGGTATTTGATTCAAAACACAAAGAAGGAAAAGGAGATATAGAATATGGAATGAAAGTATTTTAATGTGATATTATTTGAAAAGTAATTTCCTCGTGATCAATGTGCTGGCATGGAAAGATAATTCCCAAATTTAAGAAAAAAGGAAGAGGAATCTATTCCTAAGTATGAGAATAACTTTACAAGGTTAGAAATACATGATACAAAATATGTATGTAATCTAGAAAGTAAGATTGATCGATTCTTTGATGGATTGAAGTCAAGCCTTTGAAGGTCATTAGTCCTCAAAAATTTTCCTCAAATGAGAAGATAGTGAAAAATTACATCATGGATGAGAAGAAATTATCCAAGTATTTTACTTTCAATGTAAGAGAATAAGAGGGTGAATGAGTTCTATGAGGAAAGAAATTTTGGAAAAGGAAAAGAAAGGAAGGGTGGAATTACTGACATGTAATAACTGGGAGGAAGAGACACCTTAGGGATTTATTGAAGGTAATGAGAGTTTAAAACAAGTGTGGAGATAAAGCCCATAAAACTCATCAATGAAAGTGGAAAAATCCACTGATATCTGATGCTTGAATTGCAAGGAGATGAGACACTATTCAAGTCAAAACCCTAAGTTTCAAGGGAATCTACTTCAGAAGAGGCCAAGGGAGAAAGGTCAGACTTATACAATCACAACAATATAAGTTGGGGATCCAAATGATGTTAGAGAGGGTACCTTGATCATAAACTCAAAGTTAGATAATTCATTATTTGACTATGGATCTACACACTCTTTTATATCTTACAATTTTACTAAGAACATTGAATCACCCCTGATACATTAAAGGAGTTATTAGTTTATACTCCTGTTGGAAATATTATAGTAATGAAAGTATATTAGTCTATGTCTATTAAAATTCATGGAGATTCTTTAGTTTAAAACTTGGTGGAAATACCAATGGTCTACTTTGATATAATCCTTGGGATACATTAGCTCTTAAAGTATAATGCAATAATTTATTATCATGAGAATGAGATTATAATCTCTAAGGATAGAATAGAATCCCTCATTTTTAGAGAAGAGACTCCGTTTCTTGAGTCTTATATGAAACCAACTCCATTGGATCATCTTAATGAAATTCTTGGTGAAGATGAAATAATGAGTGATAAGGATATCCAAAGAATAGAGGATGTATTTATTGTGAGGGATTATATTGATGTATTTACCAAGGAACTACTTGGATATCCACTTGAACATGATGTTGAATTCTCTTTTGACCATACCTATGATACAAAAACCATATTTAAGCCTCTATATAGAATAGATCTAGTGGATTTGGTGGAATTAAAGAAACAACTGTAGGATTTGTATGATAAGGTATTCATATTCCCTAATGTTTCACCTTGGGGAGAACCTACCTTATTTTTGAAAAATAAGGCTAGGTATATGAGGTTGTGCATCAATTAAATAAAAATAAATACCATTACTATAAAAAAAAGTACCCTTTTCCTCATATTTATGATCTGTTTGATCAACTTTAGGGGATCAATACTTCTCAAAGATTGATCTTCATTCTGGTTATCATCACACTACTATAAAAACGGTCTTTATCAGTGCTCAAAATGGGCTTTATCAGTACTAAAAAAGTGCTGTAAAGCTCGGCGCTGATAAAGGGGGGTACCCTTTATCATCTCTTACTGAGCACTGATAAAGGGGTACTTTATCAGCGCTAAAAAATCACTGATAAAGGAGACCTTTATCAGTTCTAAAAACACGCTGATAAAGGTGGAATTTATCAGTGCTAAAAGAGCACTGATAAAACAACCCTTTATCAGCGCTAAAAGAGCATTGATAAAACAACCCTTTATCAGCGCTAAAAGAGCACTGATAAATGCGTGTTTTATCAGTGCTCCTTTAGCACTGATAAACTGATCCTTTATCAGAGCTTCTTTAGCGCTGATAAAGGTGTAGTTTATCAGTGCTTTTTTAGCACTGATAAAATCTCCATTTATCAGCGCTAAAAAAGCACTGATAAATGCCCTGTCTGCTGCTACGAAAAAATCTGCAGCAGCACACCCGAACACCTACAAAAAAAATCAGCATCTCAATAAGCTAATTAGAGCAAGTATACACACAAAAAATTAACACATAAATCATAATCTAATTAGACCAAGTATACCCATACAACAAGTATAACCGTACACCATTAACACATAATTCATAAGTTAATTAAGTACATAAAGAATTCAATTCAGAATTCAGGGGGTTGGGGGGCTGTTCAAGGGTTTGGGGTGGCTGTCCAAGGAGGGGTAGGGGGTGTCCGGGGGGATGGGGGTGTCTGGGGGGGATTTATAGGGGGGTGGGATGGTGTCCAGAGTGTCGGGGGGGGGGGGGGGGGGTTACAGGGGGTGGGGGGGTGTCCAGAGGGGTGGGGGGTGTCCAGGGGGTGGGTTGGTGTCCAGGGGGGGTGGGGGGCGGTCCATGGGGTTGGTGGGGTTGACTCGTACACATAAAAAGGACCCATGGATCGTTCTTATAAAAGATAAACACAATCCTAATGTGTTTGGTCAGATTTTCATAGGCCAGTTGTTGTTTTCACTTAAAATTGTGTCCATTTTAAACTAAAGAGAGACCCTTTGAGTGATACCGGCCACACCGTGCCTCATATTGAGGCAGGGATGACTCATACACATCACCAATGACCCATACATCATTCTCCTAAGGGATCAACACAATCAAAATGTGTTTGGTTGGATTTCCGTAGGTCAGTTGTTGTTTTCACTTAAAAATTGTGTCCATTTTAAACAAAAGAGAGACCCTTTGAGTGCTACCGGCCACACCGTGACTTGGATTGAGGAGGGGTTGACTTTTACATGTCAAAAAGTACCCATGTATCGTTCTTATAAAAGATCAAGACAATCCAAATGCATTTGGTCAGATTTCCGTAGGTCAGTTGTTGTTTTCACTTAAAATTGTGTACATTTTAAACCAAAGAGAGACTCTTTGAGTGCTACCAGCCACACCGTGCCTCAGATTGAGGAAGGGATGAATCATACATATCAAAAAGGACCTGTGGATTGTTCTCCTAAATGATCAATAAAATCATAATGTTTTTGGTTGGATTTCTATAGGTCAGTTGTTGTTTTCACTTAAAATTGTGTCCATTTTAAACAAAAGAGAGACCCTTTGAGTGGTACCGGCCACAACATGCCTCATATTGAGGAGGGGTTGACTCGTACATGTCACAAAGGACCCATGGATATTTCTTATAAAAGATCAAGACAATCCTAATGCGTTTGGTCGGATTTCCATATGTCAGTTGTTGTTTTCACTTAAAATTGTGTCCATTTTAAACCAAAGAGAGACCCTTTGAGTGATACTGGCCACAACGTGCCTCATATTGAGGCATAGATGACTCATACACGTCACAAAGGACCCATGGATAATTATCCTGAAGGATCAACACAATATGAATGCATTTGGTCAAATTTCCGTAGGTCAGTTTTTGTTTTCACTTAAAATTGTGTCCATTTTAAACAAAAGAGAGACCCTTTGAGTGGTACCGGCCACAACGTGCTTCAGATTGAGGCGGGGATGAATCGTACACATCAAAAAGTACCCATGTATTGTTCTTATAAAATATCAACACAATATTAATGCATTTGATCAGATTTTCATAGGTCAGTTGTTGTTTTCAATTAAAATTGTGTCTGTTTTAAACAAAAGAGAGACCTTTTGAGTGATAGAGGCCATACTATGCCTCAGATTGAGGCGGGTATGACTCATACACGTCACAAATTACCCGTGTATCATTCTACTAAAGGATCAACACAATCCAAATGCGTTTGGTCAGATTTCTATAGGTTAGTTGTTGTTTTCACTTAAAATTGTGTCCATTTTAAATAAAAGAGAGACGCTTTGAGTGGTACCAGCCAAACCGTGCCTCATATTGAGGCAGGGATGACTCTTACACATCAAAAAGGACCCATGGATCATTATTATAAAATATCAAGGCAATCCGAATGCAGTTGGTCGGATTTTCATAGGCTAGTTGTTGTTTTCAATTAAAAATGTGTCCATTTTAAACAAAAGAGAGACCTTTCGAGTGATAGCGGCCACACCGTGCCTCTTATTGAGGCAGGGATGACTCTTACACGTCAAAAAGGACCTGTTTATCATTCTCCAAAAGGATCAACACAATCCGAATGTGTTTGGTTGGATTTCTGTAGGTCAGTTGTTGTTTTCACTTAAAATTGTGTCCATTTTAAACTAAAGAGAGACCTTTTGAGTGATACCATCCACACCGTGCCTCATATTGAGGCGGGGATGAATCTTACATGTCACAAAGAACCCTTGTATCGTTCTACTAAAGTATCAACACAATCCGAATGCGTTTGGTCAGATTTACGTAGGTCAGTTGTTGTTTTCACTTAGAATTGTGTCCATTTTAAACAAAAGAGAGACCCTTTGAGTGGTAGTGGCCACAATGTGCCTCTTATTGAGGCGGTAATTACTCTTACATACCAAAAAGGACCCTTTGATCGTTCTCCTAAAGTATCAACACAATCTGAATGCGTTTGGTCAGATTTTCGTATGTCAGTTGTTGTTTTCACTTAAAATTGTGTCCATTTTAAACAAAAGAGAGACCCTTTGAGTTCTAACGGCCACAAAGTGCCTCATATTGAGGCGGATATGACTCTTAAATGTCAAAAAGGAATCTTGAATCATTATCCTAAAGGATCAACACAATACTAATGGGTTTGGTTAGATTTCCGTAGGTCAGTTGTTGTTTTCACTTAAAATTGTGTCCATTTTAAACAAAAGAGAGACCCTTTGAGTGGTACCGGACAAACTGTGCCTAGGATTGAGATGGGGTTGACTTTCACATGTCACAAAGGACCCATGGATCATTCTTATAAAAGATCAAGACAATCCAAATGCGTTTGGTCAGATTTCCGTAGGTCAGTTGTTGTTTTCACTTAAAATTGTGTCCATTTTAAACCAAAGAGAGACCCTTTGAGTGATAGCGGCCTCAACGTGCCTCGGATTGAGACGAGTATGACTCATACATGTCAAAAAGGACCCTTGGATCGTTCTCCTAAATTATAAACACAATCTGAATGCGTTTGGTTGGATTTCTATAGGTCAGTTGTTGTTTTCACTTAAAATTGTGATCATTTTAAACCAAAGAGAGACCCTTTGAGTGATAGAGGCCACACTGTGCCTCGTATTGAAGCGGTGATGACTATTACATGTCACAAAGGACCCATGGATCGTTCTTATAAAAGATCAAGACAATCCTAATGCGTTTGGTTGGATTTTCATAGGTCAGTTGTTGTTTTCAATAAAAATTGTGTCCATTTTAAACAAAAGAGAGACCTTTTGAGTGATAGCGGCCACACCGTGACTCGTATTGAGGCGGGGATGACTCTTACACATTAAAAAGGACCCATGGATCATTATAATAAAGGATCAACACAATATGAATGCGTTTGGTTGAATTTCCATAAGTCAGTTTTTGTTTTCACTTAAAATTGTGTCCATTTTAAACAAAATAGAGACCCTTTGAGTGGTAACGACCACACCATGCCTCAGATTGAGGGGGGGTTGACTCTTAAACATCACCAAGGACCCTTGAATTTTTATTATAAAATATCAAGGCAATAATAATGCTTTTGGTCAGATTTTCATAGGTCAGTTGTTGTTTTCAATTAAAATTGTGTCCATTTTAAACAAAAGAGAGACCCTTTGAGTGATAGCGGTCACACCGTGACTCGTATTGAGGCGAGGTTGACTCTTACACATCAAAAAGGACCCGTGTATAATTATCCTAAAGGATCAACACAATCCAAATGGGTTTGGTTGGATTTACATAGGTCAGTTGTTGTTTTCACTTAAAATTGTGTCCATTTTAAACAAAATAGAGACCCTTTGAGTGATACCGGCCACACTGTGCCTCTTATTGAGGAGGGTATGACTTTTACACTTCACCAAGGACCCTTGTATCTTTATTATAAAATATTAAGGCAATCTTAATGCGTTTGATCAGATTTTCATAGGTCAGTTGTTGTTTTCAATTAACATTGTGTCCATTTTAAACAAAAGAGAGACCCTTTGAGTGGTACCGGACACACCGTGCCTCGAATTGAGGTGGGGTTGACACTTAAACATAAAGAAGGACCCATGGATCGTTCTTATAAAATATCAAGACAATACTAATGCGTTTTGTCAGATTTTCGTAGGTCAGTTGTTGTTTTCACTTAAAATTGTGTCCATTTTAAACCAAAGAGAGACCCTTTGAGTGATAACGGCCACACAATGCCTCATATTGAGGCAGATATGAATTTTACATGTCAAAAATGACCCTTGGATCATTCTCCTAAAGTATAAAAACAATTTGAATGCGTTTGGTCAGATTTACATAGGTCAGTTGTTGTTTTCACTTAAAATTGTGTCCATTTTAAACAAAAGAGAGACCCTTTGAGTGGTACCGACCACACCATGCCACAGATTGAGGTGGGGATGACTCTTACATGTCAAAAAGGAATCATGGATCGTTATTATAAAATATCAACACAATCCAAATGCGTTTGGTCAGATTTTCATAGGTCAGTTGTTGTTTTCAATTAAAATTGTGTCCATTTTAAACAAAAGAGAGACCCTTTGAGTGGTACCGGCCACACCGTGCCTCAGATTGAGGCGGGGTTGACTCTTACATGTCAAAAAGGACCCATGTATTGTTATTCTAAAATATCAACACAATCCGAATGCATTTGGTTGGATTTCCATAGGTCAGTTGTTATTTTCACTTAAAATTGTGTCCATTTTAAACCAAAGAGAGACCCTTTGAGTGATAGAGGACACACTGTGCCTCATATTGAGGCGGGTATGACTCTTACACATCACAAAGGACCCTTGTATTGTTCTAATAAAGTATAAACACAATCCTAATGCGTTTGGTTAGATTTCCGTAGGTTAGTTGTTGTTTTCACTTAAAATTGTGTCCATTTTAAACCAAAGAGAGAGCCTTTGAGTGATAGCGGCCACACCGTGCCTCGGATTTAGGCGGGGATGACTCATACATGTCACAAAGGACCCATGGGTTGTTCTTATAAAATACCAAGACAATACAAACGAGTTTGGTCGGATTTACGTAGGTCAGTTGTTGTTTTCAATTAAAATTGTGTCCATTTTAAACAAAAGAGAGACCTTTTGAGTGATAACGGCCACACCATGACTCAAATTGAGGCGGGGATGACTCATAAATGTCATAAATGACCAGTGTATCATTCTCCTAAAGGATCAACATAATCCAAATGCGTTTGGTTGAATGTCCGTAAGTCAATTGTTGTTTTCACTTAAAATTGTGTCCATTTTAAACAAAATAGAGACCCTTTGAGTGGTACCGGCCACACAGTGCCTCAGATTAAGGCAGGTTTGACTCATACATGTCACCAAGGACCCTTGGATAGTTATTATAAAATATCAAGTCAATCCTAATGAATTTGGTCAGATTTTCATAGGTCAGTTGTTGTTTTCAATTAAAATTGTGTCCATTTTAAACAAAAGAGAGACCCTTTGAGTGATAGCGGTCATACCATGTCTCATATTGAGTCGGGGTTGACTCAGACACATCAAAAAGGACCCGTTGATCATTATACTAAAAGATCAACACAATCTGAATGCGTTTGGTCAGATTTCCGTAGGTCAGTTTTTGTTTTCACTTAAAATTGTGTCCATTTTAAACAAAATAGAGACCCTTTGAGTGATACCGGCCACACCGTGCCTTGGATTGAGGCGAGGTTGACTTTTAAATATCACTAATGACCCATGGATAGTTCTCTTAAAGGATCAACACAATACTAATACGTTTGGTTGGATTTCTGTAGGCCAGTTGTTGTTTTCACTTAAAATTGTGTTCATTTTAAACAAAATAGAAACCCTTTGAGTGGTTCAACATTCTTGCATGTTGCTGGTGCATATCATCTGTTAATATGGGAAAATGACTCATTGGAGAAAGGATGTTTTATTTAATAATAATTACAATTTTCCTACGAACATTTACATACAACAACGTTTCATCTTTTGATCCCCTAAACCCCTCTAAAAAATGACCACCAATTATACATGTCCCCAAGTCAGATCTTCATTGTATTTGTGAACAATCTTCCATCAAGTATGAGGCCCACTCATTTCTGAACACATCTATATCATCTTTTGAGTATGAGGATTTTTGGAAGTCAGAGTAGTACTGCAAAATATAAAAATAAAAAATTAATAAATAAATTAAATTAACTAGTAGTTGTTTATGAAAATAACTCTTTAGGGATGCTAGTTTGCTGATGAAAAACAATCTCTTTCATAAATTTACAAACATAATAACCGCAATCATTATCGTTTGTTTGTTTTGGACACTGCAAAAAAATTGATCATTAGGAGAATAAGTAACTAGTGTTGAGATGTGTTTGGATAGTGAAATTTTATTATATATACCCTGATATTTGTCTAGACATAGTACTTGCTCGCCTCCTTATGCTTAGCCCTTTTCCTCATTCATTTTTTTAGATGATAATGATACACCGCCCTATCATAACAGAATCCTCAGTAAAATATAATATAAATTATATTACTTGATGTTTAGACCTAAAACGTAAGATGTAGTGTCTTACAGATTCACAAAATCCATCATGTGTGGTCAGTTTGATGGATATCCTTGCTTTGAATCCAGAAAATAAATCTTTGGAGTATCCAAGTTCACCACAATTAGCAACCAATGTTGCCTAAAAACACAAAAAGGAATAAGTAATAAAATAAGTGAAAATATAATTGATATTATTTAATCGTAGAGTTTTACCCCTACATGGTTGGTATTAGGAAGAGTCTGTCATCTGTAATCTTGCTTTCAAATGTTTTCAGCAAGTCGTTCACTATTGCATCCCTTTTTGATGGCTCTAATTTTGTTAGGTGTGTTGATGTGGTATGAGGACTAACGAGTCCAAATCTTGGCTCATGGGAAAATTCCTTCAACTGTTTTTCATAAATGCGTCTGTCAAAAATATAAAATGAATTTAGTCATAATTTTCACATTATATCAGCTTTTAGAAAATAAATTCATGTAAACATACCTCATATATACATTTACAACTGTGACGCCTAGCCAACCATTTTCAAGGATCTCATTTACATTTTCAGCAGCAACAAAATCTTGACTTTCCTCTCCGTATATATTCTCTTCTAAAACCACTATATAACTATTACCATCTTTTAGCTTCATATCCACATGACTCTTCAATGATAGTAAATGTGGATAGAGAATAGGTGGTGTTATTGTGCTTTCAGTAGATCCTTGGGATCGGTTGGTTGATCCTTTAGATGGTTTTGAGTCGACATTTTTCACCCCCTTCCCTTTCTCCGTCTATAACAACAATCATTGGTTCAAACCCTTTTTTCATTAATTGTTAAAGTTTTAGCTTGAAAAAAAGGAAATAAATACCTCTTTGTCCGCATGTACTCTTACAAGTTGTGACAACCATGCAATGAATGTACCAATAGCCTTTTTGAATGTATTAATATCATCTTCATCAAGTGGAATAGGTAGCTCTGCATTTGGATCATGAGCTACAATAATCGTCACTTTCAGATGATCTTTCTAAAGTGGTCTATTATGCAGCGTGGCATCTGGGATATTGAACACTGTAGCCCTCGTTACAAGGTGATAGGTGGGTGTTGACAGATAAAGATCACAATCATTATCACCCTGTAGAAGATCAGTACAGAAAAATTATCAGTTTTTGTCTGATTCACATTTCATGGGAACAATTATTAGAATATTGATTACCATGACTAAGATAGTTCTTTGAGGGGAATGGCTCACCTCAAAGCTGGTGGGGGGTGGGGCGGGATGTTCACGTGCTGGTTGTTCCCAAGTTTTGTCTTTCCTTTGCTTCCCACCCATAAAATTTGCTAGCAACTCTCCCTGCCATTGCAATCGTTCTTCAAGGGTTGCTATTTTTTCACTCATTTGTTCCAATTTTTCATCTGTATCATCTGTTTTTTTCTTCTTCTCGGGGTGTCACCCCAAACCCCGCACCTCTGACATGCCTGTATTTTTCTGACTTCTTCAAAGCCATCGATAATAGGTCTGTATCCGCTACAGGAGTAGCTGATTCCTATGACTCTCGGATATAGGAAAACAACTAATTATTTTTATGTAATAGCAATTTAAAACAAATCTTTTTATTGTCATGTCATACTTACACATATTTCCCACACTTTTTGTGTGTTCTCATCTACTAAATTCCCTTCCTTATTCACATGTGCCTCCTTCCATATCACATTATGTGGGATGGAAGTGTCACTACAAAAAAAAACTGAGTTTAGCGGCGGTTTTGTGGCGGCGGTTCACAAAACCGCCGCTAAACGTTTTCAGTGAAAGGTTTCGCGGCAGTTTTTAATAAACCGCCGCAAAACCCTATTTTATTTCAAAAAAACACGACCCTTTCCCCTCCCTACTGCGGTTCCCCCACAAACCCTCACCCCTCTACCCCGATCCCCCCGGCCCCGGCGACACCCGCGCCCCCCGCGCCCTCCGGCGACCCCCGAACCCCCCGTTACCCCACGCCCTCCGGCGAACCCTGCACCCCCCCAGCGCCCCCCTCGGCCTCCGGCGAACCCCGCACCCCCCCGGCGACCCCCGCGCCCTGTGCGCCCCCCGTGCCCCCTGCGCCCCCCGCGCCCTCCGGTGACCCCCGCACCCCCCGCGGCCTCCGGTGACCCCCGCACCCCCGCGCCCCGCACGCCCTCCGGCGAACCCCGCACCCCCCCGGTGCCCCCCTCGACCCCCAGCGACCCCTGCGCCCTGCGCGCCCCCCCACGCCCCCCGCACCCCCCGCGGCCTCCGGCGACCCCCGCACCCCCCGCACCCCCCGCGGCCTCCGGCGACCCCCGCACCCCCCGACGCCCCCCGCGACCAACTTCTATTTTGGTAATTTTTAGTTATTTCTTGGTTCTTTGATTCGAATCATGAATTTGTTACACAATGTGAATCTACTGCAGGGTAGATACTATGAGTTTGGTTTAGATCTTGAAGAATTATAAGTCATAAAACATTTTCAAGTTTTTAATGGGTTGATTAGGATTAATTCAAACTAAGGATACTTTTTTGGGTATTTTTATAAATCGTGGAATTCACACCATGAAAGGGGTTCATGACATTAATTATTTAGAACCAATGGTTTTTATCATGATTTACATATTACCCTTCTTCAATTCAATGTGAAGACCTCCCTCATAAATCCTAGAAAGATTTTAGATAATATTGGGTATCTTCCTCTACCAGATTTCTTTTCTTGGAGCATTTGTTCACTAGTGTGGTGAGTTATCTTCCTTTGGGTACGTGTAATATCATTCACTCTCTTTATCATTTATGTTCTTGGTTTGGTAGTTTTGTGTGATATGGTTTCGATGGTTTCATAAATAATATGTGTTATCAATCAATCCATTGTGGTTTTCCCTCATTCCTTTTCTATTTGAGGAATATCTACTTGTTTCCAATTTATGTTGTCGAAGGATCTTAGGTTCCTTATGTTTATAAGGTAGGTGTATCTATACAAGCGGTTCTAATTTAAAATTTCCTTATATTCTTATTAATTTCTTTGGCTTGTTTCATGAAATTGATGGATTTAAATGGATTTTATGGAAAATATACATGTTTTTAAAGAGGTCTTTCTTCAAAAATGGTTTTTCTCACAAAAAGTGGTTGACTAAATTCTTTATGGTTTGGCCTATTTAGATTGAATTTTTTATACTAATGGATGTTTATCTTTATTTTTTATTTTAATTTGGTTTCATAACTTTATTATCTAAAACAAGATACTACTTTCATGTCTCTTTATTACACATCTCCATGTATAAGACCCTCTTGGGAGACTTGCCTAGTTTTCCCTAGTCGGTTCTTTATAAATTAATATCAAAAGGAATATTGAGCCTAGAATGTTACGACACTTCCTAGTTTTGGTTTAGTTTCATTGGTAGACTAGATTTAGTAGCACTAGAATTTAGTTAATATGTGTGGGATGGTGCCTAGACATCTCACCTCCATGTATGAATTCAAGTTACTATGGGTGGTTAGTTATTTTTGAAAATATTGTCACTTGGACTTTGTTGTTGATTGAATAAACTAGATTTGGTGTCTATTTTAAAAAAACTATTCCTTTCTTATGTTTTATATTTCATTAATAAAATTCATAAAATTATTATTATTTTAAATCATTAATATAGATTATGGAAGTTGTTCTATGATTTAGGAATTTTCTCATGACTAAAGGGGTTTTCATCTTGTATTTGTTAGACGATTCCTACTAGAAGAGGTCTTATGAATCTAAGTGATAGATTTGTGAGACGGGTTTAATAGGAGAATCCCTTAGTGGTATCTTCTTTAGTGGAAGTTATAATATGCACTATTCATACTTTGGTTATGAAGGTATTAAAAACCCAGGAGGAGTAGTGGATCATGACTCATAATTTACTAACAAGAATCCACCTATCTTTTATGGTGATAATGGAATCTAGAAATATGAGGAGAGGATTGAGTAGATTGGTAGGAGATTTAAAATTATAAAGATTCCCAAGGAATCTAAGGGGTGGGGGTCAACATATATTCTTGATGGATTGGGAAGGAAATGGTGAGGCTCAGTTGTGCATGCTATATTTTATGAGGATCTTACGTGGGAATCCTTCAAGAAAATATATAAACTATAGTTTTATCCTAAAATGTTACATGTGGAAAAGACCTGGTACTTTCTAACATTATAAAAATGGGAATGTATTGTTATAGTGTATTCCACTAACTTTTCTAGGTTGGTGCATTTCAAAGTGGATATTATTACTAATGTTTACATGAAATCTCTAAGGTTTGAGATTGTGCCAAGTGTCTCCTAAGAAACTTGAGTGTGACATGGATTTATATTTATAGTGACACTTAATTTTGATATAACTGCACACTATTTTTTGTTTTATATTCGTGGACTAGATTATGCATTAGAATCCATTAGTGGTGGCCTAATTAATTTACCTCACACCATATTCAGTACATGGATTGGTACCCAGATAGTCTTCTTTGTCATAGGAAATATGACTTTGTTATGGTTGGTTGTGTATGAAACCATTGAGAAACATCATTCCTCTTGGAGGACATCTAAGGTCAAGCCTAAACAATCACATAATGTCTCAGGTTTAAAATGCATTATGATCAGTTTCGATCACACATCAATGGGGTGTTGTTTGAGGTAACATAAATGTGTGATCGATAGTGTTATGATAAGTGTGTAACCCGATATTCTTATTACTCCTCAATGAGGTGTTGACGCTGTCTCCTATGGACCAGACTTGTTCGGTTGGTCTGAAGTGGTAAATGTGATCAATGAATCATCTTTATTATATTATTCATAATTTATGATCAATGGTTCATCTTTATTATATTATGTTTCTGTAATCTTACACTATCGTATATTTTGTGTAGGCACATTGTGATATACATGGATAAAAGCTGGATCACATTACCGAGGAACACACCTCAATATGTTAAGGGTTTGAATGAGTTTTTAGATTTTTCAATTTCTAATCGATCTGTTGAAGGGAGAATAAGATTTCCATGTCCTAAATGTAAATTTAGAACATGGTTGAAGAGAGATGAAGTTTATGAACATTTAATACTGAAGCAATTCCCTGATCAATATTTGTGTTGGATTTGGCATGGAGAATCAAACAATACAGAAAGATTGAGGACTGATGTTAATCCACAAAATGAGGTCCCAAGTTTATCGCCAATGGAAAATGAAATGAGAAACCTCATAAATGATGCATTCGGCACTGCAAGACACCACTATGAGCATCAAAACATATCAGAACAACCAGAAGAGGGTGCTACAAATTGCAACGCGACAAGTGATGTTTTTGAGACTGTAACACAAGTAGATCAATATTGTAACATATCATTGGATCCTCCTCTTGATTCTGTGGAGCCAAATGTAAGGGAAAAATTCAGTGAGGAAAATGCATTTCATGATTTATTTGACGATGGAAATCAAGAGTTGTATAGTGGGTGTTTGAAATATTCAAAGCTTTCATTTCTGCTGAAGTTGTACCATATCAAATGTCTATGTGGAATTACAAATAAGGCAATGTCCATGTTATTGGAATTGATTCGTGATGCATTTCCTAAAGCAAAAATCCCAGAATCATTTTATGAGATGAAAAAAGTTGTAAACAAGCTTGGTCTGAATTATACAAAAATATATGCGTGTCCCAATGATTGTATGCTTTACTGGGGAGAGGATTAAAGTAGACAGAATTGTAAGAAATTTTCTTCTTCTAGATGGTAGTCAAAAGGTGATGTTGGAAGTATGACTAAACATAATTTCATGGAGAAGAAGAAAAGGAACACACCTGCAAAAGTTTTGCGTTACTTTCCTTTGAAGCCTCGATTGCAAAGATTATTCAGGTCATCAAAAACCACCGAACACATGAAGTGGCATTCTGTAGATAATAACAATGATGGGTTAATGAGACATCCACGAGATTCCCAATCATGGAAGACATTTGATTCATTACATCCAGATTTCTCAGCTGATCCTAGGAATGTTCGATTGGGATTGGCTGCCGATGGATTCAACCCATTTGGGACTTTGAGTACGAGTTATAGCATTTGGCCAGTTGTTTTGATCCCTTATAATCTGCCTCCATGGATGTGTATGCAACAAACATCTTTTATCATTTCGATGATTATTCCTGGAAAACAAATGCCTGGAAATGATATTGATGTATACCTGCAGCCTTTGATTGAAGAATTGCAGGAGTTATGGAGCAACGGTGTTGAGACATTTGATGTTTCTTCTAAAACAATGTTCAAAATGCATGCTGCTTTAATGTGGACCATTGGTGACTTCCCTGGGCTTGGGAATTTATCTGGTTGGAACACTTATACGGGTTTGGCTTGTCCCGTTTGTAACTTTGATTTCGAGCCCAAACGGCTACCTCACAGTAGAAAATGGTGCTTCTTGTGCCATCGAAGATTTCTTGATGCATCTCATAGATTTCGGCTGAACAAATCAAAATTTAATGGTTCCATTGATCGTAGACCACCTCCAAAGTTGTTAACCAGTTCTGAAATATTGACACAGCTTGAAAATGTTAAAACAGAATTTGGGAAGATTTATTATTTGACTGATAGCGGAAAACGAGTGCGAAGTGCATCGTCAAGTGAAATCAGAACGCAACAATGGAAGAAAAAAAGTATATTCTTCAAACTTCCGTATTGGGAATTTAATTCTTTGTGCCACAATCTTAAAG
Organism: Viscum album; assembly: GCA_963277665.1. NCBI lineage: Eukaryota > Viridiplantae > Streptophyta > Magnoliopsida > Santalales > Viscaceae > Viscum > Viscum album. The sequence goes on along the minus strand of OY728148.1, from coordinate 802,132,797 downwards.
TGATGCATATTGAGAATAATGTATGTGATAATTTGATTTTCACATTACTTAATGAGCATGGAAAGTCGAAGGATCATCACAATGCTTGCAAAGACTTACAAGTAATGAACATAAAACGTGATCTCTGGCTAGATGAGAATGAAAAGTATGCTCCGGCCATTTTTTCAATGAAAAATAGGGATAAAGATGCGTTCCTTCGAATTTTAAAGAATGTGAAGGTATCTGATGGGTATTCGAGTAACATCTCGAGGTGTGTTGATTTTAAGAATCGTAAGTTATATGGATTGAAAAGTCACGATTCACATGTTTTGTTACAATAGTTACTACCATTGGCATTGCGTACATTATTACCTGAAAAAGTTACTGCTGTTGTACTGCAATTCTGCACATTTTTCAGGAAATTATGTGAGAAAACTCTACATCCATTACAGCTTGACAACCTACAGGAGAGGTTTGTATTGACCCTTTGTGCAATGGAGATGATCTTTCCTCCATCGTTTTTTACTGTCATGATGCATTTTACTGTGCATTTGGTTGACGAAGCTAAATTAGGAGGCCCCGTTCATTATCGATGGATTTATCCAATTGAGAGGTATTTTATTTATATGTTTCCAGTTAGGTAAACAATATTTGGAATTTAAATAAATGCATAATATTATTATTATTTTTCACATATATCTTGGGCATTTGAAAGCATACGTGAGAAATAAAGCTCAACCATAAGGCTCTATTGCTGAAGGCTATTTGGCCGAGGAGTGTCTCACCTTTTGTTCCAGATATTTAGATGATATTGAGACAAGATTTAATCGAGTTGGATGCGTTGAAGACACATCAAATCAATCTCAAATGCATCAGAAATCAAAAATATTTCCTGCTATTGGCCGATCAGTTGGGAGGACCTCATACGCGACACTGACAGAATTGGAGTTATTACAGGCACATAGATATGTGATGCTGAATAGTGAAATTGCAGATCCATTTATTGAAGAGTTGAGGATACAAACAAAGAGACGAATGAGAGGCCGAACACGAAATGAAAAAGATATAACAAAAGCTGTGAATAAAGAGCTGGTAGAATGGTTTGCTCGACGTGTAAGTTTATAAATATTGCAATAAATAAAAATATTAGTTTGACACATACAATTTGCAAATCTATTAAATTATATTTTTATTCTTCAGATCATGAATACTGATACTCGAGCAGACTTGTCAGAAGATTTGAAGTTTCTTGCTAGAGGTCCTATAAAACAAGTTAGAAAGTTCAACGCTTATAATGTGAATGGTTTTAGATTTCGTACAGTCGATCGAGAAGTGGGTTTGAAAACACAGAATAGTGGTATATTTACATTTGATGAAGTGGAATACTATGGAAAGTTACATGATATTATTGAATTAAATTACCATGGGAATTTTTCTGTTGTTTTATTCAAATGCAAATGGGTCGATATTATCAGAGGTGTTAAAAGAGATTCCTTGCAATTTACTTCTGTAAACTTCTCTCGCTTGATGGATGTTAGTGATCGTGAACTGCATGATCCATATATCTTAGCATCGCAGGAAAAAATGGTATATTATGTGAATGATGTTGTGGATGAAGGGTGGAGTGTAGTTACTCACGTAATACAAAGAGATTTGTATGATATAGGTGATGAAGTGGAAGATTTGACCTCTGCAATTGAATTTCATCAACAACAGGAAGCAGAATTATTTGTCCATCATGATATTGAAAATATTAGTCTAGCAAGGATGAATGAAGTGGATGAAGCAATGGAGTAGGAAACCACATGATTGAAGGGGAAAATGATTTTATGTACAATTATTTATTCATTCAGCAACCACTTGTTTCATTTCTGTAGTCATTCATTATCATTGTTATATATATTTTGTTTGTTAGTACTGGGCATCTATTATCATTTTTAATTTTTTTTCTGCATAAATTTTTTGAAATATATATTCTGAGCTTAATTTTATTTGATTAAATGACAGGAATGCCAAGGAAGAAGCAGTACACCATTTCATCTACTTCTGTGACAGATGACGATCCGTCTGTCCCCACGGCATCTGAGGCAGCAGCTGCCTACATCCCTGCATCATCTCCCCCTGCACCATCTCTGACACCGTCAGTGGATGTATCATTAGAGGATGAGTCATCGCCTCCCCCTACAGGAGACTCAGCAGTGGGGCAGCGACACGCCCCTTCCAGTTCATCACGGACATTCTGGAGGGTCACAGTCATAGGTACAAATTTTAATTAAATTAATTTATTGCATTTTGTTTATAGTAATTGTTTGCTAATTGCAAATGAAAAAAATGAAATTGTGGAAAAACACTGAAAAAGTTCTGATGTCTGGAACATGAATGGTGAGAAGATAGTGGTGCCATTTGATTCTTATGGGGTCCCGACGGATGACGCCGCAGGTTTACTTGGTCAGATTATAGGTCAACTGGCAGTAGAGCCCATTTCCCTGCCTATTTCATATGATGATTGGAGGCATATGCCTCCAAACTAGAAAAATGAAGTTTTTGATTCTCAGATAAAGGTAATTTTATTACTTTATGGTTTAATTGAATGTCATGTTACTAATATATTCAAAATGAATTTCTGTATACAGATGTTCTTCCACTTTACCGTTGCTGATGTGATAGCACGGAAGTGGACATTGAAAAATCTTGGAAAAAAATGGAAAGATTTCAAATGGAGGTTGTGGTGTGATGTCAATGATACTTTATTGACCGTGCAACATATGTATGAGAAGCTACCCAGTGGGGTACTGAAAGAACAGTGGAAAGTTTTTGTCGATAGCCATCGTGATGAGAAGCGGATGGTATTGAAATATATATTATTATATTATCCTCATTTTACATTTATACATGTACATGAAGAGGAGATATAAATTGAATACATTACTGTTAAATTGAATTTTATTTATTTCAGGATCTCTCAAGACAGAATGCATCAAACCGGGCAAAGCAAGTCATCCCGCACACTGCGGGCTCAAAAATCTTTGCTAGAAGCCGAATGTCATTGGTAATCTTTTAATTAGTTTAAATATTTATAAGACAATATTATCTATTTAAAATATTTAATTGTTGATTTATCTTTGTTTAATGCAGTTACAGAGTTTAGGACATGAATAATCCCGAACAGAATTGTGGCTGGATGTTCATAAAAAAACAGATGGAAGTTTTGTTAATGAACCTGCCAGAGAAGTTGGGGTATGAAGTCAATTATTTATTATAATAACTTATTATCAGTTTTTACTGTGTTAATATATATTGATATTTGATTTATAGGTAAAAATTAAAGAAATATGGGATGTCAATCCTGGGCAATCCTACTCAGTCTCCCAGGATGACCCGGTTGGTAAAGTCCTTGGGAAGAAGCATCCTGGTAGAGTGCGCGGGATGGGTTTGGGACCCGTACCATCTGAGGTCTTTGGCAGGCCATTAGGGATTTTGGCTACATCTACTCCTGGTTATAGTCATTTCATACCTAAAGATACTCAGAGGGATATGTCTTCTCTACGAAACACAGTTCACCAGCAGGGGGATCATATATCTGCTTTGCAGAAAGAGTTGCTTGAAATACGTCAGCATATGAGCAGATATGCCCCCGGTGGTAGTGCATCGGCTAGTGGTGAGTAGGTAAATCACAAAAAAATCAAAATCATTTAGTTTTCACACTTTTATTGGTTTTAAGTTTAATTATAAATATGCAATAATATTTAATTTTCAATATAATGTTCTTATAGGTGGCAGCAGGTAGTGGAGATGAAGGTGGAGAGGGTGACGATGCAGCATCAGATGATGAGTAGTAGTGTTGTTGATGTGTTGAAAAAGTATGAGAACTGTTGGTTTGTATATGTAACATGTATGGCACATAGTTGCCACCAAACATTTTCATGTCCTAACATTTTCTTGATTTCTCATGTTTCCTTCTATGCATTTTATTTATTTATGATGTTTCATTTTATGTCTTGATTTCTCGAGTGTGGTATACATCATTACATTTAGGCCTGTGTTTGAATTGGTACCACATCCAATGAGAATACCATATATGTAACCCATATTCATACCATTTCTACTATATAGCAGCATTTGGGTAGCCCCATTGTGTAAGCTCGATTCATACCATAACTGATTCATAGAAGTACCTAGGTAGTCCAACTGTGTAAGTCCCATTCATATCATTGTTGCTCCATAGCAGCACCTGGGTATCCTAGCTATGTAAGCCCAATTCATACCATCACTATCAAGGCCCAATGAGCCACAACACATTACACAGGCATGAATAAATTCTATCACATACCAAAGCCCCAAACATTCAATGGTATAAAGACAACCAAAACAACAGAAGATAAAAATCTCACTGAAGGGCTTCCATAAATTCTAACACATCCTTAGGTCTACGCTAGGTTGTTCTACACATGCCCAACCTATATCCATAATCACAACCAAAGTATATCCCCTTAGAATAAAATCTCAAGAGGGAGGAACAGTCACCCCATGTAACACTCAACAAGGCAGACCTTATTAGGTAACATATTGGTTTTATATATGCCAATTTTTACTAGATACTCCCTTTTTCAATCAATTTCCTTACTAAGTGGAAGATAAAGCACCTATATGATGGCCCAATATGTTTTAGTTTAACATAGACATACCCCTATTGGATCCATATCCAATATGTATCACACTAAAAAGCCAATCCCATGACCATAAATGTCTAAGGCATGAAAGGTTAATGATAAAAGGCTCTGTCATGGCCTTAAAATTTTTACACCACTAAAATGGGTCAAGGAATACCAATTTGTTTTTAGTTTAAGGTTGATATAAAACAAGCGATGAGACCACATATCACATGTATCATAGAATAATGTATAAACCATAGGAAGAATGTTCAAGGACCATCTAATTGTAATAAAAAATTAATCAAAATATGTGTCATTTGGTATCCCAATGCACTAACCATCTTGAGAAACCTGGCGTCTCCGCAATTGAACAAACCCATACATTAGGAAAGCATCACATGAAACAACCATGGATTGATAATGTCCCCATGACCAAATTCCCAATAGTCACATTACCTTCATCACTAAATCTCTCTATCTATGAGATCTATGAAAATCCAACAATTATTATAAACCACATGTTAACCAAGTAAAACTACACCTAATAACTACCCAAATCCCCACCTGAAAGGCTAATCTTAGACTATACAAACAACATACCAATTATGCTGATAAAGAACTCACGATCTTACTGACATGGAAAGAGTGTATCTTGGAAGCCTCCCACAATACCTAAATTTAACCGTTATCAGTATAACATGAATCTAAGCATGTATACACTCTATTAAAACACCTAATATGCATCATTACAATAACATCCAAATAATCATAGTTTAACTTAACTTATCCCCCAAATAACCATGTCAATTATTCATGTTAGACTTAACAAAACACAAGCACTACCCATGCTTTTACATTCACAATACCAAATATAATGATATTACTAATTGAATACCAAACCACAATCCACCTATATACCATCACTATAGAACAAAGTGTCTAAACTTACTTTAATTTATTTAATGAACTCATAGACCTAGGATAAGTCCTCGCTTGGATTACATACATACAAGAAAACCCTCATCAGGTGGAAATGATAATCGCTATTTCACTTGATTAGAACACTCCAATCACCAATATCCCAAGATAAATCTCAATATTACTAGTCTCTCTCAACCCTAGTTCACATGTCACATCCTATATAGGATACAACCCATGGAGAAGCATCTATGAACCCATCTCAAATATCACGAGGAAAATCATAGGCCAATATACCCACTAGAGGGTTCTCATGCATATCACAAATCCCATAACCAATCCAACTATGAAATCTAGGTTACTAATCCTAACTAGAAATTGACACACCATACTTCCCCTCAAGGATAAAGATCTCATACATGCACACATATATTAATGAAATTATCTTATGATAATAACTATTGTGAAAAATCAATATCATTTGGTTTGGTTAAGTATAATTCCACCAATAAGGTATTTAGGAAAACATTAGATAAGTTGTTATTGAAATTTTAAAAAACTCAAACCTATTTTCTTTAACGAAGTCAATAACAACTATATCATGATTCATCCCATCCAACCTGCAACATGATGACCATCTTGGGATGTATACATGAAACTCTTATCTCATATCCAATGAAATAACTCAAATCCTCAATAGGAATCATGTATAACCTACAAGATCATAAACCATACTCTCTCAAGCACCATGCACGGTTAGCGTGTTTTCCAACCTAAAACACACGCCAATTCACAAGTTACCCATTTTCTATAGTAGGCATTAACAACCAACCCAAAACACACAACAAACCATACCATAACATACATTCTATAACTACTCAAACATCCATCTTTGGAACAAATTCTATACCCATATAAACATAATTTGTTCTATCCCATAACACAAATACATTGTTAAAAAAACCCAACCCATATCACAATCCACCCATGGATGTTATATCGGCCAACTTAGAGCATAACCAATTACATATCATTATCACCATGGTTAGAATGATCACATAAATTGTATCAAAATTCATAACCATTTATTATATAGAGTATTAGTATCCATATAATATAAATCAACCCTTCTTAAAACACATAAGATATTAAAGAAGATAAAAACACATATACATCTTGGGGGTCACATGGATTGGTTACTCACCAAATTGTGATACATACCTTTCCTTAGGTTGGACTCCATAACATACAACATTTTCTCATATCCTATTTTTCAATGAATACTACCATGTTATTTGTTTGTATGGTGTCTCCTGTTCAATATTCTGGTTTGATTTGTTTTTCAGGGCAGTGGTGTGGTAGGAGCAGAATTATTTTTTTTCCAGGTCAACATTTCGTGGCGGTTTTAACCGCCGCTAATGATTTACTGGTCAGAATTTAGCGGCGGTTATAACCACCGCTAAATGTATTATGTTTAAATTTAGCGGCAGTTTTCACCACCGCGACATAGGCTCATCAAACGCCAGAATATAGCGGCGGTTACAACCACCGTGAAAAAAAAGTATCATCTACGCATAAAACTGCCACGAAATGGACAAAAACCGTTTTGAAAAGAGGCATCTATGACGCTTTTCTTAAACCACCGCGAAATAGTAAAAACCGTCGCTAATAGATTGTCGACGCCCAGTTTCGCGGCGGTTTTTGTAAACCGCCGCCAAACCCTATAGCAGCGGTTTAAACCGCCGCCAAATGAAAAAAAACCGCCGCTAGGGGCCGATTTTGTTGTAGTGTGTATTTGGTTTTAGACTCATAAATCTACATATAAACATAGAAAGATAATTATGATGTTGTTTATTGGCACCTAAAAATATTACTATAAATTTAAAATACGTACCATTTTCTTTTCTAATGTAGCATACCCCATCCTTGCTTTATGATAGGGGTATGTTGGTTTTGATGCACATTCCTTATTTTAAGTACAGAGTTTCTGTTTCATAAATGAAATATTGACAATCAAAGTGATGAATACAGGTATCCTCAAACAACATATTATCACCCACAATGTACCTGAAACTTCTCATCCCCACGTCGGCCAATAAATGCATCCCATGCTTCTTGGGATATCAGGTGAGCGTAGACAATGGGTGGGTGCTAGTTTATTTTACCTTTGGAATCTTTCAGGTGACATCTTGTTAAAATGGTGCGAAAACCTCGATGAATCCTTCCTGTAAGCCTTAGTACACAATCCTTGTGTGAATAGTCTATTATAAATGTACTTTGCAAGAGATTGAGAATAGTAAGACATTGTTTCATTATTTTATTTGCTAGTAAATTAAAGAAATAAATTCATAATGTTATCGTAATTTCTTCCCAGATCACAGCCTTCAGCCCAGACACAACCTGGTGCCATGAATCTATGTCAATCGGCACGCGTTGCCAAGTGACAACTCCAATGTAGCTGCTAAACATAGTCTTGTTGGGATTCACATGTTGGCCTCATGCATTCCATCTAACTTCAAATTTAATGCCTTTGCTTTTCACCTTAAGAACTTTGGATAACATCGTCAAACTACGATGCAACTGTGTTTTCTGCGACATCGGTCCTTCATTCCTGACCATTTCATCAATATCAACATCATCTATATGTTCATCTGAAATGGTATCAACGACATGTGGTGATGGTTGTTGGACCTCAACACTAGGAGCAGCAGGAGCCACAGTAGCAGGAGCAGCAGCAGCCGCAGCAGGAGCAGCAGGAGCAATAGGAGCCACAGCAGGAGCCGCAACAGGAGGAGCAGTAAGAGCACTAGGAGCTGCATCAGAAGCAGCAGCAGGAGCAGCAGTAGCTGCAGGAGCAGCAGTAGCCGCATTAGCAACAACTTGAGAGACTTGTTCAGCCTCAAGGTTAGGAGCACCATAATATGCAGAAGTCATTATCTGAAAAAGTGGTTGAATAGTTAATTTAGGTTAAATAAATTCAGTAATGATAAGATAATAACATGAGATAACAATATTTATATTACAAAAAAAATATAACCTGTTTATTGAACTCTCTTTCTTTTTTCAAAGGTTTAAGTGATTTGAAACCTCTATCGATTATCCAAATCCCTTCATTGTGGTCTCCTCTAATATACAAAACATCATCTACATTGGGACCGCTCCAAAATGATTGTGATGTACCACTGAAAGGATCGTTCTCAACTGAATTTTCATCGGAACCTTCAGTAGTTTTGGACGATAACAAAACAATCGACCACTTTCGGTTTGTGGGATCTGGAACATAGAAAACTTGTACCACTTGTGATGCCATTATAAATTGTTCATCTTTATACCCTTCTTTACTAAAATCAACTTTCAAAAATCCCCATTCATCTATTTTAACACCACTATTGTTATCAACCCATTTGAATTGAAAAATCAGCAATTGGAATGTCGTATAATACAACTCCCATATTAGTTTGATAATGCCAAAGTATGACATATTTTCATAAATTGGATTTCTATCCTTACTACCAGAAACATGCATCGCTTCAACCACTAGTGTAACTCCACTATTTTTCATGGTACTATATTCATCTTGTTCATCTGTATAGAATGTATAACCATTAATTACATAACCACTATAAGATAATACATACACACTTGGTCCAACGACTAGCCATCGAAGTTGTTCTGAAATTGAATTTGGATTTTCATCCAACTGCTTAAAAATATGGTCCTAAAACCATCCTATAAACTGATGATTATGTGTATTTGATAACCATTTTTCATCCCTTGATGAATTCAACTGCCTAAGAATTTATTTGTGAGTTTAAATATATGGAGCAACCTCCCAACTATTATGCAAAACATAAAGATGGTCCTGCTCCCGATCTGTAATACTGATTGTCACAACTTCTCTTCCAGAAATTCCCTCACCCTCAATGCATCCAGTGTGACGAGATTTTGGGTGACCAATGCTTTACAAATCAGATAGTTATTCAGTACAAAATTCAATGGCTTCCTCAACAATATATCGCTCCACCATACAACCCTCTGCCCGAATTCAATTTTTAACATACCCTTTCAAAATCTTCATATACCGTTCAACAGGATACATCCATCTACAGTGCACAGGACCACAAAGTCAAATCTCTCTCACCAAGTGAATCATCAAATGAACCATCATATCAAAGAATGTTGGCGGGAAGAACATTTCTAATTAACATAATATGATGACAATTTCTTTTTACATACCTAGCAATTTCACCGGGTCTAAAACTTTTCTACATATAGCTTTGAAAAAGAAACAAAGTTTGGTTAACATATGACGAAAATTATTGGAAAAAATTCAACGTAAAGCTATAAGAATTAGATCTTGCATCAAAACATGGAAATCATGTGATTTCATACCTTTTAACTTCAAATCATTCATTGACACATTGTTCTTGATATTTGATGAATACCCCTCTGGAACCTTTACATCATTGAAGAAGTTGCAAAACTAATATCTCTCCTCCCTAGAAAGAGTATAAGCAGTTGGAGGAAGAAACATTCAATTTTCACCCTTCACGGGAGCCAACTCTTCTCATATTCCCATGTCAACTATGTCCAACCTTGCCTTAATTCCATCTTTTGTTTTTCTAGGGGAATTTAACAATGTTCTGATAACACTATCACATACATTTTTTCCACATGCATCACATCAAGAAAATGTCTGACGTACAAAAAATTCCAGTATGGTAATTCAAAAAAAAATGATCTCTTTTTCTAACCAATTTTCATAAGGTTTTTCAAAAATGGTTTACCAAAAATAGTGTTCAGATCTTTTACTTTCTCAAATAGCTGATCACCTGTTAGTGGATACAATGTTGCACGTTGTTCTGAACTTCCATTGAATGATGTCGTCCAAGATCGATACTTATGCCGATGAGGTAGAAATCTAAGATGTCTTATAAATATAGATTTCGATGAATGTTTCAACCTAATTGATTTTGTATCTTCTTTACACACAGGACACCCTTGAGTTCCTTTAATGCTATAGCCTGAAAAATTTCTATAAGAATGGAAATCATTTATTGTCCCATACAACATCGCTCTCAACGTGAAGTATTCACTTTTATAAGAATCATACAACATAACACTTGAATCCCACAATAACTTCAAATCCTCAATCAAAGGATCCAGATAAACATCAATATCATTACCTGGTTGTTTTGGTCCTGATATAAGCATAGATAACATGATGAATTTCTGCTTCATGCATAACCAGGGTGGCAAGTTATAATTTACCAACATAACAGGCCATGTACTATGAGTGCTGGTTTGAAAACCAAAAGGATTCACTCCATCTGTAGATAACGCAAGACGAAGGTTTCTCAGCTCTTTTCCAAATTCAGGATACTCATGATCAATTTTCTTCCATTGAGGAGAGTCGGATGGATGACGTAATTTCCCATCTTTATTTATTTTATCTGCATGCCACGACAATTGTCTTGTAGTTTCTTCACTTCGATATAGACGCCTAAACCTTGGAATGATTGGAAATTACCATACAAATTTCATAGGATTTGATTTATATTTATTGTATCAAGAATCACCACACTTTGGGCATTCTGTAAGTGATTTGTTCTCCTTGTGAAACAATATACAATATTTTGGGAAGGCATGTATTCTTTTAGAAATCATACCCACCGAGCATAGAATTTGTCTAGCTTCATATTTCCATCTTGGGAGCTCATTATATTCTGGGAACATGTCATTCAAGAGAGAAAGTAGTTCCGTAAAACTGACATCACTCCATCCGTTGTATGCTTTCAATTTATACAACTTTAGTACAACTGAAAATGTTGTATACTTAGTGCAACCAACATACAATGGTGTCTTTCCACAACTCTTTAACTTCTCAAACAATTTTGGGAAATCACAGAGTTCATCTTCAATTATCTTTGTCATTTACTCAATATGATCTTAATCATCATTGAAAACTGTAATCATATTCTCCATACGGTCTTCTTCATTATCCATATTTGTATTCATATCTGATGATCCATAAAACGCAGTTTTATCCCAGCCAGTAGCTACATTTGCCTTTTCTTCGTGTTTATTCCAACATTTATAACTTCGATCTATTCTATGACATATAAAATGTTCTTCCAACTCCTATGGAGTAAGTAGTATATAATAACAACAACGTAAACATGGAAAAAGGATTTGAGAAGGATACTTTTCATGATCCTTTGCAAACTTGATGAACTCTTTCACTCCATTCTCGTACTCTATTGTCAAATGATTAGCATCCATCCAATATTTATTCATCTTCATCCTATTTGAATCTCAAATATTAGTATTTATGGTTCAAGTACACAAAACAAGACTTACAAATACAGTAAAAGAGAACCAATTCCTTATAAAAATAGAGATTAATAGAGCCTAACCATTAGTATTTATTCATCTTTATTAAATATAATTACTTTAGATTCATTATAGTTTCATCAAATCACCCCAGACCAAACACAAGAATAATCAAGAATGATACATCTACCACTCCTAGGTCTCTTCCCTAAATTCAATATCATCATGCCTAAATACCCATATATCCACACATACACATGTCACAAACACATAAAAACCATATCCACATCAGAACCAAAGTACCAATATGGTTTTCAATCAGGTTACTCGACTCAAGTGGTGGTGTGTAAGAAATAATAAGAAAATATAATAAGTATATAATTACACATAAATCTCAAACTGGTGTTAATAATCCAATAAACCCAAGGTATCATTCCATATATCAGAATACTCTAAAGGAGCCCATATGAGACAGTAGTCCCAGGTGGTGAAGGTTCCTGAGGAGGAAGGGGTGAACACGCACCTATCGGGGTTCGAGGTCAGGTCACTGAGGTTGAAGGTGGCCCAATACTTCTACAAGGGTTCATTCCATATTTCACAAACCATGTCCTGGTACCCTAGTATGTTAACCCACTACTGGTGGAAGTGAAACCGTTCCTGATGATCATGCCAAGAATAAATGGAAACCAAGAGGGGGGAGTGAATCAAAATACCTCAAGCAAGATAGAAAACATGGTATTTGAGAATAGGTTAGTTTATTTCATGTTGTCTAGACACCTATCCAATAGAATCCACAAGCGGTGATGCCCCCTGCAGTTTTTACACCAGGTGAAACTATCACCTGAGAAGCTGAGATCAATGAGGCCCTTCCCAGCCATGAACTGAACAAACTCCATGATGGACTTCCTCTGGAATGGGCTTCTACCTTTCCTTTCATTTGGGTTGGAAATGAAATTAAAGTCACCCCCAACAAACAATGGATGGTGGTCGGGATCGAAGGTATTTTGTTCACTCCATAGAGATTCCTTTTGAAGAGGTTCATAGCTTCCAAAAACAAAATTCATAAGGAAGGAGGTGTCACCGTTGGACACCTTGGTAGTGATGAATTTATTGAAATCTTGAACAGTCTCAACAACATATTTATTGTTCCAAAATACCCATTTGTGTCTGTTGGAGGGGTCAAAGTGTAGAAATCCATGCAACTTAATCTTCTAGGATAATTATATGATTATTATAGGGTTTTTTTGTGTTATTTGAAAACAACAATAATGACATTATGCTTTTTGATTTCTATAGTGAGGAAGTCTGATTTAACATGGGCACTAAGACCATGATCATTACATATGAAGATAATAATGATGGGTAGGACAAGGCTCTGGAATTGGATCTAGAGCTAGTAGCCTTATTGAAGTGGGAGGATAATCTCTCATTGAGGTCCCTTGATTTTGAAAATGTTCATAATCCCTTCTGGTTGGTAAGATTCATATGAGTGGGAGATGAGGATCTAAAGGGGCATGGGAAGGATGGGTAATGAAATCTTGGTGGTCTGGGCATCATGCCATACAATTGCACTGCCAGACAAAGTCACTTAGAATGAAGGAAAGAAGGGGGGAACCCCTCGAATAAAATAGGGTTCAAGCATTGGATGAACTAGAAATGCATCAGAACCTGGTGGTGTTGTCCTTAAAGAAAAAGGTTATCCTTCATTCCTTACTTTATGGTGACATGGTGTTGGATCTAATGGAATCGATGATACCTAGGAGGAATCTAGTGAAACTGTAATCCAAGTGTGAAGGACCTTAATTTTTTCATAAACTTCACTCTGATAGTGTAAACTCATTGATCACCATTGATGATGAGCATATCAGTCTTTCCACCAATACTAGGTTTCTAAAGATATATTTTACATGAATAAACCATCCCTTTAGTCTGAGATATATGGATTTGAACTAAAAATCCAACATCCAAGTTATATGTTGTTTCGTGTGGTGTTGATCCGCCACACGCCCCTTCTCATATCAGGTCGTTATTCTTGCATGACACGCCAAAAATTCTGGGACACACCCCCTTTGGTCCATGAATGATGAACTTAAACCTTTTTCATCATCTACCCATATTTCACATGGTGTAGGGACTTTATGGATGGAAAATTCACCTCACCCTCACTATATGTTCTAGTTTCATGATATGAAACCGTGTGACATTTTGTTAAAATATATTCAACCTTAAAATCCATTATCATAATCCTAATCACAAGATATTAAAATATGTGTCCAATGTTCTCATTACATGAAGTTAAAAACATGGTTCATGTCCCTATTGTATGATATAAAACTTTAAAATGAATTTATCCTTCAACTGAGAGGGCTCCCTCTTTCTGATGCTGATCACTTACCACACCATGTTGAAGAACTAAACAAGTATTGATTCCCATTTAATATCATGGGATATCAAGAGACTAAAAAATTATATATCATTGGCTCAGATCACTCATTGAACTACCTCAACACTTCTATCAATGAAAACAAGTTTTTCTCTCACTCACAGATGCACTCCATCTATTAAAAAATTGCATTCAATCTATTAAAAAAACAAAACATTGTGGTCAACCATTTTTTAAAATATATATTTCATTTTTTATAAATGAAAAAATTCACAAGGAATTCTATTTTCCTAACTTAATCTACTTTTATAAAAAGAACAACACATATATTAAGAAATCCCTTTTAAAGAAAATCAACCCACGTCAAACATTCCCCAAAGATTCCACATTTTGATTTACAGTAAAAAAACTATACTAATAGAAAATCCTAGAATAATGGAGTAATGATAAAAGAAAAAATAAATAATCAAGGTTAGATAAAAACTAAACCGTAGAAAAAGTAAATAATAAAGGTAATCAATGGGAGTAACTCATAATCACAAAATCATCCATTAAAATAATTATGGGAAAGAAACTAATTTTAATTGGAGAAACATAGGATGATATCTGACCTATAGGTTCTAATGGAAATTGACTCACTCACAGAACACCACCTGATTATGTGACCAGAAAATCAATATAAACGGGGCCTCTTGGGGACATCCAAAATAGACTCAAGTGATCACCTCAAGGCTAACTAGAGTAGAACCCATTTGATTACTCACAAATATAAGGTCTCCCATGTACCAAATACCAAAATTATTCCTTAGTTGAGTCTTGCTTGAGAAATTTTGGTGGTTTTGGGGGGGGGGTGTTCACGGTTGGATAATTATTAGGGAAAATCAAGTCATTGGTCAAAATAAACCATTCATCCTATGATAAGCCACTACAAGGGGGTTCATAGATTTTTTAGACCATGAAAAGTGAAGCTCAAAGGGCAGTGGAGGTCCGACACACGAAGCTCAACAGGCAGCGGAGGACTGGCAACATGAAGCTCGAGGGCGGCAGAGGTCCGGCAACGCGAAGCTCAGTGGGTGGTGGAGGTTCGGCAAAGTGAAGCTCAAGGGCGGTGGAGGTACGGAAACACAAAGCTCAGCGGGTGGCGGAGGTCCGACAACGAGAAGCTCGAGGGCGGAAGAGGTCCGACAACATGAAGTTCAGCGGGCAGCAGAGGGGAGTCATAGGGTTCCAGTACCGTGAGAGATTTAGGTCGTGATGAAACGAGGGCACTGTGTGACCGACTTTATAAAAAAATGGACTACAGTTTTATCAGCACTGATAAAGGTATCCTTTATCAGCACTGATAATAGTCCTCTTTATCAGTTCTAAAAATCGCTGATAAATCCTTCCTGTATCAGCGCTAACATTTTAGTGCTAATAAAGGGATTCTTTATCAGTGATTTTCTAGCACTGATAAAGGGTAGTTTTATCAGCACTGATAAATGTTACCCTTTATCAACACTTTTCTAGCACTGATAGAGGGAATCTTTATCAGCACTTTTCTATCACTGATAAAGAAACCCTGTATCAGTGCTAAAATTTTAGCGCTGATACAGGGTTTCTTTATCATCGGTTTTTTCTTAGCGCTGATATAAGGTGGCACTTCCCTTGCCTATTTTTGTAGTAGTGTCAATTAACAGGCAAGAATGATGATATACCAAAGATGGATTTTCATACAAGATATGGGCTTTATGAGTTCACAACAATGAATTTTGGGTTAAAAAAATGCTCCCTTAGTGTTCATAGATCTAATGAATAAAGTATTCAAGGATTATATTAACATATTTTTTGTGGTTGTTATTAATGATATCTTGATATACTCTAAGTGCTATGAAGAGCATAAAGACCATTTATGGATTTTCCATGAGACTCTAAGGTAGAAGTAGCTATATGGTAAATTTAGTAAGTGTGGATTTTAGATCCATTATATTTCTTTTCTTGGACATATTATCTCCAAGTATGGAATATCATTTGACCCTGCAAAGATAAAGGTTGTAAACGAATGACACACACTAAAAAATATAACTAAGATACATAGTTCCCTTGGTTTAGGGGGTTACTAATGACAATTTATTGAATTATTTCTTGATCATCTAGTCCATTAACTAAGTTGACATGTAAATGGATCAAATTTACATGGTCTAAGGATTGAGAATAAATATATGAGGAATTAAAGATAAGATTGATCAATGTGTTGGTATTGAACTTACTATATAGAAAAGAAGGATTTGTTATGTATAATTGATAAAATCATAAATGGATCTTCCAACATTGGGGGGGGGGGTGAATCAGTGCTGAAATACTTTTCAACCAATTTAAAATTTTATCCCTCTGTAACGTCTTTAATTTTTAAATGAATGTATCGCTCTATTTTTCTCTCTTTTATTTGGTCAGTATGCATGAATATTTGAACAAGAAAGAATCAAAATAAGAACACCAAAAATTGTTGATGAAGTTCACCTTATTGAATATGACTATTTCCTTGGTGACAGGTGGTTATTATCCCACACACACATATTTATTCTTATTATCAAAGAAAAATTCTGATTTCTTCACGAGTTCTTGTTTTCCTTGTTGCATTTGGTGCGGCGTAGATTTTTGTAGGTGTTGCTGGGTGGGAGGCCTCAAATGAGGGATGGGTGTGTTGACATCCATCATCTAGCCATTGTTCATCATTTTTATGGACTAATGGGTGACTTTACATGAATTTTTTCCAGTGTGTTTTGTTTTATCTTCCGTCACATTAGGTGAAATTTCTTAAATCCTTTTTATGATTTTTTTGGGAGGGCGACTCTTTTGAGAGAAGGGTTTGATGGAACCTTTCATCCATCTCTCCTCCACACTGCTGTATTGGTTGGATAGGTGCTTTGACACATTGTACTTCCATCATAGTGAAACTTCTTAGTAGAGGGGGTGATGAAACCTTTAGAATTATCTCACTGTTTCACTATCTAGCGAGGGGGGGGGGGAATGAGGCTTTTACTTGTGATTTCTTGGATGTTTGCTTCCTTTGAACTTACAGCCCCATTTTGACCTTTGAATTTTTTGTTTCCTTATTCATTTTCACCTTCTCTATAATAGGTTCCCTCTTACCTAGTCATAAAAGAGGTTCTTTTGTTTTTTGTTCAATAAAGAGGGCTTGACCCTCAACCTTTAAAAAAAAGAGTATAGCCTTGGAATCATTATCCTGGCACTAACCGAGTACATGTTAATCAATGAATTGCAATTCCTCTTTATAGAGATACAATATTTGGCCTACTCCACTTGAATTATATCAACAATGAAATATCAGGTCCCTCATGAACAGTGTAGATGTGATTTTTATTCCTCAATTACATCACTAAAGGGATTCCTCAATATTCTTCAAACTTCTACAACATATTCATGCAATAGGTTTTCACTCTCAAATATTCATCCAGTATATAGTCAACTGATATATGACACTTTATTTTCTTATTATGCTTCTTTAGTGCACATAAATAATCTCTTCAACAACTACACTGAATTTCTCATAACTTCATCCTGGTACTAATCTATAATAGGAAGGGTTAGACTTATTTATCCTCATCCTCCTCATTTTTCAGTGCACAAGGGATGTTCTTATTTTTATGAAACACTGATTTAATATCTCAATTTGATACCATGAGTATACAATAAGTTCTATATTGGTTCTAATCTCCCTTTCTCGACCCAAGGATTTCTTATTTTCAATAGTAGTGTCGAACCCTTATTCACATTTTTTCAACTCGTACATTATATATATAGAATATTTTTAGTGGTATCAGTTATTAATTTTTATTTATTATTCTATTCTCAATATTCATTATAACCCTATGATATCTTTCTTACATTTAAAATTCTTGAAGACCCAAACCTTCTTCTTTCCTTGTGAAATTAAGAAACACTGTGATCTATTTTTTATCTCATCCAGTTTCTTTTTAAATGATTGAAGACTTTTCATTTAAAATCTCTTATAGAACTTGTTCTAGTATCTATGAGTGCATCCATATATTCATAACTCACTCATGACCTTAGATCCTTTATTTTCAGCATAAAACTTGTGTATCATTCTTCTTTCATCATATTCTAGAATCATGATTCTTAGAATCATAACATTTCATCTTTAAATCTCCACATACTTAGTATCAATAGATTTAAAATCATTATTATATGAGTGTTGGATGAATTATACATTCTAGCTGAATGAATAATACATAATATTATTAGTCTATGCATACTTGAGATTCTGATCATCTTTAACTTTATTATTCATTTTTATCATCATCTCCAGACTATGAAAATTTATCAAGCCTTGTGGAACTTTGATTTCAAGGCACACTTTTCTTGGATACAACATGTAATCCTCCTGATCTCACTTTGAAATCTTCTCAGTGTTAGAGTCATCAAGCACAACCTGCATGGTGGAATGCATGAAACCGGTGGTGCAAGACTTGTACATGGTTTTCTCACACTAACATCGATCTTTAATGACTTTTACACAACTGATTGATCCACAATTCTTCACTATACTCAATCCATCGGGCTTCTAAACATTCTCATTTTAATATTATTAGTCTATTCATGATTGAGATTCCAATTATATTCAAATTTATTCTTCATTATTATCTTCATCTTCCGACTATGAAAATTTATCAAGATTTGTGGAACTTTGATGTCGATGCACACTTTTCTTGGATAAAACATGTAATCATCATGATCTCAATTGTAAATATTCTCGGTGTTAGAGTCATTGAGCACAACTCGCATGATGACGTGCATGAAACTGGTGGCACAATGTTAAATAACAAAACAAATAACATCATTTAATTTATAATCATGTGCATGTTTGTATCTTTTAAATGGATGAATAATAAATGAAATTAACTTGTACCACATCATAATTTTCTTCAGAATGCTACCTATTAACAACCAAACACACTTCATAGTCGACTTGATGATATCTACCTAGAGTCAGTGTTCTCTAGAGACCTTCCATGCAGACCCAAATGGTGGAAGATAAGTATCCTTCAACCCCTCACACATGTGCCGATCTGTGTAGGTGCTATTAATCCTTTATGCCACTATCAACTAGCTCTTGTATTTAATATTGGATGAATACCAATAGTGGACATGCTGCTTGGATAGTCGAGCTGGCTAATTGTTGGATATTTTTTTCCCCTTAAGATCCAGTATGCCTTTGTTCAAAATTTTAGAATAATATTCAAATGTAGTGAAATTAAAAAAATAACTCATATTCAAAGGTCTTCAAACCAAATTACCATTCTTTTAAATATCTCATCATCATTCAAACAATTGCTAACATAAATTTTTTACTTTATGATCTTTAATCACAAGGATATAACTCTTCAATTCAAAATCTTCACATTTAATAATCTCTGACTTTAACCAAGAAAAATATATAAACTCTAAACTTTTTAGAACCTATTATTCAATTCAATAAAAATGTATATAAGTGATGGATATCATGTTTTCTTGGGAACTTAATATTGTTCTAAAAAAATGATCAGGAACTTTAAAAAAATTCCAAGAAACTCAACATCAATATATTGAAATGAATCATCTTATTTTTCTTATTGATAAAAAATACAACATAAACACAAATTATTTCAACAATATCCCCCTTTTCATTTTATTATCAATACCAGTGCTAAAAAATTATGTGTCAATATAATGTTTGTTTTCCTTCTCTTCCCTTTTCTTATTATCTTTATTTATTTTATTTTCTCCACCATATTGATAAAAAGTAAAAATATTTCAAAGGAGGTTATGGAATAAATTTATTGTTAATATCAATGCCATAAATAATTCTACTATAAGTCTATGTGATCCATGGTTGGTGTAGAAAACAAGAGGGTTTGATTTAGAGAATAAGCCATCCATCGATAGACTGAATATGACACCAACTGATACTCATAACCAAAAATAATTATTTCTACGATGGGATAATAAAAGAATTATTTAGGTTGACTCAATTAATAACAATTGATGAATATATCCCTTTTAAAAATTTCAATATGAAATATCCATACTCATCTCAACATAAAAATTAAAATAGTCAATAAACATAGCTTAACATGTTATGAAATCTACGACTAGTATTAGAATCTCCTAAAAAATCATTCTTCCAATTTCATTGATGAAAATACTATCTACCCCTTAAAAATCAGAATTTATTCTTATTAACCAAGGATGAGAGAGTATCGATACATAACTTTTCAATGAATGTTTTTTAAGAACCTTATAGAATTTAGATTTATATGAAAAATCAAATCTAGTAGCTTCTCAAGTCCTTCTCCACTTTTCTAGCCTCAAGAGGACACTCCTCATCATCTTCATTAAGGTAGATCTATTATTTAATTTTTTTTATAATTATAAATTATGAATCATACCCAGATGATGTCATTTTTAGATCTGAAATGATTATTCCAACTTAATTTTCTTTATAGGTTATCCATTTGAGAACAAGAATAACATTCGATTCCCCACATGGTCAGCACAAAAATAAAACAAAAATGATAAGAGAATAAGGTGGAACCTCCTTGTTTCTCAATGTGAACATAAAGGATGAAAAATATTTCTCAACTAAGTTTCTCTATTCTTCATTCTTTCACATCTGAATTTCAGACTTGATTTTTTATGTAGCATGGAACTCGTGTTACTATCAACCATTTCATTGCGTGGGATCTTCCTTTGGACATGTTCCATCAGACCACTTGCATCATTTGGTACATTATTCATGTTATTATAGATTTATTCTTGGACTAGAGTGATGGTTATAAAATCCTTAGAGTTTTTTCTAGCTTGCATGCACCTCCCACACATCACCTCATGTGATCTAAGGTTTTCATGTTTTTATAAACACTCATGAAATTCAATTTATTCTTCATTTTTAATATTCTCTTTACCTTTATCACTTTCCTTCACATATGATTCTTCCATCTATTTTTAATTTTACAAATCAGTTGAAAAAATGATCAAGAATTCCTTAGAAATGGGATTATCCTTTTTGGTTGTTAGGTCCACTAGGTTAGATACCCTAATAAGGGGGGGGGGGTGAATTAGGGTATGAAAGATTAAAACAACCACCCCTTTTTATCTTGTTTTGTTGTTAGACAAAACTCTCTTCTCTCCCCTTCCCATTGCAGAGTATGAACAAATATTAAAGCATGAACAGGGCACAACAATTTTACTTGGTTCACCCTCACTGGACTACATCCAAGGAGAATACACCAACGACGTGCCAATGTACCAAATCCACTATAAGCACACTTCTATTTAAAAAGTTTGGAGTGAACTCACTGTCCCTCCTAGTTTACAACCAATAAAAATTTAAAAGCTCATTGCTCTCTCAACTGAAGTGTTCTCACTACTTCTTCAAAAGACCTAATCAAAGTTTATAGACTTGTAAGTCCCTTCATTATCTCTAATGAATTCATCATTCACTATATGTAGATGCTCTGTTGAAGTTCCACTTCCATCCACTGATGAATACAACTTTACCATAGGTGTACTGGGCGATCTTCCAACTTTCAAAAACCCTAGGCCAACCTGTATGATTCTTTAATCTTGGTGCACAATTTCCACACAACCACTTGCATGAAACTCCCTTCTCCAACTCAAAACTTGGGTGACTCCTACCCTTTTACACCCAAACCAATATTTGTGCACAACTATCAACTAGCGTGTAAATTATGAATAAATTTATACCTGCATTCCCAAACAACTTGTGTGACTAGAGATTGAATGTTATATAAGAGTTGAGATTTGTAAAAAAATGAGAAGTATTAGCCATATATTTATAGGAATTTTGAAGACCCTGAGTTCTTGGCATAAAACTTTCCCCGGGGGCGCAAGTCCAGCCACCAAAGCCTCTGTCTACCTAGTCACCTTGCACGCCAAAACCAAAACTTGGGTGACCCTCTTTCATTTTTCATATTTTGATGTTATGATCTTGAAAAAAATATGGCACATAACTTTTAAATCCTCCAAGATATTGGTGTGCAATTAAATTTTCCAAAAAAAACTTTCTCAATTTGAAGATTTTGAGGCCCAAAAATTTGGCAAACACTGGAAAATGGTGCCACCTTATATCTGTTCTTTTTTTACTGCCTCTAGATCATCCATTCCTTTATTGTGGTCCTTTTTTCAACATTAATTTTCAACAAAAACTCTTGAACTCTTGAACTCTCTATGAAAACCCCCCCTTTTCAACAAACTGAACACTAAGGCCCGCTTTTTCAACAAACACAACATAAAGGCCTGCATTGTCAACAAACAGAATCACCTAAAAAATTCTTCAATTAAACCTTGATGTATTTTTGCCTAAAATTGGTTATTACACATGGAATCTCTAATCTGGAATCACTCTTTATATTCTTGGGTTTTATTTGAAAAAGTGTTTATTTTTATTATCCCACAAGCAAAAATCACCTTCCTTCTTCTTTAACTTCTTGGGAATATTATTTTTAATAATTTTCTTTGGATTTTATTCCAAGGACTACTTGCTTCCTTTTATCAGTTTTTTTTCACTTATATTATCATTTGTTTTTGACACATGCTTAGATGAGTTGGTCATGCATGTATCACTTTTGTGACCACTATGATTACAAACTCTATAGAGTCCTTCAATGATTTTTATTGTTTTCGGGGAAAACTAATTCTTCCCATTATTTGGTGATATTTTCATTAACTCACCCTTTCCCCCTTGATTTAGACTCTTCTTTTATCCAAAAAGTTGACATAGTGTTCCAACAATCTAATGCATTGTGCCCAAAACTTTTTTAACACTAAAAAAACCCTACAAATATTGTTTTCTTTTTTATGATCTACAATTTGTATAGAATTTAAAAAATTTCATGGATGTTTTTTTGATACATTAATCCTTATTTGGGCTTGATTTGGGGAACAAAACCTCTTATACTTACTTCCATCCAAATTGTATGTAGTATTGGAGTCCTCTCTATTTTTCCCCATAAACATTTGAATAGATTTTGAATTTAAGACTATACTTTGAATAAAAATATATTTAGTAAAAATATTGTTTACAGAAGTGTATGGTACCTTTTCTTTGAGGCTACAATAGAATGACCATTATATGATTTCTGGATATTTTTTCCATATGATAGAAGTATTTTCTCATAAGAAACCTTATTGGGTTGACCTATTTCAGTAACAATCATTTTATTTTGGTGTGGAGACACAAATTGAGATGATTCTAGATTCATCAATTTGAAATAAATCTAAAGATTCTTTATATTGAGAATGAATTTCTCATTTACCATTTATTTCAATCTATCTTCACAAACCTTCCTCATTTATTCAAATTTATCTTCATGAATTTTATTGTTTTTTTATAATAGAAAGTTAATATCTTTAATTATTTATACCTTGATTTATAATTGGAGCCTTTTGACATTATTAACTTTATATTGATCCACTTTTAATACATAAAATCATTCTACAAGTCACTCAATGAATTTACCCTTTTTCAGGATTGATTCAAACCAATCTCTCCCAACCTTGGAGCATACTTCTTCAAGATCCTTGATTCTAGCACTCTTAATACTACATTTCTTATTGATATCTATACACATCATCACCTTTTGTTCTAGTTATTTCTCTCTTTTATCACATTCTTCCTCGAGGTGGGTGATCTTCTTTTGAAGGCTTCTAAAATGGCTAAAAAAATAACCATATCTTTTGGGAAACTATGAAAGATATATTTTAAAGTAGAGATTTATTTATTTGATGAATCATAAAAAACACGATCTTTCCTACTTGTGATTTATTTATCTGCAGTATAAGAAATATAAATTACCTCATTTTAATTATAAAGATGATTTGAGCTTTCCGAGGTAGAAATATTTTCCATCTTCTTGATAGTTTATGCAACAAATAAAATATTTTTTCCATGTTAGTTTGGTATTCAATAGAATCAAAACATGGAGAAATAGACACCTCTTCCTATTTAGATAAGAGGTATGTACTTTTTATATTTCTCATTTCCTTTCTATTTATGTTCTTCAAAGTCTTGGAAGAAACTAAATTCTGATCAACAGTTGAAATTTCTTCTTCAATTTCACACATCATAATTAATTTTTTAAGAGAAACTAAAATCTTCAAAGAGAGGAAACAAATTCATTTTTTGAAAATACAATAGAGGTACAAATATAGCTATGATACCAATTGATAGGACTATAAATATATCTTTCAAAATATCGAGGGGGAGGGGGTGAATCAGTGTTGAAATACCTTTAAACCAATTTAAAATTTTATCCCTCTATCACCACTTCAGTTGTTTAGTGATTAGATATCTCTCTTTATCTATATTTTATTTTATTGATATGTATGTAGATATAAACAAGAAATAATCAAAATAAAAACATAGGGAATTATTTATTAGTTTAACCTCCTTGTGGATGACTGTGTCTCCAGTGACACATGGTTATTACCCCCCACAATTTTCTTCTTATTATCAAAGAAATCACGAGTAAGGATATGACCTTGTACTTGTTATCCTAGAACCAAAAAGGTATAAGGAAATAAATTTCTTGAAATTACTCTTTATAATGATACAAAATTAATCCTAATCCACTTAAATTTAATCAATAATGAAGTCTCATACCCCTTCTGGAAAGTGTAGATATGGTCTTCCTTCCTGAGTTGCAACAATTCAATGGTATGCCTCAATATTTTTCAAACTTATACAAAAAATGAATGCATTAGGATATCTATCTCAAATATTCATCATGTAGATGATCAAATGATATATGCAAATTATTTTTTATTCTTCTTACACTTATTTAGTGCACATGGATAATATCTTCAACAACTACACTAGATTTATCATAATTTCATCCTAGTAATAATCTGTAGTAGGAAAATCCAAGATTCTTTATATTTCCTCATTTTATTCTTCATTAGTGTGAAAGGTATGTTCTAATATACATATAGAACTCTTTTACTCTTTCACTTTGAACTATGAGTCTGTAATAGGTTCTATATTAATTCTACTCTCCCTTTCTTGACACAAGTATTTTTTGTTTTAAATAGAAGTTCCAAACCCTTATTCACATTTTTTTCACCTTGCACGCTATATATAGAAAATATTTTCAATATAATTGATTATTATTTTTTATTTTTTATTATATTCTTGGTTTTCATTCAAACTTATTGATATCTCAATTCTTTTTTATATCCCTAAAGACCCAAACCTTCTTCTTTACTTGTGAAATTTATAAACACTATGATCTATTTACAACCTGATTTATTTTAAATTCTTGAACAATCATAATTTAAAATATCTTTATTTTTTTTCTAGTATCCATGAGTTCATGCATATATGAATTACTCAATTACAGGGATTTTTTTTCAATAGGGAACTCGTGGATTCTTCTTCTTTTAACATTCACCAAAGTCACAATTCTTAGAATCATTATATTTAATATTTAAAGTTACACATACTCAACATCATATGGTTGTTAGATGAATCATATGTTTTGGACTAATGAATCATATGAAATATCTAATGACACTCACGTAAACTCCACAATGACTCATATGCATATTCTGATCACT
This sequence comes from Viscum album, assembly GCA_963277665.1. Taxonomy (NCBI): domain Eukaryota; kingdom Viridiplantae; phylum Streptophyta; class Magnoliopsida; order Santalales; family Viscaceae; genus Viscum; species Viscum album. The sequence continues at coordinate 802,106,895 of OY728148.1, read as the reverse complement.
CGTACATAGATTATATGACAACCCTTGTATTTATTACACATTAATTCATGATTTATTACATAAGAGTACACAAAATACAACCCATAAGATCAATAAGTATTGTGTATTTTTGAATCAGGTACATTACATAACAACTTAAAATTGGGGGTACATCGACATTATTTAAAACTTCCTTAGCATGCTCATATTATTCCATCATTCTTAAAACAATAAGGGATAACTTGGGGAAATACATAAGAAAGGGGTGAGATATTAAACCCATTAAGGGAATAAACAAATAATAACATGAAAAAGGAATTACATGTTAGACAATATGAATTTCAATAGGATATAAAATGGGTGATAATCATAAACATTAACAAATAGGTATGATATAACATGATAATATAAAGACAACATGAGAATGTGGTAAAAACTTTAAACATGACATCATAAGAATAAGTCAAGTTTAACCACCAAGAAAACATAAAAAAATGTAATTAGGATAACCTATCTCACACCATACATGGAATATTATGAGACTAAAACATTACCTAATGTATTGGAGTGCTATCTGGGTGCACCCACCATAATCATATCATATACATGCATAAGTGTGCCACATAGATCATATACATAAGAACAAATTTCAAAACATTTAATCCCATGATAATGGAGTGTTGATTATATAAATGTAATTACCAAATCATATAATTATAAGTTCATAAATTTTAACACCCTTTATTGGAAATTATTATGGATACTCACAATACAATTGTTTGGCATGGAAAATCACAGTGAAATTTTTGAAGCATAAGGAGTGCACATAAATGTTCATGGGATGGATTAATGAGAGTGAAAGGGTTATATAATTATTTATAAATAATAAGGGTAGTAAGGTAGATATATAAGAACATATACCAACATTAGTAATTGGAGATAAAAGGAAAAAAATGAAGATACTTGAATAAAGAGGAGAAGGAGAGGATCCCTTACCTTGAGATGGTGATTCCAAAATATTGGGAGGATCTTATTAAGAGATTGGGGGAATATTTAGAAGAATATAGAGAGGATAGGTTATATTAAGGAGGGTCTATAAGTTCTTTGAGTTAATAGGAATGATATAATGGGTGGGTTTATATATAAAAAGAGAGGGGAGTTCTTTATTATTTCCCAAACTTAGGTTTTGGACTCTATAATAAAGTAATAAAAACCACAAACCTTACCATAGTTTTTACCATGGTTTCTTAAAAATAGGAGAGTTTATAATTATTTTATAAGGCCAAGGGACTAACCCATTAAAATACTACCCTTGGTGATGTGTAAGTGAGTCATGTTCTTAAAGAAATGATTTTAAAATCTTAAAATATAATATAGGTTTTGGAGGATTCATAAAGGCTTTATAAAACTAATAAAATAACCTAAAAACATTATTTTAAAGTGGAAACATAGATTTGGTCATGGATACTTTTTATAGTATTTATCACACTACTTTTGGGTAATTATGATGTCATAATACACACCATATATTTATACGGTATTTAATTTTTACCCAAAAATTCAATTGTCTCAATTTTTTTTGAAAAATTAATCATTGGATAATTTAAACATTATGATCCAAAAAATAATATTTATTTTATAAAAATAATTTTCTAAATATATAAATTTTCACTTTTAAAATAAAATCGACATTTATTGAGAAATGATGAATTTTTTGACAATAACAGTTTTTGAACCATTATAGAAATTACATTTGATATCATAAAAATTATATTATCATTTACATTTAATAATAATAATTTCATAATAAAATTTTAATTCTTTGAAATTTCATATTACCAAAAAATAAATTTTTTGTTTTATCGCATCAAAGACAAAATCATTTATAAAGTAATAATAATAATAAGAAAATATATTCATTATTATATAAATATATATATTCATATTATTAGGGTCTTGATACATATCCATTTATTACACCAGAAAATTACCTAAGGGTAAGGTGTACGAAAGTGAGATTTTCATGTGGTGGTTCAGTGTACATGGTTTGGGCCATGATATCGATGATCTTGAACTTATGCCGTAAACGGTTTCACTCATGATTTAGAAGTTGAATATAAGATTGGGCTTGGTAAAGGGAAAATCCTAGTGATTCTGTCTCTCCCAGAAGATCCTATAAATGGGATTTATAGGGTATGATCCTACTGGTTGAAGCCATCACTTCATTTGTTTGTGTCAATTGGATTCTTCAAAACCCTATATTTATATTAATCATATGATCATTATTCATTGGATATATTATCAATGGTTATGATGCTTAATGGTCTTTTAAATCTGAAAGGATATAATAAAAACAAACAAGTGCATATGTTTTATATAACCATAATACATAATTGGAAATTTAATTAATTCACATAGGGTTTTTTATTTATAAAAGTTTGGGTCATTACAATTCCCCCCCTTCAAAAACTTCACCCTCCAAATTTTCATTTCACACACTAAAACAAATGAGGGTAATTATATTTCATCACCTCCTCCAGTTACCACATCGCTTCCTAAAACTTGTGGTTTCTCCATAGCACTTTGACTACGTGCATTTTTTTATTTCATAGAACTTTGTCTCTATGATCTAAGATCTTTACTGACTGTTCCTCATATGAGATATCATTTTCCAATGATATCACTTCTAGATTTAGCACATGGGAGGGGTTTGGTATGTAATTTCTCAAGAGGGATACATGGAATACATCATGTACTTGAGATAGTTTAAGTGGGAGTGATAGTCGATAGGCCACCTCTTCGATGCGATCAAGGATCTCAAAGAGACCTATGTATCTTGGACTAATATTTCCCTTCTTCCCAAATCTAATGAATTTATTCCATAGAGATATGTAGAGGAATACCTTATCTCAAACATAAATCTCTAATTCTCATTGAAGATTGTTAGTGTATATCTTCTTTTGACTCTGAGCATCCCTAATGTGTTGCTGAATGGTCTTGACCTTTTCTACTATTTCCTCAACCATTTCAAGACATGGTAGTTTGTGTTCCCTAACTTCATCCCAACATGTAGGTGTTCTGTACCTCTTACCATAAAAGGCATCATAGGTATCCATTTGGATGATTGATTGGAAACTATTATTTTATAAAAACTCAACCAAAGGAAGATATTGATCCCATCCTCCTTTGAAGTCAATTGAGCATACTATTAACATGTCCTCAAGTGCCTGGATAGTCTGATCAGATTGGCCATCAGTTTGAGGGTGATAATCCATGCTGAAATTGAACTTAGTATTTAGAGAATATTAGAGACACTTAAAAAACTTAGAGGTAAATCTTGGATCTCAATCATATACAATCGATAGCGGTGTTCCATGTAGCCTCACCACTTATCTAATGTATATACTTACAAGTTTATCAAGTGATAAGTCCTCTCAGATTTCAATTAAGTGAGCATACTTAATATAATGATACACCACAACCCATATAGAATTATTTCCTTTCAATGTCTTTAGAAGTCCAGTGAAAAAGTTTATGGTTATGTTTTCCCATTTCCATATAGGCATGGGTAATGGTTTCATCATACCCTTGTATTTTTTTCCTTTAAACCTTCAATTTTTGACATACAAGACACCTTGATGTATATTCCACATTATCCTTCTTCATATTGTTCCACCAATAGTGCTCTCATAGATCTTGGTACATATTTATGCTCCTTGGATGGATGGATAAGGTCAATCTATTCACATAATACAATGAATCCCTTTTTAACTTAGGATTTGATGGTACACATAGTCTTGACCCAAATCCTTCAACTCCTTCATTAATATTAAACTATGAGGATTCCCATTTTCTTATAGCTTTAACCTTCTTCTGAATTCCCACATCGTCTCTTTGAGCATCCTATATCTTCTCTAGAAGGGATGGTTGAGCAATAATTTGTGAAAGGATTGATGATTTTCCTTCCTTTTTAATTCCCATGTCCATCCTTTTCAATTATAAGATTATTATATCCTTCTAAATTCTCATCAATGATAACATTTATGGATCCTTTCTATAACACCCCGAGATTTTGTGAAATATATTTTTTGAATTAATTTACCTATTTATATTTTTCATTTCATGTGACACTGAAAATAGTTATATATATATATATATATATATATATATATATTAAAACACTATGTTAAACATTCCTTTCACATGACACAAACTTGACATACATTACACAAAACATTGACTTGGAGAATTATTTAAAAAAGATAATTATAACCTAGCCATTAAAATTAGTAATATGAATAGTAATAACTACTTTTAAAATATTTTTTATAATTTTTTATATAAATAAAACATATTTATAATTAAAGATATGATTTTTGGTAAAGTAATTATATGTTTAAAAATACTATTTTCTCGAATGAACTGCTTTTAATGTCTTTCTATAAAAAATAATAAAATTAACTTTACACAAATTTATAAATTTAATTTGATATAATAAACTTAATTTTTGAATTTATAATGTCTAAATTATATTATGATGATTTTTTGGGATTTTTTTAGAAAATTCATTTTTGATGAATAGTGAAAAATACCGCTTTTAGGTTAAAAATACCTTTTTGTTTAAATAATTATTAATGTTAAATTATATTTTAATTTTTTTTAAGGTAAAATTAGATAAATTATAATTCTATTAATACAATTTATATAATCATAATTAATTTCACTTTGAAATTGAATATAAAAACTTAATAAACTCTTGAACTGCTTTCTACTTTAAAGACCCGTAATTTCATCTCGTCTGCGAGATTAACATTAATATTAAATTTTCCAATTCTTTGAATTGAATATCTAAAAAACAAAACACACCATTTTAATCAATATAATATTTATATTCTAATTATATCATGTTTATTTTTGACCAAAATGATTAGTAAAAGTGATTAAAATTAATCATAGTGATTAAGGTCAAATTAAGCTTAATAAGGGATTAAACCTTAATATTAGGGGACCAAATGAACTATCCACATCTCAAAAACCCATTTTATGTCCATTATTAGTCCATAAACCTTAAATTATTGATTTATGTTGGTTTGGTATGACTTTTTTCTGGTAAGAACATGTGTACACCTAACTTGTTTTAAAAAATTCCAAGTGATTCCTTTTCCTTCCCTATAAAAGGCCACAACCTCTCCCACTTCCTCACACATCTAAAACCTCTTAAGTTAGGCCAATAACTACCTAATAAACTTCCAATAAATCCTCCATTCCTTCTATAAGTATTCCCTTTGGCAGAAGGCAGTCCAAGGAAGCCTTTTGACACAAACCAAAAGGAGTTACCCGATTAAAAAGTAACATCTTCTTTCAAGTCCTTTATTTTATTTTATTTCACCACCCATCCAATTTATTTTTTACATGATTGTATAAAATCACTAGTATAATAAATATACTAGAATTGTTTTTTATGATATGGTTTCAACCTGCACTTACACACACCTCCATCTAATGGATAATGAACATACTGTTTATGTGTACGACGTACTGTGGCCTCACTAAATGATGATTATTAAATTTTTCTTACCTCCTATAATGGTGGAAATTATGATGGAAAATATATTTATATATGTTATATATTATATTTATTATTTATTTAATCTTCTATGTTCCTTTTACAACACATATATTTTTACTTTCCATTGTGTGTTAATACGATAATTTCGTTTGAGGAAGTGTGGACTATCGTCTCCTCAAAGAGATATGTTTCATTCATACACTACATGGAATGTATTAAAGATGGTATTAGTGATTATACATGATAAATATGGTATAATAAATATACTGTAATAATGATATATATATATATATATATATTCATATATTTCATTGTCTTTCTTTCTTTCAATATGACAATTAAACGGAAATAACGCTCATGCGTACGTATGACCTACCATCTCCATGAATGGTGTATTCAATTTCATAATTATATATTATATAGAATATTATAATATAAATATACTGTATATAAATGAAATTTATCTCATGTTTTAAATTTTCTAAATCATTATATAAAGTATAAATACCAAAGATATAACAGATTAAGACACATGCAAAGAATAAAGTGAATATTACCCGAAGTGAAATATTAACATAAGATTGTTAAAAAGCGGGTAATATAAGGTTGTAATAAAACCATATATATAAAAATATGGTTTTTTAAAATATGTATAATAAATTTATATTTATTATATATGAGTGTCAAGACACAAGGTAAGGATATTTCATCTCACTTTTTATTTCCGTGAGATACAGGATACGTTCACCACTATTTACTTTTACATTGTGTATGTAATGCCCATGATTTTATTCTATATATATATTATACTTAAATTTATGGGTATTAATATATCCATTTTATTATATTTCTTTCATGGGGTATAAGTTTAAAAAGTTACCAAATCGGTAAAATAGTTTTGTCACAATTTTCCTTCTTTGAGACTCATGTTTTGTTATGCGCCTAAATTAATTTTGAGGTGCATATAATTCCATTTTACATGATATATTAGTAGTATAATTCTTTTCATGATATTATAAGTTTCATTTAATTTCCTTTTCTTACATGGATAGTATGATCCCAATCTACCAAGTGATAAGAGTTTATTGAAACGATCTCATTGCTTTTCAAGATTGTTTATGTTTATGTTTCCTTTGATGAAATATTATAACCCATATCTCAATAAAATTCATGAATTTTAGACTTCTATGTCTATTCATGATAAATTAATGTATTGGTACCATTTTTATACTCTTTGGTACATAATATAGTTAATAAAGTGTTTTTAAGAAATCCCAACTTTACCTTATCTTTGGTCGAAAATCTATGTTTTCTAAAGAGGGTTTCCAAGAATATTATACCATTATCATATAATATTTAAAATAAATTTTTACCCCTTTTGTTTTTTAATAATACCTTCATAGTAACAATCTTGTCACTTTCCAAACAAGGAATTTTTATAACCTTTTTACCATGCAAAAGTAATGTTCTTGTTACCTCGTACGACATGTACATATTTACCCACCATCATTTCTTTGAAGCTTCCTTTTCATTTTTAAAATGTTAATTTTTAAGAATTTTTTTTAAAATTAATTTTTGAGGAAAATTATTTTCAAATTTTTTTAAATATTATTTTATAAGTTTTTAAGGAAAATATATTTCAAAAGGTTTTATGTTTTAAAGATATTTTTTTCAAAGAATAAAGGATATTTACCTCAAGAAATGTTTTCAAAATATCTTCCAAGTTATTTTACATCTATGATAACATATGTTTATGTTACTCATTCCATTATAGTAAATTAAGGTTCCATTAATATTCTTTCTTGAGCGGTTAATGTTTTTATAGAATGATGCTTAAGATACCCATTTCACTTCCATGAGTTTTATGCTTTTGAAACCCGCTTATTTTCACGGGTTATTTTTTCATGAAGTAATTATGAACCTATATCTTTTCATAGGCTATGATGTGATGAAATGTTAATGATACCCATTTAATTTCATGGGTTATGATTTTATGTTTATAAAACCTATCTATTTTTTTGGGTCATGATATGATGAAAGTTTTATTATCTTGTGGCACATGTATAAATGATTTTATTATGTTATGGGTGAGACCTATATACCCCTCCAATGCATTGGGTAATGATAAGTTGTATATGAGATCAAAGGGTACATGGGTTTTATCCCAAGTTTGAAAACAAAAAGGTAGATGGGTTGTAGCCCAAGCCTAAAATAAAGAGGGTTCACGAGTTGTAGTCCAAGCCTGAAAACAAGAAGGTACATGGGTTGTATCCAAATCCTAAAAGAAAGTGGGTACATGGGTTGTAACCCAAGATTGAAAACAAGAAGGTACATGCGTTTTATCCTAAGACTAAAATAAAGAGGGTGCATGGGTTGTAGCCTAATCCTGAAAAAAATAAGGTACATGGGTTGTAGCCTAATCCTAAAAGAAAAAGGGTACATGGGTTTTTAGCCCAAGAATGAAGTAGGTACATGGGTTATATCCCATAATAACATGTTATAAAGGTCTTGGTATGTATCCTTGACATAAAATTTCATATTTTTATATGTATTCCAAAAATTCTGTCTTATTACTCAGTTACAATTTCACGAATCATGACATTTATTTTCTTATGATTCGTGTCTTATGAACTACCAACCTTTATCCCATAACTCATGTTTATGATCTTTGATATGCAGGTTGTGATCTCCTAATGTTATAATCATATTCTCATATCCCCATGTTCATGTTTATTCTTACATGTCTCCCTTGTTTACCCTTAATGAGCATCTAAGTTCACCCCTTTTTATGTTTCCTTTCCCAAGTCATGAAGAAAGGTTTTAGGTAGAATTACTAAAGGTGGAGATCTTTATGGGATATGTTGAAGATATTTTACCATGATATAAGACTTCATCTTCCAAATTTCCAAATACACTAAACTATTATGGCCCTCATGCATATAATTTGTAATTTACTTAATATTAATCTAAAATGATGTAATATCCATGTATGCTAAGCCTGAGTCACTATAATTTCTACTTAGAGCATCTAATAATTTATTTTTTTTCCCAGGATGGTAGTAGATTGAGAATTCATAGTCCTTAATCAGCTCTAAACATATTCGCTAATGAATATTCAACTCTTTATATGTGAATATATACCTAAGGCTCTTATAATTCATATATATTTTACACTTCTCCCTAAAGAGACAATTCCATTATATTTTCAATTAAAATATCACTAAAAATAACTCAAGATCATGCATTGGGTAGTTATATTTGTGAACTTTAAATTTCCTTGAGGCATAGGCTGGGCTATCACCTTTTCATTATACATTAACACACAACCCAAGACCTTCTTCGAAGCATTATTGTATACCATAAAATTTTACCCACTTGTGGGTAGTGTAAGTACAAGTGTAGTGATAAGCCTATTTTTCAACTCCTTGAATCTCTCTTCACATTCATTATTTCAAAAAAACTTGACTCCCTTTTGAGTTATCTTAGTTAGAGGGTTTGAAAATCATGATAAGTTTCTCAAAACTTGAAAATAGTACCCAGATAATGCAAGGAAACTATAGATTTCTGTCACAGATGTTGTCCTCATCCATCCTTCAATTGTGTCTATCTTTGGAGGGTTCATATATATCCCATTACTTGTGATAATATACCCCAATAATGAGAATTCCTTCAACCAGAACTCATATTTTCTATACTTTTCATAAATATTCTCTTTTCCTAAGGTCTTTAGCACAATGCTCATATGTTACTCATGTTCCTACTTGATTTTAGAGTATATTATAATAAAATATATAAATATTACCAAAAATTTATTGAGTTAATCTATAAAGACTATATTCCTCAAGTCCATGAAGATTGCTGAGGCATTAGTGTGTCTGAATGACATTACTATGATCCACCTTATAGAAGTATTGGGCTCCACATATCTAATAAAAAAATTCATAAATTCATGGAAGAGGATACTTATTCTTTATCATGACCTTTTTTATCTCATGATAATCAATGAAAAGGATCATTTACCCATACTTATTCTTTATGAAGAGCACTAAAGCAGCCCAAGGTGAAATACTTGGTCATATACAACCTTTATTAAAATTTTACTTTAGTTATTTCTTAAATTCCTAAAGTTACAAAGCATCCATTATATATGAATTCTTGGATAATGGAATTTACCCGGGTATGAGATCGATTGAAAATTAATCCTCTCAGCTAGGAGGAAGACTAAATTTTTTTTTGGGAAACACATCAATGTATTCCATCATAATGGGATTATATTTAAGGATGATATTTTATTTATACTCAATCATTTGAGATAGATATGCTTGATCATAGGGAAATAATATCCATGATTGAGTTTTTGGTTATAAAGAAGATTCATACTCCTCCTTGAACTTGTACAAAATCAGGGGATGATTCACGATACAGAGAGTGATTTAATTCTAATAGAAATTTAAGTTGGATCTATATAAGGAAATATAATCCATACCCATAATTACATAAAATTACACTAAAGGAAGTATCATAGGGTTTGCTGAGAATTTCAGCCCACAAATTTTGATAGGGGAGGAGTTACATACTTAGGATGAAATAATTACCCCATTTGTTGTTTTCACTGACAGTTCTACTTCCATGATTTGTGGGGGTGTTTTGAATAGTTCTACTAAACTTAGTGATATGAAGGAATGCATAGAACTATAATAAAAATGTAAATTCTCTATTTTTTAATGAATAACCAACATACTTTTCACCACTTAATTTGTAGGATCCACCTCAGTGGGTGTGATGGTATAAGCTCACCCTTACTTCCTTGGAGGTTATTGGTGTTGATTGTCTCCAATAACCCTTGGATTAGGGAAGTGGTTCACATAGTGTCCTTATTCCTTGCAGTCAATACTACAAATAGGGATTCTAATATGGCTAAAAACTGCCTTTAATAGCGCTAAAACAGCACTGTTAATCTCGGCGAAGATGGGGGGGGGTCCCCTTTATCAGCGCTAAACATAGAGCTGATAAAGGGGGACCTTTATCAGCGCTTTTTTTAGTGCTGAAAAAGGTAGTATTTATCAGCACTATTTTTAGCACTGATAAATGGATAATATATCAGCGCTAAAAATAGCACTGATGAATACTACCTTTATCAACGCTATTTTGAGCACTGATATATTATCAATTTATCAGTGCTTAATTAGCGCTGATAAAGGCCAAATTTCTTGTGCAAACCCAAAACTTGCACAACACCTGCACACATGAGACATCACCTGCACACACAGCACAAATAACACCCACACACAAAGAACAAAAGAACAAAAATGATATATACATTTACTTGAAATCATGAATACAAAACAACACAATACTATATAAATTTCAAACAATGTTTAATTTGGTTACAATTACAATTATCTAACAAATAGTTAAAAAACATTGATGTTTAATCCTTTTTGAATCCATGATCCACTATAAAAAATTGTCTTCCATGGTATTATTTGCCAAACAAAGCATTCAAACTCAAAAAAAGATTTTACCTATATAATAAAACAAATATTATGTTAGTAATACAATAATGAAATAAATTAAACATTAATATGAAAGAATGCATTAATAAAATGTCAATTTTTACCTGTTACAACATTTACATGTCCATATTTCCTTAGATTGAATTAATATTTTAGAAGAGGCTCAACATTATTCATTGACTTATAAATATTGTTTTGTATTTCTCAGTTTTAGAGAGGGCCTGATGAGAACCTACACAATTAGATAGGCCATGATCATAATGGTTCACTTTTCTTTTGATATCATAGTTCTTTAGTGTGATTAGCCAAACCCCCCTCCCTCCCCTCCCCAAGACAGCCTCTAAACAACCCCCTCCCTACCACTGGACAGCCCCCCCACCTCCTACCACTCCACCTGTAGCCCCTGTCCCTCCTCCTGGAAAACCCCCCCTTGCAGCCCCCTCCCTACCCCTTGACAACCCCTCCTACCAATCCACTTGTAGCCCCCCTCCCTTCTCTTGGACAACCCCCTCCCTCCCCTTTAAGCCCCCTCCCTTTACCTGAACAGTCCCCTTCCCACCTCCTGGACAGCCCCCCTCTCTCCTGGATACCCCCTCCCCTCCTGGATACCCCCTACCTCCCCTCCCCTAGAAAGCCTCCTCTCTACCCCTAGACATCCCCTCTCCCCTTGCATCCCCCTCCCTCCCACCACTCCACCTGCAACCCCCTCCCTCTCCCTAGACAACCCCTCCCTCCCCTTGCATCCCCTCCCTTTCCTTGGACAGTCCCTTCCCACCTTCTGGACAACCCCCTCCTCTCCTGGACAGCCCCCTCCCCTTCCGGACACCCCCTCCTTCCTGGACAACCCCCTCCCTCCCCTCCCTGAGACAGCCCCCCTCCCTCCCACCACTCCACCTGCAACCCCCTCCCTCCTCCTGGACAACCCCCCTACCTCCCCTTGCATCCCCTCCCTTTCCCTGGACAGCCCCCTTCCCACACCCTGGACAACCCCTCCCCTCCTGGACAGTCCCCCTCCCATCCTGGACACCCCCCTCTACTCCTAGACACCCCCCTACTTCCTAGACAACCCCCTCCCTCCCCTCCCTGAGACAAACCCCCCAGACAGAACAAAAACATATTGTTCTGCAAATCTATAGTGAACTTAAACCAACAAAATCCAAATGATATCTTTGGACAATAAAAGAAAATCAACTGCAAATCTATCAATGGAAATAGTAACAATAATAATAATAATATATTTTAGTGGGTATGAACAAATGAACATATTGTCATAAAAAACTTTTCTATTACAAAAAGAGGAAGAAACCCTTGAAATTTTCAGAATTAAGCCATTTTATCCAAAATGGAAGCTCTGATGTTGCACCAGCATCGGTGGGATCAAGAGCAGTACAGGTGGGAACATTAATTGACGGAGTAAGTTGAATAATGAAAACACACCACTAACATACTGCATAGCATGGAGAAAGTGCCACAAAAATAGGGGGAGAGAGTTACATTGGCGATGAGAATGACTGAGACGTAGGAAAAGGAAGACGATTGGTTGATGATGGATACAGAGGAGACTAACACGTTCTGACGGAGGTAGAAATAGGGAGACGAATGGGAGAGATGTGATCGGGATTCCAGTCGCATATTTGGTAGTAAATGCAACTGAAACTGAGCAATAGGATCCGTCTACACTTTATTTTCCATAGGAACATGTGCAACAGTTAGAAAGTATGGTGAAACTGGAAAAGCATGCATCTGGACTCGAAGAAACTATGGCAGACAACGCTCGATCAACAGTGATCATGGAGGATATAACACAGAGGTGAGAACAACATGGAGAATGTGATCACAGTCACATGTGATGGGAACCAAGTTTCCCAAGGAACTAAAAAACCTTTATTCGATGGAAGGGAACTAAGGAGATGGGACACATGAGTGGAAACATGCGAGAACTTATCCATAAAAGATGTTTTCACTGCCATTCAGACTGAGAATGATTATGAATAAGTGCTGTTTAATCCAGTGGTACTGTCTGACGTTATTTTTTGGAGGAAAAACCCCCATTGATGGAACCACACCATCAATCTTGAGATAGTGAACTGTAACAGCTTCTTATTTTAAGCACCTGGGTGAAACTTTTGGAAAAAACCTGGCACAAAATGCATGGATTCTACAACATACATTTGAGTAAATTTTAGTCTTATCTTTTGGGGTTTTAGTCATGTATTTGATGGACTAAATAAAGATATTAAAGTCTATTTAAAGGCAACATGGTGATCTTATTAAAGGATCAAAATAGTCTTTTATCATGTTTTCTGATCTACCTCGATGCTCCGGTTAACATCAATGCCCCCCTCCCTACCCCTGGACAACACCCTCTCCCTCGCCTTGCATCCCCTCCCTTTCCCTGGACAGCCCCCTTCCCACCTTCTTGACATCCGCCCTCCTCTCCTGGACAACCCCTCCCCTCCTGGACACCCCCTCCTTCTTGGAAAACCCCCTCCCTCCCCTCCCCGAGACAACCCCCCTTGACATCCCTCTCTCTACCCCTGGACACCCCCCACCCTTGCAGCCCCCTCCCTCCCACCACTCCACCTGAAACCCCATCCCTCCTCCTGGAAAACCCACTCCCTCCCCTTGCAGCCCCTCCCTTTCCCTGGACAGCCCCCTTCCCACCCCCTGGATAGCCCCCTCCCCTCCTGGACAACCCCTCCTCCCCTCCTGGACACCACCACCCACCCTCCCACCTGGACACCCCCTCCCTCTTGGACACCCCCTCCCTCCTAGTTCTTTAGTGTATACCCATTAATAACCTTCTTTATCCAACTATATTTTCATCATATATTTGATAATGGAATAAATATTATTCATACACCATCATTCAATAATATGAATTATAAAATCATATATATTTTTGAAGAGATTTCAGTTCAACAAATCAAGGAAAAACACCAAACAAAAAATATATTGGAGGAATAAGAACAAAATTTCACATAAATATAATGTGAGAAAGGTAAATGATGCATATGTTGGGTCTTTATGACATTAAATAAGATATATTGGGACTCAAATTGAATTGGAATATAATTCTTGGGCCTTTACATGGGCTTGGAATTGGTTTGGTTGGTTGGAACTTTTGATGCCTCACTACAGACCCACTTCAGGCTACTCTATAAGTGATCTAACCATTGTATATTATCAGTATTGAATAGAATTGAATGGATCTTTGTCTAGAAACCCCTCCCTTCTGGACACACCCCCTCCCTCCCCTCCTGAACAACCCACTCCTGGACACCCCCCTAGACACCCCCTCCCTTTTGGACACCCCCACTCCTGGACACCCCCTGTACAGACCCCCCTCCCCTCCTGAACACCCCACCCACCCTCACACCTGGACACCCCCTCCCTCCTGGACACACCCCCTCCTAGACACCCCCCACTCCTGGACACCCCCTCCCTCCTAGACACCCCCACCCACATATAAGGGAAACTAAAATTAGAAAATTGAAAATTCAAGATATTGGTTCCCATCAAGCTTTTAAGATGCTCGTGACTGGACTGAATGACTATACATTAGTCAAATTTCACACTATCGACTAGTGTAGTCCAATGAGTTATGCTTTACTAGAAAGACAAATCATTTCTAAAACCATTCTTCATAACTTGAGGATATAAAACATAATAAAGGGTGATCATATATGCTCAATAATTGTAAACAAGGGAGATATCAATGATCATATATGGATAACATTAGTAGGAATTCACCTTCATCCTGTTTGTGTACAATCTTCCATCAAGTATTCTCCCCATTTTTTTCTAAACACATCTATATCATCTTGTGAATATGAGTTTTTGCGATAGTCATGGTATTACTAAAAAAATGTAAATACACAAAGGATTAATAAATATTTTAAATGAACTCATAATTATTTTCGAAAATACCTCGTTAGGGATGCTAGTTTGTTGATGAAATACAATCTATTTCATAAATTTACAAACATAATAACCACAGTCCTTTTCGTTTGTTTGTTTTGGACACTACAGAAACATCGACAAAAATAAGTAATTTTTTTTGATATGTGTTTGGATAGTGCAATGTTATTATATATACCAGGATACTTTTCCAGTTTTAGATCTTGTAGTCATTCTTATCCTTAGGCCTTGGATTCATTCCATGTAGTAGATGATATTGATGCACCGACCTATCATAATAGAATCTTCATTAAAAGATAACATAAATTATATAACTAGATGTTTAGTTTTAAAATGTTGGATCTAGTGTATTACAAATTAACAAACGCCATCATGCGTGGTAGTTTTGTTGGATATACATGCATTGAATCCAGAAAATAAATCTTTGGAGTATCCAAATTGACTACAATCAGCATCCAATGATACCTAAAAATACAAAAAGGAATAAGTAAAGAAAGAAATGAAAATATAGTTGATATGATTAAATTGTAGAGTTTTACCCCGACATCATTGGTATTAAAAAGAGTCTGTTATCCATAATTTTGTTTTCAAACGATTTGAGCAGGGATGAAATTATTGCAGCCTCTATCAAAATCTATTTTGTCCTTTTAATAGGTGGTGTGAGGACTAACGAGTCCAAATTTTTGTTCATGGGGAAATCCCTTCAATTGTTTTTCATATATATGCCTACAAAAAATATAAAATGTATTTATTCATAATTATCAGAGTATATCAGATTTTTTAAAATCAAATCATGAAAACATACCTCATGTATACATTTATAACTGAGGCATCTAACCATTCATACTCGGGGATTTCATTTACATTTTCAGCACTAATGAAATCTGATGCTTCCTATCCATACATATTTTTTTCAAAATCAACTGTGTGAGCATTTCCATCTATGAACTTTGTATCCACATGAGCCTGAAATGATATTAACTATGGATATAGAATGGGCAGGGTGAAGGTGCTAGCAGTAGACCGTTTCAATTGGTTGGTTGATCCTTGAGATAGTTTGAGCAGATATTTTGTTTCACCCCCTTATCTTTGTCGTTTTGTAATAACATTCATCGGTTCATACCTTTTTTCATTAAATGTTAAAGGTCCATCTTGAAAAATAAATTGGAAATGGATACCTCCTTGTCGACATGTTTTTTTACAAGAATTTCCCCCCATGTGATGAATGTTCCAACAACTTGTTCAATCATATGAATGTAGTCATCATCATTTGGAATAGGTAGCTTAGCACTCGACTCATTAGCTACGTTAATTGACACTCTGAAATGATCTGTTGGAAGTTGTTTGTTGTGTAGCACGTCGTTCTGCATATTGAACACCGTAGCCCTCACTACAAGGCGATAGGTGGGAGTTGATAGATATAAATCACAGTAATTTTCACCATGTAGAATATTAGTACAGGAAAGGTATCAGTGTCTATATGTGAATCACATTTCATGGAAACAATTATTAAAACATTGATTACCTTAGCTAAGTCAGGTTTTTTAGGGGAATGGCTCGCCTCAAAGCTGGTGGGGGTGGGGCGGGATCGTCACGCACGGGTTGTTGTTGAGTTGTTTCTTCTCTTTGCCTCTCCCCCATAAAAATTTATATCATATCTCTCTAGTATTGTAATTATTCTTGAAAATAGCTAATTTTTCTTACATCTTTTTCATTTTTTCATTTTGATCCTCCGCTTGTTTTTGTTTTTGAAAATATGTTTGGGGTGTCACCCCAAAACCCGTACCTCTGACACGACCGTAATTTTCTAGCTGCTTCAAGGCTTCTGAAAGTATGTTTTTATCTAGTGCGGGTGTTGTTGATTCCTGTGACTATGTTAGATAGAAAATATAGAAAAATAAGTAGTCATTGTAATGCAATATAGATTTAAAGCAAATCAAATTTATATTATGTCATACTTACACATGTTTCCCACACTTTTTGTGTGTTTTCATCTATCAGTATACCCTATTTATTTACACGAGCCTCCTTACATAGAACATGGTGTGGGATTGATATGGATTTCGATTTAGATTCATCAATCTACATATAAATAGAAAAACATGGTTATGGTGTTGTTTTATGTCACATACAAGTAGTACGGTAGATTTAAAAGACGTACCAATTTTTTCTCAAGTTAAGCGTACCCCATCCTTGCTTTACAGTAAGGGTACGCTGGTTCTCTTGTGCGTTTTTTATTTTTAGCACTCAATTTCTGTTTCATAAATAAAAAACTGTCAATCAAATTGATGAATACAAGAAATGTCAAACAACTTATTACCCCACACAATGTAACTGAAAAGTCCTCTCCCCATGACAGTTTCTAAACTCATCCTATGCTCCTTGGGATATCAAGTGTGCATAAAGAGGAGGTGGGTGCGGCTTGATTTCACCTTCAGCATCTTTAAGATGATATTTCGTTAAAATTGTGCAGAAACCTCTATGAATCCTTCCTAAAACTCTTAACACATATTCCTTGTGCGAGGCATCTACTATAAATGCACTCTGTAATGGATGATGAAGAGTAAGTCAATGTTTTGGTATTTTATTTTATTTTAATTAATTAAAAAAATGATATCATAATGTTACCATAATCTCTTCCCACATTAGTGTCTTAAGATTAGTGACAACATGGTTCCATGACTATACATCAATCGGAACATGTTTCTGAGTGATGATTCCAATGTAGCTACTAAAGATGGCTCTGTTGGGGTTAACATGTTGGTCTCGCTTATTCCATCCCACCTCAAATTTGATGCCTTTTGCTTTTTCCTTAAGAATTTTGGCTAACACTATCAAACTACAACACTCCTATTTTTTTGTGCTTTTAGGGTTTCATTTCCTACCATTTCCTCAGAATTATAATCAATATGTTCCTTCGGAGCGCTAGCATCAGCACTGGGACCAGCAGTAATAGGTTGAGAAACCTGTTGTACCTCAACACTGGGACCAGCAGGAACAGGTTGAGAAACCCACTGGGAATAGCAACAATAGGTTGAGAAACCTATTGTTTCTATGAACTAATACCACCATCAACTAGTTGAGAAACCTGTTGTTGCTCTACACTAGGACCACTAACAGCTGGTTGAGAGACCTTTTGTGCCTTAGGATCGGGCGCATCAACAGGTGCAGAGGTCATTATCTACAGAAGTGGTTTAACATTTAATTTAGATTACATAAAAGTAGCAGCAAACATTTAATAACATAACGTAACACAATGTATATTAAAATAAACAAATAACCTGATTATTGTACTCTCTTTTTTTAAAGGCTGAAGAGATTTGACTCCTCTATCGACTATGTAAATCCCTTCATTCTGGTATCCTTTGGCATAAAAAATGCCATCTACATTGGGACCGCTGTGAAATGATTGTGAAGTCCCTATAAAAGGGTCATCCTCCGTTGAAATTTCATCTGACCCTTCAGTTTTTTTGGTCGATAACAGAACAATTGACCAATTTCGGTTTGTAGGGTCTGGAACATAAAATACTTGTACTACCTGTGATGTCATTATAAATGGTTCATCTTTATCCCCTTCCTTACTGAAATCAACTTTCACAAATCCTAATTCATCTATTTTAACAGCACTCCTATTATCAACCCACTTGCATTGAAAAATCGGCACTTTGAATTTCGTATAATCCAACTCCCATATTCGTTTAATGATGCCAAAGTATGACATATTTGCATAAATTGGATTTATGTCCTTATCACCAGAAACATGCATCGCCTCAGCCACAAGTGTAACCCCACTATTCTTCATGGTATTGTATTCATCATGTTCATTATTATAGAATGTATAACTATTAAATGCATAAGCATTGTAAGATAATACATACACACTTGATCCTCCGGCTAGCCATCGAAGTTGTTCTGAAATTGAGTATGAATTTTCATCTAACTGCTTAAAAATATGGTCTCGAAACTATCCTATAAACTGTTGATTATGTGTATCTGATATCTATTTTTCATCCCTAGAAGGATTCAAATGCCTAAGAATTTATTTCTGGGTTTGAAAATATGGGTCAATGTCGAAACTATTATGAAAAACGTAAAGGTGAGCCTGCTCCTGATCTATAATATTGATTGTGACAACCTCTCTTACAGAAAGTCCTTCACCCTCAAGCCACTCGGTGTGAAGAGATTTTGGTAGGCCAATGTTTTCCACACCAAATAGGTATTTGATACAAAATTCAATGATTTCCTCAACAATATATTACTTTGCAATACAACCCTCTGGCCGACTTCGATTTTTGACATACCCTTTCAAAATATTCATATACCATTCAATGGGGTACATCCATCTATAATGTACAGGACCACATAGTCAAATCTATCTCACCAAATGAACCATCAAATGAACCATCATATTGAAAAATGTCGGTGGGAAGAACATTTCCAATTCACATAATATGACGATAATTTCTCTTTCCATAGTTGACAATTTTGCCGGGTCTATAACTTTGCTGCATATAGCTTTGAAGAAGAAACAGAGCTTCATTAATGTATGGTGGACATTCTTGGAAAAAATGAAACGTAAAGCTATAGGAATTAGATCTTTCATCAAAACATGGAAGTCATGTGATTTCAGATCCTTTAATTTTAAATCTCTCATTGAAACGATGTTCTTGATATTTGATGAATACCCCTCTGGAACCTTTACATCATTCAAGAAGTTGAAAAATTGATATCTCTCCTACCTGGAAAGAGAGTAAGCAGCAGGAGGAAGAAATGTTCATTTTTCACCCTTTACTGGGGCCAACTCTTCTCGTATTCCCATATCAACCATGTCCAATATATCCTCAATTCCATACTTTTTTTTGCTGGGTGAATTTAGCAATGTGCCTATGATACCATCACATCCATTTTTTTCAACATGCATAACATCAAGAAAATTTCTGACATACAGACAATTTTAGTATGGTAATTAAAAAAAACTGATCTCTTTTTCCATCCAGTTTTTGTAAGGTTTTTCGAAAATGGTTTACCAAAAGTAGTGTCCAAATATTTTACCTTCTCAAACAATTGATCACTTGTTAGTGGAGACGGTGCTGTACATTCTTCTGAACTTCCATCAAATTATGTCATCCAATATTAGTACTTATGTCATCAGAGTAGAAATTTGCGATATCCTAGAAACATGGTTTTCAATGAATGTTTCAACCTAATTGACTGTGTACCTTGTTTGCAAACGGGACACCCTTGAGTTCCTTTAATGCTATATCTTGACAAATTTCCATAAGCAATAAAGTCATTTATCATCCTGTACAACATGGATTTCAAAGTGAAATCTTCATTTTTTAAGCATCATACAACATAACACCTGAATCCCACAATATTTTCAAATCCTCGATCAATGGAGCCAAATAAACATCAATATCATTACCTGGTTATTTTGGTCCTGATATAAGCATAGATAACATGATGTATTTTCATTTCATGCATAACCATGGTGGTAAGTTATAATTTACCAACATAACCAGCCATGTACTGTGACTGCTTCTTTGAAAACCAAAAGGATTCACCCCATCTATAGATAACTCCAGACGAAGGTTTCTCGGCTTGTTTCCAAATTCAGGATACTCATGATCAGTTCTCTTCCACTGAGGAGAGTCTTCCGGGTGACATAGTTTCCCATCTTTAATTCTTGTATCTGCATTCCATGTCAATTGTTCTATAGTCTCCTCACTTCTATATAGGCGCCTAAACCTTGGAATGATTGGAAATTACCATACAACTTTCGTAGGACTAGAATCATCTTTCTTGTATTGAGAAGCACCACACTTTGGGCATTCTTTAAGTGATTTTTGGTCCTTGAGAAACAATATACAGTCATTTGAGCAGGCGTGTATTCTTTCAGAGATCATACCCATCGATCATTGCATTCGTTTGGTATTGTATGTTTAGCTTGGGAGTTTATTATATTCTGGGATCATGTCATTTAGGAGAGCAAGTAGTTTCGTAAAACTGGAATCACTCCACCCATTTCTTGCTTTCAAATTATACAGCTTCAGTATGCCTAGAAATGCTATATATTTAGTGCAACCAGCATAAAATGACGTTTTTTCACAACTCTTTAACTTCTAAAACAATTTTGGGCAATCATGAAGTTCATATTCAACTGTCCTTTTCATTTCCTCAATACGATCTTCATCATCATTCACATATGTAATCACATCCTCCATATGATCATCTTCATTGTTCACGCTTGTAATCATATCAGATGATCCATAAAACTCCGTGTTATCCAAGCCACTACCTACATTCGTTTTTCCTCGTATTTATTCCAAAATGTATAACTTCGATCTATTTCGTGACAGATCAGGTTTTCTTCCAACTCCTCTAGACTAATTTTTCTTAAATAACAACAGCGTAAACACAGACAAAGGATTTGAGAATGGTCACATGAATGATCTTCTGCAAACTTGATAAAATATTTCATGCCATCTTCATACTCTTTTTTCAACCGATTGACATTCATCCATTCTTTATTCATATTTATCATCTTTATGGGTTCGATCTCAAACTTTCCTAATATTATGTTTTAATTAATCAAGTAGCATTGTTTGGGTTTTATAAAAAAAATCATGGTACAAATGCCTCTATAATGAACCATCATTGGATACAATTTAACTGTTACTCTAACCTCATGAAACGCATGGCCGATTGTCACCTATCGACTAGTCAAGGTTTTAGTGCTCTGCTAATGTGTATAACAGCACTCGGGTCGAATCCTCGACGATGATACTTTTTGATAGTCGTTTGTTTTTAGTTGATTGTATTTTGATTTGGGGGGGTTTGTTTTTAGAGTTTAATTGAAATGATTGATTGACTTTAATTGATTTAAAAAATTGATAAATATTGGGGTGAGTTCATCATTAGGGAGTTAAGCTTGTGATATCCTGGAGCTTTGCTTTATATTGCAGTTAATTTAACACCCACTTCACAAGATAATGTTGATTGGAATTACTAAGTGTTAAGGCTTTAATCCAAGCCTTAACTTAACTTAGTGTTCTAATATCAATCAGATCTTATTTATGGTAGTGTATTTATGGTTCCAATAATCCATGGAAACCACACATTAAACAAAACAAGTCATTAATCCATGACATGTTATGTCCAATATACACAATGTTAAATTAACGAATACTCATCGAGCAAATGATCTCAATCACTTAACATCCCTAAATTTTGACTCACCCCAATGAGATATTTACTCATCCATTTGGGTGTTTAATAATCTGGTTATAATTATTATGATGATATATTAAGAAGATAAGAAAAATAAAGGGATAATAAAAGACTTTTTGCATCGAACACACACACACACACGAACGATGATAAGAATTAAAAATGAACATTAGATTGAATGAGAAAGATAAAAGAAGGGAAGGGGATTCAACTGTATTTAAACTGTTTTAAGAATATAAATATTAAACTATAGAAGGTGGATGAGAATAAGAGATATTGAATAAGAAATTTGCATTAAAATAGAGTTACAAAAGAAAGGACTTACAAAATTACAAAAACAAAGAACATGAAAGTAAGTGAAAAAAAAGAGAGGAGGAAAGGTATCTCAAGTTAAAACTTGAGTATGGAAGGTCCTCCCAAGCCATTGGAAAGGCTTTGGTCATGCCAATATGATCTCATCTCTTCTGAAATTCCAACCCCTCTCAAGGAGAGAATGTGAGAGTATTTATAGCCCAAGGAGTGGAATGTTTGCATTCCCAATCTGTCCCTCCACTTGCATCACCAAGTTGGCTATTCAGAAAGATAAATCTCCAGAAATATCCTTCTTAAAAGTTTTAGATAATAAAGTTGGATGAAATCTCTCAAAATTTAGAGGAATTTGAACCTATGTAGCCAAATTTATGGCCGGCTGATTAAATAATTTTAATCTGTCCATTTCAATCCAGTTCTTTTTAAGTCCAAAATGTGAAAGGGTTTTTGAATAGTAAGATGCCTTCAACACCGAATGATTTCTTAAAAAAATTAGGCCACCTATATCTCCTATTTTACACTACAAAATCTCAGCTCTATTTGATACTTACATCATGAGATATGTCATGAATACTATACTGATTTTATTTCTCATCCAGAATGGTGGGATAGACTTAAAATCTTCATTTGGGACCTTGTTCTTAGAGTTGGGCCCTAAATTTTTTATCCAAGACTCCTTACATTGTACCCCAAACCTTTGAGGAGAACGAAGGAATTTTAACTTCTATATCGAGCCCAGTAATTTAATCTTCATGATTGGTCCAATTTCTTCACAGATTCTGTAGGCCTCCTTGTGTGGTCCATATGGGACTTAAAATAGAAGAATTAGATCATCATACCTTATAATGAAATGTTTTATATTGAATTAAGAATCCTAAAAAACAAGAACCACAAAATTGGGATCATTAGGGTGAGAGTTATAAATAAAATAGTAAACTGACTCAATTGGACTACTTCTAAAACTGCTCAAAAATTATACTCAGTATTAAAACATTAATATTTCACACAAATTATGTACATTTCATATGAAATCAGTAAAGGGAGTATATAATAAGACATGAAAATATTAACAACATCAACTCCCCCAAACTTAGTCTTGTGCATGTCCTCATGTGCAATAAATATAAAAACATGACAAAATCATTTTCACTCACCAACAAATATTAAAATTTTGTTTTCTTCAATCAGAGGAGGTTTAGACTATTTCACTCATCCATTTTTAATTCCAACAAAAGTTGTTACAGAAAAAATGGTCCAAAACTAATTCATTTTTTCATACTCAAATTTAGAAATGGAAAATGTGGACACTCAAAACTCACACCTCTCAAGATGATAAAATTCATTTGTGGAGGTTCACTCTTTCACCAACCAAAAGTGAAAATCTTAGAGTTTGAAAGAGATCTCAGCTTCCAATACCTATACAAAGTGCACAAGAATCAAGAGTTATTTTTAAGGGGTTTTTCTGTGGCTATGGGATGGTAGTAATATAATGTCGAAGAGAGAGAAGAAGAGGGTTAAAACACCAACATAGAAAAAGAAATGCACATTTTTTTGAAATAAAACATGGAAGGAAATGAAAACAAATATTTACAAGGGAATGATTGTGTGAAGAAAGACACAATAGAGTAAGAAAATATAAAGTTAATAAGAAGATGGAATATTTACAAAACACAAAACTTCTCCCAATAAAAATATAATGCAAGTGTTCTTTTTTTTCTTTTCCTTTATTTTCTTTGTTTTTTCGAAAGTTGACCTTAAAATAGATCCCAAACTCATATCCCAACCCATGTTTGATCTCCTCAATAAACTAATTGTAATAGTTATAACAAGAACAAAGGTTGAGGAAGAGTGATTTTTGACCTACCCAAGACACAACCCATTTTAGTGTGTTAAGTGTAACCTTGTGTTAAATTTTGAAAAATGTCACTTCATGGTTGCAAATGGGATTGTTCTTGGGAACATAGTTTCAAAACATGGTATTGAAGTTGATCCTGCCAAAATTGAATTGATCCAATCACTTCCTCCACCAACTTCTATTCGAGACATCTGTTCATTTATCGGTCATGCCAGTTTCTATCAGAGATTCATCTATAACTTCAGTAAAATTTTCCTCCCACTCACTCGGTTACTAAAAAATTATGTCACTTTCCATTTTGATGAGTTTTGAAAGAGATCCTTCATTGAACTCAAAACTTCTCTCACATTTGCCCCAATAATCCAACCCCCAAATTGGTCTTTACCCTTTGAGTTGATGTGTGATTCTTCTGATAGAGACATTGGTGCTGTTCTTGGTCAAAGAAGAGAAAATATTCCTTATGTCATCTATTATGCCTCAAAAACATTGGATGAAACTCAATCTCACTACACTGTCACTGAAAAGAAACTTTTAGTAGTGGTTTTTTCCTTAGATAAATTCTTGCCCTATCACTTAGGTGCCAAAATCATCATCTTCACAGACCATTCTGCTATAAAGTTCTTACTCAAGAAAAGTGATTCCAAAATGAGGCTAATAAGATGGATCCTAATGATCCAAGAGTTTGAACTTGAAATAAAAGATAGACCAGGAAAAGAAAACCTTGTGGCTGATCACTTGAGTATAATTTCTAATTCTTATCATTCTAAAATCATCAATCCTAAATTCCCCACTGAGCACCTTTCATATCTCACTCCAAAAATACCATGGTATGCCCCAATTGTAAATTACTTGGTTTCTGGTGTTTTTCCTGAATTTTTTTCAAAAGAACAAAAAATAAAGTTGAAAATTGATTCAAAATACTATTTTTGGGAAGAAAATAAACTTTGGAAAACTGGGGATGACATGGTTATAAGGAGATGTGTCGATGAAAATGAACATTCTTCCATATTAGAATTCTGTCACTCACTTCCTAGAGGTGGACACTTTGGACCACAAAGGACCTCCTAAAAGGTCATAGACTCTGGATTCTTCTGGCATTCACTCTTCAAGGACTCACATGAGTTCTGTCAATCATGTCCCATTTTCCAAAAGTTTGGAACAATTTCCAAGAGAAATGAAATTCCCCAAAGCCTTTAATTTTCTATGAGATATTCGATGTTTGGGGCATCGATTTCATGGGACCATTTCCCCATTCCAATGAATTATCATACATTCTTATTGTAGTTGATTATGTTTCTAGGTGGGTTAAGGCTAAACCCACTAGAAAGGATGATTCACATACTGTTAGTGAGTTCCTAAAGACACACATCTTCCATTGATTTGGAAATCCTCATGCCTTGATCAGTGACTTAGGAACCCATTTCTGTAATAGAACCATGGAATCTCTTTTGAAAAATAATGGGGTTATACATAAAACTTCAACTACATATCACCCCCAAAAAAATGACATGGATGAACTTTCTAATAGAGAAGTGAAAAGAGTGCTTGAGAGAATTGTAAAACCAACCAGAAAAGACTGGCCTGAAAGACTTGGTGAAGCACTTTGGGCTTATCGAACTGCCTATAAAACACCCATTGAGATGTCTCCTTTTAGGCTAGTTTTTGGTAAAGCATTTCATCTACCAGTTGAAATCCAACATAAGTCTTTTTGGGCTGTAAAAACCTATAATTTTGATTGTGAAAAATATGGTGAAGAAAGATTGTTGCAATTGGATGAACTAGAGGAGCTTTGACTTGAATCCTATGATAATTCTATTCTCTACAAAGAAAAATCCAAGGCACTCCATGATAAACACATCCTGAGAAAGGTATTTCATGAAGGTGAAAAGGTAATGCTCTTAAATTCTAGATTTATACTTCACCCAAGTAAGATTAATTCTCATTGGGAAGGTCCTTTTGTTATTACTAATGTTTAACCATTTGGTGCAGTGAAAGTCCATGACCCCTCTTCCAAAAGGACATTCACAGTTAATAGACATAGGTTAGAGTATCACCATGAGAGGACACACAATCCTGGATCATCATCAAATTCCACTAGATCCCCAACTTCTCCAGTAGACCTACCACTAGATGGAGATGGTGACCCACCAAATCTAAACCAGGGGGCACCTATTTCCCTTTAACTCTCTCTCTATCTCTTCCTCTCTCTACCTCTTTCTTCTTCTTCCTCTCTCTTTCATTTTTTTACCACTTTCTTTTTCAAAACCTTTCTTTTTCACTTTATCTTTTGTGTGGGTGTATATTTATGAAAGAAAACAAAAATAAACACCTAAAAAACAAAAAAAAAACAAAAAAAAAAGAATAATAACAAAAAAAAAACAAAAAAATCAAGAGTCATACTTACTCACCATCGAGTTTTGAAATTTTGTCCAACCATTTGGGGGAGTTAACAGATACGTTTTCATCTCAACAATTTTGTATTTTCATCATGACTTTGGATACTCTCAATCATGAGAGGACGCACAATCATGGATCATCATTGACTTCCACTGGATCCCCAACTTCTCCAGTCTACCTACCACTAGATGGAGATGGTGACCCGCCAAATCCAAACCAGGGGTCACCTCTTTCCCTTTAACTCTCTCTCTATATCTTCCTCTCTCTAGCTATTTCTTCTTATTCCTCTCTCTTTTATTTTTTTTACCATTTTATTTTTCAAAACCTTTCTTTTTCACTTTCTCTTTTGTGTGGGTGTATCTTTATAAAAAAAATAAAAACCTAAAAAACTAAAAAAACCAAGAAAACAATCACTTAAAAAAAATACAAAAAAATAAAGAGTCATGCTTACTCACCATCAAGTTTTGAAATTTTTTCTAACCATTTTCGGGAGTTAACAGACATGTTTTCATCTCAAATTTATTGTATTTTCATCATGACTTTGGATAAATAATTTTGTGTCAAAATTTTCAAATTTTGAATGCTCAATTTTTGATTTGGACAATGATTTTCCCAAACTGTGAGAAAAAACATTTTATTTCATTATAAGGACACCTATGGACATCTTTTCAAAATGTGTGTTTTCACCCCCATTTGTGAGTCTTGAGTTTGTGGACCTTTGAGCTGAATTTCCTAATTTAGTGTGAATTAACATGATAGAGGCATTTTCTGAACCACATGAGAATCATAATAGCCAAATAGCCTCCCATTTTCCTTACATTATTCCTCATTTTGAAAGCCCCTTCGAGCCTATGAAAACCTTTTCTTTGATAGACAAGTTACAAGCCCAATACCTTTTCCCACCCAATATCAACATGGATTTTCATTGCATATTTTTTTTGAAATTTAAGTGTTGGGGGGGGGACTAGATTTCATTGTTTGGGTACCCTATTATTGATTTTCAACGAGTTATCATCTGCTTGAGGGAAAGCATCCATTTCAGTGTGGGGGAGAGGTTATCATTCAGTGTGTTTTGGTAAATGTAATGTACTTACATTTATGTAATTTTGTAAATGTTATTGACTAGTGTTAAAAAAAATGATGAAAAAAAATCAAAAAAAAAAAAAAAATTGAAAAAATGGGTTGTGTCTTGGGTAGATCAAAAATCACTCTTCCTCAACCTTTTATCTTGTTATAACTATTACAATTAGTGTCATGAGGAGATCAGACATGTGTTGGGATATGAGTGTGAAATCTATTTTAAGGTCAACTTTCGAAAAAACAAAGAAAAAAAGGAAAAGAAAAAAAAGAACACTTGCATTATATTATTATTGGGAGAAGTTTTGTGTTTTGTAAATATTACATCTTCTCATTACCTTTATATTTTCTTCCTCTATTGTGTCTTTCTTCACACAATCATTCCCTTGTAAATATGTGTTTTCATTTCCTTCCATGTTTTATTTTAAAAAAATGTGTATTGCTTTTTCTATGTTGGTGTTTTAACCCTCTTCTTCTCTCTCTTGGACATTATATTACTACCATACCATGGACACAAAAAAACCCCTTAAAAAGACCTCTTGATTCTTGTTCAATTTTGATAGGTATTGGAAGCTGATAGCTCTTTCAAACTCTAATATTATCACTTTTGGTTTGTGAAAGAGTGAACCTCCACAAATGAATTTTATCATCTTGAGAGGTGTGAGTTTTGAGTGTCCACAATTTCCATTTCGAAATTTGAGAATGAAAAAATGAATTAGTTTTGGAACATTGTTTTTGTAACAACTTGTGGTGAAATTCAAAATGGATGAGTGAAATAGTCTAAACCTCCCCTGATTGAAGAAAACAAAATTTTAATATTTTTTGGTGAGTGAAAATGATTTTGTCATGTTTTTATATTTGTTGCACATGATGACATGAACAAGACTAAGTGTGGGGGAGTTGATGTTTTTAATATTTTCATGTCTTATTATATACTCCCTTTACTGATTTTATATGAAATGTGCATAATTTGTGTGAAATATTAATGTTTTAATTTTAAGTATAAATTTTGAGCATTTTTAGAAGTAGTCCAATTGAGTCAGTTTACTATTTTATTTATAAATTTCACCCTAATGATCCAAATTGTGTCGTTTTTGT
Organism: Viscum album; assembly: GCA_963277665.1. NCBI lineage: Eukaryota > Viridiplantae > Streptophyta > Magnoliopsida > Santalales > Viscaceae > Viscum > Viscum album. The sequence goes on along the minus strand of OY728148.1, from coordinate 802,077,944 downwards.
TTTTTAGGATTACTAATTCAATATACAACATTTTATTATAAGGGATCATGAGCCGATTCTTTCATTTGAAGGATCACATTTACCACACAAGATGACCTACATAATCTGTGAAGAAACTGGACCAGTCATGAAGATTGAATTACTGGGCTCAATCTAGAAGTTAAAATTCCTTCATTATCCTCAAAAGTTTTGGGGATAATTTAAGGAGTCTTGGATAAAACTTTCAGGACCCAAATCTAAGAAAAAGGGGCCCAAATGAAGCTTTGAAGTCCAGCCCCCCATTCTGGAATAGAAATAAAATCAGTATAGTATTCATGACATATCTCATGATGTAAGAATAAAATAGAGTTGAGAATTTTCATTGTGAAATAGGAGATATAGACGGCCGACTTTTTTGAATAAATAATTCAGATTTGAAGGAATCTTCCTATTAAAAAACCCTTTTACATTTTGAACTTCAAAATAACTGGATTGAAATGGATAGATTAAAATTGTTTAATTATCCAGCCATAACTTTGGCTACATAGGTCCAAATTCCTCCAATTTTTTAGAGAGGTCGTATAACTTTATTATATACAAATTTTAAGAATTATATTTCTCTAGATTAGGCTTTATGAATATCCAACTGGGTGATGAAAGTGGAGGGACATATTGAGAATGCAAACAGTCCACTCCTTGGGCTATAAATACTCTTCCCTTCTCTCCTTGAGAGGGGTTGGCATTTCAGAAGAGAGGAGATAATATTGGCACGACCAAAGCCTTTCCAAAGGCTTGGGAGGACCTTCCATACTCAATTTTTAACTTGAGATACCTTTCCTCCTCTCTTTGTTTTCACTTACTTTCATGTTCTTCATTTTTGTAATCTTGTAAGTCTCTTTCTTTTGTAATTCTGTTTTAATGCAAGTTTCTTCTTCAATATCTCTTATTATCATCTACCTTCTGTAGTTTAATATTTATGTTCTTAAAATAGTTTAAATATAGTTGAATCCCCTTCCCTTCTTCTTTCTTTCTCATTCAATCTAAAGTTCGTTTTTAATTCTTATCATCATTCGTGTGTGTGTGTGTTTGACACAAAACTCTTTTCTTATCCCTTTCTTTTTCTTATCTTCTTAATATATCATCATAATCATTATAACCAGATTATTAAACACCCAAATGTCTGAGTAAATCTATCATTAGGGTGAGTCAAAATTTAGGGATGTTAAGTGATTGAGAGTATTTTCTCGATGAGTATTCGTTAATTTAACATTGTGTATGTTGGACATAACATGTCATGGATTAATGACTTGTTTTGTTTAATGTTTGGTTTCCATGGATTATTGGAACCATAAATACACTACCATAAACAAGCTCTGATTGAGATTAGAACACTAAGTTAAGTTAAGGCTTGGATTAAAGCCTTAACACTTAGTAATTCCAATCAACATTATCTTGCGAAGTGGGTGTTAAATTAACTGCAATATAAAGCAAAGCTCCAAGATATCACAAGCTTAACTCCCTAATGATGAACTCACCCCAATATTTATCAATTTGTTAAATCAATTAAAGTTAATTAATCATTTAAATTAAACTCTGCAAACAAACCCCCCAAATCAAAATACAATCAACTAAAAACAAACGACTATTAAAAAGTATCATCGCCGAGGATTCGACCCGAGTGCTGCTATACACATTAGAAGAGCACCGGAATGGAAGAGAGTAGTGATATTTTCTTGTTTCAACATTCAATTTCCTATAGTCAATGCACACACACCATTTTTTCTTCACTCGAGTTGTGACTACCTCTCCATGTTCATTTGTGCAAATAGTTATCCCACCCTTCTTAGGTACAACTTGAATTGGACTAACCCATTCACTATCAGAAATTGGGTAGATAATACCAGCTTGAAGAAGCTTGGTGATCTCTTCCCTAACTACCTCAAGTATGAGTGGATTGATTCTTCTTTGTGGTTGTCTAATTGGTTTGGATGATTCCTCAAGATGGATGTGATGCATGAAAAATGCAGGGTTGATTCCTGGTATGATATATAGGGTCCACCCTAAGGCCTTTTTGTTTTCCTTTAACACCTGAACAAGATTGGAATCCTCAGTTTTGGTAAGTGAAGAAGAGATAATGACAGGATAAGAGTGATCATGGAAAAGGAATGCATATTTTAGGTGTTCAGGAAGAGGTTTTAGATCAGTCTCATCTTTTATTTGTGGGTTAGAAAACTCAGGAATGGAGGAAGAAACTTCAATTGCTTCAAATTAATTCTCCTTAATACTTTCCAAGGTGGAGCAGTAGAGATCAAAGTTGATGCTGGATTCAAGAGAGTTTTTAAGTTCCTCTAGATTGATGGAGTCTATGAATGAGAGGTACACATCAACTTCACCATTTATGACTTGGTTAATCATGGTGAAAATTTCACAAGATCCTTTGTCATTTGAACATGAAGAAAATAATGGAATGGAGTTCAATTGACTCTCAGAAGTATCCTTAGAATAATGGATTGAGAATGCAGAGTGATCCTTAGATGGGTATCGCATGGCTTGGAAACTGTTGAACTTGACCAGTTGGTCAACAAATTCCATGGATATGATGCCTGAATGGACATCAATCTTGGTTCTCATAGTCATGAGGAATGGTCTTCCTAGAATTAGGGGAGATTGAGAAGAGTTCATCTCACCTTCCATGTCAAGGACATAGAAATTAACAGGGAAGATAAGATCATTGACTCGAAGAAGGACATCCTCAATTATTCCCTCAGGATTGGCTGTGCTTCGATTGGATAACTGAATGACAACACTCGTTGGATGTAAGGGTGTAACACCCGAGACTTTTATGTTATATAAATCATCAAAGGAATCTTTTTCTACACAACACTTGCTTGGCTTGCTTTACACACAATCGCGACCTTCCTCGATAGCTTGCGTTGTACGCAATACCGAGTTTCACTAAACAACAATATGCTATTAAAACTAGCCGTTATGAATAGTAATAACCACTTTTTGAAATTTTATAAATTTTATTTTTCAAAATGGACTTCATTTTTGGACTCAGAATATCGAAATTATCCTAGGGTAAAATTTTGGTATTTTTCTGAAAACTTTCAATTTTTGATGAATAGTTAAACCACTAAGTGGTAGGTTAAAAACTGAATTTTGCATAAAACTTAATTTTACCACTTCTGTGAATGGAATTTCAAAAATCTGACAGACACAGTTGATATCAGTAAGTAAAATGTGGTTCAATGAGATAAAAATAATTTTTTGGTGAATAGTAACTTTTTACTTTTTTACCGCAGTTAATAGTAAATAGGGTAACTAAGGGTAAATATGATATTACTATTACCCTAACACATGTCCTAATTCTATTGGACAAGTTTAATTCGACCAAAAACAAACTTAGGAATAAAATATGACCATTTAGGCCCACTTGGATTAGATTAGGACATTTATTATTAATTTATTTAAAGAAGGGTTAAAATAGTTAAAATCAAAGTTTAATAAGTAAATCATTTTTAATATGGAGTTATACATAAGATAAATTCGACTATAAATATTCATTAGAAATATAAAAAGATTTCCTACATAATGGTATTTTATTTATAATTTTTAGACATTAAATAATTTAATTTATTTATGACATAATGATGATGTAGTAATTATCTTATTAATGAAATATTGACATAATTGGTGTTATAAACACCAAAATAAATGTCATTTGAGACTTTTTATGAATTCCACTAATTTTATAGGTTACTATGATATATTAGTATTTATTTAATCAACTTGGTTCGAACATATAATTCTGTTATGACTTTCACAAAAATCATATATCAAATAGTGTCAAAATTGACACAAAATAGTTTTTAAATCAAATATTATATTACTAATTGTTATTTTATTCATAAAAATATAAGGTTCGTCCAAATGACTTAGATAAGGATATATATATTAATGATAAACAATTTGGGATTCGTTTGGCATGTTATAGTAAGTGTATTAACCATATAGTGAAAGAAAACAAAAAGACACGGTAAAAGTTAAATTATTTAACTTAGAGTTAAATCTAATTGATAAGGTTAAAATAATACCCTAAACTTGTCTAAATCCTATTGGTTGATAGGATTTCGACCCATCCCCACTTTAGATTCGAAATAAGACCCTTTGAAACCATTATAAACCGATTTTGACTTTAATATAAAATAATATTTTGAGATATTCCTAAGGTGCCCCTCTCCTCCCTTATAAAAGGGCACCTCCTCCCCCTCCTGCTCACACCAATTTGAGCACTCAAGCTCGGCCAAACCCTGACATTTTCTCCTCTACACTTCCCTAGAATAATCCTAGAGGTCCTGGTCTTCTTCAAAGACCAATCTTAGATCCCTAAGTGGAGGATTCAAAGAGGCGTTCCAAAGAAGAGGTAATATCCATTACCGATCTTTTCAATTTCTTTCTTCTTCAACTTCTTCTTATTTTGTTGTTTCATGATAAAGTAATATCATCAGTATTACTTACATACTAATATGTTATTATAAATATGAAACAACCCTAATTCACCTTTTATCCATCCTACGGAAAAATGAAATCACCGCGCGTGCGTACGTACGGAATACCGTCTCCACGCCGTGGTGTAATCTATTTTTCCACCATCACTTTACAAGGATGGGTATAATGGTGTAATGAGTAACTATTTATGATTATTATAAATTAATATTGATACTAAAATAATATATATATACTCCAATACAGTTCCACGATCATAGGAACGATATCATCACTTGTGCGTACGTACGGAATACCGTCTCCACGATGTGATGCGACTCATTCTACATGATCATCATTACATAGTAATTATATAAATGAATTGAATGAATAAATATGATATATGTTACACTAATACCATTCTGGATATAAGGTATCTATAACCTTAAAATAAGAATAAGAATGTATTCGGCAAAACACGCATAAGAACAAAAGGCAATAAAGACCCGAGTAACAAGTAACAATGAAATATTACTAACAAGAAGCTAAGAATATGACCATATATGATATCATATAAATATGTATGATTCTGGAATAAGTCAATAACATTATTTAAACCATTATACAGGAGCTTCTGACACGTACAAAGCAAATCGGACCTAAGGTAAGGGGAAATATCACAATCTCATTTTTATCCGAGATTGTTTATACTTTGGTATTTACTTGGGTGTATTTTATCATCCACATCCATGTTCCCTCAATATGTAATATTGTTTCCATCCACTTACAATAGTTTAAATCCAATTTTAACCTTACATGAGTTTTTAGTAAAGAATATGAAAGGAATCTTTTGTCGTTTTTTCGTACGAGGTACTTTTTGACTTTTCCGACAAAAGTACGAAGAATGTTTTTTTTAACTTATACGGCATGAATGGATTTTTAAAACATTATTTCCAAGAAGCTTCCTTTACAAGTTTTCAAGTTTATTTTTAATCACCATGTTTTAGATTAAAGTCGTATGACATGTTAAGAAAGGAAAAATGTTTTTAAAGAATAAAGGATATTTTCCTCAAGAATGGAGTTTAAGTGTTTTATCATAATTATTTTCCATCTAAGATAATAAAGGGTTATATTTTTATCCCTTTAATTACATTGATTTGATTATGTTGTGAGGGAATTATTTTTATGAAGTCATTTTCCTTATAAGATTTATGATGTCATGATGTTTCAAGAATCCCATTTTTGTTACATGTGTTATGCGATGATGTATGATTTATGATTATGTGGCACACATAATAAAGGATTCATTATAAGATGGGTGGGACCTATATCTCCCTCCAATGCATTGGGTAAAGATTTTATATCTCATGAGATAGACATGGCTGTAACGGAAGGTTATTTCGGTTCAGTGATACAGGACTGAAACGAGGAGTGAAATCGGTTCAGAAATGGACTTTGTCCGCTAAGATAGTCTTGGCAATGAGTCATGACTAACAAGAAATGATTTTCCATGATTATGTGTGCATGCCACAAAGTTTCAAGTTTTATGTTATGATTATGGGGATCTCATTTTCACTTATATGATTTATTCCATGTTAAGATATTATGATCTCTTGTGCAGGTTATGATTTTCAAAAAGATATGATATGATTTTTATTTCCTTTATTTGCCCTTGCTGAGCATTTGAGCTCACCCTTTTATGTTTTCTTTTCCCCAGGTCAGGAAGATGGATATTAAGTAGAATATGCTAAAAGGGACCCTAGATATGATGAAATAAATGGGAGACACTGTAGAAGATTAATGAACCAGTTGTTTATGTTTCCCAGTTTCTAAAGATACTATACCTATACGGTCCTTTGTGGTTTTGTCATATGTTGTAATAAGTGTGCTTCAATTTTGAAGTATTAACAATGTATGTAAAGTATGGGTCGTTATAAAGGGACCTAGATCAAGGTTGTAGAATATAGATTTGGGCATGACATTAATTGAGGATCCTAGGTCTATGAGTGCATCATCAAAGTTGGAACTTCCAATTTTGCATGGAACCGTAAAGGTCCATGGATCCTTGCACTTTATGGGAATAGACTATTGGGTGGAAACATTTTCGAAGGTCCTAAGTTGCCTCTTGTGGGTACACAACTCCTTAAGAAACTTGGCATACTTAGGAATTTGTTTTATGACATCTAAGAGGGGAATGTTGACTTCAACACGTCTAAACATGTCGAGTATTTCAGGATCGGGTTCAAAGGACTTCTTTGGCTTAGAAACAGCTTGAGAAAAATGAATTAGATTCCTAAGTGGAATTGAAGAATATGAGGGAATGGTTTCAGGTTCCTTTTAAAGTTTCTTTTTTTTTCATTTTCTAGGTCAACATTCAAAGGAAGGTTGGAGGACTTATCTTGAGGCATAGAAATTTTCTTTCCCGGTCTAAGTGCAATTGCACTTACATTACCCTTGGGGTTGGGTAATGGTTGAGCTGGAAGTTGGGAATAATTGGATGGTTTCTGCTGACTTAGGTGGGATTCAAGTTGACCAATTTGGGTTTTAATGTTCTTGAGTCTTGAACGGGTGAAGGAGACAAGATCTTCCACTGCACTTTCCCATGGTTGCTTAGAAGAAGAGGCTTGTCCCGAATTGGGATTACCTTGATTTTGGTTCTTGGGAAAGCGATTTTATTGGTTTTGGAATTGGGAAGGCTCACTAGGATAATGGAATCTAGGAGGAGGATTGTTCCTTTGAGGTTGAGGAATAAAAGGATAAGGTTGTTGGAAGTTACCAACGCCTTGACCATATTGAAACTGGTTTGGGTTTTGAGGAGGGAATTGAGGGGGAAGAGATATGGGATTACCATACCTAAGGCCTTGGTTATAGGAAGAAGAGAAGGGATCAGAGTGAGGTTGGTTGAAGTTTCTAACAAACTGACCTGATAGTTGAGGGTTGGTGTTCCGCTGAGCATATGATGTATTGAGCTCCATTGGCCCAGATGAATCAGATTGATACTCTTGAAGTTGTGGAAATGTGTTGGTTGGATGAGATGAAGAGTTGAAGATTCCATAGTTTTTGACAGGTCCAGGAAACATTGATTGCGAAGAAGATGAGGTTGAGGATTTGGTAGCCACAACTAATTGTCGCACAAGACCTGTAAGTTCACTCATCCACTTGGTCATCTTGTTAGGCTCAATTAATTGATTATTTTGGGCTTGTTTTACTTGAGCATGTGCTTGAGTATGGAATTTTTGTGTGTTTACATCCATGTTACTTATGAGATCTCTTGCTGCTACAGGAGTTTTATCAACAAGAGCACCGCCACTTGCAGCATTTATGAGAGTTATCTCCATAGCCAATAACCCCTCATAGAAGTATTGGATCAAGAGTTGGTCAGGGATTTGATGGTGTGGATAGGTTGCAACAAGCTTTTTGAACCTCTCCCAGTACTCATGGAGTGATTCAATTAGGAATTGATATATACCACTTATTTCCTTTCAGATAGAAGCAGTATGAGAAGTATGAAAGAATTTTTCTAAGAAGAGTCGCTTCATGTCAGTTCACGTGGTTATGGAACCAGAAGGTAGGTAGTAAAGCCATGAATTAGCAGTGTCAGCTAGGGAGAAAGGGAATTCTCAAAGTTTTATTTGTTCCTCAGAAACCCCTCAAGGCTTCATGGTAGAGCACACCACTTGGAACTCTTTAAGGTGGAGATGTGAATCCTCACCGGCTAGCCCGTGGAAATGAGGGAGAAGATGAATCAAACCCGATTTGAGTTCGAAGTCAGATTCTATGTTTGGATATTTAATACCAAGAGGTTGGTAATTCATATCAGGGGTAACAAGTTTTTTAAGGGTTTGTTCTCTAGGATTGGCCATTTCTAATTCAACTGGTTAGACAAGGACTGATTCTTGAATTATTTGATTATCTCTTATGTTCCTCCTAAGTTGGTGAAGTGTTCGCTCAATTTCAGGGTCAAACAAATCTAAGGGATTATTTGGAAGGCTACAGGGTCATTCATAGAGATTTTGGAAGAAAGAGGAAGATGAGTTTTTCTTTTTATTTTTTTCAATTTATGATTTTTATGAGAAGACGGGTTTTTCTTTGTATTTTTTTCAATTTTTTTAAAATTTTGTTTCTTTTTGGTATTTTTTAAAATAACCAGAAACTAATGACTACTTAAATCACCATTCCCAAAAATGTCTCCATTTGAAATGCACGGCTGATTGTCACCTATCGACCGGTCAAGGTTCCGGTGCTCTGCTAATGTGTATAACAGCACTTAGGTCGAATCCTCAACGATAATACTTTTTAATAGTCGTTTGTTTTTAATTGATTGTATTTTGATTTGGTGGGTTTGTTTGAAGAGATTAATTAAAATGATTGATTGACTTTAATTGATTTAACAAATTGATAAATATTGGGGTGAGTTCATCATTAGGGAGTTAATCTTGTGATATCCTGGAGTTTGCTTTATATTGCAGTTAATTTAACACCCACTTCACAAGATAATGTTGATTGGAATTACTAAGTGTTAAGGCTTTAATCCAAGACTTAACTTAACTTAGTGTTATAATCTCAATCATAGATTATTGATGGTAGTGTATTTATGATTCCAATAATCCATGGAAACCACACGTTAAACAAAACAAGTCATTAATCCATGACATGTTATGTTCAACATACACAATGTTAAATTAACGAATACTCATCGAGCAAATACTCTCAATCACTTAACATCCCTAAATGTTGACTCACCCCAATGAGATATTTACTCATCCATTTGGGTGTTTAATAATCTGGTTATAATGATTATGATGATATATTAAGAAGATAAGAAAAAGAAAGGGATAAGAAAAGAGTTTTGCGTCGAACACACACACACACACACAAACGATGATAAGAATTAAAAATGAACTTTAGATTGAATGAGAAAGAAATAAGAAGGGAAGGGGATTCAAATATATTTAAACTATTTTAAGAACATAAATATTAAACCACAAAAGGTAGATGAGAATAAGAGATATTGAAGAAGAAACTTGAATTAAAACAGAATTACAAAAGAAAGAGACTTATAAGATTACAAAAATGAAGAACATGAAAGTAAGTGAAAACAAAGATAGGAGGAAAGGTTTCTCAAGTTAAAACTTGAGTATGGAAGGTCCTCCCAAGACTTTTTAAAGGCTTTTTTCATTCCAATATTATCTCCTATCTTCTGAAATTCCAATCCCTCTCTAGGTGAGAAGGGGAGAGTATTTATAGCCCAAGGAGTGGACTGTTTGCATTCTCAATCTATCCCTCCACTTTCATCACCAAGTTGGCTATTCAGATAGACTAATCTCAAGAAATATCCTTCTTAAAAGCTATGGATAATAAAGTTGGATGACCTCTCTAAAAATTTTGAGGAATTTTGACCTATGTAGCCAAAGTTATGGCCGAATGATTAAACAATTTTAATCTGTCCATTTCAATCCAGTTCTTTTGAAGTACAAAATGTGAAAGGGTTTTTGAATAGGAATATGCCTTCAAAGCCGAATGATTTATTCAACAAAGTCGGCCGCCTATACCTCCTCTTTCACACTGAAAAATCTCATCTCTATTTTATTCTTACATCATTAGATATGTCATGAATACTATACTGATTTTATTTCTCGTCCAGAATGGTGGGATGGACTTAAAAGCTTAATTTGGGCCCTGAAATTTTTATCCAAGACTCCTTACATTATCCCCCAAACCTTTGAGGAGAACTAAGGAATGTTAACTTCTAGATTGATCCCAGTAATTCAATATTCATGACTGGTCCAGTTTCTTCACAGATTTTGTAATCCTCCTTGTGTGGTCCATATGGGACTTAAAATGGAAGAATTAGATCATTATCCCTTCTAATGAAATGTTGTATATTGAATTAGGAATCCTAAAAAACAAGAAACACACAATTTGGATCATTAGGGTGATATTTATAAATAAAATAGTAAACCGACTCAATTGGACTACTTCTAAAAATGCTCAAAAATTATACTTAGTATTAAAACATTAATATTTCACACAAATTATGCACATTTCATATAAAATCAGTAAAGGGAGTATATAATAAGACATGAAAATATTAAAAACATCACCTCACTAACTCTTTTTCCACAAATTTCATCTCCAAACTATAAAATATAAAAATAAACACATCACATGTGGTTATAAAGGCCATACAGGTGTGATTGTAAACATAACTAGTAGGATTCCCCCCAAAAAACAATGTAAGGATATAATGGGCTACTCATACATGAAATAGAGGAACCTACCCCAAAACATGTGAAATTACTTGAACTCTATCTATATATAGGGTACTGTGCCCTGTCTTTTGTATATATCCATGGAGTACCTAAAACCTATACATGGAGGACTCTTCACCGAAACATGGGGGAGTACCATTCTCCATATTTTCTACAAACATCTCACTTGTCACTTGTCAACTCTCAAGCAGAGTGAAGATAATTAAAATCTAAAAACCACATCGTGTGCAATTTCCAATGATTGAGGGAATCATACTATTGTGATCTACATGAGAAGATATTTATAATGGGATACTCATACATGAAATACTATCATCTAAGTGAAAAATAAATAATAATAATTAAAATAACATAGCACACAATTTGTTCAATGGATAAAAAATGTGTAGGGTTCTCATCCAAGGTTGGTTGTATACTACCATTTCTAAACTCATGTGAAATCCATATACATGGTGTGTCCAGTAGGGTGAACATCGTGTATGGATAATATACCTGATTTAATCTGACATATATCAAATTAATTCCAAGTTAGTATTACAAATACTGCATGGTGCCTTTAAAAATACATGACATATAGAAAAAATTGAGCTAAATGCGTGTACTTTAGACACATATCGCGTCACCTCACCGGCTATGCATCACATTTTTGTGGAATAGACGGTGTGTAGTCCTTACATGACCACTAGGGGTGTATAGTCTATACACATCAAGTTTTTATGGTATCTATACATGGTGTGAGGGAAGTAAAACACATATCATGTGGTTCTACCATTATTTCATGGAATGTACATGGTTTCATGTTGAAGTATATGTCTTGGAGATACATTGTGTGTGACCTAGGTTCACATGACATGTAACATTTAAAATGAAACTCATTCCAAGTTTGAGTCAGAAGATGAGTCATTGGTGTAAATTTTGGAGATAAATGTTGCGTGGAATTAAAATCTATATGAAATCCATGTATGGTTAATCATGTTCCATTTAAAAAGACTACATACCATGTATTTTAAAAATATATAGAATCTGAAAAATATCATCTTCACACCATAAAGTGTCTCATAGAGTCCTCTAGAAGTGGTTTTCTAGGATTCAGTGGAATTTCACTAGTAACAAAGTGGTGGTTCCATTGAAATGGGTAAAGTTTGGATTGATATTCAATGGTGGAATAACTACAAGATGGAAAACAAATGGCATATCAATCATGCCAATAACCGCAACACCATACAAAAACACAATCGTGATCACAATCGCAACACCATACAAACCAAAAAATCACAATTTCAGATTTTACAAATCATCACTTATTCAATTTTGTTTGTTAATTCAGGGGTTATCAAAGAGGTTTTATCGTACTGGGGCATTCATTAATAAGTCAAGTATACTTAAATTTCCAATTTTTATATTCAAATTTTCAATAGGAACCAACCAACATGCAATTAATTTTGTGCGCAAACAAGGACCACCAACGACCACGATTTTCAGTAGGGCTTTTAGCCCGTACATTTCACATTATAACCATCAATATCAAATAGTAATAACATGCAAACAAGAGGAAACCAATGAGTAACAGGAGAAAACTCACCATGTAGGTGTCGTTCAGCACACGACAGAGGTGCTTTCGTGGCAGAGGAGAGGCGCACAACAGAGGAGATTTCCAACTAAAAAGAAAACATAAAATAACGGAAACCCATGAGAATAAAATAATCTAAAACCGAGTACACAATTTACCACATCCCACAACCCCAAGAACCCACTAAAACCAAAATCAACTCACACCATGGTTAAACACACCTTAAGATAACAAGAAATTATAGAAACCACCTTCGATAGAATGAGTTCAACAGAATTTTAAAATATAAAAGATGAACATACAATGGAAACAAGGTTGAAACAAGTAAACTTTAGATATTTCATTCTTATTGCTAAAACCAGGACCCTAGCCAAGGTTTCATACACCGGAGGCAGCAGAAAGATGGATCACCAAAATTAACTTTGTCCTAGAAGTGAAATAACCAAGATGGATCACCAAAATTGTCCCCATTAAGAAAAATAACATATAGAATAGGGTCCAAATTAACTTTAGAGACCTTAATTGACATTTCCAAAGAATGATTTCCCATTAATGATCAAAGAAATTTTTAGTGATACAAATAATAGTTTCTAAGCCCTTTCTATCATTGAAAGGTACTTGGGGTACAATCAAATCAAGATGGAACTTGGAGATGAAGAAGCTACGGTGGAGGTAGCCACGGAGGAGGAAACCGCAGAGGAGGTAGTGATGGTGGAGGCAGTGGTGGCAGAGGCAGCGGCAGCGGAGGAGGATGACAGTCACGACAGAGGAGGAAAACTCAGCGGCGGTGGTAGAGGAGGAGGAGAGGAGGAGAGGTCACTGTGGAAGAGGGGACTGGTTTAGCTTCTGCGAAAGCTTGACCGCATGTGAGAGAGGAGGGATTGTTAGGGTTATTAAATAAAAACCGCTGGAACCTCTATCAGCACTCATTAAAAGCACTGATAAAGGTATGTTTTATCAGCGCTTTTATTTTAGCGCTGATAAAACATACCTTTATTAGCGCCTTTAACGAGCACTGATAAAGGTTCCAGTGGTTTTTATTTAATAATTTATTTATATTCTTATATATTTATTTAAAATGGTATATAAGATAAATATATATCTATTTATTAATAATTATAATAATAAAGAGTATATATTTATAAATATTGGTATATAATTTTTAATATATACAAAAAAATTATTTTTTATTATACATATTATAATTTTATATAAATTAAGAATAAAAACATTTATCAGTGCTAAAAAAAGTGATGATAAAGGGTAAACCTTTATTAGCGCTTATTTTAGCGCTGATAAAGGTTAGATTTATCAACACTTTTAACTAGCACTAATAAAGAAATACCCCTTTATCAGCACTTTCTATTTAGCGCTAATAAAGGGAAGCGCTTCCCTTGCCCTATTTTGTGGTAGTGAGTTGAGACAATGGAAAATAGGATGAGGTTAGGTTGGAGCATTCCTTTCTTCCATTTCATTAGGGGGTTTCTCCCATCGACAATCACTAGTTAGATGCCCTTCCTTTCTGCACCTAAATCATTTCCTTGTCCCCATTATAAAATTTCTAGGGTGCTTATTACCATACTTTTGACAAGTGGGATATTGAAATTTCTTACCACTGTTAGATTTTTCCATTGCACTGCTATAATTAAACACCACTTTCTGCTTCTTATCCACATGATACCCTTGAGATTCGTCAATATAAATTTCTACTTTGAGGGTGCACCATAAAATTTACTCATAGATATCAAAGTCTTAGATCACCAAGGATTTTCATAGGTTGAGTTTTAGCTTGCAAAATAAGTGGTCAAATTTTCATTCGGGGGTAATGACAAAGCCAGAGACATATCATGAAAGTATTGTGAAGTTTTCCTCATAAACCCCCATAGATTCATCATATTTTTTTCTTGAGGTAAATAAAACCCCTTTATATTTTAAGTCATATAATGTAAGGAAAATATTTATCAGAAAACGTTTTCTGGAATTCCTTCCACCCCATCACTTAAACATCTTCCTCAGGATTTGTATTCTTGATCAATATCTACCACTGATAAACTTCTCCATTCATATGATAAACAGCTAGTATAACCTTCTCTTTCTCGAAACATTGAAGGATGAAGTATATCTTCTCAATGAAGTTGACCCATTGTTCCTCAATTAAGGGATTAGATGATCCATTGAAAGTTGGAGACCTTTTTCACATAAAGGTCTCAATTGAAGCTTGTTATTTCTTAGGGGGTTTTGGGCATTCCTACTAATTTAGGTTTCTATTTAGAACCTGAGTCAATTGATAGAGTATCGTCACAAAGTTCATGATTCCTTCTCCCATAGGGTTGGGAACCTCCTTAGAGAATTCATCACATTTCCCCTCACACTAGTTGTTTACTCAATTACTTTGATTTTTAGCTATTGGCTAGAATAAAGGGAAAATTAGGTTTGAGAATTTTTAAACTATTACACACATAAATAGGAATCTAAGAACATTAAAGGGATAATTTATAAATGAAATTTATTCCTTAAATTATGAATTTATAGGCTTCAATATATATTATCCATGATCTATTTTATAACATAGAAACTTATAGACATTTTCCCCCTTAATAATGATTCGTAATGATTTTGTGAATTTACTAAAGAATATACCCCATGAGTGTTAAACTAGGTGTAAAACAAGGCCTCCTTTCATACAATAGTTCCGTATCAAGTCTAGATTAATGTGTTGTTTTTTGGGTTTACCCCTAGGTATATCTATTCCAAATCCACATATACTTATAGTATCCAAAATATGATATATTTTCTTGGAAACCACTTAATCTATACTTTACCAAAATTTAGGTATGTATAATTATGTTTAGTGTTATCTCTAAATCTTTCTCTAATGTTTTCTAATCCTAATCCCCCAAATAACTAAAATTTACTTTGATACCAACTGTGATAACCCTTATCTTTATTACAAATTAATTCATGATTTATTACATAAGAGTACACATAATACAACCCAAAATATTGATAAGTATAATTTCTTTGTGAATTAGGTACATTACATAATAACTTAAAATAGGGGGTACATCAACATTATTGAAAACTTCCTTAACATGCTCATATTATTCCATCATTCTTAAAACTACATGGGATAAACTGGGGACATAAAAAAGAAAGGGGTGAGCTATAAAACCCAGTAAGGTAATAAAAAAAAGCATAACATGAAGAAGGTATTACATGTTAGACAATAGGAGTTTCAACGGGACATAAAATGTATGAGAATCATAAACATGAAGAAAGAGGCATGATATAACATGGTAACATAAAGACAACATGGGAATGTGGAAAAAACTTTAAAAATGACACCATAAGCATAAGTAAAGGTTAAAAACCAATAAAAAATAACATAATGTGCTTAGGGTAACCTCCCAAACACCATATATGGCATCTCATGAGACTAAAACATCACCCAATGCATTGGAACACTATTTAGGCACATCCATCATAATCATATCATGTACATGCATAAGTGTGACACATAGATCATATTAATAAGAATGTATTTAATCACATTTAATACCAAAAATAATGGATTGTAGATTAAATATATGTAATTCCCCAATAAAATAAGTATAAGTGCATAAAGGTGAACACCCTTGATATTAAATGAGTATGGGTTTTCACTACACAATTGTATGGCATTGAAAATCACAGGGAAATTTCAACAGAATAATAGGGGAACATAAATGTTCATGGGAGAGATTAATAAGACTGAAAGGGGTTTATCATAATTTAGAAACCATAAGGGCAGTAAGGGGGATATGTAAGAACATATCCCAAAATTAGGAATTGAATATTAAAGGCATAAGATAATGAATATGCTTGTATAAAGAGGAGAAGGAGAGGATCCCTTACCTTGAGAGGGTGATTCCAAAAGATTGGAAGGATCTTCTTGAGATATTGGGGGAACCTCGATAGGACTATAGAGATGGGAGGTAAGATTAAGTTCATTTTACAATTTTTTTAGTGATGAGGAATGGGAGTTTTTGTTGGTTTATATAGGAAAAGCGAGAGGAGTTCTTTATTATTTCCCAAACTTAGGTTTTGGACTCTATAAAATAAATAAATCAAAACAAAAAATATTACCATGGGTTTTTCCCATAGTTTATTACAAAGAGGATTAGTTTTCATTATTTTATAAGTCCAAGGGCTGAACCCATTAAAATATTACCCTTGGTGATGTGGAAGTGAGTCATGTTCTTAAATAAATGATTTTAAAATCTTTAAATGTAATACAGGTTTTGCAGGATTCATAAAGGCTTTATAAAATTAATAAAATAATATAAAAAATTATTTTAAAGGGGAAACATATATTTGGTCATGGATAAATTTTATATCATTTATTACATCACTTTTGGATCATTATGATGTCATAATACATATTGTATATTTATACCATATTTAATTTTTACTCAAAAATTCGAATGTCTCAGAAAATTTTGAAAAATTAACCATTAGATAATTTTGACATTATGATTCAAAAAATAATATTTATTTTAGAAAAATAATTTTCTAAATATATGAATTCTCACTTTTAAAATAGAATCAATATTTATTGGGAAATGATGAGTTTTGTTGATAATAACAGTTTTCAAACCATTATAGAAATTACATTTGACATCATAAAAATTATATTATAATTTAAATTTAATAATAAAATTTTATTTAAATTTTATTTATTTAAAAAATACATTAATTCATTAAAAATAAATTTATTAATTGAAATTGTATATTACCCAAAAATACATTTTGTGTTTTATCATATCAAAATCAAAATAATTTATAAAGTAACAACAATAAAAAGAAAATATATTCACTATTATATAAAATAAAAATATTAATATTATTAGGGACTTGATACATAGACCTTTATTACACCAGAAAATACCCAAAGGGTAAGGTGTGCGATAATAAAATTTTCATGGGGTGGTTCAACATACATGGTTTGGGCTGTGATCTCAATGAGATTAAACTTATCTCGTAAACAGTTTCAATCATGCTTTAGTTTTTGAATTTAGGATTGGTATTGGTCAATGGAAAATCCTAGTGATGATATTTACCTTGGAAGCTCTGATAAATGGGCTTCATAGGTTATGATCCTACTAGTTGAGGCCATCACTTTGTCTATTTCAATTGTATTTTTCAAAACCCTATATTTATACTCATCATACGATCAATGTTCAATGTCTATATTATCAATATTTATGATGATTAATAGTATTTTAAATCTGATAGGATATAATAAAACCAAATAAGTTAATGTGTTTTCTATAACCATAATACATAATAATACATTTAATTAAATCACAAAGGGAATTTTATTTATAAAAGTTTGGGTCGTTACAGATCAAATACAACTCATATGTGGTTCTACCCCTCTTATGTCGATCTTCAATGACTTGTAAAAAACTAATTGATCCCCTATTATTCACTATTATCAATTCTCTAAGATTCTGAACATCCTTATTCTAATATTAGTATTCTCTACATGCCTGATCTTTTAATTATATTCAACTTGATTCTTCCTTACTGTCTTCATCTACTAGCTATAAAAATTTCTCAAGCTTTGTGTCACTGTGACTTTGAGGCACACTCTTCTCAAATACAACATGCACTGATCATGATCTTTCATGGAAATCTTCTCAGTGTTAGGGTTATCAAGATTAGCATGCATGTAAATTCACATTAAACTAGCAACACAATGATGAAGATAACGATTAATGGTATCATTGCATTTATAATCACACACTTGTATATATATTTAAAGTAGATAAAAAATATCCAAAATTTTATTATCCCACATAAATTTTTTCTTTGGAATGCCACTGCTTAAAAAGAAAATATACTTTATAGTTGTCTTGATGAAATCCTTATGGATCCAATGCTCTCTAATAGCCCACCATACCAAAATGCATAGTGGAGGATAATCATCCTTCAACCTCCTCACACCTATGTCTATCTATGTAGGTTCTATGAATCCTCTATGTTACTATTAAATGGATCCTAGATTTAAGCTTGGTCATCTTCCAATGGTGTATAAACTACTTGGATGGTTGATCTAGCCAGTATTTGGATAATTTTCCCCCTAAGTACTAGTATGCCTTTGTTCAAATTACAAAATAATCTTGAAATGTAGTTGCATGAACCAAAACGTTTTCATGCAAAGGTATTAAAACCAAATTCCCCTTATTTTAAATATCTCATCATTATTAAAATAACCACTAATATAATTTTTCACTTTATGAGCTTATGATCATAAGGATAGAACTTTTCAATTTAATCTCTTCTCATTTAACCTTCCTTGAATTCATACAATACAAATACATAAACTATAAACTTTATAGAACCCATTCTTCATGTCACTGAACATTTATATAAAATAATGGATATAATTTTTTATCGGGAACTTCATGCTATTCTCAAAACTTCTTGGGAATTTCAAACAACTTCCAAGAAACTTAACATAAATATATATATATTAATAATATTGTTTCCTTATTGAAAAAATACAACACAAATACAAAGTAGGTTTAAAAATAGTGTTGTGTTGAAGAAAAGAATAGGGTGTGTACTTATGTAATGTGATAGAGTATTTATTATGCATTGAGGTAATTAAATACCCTTGAACAAAAATATAAAACTCACGATCTTGAGCCTACACTTGTAATATTTTCATTTAAAATATGAAGGCACTATCTTTATGAGTAAAAATGTGACATGTATAATGATTTTTTTTGAAATATATATTCACTCATAAAGATATCAACATGAGACAATGGAGATGGATGAAACAACTTAATGAATATGACTATGCAATACACTAACAACATAGGAAGGTGAAAAAAGTGGTTGATGCATTGAGAATAAAGGATCATGGAGTTATATCCATGGTGAGGATAAACAAGTTTAAGGTATAGGGTATTTGGAATAACAATTTGGGCTGAGTCCAAGATCGACCCAAGCTCAAGGGTTTATTTTTTATAAATATAGTATAATTTTTTCAAGCATTAAAGTTTGGTTATTTAAGGGTTCATAGATATTTGTAATGCTAAAAATGAATTTTTGGAGTTTTGAGGTTTTTTGGGACTTGTAATAAATTTTCAAAAATTTTGCAAAGTCATTTAAATAAGGGAATTCCAAAGTAAGGGGATTCTATAATCACTGTTCCTAAGTAAGGGAATTCCCAAGTAAGGGGATTATGGAAACACTATTCCCAAGTAAGGGAATTCCCAAGTGAGGGAATTCTATGTAAGGTAATTCCCAAGTAAGGGGAATCTGGAAACACTTTTCCCAAGTAATGGAATTCCCAAGTAAGGGAATTCTATGTAAGGGGATTTCAAATTAAGGGGATTATAAAATCACTATTCACAAGTTAGGGAATTACTAAATAAGGTAATTATAAGTAAATTAATTCCCAATTAAGGGGATTCTAGAAACACTATTCCTAATTAAGGTAATTCTTAAGTAAGGGATTTCCTAAATAAGGGAATTTGAAATTTCTAGTGTTTTCCAAATTTTTCCTATAGTTAATAGTGTTTCCAAAACCTTCCCAAATATTAAATAAGTGATTTAAAATAAATTTTAAGTTAAATTAATTCCATTTTATTCCCATAACTTGGAAAATATTCCAATAAGGGTGTTATTGTTTTCTTTTTCTTCTCCAAGTGACATCTCTTTCATTTCTGGTTAGAATCTTGTTTCGTTTAAAGGAGGGAGATACGGGTAAGGAAAATAGTTTTCATGCGACTAATGCTAAGATTTATTACTATTTATTTTTACCCTTTCTAAAAAAGTAAAATTTCGGGTATTTTTTAGATTTTTATAAATATTTTGATTAAATCCAAATCGGTTGGAGTTGTTTGGCGAGTGGAGTCCTACAAACTCCTGGTAGGTGGTTCCTAGCTTATTCCTAATTTATATTAGTGTTATGTGATACATGGTAAGAATGAATTCATGTCATGATATGAACCCACTGATAACCCATCATGGGCCTACTGTGAAGATAAGAGTGACCCCCGAAGCCCTCCTCTAATATGCCCTGATTTAAAGACTAGCACTGAGGGTATAAACATGCATATGGGAGGAAATGCCCTCACATATCCTAGTATTTAATTAAAAATAAACCAATAAACACAATAATATAAATAAACTAAGATTCATAAAATCCCATAATGCATGAATATGTAAGAAAAATAAAAATCCCAAGATAGAATACCAATAAAGTACTAGGTAACGACTCTACAACCAAGCCCAACCTCCAAGCTAATGTTGTCTAGATCAATCACCAAACTCTTCCTAGAAACCTAAAAGTAGTTTATATATATAGGGATGATCATAACATGTATACTTAATAGGATAATACACAATAAATCTCATGAAAACATGGAATAATAATACTAATTCATCAGTGAACAAACAATAGAACCAAAGAGTTCCTATCAGGTCAACTATCACTCAACCTATCCAAGAATCACTAACCAAGTAATGCATCCAAGGTAATAACATAATATCAAAAAATTATAAGGTAAAACACCCTGTAACCAATTCCCTACTAATTTTTCACTCTCACTTCCCAATATAAAATATCTTGTACTCAATCCCTCTAATACCTGATATGGTCCAGGTCACAACCCTACCTTCCCCAAACATGCGTAGGGTCTAGTATCCTATGATAATATCAGTCCATACAAACCATAACCACAATTATATCACAATACACAAACAAATCATCCTTATCATCCCATATACACTACCACACATCGCATCTCATTCGTACATCAACTTTCCAGCACAATAGGGTATTATGGACACAAAGGACATAAAAAACATACCCTCCTCCTACCATGCATGACCCCTACCATACTACATCACATCCTTATCCACCATAGTAAGGTATCATGGGCATGGAGTATATAAAAATCATGACCTCCTATTTCCATGAATGACCCCCACCATGTACTGATACCATAATGCACTATGTCTGAAGGGAGAGCAGGGAAGAGGGGGTAGCCAACCATCCACCTTGACCAACTTGGATATTGGGGAAAACACACAGAACCCAAAGCATTTGGGAGTATATAAGGTTATCCCACTCAAGTGTGATGTGTATAGAAATAATAATAAAACACATCATATTATATAATATCCACACATAATCCCAACCTAGAAGGTTCATACCAAAACCAAACCATCACTGCCCACCACTATCACTACACTACCATCAACACACACTGCCACTGCTGCCATATATAACACAAAAAACCATAACAATTTCCTATAAAAACTGAATAAACATTTACAATATCCCAATTAATCATAAAATTATTCAATGTACATATTCTTTATTACTATTCATGTTATATTCATTAATCCATTCAATTCCATATTTATAAAAAAACACACCCAACCAATTACCTATTTTTTTGAAACCATAAAAACACTTTTTACTGGAGATGTTAAGGATCACAATGACTGATCGAGTCAAATATGAGCCAACATGGGAAAAAATACCACGTAAGGTACTGGATTCCTTAATATCTGATCCTTTGTGAAACACCAGAGTTTTAAAAATGGGCGTTGATGCACCACAAAATTCCAAATTTTGTGAAGATATAAATCCTTCATGAAACGTATCATCAGGCCTCTATGAAACCTATTAATACCCCTTCCACTCACCATCTCAAGGGATCCCAATCTTTGTAATTCCTATTGGATCTCTCAATTCATCAAACTCCAACCTTCAGGCACCCAAGACCACATGAATTCCTACAATCAATGATCCTTCATGAATTCCCCCTCATGGTCCCTTTGAAGGATGGATTCATTATAGAGAGGGATTTCATGAGAGTCCTATTCATAAAGAGAACCCTTCACACTAGAGGCATATTATTCACACTTATCAGGGTTTTACAATACCTCTATCCTTTATGAATCCCCTTCCATGGGTACCAAGACACCACCCTTGTATGGGGAATTCATGTTTTTTCAAAATCCCCACCCTTACAAACCCCTCAAACTTTGTGAAACCCATTCCATAGGCTCATTCCTATTTCCTCCTTTCAAAAAAACAAAGCTTCAAAAAATTTGAGTGCTTATGGACCTTATTCCCACCCAAGTCATATTTACTCATGCCTCAACTATCTGTAAGACCAATATCATAGACCTTCATGCCCAATCCTTTTGATCCAATAATGTTCTGGAAAAAACCCATTTCTTATAATCCTAATCATTGACATCCTTACACTGGGATCCCCATGCACTGATTGAAACAAGTAGTGTCCATTCCATTTTCTCTCCAAAATAATTTGTATAGTGATTACGTAAGCCCAAATGGTGGAATCATCAAGGGAAACCAACCATCTTCCCCCTGATGAGCAAAGATAGGATCCCTATATACTTCTCTTATACCCCTTAATTGGGATTGGGAATATCCATATGTAATTCCCAAACCAACATCTAAGCTGTAAGACTTTAAAATACATAGAACCATGTCCTAGTCACATGACATTAAACTACATAACAATATCCTCAACACACGATGTTAAACTATATCCTTAACCTATGTGGTGATCATAGGATGCCTTATATAATAAGCATGAGGTGATACCCTCATCTTCTGGGTTGATTCCATGCATAATCTCCACACCATCCCTTTCACAGCGCAAGCATCCTTACTACATGATGTTAAAATACATAGACCGGTCCTATACTTGACCTTAAAATATACAGTCAAACTATGTCGGTTTTGATCCCTGTCTCCCAATAGGGTATGTATGATGCCTCTTTAGGGTTTAATACTAAGATTACCAAATATTCCTATATTCCCTTGGGAAGTGGAAACTCTGAATCTTGATCATCTTTCAGGAGTATACCATGCCTATCGCTATCAAAATCCTAGGTCCCTACTAGAATTTAGCATTTCCACAAGATTCCAACCTATGAATAACCTATATGTTATGAGTTTATGTGGTATCATATTCACTATAATCTAAATATGTGAAGTAACCTTACTCTAATTTAAACATATAAACCCTCCTGATGAATCATAACCCAAACCATAGGCAACGAGCATATGGAACCTTAGGTGGTGAGCTTAAGAATAATATATGATAAGCATAAAATATCTTTTTTCCTAATAAAAAGACAGGACAGAGTTCCAACCTCATGTGATATGCATGATATGCCTTAGGTGATGATACTAGGAAGACTTATGTAATTATAGTAAGTTTCCTAGCATGGAGAATGTTAGATTCTTTACATAAAAATTGTGAGTCTTCCTATAAAATAACCATAGGATTCCTGAGGTGATGAGCCTGGGATGCCTTACACACTAAACATAAGTTTCCTCATCATGATCACAAGATGACTTAGGGTTTTCAGTTAAGAGGCCTTATGTCACAAGCATGAGATTCCCTCAAATCCCAAATAAGGAATACTTCTACAGAAACTCAACATACCCAAAATCCTTATCATCTCTAGCCATATGTATCCACCCTATAATGGTAGCAAGTAGTGTAATTAACTAGTTTCCACTTGAAGGTGGTTACAAAAACATGATTCATGAACATTTCTTAGATATATAAGGGAGAACTAGAATAGGAAACGAATTCCAAGGAGGAATCCATAGATAGAGGATCCAAAATCCCATCATCCCATTCTGATCAAAGAGATGACATCATAAAACATAGTGGTGAAGGCCAAATGACTTTGGAATGTAGAGATTTAGGGATACCTGGAGCCACGACCAGACTAAGTATGCATATCCAAAATCATAAAATCATGCCCTAGTGGAAGTTCCATAAAACAAAATGGTAAAACCAATGTGAACCTATTATCCTGAAACATGGAGAAGATGAGGAATATTGGTTATCACTAGTTATGGTCATCATTGTCATGAATATATTCTCCTCTAATTGAGATAAGATGAGTTGTATTGGTAATATTGGACATAAACTTCACTCAAATCATACTGGTAGGTTGAATTCACATGTCACATAGGACACAAGATACTAGTGATGATCGATGGAATAATATCAAAAGAAATGGGGGAAGGAGGACCGATGGTGCAGTAATCCCATGAAACCATGCTTCTTCTATGACAAACATCACTCCCATGGATCCTAGGAACCCTTTACCCATCTACCAATCCAATATTATACAATGGAGGGTGATCAACACCCTTTTTCATTTCTACAAATAAGAAGAATTCATCCCAAACAAGGACATGAACAACCAAGACCTAGATGCTACAACACCATGCCACCACCACCACCTGTAGGGTATGCACATGGGAAAATATCACCTCATCATGACATTAAACCATTTTAAAATTATCTCCCAAGAATTCTACAATAGCATGCTCCCCTACACTGAGTATCTATGGGATACACTGGTCTCACCTACCATGACTACCACTCATGGGTTACCTATGAGGGATCCCACCACCTAGCACTACTAAAAATGCCGAACGACCCCATAGGATGATGATTGTGTTGATCCCATCCCTGCTCCACTGGCCCTAGTCCAGAATTCCCAGAGCTCGTGCTTGGGAAAATCTTCCAACATGTCTAGATGGAAAACATCTACGACAACTCCAATGGCCCCTTACACCACCAATGAACCTCCTTCCCTCTTGACTACCATACTAGGGAACACCCTCACTCGGTTGGGATTGAGACCCCAAACACCCACTGGGCAAGCTGAGTTGACTCTCCCCACCATGGTATCTATCGATAACCATCATGAGGGACCATAACATGATGATTAATTCCATCATGGAGGTGCTCCACATGATGCCATCATCTAAAATAGAGGCCCACCCATGCTAAAGAATTCCCATGACTTTAAGAACCTTCCCAGGGAAGAAGGACAGATAACTACTATGGGGGAACTACCTGTGGAACTGGCCATAACATGCGCTGATGAAATCCTCATGACCTTTAAGGACTCACAATTGAGGATCTCCCATGTCACTTTTAGATAAATGGTTTAGGGAAATGATGTATTAACATATAACTCTCAAAGTTTGAGGAAACTAAAAAAATTGATGGAAATTTATCTTCCTCTACTAAGAAAGCCAGGGGAAGGAGCTTGTCGATTGAGAATGATTATCTCTAAGGATGGGGTCCATAAGATCACCAGTTCCCTCTGTAATTACCTACATGTATAGGATGTCTTGGATTCCTTTTAGGGACTCTCCATGCATCCATACCTGCTATTATCAACTTCTCTCCTCTCTACCTCTACTATGGAAGTAAAGGAGATATCCAGGCTTGGTTTGGAATCCTCATACAAAGGAGAGTTCCCCATTAAACCACAGGTGCATGATGACCTTCTTAAATAATATGAGGCCATGGATACATCATCCTTTATGGACATGGTCATGAAGCTAGATCTGAATCCAAAATACAACCCATCATTCCTGTGGAATACGACTCATGTAATGCCTTATATATTAAAAAATAAATAGAAGAGAAGGTTTGTATCACCGCCTACCCCAGCTTCCTGACCATCATTGATAAAATTCTAGGTTGATTAAGAGTAGGATTTCCCTCTGGATAATGAACCAAAGGAAGAAATATTATGGGTGATTATGTCCAATGACCTATTATTGGTCATATTTTTTCCATTTGTAATCCCACACTTCTCTATATTAAAGTTCTGTACTAAGGAACATGCAGCGTGCCTCCAAAAAACCTTTGGGGTGATGTTTAACTACCTATGAGACTTATAACTAACTTATTCAAGCATTCATGATAACCTTCAATTTATCCATCTGTAGTGTTATAAGGTTTACATTGTAACACTCTTGATGAATCAACTCCTCAAACCATATGGGTACCACCAGAGTTTTTAGAAAAATTATCTCAAAAGCCTCACCATGCTTTAATAGATCATGCAAGAGGCATCCCCCCATGTGAAGATCAAGGCCTGGGGGTAGTATGTTTCCCTCTAGTTTATCCCTCTACCTTGACAACAACAAGCTTGTTAAGCCAGTCTACTCACCAATAGTTAAGGTTCCACTCCTTCCAAATCCACTATGAATGTCAACACAATCAATCCTATGGATTATTAGAGAAATCCAGATAGTGATATAGAGTAATTTTTGGAAAATACACCCTGAGGGGAGAAACAATGCTATACATACCTTATGATAGGTGCCAAAAATTATCAGTAGAGACATATATTGATCCTCAGGAGTCCCACTGATATGTTGTTTCATGCACATTTAAATATCGACAATGGCAATGAGTTTTACAAGATTATTGGCCCATATGAGGCTATTTTAGAAACCAAAGAAGGCACCAGAGTGGAATCTTTACTTCAATATCTTGATGAATATAAGAGGCTCACTGCCAAAATCCTCTGTGAACAGTGGCCACTGAGGGAAAAAATTT
Source organism: Viscum album (assembly GCA_963277665.1). Taxonomy (NCBI): domain Eukaryota; kingdom Viridiplantae; phylum Streptophyta; class Magnoliopsida; order Santalales; family Viscaceae; genus Viscum; species Viscum album. The sequence continues at coordinate 802,051,200 of OY728148.1, read as the reverse complement.
TAGGGGACCCTACCTTTTCCCTAGCTGAGCAACCGATCCTCCTTGGATAACCACCCAAGACCAATGGGTGTGGTTCCACACATTTAATTAGTATAGTGACATGTTGGTATAATCAACAGAGGTATGACCTAGTATACCCCATGGATCCTACCCCATTCATACAATGTGACTTCCCACCCTTGTACTATGAACATTAAGATTATCTATCCAACAGTTCAGTAAAAGCTTAAATGAATTCCAACCCTCACCCCGAAGACATGATAACTACTCTCACAACCCATCTAAAATCCTTGGAGATGAAATAATTGATCCTTTATAAAGGTAAGTCATATACGAGAGGGGTAGATCACTTTTATCCACCCCCAAACTTTGATAATCATATCTTCACCCCATTTAATAAAACAAGTGACTCATTGTGACATCTGACCTACTTCACCTCTTGATGTGGCTCTAATGCTGGGAACTCTAGAGTAGTAGGAAGTTTAAAAAATTTAATATTTTGTACAAAATTTGGAAGTTCCTACCCTTTTGGTATATTCAATTGGTCCTAGGGTCTATTACTAGCTAAGAAGATCTTAATAGGAAATTCATATACCAGTTCAACTCCACCTTATACAAAACCAATGTATTTGACCTCTCCAAATTAAAATATAGGGATGATGAGCATGTCACTGACTTCATGTTGGCACCGAAAATTATTCTATTGAAGGAATGAACAAAGTCATGTCCAATTTGAAGTGCATCCAAACCCAAATGGACTCATAATCCATTAAAAAATCATCCATGTAGTCTATTTCACAAAGATCTTCCATGGATATCCCTAGCCTCCGTGGCCACTAAGAATGTTGATGGTGCCTTCACGAGTTCAACGGAGCCCGTGAAAATGTATTAGATTCAAAGAGCCCTATTTTCTTCTCGGTGATCCCCATGAGCACCGTGAACCATCGATGCCTATAAATAGATAGCTAACCCCCACCAAAACCATTATTACCCCGACTTTTCACCTTATTACCTCCCATTTTGTGAATATTTGAAGAATTCTAAACCTAAGATAAATATGGACCACCCAAGGTACTTGAGAATCATGAACCTAATTTTATACATGCTTAATGGACCCTATTTATATGGATTACATTTTTAAATATCTCTATATTTCATGAAGGAGGGAGCCCCTTCGGGTCGCACGAGGCTCCGCGAAGCATTAAGACTTTACAGAGCACTCTCCAAATAATGAGATCTTTACTAAGGCGAAGCCCCGATCTTCCAAATTCTTTACTTATAGAAACATCCTTACTTCATGAATCACCTTTAATTCACGAATACTTCTTCATTTTCAAAGCACCCTTCCTTCACGAAGCACCTTTCCTTCATGAAGCTCCTCTTGTCGACCCCCTGGTTACGCAAACCCCTTTCCTACACGACCCTCCAGGCTTGTGCGAAGTGATTTCTGAGTCCCATGTGCTGTGTTTCATGTTGAATGGCCCCATATTATGCTTCTTCACATAGGTAAGATAACAGATATTTCTTCTTCCCATATATATACTAACATAGACCCCTCGATTGACCACTCCTCCACCTCACTCATGTCAGGAATTTCTTGTGCCTTCCCTTACCCAATTGTGGGTTGGTACAAGTTATGTAAGTCCAATGGATGAGGAGTGAGTCCTAATCATATGAGCTACAAGAATTTAAACTTCTAAGAACCCCATTCCTTAAAAAATTATGTTAAAATGTAAGTTACCACATTCATGGAAAGTTTGAGAAGATCGGAAAGGGGATGGGACCAGGAACCTTTTTCTTCCCACCTTCTCAATCCACTATCTCTCTCCCTTTGGGATTTTTCACCATGTGTGCCTTAGGAAATCTCCACGTAAGCCTCGAACCACCTCCCCAAGCTTCCCTCATAGATTAAGTCCCAATCTCCATCTCCCTAGGCTACTAACCATGCATAAGCCCCACACCATCCCTTGTGGCTGCACCTTTCATGACACTATCATCAGGTTTGCTGTTACCTCTTGTTTCCCAAACCAAGCATGACTTGCATGGGATTAGAGTAAGAAGCGACCATTAAATTCTCTTTGGGTCGCTAACCATACATAATTACCAACACAACTATGGGATTCTATCCATACATAAGCCCCATTCCCCTCCCCACCAAACTACATGGACTTTGATCCTTATATTCCAGAAATGGTACATAGGAAGAATCTTAAAGGTTAAATCCCATCACTCAACATGATCCATTTTTCCTAGCTATTTCCCATAGGTTCACCCATCCTAAATGACGTTAAACTAAACCCTCCAAACTATGTGGGGGGTTTTATCCATTTCGGGTACGTAGGAAGCCTCTTCGAGGTTCAATATCAACCAATGGTAAACTCTGGTGCTCCCTTCTAGGGATGTACCCTCCTAATGTGACATCTTACCTTTTTGGAAAAAATCTTTAAGATCTATACTTTGAGGTGTTCTGATCCACATGGGAAGCTAACCATGTATAATCCCCACACTTCACCATACTCATCCATCCAAGAGTTCCCCTCTTGTGAAGGGTCTCTAACCACGTATAATCCCCTAACACGTCTCCAGGTCACTATCCTTTATGTACACCCTAATTATATCCCCCCATACTAAACTACATGGACTTTGATTTCCATTGGGATATGTAGGAAGCCTCCCTAAGGTTCAAACCCATCACCCATGTCCCATCCTGGTCTTTCCTTTGATCCTTTGTGTTTGGGGAAGATCATGCCCCAACCTGAAGGTTCTACTTCCTTCAGGTCCTTATCTAGGAGATCCATTTTTCACAAGCCACCTCCTTAGGTTTCTCATCACCCCATACTCCCGAACTATGTGGCCTTTGATTCCCAACCACTTGGATATATAGGAATCCTCCCTGAGTTTCAATCCTAGCACCGCCATTTTCACATCGGTTCCACCCCTATCATTTCACCCAATTCATTCAAAGTCTCCATCATCCATTCTGATTCTTACCAAGCCTGCCACATCCTGGTGGGATCATGTCATCCACTCGGGAATCTAACCATGAATAATACCTGCACATCATATCCATCCAACCAAGATAGCCATTTTCAAAGGGTAGATAACCATGCGTAATCCCCAAACTACCCATTTAAGCTATATGGGTTTTGATCCCCTTTTTTGGGGTGAAATTCCTTGATCTATCCTTTATGATGTCCATATCAGACTTCACGGTGTGAAACCTTACCTTTTTGGGACACGCCATCCTAATTCCATCATTATTGAGCATTTTGACCCATCCATCCAATAAACCTTCTAGGTGCTCCCTCCAAGGGATGTACCTATCTAATCCAATATCATTAGTGTTATGATCAGTTCTATCCATCCCCACCAAATGTTAAAATTGTAGAATACCCCATGTTAAACATGGGAAGCCAAGGAAAACCTTGAAGACATGCCTTCAACATAAGTACCCCGAAATATATGTGGGATGGCTCAGGATTCCACTCCCTTGAGAATCCCTTTAATAAGGGAGAATTAAGTTGTACCAATGTTCTAGTATCCAAACATGCTAGTGATTCCCAACGTGAATACTCTTCTGACTGAAGGTTTCTACCCTAACTTGACCCTTTGGAATGTCCTAAAAGAATTAGTGTAACTAATCAGCATTCAAAAAGATATGTAACTGGGAAGAGTTAAAAAAAAATGTCTTAATATCTAAGGGAGACCCAGACTAGGCGACGAATTCTAAGGAGGAATCCACAGAAGGAGGAACCTACATCCCATCATCCCATTTTGATCAAGGACTAAAAATTTCTGAATAAGTGATGAATGATACCCACCTTTGGAAAGCGGTAATGTAGGGTACAATGAATCTGTCACCATTGACATCATGCACGAGCGGCGCGCCCTGATAGAAAGCATCAGAAATAGAAAATAGTGAACCTAATGTGAATATTTTCTCCTAAATCCATGGGGATTAGTAGAATTTGAGACATCAATAGATAAGCATGTCACCTGATCCAGTTATCCGATTCCAGGTCCCAGTAAGAAAATAGTGGGGCTGGTGTGGAACTCAATAGAATTTGTGGTAGATAAATCATTGGGTATTTTAGTCTGTGACATCGTCATCATGGATCTCTCTATCCATTCATGGAAGACTGAATGATGCTAGTCACTGGGCACTTATTTCTTATTATCCATACTGATAGCTAAATATTCCTACTTTGCAGGACCCAAGCTATAGGAAACTAATCAACTCCCACCCAAAGACATAGGGGCAGGGGTAATGCTAATGCAGAAATCTTTCACAACTCTACCTCCACCATGATGTCGTCCACAACCATGGATACCATGAACCCATGCCCTATCTCATCCTCAGAATTTATCTAGAGAAGGGTGATTGACACTCTTATCCGATGGTATGAATAGGTGGGGGTCATTACAATGAGGGATAGGACCACAAAGACCTGGAGGATATTGTGCCTTACTGTCACCCCCCAAGGGCTACATAGGGAACTAATTCTCCCCACTCCAACATCCAACTGTTTTGGGAGCCTCTCCCCAGAATGCTCCTACGACTCATTCCCCTAAGCTGATGAGGTAAGGGATGTCAAAGTCAACTTGATGATGATTACCACTCAGAATCCACCAAGGAGGGATCCCACCAGGCCTTGTCAGAACCACCAGATTTTGGTCCCCTAGGACTATGTGTAGGTAGTTTATTCCCCTGCTCTACTAGCCCCAGTCCGGCTAACCCGACATCAATGTCGGGTATAGGCTCAGAAAGATGCCCGCCATGGGGTGTCATCTTTAACATATTTATTGGAACATGCCACCACCAACGTGTATTATTTTTTCCTCACTATTATAGAGCAAGGGAAATTTCATGTCAAATCTGGAGTAAGACCTCATCCACTCCATAGGCAGGCTAGGATGACTCTTCCATTCACTGACGTGAGCAACAACTGTTGCGGGCCGACCCATGATGATGACATTCAGTAGGAAGGTCCTCCCCATACCATCATCAACTAGAGTGGAGTTCCTCCACACTCACACTTATCATGGGAGTCCTCCCCATATTTCCAGCATCAGTCTGAGCAGTGTTCCACCTCGACTTGTTGACACCCTGCACAGAGGTTCACCCCATGCCCATGATCCCAGGTATAGAGATTTTACCTATATCTCAGGTTATCAACGCGAAGGCCCTCATCATATCATCATCAACCAGAGTGGAGTTCATCCCCACTACCGTACCTATCATGGAGGTGCTACCCATGTTCTCACCATCTTCAGTAGAGGTCCTCCCCACTCCAGTGATCATCCAAATGGAGGCCCTCCCCACTTCATCATTGACAACCAACATGGAGGTCCTCCCCATGTCCAATTAAATTAGTATGAAGGACCTCCTCATGATATCACTTACATATAGCATGGAGGTCCTCCCTGTTCCATAGAAGACCAACATGGAGGTCCTCCCCATGTTTACTCTAGCTCCAACTATGGCCCTCCCTGCTTTAGCACTCCCTATCGCAAAGGTCCTCCCCGTGTGTCAGGAAACAGAATTAGAGGTCCTCCCCATGTTCCATTTTACATATTCCTGGGTTATCCTCACACATAAAATCAAAAAATAAGAGGTACTACCTGCTCCACCATCAACCCACATGGAGGTTCACCCCGTGTTGAAGATCTACCTTGCCCTGAAGAACCATCTCGGGGCAGGATGGAGAACCGTCATCACCAAGGGAAGAACTCCAAGAAACACCGAATCATTGTCAATCTAGTTTTCTTTTTATATTATTAGGTAGATTGTGACTCAATGATGGACCCTTTACCCCAATCCTCTACATCAGGGTCTAGGGAAAGAATCCTTCACGTGAGATTCATCCTTCCGAAAAGTGAAATGCACCAGATCCCGGAAGCCCTCCATAGGTACATAGAAGAGGAGGAATATTTTTCTCATTTACAGGGTCTCTATATGAAGTTATCTCTTTCACCACCAGGATCATTCTCTAATTTGACATGAGATCATGGGAATTTGTTATGGGGACTGGTAGATATTGAGCGCCGGCCAGATCTGCCACCAATAGCCATCGTCTTCACGCATGAAGCGGTGGTCAAAACCCCATCCTACAGAGATGTGATGATGTAATATGTACTATCTCCAAGAGAAGGACCAATGAGCAGAGGCCTATCAGATCATGGACCATTCTATAAACTGACCAGTATACTTCCACAACTATCTATATAAGTTTTGTTTCTGGTCTCTTAACCCCCCCAGTCAAGGAATGGGGAAATCAGAAGAAGAATCCCGCTTTTGAATGGAGAATCTTGTGGGACATTCTCACAACAGACCACTTCCCCAAGATGTTCTGGCCAATCATGACTCCAGACTTTGACATTCCGGAATCACTCACCCAGGAAGAAGTTATGTGATTTTTCTAGAATATCCGGGTGATGCATTTACACCTCTGAAACCATTAGTTGGAATATCCAAAGAGTTAGGAGCATTATAAAGATATCAACCATCAATTTCACATGGTTTAATTGGACACTCTTTCTGTTTCTCAGCACCCTGTATCACTTGGTTATCACCATAAACTCTAGAAATGATGCATTCATAGCCTTACTATGCTCCGAAAAATTATTGTTTAGGCATCCCTACATGTCTAGATTCATGGTTGGGGATAATATGCAACTCTTCACTTCAGTCCTATCCAGCACCAACCTGAATTATCAGGTGATATTGAGGATATTCCTATAGCCGTAGTCATAGTGAATATGGATTATCTCAACACACTTAAGGAGAAAGACACCAAAATAGGGCTCATTGAAGATAACCTTCCCCTGGGAACAATGAAACATCTGCTGGATCCCCCTAGCATTGTCACTCTCCAGAAAAGACACTTTCTTGTCCTTGTTGAACCTATCGAGTCATTGCCTACCCATCAACGTGTTGTAGGTATGGAGGTCTTCCACCATCTTGTCGACATAGAATCTGGGATTAATCTCACCTCAATTTGGAAAATCCTCAAGATAGGGTTGTCTGAAGCAGATCTGAGTCCCTATGACCTAAAAATTCAAGGTTATGATAGGACTGAGTAAAGCCCGTGTGGAAAAGTCCTCCTAAAGACCCAGTTTGGTGGCCTGATTTCTAGTAATGAGTTTATGGTCATCTCATAAGACACCACCTATAACATGATGATGGGTAGGCCCTGGCTCCACCTTCATTCAACAATTCCATCCTCATATCACCAATTCATCAAGTACTCCCTTAATGGTCTAGTAGGCATACTACAGGGTGATGTATCTCCCTTTACCTCTTGTGAAGACCACTATTTAGACACTAACTATTATAAGAGCAAGGAAAATTAGGTTCAAACCAAGGATATTGAGCACACTACTACTTTGGTCAACCCATGAGCAGACCTAGTGAAACTATGCTTGTTGAGGAACAAAAAAAGTATGTGGATTTTCTAAAGCAACATCGTGATGTGTTTGGTTAGAGTTATGATGAGATGACAGGGATAGATCCTCATGTAACCATCCACCATCTTGGTCTCCTGGTAAGTCATCATGAGTTCAAGTATCCTAATAGGAAGATTCATCCTTCTCATGGTACCATGGTCAAGGCTGAAGTTGATAAGATCATCAAATCCAACTTTTTCAAGGAAGTCCAGTGCCCTAGATGGTTGGACAACATCATTCCCATTATAAAGAAGAAAAAATAGACCAGAGTCTACATTGACTTAAAAAATATCAACTTTCACTATCCAAAGGATTATTTTCCCCTTCCCATGATAGATTTGTTAATCCATGCCACTATTGGGTTCTGAGCCCTCTCCTTCATGGATGGATATTTTGAGTATAAAAAAACCTAGATGGAACTTGAGGATGAAGAGTCCACTGCCTTTAGAGAACTGAAATGTACCTTTTTTGTTAGGTAATTCCTTTTGGTCTAAAGAATGTAGGATCCACATATTAGCATTCTATACAACACATATTCAAACTAATCTTCATGACATTATTGGAATGCTACATGGATGATTTGGGGGTCAAGTCACACTAGCATTAGGACCATATCAGAGATCTCGAGAAAGTGTTCAGCTTCCTCCATTCCCTCCATCTAAAGATAATCCCCTTAAAGTGTGATTTTGGGGTTATTTCTGGAAAGTTCTTCGACCTTTTCATTAGATAAAGAGGCATTGAGATCAACCTAGAGAAGATCAAGGCTATCAGTAACATGCCTCCTCCGAGCAACCTTTACAAGCTCTAAGGCTTCCAAGGACACTTAGCTTACATATGATGATTCATCACAAATTTTGATAGCAAGTGTAATACCTTTTCTATACTCATGAATAAAGGTGTCATCTATCAATGAAATTAAGAGTGCCAGGCCTCTTTTGAGGAAATCAAGCAGTATCTACTACATCCTCCGATTCCGATGCCACCCATCTCTGGAAATCCACTAGTCCTCTATGTGAAGCCCTGGAATGATCCCTCAGTGACCTTCTCTCCCAAAATAACAATGAAGGGATAAAGAATAGTTTTTACTATCTTAGTTGCATACTCCTTTACATAGAGACTAGACATTTATCTATCGAGAAGAGCTTCCTTGCACTAGTTTTTACAGTGAAAAAGTTGCAGCATTATCTACAACATCAAGAGATACAGCTGGTGTCCTGTGTGGATATACTGAAGTACATTCTGAATCGCCCAATGTTAACATGCCATATAGCTTTGTGGGCAGTGATCCTTTAGCAATTCGATATCAAGTTCATTCCGCATAAATATGTTAAGGGTCAGGAATTGGTAGATTTTTTGGCCACCCATCTAGCCCCCGCAGAGCAACCTCTGGATCTTGATTTTCTAGATGAGGCCATCCTCTCAGTGTATCAGGCTGTGTTTTATTGGTAGATTCACTTTGATGGTTCCTCACAGATCCCCACCATAAGGAGACTTAATGATTCTAGGATCAATAGAGTAGGTCTGGGCATCATCTTCATCATGCCTACACAAACTGTTTTTTCCTATTTGTTCTTATTATCAGAAGGCTATACCAAAAAATGAGGTGGTGTATCAGGCTCTGATCACTGGTCTCAAGTTGGACCTCGAGATAGATGTTCCCCACTTACATGTGAAGGGGGACTCTTAGCTGGTCATTAAGTAGATCAACAATGACTATGTCTTCAGAAAGATGGAACTTGTGCCCCTATTAGAGCCGACTCACCAGCTGATGGGCCGATTCCCTTCTTGGCTAGAAATCAATCATGTTTCTAGATCAAATAATGGTCGAGCCAATGCATTATACAACCTTTTCATGTTTATCAAAGATCCTAGCTAGGATGATTTGATTATCCATGTGGCACATCAAAGGTTCATTTCTCTTGTCATTCTAGATGATGATGATAAACAACAGGTAAGACACCTTACCACCAATGCCTCCAGATCAGGACCTATGAGACCCTCTACTACATAATAAGAGACCCTGATTGGAAAACTCATTTTGTTGAGTACCTCCAACATGGAAATATCCCGACAGATAGAGCTGAATGTTAGAGGATCCATCGATGTGCAGTGTAGTTCACCCTTCAGAGCAGTCCCAGCCTTGAACAGATCCTCTAAAAACACAGGTTCAACAAAGTTATCCTCATTTTCATTCAAGGATATAAGGTCCCCCATATTATACAATAGGTTCATACCAGTTCTTGTGGACCCCATCAATATGGTTCAAAACTCTCCCATCAGATATGCAGATTAGGCTACTTTTGGCCCACTATGGTTCATGAGTGTATCAAGTTCTCCAAGAGGTGTCATGCATTTTAGATCCATTCCAACCTTATTCATCGACTTCCAGATACCCTCCATATTACCAATTATTCTTGGCCCTTTGTGGTCTGAGGAATCGATGTCGTGGGACCATATCCACCAGTAACAACTCACCAATGTAGGTTCAATCTAACCACCACTGATTTATTCTCCAAGTGGGAATATGAGATGCCACTCAAGGAAGTCAAGGCTTGTTATGTCATTTATTTTGTGAGATCCAACATCATCTATAGATTTAGAGTCCCTCACATCGTCCTCACTGATAACGTCACCAATTTACGAGCAAATGAGCTGAATAGATTACATGCCAAGTACAAAATTTGGTCCAACCATACATCTCGCTACCATGAATAGATGAATGAAAATATTGAGGCATTCAAAAAAACCCTCCCCAAAATTTTACAGAATATGGTGTCATAGAACAAGAAATTTTTTCCAAAAAATCTCCCCAATGCTCTTTGGGATTACCAGATGATGACTTGTAATTCAACCCAGGGGACCCCATATTCCTTGGTATATAAAACAGAAGCATTCCTACCCATTTAGATTCAGTTTCCATCACTCTGTATAGCTATCTATGATCAGAAGATGTTAGAAAGGGTAGCATAAGCCGGTCTGGATGAACTGGAGGCCCTCGATTAGAACAGGATCTGAGCCTTGCACAATATGGAGAGGATCCAGAATAAGATATCTAGATATTTCAATAATAAAATTCACCTCTTCTCTTTCATTTAGGGTGAAATAGTGTTAGACCTAAGAATATCGATGATACCCAGTAAGAAGCCACCAAATTTAGAGCCCATATGTGAGGGACCATACATCATTCATAAGTTTTACCCCAATAGTGCATACTCTTTGATCCCAATGGATGGAGAGTGAATAAATCCTCCCATAAATTCCAATTTCCTCAAGAATTACTTCATATGAGTGATTTATTATCTTGAATGACAATAAAATTCAAACTGTAAACATAGTCCCTTATGGTTAGAGCTCTATGACCTTAAACTAAGATCTCTTTCGTCTTGCATGACAATAAACTACAAACTATAAACACATTCCCTAACAGTCAGAGCTATATGGCCTTAAACTAATATCTATTTCGTCCTGTATGATGATAAACCACAAGCTGCAAATGCAGTCTTTTATAGTATGATCTCTATGAACTTAAACTAAAATCCCTTCCATCCGGGCTGTAGGGCGTAAAACTACCCAACATTATCATCCTATAGGAAGTTAAACTATTGTTTCATCCTTATCGCATGATGTTAAAATGCACGACACCTAATAAATATGTATGGATTGATTCCCATCCTTATGGTATATGTAGAAATTCCCAAACATTTTATTTTTATGTCCAACCCCAGGCTCCATATATATTTTCTTTCTTTCAACCCCATGGATTGAGTGTAACTAGATTACATGGTGTGGTTGAGACCTCCTTATTCCTCATTCATGTTGGGTTTATAACAGCTAAACCATGAACGCTCCCCTTAGGGACCTCCCCATCATTTCTTCCTTACCGCATGACATTAAACTACATGACATCCCAGAACTATATATGGATTGATTCCCATCCTTAAGGGACACGTAGGAATGACTGAACGTTTTTTATTCAGGTCTATCCCCGAGTTCCTCTATATTTGGTCTTACAGCCTAAGGTTTCTCCTAGGAGCACGTGGTGTGGTATGGGATCTCTTTGGTCCTCATTCACGTCGAGATTACAATAGACACACCGTGTACCTCCCTTGAGAGATTTTCTCACCCATGTCCTTACCACATGATGTTAAACTTCACGAAATTCAAGAAATATGTATGGATTGATTCCCATACTTATTTGATATGTAGGAATGCCTGGACATTTTTTCTTTGGGTCTAGCCCTAGGTTTCTCAACCTTTCCGTCCCTTTTGGACTCACCTTATGTTTTGAGTTCTATGACCTTAAACTAAGATCTCTTCCATCCCATATGAAATTAAATTATTGTTTCCTACCTATGATACATTAAACTACATGGAATTAATGGTCCTTTCTACATGACCTTAAAAGGAAAGTTCACTTTTTCCCACATGACATCAAAAATACCCTATCCCACATGACAATAAACTATTCCTTCTTCCTTACCACATGAAATTAAACTGCATGACATTTAATAACTACGTATGGCTTGATTCCCATCCTTATGTGATACATAGGAATTCCTAGACATTTTGTCTTCGGGTCCAGCCTGGTTCATCAACCTGTTTTGTCTCTTTCCTCCACTCATCTTCTTAAGTCACCTACCCTTAATTGAATCCCTAGACCTCTGTTATTTCCCATTAACATGCTCAGGTTCATTGTGGTGTGGGAATTAGAGTGTTGGATTCTGTATGGATATTCTCTCATTCCATATCCATGCTTTACACGTCCCTTTATTTGGCTCTATATCATATTTAATGTCTGAAGAGACCCCCTAAAAGTACATATTCTTAGCCTCATGGATCACCTAATGTTTTAGAACAACATCCTAGAAGATTTTGAATGACATTTTGAGATAGGTTCCATGCTTCGAATATGATTAGCAACCAACCCTCAGTTGTTTGTTCCCACCCCAGGTTACATGATATGGATATCATGTCTCGAATATGGTCACCGATTATCCTCCATTGTTATTCTGACCCCATTATGTCCAAAATATCATGCATTTTGATTCAAATACTTTTCCACATCCTTATGTATTGGCAGAACTCCAACACTCTCATTGTTATCCCTCCACACACCTTTGTGCATTGAGCGGGAAGACCAACATCATTGGGTCATCCTTGACTCTACACCTCCATTCCCCATGGTCCGAACTCTATAAACTTAAATTAGGAGTTCAAGTCCCAAAGTCCAAGTATCACAACTTTAAACTGTATGTGTGTTCCCTTAGAAATGTGTGGTGTGGTGTGGATATCTTTGTTCCTCATTCACATTAGGCTTCTGTTGTACCTCTCGTTCCCCTCGTTGTTTGATTTTCATGATCACAATCACCTTATTTTTTGTCTAATATTGTTTGAAGTGTTTTTGAATGATAGGCACAAGGTTGCCAAGAAGTTGGCCCAAGAATCTCAAAGTGGACTGAATTGCAGTCCACCGGCCAACCGGTGTGATAGCACCGGCCAGCCGGTGGACCTGGCAGAGGCATTGCCCACTGCCAGGTTCCACCGGTCAGCCGGTGGCTCTGTCACCGGCCAGCCGGTGGTACCCAGGCCAATTGGCCAGCTACTGTCTCCCCACCGGCCAGCCGGTGGCTCCTCCACCGGTTAGCCGGTAGAGCCTGGACCAAATTTCTTCTCCTCTGCCAAGGCACCGGCCAGCCGGTGGACTAGTACCGGCCAGCCGGTAGCCCAGTCAAACTAGCCGTTGGGTTTGACCAGTCAACCCTCTTTTGGCCTCCAACGGCTCCGAGGACTTCTCCAACGGCTCCGAAGGCCCCCAATGGGTTCCATGCCTATAAATAAAGGCTCAAGGAAGCCCCAGACAATAACCGGAACTTAAACCAAGCCCAAGGACACTTTGTTGATCATTCGGTAATCCTCCGGCGAGCCACCTCAAGGAACCCCAAGTGCTCCATCCAATTCCACATCCAAGAGCACCACCAAAGAAGCTTGGAATCGGCCTTCAAACTCTCCTATCAATCAAAGGCGCCCAAGGCTTCTCCAATTACGGGTTTTATTGTTTTATTTATTTTGAGCTTTAAATTTGGGTTTGTGCCTACAAACCCCAAACTCTTTCTTCATACCTCTTTCTTTTGGGTTTCACATCACCATTAAGGTGTGAAGAGGTTTCTTCAAGCCTTTCCTTTTAAAAGGCTTGTGTCATAGGTGAGCTAGCCTTCACCTATAAGAAGGCTAGTGGGTTCTTGCTCAACCATTAAAAGCAAGTGGGTTCTTGCTTAACCATCAAAAGCAAGCTGTAATAGGTTCTAGTGCTACCTCAAAGCCTAGTGGGTTTCTTGCTAAAACCATTGAAAAGCAAGCGGTAGAATCTCTCAACGGTTTAGTTGGGAGCGGAGACATAGGCCGGGTTTTGGCCGAACTCCGTTATCAATTTTTGTGTCTTGCCTTCTTTATTTCCGCCGCACTTTCTCTTTGATTTTAAATTGTTATTATTTTTTTTAAAAGGCAATTCACCCCCCCTCTTGCCATCACTCCTTCTTTCTCCACCCAAAAATTGGTATCAAAGGAAGGTTTGAGTAATACCTTAACCGGTTTCAAATTAAAGATCCTATTTTTTGATGGCTTCTACCGCTTCTTCCTCTCAATCCCCCGAAGGACATTCTTTGGATCGTGCTCCATTCTTTGATGGAGCCGATTATACTTTTTGGAAAACCCGCATGTCAACTTTTCTTAAAAGCATTAGCTATCCTATTTTTAGAATTGTTATGCATGGTTTTACGCTCTCTTCTCCCGATGAGTCTAAATGGACCCCCGCCGACATTGCAAATTTCGAGCTTGATGGAAAAGCCATGAATGCTCTTCATTGTGGCTTAGACCGTAATATATTTAATTGTATTTCTTCTTGCACTACCTCTTATGATATTTGGAAATATTTAGAGCTAACCCATGAAGGTACTAGCAAGGCTCCAAAGCAAGAACCCGCTCAAGAGCAAGAACTCGACGAAAAATTCAAACCCGCTTGCCCACTTCACAAGAAAAGGGCCAAGAAAAAGAAGGGAAAGAAGAAGGCTTCAAAGGCATCTTGGAGTGATAGCTCCTCCTTCTCCTCCTTCTCCTCAAGCGACCAAGGTAACAAATGCCTAATGGCAAAACATGAGGTAGATTCTTCCTCCTCTTCCTCCTCTTCCTCCTCTAGTTCTTATAATTCATTTAATCATCTATCTTATGAAGAACTCTCACACGCTAGAGACCAACTAGAAGAAGGTTTTCACGAACTTTCTTCCAAATTTGTTTCTTTAAAAAAGAATTTCAAAAAACTCTCTTCCGAAAAAGAACAACTTCTTAAAGAGAAGGAAGAGTTGACCCTCAAAATCCAAAATCTTCCCGATATTGATTCCATGGAATCAACTATCAAAGACTTAAGGGAATCCCTAGCCAAGTTCACCCAAGGTGAACAAAATTTGAACAATTTGCTTGGTTCCCAACGCGTATCCCGAACCACCCAAGGGCTTGGCTATTCCAAGCAAGCTTCCTCTTCCCATGCACCTACTATTTTTGTAAGGGGGAGCTCTCAATTTAAATTTTGCAATTATTGTAAAAAACCCGGGCACCTAATTTATGAATGCGATTGCAAAAATGCCCGGTACGGTCAACCCAAATCTATTTTTTATTCGGACGAGTTTTATAGGAGAAGACCCGCCATGAAACAAATTTGGATTGAAAAATCCCTTTTGGCGAGTCTCTCCGAGCCAAAAATAGTTTCGTTTCCCCGATGATCTTTTGTTTTATTTAGGGGGAGAAATTCTCTTAAACTCAAAAATCTCTTTCGATTCATTTTTCAATTTAAATTTTCAATTCATTTTTGATTCAAAACTCTCAATTTCAAAAATTTCATTTGGTTTCAAATTTAAAATTTCAATTGGTTTTTGATTCAAAACTTTCAATTCAAACTGTTATTCAAATTTTCATTTCAATTTCAAAAATCTCAATTGATTTTTCAATTCTCATATCTAGTTTTTCAAACCCTTTCCCTCAATCAAGTTTTATGCCCCATTCTATTTTGATAATCACAAAGGGGGAGAAATTTCTTGATTGATTGGGGGAGAAACCTTTTTGATCATGCTTTGCTTTACATTTAATTTTATTCATTAAAGCATGCCTTTAATTTAAGTTTTTACATTTATTGTTTTGGTGATTGTGATCATCAAAATAGGGGGAGATTGTTGTACCTCTCGTTCCCCTCGTTGTTTGATTTTCATGATCACAATCAACTTATTTTTTGTCTAATATTGTTTGAAGTGTTTTTGAATGATAGGCACAAGGTTGCCAAGAAGTTGGCCCAAGAATCTCAAAGTGGACTGAATTGCAGTCCACCGGCCAACCGGTGTGATAGCACCGGCCAGCCGGTGGACCTGGCAGAGGCATTGCCCACTGCCAGGTTCCACCGGTCAGCCGGTGGCTCTGTCACCGGCCAGCCGGTGGTACCCAGACCAATTGGCCAGCTACTGTCTCCCCACCGGCCAGCCGGTGGCTCCTCCACCGGTCAGCCGGTAGAGCCTGGACCAAATTTCTTCTCCTCTGCCAAGGCACCGGCCAGCCGGTGGACTAGTACCGGCCAGCCGGTAGCCCAGTCAAACTAGCCGTTGGGTTTGACCAGTCAACCCTCTTTTGGCCTCCAACGGCTCCGAGGACTTCTCCAACGGCTCCGAAGGCCCCCAATGGGTTCCATGCCTATAAATAAAGGCTCAAGGAAGCCCTGGACAATAACTGGAACTTAAACCAAGCCCAAGGACACTTTGTTGATCATTTGGTAATCCTCCGGCGAGCCACCTCAAGGAACCCCAAGTGCTCCATCCAATTCCACATCCAAGAGCACCACCAAAGAAGCTTGGAAGCGGCCTTCAAACTCTCCTATCAATCAAAGGCGCCCAAGGCTTCTCCAATTATGGGTTTTATTGTTTTATTTATTTTGAGCTTTAAATTTGGGTTTGTGCCTAAAAACCCCAAACTCTTTCTTCATCCCTCTTTCTTTTGGGTTTCACATCACCATTAAGGTGTGAAGAGGTTTCTTCAAGCCTTTCCTTTTAAAAGGCTTGTGTCATAGGTGAGCTAGCCTTCACCTGTAAGAAGGCTAGTGGGTTCTTGATCAACCATTAAAAGCAAGTGGGTTCTTGCTTAACCATCAAAAGCAAGCTGTAATAGGTTCTAGTGCTACCTCAAAGCCTAGTGGGTTTCTTGCTAAAACCATTGAAAAGCAAGCGGTAGAATCTCTCAACGGTTTAGTTGGGAGCGGAGACGTAGGCCGGGTTTTGGCCGAACTCCGTTATCAATTTTTGTGTCTTGCCTTCTTTATTTCCGCCGCACTTTCTCTTTGATTTTAAATTGTTATTATTTTTTTTAAAAGGCAATTCACCCCCCCTCTTGCCATCACTCCTTCTTTCTAAGTGTTTTTGAATGATAGGCACAAGGTTGCCAAGAAGTTGGCCCAAGAATCTCAAAGTGGACTGAATTGCAGTCCACCGGCCAACCGGTGTGATAGCACCGGCCAGCCGGTGGACCTGGCAGAGGCATTTCCCACTGCCAGGTTCCACCGGTCAGCCGGTGGCTTTGTCACCGGCCAGCCGGTGGTACCCAGACCAATTGGCCAGCTACTATCTCCCCACCGGCCAGCCGGTGGCTCCTCCACCGGTCAGCCAGTAGAGCCTGGACCAAATTTCTTCTCCTCTGCCAAGGCACCGGCCAGCCGGTGGACTAGTACCGGCCAGCCGGTAGCCCAGTCAAACTAGCCGTTGGGTTTGACCAGTCAACCCTCTTTTGGCCTCCAACGGCTCCGAGGACTTCTCCAACGACTCCGAAGGCCCCCAATGGGTTCCATGCCTATAAATAAAGGCTCAAGGAAGCACCGGACAATAACCGGAACTTAAACCAAGCCCAAGGACACTTTGTTGATCATTCGGTAATCCTCCGGCGAGCCACCTCAAGGAACCCCAAGTGCTCCATCCAATTCCACATCCAAGAGCACCACCAAAGAAGCTTGGAAGCGGCCTTCAAACTCTCCTATCAATCAAAGGCGCCCAAGGCTTCTCCAATTACGGGTTTTATTGTTTTATTTGTTTTGAGCTTTAAATTTGGGTTTGTGCCTACAAACCCCAAACTCTTTCTTCATCCCTCTTTCTTTTGGGTTTCACATCACCATTAAGGTGTGAAGAGGTTTCTTCAAGCCTTTCCTTTTAAAAGGCTTGTGTCATAGGTGAGCTAGCCTTCACCTGTAATAAGGCTAGTGGGTTCTTGATCAACCATTAAAAGCAAGTGGGTTCTTGCTTAACCATCAAAAGCAAGCTGTAATAGGTTCTAGTGCTACCACAAAGCCTAGTGGGTTTCTTGCTAAAACCATTGAAAAGCAAGCGGTAGAATCTATCAACGGTTTAGTTGGGAGCGGAGACGTAGGCCGGGTTTTGGCCGAACTCCGTTATCAATTTTTGTGTCTTGCCTTCTTTATTTCCGCCGCACTTTCTCTTTGATTTTAAATTGTTATTATTTTTTTTAAAAGGCAATTCACCCCCCCTCTTGCCATCACTCCTTCTTTCTCCGCCCAACAGCTTCCTCATGGCACCACACTGCACATTTACACCTTATGATCCAATTTCTATGACCATAAACTAAGATCTTCAACATTCTTATTGCATGATGATAAACTACATAATAACCATCATCCTCATCGTATGATGTTAAACTATGCATTATTCATCCATAATGTATGATGATAAACTACATATCACTATGATGTCTTCACTTGAGAAAACATTGTCCCTTTGGCACTGGACGTCTACCATGCCATCTTTAAGAACTACGTGTGTATTGAATCCCATAATTCTGGGATATGTAGTGATGCACGAACATCTTGTCCCCAGGTCTAGTTGTAGGACCATTACCCCCTTTTCCCCTTTCTTAGTCTAGGGTTTCTCCCTGGAAATGTGTGGGGCGGTGATATCTTCTTGGTCCTCACTCACATTAGGCTGCCTCATGGCACCACACTACACATCTACGCGCCTTATAGTCTAAAATCTATAACCTTAAACTAATATTTCTAGTGTCCAAGTTAAAAATTTGGTAAACTATATCACAACCACAATTTTACTCATTTGAGAGGATTTCACCCCACTTTAGTATGCTCTATTTCCATTCCATCTCCAAGAAATACGCATAGATTGATTCCCATTCTTATGGGATATGTAGGGCCACCAAGAACTTTCATATATGGTACAGTAGAAAAGTCTTTCATCTTTCTATCCTCTTAGCCTGGGTCCTTCCTATCAGTATGCAGTGTGGTTGAGGCATCTTTGGTTCTCATTCACATTGGTTTTACAACAACCACACCATGTACCTCCCTTGAGAATGGATATGGCCCCACCTACAGATACATTCCGCCATCATTTCCACACTTCATGCATCCTTTTATTTGGGTCTTTGTTACCTTTCATGTCTGAAGGAACCCCCTAATGGTATGGATTCTTGGCATCATGGATCACCTACCATCTTGAGCCAATCTCCTAGAATATCTTGAACAACATTTTGAGATAGGTCCCATGTTTCAAATATGGTTAGTGGTTAAACCTCAAGTGTTTGTTCCTATACCAAGTTACACAATATGGATGCTGTGTTTTTAACATGGTTAGTATTTGCACACTATTTTTATTCCACCCCCATTTCATCCAAAATACTGGATTCTGTGATTCACATTTTCCTACCCTTTTTCTCTTATGGGTCTTTGACACCCTTGGTGTTGTTCCTCCATGCATCCACATGAATTGAATAGGAATGTTTTTTGAGTTGAGATTTTACCTCCTGAAATTACTTTCTCACTATCGTACACTCTCATGTGATGGGGAAATCCTGACATCACTCCTTGTTTCGCGCACCGAGCATGGATCACATGGGATTAGAAGTTTTGGTAGGGTCATATCTGCATAGAAATATGCACAAACTTATGGTCCGATCTCTATAACCTTAAAATAAGATCCCTTGAATCCTTACCATATGATGTTAAAATGAATGGGATAGTCTTGTTATACAACCCTAAACTATAATGACATCATCCTATCCGCATGATGAAAAATAGAACAACATTATGGTGTTCTCACTTGAGAGTGCATAACATTTGTCATTGGTCACCGCCATGCCACTTATCAAGTCCTAAAAAATGCTCGATTCCTATAGCAACACCCAAAATTTTCATCCTGGGCTGGTCACTAAAAACACACACACATCAACAACAAAAGAACAAACAGAAAATATCAAATGTCTTCTCTTTATCCAAGAACTATGTGTGGCTTGATTCCCATCCTTATGGGATGCATAGTGACACCTGGATCATCAATATCGGGTCCAACCACAGCATTGTTGGCCCTTTTTACACAGAGTCACCTTCATCTTTACCTCATGATGTTAAACTGCACAACATTCCATAACTACATGTGGCTTGATTCCCCTTCTTATGGGATATGTGGTGATGCCCAAACACTTTGTAATTGAGCCTAGACACAAACTCTATGGTCCAAAATCTACAACCTTAAACTAGGATAACTATGGTATAAACTCTATGAATTTAAACTAAGAGATGATGTACTCAACGCATGATTATAAACTACAACCCTACCCTGAAAAAGTTCAGGATGCACCATGGTAATTATGGAACACTTCATCTTCCTCGCTAGAGAGGATTTCCCCCACTAGTGTTGGTATCTCACCACACTATGTTTCCAGAACATTGTGCAACTTGATTTCTATATTTATGGGATACATAGTGACTCTCCAGAATTTGGTCTTGGGCCCAACCATAGGTTCACTAACCTACCTGGTCCTTTGGCCCCAGTCACGGTCTAAACCCTATGAAATTAAACTATGAGTCATAATCTATGAAACATAACTTTAAACTATTGTATAGGGTTCATATAGTATGACCTTAAACTATGTGAAACATCCTAATTACATGATGTTAAATTGAAAGGAACTTCTTGATCACATGGCGTAAAACTATTCCATACACAGTCCTTACCGTACGATGTTAAACTATATATGCACCATTTGCGTTTGCATGATGTGAAACTGTAAAGCATACCATACCCTCATCTAAGGGGTTATCTCTTATAGTTATATTCATCCACCACATTTATCATCTCTTTAGCTATCATTCGAACATACGATATGATGATCCCCTAAAAGATATGTTTGATCATTGTTCAGACCAATGTTCTCACACCAATTCTCTTTCATTGCGGTGGAATAATTTCAAGAGTGTTGTAATCATTTAGAACATTCCATCACTCCACCTCCATGATTTTCATGCCCTTTATTTGGATCCTCATCCTATTTCACGTCCAAAGGAACCCATAATGGCCTAGTCCCATGGCACTTTGGATCACCTACAATTCTGGGACAACGTTACGGAAGACATATGTTGACATTTTGAGTTTGGCCCCATTTTTTAGAATTCATTTAGCAGTTAGAACTCATTTGTTTTCCACCATTTCAGGATATTGGTATAGGTAATACGTTTTTAATACAATCAAAATCCATCCCATATCGTGATTCCTCCACCAATGTGTTCCAAATTTTTAGTATCATGATTCACACTTTTCATTCCCCTTTATTCAGATTGATCCCAATTCCCCTAGAGTTATCTCTCTCGTATGCTAGAGTATGCTGGGATAAGAAAGTTGGCTATTCTGGGGATCCTATTCTCCAGTCACAACCCCCCTCATCCAAAATACTCTGGGTGGTCAGTCAACATATAGAAGACCCTGAGTGTTTGATGATTGGCTAAAACTCTCATATCTTAAGTGGATAATTATGTGGTCGCCCCTTGTTTCTCACACCAGGTATGACCCACATGATCTTAGGGATTGATTATTGATTGTTTCATAGATATTATTGAGATGTAGTAATCAAGTAAATTAATAATATACCCATGAACACAGTTTAAATAAGCAGGTAACCAATGAAAGTATGTTTCATGATTTGGGACAAAACATGACCCTCATAGATCTGCTCCTTTAATGGAATGCTTCAATTCTGCCACCCACTGGAACATAGCTTCAAAGGTTTTCCGTTGCTTCCTAATCCAATCTTCCTCATTTAAGACCATAGAGTGAAGCTCTTTATACTTAATCTATAGTCAATCCCCCTCATCTCAGAGTTTTTCCACCTTATGGTTTGCCTGTGCTAGCTGCTATTGGGCTTCCTCCAGTTGTTCGTTCAGTCATTCAACAAGACTGATCTAATCTACGATGAATGTGAAATACTCTATCATCTGATCATAAATGGGTTGGATCACTTACTCAACATCCTGGAGATTCTGAATTTTCTCATATTTCTTATGACACCAAGAAACATCCAAGTGATGACTACTCACCCACATCTTCTCAGTGAGGTAGTCTCAAATCAGCATGTGAAAATGTCACGAATATGCCCCTCTGGTGCATAGATCACAAAACTAAAGGCAAAGTGATCCCATACATCCTACCCACTCATATTATATAACCTTATCAAGAAAGAGTTTTATTAGTTTCCATGCTCAGCGTCGGGTCTTCTGGCTATCCTCAGCTGGATCAACATCATATTCATCCATCTCTACAGGATCAGTTGGTTCATACTCAGGGAATGCATCCAAGAGCTCAGTAGCAGGATCTTCTTTTGGCATCACATATAAAGAGTTGGGATCCAAGTCATTTTGTTGGTCCTCATCACTTGATTCTATCTCTATGATGCTAGCCCGCCCAACTCTAGGTTTTTCCCCACATGCAGCATCACCCATGATCACAATTGATCACTCCTTAGGAATCATGGCCTAACCAGCGTGGGTACTTGGTTCCATATGGAATGGAGTCCCTCCTGGTAAAGGGGCCCAAGGTCCTTCAACCATATTCACTAGTAGAATGACCACCACTCTGATTACTATTTAGATAAGGGTCATGTTAGTAATTTTTATTGAGAAAACGACAGGTGTGGTTCCGAGAGGCAGGAAGCTTACAGTGTTCATGCTCTCTCCTATGGCTTGTCATTGTTGGGATACCAAGGTGTGGCCCCCATATATGATTGTGGGTTATGATGATTCTGAGGAGACCACCCTTGCCTCCCCCCCCAGTGCTTCTGGACTCTATAATTATTATTTATTTGGATGCGGGTCCCAATGCTTGGTCCTCCACACCTATTGCCACACCTTCTTCCCTGTCAGTAAGTAGAGTAACCTTGCACAAGATTCTCCTATAAAAGTGGGTTTCAGTTGAGAAACTGAGATAAAGTGATAAATATAATGACACATGGGGATGATTTAGATATTAATTCAAGAGATGTAGAAAATAAACCCAGAGAAGCTTCTCCTGAGGCCACAATTTCACCCTCTTCTGGAGATACTCCCCTAAAAACCATATCCTTGACATTTTTTTGAAGGTTCTCCTCGCCTACCTCTTCCCACTAGGATCCATACATGTTTTTAGACAAGGGGAAGCACTCTTCTAGCTTAGCCACTGACAACATTGGGGGGAGTCATGTTCAACAACACCCTTAACTGATTTTTCATGGGCCCCATAGTGCCTCAGGAGTGCACTGGTTCCTCCAATTCTGTCACAAAATTTTTTCCCACAGCAGGGGCTGTGTTGAAGAAGCCTTTTGTGATTCCTATTTCTACTTGCTCCATCCCGTACTTTTTTAGGTTATCCCACAGGTCGTCAATGTTGAGGATCTTTTTGTATGTGTCCTAGTCTTTTTAGGCCTCAAGATAGAAACCATCAGGAGGAATCACCACCTGGTGAAACTGCTTCCCAGAAGCCTAAGGAGGCACCTTACAGAACCCCCTTAATGATTCCCCTCTCTCCTAAGTTCTCTTGGTCGGAGCCACTGGGTCTATCACTGCTTCTTCTATTCCTTCACCTTCAGTCAGTGCTGGTTCATGGTCTGCTGCCCTTAATTCTATATCCTTATCACCATGATACACATCATCTCCACCATCATGAATTCCCCTTACTACCACTTGGCCCTGAATTCAAGGCACAAGGACCTCTATTTTATTGATCTGGATTGTTGGTTGCTTTATCATCTCACCTAGATATGTAGCTACAAAGCTCTATGAATATTCATGAACTAACCCGAATGCAGTAGTGGGTGGTGACAACTCATTCCACATATTCCTATATTCCCACATGAACATCATCTAGAGATATCTCATCATGTATGGGTGTTCCTCATGACGCACCCCCAGATACACCTTCAGATTCACCCTTTTCATGCATCTGAATTGTATTGTGAATCAATGTGGAGTGTATGGTTTGCATATCGATTCATAGTCCACCCATGCCGCCAGTACCCCACTATAGAAGGACAACATATATGATTTCTTATCTATGGTATTTTTTCCATCATCATTGAATGCTCCGATTGGAAAAGGGAATGGGTGAAAGATTAATTGGTATACTCATCCCATCTTGCTTAGCACGACCACCAAACCTAGATTGAATGGGAAGATCCATGTAATATTTAGGATTGCTAGTCAAGAGTGTATCCCAAGTGGAGAAATGGGATTGAGGTGTTCATAACTACCCATGTGTGCTGCGACCCAACTATTAGGAAGTGGAATGGACCCCCCCACACAAAGACCTTTTTCCCTGATTGATGTGATGAAGTACATGATACAATTTCACTAGCATCGGGATACCCAGGTTGATGCATTTTTCAGAGGCCAACATTCCCGCCATAATGAATGTGCTCAGTCTCGCTCCCATATACACATCCCTCGCCAACATCATCCATCCATAAATCAACACCGAGATGAATCTTTCCAGCCTGACTATTGGATACTGCTCTTCCTTGATACTAAAGACCCACAATTTCCACTGGCTATCCTCCAGGATCCACCAGTAATAATTTTCCACACCTCAATAATATCCCCTTGGATAGTTACGAGGCCTCACTGGTAGTTTCATGGGTGATGCCTCTCCTTCGGTAGGCTTCTCTAGTGTAAAATTCCAGAAGTAACCAAACCACCACTAGAAGTGGATATCCTTGGTGTTCTTCTTATCATTGTTTGTGTCCAACACTAGGTTCAACAATGCCTTTTCCAAAGGAGGCATTTGTTCCACATCCTCCCAAGCATTATCATTAGGGAGAAACTCATTATGCATTCCCCCCATAATTGGGATGCTTGATATATTATGACAGTCCGAGAGGCTGATTATAACCTCCTTATGATACAAGTGGAACATGTTTTTATCTAGTGACCATCAACTTAACAAATACAATATGATTTCCTTTGGTTGGGAGACATGGAATTGGTAATCCCATGCTTCTTTGTACATGCCTACTCGCCTTAGAAAGGTCTCAAACTAGATGTAGGATGCGTACACCTTGTAGGACCAGGACTACTTGTCTGTAAAGTTTCCACCCTAGTGTAGATCTCATATTTTTATCCACCCCTTATCTGGGTCCCTAATCCCCTTCTTGATGATTGTTTTATACTAAGGTAGGGATGTCTCTTTATCCAACTCCTTTCCATTGATGTTGTTGAGGTGATTGTAAAGGCAATGCATTGTGACAGGAGTGTAGTCCATCCCAATATGATCATATGTAGCTCTTTACTACTCATGTTTCCATGGCATGTACCTGAACCAGTATTCCAGATAATCTCTACTAGCCTTTGGAATGAATATGTTATCCCGTAATCCAAAACTGTACACTGGAACCCTCTTTCATAGTGGATAGTCCTTCTGAGCATCAGACAATAGTGTTGTTAATGATTCATGATCAGAGTGGATCCAAATATAATCCCCTATCAGGATATTGTCCCCCATTGCTTCCCTATGGGTAGAATCAATAAGAACCTCCCGAGTAGCCTCTTGAGAAGCCATCATTCCAGGACTTAGGAAAATTTCTGAGCCTATTTGCGAAGATCAGGAGAAAAGATTATTTGCGGAGGTCATTCATGAAGTATCATCCACTAAATCAGCATTTTTCTTGGTGTGTGTCATAAAGAATCAGCAGATCACGATGCACCAATCCTATGAAAAGAATTCATGAAGAAAGGACCATAGAACTCAGTTTGTGAAGTCACATTCGCGGGGTGGATCGCTTCGCAAAAGTGAGTGTCAACATAATTGTTCGTGGAGATTCATTATAAATTCTAGGCCCCTTATTACCTATTTATAGGTGAGGATTGACTAATATTCTTGGTGATATTTTTTGACTGGTGCTTCTTGGTGTGCCACGCTCACCTGCCTCACAAGTCAGCTTCATGATCTGACAAGTGTTTCGGAAATTCACCCTTAGAATCTGACCCTCATTTTGCTTTGGCTCCCATTCTGAGGGAGGGAATTTTTTGGCACTAAAAATCATGATATTAAAGGTATGAACAATGTAACATCTAGTTCAAAGTGTATCCAAACCCAAATGGCCTCATAATCCATTCAAAAATCATCCAAGGAGTCTGTTTCATGATGATATTCCATGGATATACCTGGCCTCTGTGATCGCAAAGAAAGTTGACAGTGCCTTTGTGAGTCTGAAGAATCCCGCATGAATGTATCAGCTTTGTGGAACCCTATTTTCTTCGTGATGAGACCCCCGATAACCACAAACCATCAATTTCTATAAATAGATAGCTTACCCCCCATAAACATTTCTACACCAAATTTTCACCTTCCAACCTCCCATTTCACAAAGCTCCTGAGCATTGAAAACTTGAGAGAAATATGGATTGCCCAAGGTACTTGAGTATTGTGAAACATGATTTTATACATACTTCATGGATCCTACTTATAGGGATTCCCTTCATGAAGGCCTCTATCCTTCATAAATTAGGGATCCCCTTTAGGTCGCTCGAGGCTTCGCTAGGCATTAAGACTTCACAAAACACTCTCCAAATAATGATCTCTTTACTAAGGTGAAGCCTTGATCTAACAAATTCTTTTCTTCATGAAGCATACTTACTTAATGAATCACCTTTTCTCTATGAATCATACTTACTTCATGAAGCACCCTTCCTTCACAAAGCACCTTTACTTGGCAAAGATCCTTTTATCGGGCCCCCTAGATTTGAGAACCCCTTTCCCACATAGCCCTCCAGTCTTGTGAAAAGTTATTTTAGAGTCCCACATGTGGTGTTTCATGTTGCGTTTACCTATCTTATTCTTCTTCACATAGGTATGGTAACAACTATTTCTTCTTTTCATAACTATTCTAACATTAACCCCTTGATATACCACTCCTCCACCTCCCTTTCGTCGGGCATTGATTGTTCCTTCCCTTCCCTAAGTGTGGGTTGGTACAAGTTATATAAGTCCAATGGATGAGGAGTGAGTCCTCATAGTCCGAGCTATAGGATGTTAAACTTCCAATCACCACTATCCTCAACACATGACGTTAAACTGTAATTTTCTGCATGCGTGGAAAGTATGAGAAGATTGGATAGGGGATGGAACCAAGATCCTTTTTCTTCCCCACTTCTTGATCCACTCTCTCTCTACCTTTGGTCTTTGTCACAATGTATGCCTTAGGAATTATCCACATAAGACTCAAACCACCTCCTCAGGATTCCCTCCTAGAGTAAGTCCCAATCTCTATCTCTCTAGTCCACTAGCCATGCGTGAACCCCACACCATCCCTTATGGCTACACCTTTCATGACACGATCGTCTGGTCTGTTGTTACCTCTTGTTTCCCACACCGAGCATGACTCACGTGGTCTTAGAGTAAGTCGTGATCATGAAATCCTCTTTGGGATGCTAACCATGCTTAATCCCTAACACGACTATGGGCTACTATCCATGTGTAATACCCATGACCCTCTCCACCAAACTATGTGGACTTTGATCCCTATCTTCCAAACAGGGTACATAAGAATCATTTCTGAGGTTCATGTAAATAACTCCCCATGATCCATTTGTCCCATTTATTTCTTGTCAATTTACTTGTCCCACATGATGTTAAACTTCAACCTCTTAATTACATGAGTTCTGATCCATTTTGGGCATGTTGGAAGCCTCTTGAAGGTTCAATCCCAACCAATGGTAAACTATGGTGATCCCTTATAGGGATGTACCCTTCTGATGTGACATCTTCCCTTTTTTGGGACACATATCTTAGATCCATCCTTTGAGGTGTTTTGATCCACATGGGAAGCTAACCATACATAATCCCCACATTTCACCATACTCCTCCAACCAAGAGTGCCCCTATTGAGAAGGGTCTCTAACCATGCATAAGGCCCTAACACGTCTCTGGGTCACTGTCCTTTATGTATGCCCCAATTCTATACCCCCATCCTGGACTATATAGACTTTGATCCCCATCCACTAGGATACGTAGGAATCCTCCCCGAGGTTCAATCCCATCACCCATGTCCCATCCTAGTCTTTCCTTTGAGACTTTGTGTTTTGGGAAGATCATGCCCCAACCCGGAGGTTTTACTTCCTTCGGGTCCTTATCCATGCGATCCATTTCTCACGACCTACCTCCATAGGTTTCTCATCTCCCCATACTCTTGAACTATATGGAATCTTATTCCCATCCACTGGGATACCTAGGAAGCCTCCCTAAGGTTCAAGCCCAACACCATCATTTTTACGCCAATTCCACCCATTTCATTTCACCCACCTCATTCAAAGTCTCCATCATCCATCCTGATACTTACCCAGGCCACCAGATCTCGGTGGGATCTCATCATACACTTGGTCATCTAACCATGCATAAGCCCCACACATCATATCCATCCAACCAAGAGTTCCCCTCTTGCAAAGGGAAGATAACCATGTGTAAGCCCCAAACCACCCATTCAAACTATGTGGGTTTTTTATCCATGTATTCTACATAGGGTACATAGGAAGCCTCCCTAAGGTTTAATCCCACCCAATGTTAAACCTTGGCATCCCCCTTTTTGGGGCTCACTTCCTTGATCTGTCCTTTGTGATGTCCATATCAGCCTTCATGGTGTGAAACCTTCCCTTTTTGGGACATGCCATCCTGAGTCCATCCTTATCAGGCATTCTGGGTCATCCATCTAGTAAACCTTCCATGTTCTCCCTCCTAGGGATGTAACTATTTGATCCACTCTTATCAGTGTTCTGATCAGTCCAATCCATCCCCACCAGACATTAAACTCGCAGAATACCCCGTATTAACCATGGGAAGCCAAGGAAAACCTCAGAGACATGCCTATGGCGTAAGTACCCTACAATATACATGGGATTCCTTGGGATTCTGTGCCCTTAAGAATCCCTCTAATAAGGGATAATTTAGGTTTAACAATGTTCCAACATCTAAACATGTCGACGATTCCCAACACAACTAATCTCCTGATCGAAGGTTGCTACCCTGACTTGACCCTTTAGAATTTTTTGGCAGAAGTGGAATAATTAACTGATGTCCAAAAAGAGATGACACTAACTATAGTTTCACAAAAAACGTCTTAATATATAAGGGAAACCCAGAATAGGTGATAAATTTTGATTAGGAATCCATGGAAGGAGGAACCAACATCCCATAATCTTGTTTCGATCAAGGATCAAACATCACTAAAGAAGTGATGAATGCTACCCACCTTTGGAAAGTGGGACATTAGGTTACAATGTAGTTTTCACCATCAAAATCATGTACAGGTAGTGTTCCCTAGCATAAATCATCAGAAACACTTCAGTTTTCGATGGAAGAGACCAACTTATTCCCTCGATGTGCCAGTTTCCCAAGAATAGATTTTGGGGATGTTTTTTAAGATTGTATGAGATAATATGGTTCCTACCCTCATCTCCCTAAGGTATATAGGTTAATTTTAAGAATTTTATTAGAGTGATGAGTATTTTGGAAGAATCCTTATAGTGGTTTCACCTATTATATACTATGGGTCCAGTGTAGAATCCCGTGAGAGAATAGATGAATATTACTGTGCAAAGCTATCCCCCTTAGACAATTTGAATTTATGTCCCTCCATAGAAAAAGACTCTACGAGTGAATATTCACCATGATAATGTTTCCCAAGCCCTATATTAGGAATAGTCACCCAGGTTTCCCTTCACAGAATGAAAGTATATATTCTACTCCTTCAAGGATGAGTATGTACCAGGTTACTTTATCTACACCATGGAAAAGAACCTCTTGATGTTTCTAGAAGCCATAATACCCTAAGAGGTTGGGTTATTAAACCACACTAATTACTTACACTACCAAATTATCCTTGATTGCAACATCAAAGAGTGATTAATCTTCAAATATTTTATTTAGTACTAGGTAAACCATTGTTTGGTTGAGTTGAGTGACATCCTAACATAGGTGACATATGTCTTTGCCACCCCCAATGGTGATGATGAAGAATCTAGTAAATGGAAACAAGTTCCTAGATGAGAGAAATATAAGTTTTACAATTGATTGGACCATAAGATAGTCTCCCATACCCATGGAATTATCTATGCTTGGTTGAAAAAATAAGCATCTTCCATGGTTTCTACACATCATCCAGCTATCCCATCGACATCAAAACATTCCAAGTCTTAGAATAACCATCATAGAAAAAATCATGGAAATTAATATCCACCATCAATACCAAAAATAGCCGAAACTCTCAGTGATTTTATGCCCCCTGAATTGGGAGAAGTCACTAGGGTGTTTCTGGTCCTAGAATACTCAATAGATGAAGAGCAAGAGTATTCTTTGGTAAACACCATCAAGATGGCGGATCATTATGTGGAACCCACTGGTGAAGTGATTCCCCAGCCTCATCAGGAACCTATGACTGACACCATCAGGTGAAGGGTAGGCATCATCCTACTAGGAAATATGTTTGATCTAATACCCTAGAAGGATGGTGCATGTGATGGAGACCAGACAATAGGTGTTTCTCAAGGTTCATCAAGCTCAGTCCTCAAAGGCCACACAACGAGTACACCTACAAAACCTATCATGTTGGTTGATCATATGGATTAGCCACAATATCCTAATGATAAAATTTAGTCATACAAGGATCGATCAAAACTACCTAACACTCATCCTAATCTATCTAACTAATGATGAAGCTTAGTGAACACTGGTCCATCCCTGACGACTTAGCCGATGGTGCCCACTATGCTTCCTATTAAGGAAAAACCCTTATAGGTAGGAATATGTACCCTTATTAGAAGTATTATGTGATGAATCACCTTTCCAATATACCAACATGAATCACCATCCTTTACTCACTCCTCTTATTAATGAGTTACATGAGGCTCTCATCAATGCCTTGAAGAACCCTCTTCGTTTTGAAACTAAGGTGGATACCACTGAGACCTATCACATAGAAGAATCCAAATATAAATAGTGTAAATACATAATCTACTTATCTAAGGAGGATAAGGGTTCTCACATTTAGGGGAATATATGATCGATCTACATCTCAGGCCGATTTAATGGTGTGGAAGTTCATCACTGCTTAATAGACATTGGCTCTGGGATCAATCTTATACTAACCAAAACACTCTATCTATTGGGGGTTACTGAGGAATATTTGACACTATCCAACTTGAAAATCCAAGGATATGAACAAATAGACCAGAAGTCACACAATAATATCTAGTTAGAGACCCAATTTGGTGACTTGGTAGAAAACATTGATTTCATGGTTGTCTTGAAGGGAACAATATACAACATGTTACTTGGGATTCCCTAGATTCATATTCACATGGTGTTCCCCTATTCATATCATAAGTTCCTAAAATAATCCCTCAATAACTGAGTAGGGGTACTCCATGGTGATGTTTCCCACTTTAACTCATATGAAGCTTGATACCTGGATGCTTTTTATTATAAAAGGAAGGGGAATAAACTCCATGATTATGAGGATGATCATGTCAATGCCCCCAATGACTTGACATCCATATTGGAAGATCCTTGGATAGATTTGAAAGAAAAATTCATCCTATTAATTCACCAGTTAGAAGAAACAAACCCAAACCTTGGAAACCATTTCATCATCCTCAAGAAGAAGGAATGCTTACAAATTACCTTATATTCATACAAAGGGATGACACTATTGAGGCCAACAATACCTACTCCCATTTTATAACAGGAGGTCCACCCCTTGATCAGTAACCCATGATAATACCATGTATTCAGAATATTGGGGTTGATTGGATGGAAGTCAACTCATCATCATTGTTTCAACATCAAAGGTGGATCTCACCATCATAAACTACATGGGACTGAGCCATTAGCTTTTATCACTGTGGTCTCCGCAGACCAATAATAACTCATTAAGAGTTTCTCCCCTACCAAAGTAGATGAAAATACTACTTCACTATCTCCATCCCTTAGGGAGACTCCTTCTCCTTCTAGTACTCATATCTTCATCAACAGAGAGGATTTGGATAAAGACCCTCCTGACTTCGAGGAAGGGGTTTCCACTACTATCAATGAATTGACATAGGTGAATCTCGATACTAAGGAAGATATAAGGCCAACAGTTTTTAGTGCAATTATATCCCCATAGGAGTAACAAAAAGGATTTCCCAAATCAACACCACGTTATGTTCACATGGGACTATAAGAAAATTCTAGGGCCCGATCCCTAGGTTTTTGTCCACTACCTTGGCCTTCCTGTTGGATATCATGGGTTCAAATAAGATTCCATAAAGAAAAATCCTTCCCATGGTGCCATGGTCAAGGATGAGGTTTATAATATTATAAAATAAAACTTCACCAGGGAAGTCCAATACCCCAAATAGACAACCAATATCATCCCTATCAGGAATGTGAACAAATATATAAGACTCTATATTAACTTTTGAGACCCTAATCACAATTTACCAAAGGATGGTTTTCCCATCTCAATGACAGAGCTGTTGAGTGAAGTGACTACCATATTCAAGGATCTATCCTTCATGGATGGTTATTCTAGGTATAATCAAATCTGGATGGCCCCCAAGGATAAAGAATCCACCACCTTCAAATCACCTTAGGAAACCTTTTATTAACGAGTGATTTCATTTGGTCTGAAGAATTCAGGGGCTACTTATCAGGGTGAAATTCATCATATCTTCAAGACACTCCTCAAGAAACTGATATAATTCTATATAGATGATTTAATAGTCAAATCCCACCAATTATAAGACTACCAAAAGGATATTAAGAAAGTGTATGGGATGCTTAGCTCCCATAACCGGAAAATGAATCCCTTGAAGTGTTCATTCAAGGTTACCTCTGTAAAGTTACTTATTTTTTTAGGTATAGAGGCATTAAATCCAACCTAGGGAAGATTAAGGCCATCAGTGTAACATTCCAGATCTGGATTCCACTCAACTGGTGCCCCGTACCTGGTTGATCACATGGCCTCAACCACATTTCCTCAAATTCCAGAGGCTACCAACTAGAAAAGAGGGACTAAGGTGAGATAGTGGGGATACTATGCCCTCATTAGCAGATTGTAACATATAAGAATAAATAACAATACAATATTGAAAGTAGTAAACAATATACAACTGAAATAAATAGCGGAATACTGATAAAGATAAATAACCAAGCATCGTTCCATACAAAAAAAAAGATAAAACATGTTATATGTTCTAAGAAAGAATCCAAAACAAGTACACTGCATTAATACACAATATATGTCTCAAAAGGAAAAAAGAAACATAAAGGGACTAGGAATAATCGAAATCCTTAGCTCTGTCCCATGCTCTCCTACTCCTGAAAAGAACATCAAGTACTTGTAGCAGGGTGCTTTCCCTAATCAACATCTACAATCATATAATCTGTTTGGGCCCAAAATCATGACCCAAAAAGGGTGTGAGAATATTTAGTAGGAAACCACCAAAGGTATATTCCAATCCGTTAGTTGATATATATAATAGGAAATTTAAAATAGTGAAAGCAGTAAACTATGGCTACTCAAAAGCAAGCACAAAAATAGGTATAAGTGCAGACCAAATCCAAGATTCTAATTTGGCTTGGAAGATGTTACATAAGTCATCCATATCATTATTCAAGTTCCTTGAATTATATAAAAGTCTTGAGGTCTGGACTAGACCTGATGTCCCACTGTATAAAGTTAACCATCAACTCATGACATGATAGTCATTTAATCATTTTCCAATAGAGTTCGTCCTGGGTATCCCTCAATGGATCCTAGGTTTGATCGGAATTTTACATAAGTCTCAATGATCCCAAACACCCTATCCATGGATCGCTCACGACCTTTACATAATTAACCTATTGAGCCCATCCATTGTCTTTTAACTGAGACAATGGTTCACCCAAGGTATATAAGGTGTACTTAGTCACGTGAGCCTGACCTTGTCTTTTAACTGAAACCGTGGATCACCCATTTCTAATTAACCCTTATTAATCATTTAATACAAGTATCCATATGTAAATTAAACTATTACATAGTTTTAACATATTAACTCATGTGGGAAAGTTCATAGTTAGAGAAAAACATTCCAACATGCTTAAACAGGTATAATCATAACATGGGGAAAAGGGAAAATCACTAATCCCAAACCCTTAATCAATTCAACCACAATTTATCACAATTTCAACTCCATTATAGATGTAATTCATACTTGAAAACCCAATAAGGGAAATAAGGCATGCCTCATAGGTAACCTCATCTAAAAAACCTTAAATGGTCATTCCAAGGGAAACACACCAATAGGGTGTCCCTTAATCAAGGTAAAAAACCTAATTCATACTTTAAAATACTTATTCGATTATCTAAAAACCAATAGGAAACCATAAGGGTAAATTATAAATCAATTGACACCCAAAAAATGAGCGCACGACACTCCAACATATATAAAAATCATGAAAAAGTTGTGAAAGGTGCAAGACCACCTACCTCATACTCATACTACTCTCCTCGTATAACGTTGAGATTTGATTCAACAGATCTGAAAAACAAAAAAAAATGCTCAACCTTTGATAACTCAATCAAGAGAAAAAGTCAGGAAGAAAGGCTAAAAAATAATATATTACTCACCGATAATATTTCAACAGATCTGATGATGTTTGAATCGGACTTCAGATGATGAAATGAGAGGCAAATTCCTATTATCCTAGGAATGATATTCATCAAATGAAGGGGTGAGTTCTGTATGTTTTTTAAAAAATGATTCTACTTCTTGATTTAACGTAAAATAAACTAAAATTAAATGGTGTGTACTTGAGAATATATGTTGTGTCCGTACAAATCCTGGCCAAGTCATTACATGGCCGTGTACTGGGATTATACGGCGTGTAACTGTAATTACATGACATGTACCTGGAAATACATGGAATGTAACTTCCAGTCATGTAATGTAATAGGCCTGTATCTATCCCTTGAAATCTTTCCCACCATTTTCATAAGTATAACCTGAAAGGGGAAGATCGTACCTCAAAGGAAGAACTGGGTTCTTACAAACTTCTCCCCTTAAAAAAATCCATCCCTGAATTTCCCTTCTAAGGGTGATGAAGAAATATATGAGAAAAACTCCGACCACTATGATCGTACATCGGCCTCCCTCTCCCAAGTCTCATCCTACACTTATCCATGCTTACATATCACCCATACCAAAAGAACATACTATCCATAGAGAACCTTCATGCTATGATCCACAATACGAATGGGATGCTCCTAAAAGGATGCATCTTCCTGCAACTCCACTTCCTCTAGATGAAAGTTGTGAGATGAGTCTAAAATGTAACTTCACAACTGATAAATGTGGAAGAAATCATGTATATACCTGTACCTCTAAGTTAACTACAATTGATAGGCAACCAGCCCGACCCTCTCTAGAATCTCAAATGGACTGACGTATCTTGAAAAAATCTTATCCCATCTCCTAATCCTCTTGTGTCCCAACCTCTGTGCAAAACATAGGAAAAATCAATCCTTGACCTCGAACTCCAAAGGACATCTATGATGATTAGTGTATGATTTTTATGAGACTAC
This sequence comes from Viscum album, assembly GCA_963277665.1. Classification (NCBI taxonomy): domain Eukaryota; kingdom Viridiplantae; phylum Streptophyta; class Magnoliopsida; order Santalales; family Viscaceae; genus Viscum; species Viscum album. The sequence goes on along the minus strand of OY728148.1, from coordinate 802,015,821 downwards.
GTAGTATCCATCCGCTTCCGAATCAACTGAACCTGCTCAGTGGTCTCCTGGAAAAGATGAGGTCCTAACAATGCTGCCTCTCCTACCTCCAGCCAACACGAGGGTGATTGGAATGGCCTAAAATAAAAATCCTCATATGGTACCATATGAATAGTATCCGAGAAGATATTTTTGTAGGAAAACTCAACAAGGGGTATGTGTGCCTCCCATGAACCTCCAAAATCCAAGATACATGCCTGAAGCATGTCCTCCACCACCTGAATCATGCGATCTAACTGGCCATCTGTCCGGGGGTGGTAAGTTGTTCTTAAAAGAACCTATGTACCCAAATCCCTCTGTATCCCTTTACAGAAATGATAATTAAAATGGGAATCCCTATATAAAACGATAGAACAAGGAACTCCATGTAGTCGTACAATCTCTTGGATATAAAACCTCCCAAGATCATCAACATTGAAGGTTTACTTGATCGGTAGGATATGTGCAACCTTTGTAAGCCTGTAAAACACAACCCATAATGCATCATTAACTTGGGGAGACCTGAGTAAACACATTATGAAATAAATCTTGATATCATTCTATTTCCACTCAGGAATGGGTAGCTGTTGCAACAGTCTTGCTGGTCTTTGGTGTTCTTCCTTCACCTAATGACTGGTGGAATATCTCATGAAAAAACTAGCTACATATCCCTTTATACCTATCCACCAGTACTGATGATGTAAATCCCAATACATCTTGGTAAAAATAGGATGCACTTCCTAAAATGAATCATGAAAATCCCATATCAGCTCCTCACACATGTCTATTGAAACCCATATGCAACCCTGTAACCACAGAACCTCATCCTTGCCTATAGTCCAACCAAGAGGAGGATCATCACCTGACATACTCTCCCATAGAACTAGGCATTCAGAATCTAATAACTGCGTCATATTCAATATGTCTTGTAATGTGGAGGTAACAGGTAAGTATGAAAGGAAATTCTGTCCCTGACTATCATGCACCTCCAGATGCATCTCAGAGAACAACGCCATCAGCTACCACTCACTACTGGCCTGCTGCAATGCCTATATCTGAGTACTCAGGCTCAGTGCATCAACCAATACATTTCCTTTCCCAAGAATATATGCAAGATCGAATTCAAAATACTAAAGGTATTTCACCCACCTTCACTGCCTCAAATTCAGAACATGCTAAGTAAAGATGTACTTGAGACTTTTGTGGTATGTATAAACCACAAATGCTCCCCCAATAAGTAATGTATCCAACATCGTAAGTCATGAACAACTGTGGATAACTCAAGATCATGCATTAGGTAGTTACTATCATGTGGACTCAAATGCTGAGACTCGTATGCAATGACTCAATCTACCTGCATAAGAACTACTCCCAACATGATACCTGATGTGTCATAGTACACAGTGTAACTCCTGCCTGACTTTGAAAAAATTAGTATCGATGCTAATGTTAATCTCTCTTTCAGGTCCTGAAAGGCTGTCTCACAAGAATATGACCATACATACTTCACACCCTTCTTTTTTAAGCCCATCATCGGTGCTGTTAAGCATGATAAGTCTTGTATGAAATGCCTGTAGTAACCATACAACCCTAGAAAACTATTCACCTTAAAGAAATTCTTGGGATGCTCCCAGGTAACTACTGATCTCACCTTCTATGGGTCCACTGATACTTCTGTCTCCTATATTATGTGACCCAAGAAGTGAATCTGATCCATCTAGAAGTGTCAATTTGTAAGCTTAGCATATAACTGATTCTCTCTTAGTGTACTCAAAATGATCTCAATATGGGTGGCATGGTCGTGTCGATTATAAGAATACACCAATATATCATCCATGAAATCCAAAATGAATGAGTCAAGATAAGGATAGAACACTTGGTTCATTAGTTCCATAAAGACTACATGTGTGTTCTTCAGAATGAACAACATGACCAAATAATCATATAGACCATACCTTCTTTGAAAGGCTATACGAGGTATGTCTAATGATCTAACACACACTTTATGATAACCAGATCTCAGATCAATAATTGGTAAAACATGAGATCCATGGTGATGGTCGAAGAGATCATCTATCCTTGGTAGAGGATATCGGTTCTTAACCATCAACTGGTATAGCTTTCAATAATCCATGCATAGCCTGAGGGTACCGTATACCTTTTTTGCAAAAAGGACCAATGAACCCCAAGAAGAAGTACTGGGTTGAATGAAACCCTTAGTCTCCAAATACTCTAGCTTCCTCTTGAGCTCTTGAAACTCCTTTGCATCCATCCTATAAGGAGGTATAGATACCAATCCATCTCCTGGTACTAGCTTGATAGAGAACTCTAGCTCTATTACATGAGTTAAACATGAAAATTCATCTGATAAGACACCCTTGAAATGATCAAACACTGAAGGAAAATCTATCTAACGTGTACCTTGGTCATCCAGATATAAACTAAAAATCTGTGCTGTCATCCCACTCAACCCACGATGCTCGGGTCTAGTTCTTCTTGCCTGGACATTCCACTCTCCCTTGTATAAAAATGATCCACTTTATAGTGATATTAAACTCACCCTAAGATGATAGTAATCAACAAAGGACTGAAAGGAGACTATCCAATCCATTCCAAGGATGAAATCAAAGCTTGTCATCTCTAAGATATAGATATCCCAAATGAAGTGACACCCACCAATTTCAAGGGGGCCCTCCTTGCACTGTTACAAACCTATTGTTCTAATCCCTAACGAAGTTTCTAGTTTCATAACATCATCAGAAGTAAAAACACAGAGCCCTAGGCTTTTCAAAATGGGCACATATATGAAACAATGTGAAGCCCCTGTATAAAAGAGTACAAAAGATAAAACAGAGGAGACTAGAATAATACGTATGATAGTAGAAGGTATGGGATCCTACTCATACTGGGTCTGTTGTACTACATAAGTCTGATTTGTACTGTGGCCCTGAGACATTTCCTGGATACCCTGAGCTGACCCACCCAAAAGTTTCTAAAATCCTAGGTTCTAGATACCACAACCACGACCACCACCTTAGCCTGATTGGCCTGACGTATTCCAGTTCCCTGACTGGTGAGAAGCTGCTAACCCTACTCCTGAATGTGGAGTTGGTGAAGACCCTCTCACTAGATGCTAGTGGAAATGTACTATAGAAACACTATAAATGGACCATCTTTCTGCAATCTTGGAACTCTACCGATTCCATCAGGAACTGAGGTTTAGTATGCCCAATTATTCTACAATAGAAGCACCTCACCTAGCTATTGGAAGATACATTATGAGTACTAGATTTGCTGTTTGTAAGCTCTATAAAATGCTTCCTACTATCATTCAAAACAATACCAGATCTTGGAAATGAACCACCTTGGATCACACCTCTATATTACCTCTTATTCCTCTCAGTAATCAGCATTTAGTTCACTATAGTAGATACAATAGTCAACTAGAATATATTCACCTGTGAGCGAATGTTGTTCCTGAGACCATCCACGAATCTCCTAGCCTTTAACAGATCATCACTCATCAGAATAGGTGCAACGCATTGCATCTCAATAAAGCAGGTAGAGTAATCCATAACTAATAGAGTCCCCTACTCCAGATGCATAAACTCACAGGCTTTGTTGGACCTCAGCATCTCAGGATAGAAGTATTCATAAAAGACTATGAAAATCTTCCCATGCCATGTCTATATGATGTTCTATCTGTGTGGTAACACCCCACTACCTATTGGCGTAATCACACAACATATAAGTCATGAGATTTAACCTCATTTTAGGAGGTGTCTCAAGATTCTCAAAGATCAATAACATGGAATCTAGCCATGACTCTACAGCATGTGGCCCACCTTCCCCAGAAAACATGGGTGGATGCTACTGCTAGAACACTCATGTTAGTTCTTCCATAGATGTGAAAGGATGTGGTGGTCCTTGAAAGGTTTTCATGGACCTCATAAATCCTTCATGAAAAATTTCATCAGCACATACATTCAGTATAATAACTGGTGGTACAATTAGTGCAGCTAGAGGATCCACTAGTTTCCCATGACCTACCACCTATGGGGTATGATCATCCCCAACCTCCTAGTGTAATACTGGAGGTCATCATGGAGTAATTTATCTATAAATTCCATCACATACACCTTAGTACAATCTTATTCATCAAGGTACGTAGTTTAAGATCATAAGAACTAAACAGGAGAAGAAAATCCGCTAAAGTTCACAAAAGGGTACATGGTGAGTAGAACCTAAACACAGTGTGTCCCCTTAAATTCTCACATGGGCATGTAACTCCGCCTTCCTTGTTCATATAAATGTCCTAAGTACACAACGTGTTAGTCTGAAACATGACATGTACTCGGGTATTCCCTCCTGGACATGTACTTTTACATGGTCAGAGCCACACGAGTCTGCCTATGTAAAACTACACAGAGTGTACATAAGGTACACGACATGTTCTGATCAAAATCCAAAAACCCATGTTTTATATAAAATGATCGGTGACATGGTCATCAACCACATGGCGTGTACTCAGAGTACATGAATTGTACTTGAAAATTTTAATTTCTACCTGAATAGAATAACACATGGCATGTGTTCATAGGACCACACACCATGTTGTATGGGTTTACAAATAGTAAGCCTCTGAAACTTCCCTGGAACCCTTGTTTTTAAAATTTAAGACAACAGTGTTTCAAATTCCAATCTATGGGGGCCCATAATACCCGCAAATTGAAGTTTAGAATCATATATAGCACATAATAACAAAATTTATATCCCATGGCTGAGACATGATCTACCAAATTCTGATCCAAGGGGCTCATACTTCTCATGGAACAAAGTATGGCATCCATCCTATTCAACCATAACACATAACAATACACCAATCACAATAGAAGGAACATTTATCACAGTACCTCACAACAACATGAAATTAGTAATTCTCTCTAAATGGCATGGAAAGAATGCATGGCATGTGATTTCTAACAAGTTCCTATATGATTCATGAGATTAAATACCCTCATCTCATCAAGTTTCAACAAAATAAAACAACAACGATATCAATAATAACAACACAAAACAAGTGTGTCACCCAATTGTGAAATAGAATCAACTGTAATAGCTCAAAATTCAAAAATCATAATTCTATTTAAGTAAATTTGGCTTTTACCTGTACATGGGGTAACTACTCCTGGGAACAACTAATTAAAAAAATTCCATTTCCTTTATATCATCACAAAATAATAAGATAAACTATAAAATAAATGCTCTGATACCACTTTGTAACATATCGGATCTGGATGTTACTCAACTGGTACCCCATACCCGGTTGGCCACATGGTCTCAAGCGCATTTCCGCAAATGCCAGAGGCTTCTGACTAGCAATGCGGGCCTAATGTGTGATAGTGGAGAAACTATTACATCATTGGAGGAGTGTAAAACAAATAAATAAATAATAATACAACAGTGGAAGCAGTAAACAACATAAAACTGAAATAAATAGCAGAAGACTAATAAGATAAATAACCAAGCATCGTTCCATACAAAATATGATGCAACATGTTATATATTCTAAGAAAGTAGCCAAAACAAGTACACTACACTAATACAAAATATATGTCTCAAAATAAAAAAAGAAACAAAAAGGGACTAGGAAGCATCACAAGCCTCAGCATGGTCCCATGTTCTCCTACTCCTGAGCAGCACATTAAGTACCTATAGCAGGGCACTTAACCTGATCAACACCTACAATCATATAATCTGTTTGGGCCCAAAAGTATGAACTAAAAAGGGAATGAGACTAAATCCTAGTAGGAATCCACCCAAGGTCTGCGCCAATCTGTCAGTGGATATATATAACAGGCAGTGTACAATAGTGAAATCAGTAAACTATGGGTACTCAAAAGAAAGAACAATAAATGTCTTATAAGACAATGTAAATAGGTATAAGTGAAGACCGAATCCATGCTTGTGATTTGTCTTGGAAGATGCGTCATAATTCATCCATATCATTATTCAAGTTCCTTGAATTATATAAAATTCTCGAGGTCCGAACTAGACCCAATGACCCCATGTATAAAGGTAACTGTCAACTCATGACATAATAGTCATTTAATCATTTTACAACAGAGCCCAGCCTAGGTATCCTTCAATGGATCCTAGGTTCACTCGTCATTTTAAATAATCCTCAATGATATTGGCCAAACTATCCATGGCTCACTCATGGACTTTACATAATTAACCTCTTGAGCTCATCCATTGTATTTTAACTGAGACAATAGTTCACCCAAGGTATATAAGGTTCACTTAGTCACATGATCCTAACCTTGTATTTTAAGTAAGACTGTGGCTCACCCATTGCTAATTACCCCTTATTAATCATTTCATACAAGAAACTACATGTAAATTAAACTATTACATGTTTTTAACATATTAACTCACATGGGAAGGTTCACAATTAGAGAAAAAATTCCAACATGCTTAAATAGTCATAAACATAACATGGGGTAAAGTGGAAATCACTAATCCCAAACCCTTAATCAATTCAACCAAAATTTATCAAAATTGAAACTTCATTATAAATATAATTCATACTTGACAACCCAATAAGGGAAAAAAGGAACGACTCATAGGAATCCTTGACCAAACGACCATAAATGATCATTCTAAGGGAAAAATACAAATGGGGTGGCCCTTAATCAAGGTAAACAACCTAATTAGTACTTTAAAACACTTATTCAATTACCTAAACACCAATAAGAAATAATAAGGGTAAATTATAAATCAAGAAACACCCTAAAAATGGGCGCACGACACTCTGTAATATATAGACATCATGAAAAAGTTGCGAAATACATAATACCACCTACCTCGTGCTCGTACGACTCTCCTTGTCCAGCATCTGGCTTTGATTTGACCTAGAACGAAGTAGATCTACAAAAAAATAAAAAATTCTCAACCTTTGATAACTCAATTGTGATACAAAATCAGGAAGAAATGATCAAAAGGAATCGATCACTCACTAAGGGGATTTCAATGGACCCAACAGTGTTTGAATCGAGCATCAGATGATTAAACGAGAGGCTAATTCCCGTTTTCCTAGGTGTGATGTTCATCGAACAAATGGGTGAGTTCTGTATGTTTTTACAAAAATGATGCTACTGCCCAATTTAACCAAAAAAAGAAAATTACACAGTTTATATTTGAGACTACACACCATGTACATAAAAATCCCGGTCAGGTCATTACATGGTCATGTACTAGGATTATACGGTGTGTAACTTTAATACATGGAATGTACCTAGAAATACATGACATGTAACTTCCAGTCATGTCGTGTAACAGAACTGCAGCTATACCTTGACCTATTTCCCCCCATTTTTATAAGTATAACCTGAAAGGAAAAGATCTTTAACTCTAAGGAAGAACTGGGTTCTTACAATCAGTTAAATGCATCGTTCACACAATCTCCAAGAGTTAAGGGGCCTCTAGGTTTATCTACCCTATATACAATGTTTTTTCACCAAACTAGCCATAAAATGTAAGGATTTTTCAAAAAACACAAATAAGGGCATCTCTCATTGGAGGGATAAGGAATACTAGACTGCATTTGAGTACATCAAGCTGTATCTACTACATCCTTCAATCCTAATGCTACCCATCTTAGAGAAGCCCCTTATCCTTTATATGACTTTCCTATAATGATCCCTTGGTTCCCCCTATATCATATGAATAAAAATAGTAAGTAAAAGATTTTGTACTACCTCAATCACATGTTAATCGATACATATACCATATATTATCCCATTGATAAGAGTTTCATCACTTTGGTCTTCACAGTTCAGAAACCATGACACTACTTGTAGCATCATGAGATACAACTAGTATCGTGCATCCACCCATAGAATTAAAAACTCAATCGTCCCATGATGACTGGGTGATTAGAGCAGTGGGTAGTAATTCTATAGTAGTTTTACATTAGGGTTATTCCCCAGAAAGATGTCAAGGGAAAACCACCGATAGATTTCTTGGTTGTGCATCCGACATATGAGGAACTACATATGAATGTTGAATTCCTAAATGAATACATATATTTTTTGATCAGGCTATGTCATTTTGGAAAATGAATTTTGATTGTGCCTCCCTGAGAATGAATGGGAGAAGCCTCAACAACCCTAAACTTAATAGGGATGGCCTTGGTATTCTCTTCATTACTCCCAAATAGGACCTCATGACATACCCATTGTTTTTGTTGGAAGAGTGTACCAAAAAAGAAGCTGAGTACTATTACTTGACCATAAGCCTTGAGATGGCTCTCAAGATTGAGGTTTTGTGGCTATTTTTGAAGGGATATCCAAGGATGGTCATCAAGAAGATCAACAATGACTATGTTTTCCAAAAAAAGGGCTCATCACCTTCCTGGAGCACACCTATGAGATGATTGCTGAGTTCTCTTCTAGGTTGGAAGTGACTCATATACCCCTTTCCCAGAATGATTAAGCAGATTCCTTGGTAATCCTAGATTATGTTTAACTACTAATTTTATTCCAACATATCCCATGTACTTTATGTAACACCCCAATAATTTATAATATTTTTCTTTTAGAATAAATTAAAATTTGTTCCTAGATTTATTTATACAAAAACACTAAGTTAATATTATGTTACATGCAATATACAGTTTATATTTATCTTCAAGGAATAATAAGTTTAGCTTGCGTTACATGTAATAATGACTTTCTTCGATGACTTGCGTAACATGAAAGACTGAGTTTTACAGAAAAATAATATATTATTAAAAATAATATTATTTAATATAATAAGATATAACCTATATATTAAGTTAGAGGTTATGAATAGGTTTAATTGAATTATAAAAATACATATTTTAATTCATTTGTTACCAAATAATTATAAATGAATATAGAAACCAAATGAATATAAAGGGAATGATTTTATAAAAAAATACTATTTTTGTGCTCTAAAGGTGTTTTATTTTAATAAATTAAATTAATTACTATTAGTGAAGGATATTAATGAAATATATATTTTATATATTCAATATAATATTTTTATATTCATTCAATATATTTGATATGCCTAAGATAAGAACAAACCTAATATCACGCATAAAAATCTATATTTTTATAAAGGCACTTTTATCGCCTTTTAATGGTGCCCCTATTTTAAATATGAATTTTAAAACTTTTATAAATTTAATATGATAAAGTAAACTTTATTGTAGAAATATAAACATCAAAATTATGTTAGGGTGAACTTTTTGTACTTTTCTATGAAATTTTATTTTTTAATGAATAGTGAAAATACTAAATTTTAATTGAAAACTGTTTTTTCTTCTAATTTATTTATATAGTTAAATTATATTTAAAATTAGTTTTAAGTAAAATTATATCAATTATACATAAATTAATCCAATTTATGTCATTTTAATCAATTTCACTTTGAAAATAAATATAAAAACATAGAATTTTTTTGAACATTTTAACTTTAAAAACCCATTTTGTTGTCTTGTATGCAGGATTAAATTTAAATTAATTTCTACCACTTATGTGATTTTAATTTGAAAAAAATAGATTACATATTTTTAATTAGAATAATTTATAATTTATAATAATTTCAACTTAGTTTTTGACCCAAAATATTAGTAAAAGTTATTAAAATTAATTACAACGATTAAGGGAAAAATTAGCTTAACAAAGGACTAAACCTTAAAATTAAGAACCAAAATGACCTAGAAACTTGTAAAAAATTCATTTTATGTTAATATTTAGAACCTATACTCCATTTTATCTCCTTTTCACTTTATTGTATACACTTGACATGGGAAAAACATGGGTGAAATTCCCTTTTCATAAATTTACAAGAATGCCACTCCTCCTCCACTATAAAAAGGAACTCAAAACTCCCACTTATTCACACCTATAAAACCCTTTGGATCACCCAAAATATGCTCAAATAATATCCCAACATACCTAACCTCATCCTATAATCCTCTACTTGGGAATAAATAAAACTAAAAAAAGTCTTTTGGTATAAACCAAAAGGAGTTACCCGAATAAGAGGCGACATTTTCCAACAATCAATTTTCTTTCCTTTAATTTTACACCCCTTAAATTATTTTTATATAATGATTATATAATAACCTCATTATCTTAAATATGATGATATTTTTTTATTCTAATATTTTGACCTACACTTTCACACACATCTATTAAATGTGATTCACGATCATCATTTGTGTGTATGACGGACTACCACCTCGTGAACCGATGCCATCTATTCTTCCATTTAACACCTTTAAAGGTTATAATAATGATGGATTTATAGTTTATATATGATAAATATAGTATTTATAGTGTATTTATGCTTCTTTAATTTTTATATAACACATACCTTTATGAACTCCATTTGTGGGAATACGATAACATCGTTTGTGGATGTGTGGACTACCGCCTCCTTAAAGTGATGTGATTCATTCAAACTATACATGAAATGTATTAGGGATGATTTTAATAAAAATATGTGACATATATAACATAAATATGAATTTGGAATTATAATATACATATTTATATTATTTACTTTTCATTCTTTTAATACGATAAAGAAATGGAAGTAGCCTTCATGCGTACTCGCACATGAGCCTCAACCCAGTTGATGAGGACTCATTAAGTGCATCGAAGAGACCTAGGATAAAATATAGTTGGATTAATATTTATATTTTAATTTAGTAGGTAATATAGTAGGTAATGTTCAGTACTTTATCAGCCAGAACTATTCACCTGTTTGGGCCTTCGGACCACCAGTTTGGTCCTCAGGTCCTTCAAGGCCTTAGGGCCACCCAAGGCCTTTGGGAAAATAAGTAATTCAGGACACCTCAAGGAATTTGGGTCACCTCAATAACTTTAGGCTACCTCAATGCCTTCAATCCACATGAATTGCAGATATACCAGACTGACATACAAGGAATACGACCCAAGATGAGGATTCATAGTAGGCACATTCACTAGAGAAAAGCTAATCAGACTTGGAATAATGAGAGGGTATGGATTTTACATCAGTACCAGGCCTACACATCCATACACAAGACAAATATCTAGCTATTAATGAAAATGTATTGTGCTGATCACGATGCAGACAATGGGGAGGGGCAGTTTCAAGTAGTCATTGTCTGGGATGAATTACTTTAAAATCTTCGGGTCCTATAATATCATGAAGCCTATGGGACATGTATGGGTTCCCCTTAAACCCTTAAAAGTGATATTATCAAAAATTAATAAAAAATTATGGCCTTTAGGCCATTCAGGCTAGAATTCATGCGCACGTACAACCTACCATCTTCATAAACAATGCATTTCATTTCTTATCTCCAAATATTATGTATTTTTATAAATAAAAATTTAATGGGTATATATGATAATTAAATAATGTTTTAAATTATATAGATTATTAAATAATTATCTAATTAATACGAACAATAATAAAAAGTCAAAATATACTAAAAAAACTAGGTAATTAACATCCAAAATAGTGAAAATAATGAAAGATTGTTAAAAAAGGGTAATAAGATATTATAAGAAGATGATATATGATATTATAAATATTATTATGGTTATTTTATAAGTTAATAATATGATTAAAACTATTATAAATTATGTTAAAGGAATTTCACTCAAAATAAAATGCAAGGTAATGGATTCTTATCTCAGTTTTCTTTCCATGAGGCATACACCATTTTCACCACTTACTTATTTTGTGTGGTGTATATACTAACCCTATTATATTTTATATCATTAATACATTTATCTTCATTGATTTAGAGTTTAATTTGAAATTATTTCTTTCATGGGGATTATTATTGAAAAATTACTAAGTAGTAAGGGTTTTTGTGTCAATTTACATTCCATTGAGACTTATTTGTTGTTATGCACCAATTCAATTTAATGTGGTGTATATAATTCCCATTTTTATTTTAATATCACTAATATATCATAAATCATGGTATTTTATGTTTCACTTTGAATTATATCACCCAAGGGGTTTAGCATGAAAATTACTAAATGGTAAAAGTAATCTTTTCAATCTCACTTTCTTTTGTGATTGTTAACTTTCTCTTGAAACAAGAACTTTATTCTAATAATTTAAATATTCACATTATTGGGTGATGGATATTATTATTTCCTAATTCATATACCATTTTTACATACAATTTTCACTTTTAAAGTTATTTGATTAACTGGGGAATTATTGATAAATCTGTATTTTTTTATTCAATATGAATATTTTATAAGGCATATTATTTATTAATTAAATTAATTAATCGATATAAAGAATGATTTAGATAGGAAATGACAGGTGGCCCACAGATTTTATATAGCCCCTCTATTCATTGATAGGTTCTCATGATACAAATAATTTGACCAAATTAAATTAGTTTTTACCTTTAGTTTTAAATCATCTTGTAAAGGGTCTTGACAGTATAGGTTTTCATGTGACTCAAACATGACATCCAATAATTAAGAAATTACTTCATTGATATTTCAGTTATTATTATTATTATTATCCATGATATTTTCACTATGAAAAAAATATATAGATGCATTTCATTCTCAGTTTATTGATTAAATGACATGCGTTTTCAGTGTCTTACCTTTCCATATTGATTATGCCTTATCCAATTATTTATATGGCATGTGTTCTCAGTTATTTACCTTTCCATGTTGAATTATTCTCATTGATTCATTGTTTATTATTTTGTACTCACCCTTATTGAGAATTTGAGTTCATCCATATTTTTTTCCTTTTCCTAGGTTATGAAGAGGAATCATTTGAATGAGTTTCAAGGATGCAGTTTATTAGTATTTATTATGTATTATGTTTCATTTTATATTTTCCCAATGTAATATGGGTATAATGTATGTAATATAGTTTTCCAAAAATACTAAACTATTCAATCCCTTGATATTCTAATCTTGTATCTATGTCAATGTAATAAAGTAAGGCACCAGCTCCAAGCTTCTGGGGTTGGGGCATTATAGTTGGTATTAGTGCAGGTTTAGAAACAACCTTGGAAAATATATTTAGAAAACGTAGATTAGGAAACATAACCCTAAGATAGACTTTGATGATAAGTATAGAAGAACATAATATAATTTTTTAAGGTAGATATTATATGGGTCTTCCTAGCAATACATCCCTATCTGGACAATACAAGTGGATGCGGTTCTAGAACAAATGTATCTAGGGGTAACAAATCTAAAAAGGTGCATCGGGCCTGACTTTATCATAACTTGGTACACAACAATGGTACTTATTGCACACCTGGTTTTACACTCCCACGAGATACACTTAAGATAATTCAAATTTTATTTACAAACCATTATGAAGGATTTAAAAGTAAATATTTCCTCAAAGAAACCAAATTTTATGATTCTAATATTTACAATGCATAAATTTATGTTATGTGTTATACCATAATTAGAATTATACATTATGGTTTTTTGAGCCAATACAGAATATTCCATTGTTTATAAATTGATCCTAGAATGATGAATGGTATTAATAATCATGGACAATGTAGAGGTTTCATTACTAATAAAGTCGATATAGCTGGCATTGAAACTGAGAAAGTTATGGATATATTAGGCCAGTTTAATCAAGTTATGACACATAACCTTTCCCGGATGAAGAAACCTGTTCCAAAATGAGATTCTCCAATATTGGACCACTTTATGAGATAAAGGTCCCCATAATTTAGTGGGACTACTAAACCAATGGTGGCTGGGAAATGGATTAAGTATTTAGAGAAGAAATTCATGGAATTGGGATGTGGTGAAAAGGAAAATGTTACACTTGCAGTTCATTGTCTAAATGGTGATACTAATCAATGGTGGTCTTTGATCTAGAATACTATAAGGGAAGAGGAAATATAACTCATGGATTGGAAGTTTTTTAAGGACACATTATTTAATAAATATTTCCCTTATGAGCAATAGACTGAGATAAATAGAAAATTCCTTAGTTTAAAGAAAAAGGAGGAAGAAAGTGTCACAGAGTATGAAGGTACCTTTAAAAGGTTAGACATGCATGATACATATTTCATATGAAACATAGAGTTCAGGATTGATAACTTATTTGAAGGGTTTAATCTAAGCCTTTGAAGGGAACTAGTGTCTCAAAATTTTTCTTCATATGGTGAAATAATTTTATGTCCTATCAATACAGAGAAATAATTCTCCAAGTCTCATGGATTCAAAGGGAAGAAAGATAATAAGAGTATAAAAGAGAAAATAACTAATAAATGGAATAAGAGAAAGAAATATTTTACCAAATGTGATAACTATGGAAAGAATCACCCTGGAAAATTATTGAAAGCATTAGAAGTATGTTATAAGTGTAAAGAGAAAGTTTAATAGGAAAAAGAATGCAAATGGAATAATGAAAATGATACTATTCAGTGTTACAGCTGTAAGGAGATGGATCACTATTCAAATGAATACCCCAATCATCAAGGGAATATAACTTAGAATAATATGAGGGATTAATGTCAAACTTATGATATTGATATATCCAAAGTGTAATGATTAATTTTATCTTATATTTGGATACTTGAATAATTTTATAAAAGTTTTTTTGATGATGTATTTATTATAAGTATTATAGAATGTATAATTATTGTACTATAATAATTTTTCATCAAGTATTTAAAACCTTGTATTGATTGGTACCGATAACCATGAAAATCGATTCATCAGCAAGTTGAAATTTTTGGAAAACATATTTTTGAGGGAAAGATAACTCTTAACATGTTCCTGATGTTGAAATAATGATGTTTGGATAAAGAGATGTTTGATATAGATAAAGTAAATTGGGTACTACTAACTACCTTGGAAATGATTCTAAATTGTTGGATCATAATTTTTTGGAAAGGTTAAACATTTATGAAATGGTTTAGGTTGAACTTTGGATGAGGTTTTAGAGGTTAATGTATTAATTCACCATACGATGGAACCTATTCTAAAAAATGAAGTAGAAATAGTTTAAGGAACAACCAAATGATAAGATTGTTTTTATGAAATAGAAACATGTTTTTACTTATATTCTTAGAGAATGAAATAATTCCTCAACTCTAGGAAAAATGGTCTTGAAACAGAAAATGTTATCCTATTATCATCACTTTTGATGATATCAATGAAATTTATTCACACCTCTGGTTTATGGTTTTGTGGTTAAATACTTTCTCATGAAAATGTTATATTTCACTCTCCATCAGAACATGATGGTTAGATTTATTTTCTATATCCATGTTTTCACTAATGTGCTTCTATTCGAAAGCATAGTTTTGTGGTTACCTTTACATTTCCTTTTCCTTATTATTAAAAAGATGTTTTATTAAACCTAATTATGATGTTGGGTTTTCAATAATATTTTATTTTCAAATATAAATCCCTTGATTACCGAGATCAAGTTTGAATTGCGAGGATGAAATTTATTTAAAGTTGGGAGAATGTAACACCCCAAGACTTTATACTATTTTCCTTTTAGAATAAATTAAATTTTGTTCCTAGATTAATTTATATCAAACACTAAGTTAATATTATGTTAAATGAAACATAAATTTTATCTTTATCTACATGGAACATCGAGGTTATCTTGATTTACATGCAATAAGGCCTTTCATCGATGGCTTTCTTAACACGCAAGTCTAAGTTTTACCAAATAATAATATATTATTAAAAATATTATTATTTAATATAATAAGATATAAACTAGCTGTTAAATTGAAGATTATGAATAGGATTAAATAACTTATGAAAATATATTGTTGAATTAATTGGATACCAATTAATTATAAAGTAATATATAAACCAAATGAATATAAAGAGAATGATTTTATAAAAAAAATACTATTTTTAAGCACGAAAGGCGTTTTATCCTAATAAATTAAATTAATTACTATTAGAAAAGTATATTAATGAAATATATATGTCATATATTTTATAAAATATTTTTTATATTCATAAAATATATTTTATAAGTATAAGATAAGAACAAACCTAATATTATGCATAAAAATCTATATTTTTATAAAGGCACTTTTACCGGCTTTTAATGATGCACCTATTTTATATATGAATTTTAAAACTTTTATAAATTTAATATGAAAAATTAAAATTAATTTTTGAAATAAAAACATAAAAATTAGGTTAGGATGAACTTTTGGTATTTTTTCATGAAGTTTTATTTTTTAATGAATAGTAAAAAATAGCGAATTTTAATTGAAAACTACTTTTTCATGTAATTTATTTATATAGTTAAATTATATTTTAAATTGGTTTTAAAGTAAAATTATATAAATTATAAATAAATTAGTCCAATTTAGATCATTTTAATCAATTTCACTTTGAAATTGAATATAAAAACATAACAAACTTTTGAACATTTTTACTTTAAAAACCCGCTTTGTCATCCTGTATGCGGGATTGAATTTAAATTATTTTTTTACATTTATGTGATTGGAATTTATAAAAATGGATCCATTTTTTGTAATTATAATAATTTATAATGTATAATAAGTTCAACTTAGTTTTTCTCCAAAAAGATTCATAAAAGTGATTAAAATTAATTACATTGATTAAGAGAAAAATTAGGTAAACAAAGGAATAAAACTTAAACTAAAGGCCCAAAATGTCTTATAAACTGGTCCAAAATCCATTGGATATTCATATTTATATCCTATCCTACATTTTATTAAATTTTTGCTATTATTTGACCCACTTAACATGGGAAACATTTGGGTGAAATTTCCTTTTAAAAAAATACAAGAATGCCACTCCTCATCCATTATAAAATGGAACTCACCCCTACCACTTATTCATACATCTCAAAACATTTGGATCACACAAAATCTAATAAAATAATCTTCCAACATACATACCTTCATCCTACAATACTCTCCTTGGGCATAAAGTAAACCAAGAAATTCATTTGGTATAAACCAAAAGGAGTTACCCAAATAAGAGGTAACGTTTTCCAACGATCACTTTTCTTTCATTTAATTTTTCACCCATTAAATTATTTTTATATCATGATTATATAATAACCTCAGTATCTTAAATATGATGATATTTTTTATGATAATATGTTTACCTACACTTTTACATACATCCATCAAATGAGATACACAATCATCGTTCGTGTGTACAGCGGGCTACCGCCTCACGAACTGATGCCACTCATTCTTCTACTTACCACCTTTAAAGGTTAGAATAATGATGTATTTATAGTTTATATATGATATAAATATTATTTATAATTTCTTTATGTGTATATAGTTTTTATATAACACATACCTTTATGCACTCCATTTGTGGGAATATGATAACATTGTTTGTGGACGTGTGGACTACCACCTCCTCAAAGTGATGTGATTTATTCAAGATACACATGGAATGTATTAGGGAAAGTTTTAATAAAAATATGTGAAATATATAAAATAAATATTATAATTTAATTATAATATAAATATGTATATCACTTACTTTTCATTATTTTAATAAGACAAAAAATGGAAGTAGCGTTTATGCGTACGTACGACCTACCATCTCCATGAACGGTGCATTTCATTTATTATCTAAAAATATTATTAATTATTATAAATAAATATATAATGTATATATATTATATTTATATCATGTTTTACATTATGGATATTAATAAATCTTGATCTAATTAATAGGAACAACAAGTATCAATTCAAAACATACTAAAAAAAACAAGGAAATTAACTCCCAAAATAGTAAAAATAATGAAATATTATTAACAAATGTGTAATAAGATATTATAAGAAGATAATATATGATATTATAAATATGATTATATTTATTTTATAAGTTAATAAAATTCTTAAAACCATTATACATGAGGTTAAATGACGATCACCTAAAAGAAAACACAAGGTAAGAGATTCTTATCTCATTTTTATTTTCATGAGACATACACCATTTTAACCACTTAATTCTTTTTGTGTGGTGTATGTACTGAATATATTTTATTTTATATCATGAATAAATCTATATTCATGTTATTTAGAGTTTCATTTGAAATTATTTATTTCATGGGGACTATAATTCAAAAGTTACTAAGTAGTAAGGGATTTCGTATCAATTTACATTCCATTGAGACTTATTTATTGTTATGCACCAATTCAATTTAATGTGGTGTATATACTACCCCATTTTATTTTTATACCATGATTCTATCCTACATTATGGTATTTTATGTTTCACTTTGAATTATCTCACCCAAGGGGTTTATATTGAAAATTACCAAGTGGTAAAAGTAATCTTTGCATTCTCACTTGTTTTTGTGATTGATAACTTTCTATTGAAACAATAAATTTATTTTAATCATTTAAATATGAAAATTCTTGGGTTATGTATATTATTATTTCCTAAACCATATGCCATATTTACACACGGTGTTCAATGTGATAGTTATTTGATTAACTAAGGAAATATTGATTAAATGACATGTGTTTTCAGTTTCTTACCTTGTTATATTGATTATTACTTATCCGTTTATTTATATGAAACATGTTCTTAGTTATTTACCTTTCCATGTTGAATTATTCTCATTGATTTATTATTTCTTTTGACGTACTTACCCTTACCGAGCATTTGAGATCACCCTTATTTTTTTTCCTTTCCTAAGGTTATGAAGAGGAATCCTTTGAATAAGTTTCAAGGATGAAATTTATTAGTCTTTGTTATGTATTATTATTTATTTTATATCTTCCCAATATAATATGGGTATCATGTACGTAATTTGGTTTTCCAAAATTGCTAAATTGTTTAGTCCCTTGGGATTTAAATCTTGTATCTATGCCAATGTAATAAAGTAAGGCACTGTATAAGGCCCCGGCCTTAAACCTTACTTAATCTTGAGTTAATACAAGATTACACATTGAGGATCTTTTCAGGTTTAGAGTTTTAGAGAATTAGATCATAAACTTGCATTACATTCCACATTTAAACAAAGTGGTTACATAAAATATAGTATTCATTTTTTTCCATCAACGGAAACATATTTAAAATAAAACATGGATTCTTTCTTGACACTTCCTTGACACTATCATCATATCATGTTCCTTTCCCTTGACCTGTGAAAAACATTTCAAAAACTTGGGATGAGCATAAAAAGCTCAGTAAGGGATATAAAAATATATGGAAAGGAAACATGAGTACATGTACACATAAGAATCAATGAAATCATACTTTACTCATAAAACATAAGCACTTTAACATACCTCATCAAATAATGAATAAATCATAGAAATCATAAGACATAAAGGTAACTTGAGGCATTCATAACATTCTTACGTTGGGAGTAACCATCTTTGTTACGTTTGGAATACCCACCACAGTATATTCCCTAAATATATTTGGAGAAACCTTAACATTTCACTCCTTCATGTTACCCAATGCATTGGAGAGCTATATCGGGCTCACCCACCCTTAGTTTATCACCGAACCACCCGTCTTCATAACAATGACCAAGAACCACAACATAATTGTATCACATAAAACATGCATAAAGGAAACATAACATTTCCACCTTTCAATCACAAGATATCAATAAAAAACATTGATATAAAAACATTATGAAAACCATTTTCAATACCAAAATAAAATAAAATTAAAACAAGTTATTTATTTTTCTTTTAAAAAGAAGGTATGGCTTGTAGAGGAAGCTGAAACTCAAATAATGGTCACGGCGGCGGAGAAGTCGTTGTTGCCGCATATGTATGATGAAAACATTCCCTTTTGTTGTTTAGTAAACGCTTCGTATAAAAAAGATTCCTTTTGAATAAACGTAAAAGTCAAAGGGGTTTATACACCGTATAAAAGAAAGTTGTGTATAAAACAAAATATTCCTCAATGAATGGAGATTGAGACGAAGTCCCATACAAAGATAGTATCCTTGGATTAAGGATAAATCAATTACATAATTATGTGTGACAAATGAATACACGAAATATAAGTGGATATTAATTGTAAAACAATCAGAGGTTATTCAAACATATTCATAGAATGACATATTCAAGGAGTACAAGTTTATCCCAAAGAATCAAATTTGGGTTAAGAAGTTCCCTTGCAAATATTTGGCAGCCTAACGACGTCACTACAAAATTCAGAAAATGAGTTGATGAGAGATAAAAAGGGTATCTCATCACATGGAAATAAAATTTAAATCAATAAGGATATAGAATAACATATCCCAACATAATATCATTTGAATTAAAAGACATAACAAAAGAAGTCTTTTAAAAAGAGGAGGGTGAAAGGTTCCCTTACCGACATGGGTATCTTTCGAGACATGCACCCCGTGAAAGAATGACAATACAACATTGATGTAAATACTCATAAATGAAATTATATTACACAATGAGTAAAATAATGAGAAGTACATACACCACTCAAAGGAAATTGTGGCAAATGTAGCATAAATCTCATGGGAATAAAAGTGAGATGAAAAATCCCTTACAAAAACTCGGCAGCCTAACGGCGCCACTTAAAACTTCCAAAATGGATTGATGAGAGAAAATAGGGTATCTAATAATATTAACATAAAGTTTAAAGAAAGATGAATTTAAAAGAACATCCCCCAACATAACAAATTGGATCTTAAAATAAGTGACATAAAGGAGAGTACTTAAAAAGAAAGAGACAGGTTAGATCTCTTACGAATATTCGACAACCTAACGACACCACTCAAAACTTCCAAAATGGATTGATGAGAGAGAATAGGGTCTCTAATAATATTAACATAAAAATTACAGTAATATTAATATAAAATAACATCCCAATAACAATAAAGATGAGATTTAAAAGGAATGACATAAAAGAGTGTACTTAAAAAGAAAGAGAGGAGTAGGATCCCTTACCTCAAGTCCAACTTGTCTTGTTCGTTTCTTTATATTCCTAAATAATAAACTTTGGTCAATTTATAATTGATTAAGGAACTCCTATAAAGATTATTATTCAGTTCATATCACATATTTTAATGTTATAATAATTGGTTAATAATATGAGTTCATATCAGACGTTTTTGTCGATGTTTGGTACATGAGTCAAAAATGAACTTGTTTGAAAAATGATTGTCCATGTAGTTATAAGTAAATAATTTACAGAATAGTATTAATGATTAAAATATCATATATATCCAGTACATATTCATTTTATACTATTCCATATCATTTGGAGATAAAAAACGAAAAGCACCGTTTATGGAGACGGTAGACCGTACGTACGCATGAACACTACTTTCATTTTTTCTTTGTCATATTAATGGAATTAAAAATAAATGATATATATATATATATTATAATTAAATTATAATATATATGTTATATAGGTCACATATGTTCATTAATTTCATTCTTTATACATTCCATGTATTGCATGTACGATTCACATCACTTGAGGGGGCGGTAGTCCACACTTCCTCATATGAAATTATCGCATTTACATAACATGAAACGAATAAAGGTATGGTTTAAATATAAAATACAGAAGCATATAGTAAACATAAATACCATATATATCATATATAAAATACAGTGACATCATAATGACCACCTTTAAAGGTTTTAAAAGAATATTGAACAATCATCGTTTTGTGAGGTAGAAAATCGACAACCACAGAAATAATATGTTCTTTAACCATTAGATGAAGGTGTGTATAAGTGTATCTCGAATCCTTATTATAAAAAAATCCTAGTATATTGAAGATATTGTATTTGTTACAAAAGAAATGAATAAAAAGATTTTAGGGGGTTGGAGAAGCAAAATAAAACAAAAGGACACAAGTGAAGACATTACCTTAAAATCGGGTAACTCCCTTTGGTTTGAGATCAAAGGCTTCCTTGGGAAGAATTATGCCCAAGGTGAGGCTTCAAGGAGTTATAGAGGTATGTGGAGAGACAAAATGGTCAGGGGTTGGCTGAGCCAAAGGCTTTTGAAGTGTGGGTAAGGAAGTAGAGGTGGGGGCCTTTTATAAGAGGAGAGGAGGGACACTCTTGGAAAGTAAAGAAATGTTACTTTATTTTAGAATGACTTTCGGATTTTAATGGTCCCACATTGATGTGTTTCAAGAATAAGGTGATAAGGGTTCGAAATCCACCCATCAAATAGGTTTTGGACATGTGTAGGTCTTAGATTTTACATTATCTTTCCATTTTATTTAAATTGTTAAATAATGAGGTCATCGCTGCATCATCATGATGTCATAAATAAGTTAATTTATTTAATGTCTAAAAATTATAAAAAAATACTATGATATACGAAATATTTATATCTTTCCAATGAATATTTATAGTCAAAAATATGACTTGTATAACCCCTTGTAAAAATGGTTTTAGTAAAACATCTCATGTTTGTGTCAGTTTTACTTTAACATTAAATAAAAAGGTATTTATGTCATTTTCCAACCAAAGTGGCTCCATGGGGTCCCCAAGTTGACCCATGTATTTTCTTGGTCGTCCATGACACATAAAATTAGGGTAGGACATGTGTCTAGGTCATTTAAGTTTATTAAAACATTATTCTTACCTTAAACTACACTAATTACCTCTAATCGTGATTAAAAACTTAATAAGTTACTATTCACCAAAAAATTATTCTAATCCCATTGAAACACATTTTACTTCTTAATGACAACCATGTATGTCGGATTTTTGAAATTCAAAACACAAAGATGGAAAAATTTCATTTAAACGGAAAATCAGTTTTTATAAGTACCACTTAGTGGTTTCACTATTTATCAAAAATTGAAGTTTTTCAGAAAATTACCAAAAATTCACCCTAAGCTGTATTTGATATTCCGAATTCAAAAATGATGTCTATTTTACAAAATTCAAAACATATAAGTTTCATTAATTAATTTAATAATTGATTCCCGCTGTCAAAACAAATAGCGTGTTTTTATGAAACAAAATGTATCAAAAGATTGACACTAGTTTAAGTCCTATTTCAAAGTGAAATTAATTCCAATGACCACTATTGGATTAAATGTTAAAAATATATTCTAATTTCACTTTAAAACCAATTCAAAAGATAATCTAATCATATAAATAAATTAGATTAAAAAGAGGTTTTGAATTAAAATACAACATTTTTCACTATTCATTAAAAATTGAACTTTTTCGGAAAAATACCAAAAATTTACACAAAGTAAATTTTTATGTCCCGATTCTAAAGAAGAATTTTATTTTTTCAAATATAACACATAAAATTGTCAAAAAGTGGATTTAAAATAGGTTCGCCATCAAAAGGTGGTTAATCGTCCTTTTAAAGAATATTAGAATGTTTACGCTTAAAATTGGATTCATTCACATTTTTAATCCTCTAACATTTATTGTAAAAAGTAAAAATATTTGACAAACATATATAATAATTTTGTAGTTAGTTCTGTTCATTCCTGCCATTACAATGGCTAGGCGTTAACTACTATTTAAAATAATATTATTTTATTATTAGAGTGCAACGTAAGATTCCCAAGAAACTCGTTGTTGCGTGTTGGGTACACCATCGAGCATAGCGTCCCCTTTAAAGTCATATTAATATTTTATTCACAAATATGGATAAATGTGAAAATGTCATACTCTTTATTTACCTGGGGTGTTACATCCTTCCCCCCTTTTGGGAATTTCATTCTTGCAATTTTAAAATTGAGCTTGGAAACATCCTTGAAAGTCCCACATCAGAACATGAGTCGGTAAAACAATCATTTTAAAATAAAAGAAGATAAGTACAAAGGTCACCCGAGTTAACCCATACTAGGATTCCATGTAGGAAAACATGGACATGGATGAGAAAACATAGGGTCATGTTCTAATGGAGAGTGATAGAAAACATGTTTAGGAGAAAGTTAACCACAAGAAAATCACAAACTTATGATGGGTTAAACGGTATTCGATTCCCCAGTAGGAAAAGTTAATAGACAAATTTTTTGTTTTAAGTTAATTTTTATTGAGGAATTTATTCATAAGGAAACATAATCACTTATCATGTTGACTTTCAACTTTTATTAGATTCCTTACACAAACTCATATTTCCTCCAAAAGACGAGTATTTAGGAAGACTTGTTTACATTAAGAGTACTATAATCAACTTCTAGAGAATAACCTAACCCACAAAAGATAACTATATACTTCCCATGTCTTTAGACTTTAACCAAAACCAAAACCAAAAAGGTTAGTACAAGATCAGATAATCCAGAAAAGGATAACCCTTTATAAAAATAAAATCTATTCTTAATCTCCAAAATTTGTCCAACAAAACCCAAAGTTCAACGAGGACCATTCGATAAACAATTTTTCCATAAAATTCTTCAAAGTAAACCAAACTAAGATTGAAACCCAAATATTTGAAGGATTTAGTCACATAGTCTTCCAAGTTAAATCGTTACATTTATCTCCAAACAACATCAGTTGCTCTTAATGTCTCGTATTGAAAAGTAATTAACCTAATCACATATCCTCCATGATAGGTTAATAAATTTCCATAGATAACCCAAAATCAACTTACTCTTAATTCATAAAATCATCTAACTAAAAAGAATCAATCAAACTAACCAGGGACTTCACGTAGTCCAGTGGTAGGTGATAAATACCAGTCGCACTTTGGTTGTGGGTTCGATTCCCGTAGCTTTGTCCAACCTGACGGGTTGTCACACGGTCTGCGTGTTGTCCTTTTTCCAAAACTATATAACTCTTAAAACATTCCCCAAAATGAGATAAAATCATCAAAAATAATCATAACATATTTTAAACTCAAGTTTATCTCATGCCTTTCATTTTCCATCATAACATATAATAACCCATAATTACCTCAAAAGTAAGGATCATATAAACTTAAATGGTTACCTTTATAATTATTAACTGAACTTCCACATTGATTGGTCATCTCATACATGATGCATTACCGAACATACCAAGGTTCAAGTGGTTGATCATGACTCCTTGATAGTTGGTTTAGAACAACCACGAGTTTCCTCATTGAATCCCCCATTTTATCTAGTATCCTAATCAGAGAACCACCACAGTTTCCTTCAAACCTATTATCTCTTTGGTGCCTGCTAGATCCATCCATTCACTAAAAACAGAAATTTCAGTGTGAGTATATCAACAAAACCATCATGTACTAATGAGGAAGTTAAACACTAATATATACTTACTCATTCACTTTATCTAAAACTAGGACTCTTTCTGAAATCCTATCCATTATGGTACTGTCACTTATGCTTAGAGAATACCCTAACCTCTAAAGTTATCTAAACTGACGTCTGATACCAACTATAAGGCCCCAGCCTTAAACCTTACTTAATCTTGAGTTAATACAAGATTACACATTGAGGATCTTTTCAGGTTTAGAGTTTTAGATAATTATATCATAAAATTGCATTACATTCCACATTTAAACAACGTGGTTACATAAAAGATAGTATTCATTTTTTTCTATCAATGAAAACATATTTAAAATAAAACATGGATTCTTTCTTGACACTTCCTTGACACTATCATCATATCATCTACCATTCCCTTGACCTGTGAAAAACATTTCAAAAACTTGGGATGAGCATAAAAAGCTTAGTAAGGGATATAAAAATATATGGAAAGGAAACATGAGTACATGTACACATAAGAATCAATGAAATCATACTTTACTCATAAAAAATAAGCACTTTAACATACCTCATCAAATCATGAATACATCATAGAAATCATAAGACATAAAGGTAACTTGAGGCATTCATAACATTCTTACGTAGGGAGTAACCCTCTTGGTTACGTTTGGAATACCCACCACAGTATATTCCCTAAATCTCTTCGGAGAAACCTTAATGTTTCACTCCTTTACGTTACCCAATGTATTGGAGAGCTATATCGGGACCACCCGCCCTTAGTTTATTATGGAACCACCCGTCTTCATAACAATGCCCAAGAACCACAACATAATCATATCACATAAAACATGCATAAAGGAAACATAACATTTCCACCTTTCAATCACAAGATATCAATAAAACACATTGATATAAAAACATTATGAAAACCATTTTCAATACCAAAATAAAAGAAAATTAAAACATGGTATTTATTTTTCTTTTAAAAATAAGGTATGGCTTGTAGAGGAAGCTGAAACTCAAATAATGGTCACGGCGGTGGAGAAGTTGTTGTCGCCGCATACGTATGATGAAAACATTCCCTTTTGTCGTTTAGTAAACGATTCATATAAAAAAGATTCCTTTTGAATAAACGTAAAAGTCAAAGGGGTTTATACACCGTATAAAAGAAAATTGTGTATAAAACAAAATATGCCTCAATGAATGGAAAATGAGACGAAGTCCTATACAAAGACGGTATCCTTGGATTAAGGATAAATCAATTACATAATTATGTGTGACAAATGAATACACAAAATATAAGCGGATATTAAGTGTAAAACAATCAAAGGTTATTCAAACATATTCATAGAACGACATATTCAAGGAGTACAAGTTTATCCCAAAGAATCAAATTTAGGTTAAGAAGTTACCTTGCAAAAATTTGACAGCCTAACGGCGTCACTACAAAATTCAGAAAATGAGTTGATGAGAGATAAAAAGGGTATCTCATCAAATGGAAATAAAATTTAAATCAATAAGGATATATAAAAACATATCCCAACATAATATTATGTGAATTAAAAGACATAAAAAAGAAGTCTTTTAAAAAGAGGAGGGTGAAATGTTCCCTTACCGACATGGGTATCTTTCGAGACATGCACCCCGTGAAAGAAGGACAATACAACATTGATGTAAATACTCATAAATGAAAGTATATTACACAATTAGTAAAATAATTGGAATTACATACACCAATCAAAGGAAATTGTGGCAAATGTAGCATAAATCTCACGGGAATAAAAGTGAGATGAAAAATCCCTTACGAAAACTCGACAGCCTAACAGCGCCACTTAAAACTTCCAAAATGGATTGATGAGAGAAAATAAGGTCTCTCATAATATTAAAATAAAGTTTACAAAAATAGTAATATAAAAGAACATCCTCCAACATAAAAAATAGGAGCTTAAAATAAGTGACATAAAGGAGAGTACTTAAAAAGAAAGAGAGAGGTTAGATCTCTTACGAAAATTCGGCAGCCTAACGGCACCACTCAAAACTTCCAAAATGGATTGATGAGAGAGAATAGGGTCTCTCATCATATTAAAATAAAAATTACAGTAAGAGTAATATAAAAGAACATCCCAATATCAATAAATATGATCTTTAAAAGGAATGCCATAAAAGAGTGTACTTAAAAAGAAAGAGAGGAGTAGGATCCCTTACCTCAAGTCCAACTTGTCTTGTTCGTTTCTTTATATTCCTGAATAATAAACTTTGGTCAATTTATAATTGATTAAGGAACTACTATAAAGATTATTATTCAGTTCATATCACATATTTTAATTTTATAATAATTGGTTAATAATATGAGTTCATATCAGACGTTTTTGTCGATGTTTGGTACATGAGTCAAAAATGAACTTGTTTGAAAAATGATTGTCCATGTAGTTATAAGTAAATAATTTACAGAATAGTATTAATTATTAAAATATCATATATATCCAGTACATATTCATTTTATACTATTCCATATCATTTGGAGATAAAAAACGAAAAGCACCGTTTATGGAGACGGTAGGCCGTACGTACGCATGAACGCTACTTTCATTTTTTCTTTGTCATATTAATGGAATTAAAAATAAATGATATATATATATATTATAATTCAAGTATAATATATATGTTATATAGGTCACATATGTTCATTATTTTCATTCTTTATACATTCCATGTATTGCATGTAAGAGTCACATCACTTGAGGGGGCGGTAGTCCACACTTCCTCATATGAAATTATCGCATTTACACAACATGAAAAGAATAAAGGTATGGTTTAAATATAACATACAGAATCATATAGTAAACATAAATACCATATATATCATATATAAAATACAGTGACATCATAATGGCCACGTTTAAAGGTGTTAAAAGAATATTGAACAATCATCGTTTCGTGAGGCAGAAAATCGCCAACCACAGAAACAATATGTTCTTTAACCATTAGACGAAGGTGTGTGTAAGTGTAGCTCAAATACTTCTTATAACAACATCCTAGTATATTTAAGATACTGGAGTTGTTACAAAAGAAATGAATAAAAAGATTTTAGGGGGTTGGAGAAGCAAAATAAAACAAAAGGACACAAGTGAAGACATTACCTTAAAATCGGGTAACTCCCTTTGGTTTGAGCTCAAAGGCTTCCTTGGGAAGACCTATGCCCAAAGTGAGGCTTCAAGGAGTTATATAGAGATGTGGAGAGACAAAATGGGCAGGGTTCTTCCGAGCCAAAGGCTTTGGAAGTGTGGGTAAGGAGGTAGAGGTGGGGGCCTTTTATAAGAGGAGAGGAGGGACACTCTTGGAAAGTAAAGAAATGTTACTTTATTTTAGAATGAGTTTCGGATTTTAATGGTCCCAAATTGATGTGTTTAGAGTATAAGGTGATAATGGTTCGAAATACACCCATGAAATAGGTTTTGGACATGTTTAGGTCTTAGATTTTACATTATCTTTCCATTTTATTTAAATCGTTACATAATGAGGTCATCGCTGTATCATCATGATGTCATAAATAATTTAATTTATTTAATGTCTAAAAATTATAAAAAAAATACTATGATGTAGGAAATCTTTTTAGATTTAAAATGAATATTTTTAGTAAAAAATATGACTTGTATAACCTCTTGTAAAAATTATTTTAGTAAAACATATCATGTTTGTGTCATTTTTACTTTAACATTAAATAAAAAGGTATTTATGTCATTTTCCAACCAAAGTGGCTCCATGGGGTCCCCAAGTTGACCCATGGATTGTCTTGGTCGTCCATGACACATCCAATTAGGGTAGGACAAGTGTATAGGTCCTTTCATTTTATTAAAATATTATTCTTACCTTAAACTACACTAATTACCTCTAATCGCGATTAAAAACTTAATAAGTTACTATTCACCAAAAAATTATTCTAATCCCATTGAACCACATTTTACTTCTTAATGACAACCATGTATGTCGGATTTTTAAAATTCAAAACACAAAGATGTAAAAATTTCATTTAAATGGAAAATCAGTTTTTATAAGTACCACTTAGTGGTTTCACTATTCATCAAAAATTGAAGTTTTTCAGAAAATTACCAAAAATTCACCCTAAGCTATATTTGATATTCCAAATTCAAAAATGATGTCTATTTTAAAAAATTCAAAACATATAAGTTTCATTAATTAATTTAATAATTGATTCCTGTTGTCAAAACAAATAGCTTGTTTTTATGAAACAAAATGTATCAAAAGATTGACATTAGTTTAAGTCTGATTTCAAAGTAAAATTAATTCCAATGACCAATATTGGATTAAATGGTAAAAATATATTCTAATTTCACTTTAAAACCAATTCAAAAGATAATATAATCATATAAATAAATTAGATTAAAAAGTAGTTTTGAATTAAAATACAACATTTTTCACTATTCATTAAAAATTGAACTTTTTCGGAAAAATACCAAAAATTTACACAAAGTAAATTTTGATGTCCCGATTATAAAGAAGAATTTTATTTTGTCAAATATAACACATAAAATTGTCAAAAAGTGGATTTAAAAGAGGTTCACCATCAAAAGGCAGTTAATCGACCTTTTAAAGAATATTAGAATGTTTACGCTGAAAATTGGATTCATTCTCATTTTTAATCCTCTAACATTTATTGTAAAAAGTAAAAATATTTGACAAACATATATAATCATTTGGTAGTTAGTTCTGTTTATTCCTGCCATTATAACGGCTAGGCGTTAACTACTATTTAAAATAATATTATTTTATTATTAGAGTGCAACGTAAGATTCCCAAGAAACCTGTTGTTGCGTGTTGGGTACGCCATCGAGCATAGCGTCCCCTTTAAAGTCATATTAATATTTTATTCACAAATATGGATAAATGTGAAAATGTCATACTCTTTATTTACCTGGGGTGTTACACACTGGCTCTGGGATTATAGGGTTGTGGTGTTACACTTTAGGTTTTGATGATCTCAAATAGACTTTCATATATTATTGATGATTTTTTTAAGTATGTTCATCAGGGTTTATCTCATTTTTAGTGTTTTGGATATTAAAATCTCTAAGTCTACAATTCTGGACACTTGGGCTGAAATTTTCCTAAATTTGAAAAAACCACCTATGTGAGCATTAAACTATATAAATTTCCTACATGAAGGTTTTTCCTATGTAAATTGGCTACATCATGGAATCAACTATGTAAAAATTGCCTATGTTGATATGTATCTTATGTGAGAAATTAGCTTTGTAGATCAAATAACTACATGGAGTAATCAACTATGTAAATAAGATATATGGTGAAATCGTCTATGTGGTTCCAATAAACTAAATTATTTTTGAGTAAAAATATTACATTAATCAATTTGGATATGTGAATTAAATTCAGTTATGTGGAAAAATTGGTTACATGAGGAAAATTGGCTACGTGATGAAGCCCTAGATGAATTCAGCTAGGTAGATAATTCAACTACGTGGATTAAAATAACTATGTGGATCAATTTAGCCATATGAATTCAAATATGAAGAATTTGGATATGTGGTGATCTGAAATCAGCTACATCATGCTACAACCTATATTTATTACCATTGAAGCAATTGAGCGAGCTTTTAATGATATTTTGAAATCTTTAAATGCTAGATTACCAGTTTATGGTAAAATCAATTATAATAAGTGTCAAATATCATGAAAGGAAACAAGTACAAGGATAATTTATTGGTCTTTACTATTGTTAAGGTATTTTTGATAAATGGATGAGTTTTTTTTATATTAATATCCATGGATTTTATGGAAGAGATGTTGTGAGATTAAAAGTGAAGTTTTTTCATGAATTTAAATAGTGCTATAAAGTGAAAAGAAATATATTGAGAAAATATAATAACATTCACAATTCTATGAATAACTCTCTCTATGGAAGCTCTTATGTGCTAATATGTTTTTCAAAATAAGAAGAAGAAGCTTCATGATGTGCAGCTGTGCTATATGGGTCATCCTTACTATCATTTTAGAAGGCTATACTAGAATTTTATTCTATTATTATCATCTATCCTTCTATCAATTTTATTTTACAACTGTGAGTTTCATCTACAAATACTCACTTTTCTCTCTTTTACTGTAAAGGTACCTAGTAAAAAAACTTGAAGGCGGTTGTTTGTAAATCCTTGTTGGAGCCTAATTTAAAGCTCCTATGCTACTGTAGCAAGTGTCAACTACTTGCACTTAATCATGGATTCCTTGTAAGAAAGATTGGTTAGCCCTAGAAAAAAGGTTGGTCTAGTGGAAATCACCAAACTCTTGAAGAATAGTGTTGGTAGAGTGGACTAGGGGATTTATCTCTGACAATAATTAGTATCAGAGGTAGTGATTATTGAGTTATCAACTATCAAAGTTTGAAATATAAATATTATCTTGAAAATGGATGCAATGATTGAAAATAGAAAAGGTATTCCAACAGTAAGATCTACCTACTTTAATGGTAAGAATTATAGATATTGGAAGGCATAACTGATCATCTATCGAAAGAATCTTGGTCTAAAGGTTTATCTCAAATCCATGAAGCCTTATGAATTTCTATTAACACAACCATAAACATGGGACACAGACACCGAAAAAAATTATGATTTTAAATTCCAAAGAAATGAATGCTATTATTTGTGGACTCAGTCCAGTTGAGTTCAACCGATCCTCTCAATGTCAAACATCCCATTAAATGTGGATTACTATAGTAGTTTCTTATAAAGGTACAAATAATGTAATAGCTATTCGATATAATACTTACAAAATGAAATTTGATATGTTAAAAATTATTGAAGGAGTGAGAATCACAAAATTATATGGAATGCCTACTGAAGTTGTAAATGATGTTTCTGATTTAGGAGCACCAATTTCTGAGCTATATAAAGCATTAAAATTTTCATAATTATACCACTAAGATAGAGTAGGATATAAAATGCTATTAGACAATCTATAGAGGTCGGTAATTTCAAAATAAAAGATCATATTTGAACTTTAATTATTTATGAGGAAGATATGGAAGCTTAAGCTGGAGAACAAAGATTAGATAAGAAGAATAATACTACTTTAAAAGTTTGAAATTCAAAAGATTAAAATAAATGTAAAGAAATTCAAATATTTAAGTCATCTAATAAAGATACATAAAGTAGTTATACTTCAGACAGTGAGCTTTCTCACTTTTCTATGAAGTTCAAAAAATTATATAACAAGAGAAAAGGTTTTAAGAAACCATTAATAAAGTATAATAAGTATAATGGTAATTCTAAAGAAGTAATATTATATGAATGTAAAAATATTGGACACATAAAACCAGATTATCTATAGATAAAATACAAAGAAAATTCAGAAATAAAGTACTTCAAAAATATTTGTTATAAAAAGAAATCCAATAAAGCCACATGTAGTGCTTTAGAAGACTCTAGTGGTGTTACATCTTTAGAATTATAAGCTGAGAATTCTAATTAGGAGCCCAAATTGTTCTTTGTGGCACACACTAATGAGGTACATTCATATTATTCTTTTGAGCATGATTCTGAATCTAAAAATGAAAATTGCTCATATGAGGAGTTAACTAAATATTGTACCATGCTAGAAAATAAATATGAATCTTTTAAAAATAAACATAAATCTATTAAAAAGTCTTATGATGTTACTTCTAATGAAAATTTAGACTTAAATAAATAAATTTCATATATAAAAAACAAGTTGGAAAATTATATTGCATCATGTATTGAACATGGAAATAAGATTGAAAAATTGAAAAAGTAATTTCAAGACTTCAAAGACACTTCAAGTGTTATCACAAAATATGAAAAATATTTAAATAAAATCCTTTTAAATAATAAGGATCCTAAAAATAAATTTGGGATAGGGATCTAAGGTGATAAGATAAAGCTTTACAAAAACTATTTTGTGCATAGTTTTATGAATAATAACTTCTCTAAAATTACTTTTTACATTGAGGATATTTAGGGAACTATGATAACTATTATAGTTTTAAAAACCATCAATTTTGTGTAGTAAAACATGATTTTATTGGAAAAATATTTCCAAAATTTAGTTTCGGATTTTTTGGACAACACAAATAAATTTGGGTTCCCAAATATCTAGTTACTAACATTTTTGGAACCAAGAGAATATGGGTACCAAAACAATTTCTTGTTTGATTTGTCTTTATAGATAAAAATCTCCCAGAGTTTCAATGAAGGATAATACATGGAAAGTGGATATTCTAGGAATAAAAGTGGATATTTCTATAACTTCCACTCCATATCAAAACTTGATGGAGGCTATGTCACTTTTAGTGAAAATGCTAAAGGCAAAATTCTAGGAGTTGGATCAGTTGGTAATCCAAGCTTAGTAATCATAAAAAAAATATATTTATATGGAAGTATTAAAGAATAATCTGATAAGAATTTCTAAAATTTGTGATTATGGTTATTTTTTTGATTTAATAAATAACAAAATTTCAGTTTTTAAAAATAAAATTATTAAATTTAAGTCACCTATAATATATAATGTCTATACTCCAGATCTCAATTCTTTGAGTAAACAAAAAGTGACCTATTTAAGTTCTAAAATTAATGAATCTTTGATTTATCATAGAATATTTAGACATTATAATTGTAATTCCCTGATCCCAGTTACCCAGATTCGGTGCATTATTACATAACATTGGCATGATAACAAAGGATCAAGTCTCGAAAGACCGATTATTTTAGTATCCTTGGAAACACTAGATATATTAATAAGTCTTACATTACATCATAAAGTTAAAAAACCACAACAAAATCTTGTCTTAATATCCCCTCATACTATCCCTGAAGGTCATTCATAAAACACTTGTTCACATCCTGGGAAAAATAAAACATTGAAAGGGGTGATCTCAGATGCATAGTAAGGATAACAATATAGCAGAAACTTTCATAAATAAACATAAACATTTAAGGAAATTTATAAATAAAAAAAAGACTTTTAAACTTGAAATTCAACATAATATGGCAAAGATAAAATGAAATAATTCCATTTACTTATTCACATGGATATTCTACTAGTCGAATAATCACATGCAATATCAATATCCACTTTCATAATTATGGAATACATAATGCCAGACTATCATAACCACATAGTCAAGGCCTTGTGCCAAGACTACAAATAAGATTTTGTCAAGGCCTTAGACCAAGACACTACTTTGTCTCATGAGACCCACTGATGCATCGAGGAGCTATAGTGGGCTCCACCCGTTACTTATTAAGTCCAATGCATTCCTCATATGAATAGGTTTAAACATAACATAAACAATCATATTAAAACTAGCATACAAAATGTCAATAATTTCTCCATAAACCATGAATGGTATAAAAATAACACATCCATAGTCAAACATATCAAAAAACCTTCAATACAATATGGAAGTGTTGAATCATAATAAATTAACTTCAAATAAGCTTAAAATCCATCAAACGATATTGACATAGATGAAATCAAAACTATTTGAGAGAAATATCTCTTTTTTAGAAATCATTTAAAAGTCGCATAATTATAAAAGAAAACATTTACTTTGAAAATATTCTTATAAGCTTGTAAGATAATATTTAAATATTTTATAATGGCGGAAAATAGCCTCACCCACCGTATAAGTTAAAAAATTCATTCTTACCTTAATTATGTCGAAAAGGTTAAAAAGGAATTTTTTTGGAAAACGATGGAAAGATTACTTTATAAACTTCTTATAAAAACTCAAAAAGGGTAAAAATGACTTTAAATCATAGTCTATAAAATAGTAAGAATGATTTGAAATACTTTTTTAAGAAACATGGATGTGGATGATACAGAGGTCCTGATAGATAATTACGTATAAACAACCTCGGATAATGAAGAGATTGTGAAATAAACCCTTAACTTGTACTTTTCCCAGGTTGAGGGTAGGTTAACCTCCTGTATAATGGAAAAATAATTGTTATTAAATTATAAAAGAATAATATACATTAATATGATATCATATATGATCTTTTAACACTACTTTGTTAATAATATCTTAGTATTATCGTCGTTTCAGGTGTCAACTTACTCCTTTTATTTTATATGTTTTGTTACATAAGTTGTGTTTGTTATGGATAGGTTGTATATTATTCATATACAAAATGATATCAAGTCCTTAAACATTATTTTTAATCATCAAATTATAATTAGACTTGCATGGATACGATAGGGAATGAATCTTATCGCGTTCGTGGAGACGGTAGTCCATACGTACGCACTAATAACAATATCATTCTTTTAAAATTAAAATAATATATAATTGGATGGTATATCATATATGAAGAATCATTATCATGTTATATTTATTATTTACATCAATTATGCATCATTATCATACCCATACAAATAATAATGTTTTGAATAACAATTACACCACGACGTGGAGACGGTAAGCCGTACGTATGCACGTATGGTGACATTTCATTCAAATGATGGATAGAATACTGAATATGGTTGTACCATATTTATAATAACATCACAGTATATATAAGATATTGGATTTATTATTGTATAATGGAAATAACAAAGAAATAAGAAGTTGAAGAAGAAAGGAACTTGAAAGAGGGTGCTGAAAACATTACCTCTTCTTCGGGTTCTTCCTTTTGATTTGATCAAAAGGGATCCTTAGGTTGGCTTTCTGATCAAACTAAGGACTATAGGTTGAGTTGAGGGAAGTTTAAAGAATATTTGGTCAGGGTTTGGCCGAGCCAAAATGCTTTGAAGGTGTGAATTAGAGGGAAGGGGAAGTGCCCTTTTATAAGAGGGGTGAGGGGAACCTTAGGAAAAGCTAGAAATATTATTTTATAATAAATTAATATTCGGTTTATAATGGCTCAAAAGTGTATTATTTAAAGGTTAAGGTGGGGATAGGTTGAAAACCACTCAAACAATAGGTTTTATATAGGTTTGGGTCACTATATTAACCTTATCTTTTAGTTTTAACTCTTAGTTAATTAGTTTGACATTTACCATGTCTCTTTGTATTTTTATATTATATAGTCAATAAACTTACTATAAACTTACAAGAGACCCCAAAGTGATCCATTAATAATAAAAAAATCATTATATAAGTTCTTTGGACGAAATTTATATTTTTAGGAATAGAATATCAATTAATAATATAATATTTTTTTTAAAAACTCCTTTATGTCAATTTTGACACTATTTGGTATTTTGTTTTTTCTAAATTCATAACCACGTTATTACTTCAAAAATAATTCATTTAATCAACCCTAACATGTCATATTAACCTATTAAATTCTTGGAATTCATAAAAAGTCTCAAATTATATTTATTTGGTTATTTATAATATCAATTATTTTAATATTTCACTAATAAGGTAATTACTGAATCACCATTGTGTCATAAATAAATTAAATTATTTAATGTCTAAAAATTATAAATAAAATACTATTATGTAGGAAATCTTTTTATATTTCTAATGAATATTTATAATCGAATTTATCTTAGGTATAACCCTATATTAAAAATGTTTTAGTTATTTAACTTTGATTTTATCTCTTTTAACTCTTCTTTGAATTAAATAATAATAAATGTCCTAATCTAATCCAAGTGGACCAAATAGGTTCATATTTTATTCCTAAGGTTTTTTGGTCGAATTATACTTATCCAATAGAATTATGACATGTTTTAGGGTAATAATAATATCATTTTTACCCTTAATTACCCTATTTACTTTTAACAGTGGTAAATAAAAGTAAAAAGATACTATTCACCGAAAATTATTTTTATCTTATTGAACCAAATTTTACTCCTTGATATTAACCTTTTCTCTCAGATTTTCGAAATTCCACTCACAGAAGCGGTAAAATTAAGTTTTATGTGAATTTGCAAATTTTCCTAGGAGATGGGTAAAAGATGGTGAAAAGTTCAATACAATTTTTATATATCTAAAATTATTATAAACAGACTCCAATGAATTAAATTGAAATTATATAGGTATTATGTACCTATTTTGAACTAAAATAAAATAAATAATTATTTAAATAAAAATTTAGTTTTAAACTATAACTCAGTGTTTTTCACTATTCATCAAAAATTGAAAGTTTTCAGAAAAATACCAAAATTTCACCCTAGGCTAATTTTGATATTCCAAATCCAAAAATGAAGTCCATTTTGTAAGATAAAATTTATAAAATTTCAAAAAGTGGGTATTACTATTCATAACGGCTAGTTTGATTGGTTGTGGTCTGTGTTAGAACTCGAAGTTGCGTACAACACACGCTACTGTATTATTCAAAGAGAAGCGTACCGTGGAAGCTTGGGGTGTGACATTCTCCCCTCCTTCAAATAATTTCATCCTCAAAATTTCTAGAATACTGCTGCATGAAAAGACTCGGGTGGTTCTTCATCATAAGTTCCTCAGGTTCCCACATTGCCTCTTCCATCTTATGGTTTCTCCATAGAAATTTTACCAGACGAGTTGTTCGGTTTCTCAGCACTTGTTCTCTCATATCAAGAATCTTGACAGGCTCTTCGCAATAAGATAGATCAGATTCCAGTACTAATTCCTCATAGGTGAGTACATGCGTTGGGTCAGGCATGTAGTTTCTCAACAGTGATATGTGGAACACATCATGAACTTTGGAGAGATTTGGTGGCATTTCCAAACGATAAGCTACAACCCTAATTTGTTCTAGAATTTCGAAAGGTCCGATGTACCTGAGACTTAATTTACCTTTCTTAACGAAACGTATAACTCCCTTCCATGGAGATACCTTCAAGAAAACATGATCTCCTACCTGAAATTCCAAATCCTTTTTTCGGTTATCATCATAGCTCTTCTGCCTACTTTGAGCTGCTTTGATGTGGTTTTGGATTACCTTCACCCTTTTCATCATTTCCACCACCAGTTCTGGGCCTACGAGTTTTCTTTCACCAACGTCATCCCAACAGGTTGGTGTGCGACATCTCTTTCCGTATAATGCTTCATATGGTGCCATGTAAATACTTGAATAGAAGCTATTGTTATAGCAAAATTCTACCAGAGGTAAATATTTATCCCACATACCCTAAAAGTCAAGTGAGCAAGATCTCAACATGTCTTCTAAGGTTTGAATAGTATGTTCTGATTGTCCATCTATTTGAGGGTGGTAGGCAGTGCTCAAACGAAGTTCAGTATCCAACGATTTCTGAAGAATTTTCTAGAATCTTGATGTAAAACAGGGATCACAATCCAAAACAATTGATAGGGGTACTCCATGAAGCCTCACAACTTCATTAATATATATTCCTGCTAGAAGTTCAAGTGGTAAATCTTCCCTTATAGTAAGAAAATGTGCTGACTTGGTAAGACGATCAACAATGACCCATATTTCATGATTCCTTCTAGGAGTTTGTGGTAGTCCCATGACAAAGTCCATCGTGATATTATCCCATTTACACTCAGGTATGGGAAGAGGTTGCAATACTCCACCAGGCTGTTGCCTTCCAGCTTTCACTTATTGACAAACCATACATCTTGACACAAAATCAGCAATCTCCATCTTCATGTTGTCCCACCAAAAATTTTCCTTCAAATCTCTATACATTTTGGTGCTCCTAGGGTGTATAGAGGACTTGGAACTAGGAGAATCATCCAACAATTCCATTTTTAGATCAGGTAAATCGGGAATGCAGAGTCTCCTCCCAAATTTCAAAATTCCATCTTCATACACAAAGTCACTCATTCTCCCATCATTCACAACATTAATCTTCTTTTTAAACTCTTTATCATCAGCCTAAGAACTCTTTATCCTTTCTAGTAAATATGGTTTGGCAACCATTTGAAAAAGTATCGATGTTTCACCTTCCATGGTGATTCCCATATCCATCTTTACTAGATCCATTAAAATAGGATCCCTTTCAATTCTCATATTTTTCAAAAC
The DNA here is from genome assembly GCA_963277665.1 of Viscum album. NCBI lineage: Eukaryota > Viridiplantae > Streptophyta > Magnoliopsida > Santalales > Viscaceae > Viscum > Viscum album. The sequence continues at coordinate 801,976,630 of OY728148.1, read as the reverse complement.
TCCATGTTCCTTTCTTCTCAAAGCATCTTCCAACTTATTTACCTTCCACGGGTGTTAGTGTATCATGCAATCATAATCCTTGAGTAGTTCAAGCCATCGCCTTTGCCTCATTTGAGTTCTTTCTGTGAGAAAATATACTTCAAACTCTTGTGATCAGTATATATCTCACATTTTTCACCATAGAGATAATGTCTCTATATCTTCAAAGAAAATATTACAGAATCTATCTCAAGATCATGATTAGGATAGTTTTGATCATGAATTTTCAGCTCTCATGATGCATATATAATAACTCTATCATTCTGCATAAGGACACAACCAAGTCCTTTCTTTGATGCATCACTATAAATAACTAACCCATAATTTCCCGATGGTAGAGTCAAAATAGGAGCATTGACTAATATTCTCTTCAGTTCTTCAAAACATTCTTCACACTCTTTTTTCCAAACAAATTTAACCCCTTTACATGTGAGCTTCATTAATGGGTTAGCCAATCGGGCAAAATTCTGGACGAAACGCCGATGATAACCTGCTAAACCAATAAAACCGCGTACCACAGTTATACTCATCAGTGCTGGCCATTCTTGGATTGCCTTGGTATTAGAAGGATAAACAGAGATTCCATATTTGGAGACAATATGGCCAAGAAAAGAAATCTCCTGACGCCAAAATTCACACTTGCTAAACTTCCCATATAATTTTTTTAAACAGTCTTCAGGATAATGCGCAAGTAATTTTCATGATCTTTGTAGATTTTGGATTATACCAAGATATCATCAATAAATACCACTACAAAATCATTGAGGTATTTTTTTAAAACTCTATTCATTATATCCATGAATACAGAGGGTGCATTAGTGAATCCAAAAGGCATTACTGTAAACTCATAATGCCTGTACCTGGTTGGAAATGCTATCTTCAGAATGTATTCCTTCTTCACACACAACTGATGGTATCCAGATCGAAGGTCAATCTTTGAAAAGTATTGAGGTCTATGCAATTAGTCAAATAAATCATCAATGTGAGGTAAGAGATACTTGTTCTTTATTGTTATATCATTGATCTCCCTGTAGTCAATGCACAACCTCATAGATCCATCTTTCTTCTTAACAAAAAGGATATGGGATCCCCATGGAGAAACACTAGGGAGAATAAATCCCTTATTACTCAATTACTATATTTGTTTCTTTAGTTCAACTAATTCCACAGTGGCCATTCTATAAGGGGTCTTTGATATGGGCCTTGAACCAGGAATTAAATCAATGGAAAACTCAATTTCTCATTCAGGAGGATGTCCAGTTAAATCTTCTGGAAACACATCTACATATTCTTTCATAATAGGTAAATCCCCTATTTGAACATTCCTTTCCTCACCCATAGTTATTTCATCCTCTTCCTCCCCAATAATTGAATTTAGTTGAGCTACTGGGGGTGGATCTAGATAATAATTAGGTGGTGATGATTCTACTATAAAGATAAGGTGTTCTTTATCATCATCATCAAAAATTATAACCTCCTTCTTCTTATAATAAATCTTTGAATCATGGTCAAAAATCCAATCCATACCAAGGATTATATCAAATTCAATCATAGGTATGATGATGAGATCAGTAGATAAAGAACATTTATGTGCTCTAATGGGGACTGATTCACAAAACTTTGTTGCAATGATACTTCCCTTAGGAGTTTTAACTGACAAATCCCTTGTTAGATAAAATTGAAAATATCTGATTTTCTTAGCAAACTAGGAGGATATGAAATAATGAGATGATCCAGAATTAAATAAAGCATTTTCTAAACTTGAGGAAACCATTAAATTACCAGCTACCATGTCTTTCAGAGCTTGTACCTCAGTAGTAGTGATAGCATACGCTTGGACTTGATCCCTTGGCCTTTTATGAGGCAATTTCCCCTGATGCTTAGGAAATTTATTTTCATAATGTCCCATCTCCCTGAAATTGTAGAATTGAACATCGGTAGCTTCTTTCTTCCCCTTGAAATCACGAGCTTGGTGGCCTTTTTCACCAAACTTGTAACAGACTCTCATTACCTTCAAGAAAGTACTAGGGTGTTTCTTCCCACATTTACTATAGGATGGATATTCAAAATTTCCCTTCTTCCCCTTATTTCCATTTCCAGAGTGATCAACATATCTCTTCTTCTCTTTCTTTGCTTTAAAGTTATAAGACTTAGAGAATTATTTTTCTATCTTGATAGCACATGAGACAATATCTTCGTACGACGAGAAGGTTTGTGAGACTAATGCTCGATGGAGAAATGGTTTTAACCCATCAAAGAAATGATCAATCTTACTTCTTGGGTTATGTATATAATCTGCATCATACCTTTCTAACCTTGTAAATTTAGCCTCATACTTTGCGACATTATCATCCTCCTTTTGTCTGAAACTCAGAAATTGCCTTTCCATATCTGCTCCATGGTCACGAGGAAAGTATTTTTCTAAGAAAAGCTCTTTGAACTCCCTCCATTCCATATTTGATACTTAATCATCTTCCTTTGTGTTTTGAATCAATGACCATCATTGATCAGCATCTCCAGTGAGGTGGTAAACTACCATGACAACTTTTTCCCTTTTGCTACTCCCCAAGGCATGGAATATTTTCTCTAAGGAATTTATCCATTACTTAGATACTAATGGATTTGTACTCCCATTTAATGTTGGTGGTTGTTTCCTCATGAAGTGATCTAACATTTATCCTCCATGCTGCGGATCAGGGTGCTCCATACGAGTATGGTTATTATTCATAACCTGAGTGAGTTGTCCCAGTATAGTGATTAGCTGATCAGCACCAGTTGCATCACCAGCTCCACTATAATTATCTTGAGCAGGAGGGAAATCCCTATATATAGTGCGTGCATTGATACAGTTTCCATTCCTTCCACTAGGTGCCATTTCTAAACAATGAAATAAACTAGATTAGTTTATGAATCAAAATACATAATTCCATACTTGTAAAAGACTTAACATAAATTGAATTATTTATGGATATAATCCATAATCATAAAAAAATGTTTTCTTTGAGGAAGTATATACTCATAAACCCTTCATAATGGTTTGTAAAAAAATGATAATTATCCTAAGCATATCCCCCAGGAGTGTCGTAACCAAAATTACAGCAAGGCCCATTATTATGCACCAGTTCCCATTCGAGTCTAGCTCAAAGTGGTGTTTTTGGGTTTTATCCCTAGGTACATCTGTTCCAGAGCCGCCTCTACCTGATCGTATCCAGACAGAGATGTATTGCTCGAAAAACTCACAGAATCTCTATAATACCAAAATTATAGTAAGTTCTTCTATACTAATCCTCAAAGTCTCTCTTATGGCTATGTGATCTAATAAGAGTTTATCTAAATATATCTCCCAAGGTTTGTACTAAACTTCCTCTGATACCAACTGTAATGCCTTGACCCCAGTTACCCAGAGTCGGTGCATTATTACATAACATTGGCATGATCACAAAGGATTAAGTCTCGAAAGACCGATTAGTTTAGTAGCCTTGGAAATACTAGATATATTCATAAGTATTACATTACATCATAAAGTGAAAAAAAAACTACAACAAAATCTTGTCTTCATATCCCCTCATACTATCCCTGCAGGTCATTTATAAAATACTTATTCACATACTAGGAAAAATAAAACATTGAAATGGGTGAGCTCAGATGATCAGTAATGATAACAATATAGCGGAAACTTTCATAAATAAACATAAACATTTAAGGCAATGTATAACTAAAACAAAAGACTTTTAAACTTGAACTTCAACATAATATGGAAAAGATAAAATGAAATAATTCCATTTACTTATTCACATGGATATTCTACTAATCGAATAATCACATGCAATATCAATAACCACTTTCATAATGATGGAATGCATAATGCCAGACTATCATAACCACATAGTCAAGGCCTTGTGCCAAGACTACAAATAATATTTTTTCAAGGCCTTGTGCCAAGACACTTGTTTGTCTCATGATAACTACCGATGCATCGAGGAACTATAGCAGGCTCCACCCATCACTTATTAAGTCCAATTCATTCCTCATATGAATAGGTTTAAACATAACATAAATATTCGTATTAAAACTAGCATACAAAATGTCAATAATATCTCCATAAACCATGAATGGTATAAAAATAACACATCCATAGTCAAACATATCACAAAAACTTCAATACAATATGGAAGTTTTGTATCATAATAAATCAACTTCAAATAAGCTTAAAATCCATCAAAGGATGTTGCCATAGATGAAATCAAAACTATTTGAGAGAAATATCTCTTTTTTTGAAATCATTTAAAAGTCACATAATTATAAAAGAAAACATTTAATTTGAAAATATTATTATAAGCTTATAAGGGAAGCTTTGAAGATTTTATAACAACAAAAAATATCCGCACCCGCCGTATAAGTTAAAAAATACATTCTTACCTTAATTCTGTCGAAAAGGTTAAAAAGGACCTTGTTTGGAAAATAACGGAAATATTCCTTTATAGAATTCTTATAAAAAGTCAAAAAGGGTAAAAATGACTTTAACCCATAGTCTATAAAATATTAATAATGATTTGAAATACTTTTTTAAGAAACATGGATGTGGATGATAAAGAGGTCCCAGTAGATAATTACGTATAAACAACCTCGGATAATGAAGAGATTGTGAAATAAACCCTTACATTGTAATTTTCCTTGTTCGAGGGTAGGTTAACCTCTTGTATAATGGTGAAATAATTTTTATTAAATTATACAAGAATCATATACATTAATATGATATCATATATGATCTTTTAACATTGTTTTGTTAATAATATCTTAGTATTATCGTTGTTTCGGGTGTTAACTTACTCGTTTTATTTTATATGTTTTGTTACATAAGTCGTGTTTGTAATGGATTGGTTTTATATTATTCATATACATAATTATATCAAGTCCTTAAACATTATTTTTAATCATCAAATGATAATTATACTTGCATGGATACGATGGGGAATGAATCTCATCGCGTTCGTGGAGACGGTAGTCCGTACGTACGCACGAGCGACAATATCATTATTTTGATATTAAAATAATATATAATTGGATGGTATATCATATATAAAGAATCATTATCATGTTATATTTATTATTTACATCAATTACACATCAATATCATACCCATCCAAATAATAATGTTTTGAATAACAATTACACCATGACGTGGAGACGGTAAGTCGTACGTACGTATGTATGTTGACATGTCATTCAAAGGATGGATAGAATACTGAATATGGATGTACCATATTTATAATAACATAAAAGTATATAGAAGATATTGGATTTATTATTTTATAATGTAAATAACAAAGAAATAAGAAGTTGAAGAAGAAAGGAACTTGAAAGAGGGTGCTGAAAAGATTACCTCTTCTTCGGGTTCTTCCTTTTGATTTGATCAAAAGGAATCCTTAGGTTGGATTTATGATCAAACTAAGGCCTATAGGTTTAATTGAGGGAAGTTGAGAGAATATTTGGGTAGGGGTTGGACGATCCAAAAGGCTTTGAAGGTGTGAATTAGAGGGAAGGGGAAGTTCCCTTTTATAAGAGGGGTGAGGGGCACCTTAGGAAAAGCTAGAAATATTTTTTTATAATAAATTCATATTCGGTTTATAATGGCTAAAAAGTGGATTATTTAAAGTTTAAAGTGGTTATAGGTTGAAAACCACTCAACTAATAGGTTTTAGACAGGTTTGGGTCACTATAATAACCTTATCTTTTAGTTTTAACTCTTAGTTAATTAGTTTGACATTTACCATGTCTCTTTGTATTTTTATATTATATAGTCAATAAACTTACTATAAACTTTCAAGAGACCCACCAAGTGGTCCATTAATAATACACATATCATTATATAAGTCCTTTGGTGGAACCTTGTATTTTTAGGAATATATTATCAATTAATAATATAATATTTGTTTTAAAAACTCCTTTATGTCAATTTTAAAACTATTTGGTATTTTTTTTATAAATTCATAACAGAATTATTACTTTGAACCTAATTCCTTTAATCAACCCTAAAATGTCATATTAACCTATAAAATTCGTGTAATTCATAAAAATTCTCAAATTATATTTATTTGGGTATTTATAATATCAATTATTTTAATATTTCACTAATAAGGTATTTACTACATCACCATTATGTCATAAATAAATTCAATTATTTAATGTATAAAAATTATAAATAAAATATAATTATATATGAAATATTTTTATCTTTCTAATGAATATTTATAATCGAATTTATCTTATGTATAACCCTATATTAAAAATATTTTAGTTATATAACTTTGATTTTATCTCTTTTAACTCTTCTTTGAATTAAATAATAATAAATGTCCTAATCTAATCCAAGTGAACCAAATAAGTTCATATTTTATTCTTAAGGTTGTTTTTGGTCGAATTATACTTATCCAATAGAATTAGGACATGTGTTAGGGCAATAATATTATCATTTTTACCCTTAATTACCCTATTTACTTTTAACCGTGGTAAATAAAAGTAAAAAAGTTACTATTCACCCAAAATTATTTTTTTCTTATTGAACCACATTTTACTCTTTGATATTAACCGTGTCTCTCGGATTTTAGAAATTCCTCTCATAGAAGCGGTAAAATTAATTTTTATATGAATTTTCAAATTCTCCTAGGAGATGGGTAAAAGACGGTGAAAAGTTCAATAAAATTTTTATATATCTAAAATTATTATAAACTGACTCCAATGAATTAAATTGAACTTATATAGGTATTATGTATCTATTTTGACCTAAAATAAGTTAAATAAAATAAATAATTATTTAAATAAAAATTCAGTTTTAAACTATAACTCAGTGTTTTTCACTATTCATCAAAAATTGAAAGTTTTCAGAAAAATACCAAAATTTCACCCTAGGCTAATTTCGATACCCCGAATTCAAAAATGAAGTCCATTTTGTAATATAAAATTTATAAAATTTCAAAAAGTTGGTATTACTATTCATAACGGCTAGTTTGATTGGTTGTGGTGTGTGTTAGAACTCGAAGTTGCGTACAACCCACGCTACTGTATTATTCAAAGAGAAGCGTATCGTGGAAGCTTGGGGTGTTACAATAATGTCTATTATATGAGAAAATTCTCTAAAAATAATTTAGTTTCAGATTTAACTCAACTAAAATTGTTTAAAAATAAATTATGTGATGCATGACAAATGAGCAATAAACATAAGTCATCTTTTAAACCAATTGAATAATTTTATACTTCTATACCCATCAAACTAATTCATATAGATTTTTTGGGACATCTAGAGTTGAAAGACTAAGACTGGAATATTATTCTTATGTTTTAGTTGATGAATTTTCTGGATTTACTTGGTTTTTTTAAGTGTCAAGAGTAAATCCTATTATATTTTTATAAGTTTTTAATAATTGGTTCAAAAAGAGAAATATGCCAAAATTATTTCTTTAAGAAGTGACCATGGAGGAGAATTTTAAATGCATGAGTTAAATTAATATTATTACAAATATGGAATCAAACATACTTTTTCTTCCCCAGGACACCTCAACAGAATGATTTTTTTGAAAGGAGGAATAATAATTTTCAAGAAATTTTAAGAATAACCTTCTTTAAATACAACCCACCTACTCATTTTTAGACTGAAGATATGAATAAAACATGTTATAGAATAAACCAAGTTCTAATAAGACATATTTTAAAGAAGACACACTATAAGATATGGAATAATAGAAATCCAAAAATTGGATACTTCAATATATTTGGATGAAAGGTTTATATTTTAAACACCAAGGATAATATTGGAAAAATTTATTCAAAGGTTGATAAAGGGATCCTCCTTGGATATTCTATTACTTACAAGGCATATAGAGTCTTCAATAAAAGGTAAAATATTGTTAAAGAATAAAATCATGTAAAATTTAATAAAAGTGATCCTTTTGATCCCAAAATGACTCAAGTTAATGAACTAAATGATTCTTTTGAAAACTTGAGAGTTGAAACACTCTCTGAAAAAAGGATGATGTGTTGGAACCTAATTTTATAGAACCAAATCCTTAATGAATGGATATCGATGAACTAGAAATTAAACTACCTGGATAGCCTAGAACCCTTATTAACCATCCCTTAGAAACAATTATTGGAAGTTTAGATGAAGGAATTATGACTAAAAGGAGTGTAGTAAACCTTGTATATTTTCCTTCCTTTCTATATCAGATAGAATCTAAATATATAGAGGAAGCCTTAGTGGATGAGAGTTGGGTTTTAGAAATAAAAGAGGAATTGAACCAGTTCAAGAGGAACAAGGCATATGAATTAATTGATAGAACCTCTGACCATCCTATTATAGAAAAAAATGGGTTTATTGGAATATAAAGGATGATCATGGTGAAATCACTAGGAATAGGGCTAGAGTAGTTGCTAAAGGATATAACCAAGATAAATATATATATTATGAAGATACCTCTACACTTGTAGCTAGAATAGAATCCATTATGATTATTATATCATACACATCAAATATTAATTTGAAATTATATATGATGGATGTAAAATATAATTTTTTAAGTGGTTTTCTTATCAATGAAGTTTATACTAATCATCCTCCTAGTTTTGAGAATCCTTACTTTCCAAATTCAGTTTTTAAACTTACCAAATCTCTCTATGGGCTTAAAAAAGCACCTAGATTTTAGTATAAATGTTTAAGTTATTTTTTTATCAAATGGGTTTTCATTAGGTAATGCAGATCCTACTTTATTTAATAAAACTTCATATTCAAATATTTTTCTAGTTCTGATATATGTTTATGATGTGATTTTTGGTTTTATAAATAAAAAATTTTATAATTAATTTTCAAAACTCATGTAAAAAAAATTAAAATAAGCATGATGGGTGAGTTAAATTATTTTCTAGGTTTTAAGATTTATCAAAAAGACTTTTGGATTGTGCTAAATCAAATAAAATACATACTTAACTTACTTAAAATGTCTGGACTTGAAAGTGGTAAAATACATACAACTCCTATGAGTTCAAATGAAAATATTGACTTGGATGAACTTGAGAAACCGATTGAAAACAAGATTTATTTGAGATATTATTATATTTTACTATTATTATGCAACATCCTAGAAAAAAATGCATTCTCTTTTTTCATGCTTGAGAGTATGTTTTCATGTTCAGAGGTCTTAGGATCTATTTTTGGGAGTTTCTGTAGAACATATAGTGTAGACTACTTGATGGAAACTTTTACATCATATGTTCTAGATTAAAACATAAATTATTTGCTGGGAACTAGCTGTAAGATGTTTTGTGACACACTAATCAAGTAAGACATAACATCCATTTTACACTATAAATTACTTTTACATTGTAAGACCCAATTTTATGCTGTAAAATCATCAATTGAGATAAATTTAACTTGAGGTAATGTGTTTTTTAGTTTATCTAAGTTATGGGATATTTACGCAATAAGACTGGTGTTTATAGCATAAATCCTTTATCCTAGTAGGTTTTTATCAATATCTCACATAAACCTTATCGCCTATTTCATTTTATCGCTACTCTCTCAAACACTAGGTGATTATAGATGCGATTTGGGTGATCTACCTCTTTCTATATTACTCCATTTAGTATTCAATCTTCATGGTGGTTGCATCGCTTCTTCATGGTAAGCAGCCTTTCTACTTCTTCATTGCTCTATTGAGGCAGTAGTGTTATTATGCGGTTTTATATATTTTGATATTATGGTGATGTTATTATTGATCCTTTCTAGGTCCATTTTGTGATATTATTATAAAGGATGAACCTCATGTTGTTTTTGGTACAATGGGAACATCTCTAAAAGTACGTGTCATTTTATCCTCCCCAAAGACTGTTTCATTTTTAGAATGCGATTATGAGATTTGGGGATTGATTGTAGGGCCTTCTTTGTTGTATTTTATTTCCTTTCGGTGTTCATGGATTTCATTGTGGTTGTGTGCGACCCAAGTTCAAGGTAGATGGTTATGTATCTATCCTATGTTGACTGAATTGTATTACTTTGGGTTTATAAATTACTTTATAAATAAATTGGCATGATTTATTGATTTGTGTGTGTGAATGAGGTTTTGATAAATTGTGGTCTTCACTTTATTTTGGTAAAAGTAAAGGTATTTTCAAATCATGGTGAAATGGATTTATAAAATGGTTTTCAATGCATGATTTTGATGAAGTGATTTGGGAAATGTAGTACATGGAAATCCCTAGGTACTTTGGTGGAAGGTGTAGTAACAATCCTTGTCTGTTGTTACAATCAGGGGGTTTTCTCATGGGTTGTTCCTCTACACCCTAGGCCCAATGTCCTAGGGACTTGTTAGAAACTATTTGTAGATTTAATTAATGGTGTGTTCCTCTACTCTATAGATTCGATGCATATGTCTAGGGGATTGATACATGCAATTGTCTATGTTTGGGTATGAGTATTATAGATAGCCTGAACTGTAGTGATCCTTGAAGTGATTTAATTATGCTTGGTTTTGTACTATTTGAGATTTTATTACCTACTTTGATATATATATATATATATATACATATGTTATATTCCTTGAAATTGTTTTACTTGGACAATTTAAAACTATGTAAAAAAGGGAAATGTTTTACCATGATTTTGATATAAATTTTTTTAATGGAGTATTATGCCTTATTTCTTTAAATTTGAGTATGTTAATATTGTTATAAAAATACTTGATATGAAACAACTAGGTGGGATTCTGCTGACCATATTAACTCGTACACTATAAACTCCTTCATTGCTGTGTAGATCTGGTTATTCCTTTTGATGTAGGAAAAGGAAAGGTGTCATAGTGAGGTAGAGGGGTTTTAGTTAGTTGGTCTTTGGTAGCTGGTGGTGAGATAGTGGGATGTCCTAAACTTATCACATAGAGTATATGTTTCTCATTTTTTGATTTTCCTTTATTTTTGTTGGTCTCTTACCTTGGAATTTGTTTAGCCATTTTTGAGTTATATCATTTCTTCTGTTTTATTTTAGATATGGGATATAATTATTCTTGTTTATTTATATTTTTTATTTCTATTATATATATATATATATTCCATGTTTTTTGTTTTAGGTTGGGAGAAATCATTCCCTATGGTTTTTGTTGATTCCTGGGTACTAATAGCTAGCCCATGGGGATTAAAAATTCCCTTCAGGTATGTGATAGATTAGGTTAAGTGCTTGTGTTAGAGGGTAACTTGGGTCGGTTTGTAAAAAATTGGTATCAAATGTTAGTTTTTCCTCAAGAGTACTTATCTTGGTACATATTTTAGACTTGAGATATGATTTTAGGGGATTGAGATATAGGTTTCATTGAGTTCCTAGATATCTTATTCTTGTGTTGAGTTTTGATCTCAATATCAGTTTCTATTTACGGTTTTCTAGTTTGTACTGAGATCATTCAAATTTTTGATCATTTCTTCTATTTTCAGTGTGTAATAATATGAATATGAGATGTATTCTATGGGTTACATAGGAGGATGAAATATATTCTCCTATAGGGAATCTGTATTTGGATCATAACCTTATAGAGGCTATCATGAGAGTAGTTCATTCCAGGGACCAAAATGCACTGCAAGTCTAGAATGTAGTTATTGAGGTACATCCAGGATATGAAGTATAAAGGGATCAATGTCGAGAGTTCTTATGTGATAAGTTCCCATCCTTTACTGGAATTTATGATCCCTAAGAGGTGAAACAATATAGAGAAAATTTTGATCAAATATGCAACTTCCTAGACACTTATAAGTCTATCAAGGTTAAGTGTGAAAGGTTCATACTTGAGGGTCCTAGTAAACGATGGTGGGATTCCATGGTAGAGGTAGATAGACACATGGTCTTGGACTGAAAGGGTTTCAAGAGCCTTTTTTTAGCAGTTCTATCCAGAGTCTCTGATGACAGAAAAGTCTCTAGAGTTCCACTCTTTATAGTAGGTAGAGCATTCAATGTTGGCATATACCAGTCATTTTGTGGATATAGTTCATTTTTCTTTAGAGGTAATGAAAAATGAATAGTTAAAATCTTAGAAGTACCTGTAGGGTTTGAAACTAGATATCAGGATATAGTTATTTATGTTGAATATTTCTACCTATGCATAGAAAGAAGAGGAAGTGGAATGAGTATCTCAGTAGTGTGCGCATGACTTGTTATCAGTTTAGAAAGGTTGGACACACTTGATGTTCTTTTTATGAACTTGTGAAGATATGAAATGGTTGTGGCCACCATTTACATCTACAAAAATTCTTTCAGGATATTTCTACTCCTTGTTTCATAAAGGTATTGTTGAATCCAAAGGATACTATAACACATTTTGATGCTTCAAAGTTTACAGGGCTCTAGCCATAGGCCTTAGGAGTAAAGCACCTTCACACGATGGATTATTTACAAATTAAGGTTGATTCAGGTATAAAAATAGTTAGAGACACTATCTTTTTTCATCTTATATAGAAACTACTTCATTTGATACTAGTGACTCCCTGTAATTTATATCTTCCTTTTTTTTTTGATATGATTGAAATTATAACAGAGCCCATTTAATTTGTTTTAGAGTTATAGAAACATCTTATAAAGGGGAAAGAGTAAGGGTTTCAGTGTCTATATTGTTCTTTATCAATCATCGATGCTGAGTTAGTCTGAGATTTCCTCATTATCAGTCTAGATATATTTGAATCCATTATCGGGTTAGATTGGATTATTTCTCATCATGTTGAGGTTGATTGTTATTATTATGTCACATTACTTACTACCGATAGAAGATATCAAGTGTTTTGGGGAGAGTGGGATCAGAGTCCTGGTCATGCAGGACCTTCCTTTTTAGAGTTTAGAAGTTTTTTGTCTGCTATTTTGTTTGATACTGACATTGTTTCTTCTCTTTTTGATCTTTTAATAGTTGTTCGTTACTTTCCAGAAATTTTCCCCTATGACTTATTAGGTCTTTATCTAGAGAGAGAGGTAAAGTTTATGATTTATATACTGAAAGGTACACAGCTGATCTTGATACCTTCATATCTTATGACACCATTGGAGTTGAAAGGGATCAAGATTCAGTTGGATGATTTGATAGTGAAAGATTTTGTTTTCACTAGTGTTTCACCTTGGAAATCCCTGATGCTCTTTTCCAATAATTGTAATGGTTGAATTTGATTATGCATAGACTATCAAAAGTTGAACTGGGTAATGGTTAAGAATAAGTATCCTTTTCCCCATGTGGATGAATTTTTTAATTAGTTAAAGGGGAAAAAGTGGTTTTCAAAAATAAATTTTCGGTTGGTTTATCATTACCTCAAGGTTTGGGAGTCTGATATACTGAAGATGGATTTTAGGAGTAGGTATGGACACTATGAATATCTAATGGTTACTTTTGGTCTGATTAACTCTCCTATAGTTTTTATGGCTCTAATAAACTGGATATTCCATTAGTATCTCTACACTTTTATAGTAATGTTCCTTGATTACATTTTAGTTTATTCAATATCTGAGTGTGATTACAAGATCCATTTAAATATAGTTTTGGAAATACTAAGGAATCACCATATTTATGGAAAGATTTGGAAATTCAATTTCTAGATCTAAGAAGTGAAGTTCTTGGAACATGTGATTTCTGAGCATGTATTATTAGTGGATCTTAAGAAGGAAAAATATGTATTTTCATGAGAGAATCCACAAAAAATATTTGATACATGGAGCTTTCTAGGTATTTCTAGATACTACCAGGGATTATTTAAATACTTCTCAAAGTTGGAATCACCTTTAACTTCTCTTACTAAGAAAAGGGTGAGATTCATATGGGATGAAAAGTGTCAGACTTCTTTTGTTGAGTTGAAATGGATTCTGACATCGACACCTATTTTGATCTTACCTGATTCTGGTAAGGGGTATGTGGTATATTTTTATTCTTGTAGTGCTAGTTTGGGTTGTGTTATTATGTAGGATGTTCATGTTGTGGCCTATTTATATTTTCAAATTCGATCACATGAGAGGAATTACCCCACTCATAAATTGTTTCTTTACATGTTTATTCATGTGCTTAAGTGTTTGAAAAATTATGTTTTTGGGAAGAGGTTCATAGTATTTTCTTACCATAAGAGTTTGAGTTTTATATTTTTTTATAAATAATTGAATCTCAGATAGAGACAGCGGGTAGAGTAATTTCAGACGTTTGATTTGAACATCACCTACACCACGGGGAAAGGGAATTCCATTGTAGATACTCTCAATTGGAAATTCCCATCACATAATATCTTGGAATTGAAGGAGGAGTGAAAAAAATATGGGGATATTCCCTCAGTTTCATTTGGATGCTCAAGAGGATGATTCAATTATGGTTCTGAATAGTGTTCAATTATCATCATATCTTCTAGAGTCTATTCTATAGGGTTAGCATCATGATGATGATTTCATATGAATCAAATAAACCCTTTATGTTAGAGATACAATTTTTGGTTGATTTGTACCTTCTGATGGTATTATATGCTTCAGGAATCATTCATTCATCCCATCATCTGTGATAAATTTGGTGTTTCATGACTATAATGGTTCTTCATGGGATGTTCATCTGGGAACTATGAAAATATATTATGGTATGATATAGTGATTCTGGTGGAAATGTATAAATCATGACATTGATAATTATTTTTCCCATTGTTACAACTTATAATAGATAAAGTTAGAGCATTTGAAACCCTATAGTTTACTCCAATGTCTTCCGATGTTGGTTTAGAAATGGGATGAGGTGTCCATGGACTTTTTTGTTAGATTACCTCATACCCCCAAGGGAATAATGTTATTTGGGTAGTGGTTGATCGATTGATGAAATTGGATTATTTTATTTTGATCAAGGACACCACTAAGGTTGAATATCTAGGTAATCTATATGTGAAAGATATTATGAGGTTTCCTGGGGTTCCCTCTGCCATTTTTTTGGAAAATGATCCAAATTTTACTTCTAGATTTTGGAAGAGTCTCCAAGAGGTTATAGGTAATCAGTTGAGGATAAGTAAATCTTATCATCCATAGAGATATGGTTAGACAGAGCATGCTATTCATATCCTAGAGGATATTATCTATGAATGTGTCTTAGATTTTAGTGGATCATGTGATATCCATATAGGCTGATTGAGTTTTCTTATGAAAATTTTTATCTGTCTTCCATAACATTAGATCCCTTTGAGGATTTTTATGGTCACTTGTGCATATCAACTCTTTGTTGGGAATAGGTGGGAGAGGCCTCTCTAGTGGGATCGAGTCTCATTCAGGATATGTTAGTGAGGATTTAGGATGTACATTAGTTTCTAGTTATAGTATAGAGCCAGTAGAAATCGCTTGCAGATCATCAATATCATCCTTTTTATTTTTCCATAGGTGATTGTGTTTTCTTGAAGTTTTATCTTTAGTTGGGTCACTATCGGCTTGGGAAATAGGGAAAAATGGATTCGAAATATATTGGACCATTTGAGGTCATTGAGCAACTTGAGCATGTTGCTTATTGGTTAAAATTTTTAGTTAAATTGACAACTATTCATGATTTTTTCCACACATATCATATTAATAAGTATTTTCCTGATCCCTCTGACATTCTGAGTTGAGAATAGATTTATTTAGATCCATATGTTTTAGTTTTAGAGAAACTAGTGGAGATCATGTATTCTCAAGTGAAAATCTTGTGTGGGAATTTCATCTCGCTGGCCAGAGTGTTGTGGATACACAAATCAGATTATCATGATACTTGGGAGTGTGAATCATTAGTGAGGGAGTAATGACATCACCTATTTAAGGATAACCCTTCTTCTTCATGAATTTATAGGGATGAAAAGTATTATGGTGGGAATATTATAATATCATGGATAAAAAGGTGTGATATTTTTCTTGTTTAAGAGTGTGTTTTTAGGTTTGGAGGGATTATGAGCTATTTTTTGGGGTTTTTATAGAACCTAGGGTGTATAATACTTATTAGACACTTTTAAATCATAGTTTCCAACTTACGGTGTATGTCCTTTACTAGGAATCAGCCTTAATATGGTTTACAACACAAGAATCTTACAAGATGTAAAATCCCTTTTATGCCATATATTCCTTTTACACTTTAAGACCCTATTTTATGTCATAAAATAATCAATCAATATAAATTTAACTCGAAATGATGTGTTTTTAGATGTATCTAATTTATGGGATATTTACGTCGTAAGACTGGTTTTTACACCATAAATCCTTCATCCAAGTATGTTTTTATCCGTTTCTCACATAACCCTTCTTTATTATTTCATTATGTAGTGAATCTATTTAATCCTAGGTGATTATAGGTGTGATTTGGGTGATCTCTGATCCTTTTGGATCACTCTATTCAGCGTTCGATCTCTATGGTGGTTGTTTTACTTCCCCTTAGTAAGAAACCTTCGTCTTTCTTCATTGCTTTATTACAGTAGTATCATTACACTATGGGTTTAGATCTGTTGATATTATGGTGATTTTATTCTTGATACTTTCAATATCTGTGTGTGATCTTCTTCCAAAGGGCGACCCTCATGTTGGTTGTGGTGTAGCAGGCACATCTCTCAAGGTATGTTTTGTTTTATCCTCCCCACTGACCATTTCATTTTTGGAATATGATTATGAGATTTGGTGATAAATTATAGTTTCTTCATTGTTGTCTCTGATTTCTTTTCGATATTAGTGGATTTTGTTCTGGGAATGTGCAAAATGATTTTAAGGTAGGTGGTTCTGTCTCTATCCTACATTGGATGAACTATATTTCTTTGGTATTATAATTGTTTTTATAAATAAATTGGCATGATTTATTTATTTATGTGTGTAAATTATTTTTTTGAGAAAATGTGGTTTTACCCTTATTTCGACAAAATAAAATAATATTCAAATAATTATCAAATGGATTTATTAAATGAGTTTTAAAGCATAGTTTTGATGAAATTATTTGGGAAATGTAGCACATGGGAAGCCCTAGGCACTTAGGTGGAAGGTTTAGTAATAGGACTTGTCTATTTTTACTGCCAGAGGGTTTTCTCATTGGGTGTTACTCTTCTTCCTAGGCCTAGTGTCCCATGGACTTGTTAGACACTATTGGCAGGTTTAATTTCTAAGGTTTTCCTCTTCTCCCTAGATTCGATGCATATGTCTAGGGGCTTGATGCGTGCAATTCTCTATGTTTGGGTATGAGTGTTCTATATATCTTGACCTGTAGTGATCCTTGTCATGATTTACCTATGTTCAGTTTTGTACTATTTGAGCTTTGATTACCTGCTTTGATATATACATATATATATAAATGTTATATTCCTTGGAAGTGTTTTAACTGGACAATTTTGAACTAGGGAAGAGGGAAAAAATTTCCATGATTTTGATATAAAAACTATTTAATGAATTATCATGCCTTGTTTTCTTTAAAATTGAGTATGTTCATATTATTATATAAAATTTGATATGGAACACCTAGGAAAGATCTTACTGACCCTATTATCTTGCACCCTACACACCCCTTCGGCAATGTGTAGACCCAATTATGTATTTTGATGAAGGAAAAGACAAGGCACCGCAGTGAGGCAGTGGGGTTTTAGCCTGCTGGTATTTTGTAACTGGTGGTGAGATAGCGGGACACCATCCACTTATGACATGGAACATCTATTTCTCATTTTGGGTTTTTTTCTTTTTTGTTGGACTCATACCTTAGAGTTTGTTTAGCTACTTTCGAGTTGTATCATTTCTATTGTTTTCTTTTAGTTATGGTATATTATTCTTCTGATTTCTATTTACTATTTATTTCTATTATATATATATATATATATATATATATATATATATATATTCTATGTTTTCTATTTCAGGTTTGGTGAAACCATTCTCTCTAGTTTTTCTTGATGCCCGAGTGCTAGTCAATAGCCTATATGGATCAAGACCACCCTTTGAGTATGTGATAGATCAGGCTAGGTTCTAGTGTTAGAGGGTAACTCGGGTCAGTTCATGATATAGTAGACCAAATATTATGTTTTTGGTATGTATTTATGATATATTTCAATAAAAAACTAAGGAATCTCATTTAAAAGCTGCTAAAATAATTTTAAGGTATTTAAAAGGAACAATTTATCTTTACTTACTTTTTATAGAAACTTCTGATTTTAGTCTAAATTCATATTCAGATGTTGACTTTCATGGTTGTATACTAGATTGGAAGAGTACCTTAGGTACCTGTTATTTTCTAACAAAATCCATACTATCTTGTTCTAGTAATAAACAACACTCTATTTCATTATCTACTACTGAAGCAGAATATATTTTTGCTGGTAGTTTTTGTGTATGAGTATTGGGGATGAAACACACCTTAATGGACTTTGAATTAAATTATAATAAATTCTCAATTAATGTGATATCACTATTTCTATAAAAATTTCAAATAATATAATAAAATATTCTAGAACAAAGCATATATATTTAAGATATCACTTCTCAATAGATCATGCTAAAAAAGGTCATATTAATCTTGAGTTTATCTCTATTGAGGATTAGTTAGTGAATATTTTTATTAAACCCCTTTCATATGATGTTTTGATTTTATTAAAATAGAATTGGGTTTATGCAAATTTAAATGAATTTAATTTATTATATTTATTTGAATTTTAATTTGTGATATATTTACTACTGTTTGTGTTTAATGATTTATTGTATTTAATTTACTGTATTCTCTACTTAAATGTTGCAATATTTTAAATAAAATTTATTTCTTTTAGTTTTTATTTTATTTTTGTTATTATCAGTCAAAATAAAAACAAAAATAAATTGAGTATGTAATTTATTTATGATTCAGGTTTGTGAACTAAAATTCAACCATACCTCAACCCTTTTGTCATTCTCATACCTATCTTCCTACATAAAATGAACCGTCACCCCTAACCTCTTAATATTATCCTGACCTCTAACTAAACTATTTTACATGGGAAAGGATAAGTGTGTGGATGAAGGGAGCTTTGGTTATTCTAATAAATAAATAGGAAGTTCATTGCACAAATTTCTTATTGGGAAGGTAGTTAACTTGAGCTGGTTGAAGTCAACCAAAATGAATCTAAATAATGTTTTTTAGTTTTAAGGTTGGGATTTCATTTTTGATGAGAAGAAGTATGATTTTCTCTTTAAGGACTATATTAATGAATTTATGAGGAATACTGAGTTCCATATTCTTGGAATAGAGGATTTCCTTTCATCTAGTGTAAATGGTAAGGTTGTTCTCATTTCTTCGGTTGAAATGGATAAAATTATTCATTGTCCCCATGAGGGAGAGTTAAAATTTAGTCATACTTTGGTTGTTGTTGGTTCTGTCAGACCAAAAGAGGTGTTCAAATTCTTATTTGGAACATATTCTTATTAAAAGAAACTAGTGAAATATTTAGAACCTAAGTGTAAGTTTCTATGAAAGTTTTTTTATATTCAGATAACCTAGAGTGAAGGCAAGATGGAAAAAGTCTTATTTCAGGATATGTATGTATTATACATACTAATAAATAATTTTAAGCTCAATATTCCTAGGTATATGATGCGTTGTATACATTATTACTGTAAAGGAAAATTCATGCTAAATTATTATCCTTATTAAAGACTTATATCCCTGGTTTTAAAGAAAAAATAAGTCGACTTAAATGAGGGATAGGTAGTAAAATGTCTCAAAAGTAATAACTTGTTTGCTGTTTTATTGAAGAATATTTTTCAATTTTGGGATTCTATTTCAAGTTCATTGAAAACTATTGTTCATGAGAGTATAACTGATGGTATCCATCCCAAACCTCACCACCCAAGGATGAAGAAACTACTGAGATAGTGTATTCTAGGGAGGTGTAGGAGATAGTGGATTTCATATCTAAACCTTTAGTGTCAGTTATCATTCAACTATGGTTAAGCCAGTTCAATGTTAAAAAGAAAAATATATTCAGATCCAAGATGATAGTTCTGTTGAATTTACTGAAGTAGGTCATTATGTGGAGGTAGTTGTTGAGACAGTTGTTCTAGTTCTTGAAGAGAGGCTAGTTGAGGTTGTGTATGTGGTTTCTAGTGCTCAAGTAATATCTAAGGCTGAGGTTGAAGATCATATAGTGGATCTAATTCTTCTTAGTTAACCTGTTGATAGATATAGAATTGGCGATGTGGTTATATAGACTATTGAACACTCTAATACACCACCTGTTCCATCACCACCTCTAGTTCACGACGATGCACCCTCAGTTAGTAAAAGGTCATACAATTCACAAATTAAATCTTTTGTTAATTTTGTATTTGTTGAGTTTGATAATCTCAAGGGATATTATAATGATTTGAAACATAATTTTAAATCTTCTAAGGATGAGATCATAGAAATCAAGGCGTCCTTTATTTCTAAGGATGATTTTGAGCAGTTTCTTGGGTTAATGGCTACTCAAACAGAGTTGATTAATAATCTCCAATCAGTCACTCATGTGTATCAAGTTGTTCCCGGAGTAAGTTCTAGGGAGATTTAAGAGATAAAAGATCTTATAAGAGATATAAAACATTTCCTCCCTACCAGATTAGAGTTTAATGAACTTGGTGTTATGGTTGTATATCAAAGGGACTCCCTCCAAAATCTTACATTGGTGAAATAAAATATGTATTAAGATATTCTTGATACTATTAAGCCTTTAAGGACCAAAATGATGGAAATGTTGCACACTTTAAATTGTTTTTAAAAAATCTAGTTTGAGTTCATCAAAAAGTTTCAACCTTCTGCAACTTCCACCTTATAACATTCAGTTGTTCCAGATTTTTATAGTGGAGTTGATCAATTTCTCTCAAAATTGAATTTTGTATCCTCATAGATTTAGTCACTACAGTATAATATATTCACACCAGTTCTAATGGAATAATTGAATAAAGATCCGATGGGTGAGTTCCAAGACATTATAGAAGTAGTTAGGAATATTGGTGTAGGAATAGATGTGTCTCTAAATGAAACAATGGGTTATCTTGAGATTTTTTTTGGTGAGAAGTTAAATGAGATCCTAAATGTCTCTAAAGACACTCAAGGTATGGTTTTTAGATCTCTTGGACCAATATCTTAGAAACCATCAGTGGTTGTTAACCTTATTGAACATGGTATATGAATAAGTTCAAGGTCTATATTCATATTCTTAAGAGAAGGAATCAAGTGTAGAATTTATATAAGCTCTAGTTGTATGAGTTTCAATTAAAGGAAATGAGTTAGCTGCCAATATAACTTTAAGAATTATCCATCATGTTCTAGTTGCTCCTGTTCCTTTTGTGTCACCTATACCTAGTCCAACCGAGCCTGATACTATTAGTGTTCTAGATTCCTAACCCCAATTCAGTTCTCTTTACGAAGTAGTTAAAATTTTGATAAATCAAGTGGAATGTATGGATAGAAAGATGAAATATGTGAATGAGAGAATGATCAGTTTGAAAAGTTAATTGGACTAGACTATGAAGAATATTTTAGTGGAATATCTATCTAGTCTATCAACTGCTAAAATTACTCCCTTTTGTAGTGCTCCTCCTAGTTTATCATCTAGTCAGATAGAATCCTTCAAAGACCTCATGATAAATGGTCTTTACTCAGTTTCAAAAATTCATAGACAAGCATAAATGATTATTCTTGAGTTTTTCAAGTTAGATATCATCATAAATATCAAAATTTGTGAAGATGATCTATTCTTTATAAGAAGTTGAAGAACTCTAGGACATTCTCCTTCAGATACCTATAGAGGTACCCAACATTAAGTGTATGTTTTTTATGATCCATATCCAATATATCATAAATATTAATATAAAGTGGATAATGATCAAGATGCTGAGTGATCTAGAGAAGGAGTCTCATCCTATAAATCTCTAAAGAAAGTTCCTTTTAGTGCTGATGGAACCTATGATTCCAGTATAACTGAAGGGAATATTGAATGAGTTCTCGACACCCATGTTTAAGGTTGTAGGTCAAATCATCTGTTGGTATTAGAGAGGGGGTAGCTATAAAACTTTTAAAGGTTGTTCCACCTTCTCCAATGGACCCTACAACTACCTCTCAAACCACACCTACCTTCAATATACTTCCACCCAATCCATCTTCTCAGTTTGATCCTATCCATAAACCCGATTCTTTTGAATGATATATTTTATTTTTATTTTTGTGGGTGTTTAGTGGATGTAATGTTTGAATTATTTTTTTAATATCAATGAAAGAAAAACCTATTTATTAATTTATTATACTTTTATCAATGATTGTTTTAATTTTATGTTTTTCATTTATTATGTTTTTTCTTATCAATTAATTTCATTTAATGTTTTTAATCACTTTATTTTGTTAACTTAATTCCATTATTTCTATAATTACACATTTTTTTCAGCACTATAATTAAATAATTCATTAATCTAAGTGCTAAATTAACAGTGTTTTCTTATTTAATGACAAAAAAGGAGAATAATCTAGAAACTTTTACCTTAAGGTTAATCAAATGTGGATAATTCCTCAATTAATACAAAGGGGAGAAGTGTTTAACTAATGGGGAGAAACACAACATTTTAAAAGAAATACATATTATATAGTTTTGTGAAAAATCCAGTTAAAACTTTTAAATTTATTTCATTTAATATCTTATGGGTTTTGGGATCATGAAAATTGGAGAGATTGTTGGACTACTGATGTTTTTCTAACACATTATATGTACTTTAGATTTTGGTGATTGAAAATACTCTTTTATATATTCCCAATGATTTTTTAAGTATGTTTATTAGGTTTTATCTCTTTTTAAGTGTTTCAGTTTTCAAATTCTCTAATTTTTCAATTATGGACACTTAGGATTTTCCTAAGTCTAGAAAGATTTCCTATGTGTGCATTCATCTATATAAATAGACCATGTAAAGGTTTCACCTATGTAAATCAACTACATTGTGAAATTGACTATGTGAAAATCACCTAAGTCGATAAGTTACAAACATGAGAAATTAGAAACATATATAAAATGGCTAAATAAATTGGTTATGTTGAGTAATTAGCTATATAAATTGGATATGTGGTGAAATTAGCTATGTGGTTCCAATCGACTATGTTATTTTTGGACATATGAGTAAAAATCCTATACAAAGTAAATTCAGTTATGTGGAAAATTTGGTTACGTGAAGAAAATATCTTATGTAAAGAATGGATATGTGAATTTGGTTGCATAGATAATTCAGCTACATGGATTAAAATGACTATGTGGATTAATTCAGCTATATGAATTCAAATATGATAATTTTGGCCATGTGGTGATCTACAATCTATTACATCATGCTGTAACCTGTATTTATTACCATTAAATCACTTGAGTGAGATTTTAAGGATATCATGTAATATTTAAATATTGAATTCCCTATTTATCATAAAATTTATTATAATAAGATTCAAGTACTGAGAAAGGAAACAAGTACAAGGATAATTTATTGGTCTTTAATATTGCAAAGATATTTATGAGAAAATGATGTGTGTTTTTAAATTAAGTGATGCTGATTTTATGGAAGAGATGATGTGTGATTAAAAGAAATTTTTTTACATGTATTTAAACAATTTTATGAAGTGAAAAGAAATATATTGATAATAATAGAATCTCTTTCATAATTCTAATAAGAACTCTCTCTATAATCTCTCATGCATTGCTCTATTTTTCATAAGAAGAAAAAGAATATTCATGGTTTGTAGTTGTGCTATATCAACCATCCTTTATGTTGTTTTAGAAGTCTCTCCTCAAGCTATATTATCTTCTTATCATCTCTCTTAGAGATTTATTCCTTCTGTCAGTTTTATTTTACAACTATCAACTACATTTTTAAATACTTTGTTTTATCTCTTTTATAGTATAGGTTCCTAGTAAAATAAACTTGAAGGTTTCTATTTGTAAAGACTTAATAGATCTTAGTTGAAAGATCCCTTACTATTGTGCCACATGTTGACTATTTTCAATCATTTATGTAGTCCCTAAAGAAAGTATTGGAAGTCCCTATAAAAAGGAATAGTCTAGTGGAAATCACCAAAATCATGAAGAAGAATGTTGGTGGAGTGGACTATGGGTTTTTTTATTCCCCAAACCACTATAAATCTCTATGTCTAATATTTCTTTTCTGTGATTTATTTCCACTACTAATTATTTTTAAAAAATGATCATAAGTTAATAATATCTAAAAGATGGTGATTCTTTAGAGTGAAGAAAATTTCAAGAAACTGATTCACCCCCTCTTGAGTATTAGTGCAACCTATCTTTGAAAAAAATTTCATCGTTAGTGAAGCCTGACCAATAAGACATGGTCATTCATGTGGCACATCAGAGATTCATTCCCCCCACCACTTTTGATAAAGAAGATCGATAGGTGAACCAAATCACTACTGAAACTTCCTAAAAAGGGCTTAAAAATTCTCCTAAGGTAAAAGAATCATATGAATGGATAAATCCTTTCATAGAGTACCTTCATCATGAGACTTTCCTATATGACTAAGATGATCATGAGAAAATCCATTAGTGTGCAATGAATTTTACCCTCCAGGACATACCTAATATAGAGAAGGTTCTCTATAAGTATGGAATTGATAGAATCCTCCTTCATTGTATCCTAGGGAAGGAGCTCCCCCAGTTCCTGCAATAATTATACACACCAAATCCATTTTTTTATTTTCTAAAAATCTTATTTAAGGGTTAGTAGTAACCGTACATTCAGAAAATAGAAACAACAGACCTAGATTTCACAATACAATTAAAAATTAAAAATTAAAAATTAAAAATTAGATCTCAACCAAACCGTGGAGATGCATGAAATAAAAAACAATTAAAAATTCGAAGTTCAATAAGACCTAGCGCTGACAGCCTCTATGCACCCACCTACTGCATATGTCATCACATCACCTGCCATCGTGATTCACCACCTCCATCACTGCCATCCTTTCTCCACTGATTTCATCTACGTCTTATCATCATACTAGTCACCAGAGATAACCTAACACCGGATTTATATCATCACTAGAGTCCACTGGCACCACCATAGAACACAAAAATAAAACACCAAAGACCATCAGATCCAAAAGATGAAGCTGCCTGTAAAACCCTACTGCTTGTACAGACAAATCCTAGAACCTCCGTTGATTCCAACACTCCTAACCGACCTATAAAGGGTAGTGGATCTGGAAGCCAGAGTAAAGTGGGAGTGGAAAAACCTCAATAGTGAGCCTTGAAGAAGCTGGAATAAATAGTAGATAATCATAGACCTTGACCATCTGATAAACTGGATGTCAAGGCAGGAGTCGTCACCAACCGAGTCGAGCCCTCGACACCGAATCACACCCACAAACACTATCCCAAAACCACTGTCAATACCCTCATACTAAGCTGGATAAGATAAAGCGTAAGGGGAAGGGTATCAAGATCATAGGAGGTTAAAATGGTCAAGGGGAAGCCACAAAAAATCACACCATCAGAATACCAAACCATTAGAGAGTCTTCATGCCAAACCAAGATGGAGATTAGCATGAAGGTTCAGATGATAAGAGCAGAGGTGGGAGAGACCAACAACCAATAAACACTAGAAAACAGACCACCAAAATGGATCTAGATAAACCAGAGTGGAGAGGGAGAAGAAGTCAAAGAAGGGGTAATTTTCAACACATTTGAAATCATCTTCAACTGTTCACAATATTAAATCAAGAGCAAAAATAGTACTCACCAAAAAACCTTCACACATCCTCTCTTTATTCAACTTGAATCAAGATCAGCTCTCAAATATCTCAAATCCTCAGATCAATATGACTAAAATCAAGTGTTACCTTCAAATTTTCATACAAGAGTGGCCCAGGTTGACTAGAGATGTCTCAATGACACCTTCCCCTCTCTACTGCTGAAGTAATGACCACAAATCCAATGATAGAAGTGCTGAGGCGACACCACACTGTTGGAAGGGAGTCATGATGGAAGAACTATGAAGCCGCTGAAGCCTCTCCCATTCATGCTGAACCACCCACCATAGTGACTCCCAGATGATATCCTGTCATCTTGGACCTTCCACTCACCAAATCCACCCCCACCATTGGACCCTCCATCCTATCCTTTCACACAACACGACCAATCCCTAGGGTGCTACTAAGAGCAGGTAGCTCCTGAGAGCACCTCTACTTCAATATAGTCAAGTTCTCTGTAATAATTCTACACCGAGTCATGTTTAACCCAACAAGAGTGGTTAAAACTCACTTAATAGATTTGAATATTGGGGTAATTTTGGCCCGCCATGGTCTATGACTACATATAATTCACTAAGAAGTAATATGTTTCATAGGTCCCTATCAACTTTTTTCATCATCCAATAATTCTTATTCACACCACTATGTACTCCTAGCACTTTAATACATGGTGACTTAATATGGTGGGCCCTTACCCACCAAAAACAGATCAACAGTACTGGTTAATCCTCACTGTTACTAACTTATTCTTAAAGTGGTAAGATTCCATCCCCTTTAAAGATATCAAGACCCTATCTATGATGAATTTTTGAAATCCCACATCATCCATTGATTTAGGATTCCTCAAACTATTCTCATAGAAAATGACACCAACTTTTGAGCTTCCAAACTGAATAAGATATATTCCAAATAAATAATCCATTCTAATCATACTTCCCACTACCATGAATGGGTGAATGGGAATATTGAGTCATTAAAAAAGAACCTCTATAATAATATAAAGAATATGGTGGGCCAAAACTAGAAGAGTTGGCCCAAAAATATCTCTAATGCTCTATGGTTATATCGAATGATGACCCATAATTCCACCTAAGAGACCTTGTACACCCTATTTTATGGGAAAGAGGTAGTATTACCCATATAAGTTCATATACCATCAATCTAGATGTTCTTATATGATCAACAAATGTCAGATAAGAGAGATGAGGTCTTCTTGGATAAATTGGAAGTCCTTGATAAGAGTAGTCTACAAGCACTACAAAACCTTGAAGTACATAAAAACTAGGTAGCATGGGAATTAAACAAAAAAATTCACCTATGATCCTTTCTTTATGGAAATATGGTATTGATACTAAATACACCAATGATACCTAGAAATAATCCATCAAAGTTGGAGCCCAAGTGGGAGGGACCTTTTGTCATTCATATGTTCTAATTCAATGGTGTATACACATTGATCACCACATATAGGGAGTGAATCACACCTCTAACCAATTCCCTACTTCTCAAATTACACTTTTCATAACCTACATCCATCCTATTCTCATGAAATTAAACTAAAAGACAATGTCCTAGTTGCATGATGTTATAATGTATGACCACATCATGGTCCCATAATGTTAAAATTTATGACACTCTATCCTCACCATAAAACATTAAAACATGTGTCTAACATCAATTACACAAGATTTTAAATTGAAATATCCACATACTCATCATATAAGACAAAACTACGCGATGCTCTGGCCCTCATCTGAGAGGACCTCCCCATTTTGGTGATGGTCACCTACTTCACCACTTTATAGAACTATATATGGATTGATTCCTAATTCCATAGGATATGTAGAGATTCTTTAATCTCACATCACGGGTCTATCCCATCCATTGAACTATTTTAAATCATTCCCCTTAAGAACAGTTTCAACTCTTTATTATCAATATGCCCATTAAATATACCCAAGAACATGGTGGCATAGATCCCAGAGTGTTGAAATCTAACCAAACATCACCTCATGTTTTCCTTTACACTTTGAGCCTTCCTTGATTTGGATCCTCATCATCCTCCAAGTATGAACATGATCCCCTAGAGTGACATTGCATGGAACAAATAGGATCACCTCCCATCTAGGGAACATGCCTCAAAGGAATTCTTATGAAAAGTGAAGGTTTCTATGTTTAAAACATGTTCAATGATCGAACTGAGATTTATTCACCCCCATCCTTGACTAGTTCGATTTTGGAACCTATGTTTCAAACATGGTCAACAGTCTCTTCTCACCCATAATCCATCACCCTTTTGTAGTTTAGATCCTAAATGTCACGATTTAATACCTTTCCACCACACTTTGTTCTAGTGGTGTTTTTAAAACCTTGGTGTTACATATTTATGCATTCACACATGTTGATTAAGAAAGTCAATGTCACTAGGACCCTCCCAACCTGATTTTACTTTTCCCATGTCATGTTCTCCCATGAGACAGGGGAGATTCCTCACCACTCTTATTTCCCACATCAGGCATGAGTTATATGGGATTAAGAGTCTTGGTGATTCTTCCCCAATGTAGTCATGGAGTACAAACATTACCAATTACTTAATTACTTAGGTATAAGAATCATGAACTTGAACCATACATGACTTGTTTTAGAGATATTTTTTTGGCACAAGGAATCCTTGGTACACCATTCACATTGGGTTCATACTCTCTCTCGTACCACACAAACTTTTCTAAAAAACCTCCACAGTCTACGATCCATGAACATAAACTAGCAAAAACCCCCTTTAGTATAAGAATAATGATCTTAAATTATGTGCAATGGTCTATGAATACCACCCTACAATGTGTAACCCTCCCCATGGGATCAGACATCTCAACGACATAGCTTATTGGGCCCCTTGGTCCTTCCATGAACATCAGGCCCACATTACCTTTCATGACGCTTAGGATAATGTCCCCATTTTCCTTATTTTAACCACATGATGCTATATTTCATAGTAGTCCCTGTCATATAACCAAAAACTATGTGACACATTGATCCCTCATTCGAGAGGATTCCCCCTTTATGGTGTCATTCATTTACCACACTACTTAAAAAACTACATGCGGATTAATTCTAATTTTATTGGATATGTAGGGATTCCTAGATCTCATATCTCAGTACAAAATATAATTTTTCACATCACCCACATCTTTTTATCACTTATCATTCTGTAATCAAACTTTAGTACCTACTTACACACCCATAAAATGTGATTCTTAGATGGGATTGGTCCAAGTATTATAACCTTAAATTGTGTGTGCCTCATCCAAGAGAGTATTTTTTTTTGCATTGGGCCTCTCATTCCCACATTAACATCACATTTATATTAGATTATATTCTACATAATATTTATCTTTTGGTAAAAACTATATTATTATAATCTCAAGTACCCCAATGGTTCGACTAGCATGACTATAAACTACCTAAGGTGATAGGAATAAATTCTTGTAAGGTTGAAAACCCACAAAGGGAATCCTGAGTAAAAGTCAATCCTTCATTCACTAAGGCAAACCTAAGACTTGGGAAAAATTAGGGACATAAAAAAAAGTTACAAAGCTTACGAGACTCATAATAGGTCCCTTGAAAAAAAAACTAGAAATGATCATTGAACCGACCGATTCAGGAAAAAGTTAGATCCCACCCTCTGCCTTGATCAGTCCTTATCACATGAACTTAAAAAGAAAAACCCATGTTTATAGATGTAATAAATTAAAAGGAACTCCTATTGGTAAAATATTCAACCTTAAACTAAGAAAATACCATTTCCATCCTTTTTGAAGTACAATAAATCCTTTCTCTTATGACTTTCACCCAATTGGCATTTGTGTTTACCCTAGTGGCTTGCATGCTTCCTATCAGTTTGGAATGCTCCCATCGATATGCCTAACACATAATGGTATAACCTTAAGAATGTTGGAAATATCCTTGATCATCCCACTCCTCCATCTACACACTTTATTCCCCATTTATTTTGATCGACATCCATCTTTCATGTCTAAATGGACTCCCCTAGGGTGATGGAACATGGCCAAAATAGGCTCTCCTCTCACCCAGGTCACACGCCATAAAGTATCTACATTCATCACATAGAGATAACTACCCTCAAATAATGACACATGTCCAAAATAGTCCCTCCCCCTATCTAGGGAACATGTCTTGAAAGAGACATCTTTAGTAGAACAGTTGAGGAACCCATGTTTCGAACATGTTCAATGACTATTCTCAACCCACCTACCTCTATTTGTTAGTGAAAACTCTTTAAGACATAATTTAAATTTATCCAATTTCCCATTTCTCATGTGGAATTAAAACACCTCATTATTCCTCCATCATACACCCTACACATTGGTAGGGAATGTTAGATATCTGGAATCACCCCAGTTCCCAAATCCATGGGTCTCAGAGGTGATAAATGAAATATTACTACCCCAAATCTTCATCCCCTATTTGGAACTCCCATATAAATGACTATTCTTCTATTGGTATCTTGTTTCTCACATTTTTCCTGACTCACATGTCCTTAGAGATTTATAGTCGGCTGTCTTTTTAATATAATGGAGATACATTATAAAAAACTAACACAAGGAATTGATATGAAAAGAAATTTTATTTCTCTAAATAAAATGACAATAGGTAGGGTTATCCACCTATCATAGACTCTCCCTTACAAAAAAATAACATAAATTACCCTATGAATTAACATGGGATATTAATTTCTTGATCTCGGATAGCCTTTTCTAAGTTAATTCCATGATTCCACACAACCTAACTAGTTCTATAAGATCCTCCTCCACCCAAGGATGCACTTATATTGTCTTCTTATAGAGCCTACTATATATGGATTTGAATTTCACTATTTAGGATGTCATATATGATGGTTTAGACCAAGATACTACTAGTTGAGAATCCATGTGATGGAATGTCTCCCCCCTGGAAGAAAATAGGACTTGAGGACTCATACTAAGAAATGCCAAGATTTTGCCACTCCAGATGCACCGAGTTCAATAAGAAAATCCCAATACAGAGCATGGATTGTTTGGTGGTCCACTCTTCCAATCCCCAAGTTCATTAAATAGTATAATAGTGCTCTCATCTAACCCAAAAACTCACCCGATAGGGTGTGAGTGATGAATTTTTAGACACTTTTCCATGATCTGTATCGGCTTAACTATCTATCATCATCCACAACTGACCCTAGATCACCCATTTATTTTGGGGTAGTCTCATATTCTTAGAAGGTTACAAGAATATCCATAGAAGGATCACCCTCATGAAATAGAGGAAAAAAGTCAAAGTCTTGTAGGATCACATTTTCAACCCCCTATACATAGGTTTCTTATCCTAGCTCACCCATTTTAGGAGGTGTTGGATTTTTTATTTCCATGAGGTGTGCCACCTTGGCTCCATTTGTAATAGGGGACACTAACAAGGACACCTCTTAAACATGAACAACAATGCCATCACTGACCCCAGATAATGATTTATTACTCTTCCATTATCACCAAAATATGGAAAACCCCTGGGTATATCAATGGAATCCTCCTGGTATGGCACCTTGGGGGTCGGCTTGACCATCACAACCTCATTAGTCACCCCCAACAAGGACATAGATCTGATGGTCACTACCTTATTCATTGGATGCATGTGCTTGAGAATCTCCTCAGGTGGCTGGTTCCCCAACATAGGAATCACTTACATTGGGATTAAGGTTAGGGAATTATAGTTTGTGGTTGGTAAAGGAAAGAAATGAACTAGGGGAAGAGACTTACAAATGGTGTAAATAGAAAAAAAGGTTTAATCACCAATTTCTTTCAAGGGTAGATTCCTCAATCATTCCACTAAACTTAACCCCAACTATTTTCCTATGGATGACTCATGTTAGCTAGAAAATAGAAATTTGAAGCACTCAATACAGGCTCTGCCAACAATGGAGTCTTTATCACAATGGGTGATTTAATGATCAATAAAGGTTTACCTATATTAATATGCACTTATTTTTCTTTGAGGAATAAAATATGTCAGAATATGATATCAGGAGTATGGGTACCTAAAATCATAGGGAGTATTAAGAGTTATCGTATGATCCTTGGGGAAGCTGAGTCTTTACTTTGACCAAAAGCATCACCTTGATGGTGGATGGTTTTACATTTGTGAACACTACATCATAGAGAGGTTTCTCTATTTCCCCTTATAAGCTCTGGGTTGGGTGGTCCTCCCTTAAAGATTCATCATGAATTTATCCCTCTTCTTCACTTTACCATCCCTATGAAAGTTAAAAGGAGATGAGTTATAAAACCCAAAGGGTTGAAATCATCTCAATACCAAAAAATTGAGGTACTTACCTCATCAATGAAAAGGTATTATATCTTAGGAGAGTTAAAATATGAATCACTCCCCTAGGAATCCTCATCAGACAATTCCCCCCTTTTCCACACCTTTGTATGATCCACTCCCTAGGAGATCACTTGGAGAGGGAATGTCCAATGGCTCCCGCACTAGATCAGTCAAGGGTTATGCCACACCATGGGAATAGATTACATTATCCAACTATTTAAGGTATTGTATGGCCTCTGTCTAAGGATACATGAATCTATCCCTAGCATGGACCAACCTTGTAAGAATAACCCCATCCCTTTGAATTTACTACCATGCCGCTCAACAGGAGTTGAACCGTTGGAAGATGTCCCAATGTGCCCAGGTATTGGGGAAGACCGAGTTGTCTGGAACGTCCACTTCATGGCATAGGAACTTCCTTGGATCTACATTAGGTGCTCTCAGATCTACCCTAGAGGCTTCACCCTACTCCTAGGATGGTTTCATGGGGGGGTCTTTGGCCCACCTTTGTGCCTCCCTTGGGAGATTCACCCTGTGAGGGAGAAGGATCCTTGAGTTCCTCCACTACCGATACCACTATAGGTCTCCCTATTACTCCTTGATGTGATCCTCCCATTATAGAATTACCTCAACCATGTTTCAAATAAATTGGATTTTTGAAATATGACTATATCACTATACCTCTCAGTGTTTCCCCAGGATACACACTCTCCCAACTCCATACATAGTTATGGAAAAACATGAAAGGAGAATTAGTCGGTGGTAGCTCCATTTTGTACCCACTACCTTCATGTGAAAACATACAACATAGTTTATGAATAACCATGGGGTTTTGTTCCCAAAATACCCTAGTGTACATATTTTGTGTCAGTCATTGGGGGAAACATAACTAATGGGAAAACCAGTATGGATTGTATGACTCACATACAACGTTTCTGTCAATCTACACCACTAGTATCTCACATAAAATGGCTAGAAGGTATGATCAATATTCGAATGTACCCTAGAAATCATCCAAAATCATTTTTATTGGTAGAGGAAATGGATGAAAGATGAACTTCTTTGGTAGCCCGACCCTAGAAAGCACCCCGACTTACTTCAGCTAAAGGGGGAAACTCCCAGTGATGTTTAACAAGGATGAAAAAAAGTTAGTGATGAGAGAGAGGATGATGTTGATATATTCATAACCCACCATGTTTATGAAAATCTAGCTATATAATAAGTGAAATAGATCTCACACACAGAGGGGGTCTTCCTTATGCTAATATTCCTTAGCAACTTGTCGAGATTTTCTAACACTAGGACCACTAGATTGATTCAATTCCCCATTTATAACATTTTCACTAAGGAAAACATGCCAATCCATAACCCCATATGAGAATCATGAATCCAGAGACCACCCTTCCTGATATAGGTATACACTTCACACCTCTTAGGGTTCTGAAAGACCTTTATCCCTCATGAAACCCATTCCATGGATACCAAGACACCACCCTTATATGGGGAACTCATGTTTTGTGAAAAACTCACCTTCAAGAACCTACTAAACTTTTTGAAACCCATTACATAGGCTCAAACTTGGTTCCTCCATTAAATAGACCTAGATTTATTAATTTCAAGTTCTTATAAACTTTATTCTTACCCAAGATGAATTTACTCATACCTTAACCATCTACACGACCCATATCATAGACCCTAATGCTCAAGAGATTTTATCCAAGAATGGGCTGGACAAGCCCATTTCCTTATAATCCTAAGCATCATAAACCTTACACTAGGATCACCATGTGCTAATTAAAATGGGTAGTGTCTATGCCATTTTATCTCTAAAAGCATTTGTGCAGTGGATACATAGTCCCCAATAGTTTAATCACCATGGAAAACTGACCATTGTTTCCCTTGATGAGTGTAGGAAGGATCCTTATAGCCTTATCTCCTCCCACCCTAATTAGGAATGGGGATCTCTATGTGTAAGGTTCAAACCAATTTCTAGGTTGTAATAATTTAAACTGTATAACATCACATCCTAATTTCACTACATTAAATTTCATGAAAACATCCTCAACACATGACGTTAAAATGATTCCTTACCCTACGTGATCCACATGGGATGCCTCATATGATGATCATGATATGATAACCTCATCTTCTCATAAACATCCATGAATAATCCCCACACTATCCCTTTCCATAATCCCTTTCTCGATTCAAGCGTCCTTACCACATGACATTAAAATACATGGATAGATCTTATTAAACAAAAATAATATATGTAGTCAAACTACATGGGTTTTTATCCTTTTCTCCTAATAGGGTATGCATGATGCCTTTTTGAGGTTCAATCCTAACATTACCACAAATATCTCTCTCCCCCCTTGGGAGGTGGTAACTCCAAATCTTGATCACCATTCAAGAGTATACCAAACCTCTCACTATCCAAATATGGGGCCCCACTAGGCATCAACATCTCCACAAGATGCCAACCTGTGATTGTCCCATACATGACAAGCATATATACGACCATCTGCACTAGACTATAAATATGTGAAGTGACCTCAATATCTTTAAACCTATGATGTAGCTACCTGAACCGTTATAAATAAAATAACCCTTTTTATTCAAATAAATGTCTTATTATATAATATGGTTTTATAAAACACATTCACTTATTTTGTTTTACTATATACCATTGGATTTTAATGATCGTTATGTATATTTAACATAGATTATATATCCATTGAACAATGATCACATGACTAGTATAAATATAGGGATTTAACAAATCCATTTGATGCAGACAAAGGAAGTGACGAACTCAACTAGTAAGATCATACCTTATGAAACCCAATTATTAGATCTTATGAGGGAGATAACATTTTTGGGATTTTCCCTAGACCAAGGCCAAGATGATATCTAACAACTTAATCATGAGTGAAACTGTTCACGGGAGAAGTTCAAACTCATCGAGATCACAACCCAAACCATGTTCACCAAAAGGCCCCATGAAAGCCCCACCACCGCACAACTTACTCTTAGGGATTATATTAGTGTATTAAAGGGATATGTATTGAGACCATATAAAAAGGAATATTTATATTAGTTTTTATATAATTATTAATATATTTTCATTCTATTATTTTTACTTGGTAAATGATTTTTAAAGCACAAATTATATTTTTGATTAATATTCAAATTAAATTTATGAATTTATGAATTAATAGATTTTTGAAATAAATATTATTTTAATATAATATTATTATTAAATAATATTTATCAAATATAAATTATCACATAATTTTTATGAAGTCAAATGTAATTTTTATTAGGGTTCGAAAACTATTATTTGTTAAAAACCCGTCATTTTCAATAAATGTCGGTTTTTATTTTTAAAGTGAAAATTAATATATTTAGAAAATTATTTAGATATAATGAAAATTATTTTTTGGAATCATGACTTCTAAATTATCCAATGGTGAATTTTTAATAATTTTCTGAGACAATCGAATTTTCAGGTAAAAATTAAATACCGTATAAATAAACTCTGTTTTATGACATCACAATGAACCAGAAGTGATGTAATAAGAAACATAAATGGAATTTATGACCAAATATATTTTTTAAATTTAAAATAATTTGGTTTTATTTTTATTTTATTTATTTTATATATCCTTAATGAATCCTCCAAGACTTATAATATATTTTAAGATTTTAAAATAATTTCTTTGAGAGTGTGACTCACCTCTAGATAAGAAAGAGAATTATTTTATTATCTTTATACCTTGGACGTATAAAATAATGTAAACCAATCCCCTTTTTTAGAGAACATGGGTAATAACCATGGGATGGTTTGTGTTTTTTTAATATTTGATTATGTAGTGTCCAAAACCAAAATAATAAAGAAACCCCCCTTCTTTCTTATATAAACCCACCCAAGATCCCATTTTTCTTCACTAAAACTATTTGGATCATGACCAAACTCTGAATACTACTCCATATAGTCCTCTCAAGGCACCCCCAAACTCTCAATAATCCCCTCCCAAGCCTTTGGAGTCACACATTCAAGTAAGGGATATTCCACTCTCTTCTTTTATCAAACATTACTTTTATGTTATGTATTTTAATTTACTTTTTTACTATGTTGGGATATGTTCTTAAATATCTTCATTACTTTAAATTTTATATATAAATTATTATATCCCATTTAACTCTCATTTTACCCTCCTAAGAACCTTTAAGTACACTCATTATCATGCCGAAATTTTGTAATGGCTCTTTTCTTCATCCTCTTTATGCAAGTTTTTTTTGTTATGTTACACATTATATTTAAAATACCTTATGTTGGATAATGTATTTACATTTAACTTTTAATTTATGTTTAATATCTAAATTATCATACACCCATTTCTCTCTCATAAACCCATTTTATGAATTTCTATATGATGTCGTTATACTGCTGAAATTGCACCACGATTTTCCATGCCGAAATAATGGTGTAGTAAATACCATACCCATTTCTCTATCAAAGGTATTAAACTTTATGAACCTATACTTATTTATATAGGAATTAAATTTATGTATTTCACATTCCTTGATCATGGAATAAATTATGATATTGAATGAATCCATGTTGTATGATCTATGTGGCTCACTTAAGCCTGATAATGAAATGATTATGAAGGGGGAACCCTGATAGTGCTTAGAGCTCCTATGCATTGGGTAATGTTTAACATCATGATAAATCATGTAAAATTGTCTTGGAAGATGGCCTTGAATCAATATCCTTCATATTTGATGATCATTAACTCATGATCCTCTATGTTCAATGAGCCTTGTCTCATGCTCCTCGTTGTGCAATGTGCCTTGACTCTTGCTTATGTCATGTTGTATGTAGTTGAAAAATTTCCCATGTTATAATTATCATGTAATATCATGCCTTATTATTCATGTTACTTTTATTATCCATTTATATGTATATTGTATAACATGTATTATATTATTCATGTTATGCCTTGTTTATTTCCTTTACTGGGCTTTATAGCTCACCTCTTTCTTATGTTGTCCCTAGGATATCCCATGCAGTTTTAAGATTGTTGGAATATTATGATCATGTAAAGGAAGTTTTCAATAATTTTATTATATCCCATGTTCAAGAAGTTATTTTTTTTACCTATTTCACAAATACACTAGAACTCTATATATTCTAAGTTGTATTAAGTGTAATTTTATGTAATAAATCATGATTAAATTTTAAATAAAGAGCAGAGTCATTATAGTTTGTATCAAAGTATAGTTTTTTTTTGGGATTAGGATTAGAAACCTATAGCAAAATCCTTAGGA
Source organism: Viscum album (assembly GCA_963277665.1). Lineage (NCBI taxonomy): Eukaryota > Viridiplantae > Streptophyta > Magnoliopsida > Santalales > Viscaceae > Viscum > Viscum album. Next base: position 801,939,131 of record OY728148.1, on the reverse strand, counting down.
TTAGAGAACTTTAGCTAATTCCTTAGGGATAAGACTAAGTATAATAAAAAATCCCTAAATTTTGGTAAGTATAGATTAAGTTGTTTATCAAGTAAATAAACCCCTATCTAGATAATGTAAGTGGATGTGGTTCTCATATATATGTACTTAGGGGTAACAACTCCAGAAAGACGTTCCATGCCTAACTCGGGGTAATCTAGTACACAAAAGGGTTTTATTGTGCACCTGGTTTGATAATTCTAGGGCATATGCATTGGTAAATTCATAAGCTCAATACTAACCATTATTTAGGTAAAAAAATGACCATAAGAATATATAATAGGAAATAGATCATGGATATCTTATATTTAAGTCTAGAAACTCATAAATTAAGAAGATAAATGTAATTTATAAGTTATCCATTTCATGTCACTGGTTTACCCTTTATGTGTTTAATTTTAAGATACTCATGCCTAATTCTATTTTTTTTCAATTCAATAGTTGAAAATAAGAGGAATCATGTTAGAAAACATTGCGAAGGGCAGTGTGATGATTTCACCAATGAGATGCTCAATGTGATGAGAGTGGGAATTGCAAAATTTTTCACAATAATCTCTCAGCTAACACATGTTTTTAATAGAAACCTAGATCAATAGGAGTGCCCAAACCCCCATAAGAGAGAACAAGTCACAATCAAAATATTCATGTGACAAAGGCCTCCTAATTTTAATGGATCTCCAATCCCTTAATCGCAGAGAAATGGATCGACTCCATTGAAAATATCTTCTCTATCCTTCAATGTTCTGAACATGATAATGTTCTTTTGGATGTTTATCGTATGTAGGGTGAAGCTGATCAATGGTGTATATTGATCAAGAATACAAAGCCCGAGGAAGAGATAGAAGCAATATAGTGAAAGGAATTAAGGAAAATGTTTTTTTGATTAATATTTTCTCGTAACCCTCCATCTTAAAAGGGAAAGGGATTTCCTTACACTCAGGGAAAAAAGATGACTAATATGTTAGTGTGTATGAGGAAAACTTCACAAGACTTTCACGATACGACTCTGGTTTTGTTGGCGCCCCCCGAATCTAAGGTTGACCGCTTCTTGGTGGGATAAAACCTACTCTATGAAAATAATTGGAGATCTGTGACTCTAATATCTGTGAATAAATTTTATGATGTTACCTCAAAGTCGAAATAGAGATCTGCGAGTCTCAAGGGTATCATGAGGATAAGAAGAAAGAAGTGGAGTTTAATTCTGGTGGTCTGATAGAGAGATCTAATGGTTCCAATAAATTTCAAAATCTCACTTTCCAAGGGTGTGGGAAGAAGCACCTCAGAAATTTCCTAGAGGGAACAAAGAAACTCTTTAGGTGTGGGAAGGATAGAAACCTAGCTAAAATTCCTGATAGGAGAAACCTGATTTTGTGAAGGAGGACAGGAATGCTCCAGTCAAACCATAACTCATTATCCATTGCTACAACTGCAAGGAACCATGGAACTTTTCAAATCAATTCCCTAATCCAAGCATTTTCAGAGGCAACTAACAACCTCCAATACAACAAGGGATATCTTTTGCGATCACTAATACCAAAGTGAATCTCGACAATGAAGTGGAGATAAGTACACTATTTATTCATTCAAGAATAGTGAACATACTTTTTGATTCTGGTTCTATGCATTTCTTTATATCACGAAATTTTAGTAGAACTATTCAAACATTACAAAAAATCATGGAAGTGGAGATATTGGTAAAAATAAAAAATGGTGCAATTATTGCATCCCATGTATATAACTCCTCCCCTATCAATGTTTGTGGGATGAACTTCTCTAAAAACCTTTTCATACTTCCCTTGGTAGAATTTGATGCAATTCAGAGAATATATTGGTTTTTCCTATATAGAGCCAACATAAATTGCTGCAAGATGGAAATCACTCTCCATATGGAAAATTGAACCCCGATTCTATACAAGTTCAAGGAGGAGGATGCATTTTATTTATCACCATCATCTCAAGAATGAATATTATTTGCCTATGAACAAGCATATCTTGATCAAATGTTTGAGTCTAAGGAAAGGATCATCTCCTAAGACATGCCTATTGTGAGGGAATACACTAATATCTTTCCTAAGGAATTATCTAGTCTTCCTCATAGCCAAGAGGTCTAATTTTAAATCGAGCTTATACCTAAGGAATTTCCAATATCCAAGACTCCATATAAGATGGATGTTGTGGAACTTGAGAAACTGAAGAAACAACTTCAGTAGAATCTAGATAAAAGATTCATACACCCATGTTATTCACCATAGGGTGCACTTGTCCTCTTTATCAAGAAGAAGGATGAGTCAATGCGCCTTTGTATTGATTATCCAAGTTCAATGAGATCATGATAAAGAACAAGTATCATTTTCCACAGATTTATGAATTATTTGATTAGCTACATGGAGCACAATACTTCTACAAGGTGGATCTTCGGTCGGGATATTACCAAGTTAGGTTGAATAAGGAGGATATACCCAAGATTTCTTTTTGTATTATGTATGGGCACTATGAGTTCATTGTGATTCCATTCAGAATCACTAATTCTCCAACAATCTTCATGGACTTTATGAATAGAGTATTTATAGATTATCTTGAAAAATTATTGGTAATCTTTATAGATTATATTCTAATATATTAAAAAACCTAGGTGGACCATGGGGAGTATCTGAGCACTTTGATAAAGACCTTGTAGAAGGATAAGATCTATAAAAAGTACAACAAGTGTGAGTTCTTGTTTAATAAAGTCTCATTTTTGGGGCATATCATCATAACCAATGAGATATATGTGGATCCTTTAAAGACAAAAGAAATTTAAGGATGGATGAGGCCAACATCTGTGACAGATATTTGTAGTTTCCTTAGGTTAGCTAGATATTATCACCAATTTGTGAGAAGTTTATCACATTTGTAAAACCCTCTTACCAAGATAACATAGAAGGGATTAAAACTTAATTGGAATGATGAATGTGAAGAAATATTCATGGATTTGAAAATTAGGCTTATCATTTCCCCTGTTCTCACACTCCCCATAAGTGGGGAACTTTTTGTAATTTTCAGCGATGCTTCGAAGAAGGGATTGGGCTATATGTTAATAAAAAATGAAAAATTCATAGCATATTCTTCAAGGTAATTGAAAATTTGTGAAAAAAACCATCCCACACATGATTTGGATTTGGTAGTGGTGATCTTCACTTTAAAAATTTTGTGGTATTATCTCTTTGGGGAGAAGTGTGAAATATATATAGATCAAAAAAGTCTTAAATATATATTTACACAGAAAGAGATGAATATCCACCAATGAAGATAGTTAGATATCATTAAGGATAATGACTACTCAATCCACTACTATCATGGGAAATAAAAAAAAAGTGGAGGATGCTCTAAGTAAAAAGGATATAGCTATTCTATCATCAATGAGAATTGAGAAGGATCCGATCTTCTTATATTTGAAGAGGATGGACATGGGAATCATAAAGGAAAGGAACATCATTAATCCTTTGGAAAATTATTTCTCAATCACCTCTTCTTGAAAGGTTAAAGGATACTCAAGAAGAAGATGTGAGAGAAAAGGGAAATCCTTGTAGTTCAATGTTAATGAAGATGAAATTTTTATATTTGTGACAATACTTTGTGTTCCATCAAATCTTGAGTTAAAGAGGGAACTATTGGATGATGCAAATAGTTTGAATTTCTATATTCACCCAAGAAATAGAAAGATATATCAATATCTTTAAGAGAACTATTTGTGGGATAAAATGAAGAAGGATATCACTGATTATACATCAAAGTTCCTAGAATGTCATCAAGTGAAGGATGAAAGACATAAGTCTAAGGGTATGATGAAACCATTACCCATACCAACATGGAAATGAGAAAACATCACCATGGAATTTTTCACTGAACTTCTAAATACATCCAAGGGAAAAAATGCAATCTAGTTTGTTGTGGATCATCTTATAAAGACTGCACACTTCATTGAGATTCAATAGGATTTATAATTGAATAAACTAACACCGATATATATCATAAAATTGGTAAGGTTGCATGGATTACTACTATCTATTATGTCTGGTCAAGATCCAAGATTCGCCTCTAAGTTTTAAAAGTCTCTAGAATGATCTAAACACTGACCAAACCAATCTCAATTACATGATGTATTCCATGTGTCCCTATTAAGAAAGTACATACCAAACCCATAACATATACTCAATCCCTAGGTGGTACCATTGGAGAATGACCTGTCCTATGAAGAGTAGCTGGTGAAGATCTTAGACTGTAGAGAAAATGTTCTACGAAATAAGATAATGCCCCTTAAAAAAGTGTTGTGGAGAAACCAAAAGTTTGAAGAAGCAAGCTGGGAACTGGGGGAGGTGATGAAGTAAAGTTACCCTCATTTGTTTTAGTGTGGGAAAAGAAAATTTTGAGTGTGAAATTTCTAAAGGGGGAAGAATGTAATGACCCGAACTATTATAAATATAATTTTCCTTTTTATTCAATTAAATGTCTTATTTTATAATATAGTTATAGAAAATACATGCACTTCATTTTTTTATTATATCCAATTGTATTTTAATTAATGTTATGTATCTTTACCATTGATAATATAGCCATTAAAAAATGATGACATGACTAGTATAAATATAGGGTTTTAACAAATCCATTTGACATAGACAAAGAATGTGATGGCCTCAACTAGTAGGATCATACCCTATGAAGACCATTTATCAGAGTTTTTGAGGGAGATATATTTTCTGGTCTTTTCCCCATACCAATCCCAAGATGATATCAAACAACTTAAGCATTATCAAAACTATTTATGGAAGAAGTTCAAGCTTATTGAGATCACGACCCAAATGATGTTTACCGAATGACCCCATGAAATCCCCACCATCACACAACTTACTCTTGGGGTGTATAATGGTGTATTAAAGGGATATTAATAAAGTCCCTAACAATAATAATATTTACATTATTTTTTATAGAATTATGAATATATTTTTATCCTATTATTTTTACTTCACAAATTATTTTTAGAGCACAAATTGTATTTTTGATTAATATTCAAATTCAATTAATGAATTTGTGAATTAATAGATTTTTGAAATAAATAATATTTTAGTATAATATTATTATTAAATAATATTTATCAAACATAAATGATCACATAATTTTTATGAAGTCAAATGTAAATTTTATTAGGGTTTGAAAACTCTTATTTGTCAAAAACCCGTCATTTTCAATAAATATCGGTTTTTTATTTTTAAAGTAAAAATTAAAATATTTTGAAAATATTTATTTAAATGAATATTATTCTTGGAATAAGGATGTTGAAATTATCCAATGGTGAATTTTTCAAAAATTTTTAAGGTAGTCAAATTTTCAGGTAAAAATTAAATACCGTATAAATAAACTTTGTGTTTTATGAAATCACAATGACCCAAAAGTGATATAAAAAGAAACATAAATGGGTTAAATGAAAAATATATTTTTTCATTTTAAAATAATGTAATTTTATGTTTATTTTATTTATTTTATAATTCCTTAATTAATCCTTCAAGACTTATAATATATTTTAATATTTTAAAATCATTTATTTTAGAGAGTGACTCAACTCCACATAAGAAAGGGAATTATTTTTTTATATTCATACATTTAACTTATAAAATAATTTAAAACACTCCCATTTGGTAAAAACCATGGGAAAAAATCATGATATGGTTTTTGGTTTTGAATATTTTATTATTTAGTGTCTAAAACCAAAATAATAAAGAAATCCACCTCTTTTCCTATATAAACCCACCCAAGATCCCATTTCTCTTCACTAAAACTATTTTTAGAGTGAAAAAAATTTTCTTTATACTTCTTATATTCCTAAAAAGGTGCCCCCAAGCTCTCAAGAATCCCCTCCCAAGCCTTTGGATTTACAATTTCAAGTAAGGGATCTTCCACTCTCCTCTTTTATCAAGCATTCCTTTTATGTTATGTCTTTTAATTTATTTTTTTCTATGTTGGGATATGTTATTAAATATAAAATTAATTTCCATTTTATTTATATATTATTATATCTCCTTTAAATCTCATTTTACCCTCCTATTAACCTTTAAGTACACCCTTTACCATACCGAAATTTTGTAAGGGTTATTTCCTTTATCATCTTTCTTCAAGTTTCTTTATTATGTTACGACTTCTATTTCCAACACATTATGTTGGGGAATGTATTTAAATTTACCTATAACTATCCATTTAATTTATAAATAATGATATACCCATTTATCTCTCATCAACCCATTTTAGAAATTTTTATATGACGTCGTTATGCTGCCAAAATTGCACTGTGATTTTCCATACTGAAATAATGGTGTCATGAATACCATACCCATTTATGTATCAAAGGTATTCAACTTTATGAACATATAATTATTTATTGGGGACTTAAATGTATTTATTCTACATTTCTTTATCATGTAAGAAATTATGATGTTGAATTAATCCATGTTGTATGATCTATGTGGCACACTTAAGCATGAGAATGAAAATGATTATTAAGGTTGCACCTTGATAGTGCTCCAATGCATTGGGTAATGTTTAGTATCGTGACACATCATGTGAAATGGTCTTGGAATGTATAATTTAATCATTATCCTCTATGTGAAATTATCTTTGAATCATGCTTTTCTATGTGCAATGAGACTTGTCTCATGCTCCTTCATGTACAATGAGCCTTGACTCATGCTTATGCCATGTTGTATGTTTTTTCCATGTTTCCCATGTTATAATTATCATGAAATATCATGCATTATTATTCATGTTCCTTTTATTATACATTTATATTCCTATTATCTTACATGTATTATCTTCTTCATGTTATTCCTTTTTTATTTCCCTTACTGGGCTTTATAGCTCACCCCTTTCTTATGTTGTCCCCAGGATATCCCATGCAGTTTTAAGATCATTGGAATATTATGATAATGTCAAGGAATTTTTAAATAATTTTGTTGTATCCCATGTTAAAGATGTTATGTTTTATACCTATTTCCCAAATACACTAGAACTATCAATATTCTAGGTTGTATTAACTACAATTTTATGTAGTAAATCATGTTTAAATGTTAAATAAAGAGCATGGTCATTAAATATAACCCCTCCTGATGCATCAGAACCCCAAACCCATGTGATGAACCCAATGCACCTTAGGCGGGGAGATTAAGAAGCATATGTGATGAGTATGCGATATATTTTCCCCACTTCGAAGATGAGATTGAGTTACTAACTCATGTTCCAAGCATGAAATTCCTTATGTTATGATCCTTGGAAGACTTATGTGATGAGCATAAGTTTTCTAGTATGGAGAAAACTGAATGCCTCACATAACGAATGTGAGTCACCTTGTACACTAACGACAGGATACCCGAGGTGAAGAGCTTGGGATGCCTTACACACTAAATGTAATTTTCCCCGTAACTATCATGTGATGACTTGGGGTTTTCACATGATAAACCTTATGTCATAAGCATGATATTCCCTAAAAGACCAAATGTGGAATAATTCTACAGAATATACCCAATTTCCTTATCATCTCCAACCACAGGTAGCTTCCCTATCAAGATAGAAAGTGGCATAATATCCGATTCCCACTAGAATATAGAACCATGAATGAGATTCACAAGCATTTCTTGGATGTATAAGGGAAACCTAGACTAGGCGATGTACTCCAGGGAGGAATCCATAGATGGAGGAGTTGATGTTCCACCATCTCATTCCGATCAAGGAGATGACATTATCCTCTATGGTGGTGAAGTCCTCCCTCCTTTAGAAGGAGGTAATTTTGGGATACTAGAAGCTAAGACTAGTCCAAGGAAATAAATCCATAAGTAAAAAGTCATTCCCTAGTGAATGTGTTGAAAACACATACTATTTCATCATTAACAATTTATGTTTTCTACTATCAAGAAACTATAATAAACCCCTAGACAACCAACCATGTCATCATCTCATGAAAAACACCACACCTATCCTTTCCATTTAATGAAAGAAAACCATAAACCCACTATAAAAATAATACTTATATCCCATCCAGAATCAACCAAACACTTCAAAACCAACCCACAATGCATCCCATGATAACCAAAACAACATCACTTCCCATCGAACACTAACCAACATCACCCTATTTCCCATCACATATTAACTAATGTAGCTCAGCTTATCAACACATGCTAACCAATTCATATAAATATATCCATAGAAAACACCACATAACAATCCCAAAAAAAGCACATAATCACGACCATAAAAAAAATTCCAAGAATGGACACACAATCATAATAATCATATATAACCAATTTCTATAATTCTACTACTCCAATCCATTATCTCTTTGAAAGCAACATCACTCCATTATCATAATTCATACAACAAGTTGACTTAGAATCTTTAAGAGATTATTCTTTTATGAAAGGTGAATTCCATCAAAGAAAAATTACATCGATACATAATGATCAAAAAAAAATAATTTTTATAAATAATAGTGAAAAATCAAAAAGTGTGATAGAAATATCATGGAATTTAGTAAACACATGTGATTCATCCTATTCCCACAAATTTCATTTATATTAATCTCATTATCTTTAGTAGGTCAATTCATAATACTTAACTAAAGATAAAAAATCATTCCAATCCCACAATTTACCCAAAATAAGAGAGAGTTCTTGAATCCCATACGTTAACCCAAAGCTTCAATGATAATTGTGAAAGCACAAAATAAAGAAGGTATGATTTCGAGGCCTAAAGCAAAGGAAAAGAACCTAAATGGTCGAGAACAAAACCATAATAATCAGATACTCATCACAACATAACCAAAATGAACTAATCCCACAACCAAAACCATATCCAGGTAAAGGTGGGGAAGAAACTAGAAGAAAAAAAGGAATAAATCATCTTGTATGAAGATCTAAAATACATGTGACAAAACCCCACAAATATATCCCATTCAAATCCTAATCAAATCATATGATGTGATCTAATCAATGAGAGGTCTCTCTATGATTTATACCACCATTACATGACATCACTTGAGATAGAGGTGACTAAAAACCAGGCTCTAGGTCTTCATGTTATGAAAAGCATGGTCATTCTATGAAGCTCTTCCATGGAAAACTTCACCACTTTCTAAAACAATTCACACCGAAAACTCATTAGACTGTGCTGCTACCAATAAATAAATAATTATAGATCTACCTTTATAGACACCACAATGTGACCTGAATGACCATGCCATGACCCATTTCTCTTAGCTGGAATTTTGGCACTAATAATACTCTTCGTCCTCTAATTTCCCCTTAGAACTTCCAACTACCAAACCTAAAAATATAATAGACCATGAAGGACTAATTCATTACATTAGATACCTAAAAAATGATTATTTTTATTAATAATCAAAACCAAACCCAAAAGGTAAAACCCACATACACCACCAACTAAGTACTCCCCAAGAGGTACCTCTCAAATAGAATGACCCGACAATCCAAATCATAAAAAACACTAGGAGATAAAAATCAATAAAACATATATATATATATATATAATTAATTTTTTCAATTAAATATAATTTCAAACATCTCATAAAATAAGAAAAACATGGTTTAAAACAACCTGAGAGACTAATCATGCATTTGCATCTCGCATTCCCATATAATCTCATCCATGCTAGTGTGCCTCCATTGAATGTACACCAAGGGAATAACATGATCACACAAAACTTTCTTATGATTATTTTTAATCTCAAATAGTCACTCCATGAATTTCATATCACCTTTGAAACCCAAATCTCCCAATTTGTTGACATGAAATTCATTATGAAGATATAAAATAATATTTAAAACATGAAACATATCATGAATCCAATCCATCAATAGTGGGAGTACCAACCGATACACCATATCGCTAATGCACAACAATGCCTCAAAAGTATCGATAAATCAACATGAGAGTTTACTCCCCTGACTAAACCTCTACTACCCATAATGAGTAGAAACACTCAAGAAAACATGAATTACAACTAAAAACTCCAATGAAATAATCCTTAAATAATAATAATCTTTATGAATGTCCTATACCACCTTAATCCACTCATAAACCACCTGAATCCTATTTTTTGTACTATGTGCCACATCTGGTCCAATAATTGCCGACTCCCCAACCTTGTTCTAGCACAACGAAGACTGAAAAGGCTACCCATACAATGACTCGATCAAAGAAATTCCAATTGAAGAATGGAATATATTTTTATAATAAATCTCAACCAATGGAAAATGATTCATCCATGATCCAATAAATTCAAGGATTCTAGCATGTATCATATCCTCTAGAGATTGGATATTCCACTCTATCTTCCCATCCATATAGGGATAGAAAGCAATGATCAGGTGAAATTGGGAGCCAAAACATACTCTAATAATATACAAAATCATGAGGTAAAATGAGGATCCTAATTAGAAATGATGGTCCTTGGACTAAAAATTCATTTTTTGTGATTTTTGAAACACTTTTTGGTTAAGTGAGAACCCACCATACAAATCACTTTGAGGCTAAGTGAGAACCAACATATCATCACAACACTTCATCCACATACCACCCCACTAAAGCCTCTATAGTAACAAACTTCTTAATCTATAGAAAGTGGGCCAATTTCCTCAAATGTTACATGATTAACCATGTAACATTACATAATCCCTCAAATCATGGTAAACTAGTGATAAAAACTAGTGATATGTCCTCCCACATCCACTCAGGAACATCTAATGGCTGCAATAAAGTACTTGGGACATGATGCTCTACCTACCTGCTAACATACTGAGAACCACATTATGAACTATTCTACTACGACTCCCTAGACCCACACTACCAGATTTGATGCTAAAAAACATACTTTAAACACTATATTTTATAAAAAGTGAGATTAACCAAGACCACCTTTTATATATTTCACATTAAAATTATATCTCACAATCCCTAGGACTATAAAATTTCAATGTATTTGGATAATAACTAAATAAAAAACTTATTATATAATACTTGTGGACATTCATCCATGGTCACACCCCTATATAACCCCTTTTAAAATTATAATATGTTATACTCATATTTATAACCTAGGGAATAAAAACATAAGAAATAGGTGAACTTAAATTCTCAATAAGGGTAAAAATAAATGACACCAATTGATTATCATAATTGAGAATAAGATAATCATGTGGGTATAAAAGCATAATCAAAGTCCAAGAACATCAAATTAGAAGTTTGTACCGGAATAAATATGAATCATAAGACTAAAGGATTTGATCAAAACATAATACATAGGCTAATATAATCTGAGTATGATGAAAAACATTTGAATGTAGAACAAACATAAGTGTAAAAAATATAAAATAGTATGAAGGAATAACTAAAAAGTTCCTCTAATATAGTGTAACATACATCAATACCAGATTCCCATAACAAAGTGGAGCCAGTGTCACTATTTAATTCCCTTAATAGAACAAATCATGCATAACTTCATAATTATCATAACATAGTGGAGCAAACATTTCTTCTTGATTCCCATAAAATAGTGGAACATACATTACTTCCTGATTCTCATAACACATTGGATCCAAAATTAATTCCCGATTCTCATAACATAGTGGAGAAGACATTACTTCCTGATTCCCATAGCACAGTGGAGCAAGCATTAATTTTTGATTTCCACAACAAATTAGAGAAGATGTTACTTCTTGATTCCCATAACATAGTAGAGTAGGAATTACTTATTGATCAGCATAACATATTATAGTATAAATTACTTATTTATTCTTATAACATAGTGGAGTACACATTACTTCCTGATTTCTATAGTGGAGAGAGAACCATATTTGATTCCTATACTTATCTCATGAGATATAAAAATTTACTCAATCCACTAGAGGGATATATAATTATAGTACCACCCATCACATAATGAAAACTATACATAGGTTTTCTAATAGAATATAAAACATTCATATCTAAAATATACCTAATTAATCCATAGAAAATATATGGGTTTAATGAAAAATTCTATAGAGTATTTCATAATCCATATAGATAAAGAATATAGATGGTGGCATAAAAACATATCCTTTGTGTAACATAATTAATTTTAATGGATGTTGACATAGATGAAAAATACCCTTTTAATGTTATTGGATAAATCACTTTTAAAAAAGGAATAAATAACCATTTTTTGAAATGTTTGAAAACTCTTTCAAAATTTTTTCTTTAAAATTAAATACTTTGAGCTTGATAAAACTTTTTTAAAAATTAACCTTTAAAAATAAAATAAAAATTTCTTTAGGAACCAAATTTTATTAAATAAATATGTATTTAAAACCTTTCTTTGAGAACACATAAAAGTATTGAACACTTATTTCTTAAAAACACAAGACTTTAAAATACCTTTTAAAATCAAGAATTCCTTCTTAAAATCAAACTTTTACCTTTGAAAAATATAACAATAGTTATTTGTTATTTTAAAAATCATTAGGAGTTAAAATCATCTGAAACATAATTTAAAATATAAAAAATAATATTTTTAAAGAATAATTCTCATAACATTGAATGAATGTATTTACATGAAAAACATAAAAAAGGATACTTTTTTCAAAACAAAATGTGTGAAAAACGTTAAAATATTATTTTCAAACTTTAAAGAAATTAAAATTATATAAAATTATGTTAATAAATTATTGAATCATGGGTAATGACATCAATAAAATGAATATAGACATATAGGTGGAAGGTTCCCTATTGAAAAAGAGAGGTGGGGTCAGTTTCACTTACAAGTGTTATATATGGTGAATTATTTACTAATAGAAATAAAATTTATAGAGTAAATGTAAAACCCAAATAATAATCAGGAGAGAATAAAATTGTTTATTTTTTAGAGATAAAGTTCACACAATTTTTCCATGGATGAAAATTCATTCATAATAATCTCAATTTGAAAATTAAATTGGAAAGAAAGCCTTATGATTTTGGTAAACTTTGAGTAAAAACAACCTTGAAATGGAGAATTTGAGATGTATTTTTAAATCCCTTGAATTTAATTATAATAATATTAAAAAAACATCCATGGTTATTATATACTCAAAATATAAATATTTTATACGAAGTATATCTCAATGAAGAGAATTTGAGATGAGGAAACCCTTACAACTTTGGTAAATTTTGAATAAAAATAACTTAAAAATAAAACTTAATATGGATTCATAAATCCATTTAATTTCATGAAAGGTATGATAAAAGGTATCCATATGGTAGTATATACACCATAAAAAAGAAACAAGTGGTGAATATGAAATATGTCTCAATTGAATAAAGTTTAGACGAGAAACCGTTACCTTAATTCTAGGATTCCAAGAAATCACTTTAAAATCTTGTATAATAAACATAAATATATAAATTAATCATTTTATAACCTTATTAATATCTATAAAACTATTTAATCTTTGTTTATAATCATTTATTATAAATTCATTAGTCATTTATCATTTATTTTTATTACCATATGTTGTTATTTTGATTATTTCACACATGTTTTGTAATGGAAACATCAAACCCTGTTATTTGATACTAATTTAATCATTAAAATATTATAAAATATATTAAAATAATTATTATACATTAATTTATACACACCAAGTTCATTTTATGGGAACTTTGAGCATGGTTTGAGAGAAAAAAAATCAATGACGAGCTTGTTTCGAGTAATCTACCAATAACAATCGATTACTTCAAAATGATCATCAATTTTAATGTCATACCTTAAAAATATATTCATGATATATATATATATATATATATATATATATATATATATGAATCCTTGATATCATATATATTCATAAAATTTTTTTAGTACCAGACATATACGGTGATGATAGAAAAAGAAATATGTTGTTCGATGAAGATGATAATCCACACATACACATAGAAATTTTTTTCATTTTCCATAGAATGGGAGGGAGGTATAACATGTTTCATCTTTTCATAATATTAAACATATTATAAATATAAGATTTATTTATTAAATATACTTTTATAACTATCCATGTAAGGTATTGATGAAAAATAAAACATGTCGTCCATGGAGGCGATAGTCCACATGTAACACAAGAATTGTTCTCAATTGTTGAATGGTTAGGAGAGGAATAAATAATTTATGATCTATAAATATAATAAAACTTTAGTATACTATTGATACTAATGTTATAGAAATTAAAAGGAGTGGTTAAGAATTTTTACTTACTCCTTGGAATAACTACTTTGAAAATTGCATTAATCCCTTGAGAAGTGGTCCTTTGAGGAAACCAAAACATCTAGAATGTATATAGAAGTGTTTGGGGTTATTTGGGTAGAGTTTGGTCTAACTAAATATCACGTTGTATGATTAAAAGTTGGGTATTCAAAGTCTCATTTTATAAGTGAGGGGAGTGGAATTTTGTTAATAAGAGGTGCACTATTCATGGAAAGTGGCTCCGAAAGTGGGAAATAATGGAGATAGGAATATTGTGGGTAAAAATAACACTTCAAAACACATTTAGAGATATGGTTTGAGTATTTATAGCCCTTTTCTCCTTATTTTTAAAATTTTTCCCTATTTTACTTTTACCATGATACCATTTTTTACCCTCAGTAACTAATTTTTATAACTAAAAACAAAAATTACCCTTAATAAATAATTTGGGTATTATGATTAAAAATATAAAAACCATTTAATAATATTAAATTTCAATATATGATAAAAATTAATTCTAAAATAATAGGTGTTTAACGCATAAAAAATAGTTAGAAAATTATCACTCAGGTTGCAAAATGTCAATTATTGTTTTATAAATTAAACACAAATTTTTAAATGCATAACTTTCCTTAATATATACACCTTTAATTGTGAAAAAAAATTCATAGATTTTAATTCATTCTTATATCCTGATGGTTCCATAAAAGTCATTGTATTTGTAAAAACGGTATTTCCACTATTCAACTAAAAACAATATTTTTATAAAAATACTAAAAATTTATTTTGAGTTAATATTATTATGATGAATTAAAAAATTAATTTCATTTTATTAAATTAAAAATCCTAATTTTTTTAATTCAACATTAAAATAGAAATTAAAAATATAATAATTTTTTATTCAAAAACATCCTTTTAAATATTAGTTGTTCTTATTATTTTTTATAAAGTACTAATTAAATGATTATTAATAAATTATTCATATCAAAAAATATTTTATCACTATTTAACCATAATATATTTAGTTTTTTAAAATAAAAATTCATAACACCCAAAAAATAAATTTTTATGAAAATACATTCTTAAGAATAAAATAATATTTTTAGTTATTTATCAACATTAATTTAATTTTATCAATGAATTGGTATTAATAATTACTCTTTATTTATAAATAGATTTAATAATTCAGTTACTTTTATTTATACCCACCAATTCAACAACTACATTATAATGGTCACATTTAATACTTATAATATTATCATAATAAAAATTATTACAGTTTATTTTAGTTCAGTGTTGTGTGTGGCGAAAGATATTAAACATATTATTTATTTAAATTAATACTAAAATAATGGGGTGTTACATTATACCCCCTTAAATAAATTTCATCCTTACAATTTTAATTTCTCTCACTAATGAAAATAGATGATGGTATTCTTAGTATAGTCATGACTTAAGATACAATTTGTAATGAAATATCAACCTCACTAACTTAGGTAAGACTAGGAAACTCATCACATGATTGATTATTAAGACCCAATAATAGAAGTAATCTTGATAAAGATTTTATAGTTATCATTACACTTATAAATGATCAGACATTAGTTTATGATATGAAATTTTACTTTCTTATTCTATAAATTGGTATGATATCTATGTAGAGAGAGATAATAAATGTCCAAAGTAACATAAATTTAATCTAAATGAAAAATAATAAGTTTTTAAT
This sequence comes from Viscum album, assembly GCA_963277665.1. Classification (NCBI taxonomy): domain Eukaryota; kingdom Viridiplantae; phylum Streptophyta; class Magnoliopsida; order Santalales; family Viscaceae; genus Viscum; species Viscum album. The sequence goes on along the minus strand of OY728148.1, from coordinate 801,923,070 downwards.
GAATCAAATTCCCATAAGCTTCAACTTGGGATACAATAATCATAAAACTATAAGTTTTCTCTGATAACTCACTGTCAAATCATTGGGGTGGTAATTTGATACTCTTAGGAAACATACTAGATATAATGGAGTGGTTAGAATGATAATCTAATAAGACATCCTCAAATATGTATTGGAGGAAAATTATTCTTGAATTATCATGATCCACTTAATCAGTAGTAATTTCATAGGTTCTTCCTTTTTCTCCCTTGGGTTTGGGAATCGATTTTCATAATTCCTAAACTCTTTTCATTTTAAGCATTGAATTGTGAGTGATATATTAGTTGGGAACTTTATACCTTCTATTTTATTGGCCAAACTCTTTTTCTATTTTTAAAAATTAAAAGCTCGAGGGACAATCCTTCCATACCTAAAACATTTTCTAATTCCTTTGAGGCATTACCTTGGGTGATTCTTACCACATTATTAACTATAGGAAGTTAAATATCATTACTATACAATCTTTATCAAATAAAAATCCATGAAACTCCATTTTTTGTTTATATGGTTTGTTTAAAAAACCAAATAGGTTAAAATGGTTGATAATAATTCTAGATATCTAGTTAGGCATAACCATAAGATTTCTTACTTTAGATTCCATCTCGTTCGAATCTTCATTAGGATGACCACACATAGTCTATTATATACATTGTTAACTTGGTACTTCTAAGATTCAAACATTACTTTATGAAGTGACATTTGGATTGTGTTTGTGTTTTTTGTCAATGTGCATATCAATAGCTATCAAGGATATATGAGTAGTGGATTGATTATCCACCCAATACTTGGAAAAGAGGATGCCTATGCATTATGAGTAAATAAGATTGGAGTTGGATACTATTTGAATTGAAAAGTGTATTCATATATTAGAAAAGAATTATATTAAGAGTTTCCACTTATTAAATACCTGACCAGATATATTTTAGTAGAAATCAAATATCAGACAATTGAATGAACTTATCATTATGGAATCAAGAAAATTACTGTATGAGTGATTCTAACCTTTTCTATAACAGTTAATAAAGAATTGAAGTGTCGAATACAATAAACAACTTTAAGAGTTGTTATATTCAATGTTAAAGGCTATTTTATTAGGAGATTAAAGACCTAATAAATTGGTTTAAGTCTATCCTTATGTGATTTTAAAAATTTCTATTGAAACAAGCGTGGAACAAAACTTATATAAAGTTTAAGTGAAGTTGAAGTTTATAAGAAATGAAGTTCTTGAAGATACCCAAGGTTGGGTATACATTATTAAAGTTCTTGGAAATTTATTTAAGGAAGTTTAATGCATTCCTAAAGGTTATTTTAGAATAACTGTAGGTAGTTTCAAGAGTACTTGGGCATAATTGAATAAGTTAAGACTTAGAGACTTCATGTGTATAATTTGGATAAGTTTGGAACCTTATGGTCAATCCACTAACTGTGGGGTTACTTCATGAATTTGATTAACTAAACACATAATAAATTAATAATGTGTTTGATCCACTAATTCATGTATTCAATCCAATCACTCATGTCCATTTGAAGTTTGTATATGTGGTTAATCTATAATCCTCATGGTTGATCTCTATAGTAAGTACTTTGTAGGTGTGGTCGATTAACATCCACACGGTCGAAGAACTCAACCAGTCATTTTTTTACACAGTAAATATAAGTGCTTGATTTGGTTTATACATTATCCATGTAGTCTATAATACTTCAATACATTACAATATATTTTTGTTAGAATAAATTTACTTTCATCGATATCTTGTGATACATGCAACACCAGACTTAAACAAAACACTATTTAGTTACACTTTGCACACCTAATTTAAAATTAAATTTAAAATTTTTAGAAAATTTATTTGAAAAAATAAAAATATTTTTTTTAAATCAAAGTAAAACTATCTTAGGGTGAATTTTTGGTATTTTTTTTGATAAGTTTCATTCTTTATGAATAGTGAATAATATTGAATTTTAATTGAAAATCACCATTTCATCCGAATAATTTATAATGTTAAATTATATTTTTAATTAGTTTTAAAGTTAAAATAGTTAAATTAAAAATATATTAATCCAATTTAGTTCATTGGAATTATTTTCATGTTGAATTTTTATATAAAAACATTGTAAAATTTTGAATATTTTCACTTTAAAAACCCGGTTTATCGCTACATCTCTGGGATTAATTTTAAATTAAAAATTTCCACTTTTGTGGATTGATTTTGGAAATAATGATTCCATATTTTTAATAATAATATTTTATAATTTATAATAATTTGAACTTAATTTTTAATGAAATTATTAGTGAAAATAGTTAAAATTAATTACAATGATTAAGATAAAAATCAGTTTACTTAGAGCTTAAACTTGGAAAATAAGGTGTTAAAATGACACAAAACTTTTAAAAAACCAATTTTATGGCCATATTTAGACCTTATACCTTATATGATCAATAATTTATCATTATTGGGTCCTGGTGAAATGAAAAAAACTTGGGTGTAAATCACTCTTTCAAAAAATTACAAGTGCGCCACTCACCCTACTTATAAAAGACCTCCCCCTATCCTCTCCACTTCACACCTTCAAAAAAATTTGGTTCACCAAATATGTACCCAAATAAATTAACAAATTACCTCCCCTAATCCTATAATCCTTATCTTGGTCATAAATCCAACCTGGTAAGGCTTTAATGCAAACCTAAGGAGGATACCCAAATAAGATGTATTGTTCTTCTAAATGTGTTTTTATTTTATTTACTTGTTAGCCTACTTAAATTACTATTATACCATGATTATATAATAAAATTAGTATATTAAATACACTTATATTTTTTATGTTAAGGGTATGACCTAAAACCTCACACACATCCATCAAATGGGTTATGAAACCTTTATTCATTTTTACGGTGCATTACCGCCTCGCGAACTGATGTCGTTCGTTTTTCCATCACCACATTTCAAGGTTGGGAATAATGATAGATTTATAGTTTATATATGAAATATATTAAATTTATTATATTATTATGTTTCTATAATTATTATATTACACATACCTTCATGCTTTCCATTTTTTGGGAATATTATAATGTTGCTCGTTTATATGGCTGACTACCGCCCCATGAAGCATGTGTTTCGTTCACACTTTACATAGGATGTATTAAGGATGAGTCCAATAAAAATATGTGATATATATTAAATAAAAATGATAATATAATTATAATATATATATATATATATATTTCATTTAGTTTTCTTTCCTACAATATGATAAAAAATTAAAACATCATTCATACGTACGTACGACCTACCGTCTCCATGAACGGTGTATTTCATTTCTTATAATTTTTTTAAAATATTTCTATAAATATATATATATATATATAATTAATATATATGATATTTATATCATGTTTTCCATTATTTATATGATTAAATCATGATCTAAGTTATAGGAACAAAAAATAACAAGTCAAATCATACTAAAAAAACAAAGCAGTTATTACCCGAAAAAATGAAAATAATGAGAAATTATTAACAAACGGGTGATAAGATGTTATAAAATAATAATATATGATATTATGAATATTATTATATTTCTTTTATAATTTAATAACATGATTAAAACCATTATATATAAGTTTAAATAACATTTAACCAAAAGGAAGCGTATGATGATGAATTTCGTCTCAATTTACATTCCATTGAGACTTATTTATTATGATCCCCTAATTCAATTTTATGTTGAATAAATACTACCCCTTTGACATTTAATATCCTGATTAATTCATTATTCATGGTATTTTAATTTTTAATTTTAATTATTTCATCCAAGGGGATTTGAATTGAAAATTATCAAGTGGTAAAAGTTATTGTACGAACTCACTTTCTTTTGTGATTGTTAACTTTATCTTGAAGAAATCACTCTCCCATAATAATTTTACATTAGACATTAAATTTATATTAATTATCCATATTATTATATAATTGATATTATTATCACCTAAATCATATACCTTTTTTACATACAATTCTTACTTTAAAATTTATTTGATTAAATTAGGAAATATTGATTAATCTGTATCATTTACTCAATAAGAATATTTTATGTTAAGGAATATTGATTTAATTAAATATATTATTCAATATATGAGGAATTATTTTGACCTGAAGTGATGGGTGTATCCCCATATAATATATCCCCTCGAGTCATCGGTAGGTCTCATGAGGCAAAGTAAGTTGTCCAAATTAACCTGGTTTCTACCTGTAATATTTAAATTGTCTTGGGAAAGTTCTTGACAATAGAGTTTGCATGATACCTGATATCATGGAATCTAATAATTAAGAATTTACTTCATTAAAAATTTAGTTATTATAATCCATGATATTTTTTCTATGATATTATTTATGGATGTATTTCATTCTCAGTTTATCGATTAAATGGCATGAGTTTTTAGTTATTTACCTTACCATATTTATTATTCATTATATATTAATAAAGTAAAGTTATTTAAATTTCATGTATTTTCAGTTATTTTCCTTTCCAAATTGATTATTATTTATTGATTCATGATATATCTCACTGTAATTAACCCTTACTAATCATCTTAGCTTACCATTATTTTTTTCCTTTCCCCAAGATATGAAAAAGAGATATTTAAATGAGTTTTCAAGGATGTGGTTTATTTTCTGTTATTATGTATTATGTTATATTTTATTTTCCCAATGTAAAATGGGTATAATGTATGTATCTGGTTCTCCAAAACTACTAAACTAATATATCCTTCAGGATTTGATTCCTTGTATCTATGCTAATGTAATAAAGTGGGACACTGACTTCAGGCTACTAGGGTTGGGGTTGTTATAGTTGGTATTAGAGGAAGTTCAATAGAAACCTTGGGAACTATATTTAGGAAAACATAGATTATAGAACATAACCTTATGATAAAATTTGAGGATAAATATCGAAGAACATACTAAAGTTTTGTTAGGGAAGAGATTATGTGGTTTATCCTAGAAATAAATTTCTATCAAGATACTAAAAGTAGATATGGTTCTAGAATAGAGGTTCTTAGGGGTAATAACTATGAAAAAGGTGTGTAGGGATTGAATCAAGAATTACCTAGTTCTCAAAAATGGGCCTTACCATGAACCTGTTTTGACACTCCTGGAGGATATTCTTAGGATAATTCACATTCTCTTTACAAACCATTATAAAGGATTTAAAAGTAAAGATATCCCCAAATAAACAAAAGTTTACGATTACGAGATTAACAATGCATAAATTTTTAATTTAGGTTAAGAGTTACACCATATTTGGAATTATATATTATTATTTAAAATTCATAATTTTATGAGCTAATCCAATATATGTCATTATTTAGAAATGGATCCTGAAAGGAAGAATAATATCAATACTCATGGAAAATGTATAAATTTCATTGATGATAGAACCAATACATTTGGTATTGAAATAGATCAAATTATGGCTATATTAAGACAAATCAATCAAGTTGTGAAAAATAACCTTTACCATATAAAGCAACCTATTCCATAATGAGATTATCCCATGTTAGATCACTTTATATGTTATAATCACCCATCATTTAGTGGTACTACTAATCCTATTATATTCAAGAAATGTATTAAGTCTTTGAAAAAGATATTTATGTCATTGGGATGTAATTAAAAGTAAAAGGTTACACTTAAAATGTATTATCTCAAAGGAAATGATAATCAATGGTGGTAATTGATCCAAAATACTAAGGAGGAAGAAGAAATAGAGCTCATGGAATGGAAATATTTTAAGGATACATTCTTTAAAAAATATTTACCTCATGGGAAATAAATTGATATGAAGATAAAGTTCCTTAGTTTTAAGAAAAAGGAAGAACAAATTATCTCATATTATGAGGATACCTTTACAAGGTTATCAAGGTATGCTAAATATTATAAACACAACACAAAGTGTAAGATTGAACATTTCTTTTAAGGGATTAATACAAGTCTCCAAAGGGTGTTGGCCTCTCAAAAATTTTCATCATATGATGAAATAGTTTTATATTCCATAAAAAAGGATAAGAAATTTTATAGATCCAATATATTCAAGGGGAATCAAGAGAAAAATAAATCATCTGAGCACCAAGAGAAAGGTAATGTATCAAAGAAGTAGATAGGGATTAATCAATTTACATCATATGAAAATTATGGAAAGAAATATCGAGGGAAATTTATGAAAGTCACAGGAGTCTGTTACAAGTGAGAATATAAGGGGAATATGTATCATGAAAGCAAGGGGAAGAAAATAATAAATGATTTTGAGTGCTATATCTGTAGAGAAATGGGGAATTATTTACACTAATTCCCCAAGAATCAAGGGAATCCACCATAAACGAGGCTAAGGGGAGAAGGGAAAGATTTTGTGATCACTACAGCTGAAGTGTAAGTACCCAATGATGTGGTTGAAGGTACATTAATCATATCTTAAAATTTAAATAATGCTTTATTTGATTTCATATCCTCAAACTCTTTTATATACACCCAATTTTCCAAGAAATTTAGAAATTTCCCATTAAATTAATAAGGTAATTGTTATTAAAAAATCATAAGGGAAGTCTCATTACAACAATGATGTGTTGGGTAGTCCCTATTATGACACAAAAATGTTCTTTATTCACTAACTTTATTATCATACTTATGGTTGAATTCGATATAATCCTTAGTATGGACTAACCTTCAAAATATGATGCAAAAATTTACTGCAAGAATATGGAAATCACTATTTTTGACGAAGATGTATAATTATCTATATTTAGAGTGGAGCCTTCATCATCTGAGTCATATATAGACCCACTCTCAGTTGCTCTACTGAATGAGATTCTCAATGAATAAGAGAAAACAAAATCTAGGTATGAATAAGGTAATATTCAAATCGAGGATGTAACTATTTTATAGAAATACAATGATGTATTTCTTAAGGAATTACCTTGACACCCCCTAGAGCATGAAGTTGAGTTTTGAATTGATTTAATCCCTAACTCAAGGATAATATCAAAGAATACTTATAGAATGTCCACTATAGAATTAGTGGAGTTAAAGAAACAACTAGAGGATTAATGTGATAAGGGATTCATTTTCCCTAGTGTTTCACCATGGGGAGACCATATTCTCATTGTAAATAAGAAATATGGATCTATGAGGTTGTGCATTTATTATAGAAAAATCAATGCTATTACTATAAATAAAATGTATCCTCTACCTCGCATTGATTAATTATTTGATTAACTTCATGGAGCCCAATATTTTTCAATGATTGAACTTATTTATGGGTATCATTAGTTGTAATTATAGAAGGAAGAAATTCCAAATACAACTTTTCAAATAAGGTATGGACATTATGATTTTACAGTAATTCCATTTAGATTGACTAATTCACCATCTATTTTTATGAATCTAATGAATACAGTATTCAAGGAATATCTTTATGATTTTTTTGGTATTCATTGATGATATTTTTGTGTATTCTAAAAGCTACACAAACCATGAGAATCACTTGTAGATCACTATTGAGACTTTTAGAAGGAAAGTGTTATATGGGAAAATTAGTAAGTCTGATTTGTATCTTAAAGAAGTTTATTTTCTTTTCTATATTGTCTTTAGGGATGAAATATCTGTTTATCCTACAAACAAAAAGGCTATCAGAGAATTTCCTACCCCAAAAAATATAACTAAGGTATGTAGTTTCATTGGTCTGGAAATATACTATCGACAATTCATTCAAAAATTTTCCCAATTGGCTAACCCATTAACAAAACTTACACATAAAGGGCTTAAGTTTGTTTTCACAAAGGAATTTGAATTATTTTTTAATGAACTAAATAAGATATTGGTCAATTCTTCGATTCTGAATCTATCATATGAAAGTGATGATTTTTTGATATATAGTGATGCGTTGAGTAGGGGAATTGGTTGTGTTCTAATGAAAAATGATAAATTAATTTCATATGTGTCAAGAAAATTGAAGATTCATGAACAAAACTACCTAACCCATGATATTTAGTTAGTAGCTGTAATCTTCACTTTGAAGATATAGATACATTATATCTATGGTAAAAAATGTGAGATATAAATTTATCATAAAATCCTAAAATACATATTTTTATAGAAATATCTCAATATAAGATAAAGGTGATGGATCGAGATACTCAAGGATTATGATTTCTCAATACACTACCACATAAGAAAATCAAATAAGGTAGTAGATGCATTGAGTAAGAATGATCAAAGAGTTATGACCCAAATGAGGATTGATAGGGATGTTATGTTCATAGATCTAGTAAATGTGGATATGGTAATTAATAAGGAAGGTGAGACATTTATAATTTTTCAAATGATTGAAAAACCATATTTATTAGAGAAGATAAAGAATTCGCAATCTGATAAAGAGAACTCTCAAAATAAAATTAAAGCTGTGAATGATAGGAAATTAATAGACTTCATTTGTAAAGATGGTGTTATGAAATTTGGAAATAGATTATGTGTTCCATACATACCTGAGATAAAGAGGTAATTTTTAGATGACACTCATAGATAAAATTTCTATATACACCCTAGTGGGACAAAGATGTATAAGGATTTGAAGGAACATTTTTAGTGTGATAATAGGAAGCAGGAAATTTCTAATTACGTGTCTAGTAGTTTGGTTTGTCAATAAGTTAAAGTTGTGAGGTAGTATCCTAGAGGATTCATGAAAACCTCCTCCTATTCTTATGTGGAAATGGGATGAAATTACTATATACTTTTTCATGGGACTACAAAAGACTCCTAGAAATAATGGTGAAATATGGGTTATCATTTACTGCTTAACTAAATTTGCACATTTCCTTGCTATAAGAGAAGATTTACCTCTTGAGATCCTTGAAGGTCTCTATATTAATGATGTTTTAAAACTTTATGGCACACCTATATCAATTATGTCTCATCATGACCCCCACTTTACATTTAAAATATAGAAGAGTCTTTATAAGCATCTTGATACTAAGCTTCATTTAAGCACTACCTACCATCATCAAACTAATGGAAAACCCAAAAGGACTATTCAAATAATGGAAGACATGTTGAGGTCATGATCACTCATCTTTTAATGTATTTGGGATTAGTATTTACCAATGGTATTTTTTTCCTATAACAATAGTTTCCATTCAAGTATTCAAATGGTGCTGTATGAATAATTAGATGAAAAGATATGTCATACTTCAACTTGTTGGGATGAAGTTGGAGAGAGGAAACTTCTAGGTCAAGAAATTGTTTTAGAAACAACAACAAAGTTAAAGTATATTCAGGATCATAATAAATTAGCTCGAATTAGGCAAAAGAGTTATATTGATAATCAAAGGAAAGATTTGTAATTCAGAGTGGGAGATCATATTTTCATAAAAGTATATCCATGTAAGGGTATTATAACTTTCAAAAATAAAGGTAAACTGAGCCCCAGGTACATTATACCCTTTGAAATTCTTGAAAGAATTGGAGTTTTTGATTACTATTTGGAAATCTTCCAAACCTATCAAAAGTACACAACATGTTCCATAAATCATTACTAAGAAAGTACATACTAGAAACAACACATGTGATCACCTTTTATGAAATAGATTTGGAACATGATCTATCATACATTGAAGTACTCATCCATATTCTCGATACTATAGATCAAGTATTTAAGAATTGGATGACTCGTCTAGTAAATATACTGTGGAGAAATCACCAAATGGAGGAAGCAACGTGGGAACTATAGAATATTATACACAATAAATAGCCTCATCTTTTTATAAGGTAATATACCTAAAATTTCAAGGATGAATTTTTTTAAGAGGGAATAATGTAACACCCCAAGACATAACAATATATTTTTGTTAGAATAAATTTAATTTTTTCGATAGCCTGCAATGTACACAACACAGGGTTTAAACAAAACATTGTTTAGTCAAGATTTTAACAGTTTATTTAAAATTAAAATTTAATTTTTTTAAAATTTATTTTAAAAATTAAGAATAATTTTTAAAATTTTAATATAAAAATATTCTGATGGTGAATTTTTTGGTTTTTTGTAAGAAGTTTCATTTTTTGATGAATAGTGAAAAAATATGAATTTTAATTTGAAACTGTCTTTTCATCTAAATAATTTATAATGTTAAATTATATTTTTAATTAATTTTAATGTAAAAATAGTTCAATTATAAATTTATTAATACAATTTAGTTTATTGAAATCATTTTCATATTTAATTTTGATATAAAAACATTGTAAACACATGAACATTTTCACTTTAAAAACCTACATTCTCACCACGTCTACTGGATTAATTTTAAATTAATCTTTTCTACTTTTGTGGATTAAATTTTTAAAAATGGATTAAATATTTTGAATCATCATAATTTATTTTTTATAATAAAGTTAACTTAATTTTTTACCAAAATGACTAATGAAAATAGTTAAAATTAATTACATTGATTAAGATAAAAACGAGTTTACTTAGTGGTTAAACTTAGAAAATAAGGTGTAAAAAGGACCCAAAACATCTCCAAAGCCCATTTTAGAGAAATATTTAGACCTTAAATATTCTATTATCTATAATTTATCAATATTTTGGATTTATGAAATGAAAAAAACATGGGTGGAATTCACTCTTTCAAAAAAAAACCAAGTGTTTCACTCACCCCACTTATAAAAGGCATCCCCCTCTACTCTCCAATTCACACATTAAAACAACTTTAGTTTGGAATATAACTTCCAAAATTGTAATTACTTGACCTAGTTACCTAGAGTCGGTGCATTATTATATAACATTGGTATGATTACAAGGAATCAAGTCCTAAAGTACTGATTAGTTTAGCAGTCTTGGAAAATAGATTACATACATGGACTTCACATTAAATTTCTAGTATAAAATAAATCAGAGATAATTCTTTGATAATTAAATTATAATACTAGATTAAACCTGTATATAAATCACAATATACTTCTTGGCATCCCGGTAAAATAAAACATAAGAAAGGGGTGATCCCAGATGCTCAGTAAGGATAAACAATATAGCGAAAGCTATCATAAATAATCATAAAATTTTATGGAAAGGTATAAAATTAAAACAAAAGCCCTTTAAACATAAACTTAAGCATAATATGGCAAAGATAAATAAAATAATTCCATTTACTTATTCACATGGATAATCTACTAGTCGAATAATCACATGTAACGTCAATAACTAATCTCATAATGATGGAATACATAATGACAGACATCATAAACACAAAGTCAAGGCCTCGTGCCAGGACCCTAAATATAAATTTTTTCAAGGACTTGTTCTAAGATACTAGTTTGTCTCATGAGACCTTCTGATGCATTGAGGGGATATAGTGGGCCTTTCCCATCACTTAATAAGTCTAATTTATTCCTCATATGAAAATGTTGAAACATAACATAAAAATTCATATTAAAACTAGCATATGAAAATTCAATACTTTAACCATAGACCATGAATGGTATAAAAATAGAACATCCACAGTAAAACATATCATAACTCATTAAATACAATATCGAATATTTTATTATAAAAAATCAACCTCAATCAAAAATAATATCCATTAAAGGATGTTGACATAGTTGAAAATGATCAGTAAAACTCTTTAAGAGATATATCCCTTTTTTGTGAAATCATTTAAAAGTCAAGCGTTTATAAAGGAAGTCACTTAAAATAGATTTTTTAATCAAAGTTTCCCATACCACTTTGAAACTTTTAAAATTAATTAAAATTTTAAAAAAATTATGTTCATATAAATAAATCCTTAAAATCATTTTGATATCATGGACATTAATTAAAACGGTTTAGAAAAATAAATCCTTAAAACATTTAAAATGTTTTTCTAGATAAAGAGTATATTACATAAAACTTTAAAATATTCATCTTTTAAAAATATTTGAATGAGCTTTAAAATAGAAATCAAATGCTCATTATAGTCCTTTTATATTCAAATAAATAGTTATGTAAAATAATATCAAGAATGTTGAAATTGAGAAAGGATTAATTCTTTGAACATTCAAAGCATCCCATACCACTTTGAAAATTTAAATAATAGGTATGATATCTTCAAATAAATATATAAATACCATGAAGATAAATTTATTCATGATATTAAATACAATAGATGCAGTACATACACCACACACAAGAAATAGGTGGTGAACATGGATTATATCTCATGAATATTAAAAGTGAGATGAAATTACCTTACCTTATACTTTGATTTAGTCAAGGGTAAGTTTAACCTCCTGTATAATGGTTAAATCATTTTTATTAAATTATAAAATAACCACATACATAAATTTCATGTCATATATGATCCTCTAATATTTCTTTGTTTATAATATTCCAGTAGTATCATTGTTTTGGGTGTTACTGATTCATTTTACTTTAAATGTTTTGTTATTTAAGTCATGTTTATTATGAATAGGATGTATTTGATTCATATACAGAATTATATTAAGTTCTTAAACATTATTTTTTAATCATCAAATGAAAATTATTCTTGAATGGTTACGATGGGGAACAAAATCTCATCGCGTCGTGGAGACGGTACGTCGTACGTACACATGAGCAACAATATCAATCTATTGATGGTGAAATAGTATGTAATTGGATGGTATATTATATATACAGAATAATTAACATGTCATGTTTATTATTTATACCAATTATACTCACTATTATACCCATCCAAATAATGTAGTGTTGAATAAAAAGCTACACCACGACGTGGAGACGGTAAGTTGTACGTACACACATATGGTGACTTTATCATTTATAGGATGGATAAAATAATGAATATGGTTGTACCATATTTATAAAAACATCTAAGTATATATAAGGTACTCAATTTTTTATTTTTTCATGGAAACAACAAATAAATAGGAAGTAGAAGATGAAAATAACTTTGAAATAGGTGATAAAATAATTACCTCTTCTTTGGGTTCTTCCTTTTGATTTGAACAAAAGGTCTTCTTAAATTGGATTTATAGTGAAATTAAGGCCTCTATGTTGAATTGAGATTATTTTGGAGGAGATTTAATCAGGGTTTAGCCAAGCCAAATGGATTTGGAGATGTTAAATTAAGAGAAGGGGAAGTACCCTTTTATAAGAGAGGTGAGGGGCACTTTAGGAAAAGCTTGAAATATTAATTTATTATAAAATTATTTTCGGTTTATAATAGATTAAAATGGGTTTATTTATATACTAAGTTGGCTATGGGTCTAAATAATCTAAACCAATAGGTTTTAGACATGTTTAGGTTACCATATTAACCTTATCTTTTAGATTTAACTCTTCGTTAAATAGTTTAACTTTTACCATGTTTTCTTGTATTTTTATACTACTTGGTTAATATATTTACAATAAAATTCCAATCGAACCTCAAGTGGATCATTAATGACATTTATATAATTATCTATGTCATTCGGAAAAACCTTATATTTTTAGGACTATTATATAATTTAATTAAATAGTATTTGTTTTAAAAAGTCATTTATGTCAATTTTGACATTATTTAGTATTTGGTTTTTGTGAAAGTCATAAAACTTGATCAATTAAAAAAAATACATTAAATCAACCATAAAATATCATATTAACCTAGAAAATTTGTTTATGGCATCAAAATTTTCAATTTATATTTGTTTTAATATTTATAATATCAATTATTTTAATCTTTCATTAATAATGTAATTATTGCATCATCATTGTGTCATAAATAAATTTAATTATTTAATGTCTAAAATTTATAAATAAAATACCATTATGTATTAAATAATTCAATATTTCTAATTAATATTTATAGTTTAATTTATCTTATGTAAAATCCTATATTAAAAATGGTTTAGTTATTAAAATTTGAATTTAACACTTTAAACTCTTTTTAAATAAAATATAAAAAATGTCCTAATCTAATCCAAGTGGATAAAAAAGGATCTTATTTTTTTCTTAAGGTTGATTTTGGTTGAAAAACACTTATCAAATATAATTAGGACATGTGTTAGGGTAATTATAATATCATTTTTACCTTTAATTACCTTATTTACTTTTAACCGTGGTAAATAAAATTCAAAGTTACTATTCACCCAAAAAATTTCATCCTATTGAAACACATTTTACTTACTGATGACAACCGTGTTTGTTGGATTTTTGAAAATTCAATTCACAGAAGAGGTAAAATTATGTTTTATGAAAATTTTAAAATGTGCCTAGAAGGTGGGTAAGAGACGTTAAAAAGTTGAATAAATTTTTATATATCTAATCTTATTATAAATTGACTCAAATGAATTGTATTGGACTAATATATGTATTATGTATCTATTTTTAATTTAAGATAAATTTTAATTAAAAATAATTATTGAAATAAAAAAGTTGGTTTTTATGTGTTATGCAGTATTTTTCACTATTCATCAAAAATTGAAAGTTTTTAGAAAAATACAAAAACTTCACCCTAAGCTAATTTTGATTTTCCAAATCCAAAAATTAACTATATTTTAAAAAATTAAATTTTTAGGAGTGTCTAATATTAATTTTTTAATTGTTCACAAAAGGACATAAAAAGTAGTTCTTTTAAGAAAATAGTTTTTCTAAATATATAACTATTTTAACAAAACAGATAAATTTCAATATAAATATATCTTATTTATGTGAAAAAAATTTAAGTAACAATTATTATTTTTGTTTCTATTCATATTACAATATTTAATTGATATATATATATATTGTTTAAATAATTATAATACTATTGTGTTGTCTTATAGAAACTCAATATTATGTATAACACAATCCAAGTCAGTGTTCCGTGAATTATAAGATATTGAATTACTTTAAATAAATAACTGACTATGAAATATTGAGGTTTTACATTCTTCCCCCTTTTTGAAATTTCATCCTTATAATTTTAAAATTGTTCTTGGAAACTTCATTGAAAGTCCCACATCGAAAAAAGAGTCAATAAAACTATCACTTTAAAATAAAGAAAGAGAAGTACAAAGGTCACCTGAGATAACCCATACTAGGGTTCCATGTAGGAAAACATGTATATATAAGAGAAAAAAAACCCATCAAGTTCTGATGGAGAGTGATAAAAATCATGATCAGGAGAAAGTTAACTACCAAAAAACCATAAACTTATGATGGGTTAAACGGTCTTTGATTACCCAGTAGGAAGAGTAAAAGGAAAAAGTTTTTTTTAAGTTCCTTTTCATAATTTTGAGTAATTTATTCATTAGATTGACTAATAACATAAAGAGACATACCTACTTTTAAAGTAGAGTTTCATCCTTCAATAAATTTCTACGAAAAACTCATCTTTTCTCCAAACTATGAGTATTCAAGATGAATTGGTGACACCTGAAGAACTAGAATCAACTTCAAGAGAATCACATAATCCAAAAAAGATGAAATATATATTTCCCTTGTATTTAGACATTAACCAAAACGAAAATAGTTAGTACAAGATCAGATTATCCCCAAAAAGGATAATCCTTTATAGAAAGAAATACTACTCTTAATCTTCAAAATTAAACACACAATACCCAAAGTTCAACAAAGACCATTCAATAAACAATTGTCCTTAAAATTATAAAAAATAATCCAAACTAAGTTTGAAACCCAAAATTCAGAAGGATTTGATCACATAGTCTTCCATGATAAATCTTAAAATTTATCTCTAAATAACATCAACTACTCTTAAAAGCACATACTTACAAGTAATTAACCTAATAACATATTCTCTAAGATAGGTCAATCATTTCCATAAATAACCAAAATCTCTATAAGTCCACAATAAAAACATGAAAATCCACCCTTACTCCTCAAATTAAATCCCATAGTATTCTTTTTTCTTTAGTCATATAGTGTTCCCAAAAGAGTGAAAATCTTCCAACATAAATTTTATCACTTAATCACCAAATCATTTTCCTATACTAAGGATATCCATTTGATAAATCATAAGTTCCAAAAATCAACATATTCTTGTTGAATAAAATCATTTAACTAAAAAGAGTTAGTTATACTAACTAGAGACTTCACGTAGTCTAGTGGAAGGTGATAAATCCTAGTTTCAATTTGGTTGTGGGTTTGATTCCCACAGCTTTTTCTAACACTATTGGTTGTTACACGGTCTACATGTTATCCTTTTTAAAAAACTATATAATTTATAACATTCCCAAAAATGAGATAAATTCCTAAAAAATAACCATAACATATTTTAACCACAAATTTTATGTTATACCTCAAATTTTCATCCCAAAAATTAATTACCTGTAATTACCTTAAATTCAAGGATCTTATAAACCCAAATGGTTATTTATAACTATATTTATAAAAGAAAAGATAATTCATCCTCAAATAGCATTTTCACATAACAAACTGTAGGGTTATACGAACAAGAGAAAAGTATTCCAAATTAATCCCATAAAAAAGATCATTAATACTTTTAAACATTTCACCATACATTTATTTCCACACAGGTGCTTCCTTCACCTAGTGTTTATCCAATAGAATAGGGAATGGACTCAGGTAATTCCCGGTCCCCTACATTTACAGAAAATTACTGTAAATGGATTCTTAAGATCTTTTTTATTTTCTTCCATAGTACTCTTCATTTTCCTCAACAATTCTTTACATTATATCATTATTTCCCCCACAAAAAACATTTCTTTGTTCTATTGAGACACTTTCCTGGATGTCTCCTTCCAAATTTCCTGAATTATGGAAGTTGAGATTTATTTTCACTACGGTCTCCACTGCTGGAGCTCTTATCATTCTCTACCTTTCTCTTCATTGTTGAGTTTGGGATTTAGTTAATGTATATGTTGTTGATCCTATTTTTGGAAAATTGATTTGGCATGAACATAATATATTTTACGCTTATCAACATTCCATTTCATTACTCATTTACACCACCGTACCCACCTTTTACATCATGTTCAATATTACTATAACTTCCTTGGAATCCAACCATTTACTAAAACCAGAAAGCATATTGTGAGTAACATTAGTCATAAAATCATTTAGATAATATCATGACACCTTATTTTCAATATAAAACACATTATGATTAACCAAGGTTATTTATTCTTATCTTATATTAAAATCCTTCAAATTGGTTTGTAAAGAAAATGTGAATTATCCTAAGCATATCCCTTGGGAGTGTCAAACCAGGTGCTTAGTAAGGCCTGTTGTCGTGTACTGAGATACCCTAGGTCAAGCCTGAAACTCCTTGTTAGAGTTTTTACTCCTAGTTACATCTATGCCAGAACCACATCCACTTGCAGTATCCATAAAAGGATGTATTGTTTGGAAAACTCAAAAAATCTCTACATTACAAAAATTATAGGAAGTTCTTCTATACTGATCTTCAAATTCTATATTAGGGTAACGTTCTCTAATCAAAGTTTTTCTAAATCTAGTTCATATGGTTTATACTAAACTTCCTATGATACCAACTGTAATGTCCCGAACCAGTTACCCAGATCTGGTGCATTATTACATAACATTATCCTGATTATAAGGAATCAAGTCCTGAAGGACTGATCAGTTTAGCAGTATTGGAAAATATATTACATACATGAACTTCACATTACAATTTTAAACATAAAATGAAACATAGATAATCTTTTGATAATTCCATTATAATCCTAGATTAAAACTGCATATAAATCATAATATATTTCTTGGCATCTTGGGAAAATAAAACATAATAAAGGGGTGATCTTAGATGTTCATTAAAGATAAATAATATAGTGGAACCTATCATAAATAATCATAAACTTTTATGTAAAGGTATAAAATTAAAACACAATCCCTTTAAACATAAACTTAGCATAATATGGAAAATATAAATCAAATAATTCAATTTACTTATTCAAATGGATATTTTACTCGTCTAATAATCACATGTAACATCAATAATTAATCTCATAATGATGGAATGCATAATGCCATACATCTTAACCATAAAGTAAAGTCCTCATGCTAAGACACTAAATACAAATTTTGTCAAGGCCTTATGCGAAGACACTAGTTTGTCTTATGAGACCTACCGATACATCGAGGGCCTATAGTGGGCCCTGACCATCACTTACTAAGTTCAATGCATTCCTCACATGAAAATATTGAAACATAGAATAAACATTCATATTAAAACTAGCATACGAAAAGTCAATAATTTAACCATAGACCATGAATGGTATAAAAATAGCATATCTATAGTCAAACATATCATAACTCATTCAATACAATATGGAAGATTGTATTATAATAAATCAACCTCAATCAATAATAATATCCAGTAAAGGATGTTTATATAGTTAAAAATGATCAGTAAAACTCTTTAAGAGAAATATCCATTTTTTGTGAAATCATTTAAAAGTCACACATTTATAAAGGAATTCATTTAAAATATATTTTTTAATCAATGTTTCCCATACCAATTTAAAACTTTTTAAACTAATTAACATTTTAAAACAATTATGTCCATATAAATAAATCCTTAAAATCATTTTGAAAACATGGAAATTAATTAAAATGATTTAGAAAAATAAATCTTTAAAACATTTGAAATGATGTTCTAGTTAAAGAGTCTCTTCCATAAAACATTAATGGATTCATATTTTAAAAACATTTGAATAAACTTTAAAATAGACATCAAATTCTCTTTATAATCATTTTATATTCAAATAAATGGTTATGTAAAATAATATCAAGAATGTTGAAATGGAGAAAGGATTAATTATTTGAACATTCAAAGCATCTGATACTAATTTGAACATTTAAATCATAGTTCTGATATCTTCAAATGAATCTATAAATACCATGAAGATAAAATTATTCATGATATTAAATACAATATAGGCAGTACATAAACCACACACAAGAAATATGTGGTGAACATGTCTTATATCTCACGAATATTAAAAGTGAGACATAATTCCCTTAACTTATACTTTCCTTTAGTCAAGGGTAAGTTTAACCTTCTCTATAATTGTTAAATAATTGTTATTAAATTATAAAATAACCAAATACATAAATATGATATCATATATGATCCTCTAATATTGCTTTGTTAATAATATTTTAGTAGTATCATTATTTCGGGTGTTACTGATTCATTTTCATTTATATGTTTCATTACTTAAGTCATGTTTGTTATGGATAGGATGTATTTGATTCATATCCAGAGTGATATTAAGTTCTTAAACATTTTTTTAATCATCAAGTAAAAATTATTCTTTAATGGTTACAATGGGAAATGAAATCTCATCGTGTCGTGGAAATGGTAAGATGTACGTACACTCGAGCGACAATATCATTCTATTGATGGTGAAATCATATGTAATTGGATGGTATATTATATATACATACTAATTAAAAGGTTATATTTATTATTTACATCAATTATACTCACTTTTATACCCATACAAATAATGTAGTGTGGAATAACAAACTACACCACAACGTGGAGACGGTAAGTCGTACGTACGCATGCATGGTGACTTTATCATTCATAGAATGGATAGAATAATGAATATGGTTGTACCAAATTTATAATAAAATATAATTATGTAGAAGTTACTGAATTTATTATTTTATTATGGAAACAACAAATAAAGAGTAAGTAGAAGAAGAAAAGAACTTTGAAAGAGGTGATTAAATAATTACCTGTTCTTTTGGTGCTTTCTTTTGATTTGAACAAAAGAGATACTTAGGTTGGATTTATGTTCTAATTAAGGCCTATAGGTTTAAGTGTGGGTAGTTTTAAGGATATTTTATCATGTTTTTTCCAATCCAAATGGCTTTGGAGGTGTGAAATTAAGAGGAGGAGAAGTACCCTTTTATAAGAGAGGTGAGTGACACTTTAGGAAAATCTTGAAATACTTTTTTATTATAAAATTATTTTCGGTTTTTAATAGCTTCTAATGGGTTTATTTCTAGGATAAGTAAGTATTGGTCCAAATACTCTCAACTAATAGGTTTTAGACAAGTTTAAGTCAGCATATTAACCCTATCTTTTAGATTTAACACTCCATTAAATAGTTTAACTTTTACCATGTTTTCTTTTATTTTTATACTACATGGTTAATATAGTTACTATAAAATGAAAAGAAAACCTCAAGTGGTTCATTAATGACATATATATCATTATCTAATTCATTTTGATGAACCTTAGTTTTTTAGGACTATTATATAATTTAATAAAATAGTATTTGTATTAAAAACTCATTTATGTCAATTTTGACACTATTTAGTATTTGGTTTTTGTGAAATTTATAAAAACTTTATTACTTTGAAAAAAAATACATTTAATCAACCCTAAAATGTCATATTCACCTAGAAAATTCGTGGATGTCATCAAAAGTTTCAATTTAAATTTATTTTAATAATTGTAATATCAATTATTTTAATCTTTCATTAATAAGGTAATTACTGCATCATCATTGTGTCATAAATAAATTTAATTATTTAATGTATAAACATTATTAATAAAATACCATGATTTAGGAAATATTTTTATATTTATAATTAATATTTATAGTCGAATTTATCTTATTTATAACCCTACAGTAAAAATGGTTTAGTTATTAAAATTTGAAATTAACACTTTTAACTCTTCTTTAAATTAAATATAATAAATGTTCTAATCTAATACAAGTGGATCAAAAAGGATCATATTTTTTTACTAAGGTTTATTTTGGTCTAACAAAACTTATCCAATAAAATTAGGACATGTTATAGGGTAATTATAATATCATTTTTACCTTTAATTACCCTATTTAATTTTAACCGTGGTAAATAAAATTAAAAAGTTATTATTCACCAAAAAAATATTTTCATCCTATTGAACCACATTTTACTTAATGATTACAACCATGTCTATTTTATTTTTTAAATTAAATTCATAGAATCATTAAAATTACATTTTATGTAAATTAGAAAATATGCCTAGAAGGTGGGTAAAACGTTTAAAAGTTCAATAAAATTTTATATATCTAATCTTATTATAAAATGAATCAAATGAATTATATTGGACTAATATATGTATTATGTATCTATTTTTACTTTAAGATAAATTCTAATTAAAAATAATTATTTAAATGAAAAATTCGGTTTTTATGTACTATGCAATATTCTTCACTATTCATCAAAAATTGAAAGTTTTTAGAAAATACAAAAAATTCACCCTAAGCTAACTTTGATATTCCAAATCCAAAAATGAAGTCTATTTTACCAAATTTGTTTTTTATCAGTGTCTAATATTAATTTTATTATTGTTCACAAAAGGACATAAAAATTAGTTCTTTTAAGAAAGTAGTTTTTCTGAATATATAACTATTTTAAGAAAACATATACATTTATTTATAAATATGTTTTATTTATGTGAAAAAATTTAAAATAAAATTTAATTTTTTTTATTAATATTCATATGACAATATTTAATTGATAAATATATATTTTTTAAATAATTATAATACTAATGTGTTGTCTCGTAGAAACTCAATCTTGTATATAACGCAAGCCAAGTCAGTATTGCGTTCAGTATAAGCTATTGAATTAATTTAAAGAAATAACTTACTATGAAATCTTGGGGTGCTAGAAAAATAAATTAAAAAAATCCCTCCACACATTCTATAAGCCTTATATTGGGTATAAATCCAACCTAGGAAGGCTTTAGTGAAAACCTAAGGAGGATACCCTAAAAAGAGGTATTGTTCTTTTAAAAGAATTTTTATTTTATTTCCTTCTAAAACTCCTTGAATTAATATTATATCATGATTATATAATAAAATCATTATATTAAATACACTTAGATGTTTTTATGTTAATGTTACAATCTATAACCTCACACACTTCTATCAAATGGGTTGTAAAATCATCGTTCGTGTGTACAGCGAACTACCACCTCACAAACAGATGTCATTCATTTTTCAATTAACACCCTTAAAGTTTAGTAATAATGATTTATTTATAGTTTATGTATGATATATATGATATTTATGATGTTATTGTGTTTCTATAATTATTATATTACACATACCTCCATGATTTCCATTTTGTGGGAATATGATAGCGTCGCTCGTCTGTATAGTGGATTACCACTTTGTAAAGTGATGTGATTCGTTCACGATTTACATGGAATGTATTAATGATGGGTTTAATAAAAATATTTCATATATATGACATGAAAATTATAATTTAATGATAATATATATATATATATATATATATCATTTAATTTTATTTCTTACAATACAATAATAAAATGGAAACAATGTTCATATGTACTTACGACCTACCATATCTATGAATGGTGTATTTAATTTCCTATAAAATAATTAAGGATTAATATAAATACATATATAATAAATATATATTATATTTATATCATGTTTTACATTTTATAGATGATTAAATCATGATCAAATTAAGAGGAACAAAAAATGACAAGTTAAAACCTACTCGAAAAACAAAGCAGTTATTACCCAAAATAATGAAAATAATGAAAAATTATTAACAAACGGGTGATAAGATGTTATAAAATAATAATATATGATATTATGAATGTGATTATGGTTATTTTAAAAGTTAATAACATTCTTAAAACCATCATATATGAGGTTAAATATCGTTAAACCAAAAGAAAGTGTAAGGTAAATGATTTCGTCTCAATTTAGATTCCATTGAGAATTATTTGTTGTGATGCACCAATTAAATTTTATGAGGAGTAAATAATACCCATTATAAATTTAATATAATTATTAATTCATTATTAATGGTATTTTTAGTTTAAATTTTAATTATTTCATCCAAAGGGATTTGGCTTGAAAATTACCGAGTGGTAAAAGTTATGGTGGAATCTCACTTTCTTTTGTGATTTTACATTATCTTGAAGAAATCACTCTCTTGTGATCATTTTTCATTGTCCATTAAATTTATATTAAATATAAATATTCTTATATTATGGATATGATTATTTCCTAAAATTTATACAATTTTTTACATATGGTGATTACTTTGAAATTTATTTGATTAACTGGGTAAATATTGATAAATCTGTATCCTTTACTCAATATAGATATTTTATGTTAAGGAAAATTTATTTAATTAAATATATTATTAAATATTTTAGGAATTATTTGTACCTTAATTTATGGATGGGACCTTATATAATATAGCACCTTGATGCATTTATAGGTCTTATGAGACAAATTAAGTTGGCCGAATTAAATAGGTTTTTACCTGTAGTATTTTAAACTATCATGGGAAAGGTCTTGATAGTAGAGATTCCACGATGAATGAGATCATGATATCTTATAATTAACCATTTCCTTCTTTTAAAATTTATTTACAATTGTCCATGATATTTTTTCTATGATATTATCTATGGATGAATTTTATTCTCTATTTATTTATTAAATTGCATGATTTTTTAGTTATTTACCTTTCCATATTGATTATATCTTATATATTCATACAATAAAGTTATTTAAATAGAATTTGTGTTAAATTATTTAACTTTACATATTGATTATTTTTTACTGATTCATGGAATCTTTAACTGTACTAAATGATTAATGAGCATTTGAGCTCACCCTTATTTTATTTCATTTCACCTAGATATGAAGAAGAGATATTTGAATGAGTTTTTAAGGATGAATTTTATTTGTTGTTGTTATGTATTGTGTTAAATTTTATTTTCCTAATGTAAAATTGGAATCACGTATGTATATGGTTCTCCAAAACTACTAAATTGACTGGTCCTTAAATATTTGATTCCTTGTATCTATGTTAATGTAATAAATTAAGACATCAACTCTGGCCTACTAGGGTCTGGGTTGTTACACATTAATTCCATCCAAGGTCAATTGTCTTCCCATAACACATGGTTGATATGAAACTTAGTAAAAAATAGATAATACTATAGATTGAAAAATATTAAGAATTCTAGATGTTCAATCTGAAGAATAAATTGAATGGGATTATGATTAAGATATTTTTCAATGATTAAAACATCACAAAATAAATGTGATTCAAGATTTTATTTGGTAAGTGATAATCTTAAAGGTTGATTGGAGAAGATAAACGTTTGAGAGTAATTTCTAGAATCATATGAATTAATTTATCTGAGATATTATATAATTAAGTATAAATGTTTTTGTTGGTGTTTATGTTATTCCTAATCGATCAAAAATAATAATTATGCTATTATGAGTGATTATCTAAGCTAGTTTTAATATAATCAAATAGCATGATGAATTTATGGGAAATAAATTCATCTTGAAACTATTCTTCTAGAGTTGTTAAAACTAGAAATGAGGAAAGTATGAAGATGCATATGAAGAGTTATGTTCTAAACATCACAAGGCATTGTGATTCTTTATTGTGATTAATATGAGAAGTCAAGATAATTTTCTATCAAAATGAAAATATCATTTTAATGTTTTTGCTATTATTCACTGAAACACTCAATCTTTGATAAGTGATTTAATACCCCAAATTTAAATGATTCTATCTTGATACAGTTGAGGGGGAAATGTTTTATCTATGGAAGGTAGAATAAAAGTATGAGTTGTAGAGAAGAATTATTGTGTGTTAAAATTATTAAATATAAGACAAAGATGTATGTCTATGTGTTTTATAATTTATCTATAACCATATTAAATGATTCACATCATGAATTTTAGTTAGGATTTGAGAAAAAGATTTGGAATACTCGATGTCAACTAGAATAATCTAGAATGATCTAGATTATATATAATTTGGATGAGTTAATTGAAAAAGAAATTAAAATAGAAAAAGTAATAAGAATCTTGGAATTTCCCAAGATACAACCATTTGAGACAAAGATGAATAATTAGATCATGGGAGTAAACCTATTTATGATTTTTTTAAAGTGATAGGATAAATAAATGGAATTATGGTAACTGAACTATATGGGGATATTTGGTATTCCAAAATGTAAAAAATAATTTCTTTGTGACCATTTATAAAGGGAAGGAGAAGGATAGATGATAAATAGTGTTTTTGAGTTCATTTGAGACCAATAAGAATAGATAAAACACTACAACTTTTGAATAAGAAGAACAAGAAGAAGAATCCAAGACTGTGTTAAAGTTAGATATCATCAGGGTATCACAAATAAAAAAAGAATAAGAGATTAATTTGATAAACATGATTTCAAAAGTTTGAGAAGAAGAAAATAGAGTGAGGGAATAATCTACTTTGAATGTATGATTGTATTGGTATTGATATCTTGAAGATATATGAGTAGATAATGGGTTTAAAGATCAAATAGCTAAGTTAGTGAGGAAGCCGTGTGAAATGATTATGAAGATCTATGAATATGAGTTTCAATTGGAGACCAAGTTGTAGATATTTCTTAAATATGTATTAGAATTAAAAGTATATATTATTGAGTTTAAGGAGATCAATTACATTGATAAATAATAGTCCTTTGTAGATATTATTAACTAATTCCAATAATAAATTCAAAGAAGCACTTTTATATATATGGTGGTATTCCATAGAACCTATACTAACCAAGGTATGTAGGGAGATCATGGTGCAAAGTTGTAACAACAATATGAAGCTGTTGAGAGGATTCCAATGTAGTTAAAGTTTTATAAGACACACACATTATAAACATTGTGAGTATTATTGTTGATGTGGGAAACACAATCATTATAATCAATATAGTATATAATCCTTGATTAGGGAGAACCACCAATTAAGGTAATGATTAGGTATTTATAATAAACCTCATAAAAATACCATTTCCCCTCTATTATTTTACTTTCATGCATATAATTGATTATTTCTAGATAAATCATTAATGGATTCATTTTCATTAATTGAAAAAAGTTTAATTACCCATGGGAGGAGGGGGGGGTGTTAAAGATTCATAAGATAATTGGTAATTGGTAAAAATTAGTCAATACCTAATTCACCTCCCCTCTCAAGTGTATAAACCTATCCTAAGGTGAATTTCAAGTGGTATCATAGAAAATGTATCCTATGATTGGATTTATTATGAATACCTACTAAATTAAACTTTTTTTGATAAATTTTATATTTTATAGGTTTGATCTACCTTAGATGGATAAGTCAGGTTCAACTCTTGATGATACAAAATTTAAAGTTTCTTCTAAGACTATAGAAAATTGGATAAATAAAGAGTAAAAGAATTAAAGAAAAAATATAATGTGGAAAATGGATTAACCGCTTCTTGAAGTTTAACAAATTGGTAAGTGCTCATTTAGTAAATCTATTTATAGATATAATTTTAAAAATTATAGTTCAATATGTGAAGAGAATTAAGAGATTAAATCAATGAAATAATTTTACTCTAATGTCAAAGGATATCTAAATAATGTTCTTGAGGAAGTAGTTACATAGGTACTTGGTTTTATCATTAAACTATTTTATGGAAAATCATATATAGTGTAAAAATTTGATTCCATGAAGAATGCATTGGATAAACAAGTTGAAAAGCACAATGCCCTATCAAAACTAGTGAACGCTAAGAGAGAAACAATATCACTTTTCAATGAAAAAATTTCACCGATTAATGAAAATATGAAAATAATTATTATTAAAAAATAAGTGTTTAAAGATGTTATTATTGAGGTATTCCATGAATTAGAGAATCTACACAAGGTAACTATGAGTGTCAAGGATGCATGGTTGAATGTGGAAGCTAAACTAATTTAAGATCATGATAGTTTATATTCAAGAGATAATTAATATGAATGATGAACAATCTGAAAATATCAAGAGTTATTAGGATTCCAAGTTTATATTTTTTTAGGTTGAAATGAACTCACTTAACCTAAAGTTCCTTGAGAAAAAGAATAAATTGAAAAATCTAGAATCAGTTCATACTGGAACTTCTTAAATAACTAGTAATAATAATGGAACCACTCATCTTTTAAAGATAACCTTCCCTTAAAAGGGACTCTATCTAGTGGTAAAGATATATTAAGAAGTGTTAGGGAAATATCCACCTCAATCACATGGAATAAGAACACCCACAATCCTCAAAGAAATGAAGAAAATGTTTTTTTTAAATAGATGAAAAAAATAAAAATTATTTACATATTTTTATTAGAGAAAAATGATGATAATCCTAACACATCCTCAAGGGTAGATTCAAGAAAAATTAGGAATATTTTTTTGAAAAATAGAACTCAAAAGTGATATAAAAAACCCAAAAACAACATGCACAAAAATCTGGGTAGATTTATACAAAACTGAAGAGAATAAAGTTTAATATCACAACATTTCAACATATGGAAGTAATATAATGCCTAAAGTCAAGGGGAACAAAGATTAAAGTGATAAAAAAAACTTTTATACAAAATATATAGGTTGCAAAAAACAATAAAAATTCATCATTGATGAATATATTTGAAAATATTGAAATATTATTTGACTCTTACAACATTTATATCCACACATATAAATAATATTGGTATAAAACAAACCAACATAAATCCTATGTTCATGAGAGAATAAAAAAACAATAATAGATGAATATTAAAATAAAAATTAAACCTACCTTGTGGAGGGAAAAAGAAAAGAAAGGTGATAAAAAGTTTACTCTCAATAATTCAATTATGAAGACTAAGAAAGATGGCACATTAGATATGAGAATCTACTTATATTTTAGTAATAGAGGATACACTGTGGAATATTTTAAAAAATACATGGAATGAAAATCTTGAAGGAGAAATCTAAAAACAAATAGGAATCCAATCAAGGAGATGCATAAGAATATTGACATAGTAGAATACATCACTAATGATGAGATTGATAAGATATCCAAAAAAGGGTAAGGAAAGGATAATAAAGGTTTTTATGGAAGGTGCAACATGTATGTCTATATACCCAATAATTACATGACCCGGCTTCTAGGTCAAAAGGATTTCAAGAATGAAAAGGGAAAAGCACAAGTGAATTCCAGTTTGGAATCTATTGATATAAATAATAATTCCACATAAAATAAAAAGGAGGTACATGAACCAAATAATATTTTGATCATATGTCCTGATCATCTGGAAGAAGTGATGAAATTATTTAAAGCATCAAAGAGTGAAACTATCTTTTTATCTCAAGGAAATATATCCATTCTAGATAATAATAAAGTTGGGAATTAAAAGAAGACCATGTTTCATAATAAAGTTAATTTCTAGAAAGTAATTAATGATGAAATAATTAAGAAGGAAAGAAATTTCATTTAAATAAAGAAGCATCAGTCTAGATTAAGAAATTTTTCTTAGTCCAAGTGATACAACTGAAGAGATGATGAAGTCCACCTTATTCCCAAATCAACTATGATTATGTTTCAATTCTAGGGATTGAAGGTGAAGTCTGAAGGAGAGTTGTGATGCTTATACATCTAAGAAGGATGGACATTATGGTGGACTAAAACTCCAATTGGTGTTTATCTCTAAATGGTATTAATCAAAAAATGGTACCAAATAATTAGATATTATTTCTCGAAGAAATAAACTATGGTGATGAATTATGGGGTGAAACACTTGAGTGGGAGAAAATAAATAAGTGAATTTTGTTAGAGATTTCTTATACTCTTAAAAAAATGAAAATATAGACAACCCCAACATTGTTTAAGTGTGAGGTATGATATTTAATATCATTTTCTAGTTATGGTGTATACTTGTAGTATTCAACAAGGGGGTGTTTTTTTATAATAAAAAACGGGGAAGTTTTTCACTTGTATTTGAAAATTTTTATATGTTTTGTGATTATGAGTGAAGGTTTACACGAATTTATGAAAATATAATTTTTATAACCCATGTGAATGTAAAAATTGAGTTTTAACTACCTTGAGTATTGTAATGTAAATTTTTTTTGTATAGGCTATGAAATCTTATTTTCTACATTGAGTTTTCCCAATTATACTTTGAGTGATTAACTGGTGTATCATTGCTAAGAAATATATGGTGCATTCCTTCTATTAAGATAATGGAAGATCATGGGGATAGGAAATGGTATTTCAAGTTAATGCGACTACCCTTACATTAAGGGGGAGAAAATTTCCATCCCTTTTCATTTATTATCATTAAGGGGGAGAAAAAAAAGATAAATTATATTATATATTGACATGAATCTAAAGTGTTTAGAAGTTAAAAGTATTGAAAAAAAATCCAAAGGGGGAGAATGAAGTTCTATTTGGACCGAGTTTTTGTTTTTAGTCAATGTACATGTTAATAGTTGTTAAGGAGACATGGGTAATGGATTGAGAATCTATCCAACACATGGAAAATACACTTACTATGTATTCTGGTTAAATAATATTGGGGTTGGATACCATTTTAACTGCAAAGTTTATTTATATATTGGTAATGGATTATGGTAAGAGATTATTATTCTTAAATACCTAGTTGTAAAACTTTAATTAGAGTCCTAATATTAGAATATTGAATAAACTAGTCACTGTGGAATCAAAAAAATATTTTTAGGAGTGATTACAACCTTATCTATACTAGTTAATAGAAAATTGAAGTGTTGGTTATAGTGAACATCTTAAAGAGATGTTATATTCAGTATTCAAGGCTGGTTGATCAGGAGCATGGAGTCCCAATGAATTAGGATAAGTCTATCCTTATGTTATTTTGAAGATGACTATTTAAATCGGTGCGGAACAACATTTGAATGAAGTTTAAGTGAAGATAAAGTTTACAAGTAATGAAGTTATTAAATACACTCAAGGTTGAGTATACTTGTTGTATGTTATTGGTAATCGAGATGAGGAAGTTTCATGCATTCTCAAAGGTGATTTTATAATAGATGAAGCTATTTTTAATAAGACCAAAGCTTAATTGAAGAAGTTGTAGGCTTAGAATTAATATGTAGAATTTGGATAAGTTTGAAACCTTACAATCAATCCACTAATAGTGTGGTTACTTCATGCAGTCGATCAAATAACCACACGATCAATTTGTGACATGGTTGATCTGCTAAGTCATGTGATTGATCCACTTACTCGTGATTAGTTTAATTTTGTATGTGTGGTTGATCTATAATCCTCATAGTCAATTTCTAAGGTAAGTACTTTGTACATGTGGTTGATCAAAATCTCCACAACCAATAGGCACTTTCAATCAGTTTATCATGAGGTCGATCGAAGTGCTCAATATTTTCAATAGGTTTTTCATGTGGATTTTCCATCCACAACCTCTTGTCTACCATTGATATGAAATTGATCTATCACTTAGTGAAAAAATAGAGAATGTTGTAGACTGAAAAAAATGAGAATTCTAGATGTTCAGTCTAAAGAAGAAATTAAATTGGATTATTTTCAGCTAGTTTTCAATGATTAAAACATCACAAAATAGATTTTATTCCAGATTAAATTTGGTTAGTTTTGATCTTCAAGTTTGATTCAATAAGTTAAATGTTGGAGAGGAATTTATGGAACCATTTGAACTACTTAAACTAAGATATTATAGAATTAAGTGGAAATGATATTTGTTGATGCTGATGTTATTCCTAATTGATTCAAAAATCATGATTCTATTATGAGCCATGATCTAGCCTAGTTTTAAGAGAATTAAGGATTAGGATATATTTAATAGAAATAAATTAAACATTAAGTTTTTCTTTTAGGTTTTTTAAAACTATAAATGAGGAAAATATGAAGATGATTGTGTGGGTATATTATGTTATAAAAATCATAAGGTGTTATGATTATTTCCTAAGGCGAAGATGATAAATCAAGATGATATGAAATCTGAATGTGTGAATCATTTTAATGTTTGTACTATTATTCACCGAAGCACTCAGTCTACCATAAGTAAGCCTATGACAAAAATTTAAATGTTATTATCTTGATACAAATGAGGAGAAAATGTTATATCCATGGAAGGTAGAAGAATATGGTGATTTTTAAGGAATAACTTATTTGTGTTACCTAAGGTGAAGAGAAGAGAAAACCAAATCTCTATGTGTTGCATGCTTTATCTACAACCATGTTAAATGATTAATTTTGTGAATTGAAGTTAGAGTTTGAGAAAGAGATAAATAATTATTAATACAAACTATAAGAAGCTATAAGGATCTATAATATCTACTATTTTCCAAGTTAATTGATAAATAAATGAAAATATAAAAATTAATGGCACTCCTAGAATTTCTCAAGAGACAACCGTTAGAGGAAAAATAAATAATGAGATCATGGTAGGAAACCCAAATATGAAAAAGGGAAAAAAGTGAGAGGAAATATTAATGGGATTATGGGAACTAAATTATAAGGGGATATTTAGTATTCTAAAATAGAAACCCCCATTTCTTGGTGACCTATATATATAAGTAAATAGAAGGATTGATAAGTAGCGGTGATTTAAAGTTTATTCAAGACTAAGAAGAATGGAAAAAATAATATATCTCTCAAATAAGAAAGAGAATAAAAGAGAATCCAAGCCTATAATGAAGTTGAAGATCATTAGGGTATTGAAGATAAAGGAAGAAGAAGATATTCTCATGAAAACCATAGTTTCAAAAGTATGATAAGAAGAAAATAGAGTAAGAGACTAATAAATTTTGAGTGTATTATTTTATTTGTTCAAAGAACATGAATATATATGATGAGCTAATGGGTTTGAAGATCATAGGATCTAATTGAGTGAGTAAGGTAGGTGATTAGGATCTAAATACCTGTGAAGCCAAGTTACAAGTGGAGACTAAGTTTTCGTGATTTCTTAAATATTTTTTGGCATTTAAAGTATCTATTATTGAGTTTAAGGGTGTCTATTACATTAATAAAAAAGAATCATATGTAGATATATTGATCTAATTCTAATAAGTACTTCAAAGAAACACTTTCATATATATGGTGGGACTCCATAGAACCTATGAAACTGAAGGTATGCAGGGAGATCATGGTGCAAATATTTTTAGAGAAGTCTAGAGTGATTTTGGAAAGATAATTATTATGATACAAAATCATTATAAACACTATGAGACTGAGTTTTTGTGTTGTAAACACTATACATTATAATCAACATTAGATTATAGTGGAAAATTCTTTATTGGGATGAACTACCAATTACGGAAAGGCACTGAACCTTGAAAAAATACAAAGTGACTCTTTATTTATTTAATTTCATAAATAAATTTGATTATTCTTAGGTAAAAAATGAACATAACAATCTACACTAATCATAAATAGAGGTTAAATTACCTGTATTGGGTTAAATATTCATAGAAGAATTGGTAATTGGTAAAACGTTTTCAACACCAGGTTCACCCTCTCTTAGGTGAATTCATTGATCCTAAGGGAAAAATAACTTTATATAAGGAAAAGTTTAGGTATAATAAAATTAATAATTTCTTAAAAGTAAACTATAAACTTAGAATAATTAATTCATGAAGGGAATGCATATCATAACTTATTAATCTTTAAGTTTCAATATAGGTTATCCATGTTTACATTCCAATTAGGCTCTCTAACCTAACTAGTCATATATTAGATCCGAAAATTATATTTAAACCCTTCATAAATATTTATAATGTTTCTATAAATTAACTCAATCATATCCCCCAAGAGTGTTAAACTAGGTGTGTATTTATAATCACTTGTCCTGTATCAAGTGAATATTGGGTTACTACTCAATTAATCTTTTTTAGGGTTATCACCCCTTGGTGAATATATTCTAGATATTTCATTTAATTGTTTATATACATATAGGGATACCATATATAGGAAATTATACTCTCCATAATTTACCAAAAAAGTTCAGATGTTTCCTAAATTTAGGCTTATCCCTAGCATTTTTACTAATTTTCTCCAGTACTAATCCCAAAAAAAAGTAAAAAAATATCAAAATATAACTAAACCCTACTTTGATACTAAGTATGAGGCATCATACCTATATTAACAGATCAAATTATAACAAAAAAACATACTTTAAATACTATCTTTGATAAAAATTTAGATTAACCAAGATAAACTTTCATATATTTCACTTTAACATTATATATCAAAATAATCTCTAGCACTATCCGAAGGACTATAAAGGTTTAGTACCTTTGGATATTAGTAAATAAAAAAAAATATTTTAAAACACTTAAGAACATTCCCCTATGATATTACCCCTATATTCCCCATTTTGGCATTCTCATACATTATAATCAACTTCAAAACCCAAAGAATAGAAAAATAAGACAGCAGTGAGATAAAATGCTCAGTAAGGGTAGACATAAGAGATAAAAATTAATGATTATAAGTGATCATAGGATAATCATGTGGGAATGAGAACATAATAAAAGTATAAGAATATAAAATTTTAAGTTCATACCAAAATAAACATGGATCATAAAACCAAAATCAAGGATATGATTATAACATAAGACATATTCCAACATAGCATGAGTAAGTTGAAAACATATAAATGTGTCACAAATATTAGTGTATAAATATTAAAATATTGGAGCAAGAATCACTACATGTTTCCCATAATATAATGTAGTAGACATCACTACCTAATTCCCATAATGTAGTGAAGTAAACATCGATACCTGATTCCCTTAATATAGTGGAGCATGCATCACTTAATGATTCCCATGACATAGTTTAGCACACATTACTTTTTTATTCCCATATCATGATGAAGCAATCATTACTTCCTGATCCCCACATCATAGTGGAGTATGAATTACTTATTAATTTATATAAAAATGTGGAGAAAACATTACTTTCTGATTCTCATAACATAGTGGAACATGCATTACTTCTTGATTCCTAGAATATAATGGAGCATACATTAATTCTTAATTCCTATAATATAGTGGATTATACATTACTTCATGATTTTTATATCATAGTGGAGCAAACATCACTTCTTGATTCCCATAGTAGAGTGAGTATCAATACTCAATTCATATAATTATCTCATGATATATAAAACTTTACTAAATAAAATGGAATACTATATGATTTTGGTACCACCAATAATATAATTAAAAATATACATAGGTGTGTTAATAGAACATAAATATATTTATATTTTAAACATTACCTAATTAACCCATGGAAAAGAGTTGGTTTGATGAAAAATTCCGTAGAACATTTAATAATCCATCTAAAGAAAGAATATATATGGTGTTATAAAAACATATCCCCAATGTAATATAATTAATTTTAAAGGATTCTAACATAGTTGAATAACACCTTTTTAAAAAACAAGAAGAAATATCTTCTTTTTTAAGTGCTTGAAAACTTCATAAAATGATTTATTTAAAATGAAATAATTTGAGCCTGATTTTTTTAAAATTAACCTTTAAAACCATTTTTTTGAAATATATATTTTATAAAAGAAATAATTTTCCAAAATCATTCTATGAGAATTTTTAAAAATACTGAAGAATTATTTCTTAAAAATATAATCCCTTAAAACAAATTTTAAAATCAAGAATTCATTATTAAAATAAAAATTTTAACTTTGAAAAATTAATCAATATTTCATTATATTTTAAAAATAATTAAGAATTAAAATAATTTAGAAGACTATTTTAAAACATGGAAAGGAATATTTATAAATAATAAAGCCCATAATGATGAAATAATGTGTTCACATGAAAAACATTAGAAATGGATACTTTTACCAAAATTACATGAGTAGAAAATATTATAACATCATTTTATATTTTTAAATATAAAAAATATATTTTAGAACATGAATTTAATTAATTATTGAAGAATAAAAAAATAAATACATAAAATTAATATGGACAGAGAGAAGGAAGGTTCTATACTGAAAAGAAAAGGTAGTGTCATTTTCACTTACAAGCATCACATCAGGTGAATTATTTATGAAGGGAATTAAAATTGGGATAGAACATGTAAAACCATAAATATAACCATGGGAGAATAAAATGGTTGAAGATTTTTTGATTCATTTCACATAATTTTTTCCTATATAAAAATTCACTGAAAATAATCTCGATTTGAAAATTAGATTAGAAAGAAACCCTTATAGATTTGGTAACCTATAAGTTAAAACAACATTGAAAGGGAGAAATTGAGATGGGTTTTAAAATATCTCGAATTACATTATAATAATATTAAAAATACATACATGGGAAATATACACACCATAAAAGAAAATAAGTTGTGTATATGAATAAGATCTCAATAAAATGAAATTGAGATAAGGAAACAATTACGACTTTGGTAAATTTTAAATAGAATACCCTTAAAAAGAGAACACAAAATGGATTTATAAATATTTTTAATTTCATGAAAGGTATTATAAAATTCATCCATAGGACATTATATACACTAAAAAAGATAAAAAGGTTGTGAATAATTTATATCTCTCGAAGGAATAAAGTTGTGAGGAGAAACCCTTACCTTAATTATTAGATTCCATGAAATTGATTTAAACTCATGTATAATAAGAATAACTATCCTAAAAACTAATTTAATAATCCTATTCATATATATAAACATTTTTAATCATTTTTTATAATCATTTATTATACATTCACTAGTTAGTTATCACTTATTTTCATTATTAGATGTTGTAATTCCAATTGTTTCACACATGTTTCATAACGGTGATGTTGACCCTCATTATTTGACAATATTTTCATCATTACCATATTATAAAATATATTTAAATAATTTTTTAATTATTTATACATCTCTATGTTATGTTTATGAGAACTATTTGAATGGTTAAAGAGAACAAGATCCTTGATGAGCTTATTTCAGGTAATCTATTGATTACAACAGATTACTTCATTATGATCATCATTTTTTTGTGTCATAGCTTAAAAACTATATTAATTATATTTTTATTATTCTTGGTATCATATATATTCATCAAATGTATTTTATAACTATCCATGTAAGGTAGTGATGAAAAATAAAATGCATCATTCCATGGAGGTAGTAGTTCACACATATACATAGACATCATTTCTATTTTCCATAGAAAAAGAGTGTGGTATAAAATGGTTTATATTTTAAGAATATTAAAAATGTTATAAATATAAGATTTATTTATTAAATACACTTTTATAACTATCCATTTGATGTGGTGATTAAAAAAATCACATCGTTCATGGAGGTAGTAGTCCACACATAACATGGACGACGTTATCATTTTTCGAATGGGTTGGAGTGGAATAGATAATGGTTGTTCATTAAACATAAAAAAACTTAAGTATATTAGTTATAAATATTTTATTATTTTATTAAGTTATAATATACTTTTATTTAGAATAATAAGATATAAATAAATAGAAATGAAAATAAGTGTTTTGGAATTTTTACCTTTCTCCTTAGAATAACTCCTTTGTAACTTGGATAAATCCTGTAAGGAGTGGTCTGTTGAGGACACCATAACCTATAGGATGTGTCTATGAGTTTTGGGTAGGTATTTTTTTATATTTTTTTCAAACTAATGTTATTTTTTTATGAGGATAAGTAGGGTGGTGAAAGTCTCCTTTTATAAGTGAGGGGAGTGACATTTTTATAATAAGAGGTGCACTATTAAAGATAGGTGACTCCAAAAGTGGGAAATAATGTATATGGGAAGTGTGTGGTTCAAGAAAAAACTTAAAAACACATTTATAGACAAGTTTTTATGATTTATATGTGTTTTATCCTTGGTTTTAATTTTTACCCTGATTTAGTTTTACCACAATAACTCTCTTTTTTACCCTCGGTAACTTATTTTTATAAGTAAACATAAATTTACCATTATTAGATAATTTGGGTATTATGATTCCAAATATAAGAACCATTTCATAATATTAAATTTCTGAAAGTGATAAAAATTAATTCTAAAATAATAATTGTTCAACCCATAGAAAATATTTTCTAGAAAAATATTACTTAGGTTGAAAAATGTTGATCATAGGTTTCTAAATTAAACATAATATTTTAAATGAATAATTTTTATTATTAAATACAAATTTCAGTATACAAAAGGTTTCATATATTTTTTATTCTTTATTATATCCTAATAGTTTCATAAAACTCACGGTATTTGAAAAACCAATATTTTCACTATTCACCGAAAAAACAGTCTTTTTAGTTTAATACCCAAAATTCATCCTAAGATAATAATGTTATGATGAATAAAAAAATGGAGTTAATTTTTTCAAATTAAAATTATAAAATTTTTGTATTTAACTTTTTAACGTAAATATAGAATATAATGAAAAAGTGTTTTTATAGGAAAATGACTTTTTTAATATCATTTTTTCTTAATCTAATTTATTATCAATTACTAAATAATTTATTTTAGTTTATTATTCAAATAAAAAATTATTTTATCAGTATTTTACCATAATATATTTGGTTTCTTAAAGTAAAAATTCATAGCTTCTAAAAAGGAAACTGTTAGGAAAAATATATTTTGAAGCATAAAATGATCTTATTAGTTATTTAGATACAATAATTGAATTTTATCAATGAATTGGTATTAAAATTTCCCATTTATTTTTATTTATTCATATATTTCAAAATGTATTGACTTATATTTATACTCATAAATTCAATAACTATATTTAATGGTAACATTTAATACTTATAATATTATCTTAACAAACAATATTGTAGTTTGTTTTAGTTTGGTGTTTCATGTGAAACAAGATATTAAATATAGTATTTATTAAAATTAATACTAAAATATCAGGGAGTTATAGCTACAAACCATTTCATACTAGGCCACCAAAGTCGATCCCTCCTGGCATGATACATGTTGGACACACCGGGATGCACTACCACTTCCAAGCAATGAAATTCAAAGAGAAACTCATCAAGCATTGTCAAAGGAACAAACAACATTCCCTAAAACATAATCCAATGTTGTTCATACTATGAACATCCCTCCAAATCATTATTATGGATGACATGATCCCACATCACCTCTATCTCCAAGTCTCCCCACTGGGACTCCTCTACCAACTTCTCCAAGGACAATTGCACTATCATATAAAATATGAAACCTTTACTACCAACCTTCTCTACAAGAAGATTTATTTTCAAAAGATCCCACATCACTCTACATGAATACACAAAATCTCAAAAAAAAATCTCCCTGTGAATTTATACTCAGTGCATCTGGAACCACATTCCCCTTACCCAGGTATATGGGATCTCAAAGTCATAGTCCTAGAGAAACTTCATTCACCGCTGCCATTTTAGATTCAAATACCATTGATTGAAAATAATCCTTAGGATATTTTGGGTCATAAATACCAAAAAACTCTCATTGATGATATAATTGTTTAATAGCTTCAAAGAAAAACCCACTACTTCCAACTCACGATGATGGGTGGAAGAGTTATTCTTGCGGGAATGTATTTTCCTAGACCCATATGAGATAACTACCCTCTTCTTCATCAAGATAAAAATATTTATAATACACGATACATCACAAAACAACTAAAACATTACTCCCTCCTTTGGAAGGTGAAAAACAAGAGTACTGATCAACCTATCCTCCATGTAGTAAAAAGAAACCTAACACTGATCAGTCCATAAGAAGACTAGGTTCTTCCTAGTCAAGATTGTTACCAAGGAAATGAATCAAGATAATTCGAATAAAAACATCATGTAGTAGCTCATGAGATTGAGGAAACTATATACCTACACAAAATTCTTTGGTTCTTCTAAATAAACAATGACCTCAATATTTATCAAATCCATTTCTACTCCCTACTAATAAACTATATTCCCAAGGATTCACACCTCCAATATACAAAACTTACACTTTTACATATCTAATAAAGTTGATGGTATTGAAGGACTTCCAAATATCCCTAAGGTGCTTAATTTTTTGATCCTCTAAACTCAGGTACATGAGGATATTGTTGATGAGCGCAACTACGAACCGCTCTAAAAACTCATGGAACACGGAGTTCATGAGTCCCATGAATATGGATAGTTCTTCATGAAATCGAATGACACTAACATGAAATCAAACTACCCATAATGACACATAAAATTGGCCTTTGAAATATACTTATAATTTACTATATGATGATATCTAGACCATAAATCAACCTTCGAAAATGATTTGGATCCCTTCAACTGGTTGAATAAATCATCATCCTAGGGAGAGGGTAGTTTTTTTTCACAATCACCTAATTCAATTTTCATTCGTCTATACACAATTACATACCACCATCCACCATCTTGAATAAAAACACCAAATCACCCCATGAAGACACACTTGGATAGATAAATCCATTTTGAATCAGGTCATCAACCAGAATCCTAAACTCCCGAATCTCTAGAGGTGTTATCTAATATAGATCCATTGAAGTAGAAGAGTCACTAGGTTGAAACTAGATCCTAAAATGGATATCACAATGAGTATATAAAGGCCCAAACTCCTTAGGAAACACATATGGAAAATTATCCAAAACACTAGGAAACTTCACTACTTGTGCCTTCACTAAACCCAATGATAGATCTGATAACTAAGGAAAAAACAACTCCTATAATATATGCCCCTTATGATGCTCCTTTTCACTAGAAAACAACACATACCATCCCTCCTCATCACAAAACATCACTCTTATCCTGAAGAAATCAATTAAAGCACACATAGGATACAAACAGTCAATTCCAATGATGAAATTGTATGATTTTACATGATGTAAAAAGAAATCTCTAGATGAATAATGTTGTACCATTATCATCATACAACCATGAAACACATCAAACACCAGGAGAACTAGAATCCTCTCCTCCTTGAGTATCAAGTAATAGACTAAGGTGGTTGAAAAAAAGAAGTGCACTACTCCAGAATCAAATTGGGGCATGGACTAAGGTAGAATATAAGAAAATAGTATCTCATATAGTCTCTTTTATATTTGATAGTAGCACATACATGGCATTAATTTATCCATGTTTGTATCCTATTCCTATATAGTGATGACTATCACTATGGCTACTCTCATCCCTATGAATATAAGGGAGAGGTCCATTAAATTTCACAAAGTTGTTTGGTTGTATTTGTTGTAAATTTGTTTTTAAATGTAATAAATGCAAAGAAGGGGAGTTTTGGGTGATGGATTAAGTGTCCAACCAATGTATGAAGAGGCTATTATACCCATAAACTATGGGTAAAGAAGAATAAAGATTTTTCTTCCCTTGAATACTTGGTTGGATAGATTCAAGTGGGAAACCCATATACATATGATGATTTAAAGAGATGATATTAATGTCTATGAAAAGTGCTAAAGGTGAAGAAGAATTTCCTTAAATATATTGAATTGAAGAGCTATTGGATATTGAAAATATGGTTAGAGAGCCTATATGAATGTAGATAACTCATATAAATTAGGTTTAAAGCATTGAGTAGATCTATATTAAAGAGGAGAACCCATCCAAGGAGCACCAAGTAAGTTGGATACTGCATCAGTGTTTACACACTCCTAGATAAAGGTTGACATGAAAATATAAGGATAAGTATTGATTGAAGAAAATACACACTTTATTTAGCATATTTATTCAAGAAAATGATTTACGTTGAGTATTTTGATATACTAAAACACCTAGAAAAGGCATTAGAAGGATTTTGGAATTGCACTAATAATTTCAAATATCATTTAAAGAAGTTTCAATAATATCTAGAGGTATTTTTGAATGGATGGGAATGGAAGGATTTGAAGTGGAAGAGGCATGGTGTTAAATGAAATGAAATCTAGAACAATTGAAAATTCCATA
Organism: Viscum album; assembly: GCA_963277665.1. Taxonomy (NCBI): domain Eukaryota; kingdom Viridiplantae; phylum Streptophyta; class Magnoliopsida; order Santalales; family Viscaceae; genus Viscum; species Viscum album. Next base: position 801,882,254 of record OY728148.1, on the reverse strand, counting down.
TTCCAAATACATGAATTCTATTGTAGATAAATTCTTACATGGCTGAGTCCAAAAAGTTGATTTCACCGCATATGCAAACATTTTATTTCATGAGGATTCACATATATGAATAAAGTGACCTATCCAAATGAACCACATATGAAAATATTCATAGCCAAATTCAGTTTCCTATTCAAATTTAAGAACCTCATGCACAGATGAAGCTACACATGGCTAAATGAAGAGACGTAACTGAATTCGTTATATAAGGAATTTTTGTCACGTAATTGAAATACGCATAGCTAAATTCTACTAAATATATAAATTTAGATCCACATAATTTAATGAAGAGTCATATAGGATAATTAGAATAGGATCACCATGTATCTGAATTCTGATACATGAAGCACCATGTAAGGTAATTCCTCATGTAGATGAATCTATGTAAGAAAAATTGATATTCACATAGTTGAATTTACCTTATATGTTGGGTAAAAATTATAGACTTACATATTTATAGAATCTAAAAAATAAAGAATTTAGGATGATGATGAAGACATTAATTAATGGTTTAAACATCAAAAACACCATCAAGGGCATGTGATCCAATATTTGGTAAGAAATAGGATCTAATCCTCAACCATGGTAAAGGGAAGATCAAGGAAAGATGAAAAGAGGGGTTTCCTATCACACCCTGACCTTAATTCATAATTTTTTAGTTATTTAATTATATTTCACCTTGTTCTTTAATTTTATGCCAAATAATGTTGGATTTTAAATTTTTTGTATTTTCAGTTTCAACACACTTTTGGTGCGCGGTTAGTAGAAATCATGTGAAACTCATGTGAGTGAATATTTAATATTTATAGAGATGATCACATGGTCGATGCATGGTTTCCCTAATTGTGCACCCTTTGCGTGTGGTGTTCCCCAATATTTCTAGTAGGGGGTGTATGGTTGGTGTATGGTTGGTGTATGGTTTGGGAAACTATGTGGCCAACCATTCTAGATTTCTATCCTTAAAAATGAAATAATGATAACAACAACAAAAACAACAAGAATAATAATAATAATAATAATAATAATAATAATAAAACTCCTCAAAGGGTATTTTCTACCCCATGACCCACCCTCTCTTTCTTTACACCCAGGAGGACTCCCAAGTCACATGCCTCACCTCATCCTCCTCTCTCTATTTCCAACTAATTTCTTCCACATTTCATGGTGCGATCATCTCAGGTCAGCTTTGTAGGCTTTGAGTACAGCGAAAGTGCATGGATGAGTGTACCCAACTTTAATTTTTTTGTTAATAATGATCAATCCGAGATCCATCGTGATGATAAAACACTGGATCTTCAGAATATAACAAAGAACAAAAAATTAAAGAGGGAATTACCAGAACCATAGAGAGTATCGTCATATATTGGTTATAATTAATTTAATTAAAAGACAAGAATTACCTTGATAGAATTCTCTCTTCATTGAGGCTTCCAGTTACAATCTAATGTGATCTGTCATTGCGTTGTAGAATCCAAGTGTATGCTTCCTCTAATAGTGATCCACATGTGCTCCATGTATCTCTGGACATTGTCGAAGGGATCTCTGAGTGCCAGTATGGAAGAGCCTTCTCTTGCGATGTCTTCCTTTGATCACCTTGAGAGCCACTTCAAAAGTTTTCTCCTTGATCCGGTAGAGGAGGATCTCTCTCGTAACTTGAGAGCATTCTTGGAGGAAAGGATTTCTCTCTTGGCTTGAGAGATTTCTCTAGATCTATTGTGCACAACCACAAAAAATGGATAGATATAATGAGAATAATGTAATTGGGATTTATATTACTTAGAATAATAAAATTAATTAAGCACCCAAAGGAATTTATTCATTTCATTTAATTCTTAGTAAGACCCCATGTCTAATAATAACATTTTAATATTATTATCACTTGGCATGCACCCAAAAAACTGCATATAATATTATTTAATTAAATAAATACTATTATTTATCACAAATCCCCATAAAAAAACTACACAGCATGTATATTAATATAAATGGTGTGTGCTTTTATTTTTCAATTTTCTTTATTTCTTCCACCACATTTATTAGACCTTGAATAATGTCTATTTATATATTAAATAAATAACACTACATTATTCACTAATAAATATATTATCTTTCCCACAATATATTATCTTGAATAACTACTATCGAAATAAATGTGATTAGGCATCCTTGAATAATTTATTAAACCAAAAACAAGACTAATCTGTATTCAACTTGTTAAATGAATATTTAACTGAGATACTTAGATACACACAGTGTGTAACCCTCTAGGCCTCTTTCTCAGTGGAATTAGGTGGATCCTGCCTAAAGTCCAAGGTTAGAATCTAGAGACACGCCAAGGCACCCATAGAGAAAGAAGTTAATGTTGTAATGACGTGTCACATCATATGAATGATTACCATGTAATGTAATCCATTTGTCTTAATATCTCAAATAAAGCGGATTTCATGCTAGTTTCATTAACCCATGTGCTCGATTACTCTTTCTTTGACCTCCTAAAAATGAAATTTCACATTCCTCACCATGGAAATGGATTTATTTAGGCTATATCAATTTCATCAAAGGGCCTAATATATCAACTTCCATTATGGAACGACAAGGAAAAATCCTTTCTTGCATTATTTATTAATGTAGTATTACTCGTTATGTACCCAATATATCCTACATCGTTGTGAATAGTGTGTCATCATAGTTTTTGTCAATACATATAAGTGTGTGAGTTTTAATACCCATTAATAATAATCTTAAATTCCAAGGACCAAAACACACATCCGCGGATAGGAACATCCAATGACACTATGAAATGTGGATTTCCTACTGGAGGGTCTCATTGTCATAATATCCTCCGCGATATTACCAAGGGTGCACACCATGATAAGGTGCCTCAAAGTTTTATGAGTACTCACCCCTAATGTCCTGTATTATTTGTGTCCCTCAAATAACATCATCCGACCATATAATATATATTCAAGAATAGTGTTATGGAACTTCCAAGTTCTCATCATAGTAGGGATCCTCTGTGACCCTTTAGTGAAACAGATTTCCTTCGGACATTATCACACACATTATCACATAGAATAACAATATAGATATGATAAGGTATTTATTAATATTCAAATCCATGAATACAAGTTTATCATAATGTAAAAAAAATTAGTTGTTTCTGGGCCACCAACTCCAACAGACTCCCACTTGGACTAGAGCTAACTGCTAACAACCTTTAACTTTCTAGCTCTCACATGATATTCATGCTTTTGTTGATCTAGGAATTTAGTCATGGGGTCCTTCATGTTTTCTTTTATGGACACTCTGCTCATTGTAACATCACCCCTTTGATATAAATCCTTCAAGAGGTGATACTTATAGATAATCTTCTTTGTCTGTTGATGTGACCTTGGTTATTTTGAAAGAGCCACCACTACAGTATTATAAAATACAATGTGATAGGGTCTCTACTACTAGGCACCACATCAAGAACCTAGAATTTTTTTTTGAATCTATACGGATTCCTTGGATGCATCAAAATACACTATATATTCAGACTCCACTATATAATCAGTGACAACTAGATGCTTTGAACTCTTTCATCTCACAGCACCTTCATTGAGACAAAAAACATATCCTGATTATGACTTCAGATCATTTGGATCTATCTGGAAACCATAATTAGTATACCCTTTGATGAAAAGCTACCCATATCCTCCATACACTAGGAACATATCCTTAATTCTTCTTAGATACTTAAATATAGTCTTAACAACAATCCAATGTTGTTCTACTATATTTTCTTGATATATTACCACCATGATCAGTGCATAGCTAACATCAATCCTGGTACATAACATGACATACATGATGGATCCTATAGCCAAATCATATGGGATCTTACTCATCCTATATTTTTTCTATTGTGTTTGAGGACATATTCTCTTATAAAAATGTAGGCCATTTGACATTGGAACCAATCGCCTCTTGGATTGTTCCAAACTAAATCTCTTTAGTATCTGGTCAATGTATGTACCCTGACTTAGTTGAAGCATCCTATTGGATCTATCACAAGTGATCTTTATCCCTAGAATGTATTCTACTTCACCTAATTCCTTCATGGATAAACACTTGTTCAACCAGTCCTTAACTGACTATAATATTGGTACATTGTTTACAGTAAGTAATATGTCATAAAAATATACTACTAGGATAATGAACACATTCCCATTAAACCGCTTATAAACACATGGATCACATTTTTTATTAATGAAACCAAATTACTTTATGGCTTCATCAAATTGAATTTTCTATGACTTGGATTCTTGATTTAATCCATAAATGGATTTCTGCAACTTGAAAACACATTTGTCTTCACCTAGTGTCACAAACCCTTCTTGTTGTGTCATATAGACAACTTCTTAAAGGTTAATGTTAAGTAATGATGTCTTGATATCTATCATCCAAATATCATAGTCATGGTAACATACTATGGAAAGTATGATTCTTATGTATTTAAACATGGCAACTAGCGAGAAGGTTTCATCGTAGTCAATTCCTTGATGTTGTATGAATCATTTAGCCACTAGCCTTTCTTTATAGGTGCTAACTTGACATTCCATGTCCATATTTCTCTTGAACACCCATTTGCATCCAACATGCTTTACATCAACTAGCTCATTAACTATATCCTATACTTGGTTCTGATACATGGAATTCATCTCATAATTCATAGCTTCTAGCCATCTTGTAGCTTCTGAGCTCTCTACTGATTCCTTATAGGAGAGAGGTTCATCATTGTCAAACAATAATGATTCACCATCCTTGGTGACTAGGAAACCAAATCTCTTTGGTTTCCTTATCTCTCTTGAGCTCCTACACAGTACTTGTGTTTCTAGAAACTCTTCCACAGGGACCTGTGGAACTTGTTCTTATACCTACTCCTATGTATCTTGAGAATCAACTTCATCAAAGTCAATCTTTCTCCCACTATCCTTTTTAAGGATGTTCTCTCTCTCAAGAAAGATGGCTTGTCTGGCGACAGTCGCTTTCTATTCTGAAGGTTTATATAGCTAATATACTTTCATTTCCTTGGGATATCCTATAAAGATACACCTCGTGCCCCAGGGTACTAGTTTATTTCAGGATAAGGCCTTAATAAATGACTCACATCCCCATACACATGTGTATGACAAAATGGGTTTCTTTCCATTTCATAACTCGAAGGGAATTCAATTTTTCACCTTAGTTGTTACTCAGTTTAATGTGTATGTCGAATTTTGTAATTAATATCCCCAAAAGGATAATGGAATATCCTTAAGACTCATCAAAGACCTCACTATATCTAACAAGGTGCGGTTCCTCCTTTCACTTACACCATTCCACTGTGGTTTATAAGGAGGAGTGAGTTGAGATAGAATCCTATACTCCTGTAAAAGTTCGATGAAATCTTAGTTCATATATTCTATAACTCAATCTAATTGAATCTTCTTTATCTTATTACCGAGTTGATTCTCTACTTCATTATTTAATTCCTTAAATTTCTCCAACGACTCTCACTTAAACCTCATTAAGTAGATATAGCTATATCTAATCAAATCATCAGTAAAAGTAATGAAGTAAGAATATCAACATCTATATTCTATTATAAATGGTCCACACACATCTATATATATCAATCCTAGATTCTTTGTGACCCTTTCACCCTGTCCAATGAAAGGATGATTGGTCATTTTCCCTTGTAAACAAGAGTTCCATCTATCAAGTGGTTTTAGATCAGTAGAGTCTAAATAACCATATTAGTAGAGATTTTTCAAGATCTTCTCGTTTACATGACCGACATGGTGGTGCCACAACTAGGTGTTGTATGAGTCATGTGAGTTTGTTTTGTTATCGATTGAAAACACCTGGTTTTCGTAATTTAATACATACTAATTATTATTTAAATGTTCCATACCATAACATACATTTTTCTTATAAAATAAAAAACCCTTCTTACGAAACTTGAAAATAAATCCATCTATATCCAAAAATGATACATAAATTGTGTTCTTGGTAACACTAGGTACATAATAATATTTATGAAAAACCAAAAGCATCCCAGTTGGAAATGAGAGATAGTAATTGCCAATGGCCAACAAAGCTAGCCTCGCACTATTGGCAGCTTGAATATCCACCTCTTCTCTAGAAATATTTCAAAATATACTTGGTTCCTATATTTGAATACATATTTGATCCGCACATATTGTATCTAATACCTAATTTTTAGAAATGGAAAGATTACACTTGATAAAAAATGCACCTTTATCATCCCCATGCTTCTAGGTGCAGTTTCTCTTCCAGTGGCCTGACTTACCACATGAAAAACAAACTGCCTCCCATTCCTTGCCTTGCTTCTAGATATTCCCCTTATTTGAGGGATGGTTCTTGAGGGCTTCAGAACATTTATAAATCCTTGTCCCCTTTTCCTTGTCCTTCCTATTCTTATTTACCATAAGAAATGCAGGTTTGTCACGCCCCATGTCCTTATCTGCCTGGAGAATAAAGTTCAAAAGTTTTGATATAATCTTCTCATTGTTTCTCATGTTTTGGTTGACAATAAAGATAGAAAAGGTCTTGGGCAGTAATGATAGGATGAGATTTGTACGCAACTCATCTAGGAAATTAATACCTAAGATGTCCAGGCATTCAATGTAGCCAATAAGCTTAACTACATGAGTCTTATTTAGTATATACTATCCAAGATTATTTGTGAAAAAATCATTGGAGATCTCATATCTTTCTTATCTCACCTTCTCTTGATAGATATCCTTAAGGTGAGACATCATGCTATATGTGTCCATATTTTCATGTTGCTTCAAGAGCTCATTAGGCATGGTTGATAGCATGAAACATTGTAAATTTGTGGCATCATCCAAATGTTTCATATAGAGAGATATTTCCTCATCACTAGCCTTATTTCCAGGTGCAACTAGTATAGGATCCTCTATCACATACAATTTGCTCTCGCGGTGAAGGATGATGCATAAATGCCTCTGCCACTCTTAGAAATTGGTGCCGGTGAGAAGTTTTTCCTTCTATAGTATGGTTTTCAATGATATGTTTGATGTCATTTTTCTTTCCATTTCTAAAAATTAAGATGATAAAATATTTATTACTTTATCATGATAAAATAGAGACACATAAATAAATTAATACTTATTATTTTCCCACTATTTTATCGAAATCCAATAGCCTTCACCATTGAATTTGGAATATTCTTTTACCTGAATATTCTAGTGGAAATGATCCATATTTCCCTTAGAATTATGCTAACTAGGGTTGGTCAATCAATTTGAAAGGTTTTTAGGTAGACATTCTAAATTCTAAATTCATTAACTCACAGCTCCTTGATCTGCTGAGTGGACTCCCCAATCCTGAAATCCTTTGATTTTGGATTTCCTCAACCTTTTCCTCTTGGTCACACAAAGTTGTGTTGTGGTAGTCAAACCTTGATGTGAACCAAGTCAAGTCAATTGAAAACCTCAAATTAGAATTCCCTGATAATTGAAACACCCCCACTAGGGTTGTTCAAACACTTTGAACTATGGTTCGATTCTAACCAAGATTATGGATGGCTATACTGACTTAAGATTTCCTTGAGGGATTTTATTCTTATACATAAATTGTTGTTTTATTATCTTTCTTAAATGCTTGTTAATATTAAGTGGGATATAATTAAGTGATTAACCATGTCTAAGATAATATTTATGCATAATATGGTCTTATTTTAGTCCCATATTGCATGATTTTTTAATTCATTAATTGTGTGATCGCAGAAACACACCCACAATAAATAAACCATGCAACTGACATAAATAAAATAAATTGCATGATCATGAGATTTTTCTATTGGTTAATTTATCTAGAGGTTTACAAATTAACCCAATACCTCGGGGAGAAAATACCTTTAAACTTTTGGGTTCGTGTTTACAGATTTCCACCTATCCACCTTTGTATCTCATTGGCTTGGTTTCACCTTGGCTTCTAACTTGAGCTTCCTCCACTAGCTTGGTAGATCCTCTATTACATATGTTCTTATATCACACATAGGTGAGGGGTAAAACAGGGTTTTATATAAAAGAAACTTTGGGCACGTAGACCCTACATATTAATGAGGAGAAGGCTCTTAGACCAACAATTTTAATTTAAATAAATGAATTAAAATAAACCATCCATATACAAAAGGTCTTGGTATAGATCATGATCATCCATACATGAAACAATATTCATGCATAAATAAAACTAGAATTCAATTCTTAAATAGTTCTTGTTTAAGATAAATCATGCTTGAATCAATTAATTATTATCTTTAATTAATCAATCCTTTTATCTTAAACCCTTTTCTGAATTTCCTTGAGATTCTAATCCATTATATTTTCAATCAAATAAATTTATTTAAAATTATATTTATAGGTAACTTGTACCTTGGAGGTGACCCGGTGAATTCACATTCATAACTACGCTTTGAGTAGAAATGAAAATTACGTAGATGTTAAATTAAATACATATGTATAAAACACCTATCACGTGTTGTGCCCTAGCTTTACACCTGCACCATGGTACATGTCTGAAGGGTTTTTATAATATAATAATAAATTTTAATAAACCTGTATAATTTTGAAGAGTACACAAAATGTAGTTCCTACTACACAACGTGTACTATCATTCATTGTCCATCTGAAGTACACGCCTGAGGATACGATGTGTAGATGTACTTTGGAAATCTTAGGAGTACACAACATGCCTAGTGGGCCACACACTGTGTAGTATCTAAGTTACATGATCTCTATTTGAGCTATCCATATATGGGGTACATAGTCCAACCCTAACTCGAAGGAACTACATGTCGTGTCCAGTGGGCCATATAGCGTGTAATCTGGAAACTGTGTTCCACCTATTCCTAGTCAACACACAGAGTCATAAAGACTCAGATAAACTCCAAAACATGGCTTGGTTTGGCGGACCAGTCCCAATGCATTGAACCTTGACTACACAGCACGTGAGACAGAATACACACTGTGTGTTCTAGTGTTGTACGACAAAGAAGCTTTGGAACATCTGGATGATATCCTTTGTTTTTATTTTAAACAAAATTAAAATACAGGATCATTTTTGTAAGGTGAATGAGAAATTAAAGAGGAGGAACATATCTCAAGATTCATATTAATAGAATGATTAACTTGAATTGAAACAACTAAATTATTAAATTCATAAATCATCAATGAAAAACTAAATAATTATAATAAATTATATGAATAATCTAATACCACTTGTAGGTTCCAGGCGTAGTGGAATCATGTGGATGGGTGTACCCAAATTTAATTTTTCCATTAACAATGATCAATCTGAGATCCGTCGTGATGATAAAATTCTGGATCTTTATAATAGAATGAAGAACGAAAAAGAAATAGGGAAGTCCCATAACCATAGAGAGGATCGTCATATATTGGTTATAATTAATTTAATTAAAATACAATAATTACCTTGGTGAAATTCCCTCTCTGTTGATGCTTCCTGTCATGATCCAATATGATCTGCCGTTGTGTCGCAGAATCCAAGTTTAGGCTTCCTATAGTAGTGATCCACATGTGCTCCACATATCTTTGGACATCTCCAAAGGGATATCTTGGTTTTGGCATGAAAGATCCTTCACTTTCAATGTCCTCCTTTGATTGCCTTGAGAGATGATTCCAAAGCACTCTTCATGATCTGGTGGAGGAGGATATCTCTCGTAACTTGAGAGCATCCTTGGAGGAAAGGATTCCTCTCTTGGCTTGAGAGATTTCTCCAGATCCATTGTGAAAAACCACAAACAATGGATATATCTAATGAGAATAATGTAATTGGGATTTATATTACTTAGAATAATAAAATGAATTAATGACCCAAAGGCATTTATTCATTTCATTTAATTCTTAGTAAGACCCTATGTCTAATAATAAAATTTGACAATTATTATCACTTAACATGCACCCAATGAATTAAACATAATATTATTTAATTAAATAAAAAATATTATTTCCCAAAAATCACCAGACAAAAACGACATGGCGTGAATATTAATATACACAGCGTGTACTTTTTTTTCATTTTTTTTATTTCCTCCACCACATTTATTAGACCTTGAATAATGAATATTTATTTCTTAAATAAATATAACTGCATTATTCACTAATAAATATATTATTTCACCCACAATATATTCTCCTAAATAACTAGTGTCAAAATAAATACGTTCAAGAATCCTTGAATAATTATTAAACCACAATTGGGAATAATCTTTATTCAACTTGTTAAATGAATATTTAACTGAGATACTTGGATTCACTTAATGTGTGACCCTTTAGGCCTCTTTCTCAGTGGAATTAGGTGGAGTGTACCTAAATTCCAAGGTTATTATATAACAACATGCCAATCCACCCATAGAGAAAGAAGTTAACATTGTAATGATAATTCACCTCATACGATTACTTACCATGTAATGTAATACCTTTGTCTCGATATCTCGAATCAAGTGGGTTGCATGCTAGTGTCATCAACCCATGTGCTAAATTACTCTTTCTTTGACCTCCAAAAATTAAACTTACACATTCCTCACTATGGACCTGAATTTATTTAAGCTATATCAATTCCATCAAAGGGCCTGAGATATCAACTTCTGTTATAGAACAGAAGGGGAAAATCCTTTCTCACATTATCTATTAATGTAGTATTACTCGTGACACACCCAACATATTCTACCTCAATATGAACAGTGTTTTATCATAGTTTTATTTAATACATCTAAGTGCACAAGTTGCAATACCCATTAATAAAAATCTTAAAGTCTAAGGACTAAAAAACATGTCCACATATAGGAACATCCAATGACACTATGAAATGTGGATTTCTTATTGGTGGGTCTCGTCCTCATAATATCCTCCTGGATATTACCAAGGGTGTACACCAAGATAATGTGCCTCAAAGTTTTATGAGTCCTCACCCCTAATGGACTGTATTATTTGTGTCCCTCAAATAACATCATCCGACAATAGAATATATATTCAAGAATAGTGTTATAGAACTTCCAAGTTCTCATCATAGTAGGGATCCTCTGTGACCCTTTAGTGAAATAGATTTCCTTCAGACATTATCACACACATTGTCGCATAGAAGAACAATCAAGATGTGATAAGGTATTTATTAATATTCAAATCCATGAATACAAGTTTATCATAATGTAAAAAAGTAGTTTTTTCTAGGCCACCAACTCCAACAATATTCTCCTCTTCCTTATTCTTTCCTATTTTCTTGGTTTCCTTTTCCCTCTATGTGGTGTGTGAAACCTAGGAGAACCCTAACCTAAATAGGGTGTTTATTTTTTGTGTTTTTTATTTTATTTATAGATTTTTTGAGGACCAATTTGAGGCCCATTCTTGAAAAGTGTGTCAATGGTGATAGATTACACACTTTTTGAGGCAGGTTCCCTATGTTCAATCCATTGAATTGGAAACTATAATTTATTCCTTATTTTATTTGGTGTTTTCATTATGTTATGAGGTAAATAAATTATAGAAAATTTTTATGATGGGTGAAATTGGACTCTTTAATATTTACCATGTTTTATTAATCTTTTTCTATGGGTTTTCTTTGATAAAACATGTTTTAAAATTTTATTTTGAAAGGTTAAGCACACCGAGTGCTTGGTTTGACATCCAAATTATTTTATTTATGAAAGATACAGACATATAGAATGTTTTTTACTTTCATTGTTTTTTCCATAATGGCCTAATGGAACATTTTATTTCCAAAGAGCATACAAGTGGTATCTAAATGCTTCTTTATTTTTAAAAAATACTTATACTTATAAATACATACACATACACACACTGGTATCCTCTTCGTACATATTCAGGAATGGTGTGTGAATATGTACATTGGTATAAGTGGTATATATATATATATATGGAGGTGCATATGTGTATAAGGGAAGGGTTTGAATTTGAAACTTAAGAAGAGTTGGTATGGAAATAGTTTTTAAAATAGAAAATATTTGTTTTCAAATGATGAGACCTAGTTGGTACCTTTATATGTTTTCTTAAGAAGGCATATTCTGTCATGACCCACCTTCAACAAGATGAGGGAAGAGACAACAGATTTCTAGAACCTTACTTCTTCAAGTTGAAGGAGAGATAATGACCCCCGAGATCCGCCTTCAATAGGCCCCAAAGTGGCGACTAGCACCAAGGGTATAGAATCACACATAAGATGGAAGTAATTACCATTTATCTTTATTAGGATCAGGAGATAAGATAGTAAATCCCAACAACACCAAACTAGGGGGTAAGAGTAAAGACAAAAAGAAAACCATTCCCATATGAATGTTACAAAAGTAAATACCACAAAGTACAAGGAGACTACAAAGTTAAAGTACTAAGGAAAAGAAAAACAGCAACAGAAACTGTCCCAATTCCTAAGATAGTACATCCCCATATGATCCCTAAAGTCCTCCTGGAAACCTGAAAGCAGTTTTATATAGGTAGGGTGAGCATACAAGTATACTCAGTAGGGAAAACCAAAGACTCTTGTGCAAAAGTGGGGAGGAATTCTAATGCCCAGTGGAAGAAGAGATAACCAAAGCACCTAGAAAGGAAAACTATCTGCCCAAGCCTCACCAAGACACACTCCCCAAATAACGTAAGTCAAGTAATTTATAGTAATAGCACATCGATATTTGGGTACCTCGCTCCACTTTACTACTGGTTATTGAAGACATCCTACGCATCGAACCAATCTCGCAATTCTCACCACAGTCCCACTACCACACCCCGACCGCACACACCTGGGCCAAAACCACACATCCCACCTACAAACACCTGGGCCATAACAACTACTGTCATGGCCGAAAACACCTAGGCCTCATCCCAAAGACTCTTGGGAAACAACCTACCCGCACACACCTGGGCCAACCACCACAACTACCCTGCCTGAATAATCTTAGGCTATGATGGAACTCAGGCCATCAAAGCCTGTCCGAAGAGTCTTGGGCTATTTGAGAAAGGGAGTAGAAAAGGATATAATAACCAGCCACTCATAGGAGTGTTGGGAAAAACACCCTCCCCCATGAAATGGGGGTGTTCGGCACTAAGTGCTCAACATGGGTGGGGCGCGTATAAGAAACATAAGAATTAAAATTATATTTATAGGTAACAGGAACTCATCCCAACCTAGGGTTTCCAAATCCAACCTAAGCACAAACACCCTTGTTACTATTCATTCATAAAAGAAGGCACAACACTCATGGCCAAGTCACAACTCATTCCCAAAACTAATTCCAATTTAAACCATTCTTGTTTTCATGTTCAAGTGATCCCATTTAGGTGAATTCTACACTACTGGGCAACTAACAGGCATAACCACAAGACAGAGAAAGAGAAACAGCCAAAAAAGAATTTAAGCATTCACACTCGGTTCTCTTGTGAAGTCACAACAATAAAGTTATCAGCGAGATCCCTCAAAGTACTGGAACCAAACCAATCCTTGAGATACAGCCCCACACAACTTCAAATTCACAACCAACAACCGTGCCACAAAAGAGGATCCCATCCTCATCCACGTCACCCCATAATCATCGGGCAGAACAATAGACATGCCACCAAGATAGATCAAGGAAGTTTCCAGAATCAAGTACATCATTCACTAAGTTTTCTCTTTCTGTTTGGTTAACTAGGGTGATCACACAAGGATTGTTGTTCACTGGACATTCATTTCATCGACCGAGTTTACGTGATTAACCAAATTCCCATGTTGGAGCCATTCAATCATCACAGAAGACAAGGGTTTATTAGTGAACAATGAGAGACCACCAACGACCATGATTTTCAGTGAGCATAATCCCATACAGTTCACAACATATAGAAATTATAAAAGAGTACAACAGAATTGTCAAACGCACCCCATCATTTTTAATAGTCTGTTTATTATCTTTGTTAAGGTTTGGTTTCATCCATTCCCACAGAAACAGTAGCATACCCACCCTGCATGATACACAGTAAGGAGAGACGAAGGAAAATCCCTACTTGGTTGATCAAGGATCGAAGTTCTTCTCCACGTGCCAAGAACTGGGGATGCGTGACTTGCAGGGGAGGAACTCCGGGGACTCCAAGGACGAGCAAAAAAACTCCAGCATAGGCGCACCACTTGCCTCAGGAAGGGGAACTCCAAATTCCCCATGAAGAAAAAGGAAACCAGACAAGAGGAAGAAGGAGAATAAATTATGTGCGATATAAGGATGAGATCCCGTTGTTACGGGATATGGAAATTTGAACGGCTTTAAAGTCAGATCATGGTTTCCTATGTGGTTGGGAGGTTACACATGATGGGATTAATTTTTATTTAAGTATTCCCATTGGGGTGGTGGAATAATGGTTGGGCATTAAATTTTTTCTTTTAAACGGAGTAAAACGCGCAATGGGGGCGGAACTGGAAGGTATGGGGAAAGGGTATGACACCGAGGAAAAACCACATGTTTTGGTAAGTTTATGGTTTTCCTGACTTTTAAGGGATTTTATATATTATTTATGGGCATTAAAAGGTTTTGAAAGGGGAATTAAATAATCTTTATGTTAAAAGATATGGTGTGGGAGAAGAAAAACTCGAAAACTGGAAAAAAGTGACGAAGGCCCTCGGTGAGGACACGGTGCCACCCTCACGGTGCCACTGTGACTAGTTCCACCATGACCAGTGTGTGACCATCACGGTGCCACTATAACTGGTGCCACCATGACCGGTACCACCGTGTTTTGGCAAAGTAATGGACCAAGTGGGCCCAGGCCATTACATCGGATACCTCTCAAACTATTCTCGACCTCGAGAATCAAAAATAGACCCGAAGAAAAGAGGGTTTCTGAACAACCACCTCAAAAGATACATCTCAAGAGTGAACCTCATAGAAATCTAGGACCACCTATCCCTCAAGAATCCATGCAATATTCAAAGGTCAAACTGTCCACTCATATGGGTTAGAGAGTTTTCTTCTACCATGTCAAGATACAATCCGCTTTGGGTGGCACTGACTCGCCCTCACGGGTTTAATCGCATCCACCTTAATGCGTCTTGATTAGGGATCGGGTCCTCACCTCCCCATAGTCAGGACACTTTACACACATCCACAGAACAAGTAAAACTGCACGTTCCATAGTTAACAAAGCAAAGTGTTCCATCACAACAAGTACAAACAAAACAGAGAAAAACTCAAAATAGATCTGGGTATTGGGTGCACATCTGTGTCTCCCGTTCCCAGGTACTTTCCTCGATCCCGCCATGCCTCCACAACACACGAACCAAAGGAATGGTCCATCCATGGAGCACCTTCTCCTTAAAATCCTCAATTCTCATAGGTATTTCTGCAAACATCACATCAGCCTCGATGTCCAGCTTTCCCCAGTCAAGGAAGTGTGAATCATTGTGTAGATATCGTCGGAGTTGTGACACATGAAAGACATCATGTATTCTCAGTAGCGGTGGGGGTAGCGCTAGCTGATAAGCCACTTCTCTAACCCACCGCAACACTTTTAAGGGTACGATGAACCTTGGAGAAAGCTTACTCCCCCTACTGAACCTCTGTTGTCCAAGCCGTGGGAAGACCTTCAAGAATACATGGTCCCTGACCTTGAACTCCAAGGGTCTCCTCCTATTATCGGCATATGACTTCTGCCGGTCCTGAGACACCTTCATCCTCTCTCGTATAAGCCGAACCTTCTCCGTCGTACTCTGCACCATCTCCGGGCCAAGAACACCTGCTTCCCCAACCTCGGTCCAGCACACGGGTGATCGACATGGCCTTATGTACAATGCTTCGAACGAAGCCATGCCAATGGTAGAGTGATAGCTATTATTGTTGGAAAACTCTACCAGAGGCAAGTGTCGCACCCACGATCCCCCAAAATCTAGAATACATGCTCGTAGAATATCCTCCAACGTCTGTATGGTGCACTTTGTCTGTCCATCTGTCTGGGGGTGGAAGGTAGTGCTAAGATGTAGCTAGGTGCTAAAATCATGCTACAATCCTCTCCATATTCATGCGGTAAACCGTGAATCCCTATCTGAGACTATGGACCTCAGAACTCCATGCAACTACACAACCTCATCCATGAGAAAGCCTAGTCCTTGGTCAAAGCTATCAAAGGTGCTGCAACTCGAGAGAAGTTGGGCACGAACCTCTGATAGTAGCCTGATAGTCTAAGGAAACTATGAACCTCTGCCACATTCTTGGGTGCTGCCCAAGAAACAACCTCCTCGACCTTCGATGGGTCCACCGCTATTCCCTACTCAGACACCACATGCCCAAGGAAGTGCACTTCTCGCGTCCGGAACTTGCACTTGGACAAATTCCCATAGAGTTTGTGCTGTCAGAGGACCTCTAAAACCATTATCAGGTGCTTAGCATGATCCTCCTTTGATCTTGAGTAGATCAGGATGTCATCAATAAACACGACTACGAACCGATCTAGGTATTCCTGGAAGACGGAGTTCATGAGGCCCATGAACACAGCTGGAGCATTCGTAATGCCGAATGGCATGACCACAAACTCAAAGTTCCCATATCTGCATCTGAAGGTAGTCTTTGAGATGTCACCCTCCTTCACCCTCATCTGGTGATATCCCGACTATAGGTCAATCTTAGAGAACCACCCTGGCCCTTTTAACTGGTCGAAAAGGTCGTCTATCCTTGGGAGAGGGTAACGGTTATTGACCGTTACCTGATTCAGTCTCCAGTAGTCTATGCACAGCCTGAGACCATCATCTGCCTTCTTTGATAATAAGACTAGATCACCCCATGGTGACACACTTGGTTGAACAAAACCCTTCTTCATCAGATCATCAATCTGAATCCACAACTCCCGCAACTCAGAAGGTCCCATCCGGTAGGGAGCCATCGAAATCTGACGGGCACCAGGTTGCAAGTCTATCCCGGACTCAACATCACGTCGAGGGGGTAGAGTCGCCACCTCCTCAGGGAAGACGTCTATAAAATCATTAATGATTCCTGGGACTTCCACCATTTCTACATCCACCGACTTCACTGATAGTTCAGCTAACAAAAAAAGGAGGGGCTCCTCTCTCCTGCTGCTTTTCTAGCAACCCCACTCACCGATTAAAGTTACATGTCGGCCGCCCAAATCTGAAAACACGACCCTTCCATGGAAGTATTCAATGATGGAACATACATAGAACATCCAGTCAATGCCTAGGATGACATCATATGGATGTATCTGCAATAGTAGAAGATCCCTGATAGACTGTTGTGGCCCTATAATCAGTTTACACCCTCAAAAAACATAAGACAATTCGGTCTGACCTCTAACTGGTGTGATCAGCACTAGGGGAACTGAAAGTCTCTCAGCGTCTAAACCCAAAACATGGGCTAGACCGGGTGTAACAAAGGAGTGAGAAGCTCCTGTATCGAACAAGACACAGGCAAGAGTACTAAACAATTTGATCATACCTCGGACGACTTTTGGCCCTGCTGGGACTGCTGCCTTTGTGGCGTGAAACTGCCCATGCCCAGTTCCTCTGCCTCTTGGCTATTGGCCTCCTCCATGACCACTCCCTGGTCGAGGTCCTTGAGGATCGTCCTGAGGTCATCCTCCTCCTGAAACACCTACCCTCGGAGGAGCGGGGGCTTGCTGCCCCTACTGCTGCTGCTGAAAGGACCTAGCTGGAAACTACTACAGCTGAGGTGGGCGCTGAACCTTCCCATCCTCTCTGTACTATACTCTGTCCGGGAACTGATTCCAAAAGTGCCCATGGATTCCAAAGGTGAAGCATCTCGGCCCTGGTTCTGAAAGGAAAGGGTGAGGGCCGGGAGATCGGAACTGGAACTGCTGAGGCCTGCTTCATGTTAGTCGAAACCTAGAGGGCCCTGACGCTGGAGGCCTGCTTCTAACGACTTTCCCCTTCAACGAGCCCAATTGGATTCCCTATCGCAATACACCTCCTAGCGTGTGCATCCTTTCCACCACTTTAGCCTTCTTCTGGACCTCCAAGTACGTTGGTAGGGTGAATTGAGTAACAACGTACTAGAGAGAAGGTCGAAGTTCCTCCTCCAAACATCTCGCCTGAGACTCCTCATACGGAAAGAGGTCAGGATAAAAGCGAAGGAGATGCTTGAACTTGATCCGTAACTCTCTCACTGACAAACTCCCCTGCTGGAGGGAGAGTAGTTTCTGCCTCTTCTTAGCCTTCATCGTGGAAGAGAGGAATTCTGACAAGAACTCCTTCTCGAAGTCAGCCCACGTAACCTCAGCCTCCCTCTTCTCCCCAAGATAAAAAGTCCACCACTGATGTGTTTCTCCATGCATCTGTCTTACAGCCAGAGGAACCCAGTAATCCGTAGAATCCTGGATCAAGATGAAAGATATCACCAGGTCCTCTATCCAACTCTCTGTCTCCATGTATGAGATGCTACCCTTGTATTTCCCAAGGGTTTTCCACTGAAAGGCACGATGCATCCTCTGCCACTGATCGTCCTCCTCCTCTCGGTCATCCCTCTTCCGATCAGCCATGTCAACCTCCTGGGCCTTGATCACCCGCACTACTCGTGGTTGTCTCCCAGGTGTCATAGCTGCAAGGTAAATAAGGAATGCCTAAGTCCGAGTAGTGTAGAATATTGTTCTTAAATTTTCTTAGACTTATTATTTATTTTAAATCCCCAAAATACCCATAAAACATAAGAACTCAAGTTATTATGATACATGTACCTTTCCTAGGGTATCTAACCTGCAATCAGTGTAGCCTTACCTAGTCGTTCGGTAGGCCCAGAGTCCTTGCATCGGATCATGGGGGGCCCTAAAATCTCATGTCCTAGCTGGTCTTTTCTGGCCTATTTCATGCACCAAGATCACCCGACATTGTTGCCCTACCATCCCATGCAATCCTCACTATGACAAACTACAGACTCCATCCTATCTCTCAATCACTGCCTTTGATACCATTTTATCACGACCCGCCTTCACCAAGACGAGGGAAGGGACAGCATATTTCCAGACCCTTCCTTCTTCAAGTTGAAGGAGAGATAATGACCCCTAAGACCCGCCTTCAATAGGTCCCGGAGTGACGACTAGCACCAAGGGTATAGAATCACACACAAGATGGAAGGCATTACCATTTTCTTTATTAGGATCAAGAGATAAGATAGTAAATCCAAAAAACACCAAACTAGGGGGTAAGAGTAAATCCAAAAGGAAAACCATTCCCATATGCATGTTACAAAAGTAAATACCAAAAAGTACAAGGAGACTACAAAGGTAAAGTACCAAGTAAAAGAGAAACAACAACTGCAACTGTCCCAATGTCTGAGCTAGTACGACCCCACACGATCCCGGAAGTCCTCCTAGAAACCCGAAAGCAGTTTTATATACGTAGGGTGAGAATACAAGTATACTTAGTAGGGAAAACCAAAGACTCTCGTGCACAAGTGGGGAGGAATTCTAATGCCCCGTGGAAAAAGAGATAACCAAAGCACCTAGAAAGGAAAACTATCCACCCAAGCCTCACCAAGGAACACTCCCCAAATAATGCAAGTCAAGTAATGTATAGTAATAGAACATCGATATTTGGGTACCCCGCACCACTTTCCCACTAGTTATTGAAGACATCCTACACATAGAACCAATCCCTCCATTCTCACCGTAGTCCCACTGCCACACCCCGCCCGCATACACCTGGGCCACAACCACACATCCCGCCAACAAACACCTGGGCCAAAACCACCATCCCTCCTGCAAACACCTGGGCCACAACCTCCACACATAACTATTCCCGCAAACATCTAGCCAGAACAACTACTGCCACGCCCAAAAACACCTGGGACTCATCCCGAAGGCTCTTGGGAAACAACCTGCTCACACACACCTGGGCCAACCACCACAACTACCCTGCCCAAAGAATCTTGGGCTATGCTGGACCTTAGGCCATCATAGCCTGATCGAAGAGTCTTGGGCTATTCAGGAAAGGGATCAGAAAAGGAGCTAATAACCAGCCACTCATAGGATTGTTGGGAAAAACTCCCTCCCCCATGAAATGGGGGTGTTCGGCACTAAGTACTCAACTTGGGTGGGGCGCGTATTAGAAACATAAGAACTATAATTATAAGTATAGGTATCAAGCACTCATCCCAACCTAGGGTTTCCAAAGACAACCTAAGCACAAACACCCTTGTTACTATTCATTCATAAAAGAAGGTACAACACTCACGACCAAGTCACAACTCATTCCCAAAACCAATTCCCATTTAAACCATTCTTTTTTTAATGTTCAAGTGATCCCATTTAGGTGAATTCTACACTACTGGGAAACTAATAGGCATAACCACAAGCCAGAGAAATAGAAATAGCCAAACATCAATTTAAGAATTCAAAACCAGTTCTCTTGTGAAGTCACAACAACAAAGGGATCAGTGAGACCCCTCAAAGTACTGGAACCAAACTAATCCTCGAGATACAGCCCCACACAGCTTCAGATTCACAACCAACAACTGTGCCACAATAGAGGATCCCATCCTCATCCACGTCACCCCATAAGCATCAGGGAGAACAACAGACATGCCACCAAGACAGAGCAATGAAGTTTCTATAATCAATTACATCATTCACTAAGTTTTATCTTTCTGTTTGGTTAACCGGGGTGATCACACAAGGATTATTGTTCACTGGACATTCATTTAATCGGTCTAGTTTACATGATTAACTAAATTCCCATGTTGAAGCCATTAAATCATCATAGAAGACAAGGGTTTATTAGTACGCAAGTAAAGAACACCAACGTCCATGATTTTCAGTGAGCATAATCCCATACAGTTTACAACATATAGAAATTATAAAAGAGTACAACAGAATTGTCAAATGCACCCCGTCATTTTTAACAGTTTGTTTATTATCTTTTTTAAGGTTTGGTTTCATCCATTCCCACAGAAACAGTAGCATACCCACCCCACATGATACACAATAATGAGAGATGAAGGAAAATCACTACTTGGTTGATCAAGGATTGAAGTTATTCTCCACGCACTAAGAACTGGGGATGTGTGACTTGTAGGGGAGGAAATCTGGAGACTCCAAGGACGATCAAAAAAACTCCAGAATAGGCGCACCACTTGCCTTAGGAAGGGTAACTCCAAATGCACCAAGAAGAAAAAGTAAACTAGCCAAGAGTAAGAAGAAGAATAAATTCTGTGTGATATAAGGATGAGATCCCGCTATTACGGGATATGGAAATTTGAACGGCTTTAAAGTCAGATCGTGGTTTCCTATGTGGGTGGGAGGTTACACATGATGGGATTAATTCTTATTTAATTATTCCCATCGGGGTGGTGGAATAACGATTGTGTGTTAAACTGTTTCTTTTAAACGTAGGAAAACGCGCAACGGGGGCGGAACTGGAAGGTACGGGGAAAGGGTGTGACACCGAGGAAAACCCACACATTTCGGTAAGTTTAATGTTTGCCCGACTTTTGGGGGATTTTAGATATTATTTATGGGATTTAAAAGGTTTTAAAAGGGGAATTAAATCATCTTTACGTTAAAAGATATGTTGCGGGAGCATAAAAAGTTAGAAACCGGAAAAAAGGGACGAAGGCCCTCGGTGAGGACACGGTGCCACCTTCACGGTGCCACCCTCACGGTGCCACCTTCACGATGCCACCCTCACAGTGCCACCATCATGGTGTCACCCTCATTTTTTCACCCTCACGGTGTCAACCTCATGGTGCCACCGTCATGGTGTCACCCTCACGGTTCCACTGTCACGGTGCCACCGTGTTTTGGCAAAGTAATGGACCAGGTGGGCCCGGGCCATTACATATTCCTCCATGGATACTTTACATTCTAGGGGAATTCACATGGATGGTTTCAAGAGGTGTTCTTATCAATATGATGGTTTTTGTAATTGTGATGTTATGTTTTTACTTTCATACCCACTTCCCATTTTTTCTAAATCCATGGGATCTTAGGCATTGTAGTGAGAGTCAAGACAAAGTTTTCATTTAGTCCCAATTATGCATACTAGATCCCCATGTTAGGAAAATTACATGTGGTATATGACACTTGTGAGGCTAGTTGATATCAGTTGGGTTAGTTATAGACTTTGGATCACATTAATAGGATAGTAGATTGTTCCGCACCAAGTACGTATAGAGTCTCTTTACTTGACTTACAGGAATATCCCATGATTACTATTTTAAATATATTATTATTTGATTTTTTAACACTTTATAAAATTATTATACCATTATAATTTCTGACCAATGACTATTAATTCATCACCTATTTTATATGCATCTTGTTTCCTCTATTTTGTATCAATTTATAAAATTATTTCTACCATCATGTTTTCATTATTGAAACTATTGTTTTATCATATACTTATTTTATAGAAAATATTTCATTCTTTGGAAGTGGTTTTGAAAATGGAAAAGGAAAAATGATTTTTATAAATACTATCTTGTTACTTATTTTAAAAGGAAAGGAATATCATATTTTGATATATTTAAATCTTCAAAATAGAATGAAATTTTTTTACTTTTAAAGGTAAGACATAGGGTTTTGTTTCTATTTTGGAATCCATATTAATCTTATTACTCATCCCTATAAATTTTTCATTTTTAAACTGCAGGTCATATTTATATTTTATTCTTTTCCATGGGGAATTTTGGTTCTTATGTGTTGGGAAATGACTTGTAGAGTAAAAAGGAGAAAGGTATGTCTGTAGTTTATTTTTTTATTTCATTTTCTTTTATTTCATTGGCCACTTAGGCCTTTATTAATTTCTATGGATTGAGGATATTTATAACTACTGGTGGGATAAGTAAATCCATTAGAGGGGAATCTTTTCCTTATGGGAGAGGGATATCGGAGGGTGATGGAGGTTTTTAGTACTCACTGTTGTTTCCCAATTTCCTAGTTTGATATTAGGTTATTGTTTTGTTTATTTTTCATTAGTGTGGATGTCACGAACCAACTTGGTTGGACCCTAAATCGGTCACTTGATTTGGTTTGTGATAAGGCCCGAGAGGCATTCTCATCCTTCCAGGATGTAAACTAGTGTCAGTAATCAAAGGTAATATATTTAGGAATGATTTATCCCATAAAGAGATTATAAATAAAACAAGACAGAGAACACAACAAAAATATGAAGTAAATATCTGAATAAAAATAAATACATAAATATATCCAAATACAACTACAATAGAACAAAACAAGAAAAAAATAGAAACCAAACCGAAACCAAAACAATATCCATGTGACCTATTGGTCACCATTATCAATAAAACTAGTCTGATCCACAGGAAAACCTGAACAAAACTAAACATGTAAAATAGATTGGGTCTATCGATTCTGAGTGAAACAAGTAGGGTGTGATCATAAAACAACTCAGTAGGTAAGCACTATTGAATCCATACATGTCCTTTCCTAACATAGTCCATAATATCTAGTTTGAAAATACAGGTTCAAAATATAGTTTTTATCATTTAAATATACAAGAAAATATTTTATTTTATAACCCCATATTGAAAACCAAATTCCAAATAAAAACATACTCCAGGTAATGGATATAAGAAAGGAAAATATGAACTAAGTACAAGTAGTAGGTAAGATCAGACACAACCAGAAATAAAGGAAACAATACATGTGAAAGATGAAAATTAATAGAAAAAATAGTAACCAAAGTTCCATAGAATAAAACAAGAACATACAGATATGTAATCATGGGATTTTCTTAAACATACCTAGAATAAATCCTTGTACGTACTTGTTTTAGACCTACATTTCGGCATATGATACACCTCCATATTCCTTAACCAACTTGGCTTCTCTAAACTAGTCTCACTAGTAGAAATTCCCACCTGGACTATCTTCTTTTTAGGGGGTTCTATCCCATCTAATAAAGACTAGAAATAAATATTCACTTGAACCTATAGATGATGTATAGGAATCCCATGATAATAGTATAAATAATAATGAGGGAGTCATCATGTGTTTGACATTAAACATAACTCATAGATTATTCCATGCATGCCTTGCCCAATCCTTGACACCATCTATGAAAAGACCCTCTCATTAGAAGAATGATCATAGGGGAGATCATTATACATAAAACCTTCCAAAGGTGACTAATAGGCATAAACATCATATGAATTTAAAAACAATTTCTAAAACATCACAAGGTACCAACCATGACTCAACATTAAAAATCTAAAAATAATTCTAATAAAAAAACCTTTCTTCTCAAAACCATTTACAAAAAACAAGGTGAAACACTATTAATGTTTGGAAGATTCCTAATGGGACATTTGAGTTTTGTGGTTAACAAATCATACATCAAGGTTCCAAATAGGCCAAGTTTAGGAAAACACATTTGGAAAACTACATTTGAGGTCATTTGAAAACCAAGAATCCATTTAGAAACCATTAGGAGTTTTTTTAAATCATTTGGGGAAAGAAAAGAAATATGAGAGGGAATATGGGAAAAATTCATTTGAAATCCAAGGTCATTACATAGATTTTTTTAGGAGTTTCCATTTATATGAATGTGAATATCCATATGTTCACCCCATGCATATATGGATATTCCCATGTTCACCAGCATATAAATGGATAACTATAATAATATCCATGGTTCCCATCAAAGTAGCACAATAAGTATCACACTAAAACATGAGGATTCACATACAATAATCAATCCATAAATAGGAACCCAAACCCCCCACACAAATCTCATTTTCACATGTCACAAAATTACCAAAACTAAAAAAAGCTAAACATAATCCCAAAATACTCAATTTCATTTAAAAGGGCTAATTGTAATTTTATCAAAGACCTTGTATACATATATATATGTATAACCAAGGAAATCCTATGAAAATTCCATTTTCACCAAATTTCCAATATTTAAATTTAATATAAAATCAAACTAGCACATCACAATAATTAATAACATATTTAGAAATGATTTAATAAGGCTCAAGCATCAAATTTTGTGCTTTAGAAAGGAAATAGATAGAAACGTCTACCTCAATGATGTACGAATGCAACAAAACTTTAAGAGAAGGAAGAACCAACCCTGAGAGACAAACCACACACCCTAACATCAAAAAAATCTACCCAAATAAGCTAATAATCACCCTATGGTTTGTCCAAGAGAGAACCCAACCATGAAAAACCAATAAACTAAGAGAGGGATAAGAGGAGAGGAAAAAAAATCTAAGAATCCAAAGTAACATACCTAGGAACTTTGGAGGAGAATCAATGGAGGTAAGAGAAACAAGTGAGAGAAGTTTGGAAGACCCCTTCATGAAAAAATTGAAGCAATAGTGGAGGAGGGTCAGATGGGGTTAAAACATAAGATGAGAAAAGTTAAAAATTAAAGTTTCCAAGATTCTTGTAAAGTTACGTGGTTTTTCTACAGGGTTTATCAAATAATGCTCCAACTATGTACACCCTATTAGAAAGAAGGTAAACCCACATTGGTTTCTCACATGGTTTGGTAAACCATTCACCAACCATGAAAATTAGCTCTATCAAAATGATAGACTCCATCGTACGCATTACCACGTGGTTCCCAATTGTAGTGCACAATCCATGCTTCTTTCCCCAAACCCCACAAAGTGGTCAAAATATCACACCTTTTCCTCACATGGTTTGGGCCAAACCATGTACAGGCTATACAAGAAAAATCATGTAAGGTAAAAATGAACTGAAAAAACCATCCGCCTCCACCATTCACACGTTTATCCCTAAACTATGCACACTAATCATGCACAGAGACAAAAAAACCTAAAACCTCTAAAACTCAAATATTTTATCTAAAAACTCAACCAAAAACTCAACCAACAAGATCAAACATCAATAAATAAATAAATAAATAAAAATAAAAGAAAATTATGGCCAGGGTGTGATAATTCTTCCCACCATGAAAACTTCTTTCGCCTATAAAGTCTCCCAGAAAAATGAAGAACAAATCAAGGTCTTGAAACTAAATTAGTTTAAACAAAACCATGAACCTTGGTGTAACCCTCTAACTAAAATTCACATCAAACCAACTGTAAATAAAACCATATCATGGAATACCATGGGGGAAAATAGGGGTTGGGGTACCTCCCCACCATTTATAAACTTACTAACACAAAAGATATAACACTAAAACTACCAACATGAGGAGAACCTAATAAAATAAGTTCAAACCAAACCACAATTCATCATTTTCACAAGACATGAAAATCTCCAAAACAAGAACAACCCAAAACCAAAAAAAATCACAAAAAGATAACCATAAAAATTTCATAATAAAAATCACAACCATAGAACTATAAGAAAATGAGACCATCAAGTGTTTCACAACAAAACGAGACTCCAAAAATAAATAAAACTAAAACAAGGGAACTTAAACCTTATTCACTCTAAAATTGGAGGAAAAATATGTTCCAACGCTACCCAAACCCAAAAATTATTTGTTGTGTGAAGATATTCACTCGGGGTCCTATAGATGGAGCCCTAGTGTCTTGAAGCATATGATACCCTATATTTAGGAGCTGGTAGCCTCCAACTAAGACTTACCATTTCAGAAACACTGCATGTAAAACTTCTCCAATTGACCCAAACAAACATATTGCTGGAAAACCTTCAGAGGGTGATAATAAGATGGATTCAAATTCCCAAACTAACCACAATGAAAGTGTATAATCAAGTGTTCTGATGAACTAGAAGAAGGAACTGAAAAGGGAGACTTCTAAAGAATGGGTTCCTCTAGTATACACTCTTTTCCATATGGGGAACCATCACGATCTCAAAGATAAAATAGTTTTCCAACCACTACAGACTGTGCTATAGGAACCAACTCTGTTAGAAACACCTAATCTACTATCTTCCCAAATAGAACCTCCCTGGATAAAAGGACTCGATATTTAATCCCTAAAAATGACCCCATACAGAGAGATAATATTTCGGTAGTTCCTTAGATTCTATCTATATAGAAATGGAAACCATCTCTTTAAAATTATCAACATAGGCTTTCACCATTTGTTGACCTTGTTGAACACCAAGAGATTTTCCACTTTCTTTACCTTTACGTCATCGGGTATGAACCATTGTATAAAAGTGCTCTTAAAAACTTCCCAGGGCATCACAAATTCCAAAAATGATAGGATGATCACCTTTAAACTATCCAAACCCATTACATCAAATAAACCAAAAACAGCTCGCACCCTCACATCCTCAGGAGTTCCCAAAGACCTAGAAAACATTCAACTTTCTCAAGCCACTTCAAAACCTCTAACATACATCGATCACCATGAAAAAATGGAAACATATGATAAGAACTCGAGTATTCCACCCCACTCGGATTGTGGGTAGGCATAATAACTAGGAGAGACTTACTATAAACCTTTGGGATCTTTCTAGGAATCATACTCTATATATAACACAAAAACACAAAAATGAATCAACATCTAAACAAAATTAAAATTAAAGAATCATCCCAAGATAAAAAAAACAATCTCATAAACCAAATATAAACAAAACCAAAATATTATTTCAAAGATCACCATTTTCATTCCAAATTATAAAACCATTTTACTCCAAGACCACTTTTCAAATATTAGAACCATCTTACAAATATAATTTAAACATATTATCCCACTTTAAAAATAAAATCATGTCCCAAAATAATTTTCCTTTTTGAAAAATCCTTTTCCAAATAGCTATTTTTAATTCAAAATCAAATCGCATTGACCAAAATCAAACCAAAGCATAACTCACATCAAAACTCCTGAAATAGGGAACTAGTTTCCATGCATAACCCATCCACATAGTTTAGCAAACCATGCCCCAAGGAATCATGAACCACAGAAAGTATCTTAAACCATGTACCTAGGCTCCACATGTGTTTCTACTCCATGAAATCTCACCATGTAACACTGGTTCACTTCCATTATTATTCCCCAAACCACAAAAACCAAACAAGCATAAAAAACATAAAACTAAAAACCCAAAACAAAAAACTCAAGTCTCGGGATATGCTTGGTAAGTCATGTCTTAGTATGAGTAATAGTTCACAGAACTCTCCCCATACCTACCTCTTAAGTCATGAAAATCCTCTCTATAGTCTACCAAACACCCCAAACAACAAATGGATTCCTATGATACCATTTTTTCACAAAAAAAAACTGGATTGAGCTCAAACCAGTCACATGATCTGGCCTGAGACAAGGCCCAAGAGGCATTATCAATCCTCTTGAGCTAGTAACTAGTGCTAGGAATGAAAGATAATACAACTAGGAATGATTTATCCCATAAATAAAAGATAAGTAAAAAAAATATAGAGTACAAAACATAAACAAGAAGTAAATATATGAATAAAAATAAATACATAAACAAATACAAATACAATTGTAGTGGAAAAAAACAATAAAAAAACAAAAATAAAACCAAACCATAACCAAAATGATCTCCATATGACCTCTTGGCCACCAACATCTATAAAACCAGCCCACTCCACAAGAAAACCTAAATAAAACTAAACGTAAAAAATAGCTTGGGTCTAATAACTTTAAGTGGAACAAGTAGGGTGTGAGAATAAAATAACTTAGTAGGTAAGCACTATATAATCCATACATAAAATTTCCTGAAATATTCTATAAATTATAGTTTGAAAAAACTATTATAAAATAAGGTTTATATATTTTAAAGATCTAATAAAATATTTTCTTTTATAAAACTAGTTTGAAAACCAAATGCCAAATAAAAACATACTCCGAGTAATGTATAGAAGAAAGGAAAATCTAAACAAATTACAAGCATAAGGAAAGATCTGATGCAACCAGAAATAAAGGAAACAATATATGTGAAAGAAGATAATTACTAGCATAACTAGTAACCAAATAACCACTAAATAAGATATTAATATATAGATATGTAATAATGGGAATTTCCTAAACATACCTAGAAGATATCCCTGGATGTAATTGGTTCGTATCCACCTACAGACATATGGTTCACTTCCATATTCAATAACCAACCCGGCTGATCTAAACTAGCCTCACCAGTAGTAAATCCCACCTGAACAATCCTATTTCTAGGGGGATTTTAATAATTCTAATTTGGACTATAAATAAATAATCACTCAACCCTATAGATTATGTCTAGGAATACCGTGATACTAGTATAAAGTAAATAAGTATTTCATCACATGCTTGGAATTAAATATAACTCATAGATTCCACCGTACATGCCTTGACCAATCCCCAACATTGTCTATAAAAATGCCCTCTCATCAGAAGTACAACCATAGGGGTTCTCATTATACATAGAACCTTATAAAGGTTCCAATTAGACCTACACATCATATGAATTTAAATCCAATTTCTAAAACATCACAAGGTACCTACTAGACCTTAACCTTTGCAATCCAAAACTACTTTTGATAAAAATGACTTTCTTCTCAAAACTATTTTCAAAGCCAAGGTGAAACACCATTCATGTTTGGACTATTTCAAACAATCCTTTTTAGTTATGTGGTTACCAAATCATATTTTAAGATTCCAAATGGGACAATTTTAGGAAAAAACATTTGGAAAACCATATTAGAATTCATTTGAAACCATGAATTTATTTAGAAAATGTTCTATTTTTAAGAAAAAAAATTTGGGAAAAATAATAGAAATAGGATAGGGAAGATAAGAAAAATTCCTTTTAAAACCAAGGTCATTACTTAGAATTTTTTTAGAGTTTCCCTTTATATGTATGTGCATATACACCATGAACATATGGATATACCCATGTACACATTTCTATAAATGGATAACTACAATAATTCCCATGGGTCCCATCAAAGTATCATAATAAGAATCACACCAAGACATAAGGATTCATATAAAAGCATAAATCCATAAAGATGCACTAAAACCCACACATAAAGATCATTTTCACATGTCACCCAATTAAGAAAACTCAAAAAGGGCCAAACACAATCCCAAAATACTCAATTTCATTTTAAAAGGCTAATTGGCATTTTATCAAACACCATGCATACATATATATAAGTATAACCAAGGAAATACTTTTAAAATACCATTTACCCCAAATTGATAAAATATAAATGCCATATCAAATCAAACTAGCACATCACATACATAAATAACATATTTAGAAATTATTTAAGAAGGATCAATAATCTGATGGCATGATTTAGAAAGGAAATGGATGGAAACATCTACCTCGATGATGTATGAATGAAACTAAACTTTGGTAGAAGGAATAACTAAGTCTGAGATACATACCACACACCCTAACATCAAAATAATCAACCCACATAATCTAATCCTAACCCTATGGTTCATATAAGAGAGAAACCAACCAAGAAAAACTAAGAAACCAAGAGAGGGGGAAGTGGAGAGGAGGAAAACACCTAAAAATCCAAATAAACTTACCCAGGGACCTTGGATGATCATCAAAGGAGGATAGAGAACTAAGAGAGAAGGGTTTTTTTATCCAAATTCGTTCAAAAAATTCAATAAATATGGAAGGATGGTTGAATGGGGTTAAAACATGAGAGGAGAACATTTGGAAATTTGAGTTTTCAAGATTCTGGGCAAGTTGCACGATTTGGCTACACAGTTTACCAAATCATGTAACAACCATGAACACCCTACCAGAAGGAAGAAAACCCCACATGGGATAGTCATATGGTTTGGTAAACTGTGCACTAATTATTCAAATCAGCATTTTCAAAATGATAGACTCCCTCGAACGCTTGTCATACAGTTCCCACTAACCATGACAAAGTCATGAACCTTTCCCCATACACAACCAAGAGACTGCAAGACTACAAATTTTCCTCACATGGATTGGGAAAAATCATTTGTATACCATGCAAGACAAACTATTTAAGAACAAAATGAACTGAAAACACACTCTGCCTCCACCAGTTGCATAGTTTCTCCCTAAACTGTGCACACTAGCCATGCACAAAGCAAAAAACAACCAAAAACCTCCAAAAAT
Organism: Viscum album; assembly: GCA_963277665.1. Taxonomy (NCBI): domain Eukaryota; kingdom Viridiplantae; phylum Streptophyta; class Magnoliopsida; order Santalales; family Viscaceae; genus Viscum; species Viscum album. The sequence continues at coordinate 801,851,160 of OY728148.1, read as the reverse complement.
TAAATATTATCTTTGAAAACTCAACTCAAACCTCATCCAACAATATCAAACATCAAGAAAAAAATAAAAATAAATGAAATAAAAGGAAAGTAGTTTAGGGTGTGGTAGTGGATGTTTGGTGTATGGATGGGTCATGTTAGAATTTTATTTACTCTTATATTTTTTTATTAATTATTTATTGTGTTAAATCATTCCAAGGTGGTAATTACTTGATTACCACACACTTTTTTCATCCTATGGGGATTAAGAACACCCATAGAACCTTATTGCAAACCAGGTTGGGCATCCGATAGAGGGATCACTCAGGTTGGTTCATGAAAAAATAGTATCATAGTATCCCTTTTTATTTGGTGATGTCTGAGAGGTTATAGATTATGACTATAATAACTTTTGGTGTATTTTGAGAAAGAGTTTCATGATATCTTACTCATCTTGATCCTTTATTCACCATGGGAAGTCCAGCTTTGAGTCTTTCATTTTGGGAGTTTTTTTATTTTTTGGTGATTTGGGGATGATAAAGGGGAGTGAAATGGTGGTACTTGGGAGATTGCAGGTCCTATAAATCCATATGGAGCAAAATTACATGGTTCATGATGAATCCTATTTTTGTTTGTGTAATTGGCGCATGGTCCTCTATAACGACCCAAAGTTTTTCAATGGAAATTCCCTTCTTAAAAATATGTCAAAAAATCACATGAAAACACAACATAATGAACTACCAAGTGCTGAGTGACCTTTAAACATAAGTTTTTCACTCCTGTGTTTGGAATTTAAAAAATCCGACATACACGTTTTGTGTTCAAGATGATTTTTGGAGTCTAATAGAACAAACATAATTTTTGGTGAATAGTAACCTACCCCTATGAATAGTAACATACCCTTATGAATAGTGATATACCCTAATGAATAGTAACCATACTTATGAAAGTATAAAAATATTATCCAAGTGAAAGTATGATGTACCTATATTTTAGAATAAGTAAATGAATGTTTTAAAACTAGTTTTTTAATAATAAACAATGATTTTAATTAAATATTAAATTAATCATATTTAGAAAATTATTTTTTAAAAAATGGTATTCATTTTTGGATTCTATATATCAAAAAATGGTTGGGGTAAAATTTTGGGATTTTTCTGAAATACTTGAATTTTTTATGAATAGTGAAATACCATAATTTACAAAAATAAGCTAAATAAGATAATTATAGATTCATGTATGATGTTCTGCTGACGTAAACCCACTTGGTTTGGGATCACATTATAAAATTACTATTCTTGGTCATGGAAAACTCATTATTCCTTGTCTTGTGTGGAAATAATAAATTAATGAATTTTATATTAAAAAACCCCTCTCCCCTCCACTAAAAAAAACCACCCTTCACACCTTCATTTCCTCACACCTATTAAGCTTCAAGACTTGTCTAAACTCTGCCCAAGTATCTTCCCTAGCCCCTCCCCCGCATCCAAGAGCTTTTGGTCTCATCAAAAGACCAAGCCTAGGCCCCTTAAGGAGGATCTCAAGAGGAGGATTCAAGAGGTAATTTCTCTCCCTCTTCTCCTTTAATTCCCTTTCAATTTCAAGTTATTTTCTCATTATCTCCCCAACTATATTTGTCCAAATGGTATGGTAACTATAGTATAATACATATAATAGAATTTTATTATACTAATTGGATATTATACCATCCAAACCCCTTATCCTCTTCCTTTTATTTTATAAAAGAAAACATTGTTCGTGAGGTGTTAATCTATCACCTTCAAGAACAACATGTTTTCTTTTTTTCATTTCTACCTTCAGATCTGGTCATGAAACCACTTTTATGGTTGAAATAGAATATTTTATATTTATTAATTCATATTTAAAGTTCTGTAACTAACTTATGTACATATTACTAAATGATTAATCAAAACAAGTTCGTTGTGGTCGAAAAACCGCCCAAATTAACTCAAACAATCATCATTTAATTTTTATCTAATGATTCATCCACATGGAATAAAATGTAATTCATTATAAGATTATTTTAAATTCTTTAATATCATTAATAACATGGAATATATGTTCTGGATGTTTATCCATGTTCTACACAAACTTCAATTCATGAATACATGTGAAACGTTCAAGAAAACCATAAAAACAAACATTCCCAAACAATGTTTTTAAACTATATAACTCATCAAAAGGCCCATAAAATAACATAATGAAACCAAAATGACCCCTATTCATGTATAAAAGTTTCTGTAATTTCTAATTAAGTAATATAATGTCATTATACAAGGCATTAAAGTGAAGGAAGTGTTTAGATATAAGGTAAGGGGAAATTCTCAAACCCAACTTTCACCCTCCAGGTTCTCCCTCTTTCACTCCATTTTTTATATGGTTATTCCTAAAAAATAATTTTTTCATCATTTTATTTCCTTTTATAAGATATAAATGTTTTTCACTGGTGTTTATGTCAAAAAAAAATGTTTTCCAAAAGAACTCTTCTTTTGAGAACTAACCTTTTACTTCTCATTCAAGGTTGACGGTTCTTGTAACTTGTATGTTATTCCCTCTTTCTTTTGGGAACCCAATGTCTATGAATGTGTTATTATGGGATGAAACCCATTACTTTTAATGGGTTATTTATTTTCATTTTTTATATATGTTCATTTTGTCATGCATGATAAATGATAATGTTATGATGTGACGGGTGCACCCGGAATTATATAGCGCAATATGAATGTTTCAATGTGACGGGTGTGCTCGGAATTATATAGAGATCCAATTAATTGGGTAAAGTGATTAATATCATGAGTTAATGTGAAATTATATGTTAAAAATATTCTATATTTGTTCACAAGTATGTGTGGTAGTTAACCACTAAGACATGGTGTTTCATTTTTATGCATTGCCACATTTCAAGTCTCTTATTAATGATTCCTCTTATGTTCATGATCATTTGACGATGTTATGTTTATGCTCACCCATTGTTATATTGTTCTTATATATCCTCTTACTGGGCTTTTATCTCACCCCTTTTTATGTATATCCTTAGGTGACTACATATACTAAGGAGGGGTCAAGTGCCAATAATAATCTAGAGAAGAAAAAATAAAAAAATGTGTTTTTGCTAAATGTTGTAATTTGTTATGTCTGGTCCTAGTTTTCCTAAGACACTAAACCATTGTATCCTCTATATGTAATACGATTTTGTTTTTTATATTTAAAATTATGTAATAGTAATGTAATTAAAGGTTGGGTCACTATATCCTCCATGCCACGCGGCCAAGTTACAGACTAACACTAGTACCCTCTTGAAATTATGTGTTGGAATCATTTTTTTTATTTATTTCTTTGATTATAGAATATTGTGTTACTTTAGTAAAATTTAAAATTTTAATTTTAAAATATTTATTTGGAAATAATGATATTTTGGTTTCAAAAAGGTAATAAATGAGTTCTTATAAATTTATTAAAAGAAAAATTTAGTTTTTGGATTTCTAATGAATAGTTTTCTTAAATAAACAGTGGTTTAATTTTAAATAGGTAGAATTTGATTTAAAAATTAATAATGTGGAGTATTTTGTAATTTTTTATGTGTCCTTGTGGATTTATTTGGTTGTTTCAAAATTTAAACCCATATTTAAGAGTAAACTACATGTTTTAAAATTTAAAAGAGGGTTTTTAAAATATTTGGGATGATGGTAATGTTTTGGATTTTAATAAAATTTTGATGAAGGATTTATAAAATTTTAAACTGATTTAAAAATAGGAATTTTGGTCTAATATCTTATTCTAAAAATTGTAATGGTTTTAGCCTTTTGAAAATTTTGGAGTTTTTTTTAGCTCAAAATCTAGGTGTGTAATTTTAAATTTATTTAAAGGTAAAATGGGGGTTTTGTTTAAGTGTTTTAAATTTAGAAAGTGATATTTTTTTCTATTTTTGAGTTTTTTTCATTTGGCCTCTCAAAAAGGTTTGGATGAAAGTGAGTGAGAGTTTCCCTCTAGGATTCCCCCCATGGTCTTGATGTAATACCACTCTAGGTTGGTGAGGTTTTTCTATTTTAGAGACTTGTCCTTGTCAAACCCATAGTAGAGAGAGAGTCTTTAGAGTGGTTCTTTGATGAAATGTATTTTGGGTTAATCTTGGTTGATATGGTCCTTTAGGTTCATCCTTGAATTCTATTATTGAAATAATGATTTCCTTGGAGATTAGTTTCTCTCAGGGGTCATTTTTCTCAAGGATTTGTTGATGGGATACTATCTTTTCTTTATGATATTATTTTGAGTAGTTGGAAGTCAGAAGTCTTGGGTGTGTTCATGGATGACCAGGATGGGTATTACCCCCATTTTAAGTGGTACCATATTTGGTTCTTTGATTTTTTGGATGGATTCATTGGAGTTTTGGTATTTTGGATATAACTCCCCAATCTACCTCTTCTTTCACCTTTGTTTTAAAGCTAGCATCAGTTGATCTTATTTGGGTACATATCTTTTGTGGTAATTCTAGTTGTTCCTCATCAGTTTATCTCATTTTTTCTTATTTGAACTGGTGTATTATATGTAGTTCTTAGAGATGTGTCTTACTATGACACTTATGGGTTTTTAGTAGTGTCTTGTGAATCCTTATTCCTTTCTATGACTATTACGAGCCTTTTAATTCTTGATGAGTTAAATTCTTAATTGTAGTGATCTTTATCTTGATTTTTTATCATAGAAATATATTTTTTAAGAGAGTTGGTGTTTTAGTAGAATCACTAATTTGGTGGGGAGACCACCAATATTGGTCAGTTTGTTCTAATCCTTTGTTCGTTTGTGTGTTTCTCTATTTTTTTGGGTTGAGCAGTATCGTATGGTTGGGGACCCATTATATGATTTTCCCCAAACCTCCCCCAAAAAAGGTTAAATTTTAATTATGTTTTATTAGTGTAATTATTCTAATAATTTATATCTTACCCAGTTTCATTGAGTTATTCCTTGGGTTTTGAGGTCATGTCCTATAGAATATACCTTTTTACCTTATTTGGAGAACCCTTCATGTTAGGGGTCCTTTTTAGTTATTTGAGTTAAGGGAATTGGGAAATTTAGGTATGTCCCGTTTCTATATTATGGATGATGTTATCAATCATTGGAGTAAATTTTGATAGATCTTCAAGTTTTCCAAATTGTGTTCTTAGTGTGGGAGTTGGACCTCATTCCTTCTAAATCAACATTTTCATCTAAAGTCTTTCTAGGAGAATAAAAAATTATAATGGGGAGAATTGTATCACCTCAACATTAATTAATTAATTAATTTTAATTATTTTAATATATTTCACCTTGTCCTTGATTTTTTGTCCAAACCAAGTTGGAATTTTAGAAAAAAATGGATTTTTATTATAGGCTCACGGTTGTCACACGGTTAGTAAAAACTATGCACAACCCATATGAGTGCATCTATAATATTTACATATCCAATCACATGACTAGTGAATAGTTTCCCTAACCATGCACGCTACATGTGTAGTGTTCCCAAATCCTTTCAGTAGGGGTGTACATTTAGCATATAGTTTGGAAAATCGTGAGTCCAAACCATATGGGATTCCCAACCTTAAAAAATAGATATAATAATAATACTAATAATAATATAACACCTCAAAGGGGATTTTCTCCCCCACACCTTACCCTCTCATGCCCGATGCCCAAGAGGGATCCCCAACCATGTGCCTCACCTCCTCCTCCTCTCTCTATTTTTAGCTGATTTCTTTGTCATTTTTTGGAGAGATCATCTCAGGTTAGCTTCTCCTCGTCTCTTATCCCTTCTTATTTCCTTTTTCCTTAGTTTCCTTTTCCCTTAGTGTGGTGTGCATGACCTCGGATAACCCTAACCCAAATAGGGGGGGTTTATGACTGGTTTTTGGTTCTTAAGGTTCATGAGGAACAATTTGAGGCCCTTTCTTGCAACATGTGTTGAATATGGTGGATTCTACACCATTTTAGGTAGGTTACCTTTTTCCATGTATTTAATTTGAAAAATATAATTTATTGATTGTTTTATTGTTTGATTTCATTATATTATGAGGTAAATAAATCATATAAATGTTTGTGATGTATGAAATTAGCCTCTTTCATATTGACCATTTTTTATTAAGCTTTGGTCATGGGTTTTATCCGATTAAATGTGTTTTAGAAATCTGTTTTTAAATGTTAAGCACATAGAGTGCTTGGTTTGACTTCTAAGTTGTTTTATTTAATCAAGCTATAGATATCGAGAATATTTTGGTCTTTTAATTTATTTTCCATAAATCCCTAATAGAACATTTTATTTTCAAAGAAAATCAAAGTGGTTTTCAAATACTTATTCATTTTTAAATAATACTTATACATGTAAACACACACACACATATATATAGATATCTTATTTATACATATTCACTCATGGTGTGTGAATATGTACATTATGAAAAGGTTTATATATATATATGGAGGTTTATATGTGTATGATACTAAGTAGTGACTTTTCAACTTGAGAAGATTTGGTTTGGAAAGAATCTTTCAAATGGAAAAGGTTTCTTTTCAAATGATGACATTCAGTTGGTACCTTTGAATATTTTTTTCTTAAAAAGGAGGATTCCACCATATACTCTCCATTCTAAAAGGAATTCTCATGGTTGGTGTCAATAGGTGGACTTAGCATGTACAATTGATTTTTTTTGTGATTGAGATATTGTATTTGTACTTACTTACTCACCTACCACTTTTTTATATCCATTGGATCCTAGAAATTATAGTGAGAGTTGAGAGATGATTGTTATCTAGTCCAAATTAGATGTACTAGATAGAGTTGAGAGATGATTGTTATTTAGATTTCTATGGTAGGGAAAGTTTGTGGTCGGTGCCACCGGTGAAGCTAGTTGAGAGTAGTGAGGTAGGTTATAAACTATGGATCATATTGATAGGTAGAAAGAGGGTTGGAAAACAGGTATATTTGGGGTATCTTCACTTTATGTATATTAATATCCCATGATAACAATTTTATAGGTATTATTATTTCTTTTCTTTGGTGTAACTTTATAAAACGCTTATACCATTATCCTTTCTAACTAGTAACTCTTACTTCATCACCATTTTTACACGTATCCTATTTCCTCTATTTTATAGAAATTTATAAAATGATTTCTAATATTATGATTTACTTATTGAATTTTTTTTATCATACACTTATTCTTGTAAATGGTTTATGGAAAATATTTCAATTTTTTGAAATGGTTTTAAAAATGGAAAGGGGAAATGTGTTTTCAAAAATACTAATATGTTACTTATATTGAAAGAAATGAAAATCATATTTTTATATTTTTATATTTTCAAACTGAAATGAAATTGTTTTCATTTTAAATTTAAGGAATATGGTGTGTTTTCTCTTTCAACATCCCAACTGATCTTATTGATCATTCCTATATCTTTATCATTTTTTAGCTAAAAGTCATGTTTATATTTTATGATTTCCCATGCAGCATTGGGGTTCTTATGTATTGGGTGGTGACTTGTATAGTAAAAAGGAGGAAATTATTTCTATATTTTAGTTTTTCTTTCAATTTCTTTTATCGCATTGTCCGCTTAGGCCTTTACTACTTTCTAAGACTACAGGATATCTATAACTACTAATTGGTGAAGAAAGTCCATTGGAGGAATGCCTTTTTATTGCAAGAGAAGGAGATCAGAGGGTGAGGGAGGTTTTTAGTGATCATAGTTTTTTACCACTTTCCTAATTTGATATTAGATTTATGTTCTATTTATTTCTCACTAGCGTGAACATCCAATGTATGGGCGGGTTATACTGGAATTTTATTTACTTTCTATTTTTTATTTTATTAATTATTTATTGGGAAAAATTATTCCCAATTAGTGATTAATTAATGCCTAGGAACTTTTTCTAGACCATGCGGACTAGGAATTCCCTCCGGGCCTTGTCATTAATTATGTCATCCATCCAACAGAAGGATGACTTGGGTTGGTTCATGACATTTTCATAATTATTTAATTGAGGAAATAAAATTTGATTATGCTTATGTTATGTATTTAAGTTTTGAATATCATTAAGATTATATAAACCATGATACAAGCATATTTTTAATAATAATGAATAAGTAGAACCATTATATGTATTTATTGAAGAAAAAATTGAAGATATTGGGTTTTCAAGAGTAATGCATATGATATTCCATAGAACTTCAAACCACTATTCATTAATGCCTACATTTGTTCGATCCATGGATATTTTAGTGTTCATTAGTGAATGAGATTGAATTATTTGAATTTTCCCATGAATTTATAAATGAGAATAACTATTGTGTGTTACTAGTAGTGGATATGTGTCCCACGCTGCATCTGTTTGCTATGTGTTTTAAACAACTATTGAAATTTTAAGTATGGATTCAATGTGGAGATATCTTGAGAAATATGATGTAGATCATGCCATAGATATTCTTTTAAGATATTTATGGTACATGTTTCAAAACAAGAAGCAATAATTGAGGGTAATATAGTAATACTTTTTGAGATGAAAAAGTAGTGCATGGAAATACATAAAAACCCAAAAGGGGTATTCTATTACTGTTATTTTGAGATATTTGTGCTTTGGAGATATTTTTCTCTTTGTCCCCTCAACATGCCATTTATGGGAACTAAAAATTAAAGGATAATTTAATGTATCCACGCATTCACAGGAGAAAGTTTGAATATTGAGAGGGACTAAAAATAGAAAAAAATAGAAATAAGTCACTATTGTTGGGAGCTCAAAGATTGATATTATAAGAGTTATACTGCTATGTGAGATCAGAAGACCTATTGAGAAATAAGAATATAAAAATCCACTAAAAGTTTTAGATAATAAAAATAGTAATCCAATATAGTTTTTAATCTATATATCATTTATGTATTGATTATATTTTGAGTAAAGAAGTTGAGAGAATCCAGTGAGTGGGTTTGTTGAAGAACTGTGAAGATAAGATGAGATTAGGAACTGAGTTTCATGCATATTTATTAAATAAATTTAGGAATTCAAAGATCCCATGATGATAATAAGTAGATCCATTTTAGGGATATAGATATATCCTTGTTCTAAATAGAGATCTACTTCCAAGAATAACTTAAAAGGAATCTATTATATATATATGGTGGGTATCTATAAAACCTATATGACTCAGAATATATAACAAAACCACTGTGTGACTCGGTGAATACAATTAAAAGAAATTAGTGGAATTAATATAGTAATTATTAATTTTTAAGTCCAACGAAACTATAGTATTATAGGTGTGGTAAGTACCAAACCACTACAATTAGGTATTAATCATTATAGTGGAGAATCCATGTTAGGGTTCATAACCAACATGGGAAGGAGGTTGTCTTAGTAATGAACCTTGTAAAAATGGTTTGTTCTTATTTACTAATTTATTTTCATGAAAAAGTTTGATGATTTATTGGTTTAATTAAAATAGATCAATATGAACTAACTGATAGCATGGGTTAAATTCCAAAGGCGTTTCAAGAAGCTTGGAATTTTGGTAAAAAGTAGGCAACACTCGATTCACCCACAAACCTATTAGGTGTCTCCACCAGTCCACTAGGTAGAATATCTGAGACAATTACCTCTAATTGGATCTATTTTTAAGACCATATTAAATTAAATTGAGTTTATTAAGTTCATATTTGATATGGTTGAAGAACAGCCTCATATGGAAATTATAGATTCTTTTCCTGTTGTTGTTCAAGATGAAGTCTCTTATAAGAATCTAAAATTAGGATGAATAATAAGGATATGAAGATGAGAATCTAAAAGGAGGTTAATGGTCACCCATTAGCTAAAATTTTTTATAGTGGTTTCTGTTCCTTAAATCCTAGTGATAGAGATTCATTAGACATAGTCAGTTCCAAGTTGTGAAGAATTTTAAGAATAAAGAAGTGATAAATCACTTTATGATTTTTATTATGAATTAAAAGGTTATCTAGAAATTAAAATTATATATATAATCATGAATAAAGGTTATTTATAGTGTGAATTGTGATATGGTTCAGGATATGATGTTTAAATACTACAGTAGGGTCTCGAGTATTATAGTAATACCCTGAACAAGGAATGGAGATCCCGAGACTAGTGTCGGGTTTCCACATAGCCTCAATCACATCCCACAATCACAAGAGGCTATTTTCAAGTATCGGGGATAAAAAAACCATGGGGAATGATTTGACCACAAGTACAAAACCATAAACCATTTATGTTCAAGTAAAATAGATTTTAAAAAACACAGTCAAAAGAATCAGTCAAATTAAAAAAAAATTATAAAAATAAACTAAACCCTATATACAGAATAAAGTAAATAATACACTGATATAAAAGACCAAATACTCAAACTATTAACTAATATATCCTCCACCATAAATATGTTATGGAACTAAAAATCTCTACCAAGGAAGAATTTTTTATTCCCCTTAACTATATCATAATAAATTATGTCAACATGCTCACCAAGGTGAACATGTGAGGGGTGAGTATAAATTTAGTAAAAGTTACCTAATAATCTAATAAAATTCCATGAAAATAAATTCCTAATGAATTTAAAATAAATTATTACATATAAAAAATATTTTTAAAACAAAAATATTTGATTTATACCACTTGTAAGATAATTTATGAATTTATAAATATTTTCAAATTTCACTCAAATAATGTTTTCATCAAAATAGAATTAATCAAAATATCAAAACCATGTTTTCTTCCCAAAAATGTACATCCTAAAAAATAAAATTTTTAATAAAACTAGAGGGTTTACATTGGCTAATGAGTGTGGTAGCTTTAAAATAATTTAGGAACCAATCTGAGGTTTCACATGACCTCAAGCACATACCCTAATCAATAGAGGAAACTGACAAGAGGCAAGGGATAAAAGAAAACTATGGAAAATTATTTTCCTTAAAATAAAATCCCATAAACCATACATGGTCATGTAAAATACATTTTTAAAAAAGCCATTTTAAAACATATTTAATTGTGGAAAAAAATTATTTTACAAAAAACAAACTAAAAGAAGTGTATGAAATAAAATAAATGATACACCACCATAAAAGACAAAATTATTGAACTATGAGATACCATATCCTCCTCCATAACTCCAAAATGTAATTATCACTCTCTATTGATGAATAATTATTTCCTACCCTTACCTATATTATAATTAGTTATTTCTAAATGCCCAGTAAATTAAACATATATGGGGTGAGTATAAAATAGATAGAATTTTTCCAAGAATCTAATGAATTCCCAAGAAAAATAGATTCCTACTGAAATGATAAAAAATATTACAAATCAATTTTTTTTCAAAACTAGTATATTTTATTTGTAATAATTCTAAGATAAATCTTGCTTTTATAAAGAAATAAACATTTAAAAAAATTAATATTTTCATCAAAACAAAATAAATGAAATGAAAAAACTAAGGTTTCTTCCATAAAACACACATACTATAATAATACCACTTTCCCCCAAATTATATGAAAAATCGCATTTTAAAAATATAATGAAAAAATTTCACGTTTTCCTAAAACTCATTGGAAAATCCATATTTCCTAATATCTAATGAAAAATTATTATTTCCTAATATCTATTAAAAATACCTATTTTTAGAAATTGTTTCACCCATGATAAGGCTTCCCAAATTTCAAAAAATGTAAATTCCATGTTTTCTATGTTCTATTACTAAATGTTTTTATCAAGACATGAATCCTTATTCAGAATTCTAAAACTCACACCATAGTGAGTGGCACCTTTCCGAATTGGTTGTCCCAATCTTTTCTCACCTTAATGCATGCTCCCAAAGCCACCCATCCTCATGGATAAAAATTATAAGACTCAAATAAACACTCCCTAATTCACCTATACTCATGGATGAAACTCATAGGTTTTAAAATAAGATCTCACTAAAATATTTTTAACACACTCATGAACCGAGTGTGAAAATTCCTAAAATCCATGTTCATATCCATATTTCATAATTAAATCCATTCATATCAATTTATAAAAATCAATTTAACAAAAGAATCCATAATTTTAATAAATTTAAATAACTTTAAAAAATAACAATTGTATATTAAAAACATTTTTTTTCAATTCTAAAATAAATCAAATAATTCTTCACTAAAATACATTCACTAATTTCTAATAAAGAGAACATTTTTTCAATTTTAAAAAACTCCATTATCAAAATAAAAAATAAATTCAACCCATGTGTTTGAATATATTTATTTTAAAATTTTAAATTTCATTAAAAAATAAATGGTTATAAAATCCCCAAACTTCTATTATAAGTAGTTATTCCAAAATAAAAATTTTAAAAATGATTATGGTAATACAATAAAATTATTCCTAAATAGATAAAAATAAATCTACAAATCATTATAAATTATCCAATTTAGATAATAGATCATATCTACCCACCCAATCACATCGTTTTCTTGAATTCTATAGTTCTCCAATCCGTGAATCACACCAGCTTGAATTAATTATTCAATCTCTATCAAGATGAACACAAATATTCAATTCCATATCCCAATGAATCCATAAATTCAAAACCATTACTATGAATTTTGGAAAAGGAAAACATACACACACACAAACACACACACACACACACACACACACACACACACACACACATATATATTCAAGAACAAAATGAAATCATTTAACCTTAACATTTTATTTCACATTAATATGATCAATCCTTATAAGAAATAAATTGTTCATAAGTATAGAGTCCCAAAAATCACACCCATTATGCCTTAATTTTTTCCAAGGTCATATAAGAGTGTTGATGGGGTAATATAGAGCTAATCCACATATTAAAAATAAATATGTGTTAAAATCCGTAACATGTATGATTATCTCACAATGTTGGGTAAAATTGGGTTCTCAACATTCATCACTACTAGATCAAAAAATTCACTATTCTTGGTTAGATTGCACGTTCATTTTAACCATGCTCCTAAAATTGTGTAGCTATTGTATAAATTTTTCAACCTTGCACGGATAACTACATGGTTATGTTAAACATGCACCTAACCAAGCTTCTCTCCCATATTTTCTAAAAACTTCAATTCTTCACCAAGATATGTACAAAACAAAAGGTATAATGTACTATTAAAATTCAATGTTCTAAAATTCTCCCCTCTATAAGACTTTTCAATTATAAAAAGTCATTAGGCTTAGTTCTCCATGAACAACATTTACCATTGTTATCAAATCTCGGTGTCTCTCTCACATACCTCCTCTTGAATTTCCATGTACTACCACAACACCTATACTAAAGGAATCCTCCTTCCCCAAAGGATCATATCTTTTTTATCCACAATATGAGTCTATTTATCCATATATAAAGCATTGGGTTCCAACTCAACTTCCTCCCATATCAGAACATGAGATGGGTCTAGTTAATACTTCTTCAACTAAGAAACATGGAAGTTGTTATGAATCAACATATAACACTATGTAAAAATTAATCTATAAGTAACCTCACCAATATGATTAATAATCTCAAATGGACCCCCATACTAGGGAATCAGCTTCCCATATTTCTCAAGTTTTATGTACCCTAATCTAGGATTCACTTTTGAGAACATAGAATACCCACTTTCAAACCTCATAGGTCTTCACAGATGATCAACATAATATTTAACTCGACTCTATACCTAGATCATATACTTATGGATCAACTTAACCCATTCAACTTTATCTTACATCAAACTGGGTACTTCAAGTGTCTTCTCACCCATATAAACTCAACAAAATGGTGACCAAAAAGGTCAACCATAAAATGTCTCAAAAATTTACATAAAAATAAATAATTAATAAATATTATTATACACAGACTCCACCAACATAAGATGATCTTCCCATGTTATTTAAAAATCAAGAACACATGAATAACCTCCATAACTTGGATAATTTGATTCATCTGCCAATTTATCCATGGATGATATTTCATTACCATGTTTAGATACATCCACATAGCACTTTGGATTCCTCTCAAAAAACATGATGTAAAATGATGGACTCTATCAAGGATGATAGACTTTGAAACTTAGTGAATTGTGACAATCTATTTCATATAAATCCTTACAATTTAAAAAACCTATAATGTTTCTTATAAATGAAATAAATGAACTGTATTTATAATTTTATCCATGATAACCCAAAACCACCTTCCTTATTTGGTTACCTAAGAAACCCAGTCATGAATTCCATAAATATGTAGCACCATTTAATTTTCAAAATTAATAAAGTTTTTAATTACATCATTGATAATTGGTTATCCATATTTACTCATTTAAATACCAAATAAAAATAATACAAATTAGAAAAATCTCACTTCATTCATGAAACCCATAATTGATTCCTAATATCATGATAAATATTATTCACTACATTATGTACTACCCAACTCGAATGGTGAAATAATCCAATCACATCCTTCCCAAGCTCTAAAGGAACCACCATTAATCTACTAAAATAAAGAATCCAATCCACCAAGACTGACTACCCCGTTACTGTATCCCCACTATTTATGATGTCCCTCATAATTATATAGTCCTAATCATATCACTACACCATTTTCACATGATCAACCAATATAAACTTCTCATTAAGGCTAAAAACACCACATCATGCATCATCTTCATAAACTCTATGTGGAATCCACAAATAATACCATCAACTACCACTAATTTACATCTTCCTTTATTACTTGAGTTGGAGTTTTCCTACCCAATAAATCCACCACCAAAATATCTTTTACTAATTTATATGTGAGTTCAAAATAAGAGGTATGAATCTATTCCACCCCTCTTTTCTATCTCAGGTTAAGGTCAGGTTGTTAGAATATATACTTCATCCTTTTATAATCCCTATACCCTACGAATTTCTCAAAAAAGAGTTAATGACTTTAAACATTTAGGGTATGAAAAATATAGGATACCTTTGATTCATTCATTCAATATTTCTTCTTATAAATCCTCATCCGCCTAAACCCATATTCCAATGCTTTACTTCCCTGTATCAAAGCACATCCCAAACCCAATCCTAATTTATCACAATAAACTTTATAACCAAATTCTAATTCTTAGGGAATTATAATTTGGTTTGAATTTAGTGTCTTTCTTAATTCCTCATTTATATCATGACATTATCTTCCACATTCAAACTTTTATTATTTCTTAGTCAAATCTATAATAGGAGAATTCAACTAAAAAAACTATTAAATAAACCTCTAGTAATATTAATTCTACCCCAAAAAATATCTAAATATCAAACTCATTATTCTATTTTTCCAAGACATTTTTACCTTAATCTTATCAGGATCCATAGATATTCCTTCATTATAAAAAACATAACTGATTGAATTCACCTACTATATCTAGAAATAGTATTTAAATAATTGTTTATAAATCTTGTACTTATGTAGAATCTTGAAAAAAAATCCATATTCTTCTCATATTCTTCCTTGATTGTAAAACCCCAATATTTCGTAGTAACTTTTTTATTTAAATTAATTCAATAGCTTATAATACATGAAACACTAACTTGGCTTGGGTTATACACAAGATTGAGTTTCTACGAGACAACACATTAGTATTATAATTATTTAAAAAATATATATATTTATCAATTAAATACTGTAATATGAATAGTAACAAAAAAAGTAAATGTTATTTAAATTTTTTTCACATAAATAAAACATATTGATAATGAAATTAATATGTTTTGTTAAAATAGTTATATATTTAGAAAAACTATTTTCTTAAAAGAACTACTTTTTATGTCCTTTTGTGAACAATAATAAAATTAAAATTAGACACTACTAAAAATTGAATATGGTAAAATATAATTCTTTTTTGGATTTGGAATATCAAAATTATCTTAGGTGAATTTTTGGTATTTTTTTGAAAACTTTCACTTTTTGATGAATAGTGAAGAATACTACATAGTACATAAAAATCGACTTTTTCATTTAAATAATTATTTTTAATTAAAATTTATCTTAAAGTAAAAAATAGATACATAATACATATATTAGTATAATATAATTCATTTGAGTCAATTTATAATAATATTAGATATATAAAATTTTATTGAACTTTTTAACGTCTTTCACCCACCTTCTAGGCACATTTGTAAATTTGCATAAAACATAATTTTACCGCTTTTGTGAATTGAATTTAAAAAATATAATAGACACAGTTGTCATCAGTAAATAAAATGTGGTTCAATAGGATAAAAATAATTTTTGGTGAATAGTAACTTTTGAATTTTATTTACCACAGTTAAAAATAAATAGGGTAATTAAAAACAAAAATGATATTATAATTACCCTAAAACATGTCCTAATTCTATTGGATAAGTTTTTTTGGAAAAAAATAAACCTTAGGACAAAAATATGATCCTTTTTTATCCACTTAGATTATATTAGGAGATTTAATATATTTTATTTAAAGAAGAGTTAAAAGTGTTAAATTCAAATTTTAATAACTAAACCATTTTTAATATAGGGTTATAAAAAATGTAAATTAGACTATAAATGTTAATTATAAAAGATAAAAAGATTTCCCAAATCATTGTATTTTATTTATAATTTTTAGACATTAAATAATTAAATTTATATATGACACAATGATAATGTAGTAATTACCTTATTAATGAAAGATTAAAATTATTGATATTAGAAATATTAATAAAAATGTAAATTGAAACTTTTATTATCATCCAAGAATTTTATAGGAGAATATTATATTTTAGTGTTTATTAAATGTATTTTTTCTAAGTAATCAAGTTGTTATAACTTTTAAAAAAACCAAATACTAAATAGTGTCAAAATTGATATAAATGAGTTTTTAAAACAAATAATATTTTATTAAATTATATAGTAGTCCTAAAAATATAAGGTTCATACAAATGACTTTTATAATGATAGATATGTCATTAATTAACCACTTTATTTTCTCTTAGAATTTTATAGTCACTATATTAACCATGTAGTATAAAAATACAAGAAAACATGGTAAAAGTTAAACTATTTAACGAAGAGTTAAATTTAAAAGATAAGGTTAATATGGTAACCTAAACTTGTCTAAAAACTTTTGGTTTAGAGGATTTAGAACCATACACACCTTATCCTATAAATAAAAATATTTTGATCTATTAGAAACCGAAATGAATTTTATAATAAATTAATATTTCAAGATTTTCCTAAAGTGTCACTCACCTCTCTTATAAAAGGGTACTTCCACTTATCTTAATTTCACACCACCAAATACATTTGTCTCAGCCAAAACCTGATAAAATATCCTCCCAAATACCCTAACTTCAACCTATAGGCCTTACTTTGATCATAAATCAAACATAAGCAGCCCTTTTCTTCAAATCAAAAGGAAGCACCCAAAGAAGAGGTAATTATTTTATCACCTCTTTCAAAATTCTTTTCTTCTTCTACTTCCTTTTTATTTGTTGTTTCCATAATAAAATAATAACTAAAGTAACTTATACATACTGAGATATTATTATAAATATGGTACAACAATATTCATTATTCTATCCATCCTATGAATGATAAAGTCATCATGCATGTGTACGTACGGATTACCGTCTCCACACCGCGATGTAGTTTTTTATTCAACACTACATTATTTGGATGGGTATAATAGTGAGTATAATTGATGTAAATAATAAATATAAAATTTTAATGATTATTTATATATAATATACCATCCAATTACATACTATTAAATCATCAATAGATTGATATTGTCAGTCATGTGTACGTATGGCTTACCGTCCTCACGACGCGATGAGATTTCATTCCCCATCATAACCATTCAAGACTAATTTTCATTTTATGATTAAAAAATAACATTTAAGAACTTAATATCATTTTGGATATGAATCAAATACATTCTATCCATAACAAACATGACTTATGTAACAAAACATGTAAAATAAAACGAATCAGTAACACCTAAAACAATGATACTACTAAAATATTATTAACAAATAAATATTAGAGGATCATATATGACATCATATTTATGTATGTGGTTATTTTATAATTTAATAAAAATGATTTATCCATTATATAATAGGTTAATATAAACCTCGACTAAAGAAAAATATAAGGTAAGGGAATTCCATCTCACTTTTAATATTTGTGAGATATAATCCATGTTCACCACCTATTTCTTGTGTGTGGTGTATGTACTACATCTATTGTATTTAATATCATGAATAAATTTATCTCTATGGTATTTATATATTCATTTGAAGATATCAGACCTATGATTTAAATTTTTAAATTGGTATAGGAGCCTTTGAATGTTCAAATAATTAATCCTTTCTCAATTTCAACATTCTTGATATTATTTTACATAACAATTTTTTTGAATATAAAAGGATTATAAAGAGAATTTGATGTCTAATTTAAAGTTCATTCAAATTTTTTTAAAATATGAATCTTTTAAAGTTTTATGTAATGTACTATTTAACTAGAACAACATTTTAAATGTTTTAAATATTTATTTTTCTAAATCGTTTTAATTAATGTCCATGATATCAAAATGATTTTAAAGATTTATTTATATGGACATAATTGTTTTAAAATTTTAATTAATTTCAGAAGTTTCAAAGTGGTATGGGATACTTTGATTAAATATATATTTTAAATTACTTCATTTATAAATATGTGACTTTTAAATGATTTCACAAAAAAAGGATATATCTATTAAAGAGTTTTACTGATCATTTTCAACTATGTCAACATCCATTACTAGATATTATTCTTGATTGAGGTTGATTTATTATCTTACAATATTCCATATTGTATTGAATGAGTTATGATATTTTTTACTATGGGTGTGTTATTTTTATACCATTCATGGTCTATGGTTAAATTATTGACTTTTCATATACTAGTTTTAATACAAATAGTTATGTTATGTTTCAATATTTTTATATGAAGAATGAATTGGACTTAGTAAGTGAAAAATCAGGGCTCGCTATATCCCCTTGATTCATCGATAGGTCTCATGAGACAAACTAGTGTCTTAGTATAAGTCCTTGAAATAATTTATATTTAGGTTCTTGGCATGAGGCCTTGACTTTGTGGTTAAGATGCCTGGCATTATGCATTCCATCATTATGAGATTAGTTATTGATGTTACATGTGATTATTCGACTAATAGAATATCCATGTGAATAAGTAAATGACAGTATTTGATTTATATTTTCCATATTATACTGAAGTTTATGTTTAAATGGATTGTGTTTCAATTTTATACGTTTCCATAAAAGTTTGTGATTATTTATGATAGCTTCCACTATATTTTTTATCCTTACTGAGCATCTGAGCTCACCTCTTTCTTATGTTTTATTTTCCCAGGATGCTAAGAAGTATATTATGATTTATATGCAGGTTTAATCTAGGATTATAATAGAATTCTCAAAGTATTATCTATGTTGTATTTTATGTTTGAAATTGTAATGTGAAGTTCATGTATGTAATCTATTTTCCCAGACTACTAAACTGGTCAGTCCTTCAGGACTTGATTCCTTGTAATCATGCCAATGTTATGTAATAATGCATTGACTCTGGGTAACTGGATCGGGGCATTACAGTTGGTATCATAGGAATTTTATTAAAAACTTTGATAACTAGATTTAGAACAACACTGATTAGAGAACATTACCCTAATATAGACTTTGAAGATTAATATATAAGAACTTCCAAGAATTTTGATAATGTAGAGATTTTGTGAGTTTTCCAAGAAATACATCCATGTCCAGATACTTCAAGTTGACGTGGTTCTGGAACAGATGTACCTAGGAGTGAAAACTCTAAAAAGGATTTTCGGGCTTGACCTGGGGTATCCTGGTACCCGACAATGGGCCTTATTGTGTACCTGGTTTGACACTCCCAAGGGATATGCTTAGAATAATTCTCATTTTCTTTACAAACTGATTTGAAGGATTTTAATATAGGATGAGAATAAATAACCTTATTTAATCCTAAGGTGTTTTAGATTGAAAATAAAGTGTCATGATATTCTCTAAATGATTTTATGACTATTTTTACTCACATGATGCTTTTTCGTTTTCGTCAATGGATGGATTCCAAGGAAGTCCTGGTAACATTGAACATGATGTACAAGGTGAGAATGGTGGTGGAAATGAGTAACAAAGTGTAATGTTGATAGGTGTAAAAGATATTGTGTTCACGATGAATTAGTTTTCCAAAAATATGATCAACAACATATAAATTAACCAACTCCAAAAATCGAAAAATAAGAGAAATACAGAGAATGATAAGAGCTCCAGTAGTGGAGACTGTCAATAAAATAAAGTTCAATTTCCATCATGTAGGAAATGTGGAAGGATACACCCAGGAAATTGTCTCAATGGAACAAAGAAATGCTTTATGTGTGGGAAAGAAGGACATAATGTAAAGAATTTCTGTGGAAAAATAAAGAATACTATGGAAGAAAATAAAAATGATTCTAAGAATCCATTTACAGTCATTTTTTGTAAATTTAGGGGACCTGGGAATTACCTGAGTCAATACCCTATTCTATAGGATAACCAAAAGGTCAAGGAAGAACCTATGTGGAAATAAATGGATGGAAAAATGTTTAAAAGTATTAATGCTCTTTTTTAGGGGATTACTTTGGAAGAATTTTATCTTTTATGTGTAACCCTAAAATTTGTTATGTGAAAATTCTATTTGAGGATAAATTATCTTTTCTTTTGTAGATATAGTTATAAAGAACTATTTGGGTTTATATGATCCTTGAATTTGAGGCAATTGCTGGTTATTACTTTTTGGGATGAAAATATGAGGTATAAGATAACATTTTTAATTAAAATATATTATGGTTATTTTTAAGGAATTTATCTCATTTTTGGGAATGTTATAAAATTATATAGTTTTTTGAAAAATTAAAACACGCAGACCATGTGATAACTCGTCGTGTCAGAGAAAGCTACGGGAATCGAACCCACGACCAAAGTGTGACTGGGATTTATCACCTACCACTAGACTACGTGAAGTCCCTGGTTAGTATGAAAAATTATTTTTAGTTAAATGATTTTATGGATTAAGAATATGTTGATTTTGGGAACTTATGATTTATCAAATGGATATCCTTAGTATAGGAAAATGATTTTTTGATTAAGTGATAAATGTTATTTTGGAAGACGTTCTCACCTTTGGGAACACTATATGCCTAAGGAAAATAGAATACTATGGGATATAATTTGAGGAGTGATGGTGGATTTTTATGTTTTTATTGTGGACTTATAGTGATTTTATTTATTTATGTAAATGATTAACCTATCATAGAGAATATGTGATTAGGTTAATTACTTTTAAGTATGTTACTTTGATAGTACTCGATGTTATTTGGAGATAAATGTTAAGATTTATCGTGGAAGACTATGTGATCAAATACTTCTGAATTTTGGGTTTCAAACTTATTTTGTATTATTTTGATGAATTTTAAGGACAATTATATATTGAATGGTCTTTGTTGAACTTTGGGTATTGTTTGTTTAATTTTAGAGATTAAGAGTAGTATTTATTTCTATAAAGGATTATCCTTTTTGGGGATCATATGATCTTGCAATAACCATTTTGGTTTTGGTTAGTGTCTAAATACAAGGAAAATATATAGTTCATCTTTTTTGGATTATGTGATTCTCTATAAGATGATTCTACCACTTCTGGTGTGACCAATTCATCTTGAATACTCATCATTTGGAGAAAAGATGAGTTTGTGGTACATATTTATTAAAGGATGAAACTCAACTTGAAAAGTAAGTATATCTCCTTATTTTCTTAGTCAATCTCATGAATCAATTAATCAACATTATGAAAAGGAACCTAAAACAAAAATGTTGTTTGTTTACTCTTCCTACTGGGTAATCAAAGTCCATTTAACCCATCATAAGTTTATGGTTTTTTGGAAGTTAACTTTCTCATGATCTTGTTTTCTATCACTCTCCATCAGAACTTGATGATTTTTTTTATCTTCTATATCCATTTTTTCCTACATCAAACTCTAGTATGGGTTATCTCAGGTGACCTTTTTACTTCTCTTTCTTTCTTTTAAAGTGATAGTTTTATTGGCTCTTTTTCTGAAGTGAGACTTTCAATGAAGTTTCCAAGACCAATTTTAAAATTTCAAGGACATAATTTTGAAAATAGGGGAAGAATTTAACACCCCAAGATTTCATAGAACTTTGTTTCTTTAAATTAATTCAATAGATTATACTGCATGAAACACTGACTTGGCTTGCGTTATATACAAGATTGAGTTTATACGAGACAACACATTAGTATTATAATTATTTAAACAATATATATATTTATCAATTAAATATTGTAATATGATTAGTAAAAAAATTAAATGTTATTTAAAATGTTTTCCCATAAATAAAACATATTTATAATGAAATTAATATGTTTTGTTAAAATAGTTAAATATTTAGAAAAACTATTTTCTTAAAAGAACTACGTTTTATGTCCTTTAGTAAACAATAATAAAATTAATATTATACACTCCTAAAAATTTAATTTTGTAAGATATACTTCTTTTTTGTATTTATAATATCAAAATTATCTTAGGGTGAATTTTTTGTATTTTTTTTGAAAACTTTCAATTTTTGATGAATAATGAAGAATACTGCATAGTACATAAAAATCGACTTTTTTATTTAAATAATTATTTTTAATCAAAATTTATCTTAAAGTCAAAATAGATATATAATATATATATTAGTCCAATATAATTCATTTGATTCATTTTATAATAAGATTAGATATATAAAATTTTATTGAACTTTTTAACGTCTTTTACCCACCTTCTATGAACATTTGAAAATTTGCATAAAATGTAATTTTACAGCTTCTGTGAAATGAATTTAAAACATATGACACATACGTTTGTCATCATTAAGTAAAATTTGGTTTAATAGGATGAAAATAATTTTTGGTGAATAGTAACTTTTGAGTTTTATTTACCACGGTTGAAAGTAAATAGGGTAATTAAAGGTAAAACTGATATTATAATTACCCTAACACTTGTACTAATTATATTAAATAAGTTTTTCTTGACCAAAATAAACCTTAGGACAAAAATATTGTCCTTTTTCATCCACTTGGATTAGATTATGACATTTATTATATTTAATTTAAAGAAGAGTTGAAAGTGTTAAATTGAAATTTTAATAACTAAACCATTTTTACTATAGGGTTATACATAAGATAAATTAAACTATAAATATTTATTACAAATCTAAAAATATTTCATAAATCATGGTATTTTATTTATAATTTTTAGATATTAAATAATTTAATTTAGTTATAACACAATGGTGATGGAAGAATCATCTTATTAATGAAAGATTAAAATAATTGATATTATAAATATTAAAATAAATGTAAATTAAATATTTTGATTTCATCCACAAATTCTATAGGTGAATATGACATTTTAGGGTTGATTCAATGTATTTTTTTTGAAGTAATCAAGTTTTTATAACTTCCACAAAAACCAAATGCTAAATAGTTTCAAAATTGACGTAAATGAGTTTTCAAAACAATGACTATTTTATTAAATTCTATAATAGTCCTAAAAATATAAGGTTCAGCCAAATAACTTAGATAATTATATATATTTCATTAAGGAACCACTTGAGTCTTTCTTGTCATTTTATAGTAACTATATTAACCATGTAGTATAAAAAAATACAAGAAAACATGGTAAATAATCTATTTTCCAAGACTAATAAACTGAGAAGTCCTTTGGGACTTGATTCCTTGTAATCATGCCAATGTTATGTAATAATTCACTGACTTTGTGTAACTGGGTTGGTTAATTACATTGATAATTATATATACCATCAAAAATGAGTCTAAATACCTAAAGAAAATCCTATTCATCAAGGACATAAAAATTGTAGGTTTATTTGTAACTCTAAATAGAATAACATACTCATAATAGATATATTTATAACTAAAACCATATTTGGAATTATTAGAACCAAATTCTAGTTCTACCTAAGATTCATGACATGGGACTAATTTCATTCTCATGTGGTTTCCAGGAATCATATCATGACTCTAAAAAGTCACATTTTGATTCTGACTTACGAGTCTCATATGGGGCATGGGGGATTTCATGTCTATTATAGATATCATATATAAATAATCTCCTATATAAGATGAATTTTATAGTTATGTTAAGTAGACCCTATGGGAAAAAACTATGAGTCAGTGATCCAGATAAAAACATATTTGATAGATCAACAATTTTACGTTTAGTTGGTATCAAAGCTTAGGAAATGGGTTTAAATATCTAGTGTAATGTTTCTGGGAGATTTTTGGAACTATAGTCCATCACTCCCTGATATTGTAAACATGGGACTAACTACCCTCCCATATGGCTGCCAAGAGTCATGTTATGACCTTAATAGGTCATGATGTGATTCTAATTTGTGAGTATAATATGGGTCATAGGGGGTTTCAGGTGTAGTATAAATATCATATGGAGATAGTCCCACAAAAATGAGGCCCTTTCCTATGATAAAAAGTGATCCCTGAGGGAAGGAAAAACTATGATGTAGTAATATAATGTGGCTAATTTCTTAGATGGAACAATTGAAGGATCTATAATAAATAATGAAATCTCCATGATTTTCAGCAATGTGATATTATTCTTCTAAGTCCCATTCAAACTATCATAATTTTACTTATTTAAAACTCCATGAATGTTATTATTTAAATCCCTATAAATCTCATATCAATTCTATACTAAAAATGAAATGATATTTTACTTTTTCTTTATTAAAACCAATTAGAGATATCTTTTAAAGTATAATCAAGATAATATATTTGACTTTACAAAACTCAACTTATTTATCTTCATGATACTCCATAATCCTTGAAGTTTTTTCCTTATTTTAATATTATATAAAAATAATTCTCATTTAAATAATTTATTTCTACAAATGACTTTCCTTATCTTTCTCTTAAAAATTCAATAAAAAAACTATAGTTATTATCTTTATCCATAACTGCAACAATGAATATAGTAAACCCCAATAATATGAAGGTTCAATCATTGAAAAATATAATAAAAACACCCAAATACATCATCTTGGATTATGGTTCCTTACTCAAAATCTCATTCCTTCATTGAAAATTAATCTTCATAATCCCAGAGAAACTTCCATGGAACTTGATCACTCTCTTGCTAAAAGTCTTCTCATGACATAATGGTTATTCAAGTTATTCTTTTATGTCATTTTAATATGATGTGAGTATATTCTTAATGTGATTACTACCATATTTCATTCCTTTAATTATTAATCTATATCATTATACTTATATTTACTCTGAGGGGATTCCATCTTATTTCTATGGGAGAACTAATTTCATTAAGATCTCATTAAGAAATAATTAAAATTCCTTAGTTATCCATATAAAGGTTTCCATCTACACATTTCTCCTTATGTGGATTCAAAATCACTTGAATTATTCTAACATGAGCTCCAACCATTTTTTTAATCTGTCATTACCTCAAGGATGAATTTCTCACCTTACACAAAGGAAAAATTAATCTTCCATAATTCATCAATAGTGTTTATTCATCTATGACCTATATAGTCATGGGTATGATCTTATAAAGACAAATACTTTTTATAGATACTATTATATATATAAATATTGTTCCTATATGATCCTTCCTTTATCAAGTTTAATCATATATAGAAACCAAAATTTTAGGTTTATTTAAACATGCCATTTAAAACTCCAAAGTTATTCTTGCATATGAATTCAAATAAATTATAGCTTCCTCCACACATCTAAAAACTTTTGAAAACATCTTAAACACTTCAAATTACTTTGTAAAAACATTAAATAATCTTCAATCATTACTAGAATAATTCCAAATCTCAAGACGTAACTATTTTATCTCATCTTAATCCCACAACATCATCCAAATATCTTCTTTACATAGCAGTATCCTTCTCCTATGAAAATACTAAGAATATATCTCCATAAAAAACTATAATTATTCTTAAATTATTTATATAAATATAATTATCAACAATATTAAAACTCTATGGGATAAAGAATCATCCATTTTCTTTAATCTTCTTAAATATATTATTTAGATAAAATATAAAACAGTAATAAGCACAACTTCCAACCAGCTTTTCCAAATGAATAATCCATATTGACCTCATCAATAGAAACTTCTTAATAATATTCCTAGTCAATAATTCATTGAATAAATTCAATTAATTATTCCCCTTTATTAAAAATATTCTTTATAATGAATCAAACATGAGGAAAATTCTATGTCTCGGTTTCAATGTGTTATCCAATCTGCTCAACTCAGTACACGTAGAAAACCAGGGTTGTGTTCGCCAACCAACCACTTATTACAATCTTATCATATTCTTGGTTACTTCAATATTCTCCCATATATATCTCTCAATGCATAATGAAATAAATTCTTATTAACAAAAAATACACCACCAACATCAACCAAGGGCACAACATTCTCCCCCTTCGGATTTATTCTCAATACCAATATATAAAATTATTTTCAATAAGTTTTCTTCAGTTTTATTCCCTCTCCACTTTATTAAAAATAAATAAAAAGGTTGATACCAAATTTGTAATTCATTAACTAATAAAATCTCAATCTATATGATAAATTCTCGGAGTAGAAACCAAAATATATTAATTAACTTCCCAACACTTACATTTCACATCCATATATTTCTCAAAATCTCCTCACTTCACATGTCATTGATCAATCTAAATTCTACCCCTTAATTTCTTACAGAATTCAATCAAATCAAGGATAAGAGGATAAAATAATAACACATTATCAATAATATTCTTGATCACTTTCTTGAAAATTACAAATTCACATGAAAAGATAACTTCTGGAATCTTTCTTAATAATTCTCTCATTCAACAAGTAAACTAAATATTCACTTAATTAGGGTTGATCAATTAATAAAATAATCTTTAAAATGTGAAATGTTTGGATCATTCCAAGAAGGATATTTCTAATCTGTTATTCAAATTTTACATCATACTCATCTCCTTGGTTCTCCCCTAGAAATAAGCATCACCTTCAATTTCCTATATAGAATGAAAAAACATAATATATATGGGAATAAGTTGGTTATCCTTACCTTATTAGTGATATATAAATGTTTATAGTTACTTATTATCCATGATAGTCATTTTATTTCATCGTTGAATTTAATAAAAATATTCATTCTTTCATTCCTATATTTCAAGATAGTAGAACCTGTGAGTAGTATGGTATTATTATTCCTTTATGTTATATCCTTGTGTGGAATCCAATTTTTTTACTTAAATAATTAGTAAAGTTTATATTTTTAGTGATAGATTAATTTTCAATAACATATTCACTTGGGATATAAACATGATCAAAAAATTTATGGAATTTTTTCCAATATTCTTTCACCTTCAATACAACTCCTAAAAAAATCTTGGTTCATCAAATTTGAAAACCACTCATGAAATTTGATTTCTTATTCATGTGTTATTTATTTCTTCACTAAAACACTTACATTATAATGTTATTTTTCTATCTTTATTTCCATTTCCAATTGATCTACCTAATTGATCATGCATTTCTTAGACGCATTCTATTCTTGTTTGGTTCTTTCACATGGTTTCTTATAAATTATTTTTATAAAATAAATCATTTTATTTAATCTTTGGATTGATTCACTTCATTATTTATTTACCATAAATTAATTAAAATAAATATACATATCTTTTTTGTAAAATTTCATGGTATGTCATCTTCTCCCATAATATAAGTATCTCTTCCTCATCATAGGTGAATAATCCTTCTTATAATTCTTGGGTGTGCTAGATTCAATGTTCTTATTTTTCTTAAAACTAAAGGGAAACTCACAATCTTTATTCGCTTAGTTTTTCTTTAGTTTTTGTGGTATTATATTCTCAATTGATTTTGGCTCTTGCTTGGTTGATTTTTAACAACATTTTTCTTCACTATGACCACTCATATTTAAATTTCAATATATATTATCCAAATTTCCAAATCTGTTAGAGATAAATAGATTATTACCATTCTTATTTATACTTGAAATCAAATCATATTTTATCCCCCTTAATGTAATATTCCTTTTAACTCCATATATTATCATATTATTCCAAAATTTTATTTCCTTATTCCCAAATCATCCACAACACTAACAATGACCAATGAAACGTTTTTTTTATTTGAACAAAAATATGTCTAGAAATAACACTTTTTACAAAAATAATTCATTTGAGAAACTCTTAAGTAACAATATTTCTTACACTGTCATACATAAACTTGATTTAATGGTTTTATTATCATTATTTTTATCCACCAATATTTATAAAAAATATAAATTAAACTTTCTCTATGCATGTAAACTAGTTTAGATAAAATAATATTTTCTAGAATAAAGAGTACCTTTTTCTTTGAGATTTTAATAGTTTTTTCATTATATGTTCCAAATATTTTCTTACCATATTATAGAGGTAATTTATCCTAAATAATCCTATTCGAAGTGTGCATAAAGGAAATTATTTTCTTATCTTGTTGTGAAGACTCAGCTTATATTAATTTTAGATTTTTCAATTTAAATTCAAACTCAAGACACTTCATATTAAGTATATTTTTCTCTTCCTTTTTTGAAATCATTATATCTTAATGATCATTATTTATCTAATCAATATTATTATCATTTAATTTATATATTTTTTTCTATTTAAATAAATTATAAATCTCTTTTATTTTTTCTACTTTGATTTCCAATTCTGAATTAT
This sequence comes from Viscum album, assembly GCA_963277665.1. Taxonomy (NCBI): domain Eukaryota; kingdom Viridiplantae; phylum Streptophyta; class Magnoliopsida; order Santalales; family Viscaceae; genus Viscum; species Viscum album. The sequence continues at coordinate 801,822,227 of OY728148.1, read as the reverse complement.
TAACATCAATGATATCCTATTGTTTTTCTTCCAATTAATGAAACTTATTCTCATGGACTTTAAGGGATTATTCATTTTATTGGATTCATTTATGAAATTATTTCTAAATTTTGGAGTATAAATCTGCAAGTAATACATTCATGACAATTTTAGTATCAATTTTTTTAATAAGTTTTAGGCATGCCAATATCATTTGATATAGTGTTTTCTCTATTATATTTGCATATTATTAATGTTGGGTGATATATTTATATATATATATATATAATATATACATAATTAAAAGTGACACAATCCTTGGGAATTTACTATAGTGTCCTCATTAAGTAGGAAAATGATCCATCATATGCTTTATCAAATAATTCTTGAGATATTTGATCTTCTATATGTGTATTTGGTTCATTAATGGGATAATCATGACAAGTGTAAGAACCAAGGTTTTTAGAATGGTTCAAAATACCGACCCTATTTTAATTTTGACTTGTCCCTAAGAAAAACTGGGAAAATCTGGGAAAATCTAGAAATTTCCAGACTACACGATGTGTACTCTAAGGTACATGCCGTGTAGGGGTTAGGTGAGTATTAGCCGTGTAATCGCCGAGTAAATGTTGTATGATGACCGTGTAGGAATTTCTTACTACACGATGTGTAGTTATAGACACACCATGTACCCTTGACCATATGGAGGCCATAAATGGCGTGTAGGCCTATTGGCTGGGTAGGATGTTTTTAGTAAGTACATGTACTATACTATTTGTACACACCGTGTAGAGAGGCCATGTATGGGGATATACATGGCGTGTTGGGGATGTCGGCAGGGTAAATAGGTACATGCCATATACCATACGTACATTCCGTGTAGTCAGTTGGCAAGTCCTCAGTGAAATATCATCCATCTTATGAATACTAAAATGATACACGACATGTAGTTATAAGTACACGTCGTGTACTTTCTTTTTTTTGCTAAAATGGGTAGTATCCTCGTTTTAAGGCAGAAACTCAACCCTTCAACAGGTTGAGTGGGGAGAGTCGGTCGTAGCATCATACGAATCTTAGGTAGGTGGTGCATACATCTTTTTGTGTTTTCGCAGACTTTGGGTGGCGTGGCATATGGCATGTTTTTAGGTATTTTGAGTCTGACCCTGTATTTCTTGTTATTGCTTGTTTAATTATTATCTGACCTATGGGATGCCTTTGGTTATGCCATGTTACCTGTTTTTCTTGAGCGGGGCTGGGTGAGTGGTCGTTTCTCATCGGGGCATTTTGGATGGGGAATTCCAAAATGGTTATATTTGTTTTTGTTTGATTAAACTGTTGAGTTTAGTTTATTAAATCTTGATATGAATTGTTAAAGGCATTAAAGACCTCGGTACTATTTTTGATAACCATTGTCCTAGTGCAATTCAATTGTTTAGATTGTTTTTCCTGTTTATGTGTTTTGTGTAAATATGTTATCTATGTAATTGCTAAATTGAATATGATGGAACCTTTGGGTTGTGTTGGGCATGGCCCAGATATTCTTGAGTGATGTTGATCACTGGTTGGTATTGGCCCGGGTTATATTGGGTGGTTATAACCATGGGATTGGGTGTCATGGGCATTGGTTTGAGGCTAGATGACTCTCAGGTTGGGCATGGCCCAGGTTATTGGGATAGCGAGACCATCATACATGAGCATCATGGTTTCAGGGACATGAGGTGTTAGAGGTGTTGTGGCTTGGGTACTATTTTGGTGATTACCACTCACCCGGAACTATGAGTAGTGTGCACACAGAGAGACTCTGTGATGAGGTGGTTTTGACCACTCATGTGGGTAGAGGTCCCCGTTAGTTGCGGTTTAGGTATTACTGGTTTGGAGGTGCTTGTCTTAGGAAACCACATAGAAGGTGAGGAGCCTTCAGGGGATAGCATTGAGTCTATTGAGTTTGGGGTAGGGGATCGCCATTATTGTGAGGGCATACATCGTTGTCCCTACAGTTACTCTATTTGAGGGAAGATATCACTGTTCCTATGGATACTTTATTGTGAGGGTAGACATCGTTGTCCCTCCAGTTACTCTATTTGAGGGCAGACATCGTTGTCACTCCGGATACTTTATTTGATGGTAGACATCATTGTCCCTCTGGATACTTATTTGAGGACAGGAATCATTGTTCTTTCAGGTTACTAATTTTAGGAGTGCCTTCGGGATGTCGGTACTTGAGACATGTAGTGTCAGGGGTCACATGGTGTCGGGTTACATGAAAGATATTCCAGCATTGGCCGAAGTAGGTGACACTCCATGGAGGCTACTGAGCACCAGTGGATTTTGTGTTTATTTTTTCATCGTACTATTTACTGTTTTCCTTATAAATACATGCTTGCTTAAACACTTATATTAGGTACTCGATGTTGGGTGGAATCCTACTGAGATTCATCTCACACCCTGTACAGGCCCTTCAGTATGCGTGAAGAATATTTGGATTTACGTTCAAAAAAGAGGCCAAATTCAGGATCTGGGCTACATTAGATGTTGTATAGAGATGGTATGGACCTTGAGGTCTTGCCTAGCTAGAGATTATTTTGTTTTTCTTGATTTTATGTATCATCATTCTTGTTTTGTAGCTACATTCGGTTAGCCATTGGCGCCCTTTATATTTAGATATATATGACCTTCTTTGAATGCATTCTTTTTTTAGTAGTAGTTACAAGTTATCAGCATGTTGTTGTGTTTATTTCTGCTACTGTTGTTTATATTTATTACTTCTTCTGTGTATCGATATTGAATGTGCTTCTGCTCTGTGGGTCTGGTTCGAGTCTGCTGAGTCATTTATTCTGCTGAATCTTTATTATTATACTCATACCAGTACCATTATTATTATCCTTTGAGAGGGTATAGCCTCCCCACTATACCTATAAGACTCTCTCTTCTAGTTGGCAGCCTTTGGCGTTCGGGGAGGTGCGCCTAAGTTTGTAACACCCGGCCCGTCTATCACTATTCAGGTGGTTGTTTGGGTCCGGGTCGTTACAACAAGATATTTCAATTACCTCATTATCACATAAATAATCTAAAACATCTTAGGTAGAAGTCTTGTATTTCTTTTCAATAGTGTATTTAACCACAAGGTCTTCTTCATCCATGCTTGGTCTAATATCTACATGATTCCATCATGTGGAAACTGATTTTTTTCTTCTTTACTTAGGTAGGATTCCTTATTCATTAGTTTCATATCTTTATTCATTTTATTCTTATTAAACTTGGAATAAATAGAAATAAAATTATCATTTGTTACTTATTATCTAATTCTAAACTACTTGAAAAATTTAAGAAGAGAAATTCAAGACTTTTAAACATTATATTATTGAGAATCCAATCAATGGTGGGACCATGGATTTGATAAAAATTATTATTCTTCCAAGATCATTGCAATAATAATAAGTATTAGGATAAATCATTGTAGGTTACTTTTACCAATTTAAACATTTTTCGTATTTTACCGTAAAACTATTTAGATGGAATGGATTTCACTCTCTTATTTTCTCACTTTGTTCATATGCATGCAATAATAATTAATATTTAAATAAACAAGGTACACAAAGATTTATAAGGTTCTCTCACAATGTTCTAGCTAGTCCTCGTTGTATGGTGGTTATTATCACAAATAAACGGATGGTATTTTATTATAAATAAGGAATCACATGCAAGGGGATGGTCTTAAACCCTTTTTTCTAAGCACCAACCAGGTTACATGAAAGTATCGACTTTCTTATTATAGTCTAGCACCAACCAATACTATCTTAAATATCATATTCAACTATATCCTTTTACATTTTGATCGATAGTATATACTCTTGTCTCTTATGAACATATTTGTTCTAATATCCTTTATTAGTCTCTCATTCCTCTTGTAAAATACTCTCAAATTTTTTTCTCACTCTTATTATTCAAGATCCTCAAAACATATGATAATCAAATGTAGTAGTGTTGGACTCTCACTTCTCTTTTTATACTTATTATATGAATAAATAATTATCTCTTATTATAGAAGTGTAGAATATCTATTTTTATTTGGAATAAAAAATATTCACAACATAAGTAGTTCAGGTTACTCATATCACATATTCATCAAATCTTCTTCACTATATAAATATCTCATCATAAAATAAATTTGATGTTATTATTTTCAATATACAAATACAAAAATATGAAAATCTCTAATATTTCTAGTAGCTTGAGGTACTGCGACATATTTGATTCATGATTGAGAATATTTCCAATAAGAAGGGGGAGAAACTAACATTCAATTATGAAATATTTTCAAGGAATATGATAAATATTCTACCATTTTTGAATGTGAACATTGACCCTTGTATCCCTTATTCATAATAGTATCTTCTTTAGTATCCCTCTGCATGGTTTTTTTCTTCCTAGGGTACACACCCATCGTAAGAAAGGAATTTCACCAGGGGAGGATTTTCCACCCTAATTATCATGAATATCATGATCCATACTTCATCCCATGTGTTAATAATGTTAAAGTTTTATGGTGCATCCCAATTCATCCATGCGACGGATATTAAACCCATGTCACAAATACTTTGGGAAAGTTCTATATATAGACCCAATAATCTCATTATAGTGAATGCCTGAAGAACATCAACCCATAAACTTACACTCCAGTTCCATGTATATTATTGTGTATTCAATCCCCCTTATCCATTGTGCATGATATTATTCACTTTGTAATCCCACTCCATGGTTTTTTTCATCCTATGGCACCTACCCATCATAGGAAATAGCCTCACATTAGGGAAGGATTAATTGCCCTTATTATTAGGAATATCATAATACTTCCATCACCCCTTATGGAAATCACGATATAGTTTCCTGATACATCCCTAGGTTATCCATGGGAGGGATATTAAACCCCTATCTTAAATCTTTTTGGAAATCACTATATATGTTCCCAATGGGGATATCTTATTCCTTTGACCTTAACTTATGATAACCTAACTTAAGGTTGAGTTTGGAAAACAAAATAGCTCTATATAGATTTTAAAATTTAACATCAATCCAAGGTAAAGGATATTTATTATTTATAATTACTTGGTTTATCCTCTAATAGTTGATACAAAAACTAAATATTCCATCAATTTTCTTCACAAATACAACTTTTGTTAGATAATGGGAAATATTAGGTTGAATTAATCTCATTTTCTCTAACTCATCAAACTATAAATTCAAATCTTGAAACTATTTTGGTAATATTTGATTATATGAAAATGTTATAGTTATTTTACCATTAACTAAATTAATATAAAACTCTACATCCATAATTGGTGTTTGTCTAGAAAAATCCTTTAGAAAACATCTGGATACCAGTCTTCCACCTTGAAATGTAGAGGAATATCCTTCCCTTCTATAAACACAAACACCAATCCTGTTAAATGATAGTATATGGATTTTAAATCTCCCACTATTAGACCATTATTACATACTTAAATATCCTACTCTCCCCTAAAAGTATGGATTGTCCCATTAAGTGCTGTAAAGATAACTCATTGAACATAGTTATTGATTTGAAATTAAAAAAAACTACCTAATACATACTAATGATCAAATCATATATATTCATCTCAATAACCAGTTTTTTTTATAATATTTCTACATTACTGATTAAATCAAATAGAAAGAACACTTAAAAACCTTTATTAGTTCTTCCACTAAGAGGAATTTTGATAATTATTGAATAAACTTTAAACTCTATATAAATCCCCAAAATATAAAACAAACATGAATAGGTAAATTAATGAATTTTATTCTAAAGATTCAAAAAATATAGATATAATAGTTGAAGTTATCAAAATTGAACCTTATACAGAAGATATCCTCTCATCAACCTCAAACACATCCAGTACCAACTCAACAGTAAAAAAAATCCCTAAACCCTCTAATGAAAACATCTATCCTTATAATGATTTCTTATAACTCTTATAAAAGTCCATGACTTGGCCTATATTAGTGCACCGCTATAAATTTTTTTATGCCCACACCTAATTGGACACACCACCATTACTCATATGTGATAACAAATTTCAATATTTCATCAAGTGAGACACCTTACCACACAAATTACATGGGAAAATAGGGTTTATACACTTATAATTTGGGTTCCCCACTTCTCCACACTGGAATCACTCATAAGAAACTAGAGATAATTCCTCAACAGATTCCACTTTTAAGTCCTTGTGTTTCCTCTAATATCCGCTGAATGAATTATTCTGTATTATTGACCATGGAAGAAAAGAATTCACTTTCAGTGTTCCTGCTATATCTACCTCTACTGAATCAATCATACTAAACACTTTTGGATAAATATAAATATTCAGGGGAAAATCCATGACCAAATATTTGTTCATTGACTTTTCATGTATCTTCATTCCTTGATTATTTCATTCATTGCATTATCTAGTATATACTTCACTATCTCACTATATTTCAATGCATATTCCATCACATACATATTACCTAGCTCAAAATCCAAGAAATCATGAGTTCTAGCTAATTTTATCTCCTATATGAATTATTTATCATTAAAGGTCCTCAATAATCCCTTATAGTTAATATCCATATCTTATTATTCCTCCTCAATAACTTCCTACCACATCCAAGTTGTCCCCTACAATAAATAGAAACCAAACTCAACCTAGATGTCACTAATATTCATAAAAATTTTAAGATATGTTTAATTATCTCTAACCACTCCATAACCTTATCTAGCTCCAAATCTACTTTTAATGGTAGAGGGTTCTATTTCATGAATTATGATGGCATATCTTCCTTAACCATATTATCTTTATTAGTTCACCTACCAATCCTATTGATAGACTACACGATTTCTATTACAAATTGAGGGTCCATAGTATCATGCTTAACTGCTCTGTTTTCTCACCCCGCCCATATGGAACTCTCTTGGGTAGTGTATTCTATGACCTAAAAAATAATTACCATCAAAATTATATAATTCATCAAGATTGTATTATCATAAATATACATATTATGAACTTTGACTAGGTGTAATTCTATTTTCATTGGATAATTTCATTCCTAGTCATTTTCTTTAATGGTTCCATTTATTTCAGAATAATTTTTCATTATTATATACATTAAAATTTCAAAAACCATAGAGTCGTTGGAATTTTATTTTAGAGAAAGAAAATGTTTTCTTTCAAAACCATTTCATGCAATACAGTATCTACCATGCCTACCATGATACATAAACTCTTCTAAATTTTGAATTGACATGGGTTAACATGACACAAATATAATCCTACAATGATATTGCAAACCTCTAATTTAATCTAGCATCCTAGCGGCCAGAGTTAACTATAAAATGTTTAATTATTTCATTTTTTGTGTATGTTCTGAGTCCCAACCATCTAATTATCTATGACCTCTAAACTTCCCAGGAATTGAATGAAACCCCCTCTTTATACCATTTTATAAAACCTTAACCTAGGAACCTGAATCCTGAGACTAGATTCAGGGTGACACATAGCCTCAAGCATGTCCCCCAATCACTAGGGGCTATCATCAAGTAGTAAGGGATATATATTTTTTTGGGGAATAAAATTCCCTTGACTATAAAACAATAAACCATGAATTCCCATGTAAAATATATTTTTTAAAAACCCATTTAAAAAAATATTTAACAGTGGAAAAAAATTTGTTTTATAAAAAAATCCAAACATGGTGTATAGACTAAAATAATCTACACATCAATATAAAATACACAATTCTCAAAACAAAGTCTATCATTTCCTATAACAAAAAATCCAACATAAAACTATGGATATCCACTAATAATGAATGATATATTACCCTTACCCACATCATGACCAATTATGTCTATATTCTAATCAAGATGAGCATGTATGAGTGAGTATAAACCCAATAAGATTTCCCCGTGACTCTAATACTCATACTGGAAAAATAAATTTATGATTCATTAATAATGAATCATTAAAAATAAAAAAAATAGTTTTAAAAGTAATATATTTTATTTATCATGATTTCAAGACAAATCATGCTTTTATAAATAATTCTACATTTCACTAAAAAATATTTTTATCAAAACATATTAAAAATAATAATAAAACTAATTTTTTTTCTTAAAAACACACATCTAACAAAAATACAAAATTCCCTAAAATTATTAGAAAGATCTTATTTTTACAAACCAATGGAAAAGTTCCCATTTCCCTAAAATACACTATAAAATCATTGTTTCCTAATATCCAAAATGAAATATATTTTTCCTAATATTAAATGGAAATCCTCATTTTTTTTAAAAATCCTCTATATTAAATATTTCAAAGCATTACTGAATGGACAATACATTTTTTCCATATTCCATCACTAGCTATCTTTAAATTAATATAAATCCACATTTATATGTCCAAAAATCACACCATAGTGAGTGTTTCCTTTTGACCTTTTTTATCCCAACTGTTTCTCACTTTAACACATACTCCATAGGCCACCAATACCTATGGATAAAACTTAGAGGTTTCAAAACAAGGACTCACTAAAACATTTTTATCATAAACACACACCCACCCATTTTAAAAATTACCAAAATCTAAATATAACAATTCATCCCATTCAAGTTAATTTATTAAAATCAATTTAACAAAAAAACTTAAAATTTATAAAATCAAATCAATTAATAATAAAAAAAATCATTGAAAAATATATTTTTACATTCAAAAATTAATCTAATAATTTCTCATTAAAAACCTCACTTTAATTTCTAATAAATATATAATTTTTAAATTTTTGTAAAATTAGATTTTTAAAATCATCATTAAATTCAATCTCTATATTTTAAAAACTATTTTATCAATTTCCATATTTTATTCCAAAATAAATGGTTATAAAACCCCCAAATTTCCATTAAAACTAGTTATTCAAAAATAATTATTTCATAAAAATTTATAATTTCAAAATAATTTAATCAAATTAATCCCTAGTGGACAAAAAAAATCAAAAACTCATAATAAGTTTTCTAATTCATCAAAGAGATCAGAACCACCTACCATGTCACATCATTTCTCAGAATTCCTTAATTCACCAATCAATGAATCATAAAAACATGAATGAATTATTCAATCCCTATCATAATAAATGAAAATACTCAATTTTTCATACCAAGTAATCTTTAAATTTAGTATCATACCTTTTTATTCAATAAATAAAATTAAAATTGAATGAGAGAAAGAGATATTCAAGAATTGAATAAAATCATCAAACCTTAACCATTGATTCTGCATTGATCTGATCAATCCTTGTAAAAAATTTGTTGTTTGTAGGTTTATAAGACTAAAAAAACCCAAATATTCCCTAATTTCATCCAAGGTGAATTTTTTGTGTCAATGGTGTCTTTGGGAATTAATTTATGTATTAAAATGAAATTCATGTAAAAATTTATGACATGTATCATTAGCTCGCATGGTTAGGTAAGTCATGTGTCACTATTGGATCATCAAATTCACTATGAATGATTAACCCTCATGTTTATTTTAAATTCCTGATATTTTAGAATATATAAAATTTAATTCATAGCTTGTGGTGCACGCAACATCGAGCTTAAACGAACCCAAAATATTATTATTTAATTGTGATCATTATAACTTATATGTTAAATTACTGGTAATGAATAGTATTAAACACATTATGAAATATATACTTTTAAAACTAATTTTTCATGTACTAATTAATTCTTTTTGAATACTCACTTTATTTTTTGTAAATTCATTTTATTCTTCAAAAATGTGTTTTCTTTAAAAATGGTTTTCTTACTTTTTATGAGTGAATATTATAATAAATTTATATAGATTCTATAGAATTTTATTTTATAAAAATAATATTATTTTTTAAATCAGCATATTAAAATTATCTTAGGGTGAATTTTTTGTATTTTTCTAAAAAAATTGATTTTCTAGTGAATAGTGAAAAATACTCCTTTTATTGAAAACTATATTTTTGATTCAACTATTTAAAAAGTTACATTTTATTTGAAAATGATTTAAAATTAAAATTATTTATATTATATTATTAATAATTAATTTCATTGGAATTAATTTCATGGTTTAATTTTCAATAAAAAAATTATACTTAAAAAGAACATTTTTCTAAAAATAGTTTTTCATTGCATTTTTTTGTTTAATTTTAAATTAAATTCTTCCAATTTTGTGTTTTATTTTAAAAAATGGAATAAATATTCATATTCTTAAGGTAAAAATTTATTAAATATTTTTATTTAATTTTTAATCAACATGAATAATAACATTAATAATTTTTGTTACCACGATAAAGGGTAAATCAGGTAAGTAAAGTAAAAAATATAATGATAAGAATCATTAAATGACCCAAAAAATTAACTCAATATTATTGGATAAGTATATATAGACCATAATTATAAAATTGTATAATTTATGACCTTTTTGGGACACTTGGATGAGATTGTGACTTTTATAATATTTTATTTTATGAAAAGTCAAATATGTCACACTCTTTTTTTAATGCGTGTAATATTTTTATAATGGTGTTATCCAAAGGATATGTTTAACTATAAATATTATTTTTAAATATAATAAATTTATATAAATAATTTTTTATTTATTTTTTATTTTTAGTGAATAAATAATTACCTTAAATGATCACACAATGACGATGCAGTAAATATTCAATTAGTGTAAAAATAAAATAAATAATAATAAAAAATTTAAAAGTAATATAATTTGAATTAATTAAGGTGATAAGAAAAACTTCATAGATTGATATGACATATTATGGGTTTATTATAGTACTAGGTTTGAAGTTATCTTATTTTATCAATATTATTGAAGTTAAAGTAATGAATAGTGTCAAAATTGACAATAATGATATTTCATGAATATAATATTTTATTAAATTATTTAAAAATCATAAAAATGATAAATAACACCAAATGGGATAATATATGGTCTATAAAGTTATTTTATATGCATTTATAGGCCATTTGGAAGAGTTTTTCTTTAGAATAGTCATATTATATTTTAATATTTTGAGAAATTCCAAAAGTGCCCCTCAATTCAATTATAGAAGGGAACCCCTTCCTTTACTTATTTATATAAATTTGGGCCATATAACTCAACAAAAATTTTCCCATTTTTCTTTTCAAAACCCTTATACAATTTATAGAGGTTACGGTCTTTCCAAAATTCCAACCCTAGATCCCTTAATAAGATATCAAAAGGAAAGTCGTTAAAGAAGAGGTAATCATCTTTACTAACTCTTTCAACTTTATTTCTTCTTCTAATTCCTATTCATACATTGTTTCTATAATAATTTAATAAATCTTGTATAATATATATATTGATATGTTATTATGATTTTGAGACACCATATTCCACCTTTTATCCATCCTATGAAAATGAAATCATCGTGCGTGCATACGTACGACTTATTGTCTCTACGAAGCGATCTGATTCATTTTCTATGTAAACCTTTCTTGAATGATTATAAAAATGTATAAAATGAATAAATATTATATTTATAACATTAATATCATTCTTTATATGATTTATTTATATCCTATGCAAGATAATCAGGATTTTTATGATAAAACATGCATGAGAAAACAAGGCAATTAACACTCAAAACCGTGAAAATAATGAAATATTATTAATCAATGGGTGTTAATATGTTATAAAAGGATCATATAAGATGTTATAAATATTAATATGGTTCTTTTATAAATTAATAACATGTTTAAAACCATTATACATGAGGTTTGAACGTGTTTGAAGGAAGTTGAACATGAGGTAAGGGAATTCATCTCAATTTCACTTCATTGAGGAATATTTTAATATTATGCACCTAATTTATTTTATATGGAGTATATACTACCCATTTTGTTTATTTATGATCATAATTAATTTTTAAAATTACATTTATCTTAAATATACATATTATTTTATCATGTATATGATTATTTCTTAATCCGTATATCATTTTTACATAAGTTATTTACTTTGAAAGTTATTTGATTAACTGGGAAATATTGATAAATGTGTATCCTTTATTTAATATAGATATTTTTTAATAAGGCAGATTAATTTAGGAATTAAGTCTATCATTTTATATATTATTAATTATTTGGACATGCAAGTACGGGTGGGGACCGTTATAGAAATACCCTTGATGCAACGGTAAGTTTTGTGAGACAAATATGTTGGCCAAATCTGATTGGTTTATACCTAGTAGTTTTAAAATTTCTTATAAAAGGTCTTGAAATTAGAGGAAAAGTTGGAAAAACTAAATATATTTGTATCCAATAGTTTTAAACTGTCTAAAGACAGGTCTTGATGGTAGAGGTATCATGTGCCTAAGACATGAAATCTAATAATTAAGAATTTACTTATTTTAAAATTTAGTTATTATTCGCATCTATGATATTTTCACTATGATATTATCTCTAGATTCATTTAATTCTTAATTATTGATTAATTAGAATTTTTTTTAGTTATTTAACTTTCCTTATTGATTATTACTTATCTTATCAAGAGAGTCAAGTTATTTAAATAACATTTGTTTTCAGTTATTTACCATTCCATATTGAGTATGCCTTATCTTATGGAGATATTAAAGTTTTTTAAATGGTATGTTTTATTATTATTTACATTTCAATATTTATTATTCCTTATCTTATGTTGATATTAAAATTTGTTTAAATGTTATTTATGTTCATTTATTTACCTTTCCATGTTGATTATACTTATATATTTTATGATATCTTTTTTTTTACTTAACTCTTATTAAGAGTTTTAGATCACCCTTCTTTTTTATTTCCTTGTGAATCCTTAAAGTTTACCATGATTTTTATGAAAATATATTCTAGGGGGAATAATTTTATTCTCAAAAAATAAATATTCTATAATTTTTGTTTTCAAATATAATATGGAAATCATGTGTGTATCTAAATTACCAAGGCTACTAAACTATTCGGTCCTTCGGGATGTGATTCCTTGTATCTAGTTCCAATGTAATAAAGTAACCAATAGATCTAAGCTATTGGAGTTGGTTTTGTAATAGTTGGTATCAAATAAATTTTAGTTGAAACCTTGGGAACTAGATTTAGGAAAACATAGATTATGAAATATAACCTTATGACTAACATTGAGGATAAGTCTAAATATAAGATAACATACTATAGATTTGGTAATGAATATGGATAACATAGTTTAACAATAATTACTCAAATATTTAGAAGACGGTTTCGTGATTTAGACATAATTTGAATAATATTTCATGATTATTTGATTTCTCACTCTGATTATTCTAGTTTAATGCTTAAACTTTTAATTTTGGTTTTAGTCAATGGCAGGAACCAGAGGGAACCGGTTTAAAATTGAATGTGATATACAATGTTTTGAGGAATTATTAACCGATGGTATTATGGTTAGAAGAATTGTAAAAATTTTAATTTTTTTTATTTTTTCATTAATTTAAGATTTATAGACACCATCATGGGTTTATGAGTTTAACGTTGATCATGAGTTTAAATTCTTAAACACCCATTTTTGGTTTTATGTTATGGTATTTAATCAAGATTAAGGATATTTTGGGATATATTTATGTCAATAAAACCCATTAGTTTAGAATGTTTTTTTAGATAAAAGGTTATTTAAGGAGTAATTCCTTTACATTTTGTGGATATAAGTTTAAAGGTGTGGATAACCTTTAGGGTTTATATCATCTTCGATTTTAAGTAATAATGGGTATATTTTGGGGAATGAAAAATAAAATGTATTTGATAACCTTTGAGTTTAAAAAATTTCTTCAATTTTGAATATATTAAGGTTATTTTTAAGTATGTTTATCACATTTTTGGGAATTTTTAAGGATTATATTAATATAGTTTTATAAAATAGAAAAATCGCAAGTCAAGAGACAACCCATCGCATCCGAGAAGGTTGTGAGGCTTGAACCCAAAACTAAAGGTCAAAAAGGGTGCACTGACTACCACTATCCTATATGATGTCTAGGTTAGTATGACATAGTTTTTATTTATTTAAATAATATGATGGATAAAGGATAAGTTCATTTTGGGAATATATGTTTTATCTTGTAGATAACCATGAGATTTTAAATTGATTTGGTGTTATATGATTTTTATTAATTCTGAAGACACACACTATTTTGGGAACCATATATGATTAAGGTGGAGAGAATATTATCAAATTTTGTTAGAGGAATAAAGGTTGGATTTTATTTTAAAGGAAAATATGATTTTATTGTGGAATTATGGTGAATCGAGTTATTTATGTAAATGGTAAGCATAAATTCAAGATTATATGTTTATAGTATGTAAATTTTTAGAGATAAATATTAAATTTATATTGGAAGACTATGTGATCAAATACAAATTATTTTTGGGTTTCAATATTAGGCCAGAATATTTTTTAGTACATTTAAGTATACTTTTTTATTGAATTATCTAAGTATAATTTTGGGAATTACTATTGAATTTTGTGAGATTAAATTTGTTTTATTCATATAAAAGTTTATTATTTTTTGGAGTTATATTATATTCTACTAAATATATTAGTTTTGGTTAATGACTAAAGATAGTAAGAATATATCGTTTTTCTTTTGTGGATTTTTTGATCTATAGAAGTTGATTCTAGTTCTTCAGACATGAAAAAAAATCATACTCGTCATTTGGAGAAAAAGGTGTGTTTATGGTAGAAATTGATTAAAGGGTGAAACTATAATTTTAAAGTAAGTATATTTATTTATGTTATTACTATAGGTGTTAAAATAATTCCTCAACACTAGGAAAATTATTTTGGAACAAAAACATTAACGTTTACTTTTCTTAGTGAGAAATCAATGGTCTTTTAATCGATCATAGATTTATGATTTTGTGAAGGTTAAAATTATAAAGATATTATTCTATATCACTATCCATAAGTACTTGATAGTTAGTTTTATCTTCCATATCCATATTTTCACTTCCCACTTATTTTATCCTATATGTAAACCTATTATGTGATGACCTTTGTGCTTCCCTTTCTCTCTTTTCAAGTGGAAGTTTTATTGAACCATTTTATGATGAAGGATTCCCATAAAGGAATTTTTAAATACAAATATATTATCTTTGAAGTGAAATATAAAATTTTTATGACATAATTTATTAAATTTGGAGAGAATATAACATCCTAAGATTTGAGAATATATAAAATTTAATTGATATATTACGGTGCACGTGACACTGAGCTTAAACGAACCCCAAAATATTATTATTTAAATGTGATCATTATAACGTAGATAATTTATGATAATGAATAATATTAAACACATTATGAAATATATATTTTTTCTAATCATTTTTCATGTGATAATTAATTTTTTGCGAATAAGCACTTTATTTTTAGTAAAGTCATTTTATTCTTCAAAAATATGTTTTCTTTTAAAATGGTTTTCTTAATTTTTATGAGTGAATATTATAAAAAAATTCTAGATATTATATAAAATTTTATTTTATAAAAATAATATAATTTTTTAAATCATAATATTTAAATTATCTTATGGTGAATTTTTGGTATTTTTCTAAAAAGATTGATTTTCTCGTAAATACTGAAAAATATTGCTTTTTATTGAAAACGGTATTTTAGTTTCCAATATTTGAAAGTTTCCAATATTTGAAAATTTCCATATTATTTTAAAATGGTTTCAAAGTAAAATTAGTTATATTATATTTTTAATAATTCAATTAAGTTCATTAGAATCAATTTCATTGTTGAATTTGAAGTAAAAACATTTTTATACTTAAAAGGTCATTTTTCTAAAAAAATAATTTTCAATGTGTTTTTCTGGTTTAATTTTAAATTAAATTATTATAATTTTGTGTTTTAAATTTTAAAATATTTAATAAATAATTGGATTCATAATTGTAAAATTTATTAAATAGTTTGATTTTATTTTTTTCAATATGAATAATAACCTTAGTATTTTTTGTTATCACAGTAAAGAATAAATTAGGTAAGTATAGTCAAAAATAAAATGATAAGAACCATTAAATGACAAAAACACTTAACTAAATCTTATTAGATAATAATATATCTACCATAATCATCAAAGGGTCTAATTCATGATCTTTTGGGGCCACTTGGATAAGATTATGACTTTTATAGTATTTTATTTAATGAAAAGTCAAATACGTCACACTCTTGTTTTTAATGAGTATAATATTTTTATAATGGTTTTATCTAAATGATATTTTCAAATATAATATTATTTTTAAATATAAAATATTTTTATACATAATTTTAATTTATTTTTATTTTTTAGTGAAAAAATAATTACCTTAAATGATTACACAACGATGATGCATTAATTTTTCAATTAATTGAAAAATAAAATAAATGATATTAAAAATATAAAAAGTAATATAATTTGAATTAATTAAGATGATCCAAAAAATTTATAGATGAATATGACATATCATTTATTTATTATAATATTATGTTCTCAATTATCTTGTTTTATTGATATTATTAAAGTCAAAGTAATAAATAGTGTCAAAATTGACAATAATGATATTTTATTAATATAATATTTTATTAAATTATCTAAAAATCATAAAAATATTAAATAATAAAAAATTGGATAATAGATGGTTTAAAATGTCGTCCCGCATGTATTTATATTCCATTTGGAAGAATTTTTCTCTCGAATAATATTATTATATTTTAATATTTTGAGAATTTCCAAAAGTGCCCCTCTCCTCAATTATAAAATAGAATTCATTCCTTCACTTATTTACACCAATTTGATCCATCTAGATCAACCAAACTCTACCAATTTATCTTATAAAAATACTTATACATGTTATAGAGGTTTTGTTCCTTCCAAAAGACCAAACCTAGATCCATTAAGAAGAGATATAAAGGAAGTTCACTGAAGAAGAGGTAATCGTCTTTACCAACTCCTTCAAGTTTATTTTTTATTCTATTTCCAATTCATATGTTTTTTATATAATAATTTAATAACTATATTATCATATATATACTGAGATTTTATTATTATTATGATACAACCATATTCTATCTTTCATCCATCATATTAAAAACAAAAGCATCATGTGTGTGTGTGTGTGCGTACAACTTATTATCTCCATGAAGCGATGCGATTAATTTTATATATACACCTTTAAAGAATGATTATAAAAATGTATATAACGAATAAAAAATATATTTATAACATTAATATAATTCTTTATATGATAGATTTATATCATATTCAATATATTTAAGACTTTCTTGACAAAACATGCATGAGAAAACAATTCAATTAACACCTGAAATAGTGAAAATAATGAAATATTATTAATGAACAGGTGGTAAGATGTTTTAAAAGGATCATTTAAGATGTTAAAAATATTAATATGGTTCTGGTTTAAACTAATAACATTTTAAAAACATTATACATTATTTTTTAACATGTTTGAAGGAAGTTAAACCTGAGGTAAGGGAATTCATTTCAATTTCAGTTCATTGAGGCATATTTTTATATTATCCACCTAATTTATTTTATATGGTGAATAAACTACCCATTTTATTTATTTATGATCATCATTCATCGAAAATTACATATCTATTTAATATCCATATTCTTGTATAATTTATATTATTATTTCTTAATCTATATACCATTTTGTACATACGATATTTACTTTGAATGTTATTTGATTAAGTGGGAAATATTGATAAATATGTATCATTTATTCAATATGGATACTTTTTAATAAGTCATATTGATTCATGAATTAAATCAATTATTTTATATATAAGTAATACTTTTGACATGAAACTATGGGTGGGGACTTTTATAGAAATCCCCTTAATGCATCGATAGGTCTCATGAGACAAATCAATTGGCCAAACCTGATTGGTTTATACCCAGTAGTTTAAAAATATAATGTGAAATATCTTGATATTATAGGTAAAGATGGTCAAACCAGATTGGTTTTTACCCAATATTTTTAAACTGTCTTGTGAAAGTTCTTGACGATATAGGTATCATATTCCTGATACATGAAATCTAATACCTAAGCAATTCTTTATTTAAGAATTCAGTTATTATTATTATCCATGAGATTTTCATTATGATAATATATATGGATTCATTTCATTATCAAATATTGATTAAATGGAATGTGTTTTTAGTTATTTACCTTACTATATTGATTATGCCTTATCTTATCAATATAGTCAATTTGTTTAAATGGCATGTGTTTTTAGTTATTTACCTTTCTATATTCATAATGAATTATCTTATTAAGATAGTCAAGTTGTTTAAATGGAATTTGTTTTCAGTTATTTAATTTTTTATATTGATTATGCCTTATATTATCATGATAGTCAAAGTCATTTAAATTTCATGTGTGTTTAGTTATTTACCTATCCATGTTGATTATGATTATTGATTTTATAATATCTTCTATTATGATTAATCCTTACTAAGTATTTGAGTTCACACTTATCTTTTTCATTTCCTCGGGAATCCTTGAAGTGTACTATAATTTTTATTCAAGGATACTCTAGAGGGGACAATTGTATACAAAAAAAACTATAATTATCTTTTATTTTTTTCAAATGTAATATGATAATCATGTATGTATCTAGTTTACCAAGACTACTAAACTATTCAGTCCTTCAATATGTAATTCCTTGTATCTATTACAATGTAATAAAGTAACCACTAGCTCTGGGATACTAGATTCAGGGTTGTTACATTTATTCTAAATTTGAAACTAATGTTGTGTAGCTACTATCCAAATTTTTTTACCATGCACAGTTAACTATATATTTAGGATAACGGTGAATATAACAATGATTTTCTCTATGATTTTCTAAAAAATAAATTTTTTCACCCAGAAAACACTAAAAATAAAGTGGTAACATAATAGTAAAATATGGGTAATTAAATTCATAATATATCCTTACCTAGAACTAAATTATTATACCTTTCATATGAATATTGTAATTAAATCATTTAGAAGGAAATTTATTTTAAAATGATAGAGTATGAGGAATCTATAAGAAAAATATTAGAAAGAATTTATGTACATTTATTATCTGAAACATATATTTATTTTTCATTGATAGTTGTTTACCAAATAACCTTATAAGATATATGAAGTGCCCAAAAGGCATCGTTATGTAATCTAGGCATGAGTCAAATTTTAAATTTATAGTAACCCAAACCATACTAACTACAAAGGCATAGTGTAGCAGAAGTGAGGGTTCGAACACACAGAGAGCGGGGAACTCAGCGATGACAACTCTAGACTAAAGGTTAGGTCACCCCAATTTTTATTTAATTTTATTAAAATAATTTTTCAATTGAATAAATAAATTAAAATAGTGAAACATAAGAGAGGGAATTGAGTTTCCATGTACAGTTTTTCTAAATAAATTTAACTTCACTATCAAAATAATTATATTAAATAGTTTCACAATAAAACAATTTCATTGATAGGGGAAATGGTAAATCCTTATAAAACTACTCTATAATATCAATTCATCGTGGTTAGATGAATAAAAATATCTAAAGTTATTTAGTTTAAATTTCCATATACAGAAGAGTAATTCAATTCAATGATCGTGAACAAATTATCTCAATCGTATTGGGGTTTGTACATTATTGAAAACATATGTTCAATGATTTAATGATGAATAAAGTAAACGTGTAGGCGCAAAATGATTCAATCGAATGAAATCATATTTAATAGAAAAGATAAATCAAATAATGATGGTATACACCCCCTTTAACTGATTCCGCTCTCCCCTATGGGTTTTATCCAACCATCGTCAGGTGATCACCAATGAAAATTAAACCCAAATCCATAGGGAAGAGATTAAGAAATAAATAATGAGAACAGGATAAAGAAAATAAAAATATTGGAATTTAAACTATAAAATATTCAATTATTACATGAAATAAAGAAAAGAAAAGAATAAACAAAGACCTGTCTATGAAGAAATTGGGTCGAAACCCTATAGTAGTCTACCAGTGGTCGATCCTCTAGTGTAGAATGGATTCCTTGAGTGAAGCCTTGGTATCTCCATTTATAGGCTTCATATGGGCTCCATTATTAATTAATTCTATAAAGGAATTGTCTGGGCAGGTCCAATGTTTATGATTTGGTCAAAAAATGAAGATTTGGTGAATATGGGTGAAAATTTCCCATCTAGGAAATTACACCATGTGTAACTGGGTTACATCATGTGTAAATTTCATGCTAGGAATTTACACCATGTGTAGCTCAGTTAAAAAATGTTTTAATATCCTGGGATCTTTTAATTGCTTCACATCGTGTCCTTCTTTTCACCACAAGTGATGGTACATGTTGTGTAATGATTTCATGACATATAATTCCATTTTTCTACTCTGGAATATTTTTTTCCTCGTTTATTTAGTTTTATACCCCAAATGTACTCCATGATCATCCTTAAAAATCTGGTGTAATGCCTCTTTTCTTCCATCGCAATGTGAAGTGCCTTTTTATTCCACAATTCCATTGCCTGAATGGCCTGAAGGCCTTATTTTTTATTTTATTATAGATAATCCCCCTTTTAAGGGTTTATGGGGAACCCGTACATGACCCGTAGGCTCAAGACACAAGTCCCGACCAACCCGCAATACATGATCTGAAGGCCCATAGGCATACCATGCTCAATACATGACCCGTAGACCTAGCACACTTGAACTGCCCCTCCCCATCTTTCTGTGTTATTGAACACCTAAATCACCACCTTGCATTGCTGATCTTCTAGCATTGCCCCGTACAAAGCTGCATGGTTCCTGGTCCCGATGGCGGCTGCCATACCATCTCATTCTTCTAATCTGGTTAGCTCTGCATCTGGTGGCTGCTACTCCTGTTTCTCTAATCCTCTTCTGGGGCATGTTCTGTGTGAACTGGGCTACTCCATGGTCTACGTGACCTGAAGGCCCTGTGGTCCGAAGGCCTTTGATGACCAGAAGGCCCTGTGGACCCGTAAGCCCAAACCGGTGGCCCGAAGGCCCAAATCGGGTGAATAGTTTCGGCTGCTACAGTACCGAATAGTAACTGCTACAGTACTTATACAGTGACTCCTACAGTAACCCGAAAATTCGCCTCCACCCGGATGCTACAGTACCAAACAGTAACTGCTACAGTAACCTGGAGATTCGCCTCCACCCGATGGCAGCTGTCATACCCTCTCAATTCCATTGTTTTCCTTGCTATTGATCCAAATGTCAATCTTGGATAATAATTCAAAAAACATTAATATCGAGCACATATATTATATTATATCAATTAATATGTAATTAATTCATATATAAAAACACATCAAAATATGTATACAAAATAGATTTATCAAATACCCCCACGCTCAAATATTTGTTCGTCCTTGAGAAAAACCTTAACATCAAAACACCAAGGAACCATACATCTGCAAGGGAATTTTCACTTTATGGTTCTAAAAAAAATAATTTATTACTGAATATTGTAAAAGCACAACACATACCCAATAAAGAATCCAAAAATCATACTTCATTTATAAAGTGAAATTCATGACATTTTTCTTTTTTCACATGCATTTTTTAAATTTTCATCAACACACATTCCATTTATGATTTAATTCACCATTTAAATTTTCCACTCATCACTCAAGGTAAAAATTTAATAAATTTATGCTCACACCACAAGTACATGTTCCTAACCATATTCTTGCATTAAATCTAATTTTTATACTGCATAAAGACAAATATCTCAATTAATCATGAGGTCTTTGGCATAATTATCAAATGACTTTGTGGCTGAGGATAGGTAGGTAAAATGTTGAAAATCATGTAAGGATCAAGGATGAGGCTAAAATCTAACCTACAATTCATGATATTCAAAATAAAATCTCAATGAAATTCTCTTCACCAATAATTTAATTCCATCTCACACCCACCCAAAGCTCAGAGTAAAGGCTCACAAATAATATAATCATAATGAAAGATAATCCTCTCTTATTTCCATCTTTTTTTCTTAATTTTTTCTTTTTTTGGAATTCATGATTTGAATAAACCTAAAATCCACTACCTAACCACATATGATAAACATCATTAGTCTAGAAAATAAATATTTTATACAAAACCATTTTT